>OX424469.1:2500000-3750000 GCA_949152455.1 Lithophane leautieri | reverse complement strand
TGAACAGACAGCTTTGCTGCTAGGGAGTTTGTTGCACCACTTCTTCTTCCCAGCTAATGCACTAGGAAGTGGTGAAGAGAGAGCGTTTTGGTCCCCTGTCTTATGTAATTTTGACGTTCAAAAAGTGCTGATTCTCAGCCTAGTTTGAATAAATGACTTTTGATTTTGGACCGATGCACTACTAGCGTACATTATACTTTTATCACAAAAATATTTAGCTTAGGCTAATGCTACGTAAAAACGAGGCTTCTTTGATCGCCTGACCACCGCTGGTGATTTTAAAATCTCACATCTACACACAGTTTGACAGCGACAAACCGGCTCCCAAAATTGAGACGTGAGATTTTGAAATCTCCAGGGAGACTCCGGTGATCAGTCTTTCATAGTGTACCTCCTTAGCATCACCTTCTGTTTTCAATCTTTAGCTTCGTAATCAAGAAGAATTTCAAGGAGCCCCTACACTACAAAGCCCAATTTCTGGTACATATCGGTACATCAACAAAAGATTATCTTTTCAAATTGCCCAAAGGCTCGCGAACATATTCAATATTCTGGTCGTCCAATCCATTACGTCACCGATAAGATCGCTTCTCCAATCGTTAGATACTGTAGAGGTAGCCAAAAGGGTTCCGTAATTTATGTGAAAATAAAATCGTTGAACCGTCGTGGAATTCATGGAACGTGAATTTTAGGACATTCAGGGATTAAGAGGCATAACGTTGGACTGTTTAATGTCGCATGAAAGCCTTTAAGTTCTAAATTTACGTTTAAATCTATTGACGCGATATTGTTGTTATTGAATTTTTGGCAGTAATTATGTTATTTATTCTGAAAAATGTAAGTGTCTGGTACTGTAATAATATAAAGCTTCGACCTTATTCGTAAAACTTCTTGGGTATTTATAAGCTTTCTAAACATAGTTGCTTATTGATCGTTGGAAACAAAAAAAAATCAGCGTAGGGCCAAGAGAAAACTTGTCTAAAAAGACATTAGTCACATAATTACCTGGAGAGTCCTGAAAACAGGACGTTTGACTGATTCAATATTGTAAATTGTATGACAGAGCTAACAAAATAAAACCAAAAAGTAAGTAAATCCTTCCCGACGAGCAGTACGAAATCGGAAAAGTCAGAATTTCAGCCAGAAAATACAAATCACGTTTATTCTAAACTAGATTTAAATTAGGACCGGAAGCACAAGCTTTTAGCTAGCAAGCATTTAGTTACTATATCAACTGAAGTTGTGGTTTTGTTGCAAATTTATCAGATTGATTGATCATTCCAACGTGAATTTATTCCGATCTAAATCGATTTCTATTTTCCTAAACTTTATCTTAATAAATAACTTTTAGAAATATCCGAAGTGTGTTTTAGCTTTACATATCCTCTTATTCAATTTTGACTCCCCAACACACTTCTTATCGGAACTTCAAACTTCACTACAAAAAGGGAATACCTATACATAAAAGCGCTGCGGGCGCTGAAACCTAAAATTGATATTTTCCTCGTACGCTTCACATTCACCGGTACGTTTTACAGCTAAAGTCACTTTCAATTTTCAACGTAAAGCGCTTTATAGCTGGCTGGAAGCGTGACGGGCATAAAACCTCTGGAGAGAAAGCCTCAACTTGTCTCTATCTAGTACTATGTAGAACTCGCGGGAGATTTTCCGATTTCCTAATCTTAATGAAACGCAATTTTCAACTTTGCGCCTTTGTATTAAAGCGTAAAGTACACTGAGGGTGCGAATATAAAATTCCTTAATCTTTCCAAGTTATTTCATTTTTTTTACTTGGACAGATGTTACCTAGATGTAAACGCGGAGTAAAAGTTTTCGTTTAATTTTTTATGACTTTCGCAAATTAGATTGCGTAGGTAACGCCTTTGCGACGTTCAGTTGATTTGAGTTTTACTGACGCGACGAGGGTGTTTCATTTTTAAAAGTTTTTTTTCATTTTTTTCATTTTTAAAATTTCAACTTTGAGCATTCTGGAGTTACAATAAAGAAAGTTACAATAAAACTTTTATATTTTTATATTTATATTTTATATTTTATATGGTTATGGTTTTATGTGGTATTTTATTTTTATATTTTATATGGTTGAATGTGAGGTGAAGGTGAAGTGAATAAAATTCTAACAAATTAAAAAAGCGAGAGCTGTTAAAAGAAAATAATAATTATAATGGTTGAAAGTTTATTTCAAGCCAAGAACTTTAAAATATGTTTTACGTAAGATTATGTTCAAAGATGCACTCATGCGTACATCGTGGTGGTGCGTCAGTAGGTAAAGTATTTTCAAAGTGAACTATCAAAGGTTTCAACCCTTTTTCTTTTGATATTTTAGTAGGGTCCAGGCCGTCCACCTATGTCGTTAGGGGAAAGTCTATTAACATGGCTTGTAATTAAAGGTAACTTCATTTACTGCTCAACATTATGATAACTATATTTAGGATTACACAAAGCATTAGGCGCTGAGGACAATTTGTCCGCGACGATAGAACGTATGGAAATCTATGCACTAACGCACACGTAGAACAATTTCAACGCCGGGATTTCGTACAATCTATCGTCATGGACAATTTGTCAGCGGGCAAATTGTCCATCGTCTGCTCAGCCTCATAAGATACACTTCACAGCATTAAAAAGTTTTCCCAAAATGTCCAATAAATCCTGTCCATTGATCCATTGATACCTCACGATATTAAAGCTAGGGCTGCCCAACAATAAAATTCCACTCGACTAGAGCCATCGCCACTCCTCTCATAAAGAAAATTACGCAGATATAATTCAACTTGGAGCAACCCTAAATCACAGCGTGTGCCAGAGGCAAATGGAAAGTGGCTGAATTTAAACATTTTGTTGGCAATTGAAAAAAATCTGGCATCATAAATCCGCGTGGACAAAATGGTAGAAATGAAAAGTGTTTTTGCATTGTCATTTCAGATCATTCTTTTTTTTGCTGTATGTCAATCTGCCAGGAGTAATGGTGAGAATAATTTTTGGTAAAAGAAATTTTGTGCAAATGTCAAGTGAACCCATACGTCCAGGTTAAATAAAAGGGCGCGGTAGGCAGTCTCATGTCGCATTGGCCTCTATTAAATCCGCTGATGCCTAACACACGTACCCCGCCCGACAGCGCGGTCGACCCGGTAGAGACCGCGGCGGTGCTCGGTGCCGTGAGTTAACAGCCTAAGAGATGCAAATCTGAAACTTAATTAATGAATACTACGCCAGAAGTAGGTTTTTTTGCCCTAAGAATATTTTTAATTATGATCATCAAAAAAACAAGGAAAAAGTTAACCAAAATTCAATCATATTATCCATACAAAAACTCTTTACTTTTTGGATGTACCTACTAGGTATTCAAACCTACGCAACGTCTGTAAAATAGCCTATTTACAAATCTGTAACACCAAGCCAATACTACATAACATAACAACACACTTGTTTTCCGAAGGGTTAGGTAAAGTAGGTGTCTCGCTGATGGTGATGCGTGTGTTGGATCATTTAGCTCCCTTCAAAATGGTTGAGCTGAATGGTGCTGATCCATGCGTCATGTCCATGAACGGGCGCCATCAGTTGGGACAGGTCATCTCTTGGCTGCCATGGCTTATGTATGCTACCTGTATGACCGCGGACGGGCCGCGCGCGGACCAAAATCTATTGTAGTTAATTAGAACGTCCTTGAAGAATTAATTTTAATTATTTAATCGTTTTTTATCTTTTTATTGCGGATGCTTTTAACGTGCTTCCTACATTGTTCTCACATGTATAATTTCAACATGAATAATGTAACCAATATTTTGTAACAATTTTAACAACAAGTTTCTTTGCCGTTCTTCTCCATTGGTACCTACTACGCTATGGAATGGGCAACTAGCTTCATATTTCTGACAGACCGACTCATTGACAATTCAAAAGTACCTGTAAATGGTTGATTTGAAATAAATGCTTTGAGTTTGAGTTTGAAAGGTGTTTATGGATGAATGTTAAAGTATACATACAGAATTATGGTAGTTACCTCACATTTCGCCATGTTTTGTTTAATTCCCATGGGTGTGAGCCTAGTGACAATTTAAAACTTTGCCCGACCTGGGAATCGAACCCAAGACCTTAGGCTCAGCAGTAGCGCTTGCGACTACTAGACCAACGAGGCAGCCAAGCAAATTAATCAATCTGCCTAGCCTTTTCCCAACTATGTTGGGGTCGGCTTCCAGTCTAACCGGATGCAGCTGAATACCAGTATTTTACATGGAGCGACTGCCTATCTGACCTCCACAACCCAGTAACTGGGTAATACGATACCCCTTGGTAAGACTGGTTGTCAGACTTTCGGGCTTCTGACGACCCGTAACGACTGTCAAAGATCCACTAATGACAGCCCGGGACCAACGGCTTAACGTGCTTTCCGAGGCACGGAGGAGTCTCGGTATGTAAAGATGGTCACCCATCCACCGACCAACCCCGGCAAGCGTAGCTTAACCTGATGGATGAACCTGGTGTGGCTGTTATTACTTAGCCACGAGCTCCTCAGCCAAGCAAATATAGACTAATTTTATCAAACGAACCGCCACACGCAAAGATTTTTTTTTAAATACAAGCCCTTACTAACATACCTATTCAATTGAAACAGAATATGATTAAAATACACAATGTTATGATAATTTTAAAACAACGGCGGCGACGTTCGTATCAATGTCATTGACATTAACATGCATTATGCATGAACGAGTTATCATGACACATTCAGTATGGAGCCACTTGAATTTCTCTGAAAAAATTGAATATTGAAATTCTGTTTCAATATTTGATTTGTTGTTATGAATAGAATGGCGAAACTGACTTCTTTTCTTGCGGTTGCCATCGTGGTATAAAGGTGTAAAATTAAAAAAAATCTGCCGTGTAAATAATACATTTTTTCCTAATACGTATTCTTCTTAATACATATTCCTTAAAAAATACAATAGACGTAGATATATTTAATAACCTATTCCGCCCAACTGTTCTTCAAGAGTCATAAAAAACCCTGTAAGAAATCGACACGTGGGTCACCTCTCAACGAGGGATCCTCAGGATGACGATTGACCAATTGCAAACCAGAACACGACGTGTTGCCACACCGAGCGCTGCTCCTTGCATATGTCCTTACTAATATTATAAATGCGAAAGTAACTCTGTCTATCTGTCGCGCTTTCACGCCAAAACTACTGAACCGATTTAAATGAAATTTGGTACACAGATAGTTTAGAGCCTGAGAAAGGACTTAGAATACTTTTTATCGACATACCAGGCGGGCGAAGCCGCGGGCGGTAGCTAGTTATTTATATAGGATGGCATATAAAAATTTCGAGAAAATCTTAATTGAACTGAGTAACATTATGGGAATATCCACTGTATCTCCAAAAAGCTAAGGTTCTGTTTTGTCAAAAAATTGCATTATCCAATTATTTCATGTCAGAATAAAACTCATGTTTTAGTCGCCCGCTTTTTATGAATCCATTTCACATTTCCATTTTTTATCTCTACGTGTGTTTAGATAAGTATTAATCCAATTAAATTAAGGAAATTGTATAATATGGGAGCTGCATCTGCCAACAAACTGGTTTGCAGTTTGGCAGAAATAATTTTTTCTTGTAAATTTAGGATTTCGCCACAAATAAACGCTTTTTTTTTTCAATTATTACCGTTTTCAAAGAAACCAACACACATTAAAGAATGTATGCCAAATTTTCCAAAAAAAACAAAAAAACAGTAGTGACAGTGTTTTGTCATTGCGTGGTAGAAATAGGTAGGTAGCAACCCAAAATTTGGAATTGTAGCTAAAGACTATTGTAGCTTATAGACATTGTAGCTTTTAGACTATTGTAGCTTTTAGACTATTGTAGCTAATAGACTATTGTAGCTTATAGACATTGTAGCTTTTAGACTATTGTAGCTTTTAGACTATTTTAGCTAATAGACTATTGTAGCTTATAGACATTGTAGCTTTTAGACTATTGTAGCTCATAGACGTGCCGAAATTTAGTTACAGCTATGCATTTTAGAATACTTGATGGTATTAAGCACAAAGAATTTCTCAGTAGCCGCCCCTGTTACTCCCATTACATGGAACTTAAACATTACGAGCAAAATCTATGTACATAACACAGCTCTGCCATTCCCTTTAGGGAATACAGCCGTGATGTTACTACAAAACTATGTTCAGTGAAACTGCCGTTTCACCAAGTAATCAATAAATGCAACCGATAGGGTTAATCGTTAACTCGCATGACAGACTTCTGCCACAGTATAAATAAGTAACAGTATTACGTCTTCATCGAAAAACGGCCTATCTCTACCCTATCCATCGACCTGATTAATAGATTGACTGACGTAAAAGGCGGGTATGGGAATTATACTAGGTCCTACTATACTACTAATATTATAAATGTGAAAGTTTGTGTGTTTGTGTGTTTGGATGTTTGTTACTCAATCACGCGAAAACGGCTGAATTGATTTAGATGAAATTTGGCAAACAGATAGTTTATAACCTGGATTAACACATTGGATACTTTTTATCCCGATATTCCCACGGGATCGAGACTTACGCGGGTGAAACCGCGGGGCCCAGCTAGTCTTAGTATATTTCCCATAACTGCCTTTTACGTCAGTCAATCTTTTACCATACAGATAATACAGACTTAATCACCATAATGCGATCTTTATATAATAACCAAGTCTGCCGTCATTCGGTGTAAGGCTATTTTATCAAAAACTAGCTTCCGCCCGCGGCTTCGCCCGCGTGGTATGTCGATAAAAAGTAGCCTATGTCCTTTCTTAGACTCTAGACTATCAATGTACCAAATTTCATTTAAATCGGTTCAGTAGCTTTGGTTTGAAAGCGCGACAGAGAGACAGACAGACAGAGTTACTTTCGCATTTATAATATGTATTAAAGTAAGTTAAGTATAGGGCCGCATTAAACTCTCTATCTTTCTGCCTAGGTGATAAAGCTGTATTCAATTCGTAGCCCCAGATATATACTGTTAAAGTCGAGACTAGCGATTGAGTTAGAAGCTTCACTTCAAACAAAACTGTCATTTACTCAAAATCAACTTTGAAGAAGTTACGGCTTTTTGTCGAATGACGTCAGAATTGGTATTTCAAGAGAGAAATAAAGAAAGGTAAGTTCTTTTTTTTTAATGATCTTTTTTAGATGAGAACACGATATCTAATAAAACAAGTTAATTATACTAGGTATTATTTATTTTATTCAGCGTTTAATATATTAAGCATAGGTTAGTCCTGAGGCCGTAGACAAAGTGACATTCTATCACCGATAACGATGATGGAAAAGGCAAAAATGTATAGGACTGACATAAGCTATCGAAAAGCTTATGTCAATTCTGTTGAAAGTCGTCGTAGAAAAACGAAACGCTTTCGAAGCGATTGTCACTTGTCTAGGCCCTCAGAATACTGATTCGATTTCAGTCGTTAATGTAACAATTTCTTTACAAACAATTTACGTCATACGAAGTGACTAAAATATAGTAAAACTATATACGTACGTAGTGCTATACATAAACCTGCAAAACAATACATTTCCCTGACTGTATATTACAATGTTCTATGTATATGTTTATAGGTCAATTTCTCCTTCTGTAGCTACACATCCAAAGCCAGCGAAGCACAAATAACTTAATGTCATTTACGACGTAGATAACCGCAAGAAGAAAGCTTATAGCGCTGCGAACAATTTAATGTAATAAAGGCGAATTGCAGCAATTACGCGAATTGTCCGGAAGCGAGCAATTTGCGCGTAATGTTGATACTTACTGCACAGTACACTCTTTTATCATTCATTTTGAAATTTCAAATTATCTGCCGCCGATTACCGGGAATATTTTAAACGATCTCGTTTGAGTCGTTTTTAAAATATCTGATTACGAATGAGCTTTTGGTTAATGAGAAGCGAATCACAATTTTTTATGTCAATCAATCTGCCTAGCCTTTTCCTAACTAGTATATTGGGGTTGGCTTCCAGTCTAACCGGATGCAGCTGAATACCAGTATTTTATATGGAGCGACTGCCTATCTGACCTCCACAACCCAGTAACTGGGTAATACGATACCCCTTAGTAAGACTGGTTGCCAGACTTTCGGGCATTTGACGACCTGTAACGACTGTCAAAGATCAACGAATGACAGCCGGGACCAACGGCTTAACGTGCTTTCCGAGGCATGGAGTCTCGTATGTAAAGATGGTCATCCATGATGATGACCAACCCCGGCAAGCGTAGCTTAAACTGATGGATCGACCCGTGCGGCTGTTATTACCAGTGATCGGAGTAGGTAGATTGATTTTTGGTACTTGTATCATAAATGCACACATAAAGAATAACTTGGATAAGCCATTTTTCCGGAAAGTAATTCCGGTATTTCCGGATTCAATTAAATATTGTTAACGTTGGTAGTGATATTATTACGACTCAATTCAAAATTTAAAGGAAGGTATCAAAACTAAATTAATTCATTATTTATCTGTTGAATAATAAAAACAATCGAATTCCGATTTTCGATTTCCGATTTTTTTGAGGATGGCAAATCATCAAATGACTCCTTCCACTCTGGCAGAATACAATTCCTACATAAGTTCCGGTTTTGTTATTACTTAGCCACGAGCTCCAACTCTAATTTATATAACTAGTAAGTATATATAACTGGTGTGCTACTCACCATTCTGTGACAAAACATCTTGCAAAACTACTTGTTTTCGAACATCTGCTAGTTCTGAATCGAACCCCATTTGATTGTTAGTCGACTTTATATACACAAGCGACGAATTGGCACTGATTCAAATCAAGTCAATTCATATTGATTGCCTTTACCTTAAATATTTTCTTAGCGTAGTTGGTAACGAAAGGAGCTCGTGGCTAAGTAATAACAGCCGCATGGGTCGATTCATCAGGTTAAGCTACGCTTGCCGGGGTTGGTCCGTGGATGGGTGACCATCTTTACATATCGAGACTCCTCCGTGCCTCGGAAAGCACGTTAAAGCGTGGGCCCGGCTGCCATTTGTGGATCTTTGACAGTCTTTACAGGTCGTCAGAAGCCCGAAAGTCTGACAACCAGTCTTGCCAAGGGGTATCGTATTACCCAGTTACTGGGTTGTGGAGGTCAGATAGGCAGTCGCTCCATGTAAAATACTGGCATTCAGCTGCATCCGGTTAGACTGGAAGCCGACCCCAACATGGTTGGGAAAAGGCTAGGCAGATGATGAGTTGGTAACGAAAGCTAAATTATTTACTTTACTGCATAAATATGAAATACATAATAACAATACCTGTGATGTCGCGAATGAAATACGAGTGGTATACCAAACGCGAACCATTTTAAACAATACTCTGTTTGTAGTGAAACCGCAATACCACTCGCAGAGTGTGAAATTTGTTTGTTTACTTCCGTACTAAAGCGTGAGGAAATAATATTTATATTGTGTGGAATAAAAAACTAGTTTTTAGTTTTCCAAGATTTTTTTCTGTGAAAATCTGAGTTTTTAAATGGTTACAACATAAGCATAGCCATTATCATAAAATAACGGATGTTAAATGACGCTTAACAAAGTCGAAAGTCACTTATTATTCCCGTCATTGTGATCATTTCTTTGTTCTGGACCATACCTGGGAACCTTCTGGTTACGGAGATATTGAAGGTCAAAGTTCCAACTTTTTCAGATGTTTTTTAAAGAAAGCAAGTTTTAATTGTTTTGCATGCGTTACGTTGCCCAATACCGTAAACAGCGATTTTTCGCCGCAAAAATAAAAGTTGTTTCCCAGCAATTATTTGTATGCAATGTTACTTAATTTGATGTACAGAATAAGTAGTTGACGGCTATGTGACGAGTCTTTTCACGCCCTGTATAATGTTACTAAATTAAAATCTTAATCATACCTAATATTATAAATGTGAAAGTGAGTTTGTTTGTTTGTTTGTTACGCTTTCACGCTAAAACGGCTGAACGGATTTAGATGGGCACATGGGTAGACTAAGACCTGGAATAGGACGTAGGATACTTTTTATCCCAATATTTCCAAGGGATCGAGACTTACGTGGGTGAAATCGCGAAACGCAGCTGGTAATTAATATGTATATATATTAATCTTATGTTATCTATACTTCAGCTACTTACTTGAGATAAAAAACAGAACTTCATGTACCTATCTTCAATTTCCTATATTCCAAGAAACTGTTCACATGAACACAGATTATTATAATCTTATGTTATCGAAATTGACAATAAAGTATGAGCTGGGCTATACATAAGCTACTTACATGAGGTACAAAAGTAGACTTTATGGTATCCCGAAATTCCTATATCCCAAGAAACTATTCACATTCATATAACGAGCTTAAATAAACAAAATAAAACGTAGCAATGCGAGATATGACACAATACGAAAAGGGTAGAGGCTTATAATAATAATAATAGATTCCGGCGTAGCAACGCGCTACGGCGTAGCGTCGTAGAATAAACAAGTGCTACGGAAATTTGTAGGCTTAGGTAAAGAGCCTTTGTAGGTGCGCGACGGTTTATTTAATAAAACTGTATTTCGTCTGTTCTCTTTGACAATGTAATTTATATAAAAGAACAAAATAAAATTGTGACATTGTTGAGAGTACTTTGAAGATTTTTGGGGACAGTGGAGTTTCTTAGAGTGGAAAGTAAAATTTTAAGTACCACTAGACGGAAAGGTCAGGTTTTATTTTGATTTATTTATTTATAATTTATACAATACAATACAATAATCATTTATTCTCTCTTCACAAAGCTGACTTAAAGTTAATGCGTACCAAAAAAATGTCTCAGCTGTATTCCACCTTTGTGAGAGACTGGTGCCTGATATAGGTTTATGGGAAAACCTGTGTTACAGGTCACCAGGCCCCCTCCACGGCTAGAATTAGCTTTACTAGATACCGTGCAAGAGTCTAACAATATGCATAACAAAAATAAGAATTTTGTGTAACAAAAATAGAAATTTATGAAGGGAACGAAAGATTTTTATTTTCTGTCATGGCTTATATCTAGTAATTTGACAGCAAATGTTCATTTAGACTAAAGCTGTATTAAATCCTACATATCCATGAAGGCAAAGTATTCAAAACCATAACCTCCTTTTGTAACAAAAAAATCGTAACATTTCTAGTCACAAAAATACTTCGGACAGTAAACACTAATTTATGAAATCGGTCAACGACCGAAATTAATGCTAACATTATATTCAAACCATTAAATTTCGACGACGAATTTTTTTTGTCACTCCAGTCATTTAATTCATAATATTATCTAAAACTGTAATGTCATTATGTCCAACTATTCAAGTTTATTAATGAAATGTATATCAAACAAGTGTTTGTCATTCAACGTTCGATTTTCCTGCCGATAATGATCTTAGCGTGTCCAAAATACTCACATACGGTAGAAAACTGGGTGTTTTGTCATTTAAATAAAATAATAGGCTTTTAGACTCTATGTTGAATGCTATTTTTACAGCGAATTAAGAGAAAAAGTAATAAAAAGTTCTCCCAATTCGACAAGTAATTACATCAAATCAGATTTTAAGAAAAAAAAAATCCTAGAAACAAACTGTCTAACTTTTACATTGTTGAATATAACGAAATGTCTATAAAATTGTCGAAAAAGAGTAATGATCATAGAAGAGAAGACGATTGTGTTACATTCACACAACAGGTAGATAAAACATGAATAAAAACAGAACAAGTCTGAAAAGATATTTACATTATAAAAGAGAACCGAAACGAACAATACGGAGCAAATGAATCAAAACGAAGGGAACCGAATAATCGTCTTCGACGTGAAAGCGACGAAAGACAATTTTCAGTCACGTTATCTACCTGAAATTGGCACTGAAAACGTTGCACTCACCGTGTTTGCAACGGTTACATTATTCACTCAGATCCTTGTTCCACACAAAGTTTAATTAAAGACACAGTCTATGCCCGTGTAACGACGTACGGTGCCGTCAAAACGGAGTTTTCATCAAATTTTCATTAATATCCCGGTGAAAACACGCCTGTATCGTGTCGGTGCGAGACCGGCTAACAAGCGACACGTCCGTGCTCCGCGAGCTCGCGGACAAAACTAGGAGCTCAGACCGAGTGTTCCAAGCCCGAATCGAGCTGGAAGGCGACAGAACCATGTTCACGAGAGAGATGGAGCAGCATGCAGAGGTGCGCAGGAAAGAATTAGATGTTTATTTGGGCTACTGGTAATGGGATAACAGAAGCTCGTGCGTGCTTTTCTAGTTTCGAGTGTAGGAGACTCTGTCTGCGATACTTTGATAACGCTATGCCATCTGGGTGTGATAATAATTATGATAATAATTTATTATCAATCATTGAAAGCATTGGCATTGGTTTAATTAATTTAGCTAAAAACTACTGAAAATCATTTCATCATTTTCGAAACAGTAATGAAAATAAACCCATAAACGTTATTGAAAAGCAATATAAAATGCACTAACATTATTATTTTGAAACCGACATTAATTATCGACGCTCCACAAATTTTAATTTTACAAATACTAAAATCCAGATACGAAACCACAAATATAATTCAAATAATGATGCGATCCAATTTATTCCAGCAAAAAGGTGCCAATGCTGCCGAATTTAATAAAGACCAGAACTAAGTCAACCAATTCATTATAAAGAAATTCGTTTTTAATACGAAAGGCGACCGAGATGGCGTTTTGAGGTCCAAACATTGTGGGGAATGTATTAATGTAGTCCGTGAAATTCTTTTACAGTAGGTATTGAGTCGTTTGTTGGCCAAAATGCAGCAGCAATACAGCAGTAAACATATGTATTTATTTATTTTTAAATAATCATCAGCGCTGTGCTGTGGGTCCCCATAGCGCAGCATCTTGCTGAGTGGAAGCCTTCTTGTCACAGTCATGACGTGCAGCTGCCGATTATTTATCTGTATACTCGTGATCTCAAATTTTTACTTAGATCTATTTTATTTTCTTTAATATTGCTGATTACTGTTACCACTTTTAATGCACGTGCTGCTGTGACAAATAAACCTATTTTTCTTTATACAAATTACCTACTAACCTTTAATTTTCAAATTTGTTGAAAGACATTAAATTAGTGCTGTTTATAATACTCAGTTGCGATTTACAAAATACGCAGGAAAGTTTGAATTTCGTGAGCCACTTAACGAGCCCTTAATAGAAAAGCCAGTAAATTAACTTGGCACAAAATCAGAAAACATTAAATAAATAGATGAAGAAACCGACACTTATTTTTATAACTTTCTATCACATTGACATATATATGACGTCATTTAATGGCACTTCTGTTGATTAGTTTGTTCTGTAAAGTGGGTTTAATTATGATATTATATGTTTGGATTTGTTATTTTGTTTATTAATGAAATCCGTTTTGGTTCAAACGAGTGTTAGGATTTTAAGATCTAGATTAGTACACTATTAGTAATGAACTGCCCGTTGGTCGAGTGACTTCTGAGCATGAGGTCCTGGTGTCAATTCCTAGGTCGGGCAAAGTGTTATTGGATTTTTCTATCAAGAATTTCTCAATGGCATCTCGGAGTCGGGATTTGTGTCCGGTTGATGGCAATAGGCTCGCCCTCCATTAGATGGAAATTATGTGTAACTGGCAAGATGTGGGTGTTCTTACAGGTACACCTCTGCCTAACCCTTCGGGTAAACAAGGCGTGATGTTATGTTAATAAATGGGTAAATTACAAAATCCCTTTTGTAGGCATTATGAATACGAGCATTTAAATTATTTGAATAATAATGGAAGTCTAAATAAAAGAATTAAGCAGTTACTGCTAAACTCAGCAATGCTATATTCTAAAACATGATTGAACTAAAATATTTTGAATCATAATAAGTATCATAAATTATCATAATCATAAGCGTGTGTGAATTAACATCGTTTGAAGCACTATTTGTTCTAAGAAAATGGATCAATAATTGTTGTCTGAATCAATCAATCCGCCTAGCCTTTTCCCAACTATGTTGGGGTCAGCTTCCAGTCTAACCGGTTCCAGCTGAATACCAGTATTTTACATAGAACGGCTGCTTATCTGACCTCTAAAACCTAGTAACTGAGTAATACGATACCCCTTGATAAGACTGGTTGTCAGACTTTCGGGTTTCTGACGACCCGTAACGACTGTCAAAGATCTACAAATGACAGCCGGGACCAACACGGCTTAACGTGCTTTCCGAGGCACGGAGGAGTCTCGGTATATAATTGTTGTCTGGATAAATACACTAATAATAATTATAATAAATTGTTGCCAATAAACCTGATATAGTGGGGGTGGATCGAACAGAGCGGCGCACAATGATCATTGACAAACATAACGGTCCCGCATGACGGGAACCTCGTGAAGGCCAAGAAAGATAAACAAATCAAGTATCTTGACTTGGCTCACGAGGTTGACGACATGTGGGATGTGGACTCTGCGATCATTGTGCCGATAGTCGTATCAGCCAATGACTTAATTGCCAAGAGCCTCGATCAACACCTAAGGAGGCTCTCGTTGAGCAGCTGGATTAAGGGCAAGCCCATTCAGAAAGCGGCACTCTTGGACACGGCTCGCATTATTAGGAGGTTCCTCTCTGGAGCCTTGACCGCCGGTAGCTTGGACCCTGTTCTCGATACCGGTGGGCTACTATTTTTTATATTTTTAAATATTTTATATATTTGTTTATTCTAATATTTAAAAATATAATTTATATGTATGAAAAATGAAATAAAGAAAATTATAATAAATAAATCCTACTAATATTATAAATGTGAAAGTTTGTGTGTTTGTGTGTTTATGTGTTTGTGTGTTTGGATGTTTGTTACTCAATCACGCAAAAACGGCTGAATGGATTTGGATGAAATTTGGCAAACAGATAGTTTATGACCTGGATTAACACATAGGATACTTTTTATCCCGATATTCCCACGGGATCGAGACTTACGCGGGCGAAACCGCGGGGCGCAGCTAGTAAATAATAAATAAAGAGGATTATAACAAACCACACTCTTCAAATAAAAAAATAACATCTAAGCTTAAAATTCTAAAACAAGAAACATTCAATATAAAAGATTTAAAACTAAAACCTCAGCGGTTTAGATAGGTATTTAAATTTCCAAGACGCACAAAGGACATCTGTCAGAAAATTCATTTTGTGGTTTAAAAAATTTTTGTGATTTAAATATTAAAATATTGTATCAGCATTTTAAAGTCAGACGTTCATTAAGATACGACCTCATGTTTCAGAACTATATTAACCTTTTCTATGTTAATGTTATGTAGAAATTATTCAGAAATTCTAATTTGAAAGCTCTGATTGTCTAGGGTTTATGTTTGGTTATGTTATTGGTACAGTTCATGTTAATAATTTACATTTTATTTAGTTCACTAAATAAAATGTAAATTATTAACATGAACTGTTTATGATTTTTCTGTGACTTTATGTCTTAGAGGTCGGTTAGATTTGATTCGTACTTTGGCAAACTATTTGAATCCTTTTTTTTACCCTTCGTATTTTAAGAAGTGTTCAGTAGATAGTAGTCACTACTGTATACTTTTTACAAAGTTCTTAAGAACGTAATACGAAGAATTGAACAAATAATAGGTTGCAAATAGTTTGCCAAAGTGTGACTCTCTTTCAAGGTGGCTCCTCATTTAATAGGGATGCGATAAGGTAGCCCGCGAAATTCAAATTTTCTTACGTTTTTTGCAATTTGCAGGTCAATGTCAGGTTGTATTGCGGGAAAGTCCGAAAGGGATACCGGGACCTTGGCAACAGGCAAATGAAGGAACACGGGTGGGTTTTAGTCAGTAAAAGTCTGACACGCCCTTCCGCTCCGCCCAGAGCGGGAGAAGTCATTGGATGATTTCCCACAATCAAAAAAAAAAAAAAAAAAAAGTGTCAGGTTGTATTGCAGTGTATTGAATGACTATTTCATGAACTCATGACATTTGGTACTTATATGAACTTAAGGAGTTGTATTGCTGATTCTAATGATTATAATTCTGTAAAGCCATATTTGTTGCAGTCGCGAATCATATTTTAATCAACATACAGCATGATAATGACCTGCAAATTGCAAAAAACTTAAGAAAATTTGAATTTTGCAGGCTACCCTGATGCTTTGCCTAAAATGGCTCTACATCACCGCTTTAGTTAATTACAAAAAATTATTAGGTATATTAGCTTCAAAGTTACTTAGGAATAAAATTGGCTGAACTTAGACTGTCTTCTTTGATAGATCCAATCAATTTGGAAGAAAAGATTAATTAATCAAGGTATATAAAGTAGATCTTTCGGGATACGGCCCGTCAATTCCAACTTTTTCCTTATCTAGAACTATAGGGCCTTTTATCGGCCTCTCTGCCTTTATTTTCTACCAATTATTTTTATTTTATTCAACGTTAGAGCTAAATTCGTAAAGGGGGACCGCTAGCGGATTGACTATTTGATTTTGTGTTCTGAACCTGCTTTTTTCAATAGCGTAATTTATGTGCAGTCAGAGAAAAACAAGGATAAATTAAAAAAATAAATTTCCTGCTCCTTCACCAGACCCTGTTCACCATCTATCTATGAGCTATTCATTGAGACCATTCCAATGAGCCCAAACACGACACCTGTGCTTTAAATTAGTAAGAGTTGGGTATCCTACAAATTCCAGGTGATGCTGCAGCATCAGTTCAAAGGTGTTATGTTCTTTTAATATCATTGAAAGAACAGAATATCAAACAAATCGATAAGACCTGTGAGAAATGCTCACATCCATTCATCAACAAGAAAAGAGCTAATAATCTTCAAACGGCTGAACCGATTTTCTTGAATCATAGCTAAGAACACTCTCGATCAAGTTACCCTTCAAACAAAACAAAAGAATCGAAATCGGTTCAGCCGTTTGGCAGCTACGATGGCACAGACAGACACACAGATATACACGTTAAACTTATGGCACCCCTCTTTTTCCGTCAGAGGTATAAAAAAAACACTACGTGAGTTGGCCGTATTATTGCCATTTGATACGACTGTCAAAGACTGACAGTTGTGATTTAATTTGCGGACAATTTTAATTGACAGTCAATTTATTCAGCAATTAGTTTCACTGACGTTAAATTCCGTAGGTATGTTTCTTTTTTCTTTTTGAAAACGCCTTTGTTTTGAAATAAAGTCTTACATCTACAGACCGTTCACTATAACTTGTCCCTTGCCGTCATGCTTGTCTAGCTTATTTTATGAGGGGTATTACACTATCATATCTATGATCATAGATCTATGATACATATAGGTAAAAGATATAATATAGTGTAATATCCCTTTAAGGGGGGGGTATAATATGTCTATTTTACAACTTCATCATAGATCCATGATCATAGATAATTATGATAGTGTAATACCCACCTAAATACGAATAGAATTCAAAATGGCGACTGACAGAACGAGCCTAGACAAGTGACAATCGCTTCGAAAGCGTTTCGTATTTCTACAATGTCTTTCAACAGGATTGACATAAGCTTTTCGATAGCTTATGTCAGTCCTATAGATTTTTGCCTTTTCCATCATCGTTATCGCTGATAGAATGGTACTTTGTCTAGGGCCTCAGTGCTACCAATCGCATCGCGGGTGGACCTTAACCTAGTCAGTGCTACCCAAGATTGCTTGGACTTTACTTACTTATGGTGACTCAACAAAGTGGCTTCTTAATAAATATTGATAGAAGAACGTCCGAGTAAAGAGACCGCTCGTTAAACACCCTCAGCTGCATAAATATCCCATGATCTGCGATAGAACGGTCAGTTATCTCCTGAGTGGTGGAATATCTTATAGGAGAGGGGTAGTTTCATATCGATCGATAGAGGTTAACTATGCGAGGATACGTTTATGGTGAATGAGGAAAAATAGAGGATGTTGACGGTGTTCGTCGTAGTGATAACTTTTTGAATATCTTTTGGTAAATATTTAAAACTGAACGTTTAAAACCCTTTGATGAACACTATTTAATAAATAATCATCATCTGCCTAGCCTTTTCCCAATTATGTTGGGGTCGGCTTCCAGTCCAACCGGATGCAGCTGAATACCAGTATTTTACATGGAGCGACTGCCTATCTGACCTCCACAACCCAGTAACTGGGTAATACGATACCCCTTGGCAAGACTGGTAGTCAGACTTTAGGGCTTCTGACGACCCATAACGACTGTCAAAGATCCTCAAATGACAGCCGGGACCAACGGTTTAACGTGCTTTCCGGGGCACGGAGGAGTCTCGATATGTAAAGATGGTCACCCATCGACTGACCAACCCCGGCAAGTGTAGCTTAACCTGATGAATCGACCCGTGTGGCTGTTATTAATTAGACACGAGCGCACGAGCTTTAAAAAATAATGAACATCTAAAAAAAATTACGCGCTTCAAAAGAAGCAAAAAAAAAAAAAATTCAGCGTCTTTTTACTTAATGGCCTTTTCTCACATTTGAGCGCAGTAACTAAGTTAGCGTACCCTACCAAATGGGTTAGGTTAGGTTAGAACTGTAACCAACTGCGCTACATTCAAGTTGGTCACAGTTACTTTACTATTTAGTAATATTAGGACCCCAAAAGAGGAATTATTTGAGGTTCACTAAAAGAGGCTCAATTATTATAATATAGAGTGTTCAATAATATTTTTATTTAATTTTTAGCCTACGCTGTCTCACTCCTGGGCAAAGGCCTTCCACTCCTTCCATATTTCGCGAGCCCGCGCGTCCTCTTTCCAGTTCTAACGGAACCTATCCAGCTCGTCCCGCCATCTCCTACGTGGTCTGCCGCGACCCCGCCTCACTGTCTCAGGGCACCAGTTCTGTTCTGGCCTTTTGAGCCACGTCAGCTATCTTTGTTTTGGAGCGGAGTAATATTTGTAGGAACACAAAATGGAAATAACCATAAGAGGTTCGATTAAATACGCGTCATACCTTTTCACTTACTTGATACACGATACTTGATAACACCAGCAAGTATAAAGGCTCCTGCAGACAGGCGCGACGCAACTCTGGTGGACCAGTTTCTATGAAAACTTCACGGAAATAGTTCTACCGGTGTCGGATCGCGCCGTCGCGTCGCGCCTGTCTGCTAATGCTGTTACGAATGCTATGACAAGTCGTGGTTAACTACTATTGACAAGTACTTAACTAAGTTCGTGTATGCATACTTCGCGTGAGTGAAGTGCGTGGATGTTTAGTAAATCTTTTTTCTTCCTATTTTCGTTAAGAGTTCGTGAGGGTTCATGCTATCGTTAAAAGATTTGTTAAGAAGAACTCCTTATTGCATGGTGCACATATGTATTAATTAGTTAGTAAACTTGTTAGAATTATAAATTAGGTAGATAATGGTGAAGACACTAATGTTTCAAAAAAATTCTTTTTGGTAACCAGTCTTACCAAGGGGTATCGCGTTACTCATTACTGGGTGAAACGGCCTATCTGACCTCCACAAGGTCAGATAGGCAGTCACTCCATATAAAATACTGGTATTCACCTGTTTTCGGTTTGACTGGAAGCCGACCCCAACATGATTGGGGGAAAGGCTAGGCAGATTGATTGACCTTTTTGGTAACAAAGATACAAAACAATCAATCGGGCTCAAAAACTGTAGACACAATTTTTATATTTTATCTTATGCTGACTTTCTCCACAAATTGCACTTTTATGACCAAATGAACCTTGACATTACAAACCTAACAGCACCGTTACTCGTGCCAAAGCACCGTTGAAAGAAATCTTTCAGCATTCTCCAAGATTCGGCATGAAATTTTCTACACAAAATTCATTCCAAATGAAGTAATTAATGCATCTCACGTAAGATACTTATATCAAGTCACAGGAACATTCCCAGAGCAATTGTCTCAAATTTATCACCTTTCCATTGTGACCAAGGGAACGTTTGCTCGCAGTACCTCCGTAGGTACTTCTAATTTGATTGCACGTAAATTCTTAAATGCTGAGACTAATATTCTAGTGTTATGGAGGGTAGTAATAAATTTGTGAAGTATGTTCGTGGTTATGTCTGCGCTGTAATTAGTTGGGAGTTCATAAGTTTAATTAGTGAACGTAATTAGGACATATTATTTACTCCTAAA
Organism: Lithophane leautieri; assembly: GCA_949152455.1. Classification (NCBI taxonomy): domain Eukaryota; kingdom Metazoa; phylum Arthropoda; class Insecta; order Lepidoptera; family Noctuidae; genus Lithophane; species Lithophane leautieri. The sequence goes on along the minus strand of OX424469.1, from coordinate 3,729,833 downwards.
AATAAATACGGCTTTTTTATTACTTTTTAAGCTTCGACTGCCTCTTTGGTCTAGTGGTCACAAGCACTACTGATGAGCATGAGGTCCTGGGTTCAATTCTCGGGTCGGGCAAAGTGTTATTAGGTTTTTCATCCGGAATTTCTCAGCCTGGAGTTTGGATTTTGGAGTGAATAGGCTCGTTCTCTGTTACATGGGACTTAAAACATAACTGAAATGTGGGTGTACTATAGGTGCATCTCTGCCCAACCCTTTTGGGAATACAGAGGTGACGTTATGTTACCAGAATACCCGCGAATTTTCGCAGATTTTTGCACAAATTTTTACTTTAGGTCACTATCCGAATATCAAAAAATATTTGACCGAGGTCTTAGGAGGAGGCGTGAAAATAGATTCGCTGTTGTAATTTACCTATAATAGATGTTGTATGTGTTATGTATTTTTATGCTTCATGATCGTCATTATTATCAATTCACTAATCTACTTCGCTGAACATAAACTCAAACTGGAAATGGTCTTAATAATCACGTTTGAAGGACCGACTGCTGATTGCAGTTGCAATTAGTAGATAGGACGACTTTGCTGCTTGCGTTCGTGACATAATACACTCCTCAAAGGGGTAGTCTGTATGAGATTAGGCCTTTTCTCTGCAATGGGACAACAATAAGCTGATATAACAATAAAAAACCGGTCAAGTGCGAGTCGGACTCGCGCACGAATGGTTCCGTACCATTATCTAAAAAAACGGCAAAAATCTCACGTTTGTTGTATGGGAGGCCCCTTAAATATTTAATTTATTCTGTTTTTATATAGCGTGTTTTTATATAGCTGTTGTTGTTATAGCGGCAACAGAAATACGTTATCTGTGAAAATTTCAATATCTAACTATGATGGTTCATGAGATACAGCCTGGTTACAGACGGACAGACAGCGGAGTCTTAGTAATAGCCGTTTCAGCGTGAAAGCGTAACAAACAAATAAACTCACTTTATTATTTATAATATTACTAGCTTCCACCCGCGGCTTCGCCCGAGTGGTATGTCGACAAAAAGTAGCCTACCTATATCCTTTCTCAGGCTCTAGACTCTCTGTGTACCAAATTACATTTAAATCGTTTCAGTAGTTTTGGCGTGGAAATGCGACAGAGAGACAGACAGAGTTACTTTCGCATTTATAATATTAGTAAGGAAGTAAAGTTTAGTAAGGATAGTAAGGTTAAGAAGGATTTTGCAGGATCAGTGTTCAGAACAGTCTCTGTTAAAAACCAAAAAAATCTTTCAGCATTACAAAATATTATATTCACCCCATAATTCCACCCCAAAACTAAATCCCATTTACAACAAATACATTTCATTTAATGCGTCACCATTCCCACAGACTAAATAATATGAGCTTCACAAATTCATACATATTAATATGAAGCAGTACGTGCCAAGTTTTTATTATGTGCGTCAAAATTCTATGACCAAAACGAAAATGAAATGGTTCATGTGATATTCGGCCTTTTCGATGTTAATTTATGCCCTTTTTTGGTCCCTAAAGTAATTACAATGTTCATAACACTTGGTTTTCATCCCTTTTTATGGGTGTGTGTTATAATCATGCGCTGGGTTAGCGGGTTAGAGGTTATTTCGGTTTGGATGTGCGAAATTTTTACAAGCTCCTGTTTGGGTACGTTTTTATGTTGTATGAGAGCAAAACAGTACAATATTTGCCGTTTGTCGTTGTTTCTTATCTGAGTTGGAGTTTTTTGCCAGTTTTATGTACTTGCAGTTATTTACAAGAAATTACTTCTGGTAACTGTAAGTACATCATAAGATTGAGAAGTATAAAATATAATATACGTAGATATATTTAGTAACCTATTCCGCTTAACTATTCTTCAAGAGTCATAAAAACCCTGTATGAAATCGACACGTGTTTGACCTCTCAACGAGGCATCGTCAGGATGACGATTGACCAGTTGCAAACCAGAACACGACGTGTTGCCACACCGAGCGCTGGACGCAGAGTGAGTGTTGAGAAGTATCTACGTGCCAGTAACATCATAAGGCGATAGGTGATATATTTGCCAATTATGATGATTACGGCCTATTCACTTTGACAGTTCATTGTAAAAATTTAATGATTAGCATTATAGCATAATCAGCCAGCAATATTCCCACTGCTGGGAAACAGGCCACCTCTCTTCGAGAGAGAGTGGGCTGTAATCAACCACGCGTGCCCAGTGCGGATTGGTAGATGCCACATGACTTTTTGGTTCTAGGATATCCTCACGATGTTTTATTTTACCGTTTTAGGAGCAGTGGTGATTAAACCCACGATCTACAATTCGTAAGTCGGGGCCGTTACCACTGGGCTGTAATAGTAATTCATTTATTCAATAATATTAACCAAGTTATGAAATGGAAACAATGTTCTATTCTGATGTAGGTATCTCATTATTCTAAAAACAAGGTAATGTTTGCATTCTAACTCAATCCGTCTCCAAACTCACCATAGAATAGAATAGAATACTCTTTATTATGTACACCATAAAAAATACAGATACAAATGTAGAAACCCACCATACCACCACCATATTCATTTTATCTTTATTTTTTTCCATAAAAAATGGCTTTCCAAATTCTTTTTACCCTCAAAAATAAATATTGACCAGGAAGGACATGGAAATATTGACCAGAAAGGACTGTCCGAATTCCGAAGAGCTTCAATAAACGTGCAGGCTCTCGATCATTTTACACAATAGATAAATCATAATCTTGTCAGATATGACGTGGTGGCCGGATATTGGATAACCATAATGCCAAAATTCAACTCTACGCAAACGCTAGCTGACGGACAATGTGTGTTTTTCAATCCAGTACACACCATTATGTCCCGATTTTTTTTTTGTATAGATTTATACCAATATTTCGTAGTAAAAGGGGCAAGCCACAAACAAATTTACCAATCTCAGCTACTTCTGAGAATTCTTCCTAATGGAAAATTCCTATAATAGTTTGCCCGACACGGAAAATTACACAGTATGGTGACTGGACCAACAACACTAAAATGCCGCACCCAAAATTAAACTTCTGTCCCTCCCAAACTGACGCAACATTTTATTAAACTCCCGATTCTCTCACAAAAGGCCACGTTAATGACTTTATTCAATAAATCAATGTATGGACACAATAACTGAGCATTCGTGTAGGACAAAGGCGTTGCAGGTATAATGTGAGCGAGACTGCCATTGTATGCCTGCAATACATTTTTACACGTATATGACAATGGCTTGATGGAACTACTACGCTAGTATGTTTGGGTTGAATGCTTTTAAAAGCTTTTATTGTCTGCGTACATTACCATTTTGTGCGTTAAGCATTCTTCTGGTATAACCCCCACTCACAAAATATATGAAATAACAAAACTAATGAACATAAAACAATTATATACTTATCATACTTGCTTGCTTGCCCGAAAAAATATTAAATAGATCTCTCCATACTAACTTATCCTTCGTACGGTTGAAACAACAAACTCAGCGAAGTTCACGCCGAGCGAGTTTTTTAGTTCTACCCAGGACAAGAACGAAACTCTGCAAAACTATGTTTACCTATGAAGGCGCAGATTTATATAATAAGCTAGCGTGACCATTAAAAATGTATGCTCCTATAATGCATTCAAGTAGTACGCACGGCTACACAAAAAGCTATACATTTCCAGTTTATGCTGATCTCGTATTGTATAGGATTTCCGTACAATGCGGGGTCAGCTTATACTGGAAATATATAGCTTGATGTGTAGCCGTGTGTACTTGCTCGACATGTACTCGAAAAATATCCACAATAATACACAATGGCAGCCAACTGCTGCTGAACACATTACAGAAGTACCCACATTATACAAATAAATTAAAAAAGAACGACGAAAATCCCATTATTAAGCACTATTGTAACCTATCCTAGCCATTTATAATCTATGTCGCCGCGAATCTCTCAGGGAACTATTTAAAAGGATTAATATTATGACGGTACCTTGCCAATTTATTAATGAGAATATTATGAGAAAAAATTTAAATCTTTTTAAGAAAATAAGTGACAGACATAATTTTAATACTAGAAATAAAGATAAAATAGATCAACCATTTTTCAGATTAGCTAAAGTACAAACATCTTTTATGGGGTACTGCGTTAAATGCTATAACAAAATACCTTGTGATATATTGCAATTAAATGAAAGAAAATTTAAAACTCATATAAAAAGTACACTTTGTAAACAAGCTTATTACAAATTAAAGGATTAAGTATATCCAAGATAAGAATGCTTGGAAACATGCTGGTCTTGCTCCATAGGACAGTTTAGAGTCTGGACAAAATCAAACTGGTTGCTAATTTAGTTGTATATTTTATTATTTGTATGTCATAGATTTTTTACACTCTGTGATTGCATGGAATCACGCACTGACTTGTTAGTATTACTTGTAAAGATGTTAGGAATATTGTAATATCGTATACTTTTACAATGTTTGTAAATATGTGAGCACCATGTACCTATCACATAACTGATTTATTTGTCATTGCTCCATTTATAATTCTTTTTGCCTTTTGTGGGACAGTAATCTTATTGCAGGTGCATCGTCTTCACATATAATTATATAATTCATGTATACAAAATATTGTAAAACATTTTTGAAAAGAGTAACGGTGGAGTTTCTTGCCCATTCTTCTCCATACGAAAGCTACCTTTTGGAATGGGCAACTAGAATCAATTCTATTTCTTTGTTTTTCATTGACGTTCAAAAGTGCCTTTTATGTGCCTATTTGAAATAAATTATTTGACTTTGACTTTAACTTTGACCTATTTCTCGTGTGACTGTAGTCTTTTATGAGAATAAAATTTCTTTAAACACATAACCCGATTTTTCTGACTGTGCGCCTCGTTAACCTCAAAATATTACAGTGTCAATCTGCCAAGCCTTTCCCCAACTATGTTGGGGTGAGGTCGGCTTCCAGTCTAACTGGATGCAGCTGAATACCAGTATTTTACATTAAACGACTGCCTATCTGAACTCCACAACCCAGTAACTGGGTAATACGACCCTTGTTAAGACTGGTTGTCGGACTTTTGGGCTTCTGAAGACCCGTAACGACTGTTAAAGATCCACGAATGACAGCCGGGACCAACGGGTTAACGTGCTTTCCGAAGCACGGAGGAGTATCGGTATGTAAAGATCGTCCACGGAATAACCCCGGCAAGTATAGCTTAACCTGTTAGATTGACCCGTGCGACTGTTATTACTTAGCCACGAGTTCTTCGTCTATTTAATATTACAGTGCATGTAGGCTTAATTAATAACAATAAAATTATTACAACTAATCGAATAATTATGATGGAACTGTGGAGACGACACAAGTTGTGTAGACTGTATTAAGAAGCATTCGGGGCACTGAGGAGGTAACCAGTGGGTGAGTTCAATAACTAACAACCTATGACTTTGACAGCTCTACGCGCAGTTAGAAAAATCGAGTTATAAAAAACCGGCCAAGTGCATGTCGAACCACGCACAATGAAGGTTTCCGTAGTTGGGATGAATGTATACAGCAAACTTAACATTGTAGTAGAAAAACCTGACACAGGACATGTTTTTTCAACTGCAAATTTAAGTTGGTCGAATATTACTCGGTTTAACGACTTTTCCAACGATAACCCACACCATGGGCATGACGAGATTTTTTTCAATATTTTTTACAATATTTTTTGCCACTTTGTCGGCGTGATATGTATACCTATACCAAATTACGGCTTTCTAGTACCAACAGTCTCTAAGCTAAGTCGCGGACAGACGGACGGACAGACAGACGGACATAGCCTGAGTAATAGGGTCCGTTTTACCTTTGGGTACGGAACCCTAAAAACTAACTTCCGCACGCTTCTTCGCCCGCGTGTTATGTCGATAAAAAGTAGCCTATGTCCTTCTACAGAGTTCAAAGTATCCCCATACCAAATTTCATCCAAATCCGTTCAGCTGTTTTAACATGAAAATATAACAAACAAACTCACTTCCGCATTTATAAATTAGTTAGGATGAGTGTACTATGTTGATATTATGTTTTGGTCAACTACTATGAAGCATGACGGGCTCGCCAGTTTCACTTAACTTTCTATTTGAACGAGTTTTCTCTTGAAATTAAGGCTTGCTGGCACTACAAATCACTAAACAGTTTTAGCCCTAAACGATCCTAAAACATCGTTCTGTGTCTATCAATTGTTTTATGATGACAGAGGCAGAGTGATGTTTTTAGTTGTTAATAAAATAGAAAGCAGCATGTTATGATATACTTGCGCAAGTTTATCGAAACGTGTGTACCTACCATTATGCAAGCCACACACGTTAAGATATACTTGAGCAAAATTGTACACATTAACGTGTGCGGGATGAAATTATCACAAATATCCGAGCCATAACGTGTATGTGTATGCCTTTTTTTTTTTTTTTTGAGGGTGGGAATTCATCCATTTACTTCTCCCGCTCTGGGCGGAGCGGAAGGGCGTGTCAGACTTTTACTGACTAAAACCCACCCGTGTTCCTTCATTTGCCTGTTGCCAAGGTCCCGGTATTCCTTTCGGACTTTCCTGCAACCCTGGCAGGCATCGGTCCTACCGGACCCCGTCAATTTTGCTGACATCTCTTTGAGGCGCGCGTGGAACACGACGCGCCATCGACCCGGGCCTGGTCCTTATCGGACGGCGAGCTGCCCGTTGCTCGCCGTCTGCAAGCCCGCGCCTATGGTGGCCGGGAATCCGCCTGGGATTCCCGACGCCCAGGGCGTCTCCAACGGCGGCGGTTTGGGGCGTGAGGGCGCAAACTTTGCCTTTCCCTCACGCGTTCCGCCTCCTCCTTCGCGAGCATTACTGCTTCGCAGAAGGAGGTGACGGCTTCCCATGCCCTCTCGCTCCGTACCATGGCCTGAACCAGGGCCGGACGCGAGAGGTCATTGCCGCCAATCGTATGTGTATGGCTACCATTAGTCTATCACAGAAGACGATCGTTCCGTCTGAAATAGATTGAATTTAAAAATAAAAAGAAAGACCAAAAATAGAATGTAACTGTACTTTGACGAGGAGTTACGGACACCAGCTCGTCTTACCAATGGAAGGTGATAGCCTGATTTGATTGTGAAACAAATCAGGGGGCTTAAAACGGTCACTTTAGCAGAATCATATGAATTATGAATCATCGTAAAATGTCACAACTGACAACTCTGATTATGATCTGCGTGTAATTCATAATCCGAAAAAAATCATCTGTTTGACAGTTTTTTATGGAGATTCGTAAAATGGTTCACAAATTAAGAACGGCTTTTGTGTCAAATTATAGGAATTGCTAATGACAGCTGGGATTCAGGAAATGAAATGCTTTTAGAGGAATTGCTAATGTGGCCGTTTCAGGCCCCCAGGCTTGGTAGATTGAGTAAGTCGGGAATCGAAACCTTTAATTAAATGAATGGATAAATGAAAGGTGGCCGGTTTAGGCTCGAACTGCAACCTACATTAGCTTTGATTGTCCAAAAGCCTTGTTTTTCCCAACAGTCTGTCTAAGAGCTGCTGTCTTTATACCACAGGTACCATTTCTAGTTTAACTCCAGAACAACAAGACATAATATCGTGCGTAATAGTCTGTTGATTGCAATTCGACACACAACCACCTTATCAAATGCGTGCTTTGTCATCGTAGATAGCTTTGAGTATGCACACATGCATAAGTCCCTAGATATGTCGACCTCGTAAATGCTCTACCTTTTTCGACAAAAACTCCAAGAAAATTGAAACTTCATTAAGGTTGAAACTGTCCGTCACATAGACAAATAAAGCTTGTTGTTTTATGACTTACCAGTGAGATACAACCTTAGAGTTTTTATCCACCACCACCGTCAACAGGACGTCAACGAGAAACGAGATTTTTCGAACCAAACGTGACGTCCCGTCCAACGTGCGTTGGACAATCGGCCATAGTAAATTTATGTATCGCTAACTTGGCGCCGTCATCAGGATCCTCGTTGCCGTCCCGTTGACGTGGTTGTGGAAAAACAACCTAAAAGGTGGTAAAGCAATTACGAGGCCGACTATTATATACCTATAAGTACACAGAATGTTCCTAACATACACGTGACCGTAACACTATTATAGCTATTACGTTACAGCAACGCGTTGCCGCAGGCGGTTGTTATGATTAAGGAGTTTGGAATCTATGTTTATGAGTACCTATGTAGTTTTGACTTTTATCCAAACGAACGAACGAAGAATCTCTAAAGATAACTCTGTAAAGATGGAAAACTATCTCCAGTTTGCCGTCTTTTCAAACATCTCCGAGATTGTACTATGAACGATAAGACCCCTTGGGGTCTTATGGGGTCAGTTCTTGAACTGCATGTGCTTCTAATAGTGAAAAACTAGAGCACCGAACAATGTTGTGGAAATAGACGCCACCTTGGTTGGTTTTCAAGAACAGAACTAACGCCTACTAGTCTTTTAAAAAGAAAAAAAAAAACAGAAACAGTAGACAATTTAAAAAATTACGTCTTATCACGACCTAACGAAATCTGCAACAAATTGTAACAAAAAGACGTCCAAATTGAAGCTTTTCCAAACAAATAGCACAGAAAAAGCGTTGCACTGATATATCCAGACAAGTTGTTGCAGTTTGTCGACGACTGTACCAGACTCCTTGGGGAAATCTGGCGCTGAATACGTACAATCGCGTCCAGTGACGCCCTACAAATATGGGAATTAGTATGATAGCTTTTATATGCAGTCGTTTCAAGAAAATATAAATGTAGATATTCTCAGTTCTATGTTGGGAAGACAGGTATATCTACGTATCAAGTAGCAACGTCTAAAATCTTTGGTTGGTTTAATTTTATTTATTTATTGTAATTTGTGCCAGTGCCTACGAAAGCATGCGTGTAGGTTTATGCGTAGCTTTTAGGACCTCACTTTATTCAGGTGTATATATATTTTCGAAAGTAATATTATCGTAGACGAGTCTACCTACTCACGTTTACTAAATATCACACATTCCATTTATTTTTAGATTTTTCTCAATTACCCTCCTAGGGATGAAAATATTTTTCTCTCCTCCTGTACCTACTGAAAACCTATTGCACGTAGTTTTTACATGATTGAGTTTTAAAACAAGTACACACGGCTACACATCAAGTTATACAATTCCAGTTTGTGTTGATCCCGCATGGGTTAAGATTTCCGTACAATGCGAGGTCAGCTTATACTGGAAATGTGTAGCTTGATGTGTAGCCGTGTGTACTACGCCGATGCATCGAAACTTCATGGAACTCATTATAAAAACATATATTTCACAAACTAATCGCTGTAGCGGGCTTGAAGGCCAATTCTCTAACATAAAAAGCGTTCAAAATTTGTGTTGAATTGTACTTCATTAGTGTAATATTGTTAAAAAAAAAAAAAACTTTTTTTTTTTGTTATGTAGTAGGTGTAAATTGTTGCTACGAGTACACGCTGAGTTTTTTTTTTTTCCATGCTACGCTGTCCCACTCCTGGGCAATGGCCTCCCTCCACTCCTTCCATCTTTCGCGAAGTCGCGCGTCCTTTTTCCAACTTTGATGGAACCTATCTAGCTCGTCCCGCCATTACCTATGTATGATATCTACAAATTGTTATAGTATCTTTTATTTTGTATGCCAAGCATGTATAATATGTCTACAAATTGTTATATCTTTTATTTTGTGTGAATGTAAACTCTTTTACATGAAAATAAATAAGTACCAGTTTATTTTTATTGATTGATAATTGCAATCAATAAAGTGCTCATTATCTCCGATACAGGTAAAAGTTGAAATCGAATTAGTTGAAAGCTTGGCTTAAAGCAACCCAGTTTACGAAAATAGAAATCTTAGTGCATGCCAACATTTTTATATAGGAATGCTTCGAAAAAGATTTCGACACCAAAAGAAAACTTGCTTCAAAATCGTCATAAAGAAAAAAATCAGCCTTATCAGAATAAATCCTCAAACCAAATAAAAAACCAAGACAGAGCGCTGTCAACAGTGACGTGAGGCTGGTTTCGTAAACATATGTGTGTATACTTAGTTTGGTGTAGTTTGATTGTAGTGTCACTGTAAATAGTTGTAAATGTGTGTGTGTCAGCGTGTATGCACAGAGCGGGGGTGTAGTTTTAGCATGCTTCACTGTATTGTTCGCAGCGCTTAGTCTTGATTTTTTTTATTTCGTCTGAGAACAAATCTTGAGAATTCTTTTTCAGTTCGTCCCCTTAACTAAAAGCCACCTGAAGCCCCCTTCTCCCATTTCATCCCCATTGTCACGATCCCCTACCTTTTAAACAATAATGAACATCTTATTTCGAGTCTTTGATCGCATTACTCGCAACCGTCCGAAAATTAAACATTTAATTTGCTAATTAATTACAAAATGGCGCGAGCAGTGAGTCGCAGAACATAACTAGATGGCGCTGTTTTAAGAAATTGAATTAACGTTCCACAGGTTGGTTTGGAAAATAAATGATGATTCCAAGTACTATTCAGTCTTGATATTTGGTACGATACTCAGTCACAAACTCAGACATAAATCAGGATTTAAGAGATTACGGTCGGATTTCGAATGAAATCTGACAGCTTTAAATCTAGATGCATAACTGAACGTTACGATGCTCAGTAGCAAGAAATAAGATCTGTTAGTTTTAAATGTAGATTCATGAATTTGGATTTAAATAAAGAATGACTGACGCATTCTATTCTAATGAAAATGTATACTCATTCAAACTTAGTTTGAAATCGAGATTTATGGTAAGGAATCGTTTTAAAACACGTTAATTGACGTGTAATAAATTAGAACTGGGCACTTTAAGTAAAATACGGTACGATACATAAAGAAATTGCTAAGTTGCGGCACATAAGTAATAGAGTGCACCATCAACCTATTTTCCCGGAGTGGTATCATTATTTTTATAACACAGTGAATATCGACATTAATTTGCGCATAGAGCCACTCTAGGGACATCATTCCACCCACGTTCTCAATAAAGTAACGTGACTTAATTTTAAAAAGTGATTGCATTTATTTTAAAAATAGAACGCTGATATTATGTGCATGACAAATGACATGTTAATTTGTTGAAGGCATTACCTAAGTATAAAACCTCTGTGGGCGTTTCGTAGTATTTCCACATATCCAGAAAACATCGTACTGGGATTTGTCATCAATATGCGTAGGCAGATAATTATAATAATACAGACCTACATAATTTTGATTACCTACCTATAATAATGTTATGTTGGGAGACAGCAAAGAGGTTATGTAGTCATTGGGAGACAGGGAGACAGTATCCTACCTACCTTCACATGCATTATTATAATATTGAACAATCATTCACAGTAATTTACCTAAACCCACAACCTCCTTAATTAATTCTAATCAAGTTTTACATTCCATTATTTTGTATACTTAATTAATTATTTACATTTCGGCCTAAAAATTCCTACATACCTACCTACCTAAAGATTACCCATACAAATTTTCAGCACAGGAGGTTGTGGTCTAGTTGAGAATGAAAAGCGATTTTTAAAGTTTCAGGCTTATTTTTATCTAAAGTAGCATTTGTTTTTCTGCGTCAATTAAAATATTTTTCTTTTTTTAATACTATGAAGGCTGAAAGTTCGGCTTTCAAAAGTTGAGATTACATTGCAGAAAAACATTGCCCGTGGAAGGTTGATGATGTGGATTAGTTAGCACACAAAGCAAACCGTATTGAAGAAAAAAAAACTGAATACAAAATAAGAAGACAATACATAAAAATTCAAAAATTGCGCGAGCTTCTCCGCACGAAAGATAGAAGTAAAACTTCTTAAAAAAAATAATCTTTAAAACTTCTTAATCTTTAAGAGAGATTTAGTGTGAGAGACAGAGAGATATCTTTCTTCTCTTTCATGTAACGAAATGTGCGTAAACGTGATCCGTCCTTGTTACACTCTAAATTCTCGTCTAACTATCGAATCGCCGCCTAAGAAGTCTAACTTCAAAAATCTATTATGTCAAAATCAATAATTAGGTACATAAAATGAAACCTTAACCGACTACTCATACGTACTATTTTATTTTACACTGGCAGTGTCAATACCAACACCACAGCCTTTCATCATTAGCTATCTAGCTTTATTGAATTATTAGTTCGAGAACAAACGCGGAGAGTAAATAAGGAAGTCAGTCCCCTTACAATTACTGTTGCTAGGCAACCATTCGCTTCCTTTACGTCACTATTAATTTACATTAGTTGGGTATAATTATATTGTGCTGTCAGAGATAGTGTTTTGGACTAACTGTGTCAATTTATACTATGTAAAATATTCATAAGTGAATAAGTAGAATCAGATCCGAAGGAAACTAAAATCAAATCATTTATTTCTTTGCAAACATGAGTATAATACCGTGTTTTTACAATAAAATTCTCCATAATTTATTTTAACGTGGGATGCAAAGGTTTATAATTAAAAAATCTATAAGATGTGGCCGATCATTGGAATTACAAAAAATATTTAAATATATTAAAAATATCAGTGTGATCACCGCAATAAAAAATATAAAATAAAGTAATGTCAGACGGAAACAAAAAGTCAGTGAACCAGGGTCACAATAATTATGATCAACATTATGTAAATCAGTTAATAAATCATCATTAAGAAAAACTAAGACAATAAACTAAAAACTAAAATTAAGACAATGGATCTTAGTTTAAAATATTAATGTTTGATTAAATAATTTACTGTATAATTAGTTGGGACTAAATAATAACAGCCGCACAGGTCGATCGAAGGTTCGTGGGTGACCATCCATTAGGTAAATATCGATACTCCACCGTATCCCGAAAAAGCACGTCAAGACATAGACCCCGGCTGTCATTCGTAGACCTTTGACAGTCGTTACGGGTAGTCAAAAGCCCAAAGACTGACAACCAGTCTTATCAAGGGGTATCGTGTTACCCAGTAACTAGGTTGTGGAGGTCAGATAGGCAGACGCTCCATGTAAAATACTGGTATTCACTTGCATCCGTTTAGACTGGAAGCCGAGCCGAACATACTTGGGAACAGGAGGCTTAAAATGGTCACTTTAGCAGAATCATAATATGATAATTATTATGAATCATCGTAAAATGTCACAAACTGACAATTCAAAATAATGATCTGCGTGTAATTCTAATATAAATAATTCATCTGTTTGACAGTTTTCTATGAGGATTCGTAAAATGGTCGACAAATTATGAATTGCTTTTAAGTCAAATTAGAGGAATTGCTAATGACAGCTGGAATTCAGGAAATGAACTGCTTTTAGAGGAGTTGCTAATGTGGCCGTTTCAGGCCCCCAGGCTTGGTAGATTGAGTAAGTCGGGAAACGAAACCTTTAATTAAATGAATGGATAAATGTAAGGTGACTAACAAAAGTTATTTACAAGGGGATGATACAGTGACCTTATTGGTGATATTCTTCAGAAAGGTCAGGTGCGTAGTACTCGCAACGGGCGTGTGTGCATGTCCAGATGTATGAACGTAAATGAGGCCAAGGGACTGTAAGGATCGTAGCATGTGGCGTTCTGTAGTTTCTGGCTACCCCTATTGGAAGAAGGCATGAGTAAACATGTGTGAAACCTATAATCTTGGATATAAAAGATTACTTGAAAAAAAAACAAGCGTCATTTTAGCGACCTTTACACAGTGGTCGCTAAAAAGGCGCTTTTATCCATGAATATAATTACGCGGCTATTTCATAATTATCTCGGACCACCCAGCAATAGTAAAATAATAAACTTTAGTATTTATTTAACTTGAAAGAGGTATGTTTATTCAACACACGCACTGACTGCATGTATAGGGGCATTGTGACTGAAACAATTGCTACATATTTTCACGTAGCCTTTGTCTTGATTCACTTGCATGTTTTTATTATATACCTATTGCATAATGAATGTATATTTTGCTAATAGTTGTTTTAAAATGCAGATAGTTACTGCTGCAGGTTTATATGTATATACCTATTATCTATCTCCACTTTGCTAGTGGCTAGGTTAGGTAGGTTGGAAGACAGATTTCGAAAATACATAAAGTGACAATAATACTTTTGTTTGACTCAGTTCTTTTTTTTAACTCAGATTAGTCAATGAGATAACGGCTTATTGGTTGATTCGCACGAATTTACTCGCCCGAAACGGGCGAATCGACGCTTTCAAATAAAATTGATTTTTCTTGAGGCGATTTGCATAAAGTTAATTTATTTGCTAGTTGCAAGAAGTCAATTTATTTACAGTTAAGAAAAAAGTAGATACAATAACTTTAATGCTTAAAAATTAAAAAATTTCCTATTACCTCGTACGTATACAAATACGTTATCCGAGAGTTTTCGATTCGCCCACAAACAAAATAACTCCGAACGAATTGCCCTTTAAAGTGTCGATTCGCCTGTTTCAGGCGATTAAATTCGTACGATAAGCCGAGATAGCCGATCATTTGGCAGCATCATTACAACATAGAAGAGGCTTTTGCATCAACAACACGAACAAAAATCTAACACCTGAACAGTCCATAAGGCGCCAAACATATTGCAGCCATATGGACACGGTATGGCTGCAGGTAATTTGATAACCCTGTAGCAGCCGGCTGCAGAATCAAGTGAATGAGGCGACACGACGCGACGAGCTAGACTGCCAATGTGATACAGAGCATACGGGTTGCAATTGGATTTAGGTGACTGCACTACCATTTTACACTACTATTTTATGCTCAAGTAAAAAAAAATACCGTACAAAGGCGGACTTAATGCCTAAGGCATTTTCTACCTGGCAACCCTAGGGTAATGCAGAGAGGAAACATTGCAGGTATTACTACCAAACTACTCAATGAAAAACTATTATAACATTGGCTGCTGATTTTTTGCCATCTCTACTTCGTATAACAAAAGCTAGTACAAAGCATCGTTTCGTGAATTATTAGTACATTACTGTCGCGGCCAGCAATAAGGGGATTGATGGACGATCGTGAAAATGAGGGCCGAGGCGAAGCCGAGGCACTCATGCGTGAGTCCATCAATTCCTGATTGCGGGCAAGGCTTGTATAGTACTTTTCTCAAACAACGCGCGGAAATTCAAACTGAGTAAATTAAATAGAAATTCTAGAATCAATGACGAACAACTATCATTTTTCATGCGCCAATATGTTCATTTGTTTCTTTTTTGTTCTATTTGCAACCCAATTCGAAATTTAAATAAAATCTTTGATAAGTTACCTGCTTGGTTGCCGTGTGTTGAAGTAAAAAGTTAGTTCCATTTTTAAATAACACGACAGATATGAGTTTTCATAGTAATTTATTTGGCCGCTAAACACGCCCGATATGAATTTTCATAGTAACTTTGCTGGCCGCATCGTCACTTGTTTTTACCAGTACAGCAATTTTGATTTATCTCGAAGAAGGTTGTCAAAATAATGCTCGAATTTTCAAGCATGTTTGAGAAAATATACTTTATCTACACCCATACTATAAATCCTCTCTAAAAGTTTCTGAAAGAGTTAGCTTATTGCCAACATTAAAACAACCAGTGTCATAGTAACCATAATATCATCCAAACGGGTGTTATAATGTTGTACTGAATTTCATAATTCAACTCATTTAAAAAAAAGAACACTGTCATTCACGAGCGTTTCACTAACAAAGCACCGTAATTTAAAAACAAAACATACTTTCGAATTCGAAAAATTCGAATTCACATCGTGCCGCGCCATTTTTGTTCGATATTGGTATTGCAAAGAAACTTTTATAGAAGATTCATATCATGGGTGTAGATAAAGTCTTGTATGCAACTGTAAATAATTAGGTATTAAAACACTCATGTGATATCTACTATCACATTCGTGTTTAAATACCCCTTATTATATAACAGTTGCATAAATAACTATAATCAATCCAATAAATAATAATGATCAATTAATATCAACCTACATGGTGAAGGAAAACATTGTGAGGAAACCGGTATACCTGAGAGATATTTCTCAAAGGCATGTGAAGCCAAGTCAGCGGCCCTCGGGCGGCTTCATTAATCTGACACCAGGCTACGTCACCAACCACACGAAAAGAAGAAGATCAACCTACAGAAAGCTGCCATCTTAAAACCTGCAGAATAGTAAGGAAATACACTCCACACACTGTATTTACTTGCTTTTAGCCCGTAAATGTAGCTAAAACCTCCATACGAACTGAGAAAAAAAACCTTTCCTGAAAATAATAACATTACACACCACACGCTGCGTTTACTTGGCTTTGGTCCGTAAATGTTGCAAAAACCAGCCAAAGAGCTGAGAAGAAAAACCACTCAACAAAAATAATGAAATAATAATGGCCTTAAGTGCAGAACAAAAGAATAATAAATGTGAGATAATCACTCTAGTGATATTACTCATATTCATATCTTTATTTGCATTCCAGCATGTAGGTATTAAGGTGTTACATAAAGCTAAGGTACAATTATGGACCCTATATGGCACAGCAAAAAGTTTGATTTTGATCGTTTATATTATTATCGTAAGCATAACCCAGTAACCGTGTAATTACGATACCCCTTGGAAGAACTTTCGGGTTTCTGACGACTTACAAGGCAGAGAATGGCAATATCGTTATTCATAATTAAATTAATAATTAAAATATCTTACTGCTGCTGATAATTACAGCGTCAAAAATCATGAAACAGCGTAAAAAATGAAAATGTTATAGAGCTTTTAAATACCTGGGGGACCGAGCTCTGGGAGCTTAAAACAGTCACTTCGGCAGAAACATAATAGGAAAATATTATGAATCATCGTAAAATGTCACAAGCTGAAAATTCATAATATGATCTGCGTGCGATTCATATTACGAAATAACTCGTCTGTTTGACAGTTTTCTATGGAGATTCGTAAAATGGTCCACGCATTATGAATTGCTTTTGTGTCAAATTAGAGGAATTGCTAATGGCAGCTGGAAGTTCAGGAAATTAATTGAAAGAAAGAAAGAAAGAAAATACATTTATTCAGCATAGACTGAAAAGCACATAATATACAGCAGATATAAAATTAAATATAGAAACAAATTAAAAAAAGTGTAAAAATGCGATGCCATACATTATCAGGGGTGTGTGCCTCACGGCTGCAACGAAAAGGTCCAATTGCTTGAATTGCTTTTAGAGGAATTGCTAATGTGGTCGTTTTAGGCCCCCCCAGCTCTGGTGAAAATACAAAATACGATACCGTTCCCAGATATGAGACCGATGTTTCTGTCTCTGTCGACTGGGGTTTACGGAGCAATAATTCGATCTAGCTATAGATCGATTCATCGCCCCGTAAACCCCAGTATGGCAACTTTCATCGAAATCGTTAGAACCGTTTTCGAGAACGCGATTACAAATATGTATATGCAAATATTGCTCATTTAATAGTATAGGACAGGATTAATCGTTACGTAGCAACCTAAACCACTCAGGACAGAAAGTAGTATTATCAAAAGCAGTTTCTAAAGCGAAGACTTTCATAGATAATTTCCTAACCAGCGGCACAAAGAGCCGACATTTTCTAAAATAATCCAGTGGAAGGATGGCTAACTAGCTTATTCGTTCGAGCTGTCTAGCACAGACGGTATGCAAATGCAGGCAATCTCATAACCGTGGTGACGACCATCGCGATTGCTGCCAGTACGTACTTATCACACCTTTCTTTTTCTTTACTTTATGGAAGGTGCCATCTGAATTTTGAAAGCATTTGCCACATCTCGCGTCTGGCTAGATCTTGGCGAAGGTTTTTACCAAGTTTCAATGGGTGAAATTATAGGTAACAAGCTTTTGTTCGCGATTTTTCGATTTCATTAATAATACACAGTGATTTTTACTTCACTGTTAACCTTTCAGGACTTGAAAATACTCATGATTATGAGCAACTTTCACTACAAGACCAACTATGAAATATCGAAAAAAATATCAGCTGTTTCATACAAAAATGCAATATTTACCTGTTGAAAATGTATCAAACAGATAGCTGAGCTGATGAGCTATTTCGATTTGGTCCCATACCGAAAGTTGTTGAAACGGAACCTTTATAAAAATCACCTGTTGTCCCAGATGTTATTCTCAAGATCCATGCAACGAAAGAATGTACGTAATGGGAGACAGGCCTATGTCCTTCTCTAGGTCTCAGGCTTTAGCATGGATTAGTATGGATTAGTATGTATTAGTATAGATTCGTATGAATTCGTATGGATTCGTATGGATTAGTATGGATTACCTAGTATGGATTATAAAATGGATAGTAGGTATGTATTATTCGATCTAGGAACACTTTTTCTCTGGTGGATGATTATGGATAGCCAATAATCATGTTTGGTTGCGACAGCCTTCGTCAAGCAGTGGACTGCTATTGATTGATGATGATAACGGTTGTCTTCTGTGAAATTCGTTGATTTTAAATTTCCTACTTGAATTAGTTTATTATTTTTATTTTAGTTTTACCGTCTCGAGAGGCTTACTTGTTTAGCTTTCGCCAATTTTAATTTTTATTTAAATTATACAAAAATGTTTTCTGTGGTGCCCAAGATACAGATTGTGTCTGGTTTGGGACCAACACTATCTCCAAAATGTTCAAAGTAGGTGACAAAGCTTTACGGTGCCTAGTAAATATGAAAGATCATAAAACGTATACCTGTGTTAAATAGTTTTCAATTTGTGTCAGGCTACAATTTTTTTTAATGAATATCATTACTCAAAAGTTGAGTTGATGCTGAGAAAATAGGACATTGACAGGACGATAATTTGTATGCAAAATATAACAAGCTTTACTCAATAAACTAAAGAAATAACCGTGACTATTAGTTTTCAAAAGCTTGAGTAGAAAAACAAGATACTCGACTCTGTCTGGGTGACAGACAGTAATTGACAAGCAACGTCTTAACTTAATTTAGTTCAGCTACACGTCTTGAAAACTAATGAATTCATCCATTCTCTGACTACTAACCACCAATATATAAAACCACCCATATATAACATAGTAATTTACATGTATTATATAGGTACGGTAGGCCACACCTCAGTCACAAAACCAGTATAAACTGGCTTATTTTATTTTTTAATCATCAGCCTCTTAATGTTCCCTACTGCTGACATACAGGTCTCCTCTCAATGAGAGGGAGTGGGCCGTAACCCGTAATTCACCACGCAAGCCCAGTGCAGATTGGTAGATGTCACATGTCTTCGAATTTTTGGTTATAGGACATGCCGGTTTCCTCACGATGTTTTCCTTCACCGTTTTGAGAGCAGTGGTGATGAAATAATTTACACAACGTAAAGCGCCTGTCAGGGTGTCGACCGTTACCACTGGGCCACCACTACTCTCTTCTCAAAAAATGATAATACCAGCCTTTCATTGCATTGATCATGCTTAATCAAGATAGGATGGCGATTTCCTGGTTTCCTTTTTTTTTGTCTTCATTCATGTCAGTAATGTCCTATAAAATCAGAAAGTACATATGAATTGAAATAGTCACATTGGCACTGCCTGGATTCGAACTGCGAGGCTGTAATCACTGGGCCATCACGATATACGCCTGGGCCATCACGACATGAAATAGATCATAGTACAAAAATCAATCTGCCTACTCAACTATGTTGGGGTCGGCTGCCAGTCTAACCAGATACAGCTGGATACCAGTATTTTACATGGAGCGACTGCCTATCTGACTCCCACAACTCAGTTACTGGGTAACACCACTTGGTAAGACTGATTGTCAGCCTTTTGAGCTTCTGACAACCCATAACGTTTGTGAAAGATCTACGAATGACAGCCGGGACCAACGGCGTAACGTGCTTTTCGTGGCACGGAGGGGTCCCGATATCTACAGGATGGTCACCCATCCACGCACTAACCGCGTCAAGCGTAGCTTAACCTTCTATCGACCCATGCCCCTACATCATGACATAAAAGATGGCCTCTTATACTTTTGAAACTCCGTACAACGCTTGGCTGATCAAAGTCAAATTTTTATCACTGTCATGCGGCCTACTGTACCAAATACTTTGTAGACATCTTCATTACATTTCGGTTTGTTATTCCGAGAGAACTTGACGTAAGTAACTTATAAATGTCTGACGGTAGTTCGAAAGTGAAGTAATTTGTTTATGTAGGTAACTAGTCAGAAGAGCGAATGGCCGACAGCCAACAAATAGAACAGAACATGAAGCCTGTATTCCCCGAAGGGTTGGCAGAGTGTTTACTGCCATCACCGGTAGCTAAGAACTAAAGCTAATATTCTAATATTTTATGACTAATTAGCAGTGATCGGAGTAGGTAGATTGAACTGGGGCCATTGATCCAAAACGTATATATGAATATGGACATTCCTCCGGAATTGGTGAATTATTAAAAAAAAACCGGAACTTATGTAGGAATTGTATTCTGCCAGAGTGGAAGGAGTCATTTGATGATTTGCCATCCTGAAAAAAATCGGAATTCGATTGTTTTTATTATTCAACATATAAATAATGAATTAATTTAGTTTTGATACCTTCCTTTAAATTTTGAATTGAGTAGTAATAATATTACTACCAACATTAACAATATTTAATTGAATCCGGAAATACCGGAATTACTTTCCGGAAAAATGGCTTATCCATGTTATTCTTTCTGTGTGCATTTATGATACAAGTACCAAAAATCAATCTACCTACTCCGATCACTGCTAATTAGTGATGTATAAAAGCAGTTATAGCCAAGCAAAGTGAGACATAGCTTGGTAGAAACCTTTACCCAACTGCATAAACACAACATAAAAAACGATATTCGGTTCCTTATCTTATCATAAACACAAAACTACGCTTGACTCGAGTCGATTGTTTGTAAAGTTTTAATGAGTGCGGCCGCGCCAAGGTCAAGCGTCAATTTCATGAGCAAGGATGACCCTTTTTTTGCAATCGCGAGCAGGGTGGGCCCGCTCGCGATTGCGCGTAAGCACAGTAGCGGATAATGCAAGAGTAGGTACACAAATAACAAGAAAAATCCAAAAACATTTCCAATTAAGCCATCGCTGCATCGAACTCAAATTTAAAGCGCTGTAAAGCACTAATACCTTTACAATCACTCTTGGAATGTGAGATATCCGCGCAATTTTACACGGTTTGCCTTCAGAGCAGCCAGCACCATGCATGGTAGCTCAGGATTCCCACTTTACGCCAGTCATCGTGTAACAGCCCTTCAATTTCACTTTCTACCCTCGCTGTGTTACTATGCGATGTTTTCTCGAAATAACCAAAGGCTAAGTTTTCCCAAAAACCCATTTTTTTTTAAATATAGGTTGAATCAGTTACCAATATTTTTACACGTCAGAAAGGTTCTAAGTCATATAATAATATTTATTTAAGAGGACCATCTATTAAGGAGGTCTTAATTACTCAGACCAAATAAAAAACCAAGACGGAACACTGCGAACAATACAGTGAAGCATGCAAAAACTACACCACCGCTCTGTGCATACACGCTCACGCACACACACATTTACAACTATTTACAATGACACTACAATCAAACTACACCAAACTAAGTGCACACATATTTACGAAACCGGCCTCACGTCACTGTTGACAGCGCTCTATCTTGGTTTTTTATTTTTTCTGAGCGTAATTACTCCTAAACATAAAAGAACCTATCTTAAAAATAGTGAGATGAGTCTTTTGTCGACTGTTAAAACATTTGGTTACCTGCTGCCCTTTAAACTTCTTAATAGTACAAGATCCCATATATCATCATCTTTCACTCATGGTTTCTTATGAATAGTAATAAATTAGCTAAGATACCACAAACGAGTTGCCAGATGAAATCAGGAAAGTAGCAGAATCAATGAGAAAAACAAGAAGATAAATATTCAAGATTCACATTTGACCTTGATTCCTAACTTTAAAATGCTAGTTCTCCTTGAAACTGCAATGTAAAATATCAAACAAAAAATCTACCGTCTTTTTTTGTTTCAGCATTCTAGAATCGTTGGTAGCGCCCGATCGCTCGACTGCAGACGCCTCGAGAATTCGTATCAAACCAATTTGGTGCGCGCCGCAAATCGCGCAGTCACCGCCTCGTAGAAATGCACTGTCTGTTTGAAAACTATTACGTACGCAACCTTGAAGCTTTCTAGGTAAAAAAGATAAAAGAATACACCTGAGATTTCGAAATAGTAGTACTCCTGATTTCAGCCCTTGGGGAACTAACTCTAGGCATAATTATGCACTGATTATGTGTAAAGAAAAGTAATTCTACCGGTGTAGAATTACTTTTCTACGGAAAAATACGGTTCTTACCCGGTCCGGTGGTAAGAACCGTATTTTAACCCAATAATGATATTTACCGATGTGTCAAGTCAGTTTCAATAGCCACAATTGCCCCAAGTCTGATTTCGAAACGTCAATATTAATATTAATAGTATATTGTGTGCCTTACCCGGGTCAAATAATTTTTTTTTCTTTATTTTATATTTTTTCTTCTTGGCAATTGTACTTAAAAAATGTAATTCCGCCGAATTAAATTTTTAAACCCTATATCGAAGTTTCAAATAGACTAGATATTATTATATGTTTTACTGTCAGTGCTAGCAACCCGATCAGTATTCGCCCCTGCAATTGCCCGGAAAATTACATTAGGATCAAACTCAATTTGGTGAGCCCCGCAAATCACGCACTCGCCACCCCTCGTATCGAAATGCACTGTCTGGCAGTTTTAACCCTTTTGCTTTAACTATAAAATACACAGGGCGTGGCTCGGATTTCATGTGAGTGTCCTGATCCTACATCAGAGCAAATCCTTTTTAATTTAACCGGACTCCCGTTAAAATTATGAGTCGAACAAAATTAGAGAAGTGATGAGCATTGCCATTTTAATCGTGGATTGTGCATAGAATTTTAAATGCAAGGGCACTATTAACAGCGAATTAATAGTTTAGCATTAATTTAAAAAAGCTACATCAACGCGCATAGAAAAGCAACTTCGAATTTGATAATTCTATTCTCACATAACGGTAAATGCTAAGCCCAAAATTACACCTAACCACGAAAAAGCATTTAAAAGCGAGAAACAATTTCAAGCAACTATTAAACTAAATGCAAAGCCAAAATAATGATGACGTTTTTATTTTAGAGAATTTAAATTCTGATCAGAATCCAGCTCCACAAATGCCCCCACAAATTTGTTCCAAATTTAATTTGGAATGCGCTACAAATTCCCCAGTCACGCTACTACATTATGTGACGCTTTCGATCCATTTACATATCGCGGCGGATCATTGATTTAGATTGAAGGGGTGTTAGAAAAAAAAAAAATGAATAATTCCCGAAACTATAAGTACCTGTTTCATAATTTGAGTGAGCCCTAACCTATATTTATAATTACCCATCCTTAAATAATTTCCGACGCGAACCGCGAGGGCTGGTTGGAGGTGGGGCAGGAAAGAGTTTCTGGAAGAACTTAGGGCAGGCCTTTGGCCATGGCCATTTCATTTCAGTATAGGCTTAAATATATTTAGGACATGTTCACGTGTTTGTTCCTTTAATTAATGCTTTACAAGCTACTGCTTGTCATGCATTAATTATCAGCATTCTTCCAAGTGAGTGCATTTTCTACCTAGTTTTTTTATTTATACTTGTAGGATATGTCCTATTCACGTTTCTAACAGTGGTTCTAAACAGAATAGGAATATAACGGTACTTTTCAAAAAGCTCCAATGACATAAAAATTCACGCTGTAGCTCTAAAAAAGGGATATCAATAAACAACCCTTTAATTGCTAAAGTTTACAGCTGTAAAAATTGAGCGGCCATTTTGTTAAAAAACGCAATAAAAACTTGAATAAATTCGTAATATTCCATAAAGTTGTGAACGTTTTCAGTCACGGAATGTTCGCGATGTTTATCTGTGAGTATTTACACAGACTGACGGACAAGATGCCATAAATATTTCACTAACTGATTTCTGTCGTGATACAACGCAGTATGGTCGGGGGTTACGGTGAACTATCACGAAGTTTATGATAGAAAAGTTTTTGTTAAACGTTCTCTTGTAGTTGGAATTGATATAATAATAATGTTCAGGTACTGAGGACCTACTCACGGTACGACTGTGAAAATAATTAAATTGTATCTTTGTTTTGAAGTCTGAAGGTTGCATAGCTTTATTGCTTTAACTACCCGACTCCGGCGAAGCCAAAAAAAACGAGGGTTATTTAGAACATCTTTTCATATGAACGAATTACGATACCTCTCTAAGTTTAAATCTTGGGTAAAAATTTTATCAAAGTAATTGAATAATCCTCTTTGAATAATAACTCATTTTCTTATCATATTTTTTTATTGCTACCCACAGACTGAAATTCAGATTAAACTAATAATTCAACGGCCGGACTAAAGCCATTAAAAACAAACAATGGGATATACTAATTTCTGCTGAGCTTGTCCTAAAAAGAACTTGGACGACATTATGCAAAACGGAACGGATTTAAGAATCAGCTGGTCCGGACAGTGTTTATGCTAAATGGGCAAATTAATCTTGGCTGTGGCCGGATTTGTCGCATAGTAAATCTTGGACACCCTAACGACGTAGTCCATGTGTTGGTGCTCGTATAGTTTTATGCACTGTAATCAGAAATCACTCATGACAAATGATTTATTAATAGCACTACGTTAATAAAAACATTCTGTGTCTTGTTTTGTCTATTATTTTCAGCGCAGTTCTTAAGTCAATAGGTAAGTGGTTTCAGTAAGTATGTATTTAGCAGTCAAAAATCCATTAAAACACTTTGATAATAACTGACTGTGGATAGATATCGATGTACCTTCGC
Source organism: Lithophane leautieri (assembly GCA_949152455.1). Lineage (NCBI taxonomy): Eukaryota > Metazoa > Arthropoda > Insecta > Lepidoptera > Noctuidae > Lithophane > Lithophane leautieri. Next base: position 3,704,931 of record OX424469.1, on the reverse strand, counting down.
CACGACTTTGTTTATTCCCACTTTCATGAAAACCGCCGACCAATAAATAAGTTCCATCCCAAAACAATTCAGCGAGAAAATTAAAACGGTAATATAGGTACTCGAAAACCTACATTGAAACTCACATTTTATTTCGGTATTTCGCCAATGCGGATTAAAAATCAACAGTGGCCGAATAGTGGGGCCCTGCAATTAATCTTACCGGAGTTGTCCGAACGCTGTCCGCTGTCCGGGACTGTCCTGCGAAGGTCGTAAATCTTGGACACCCGCGTCCTGTCCGGTATCGCGCTGCGCATACAAATATGCCAGTTGGTGTATAATAGAAAATTCTTTGGGAAATGATTTAAATTTAATTGTCCTTGTTGAAAAGCTTGTTATTTTAATCGTGTGCTTTGCAATCTCCGATTACTTATTTGAGAATCAAACAAAAATGATAAAATACTACCTTTTTTAACAGTTAGTTATTATTGGAATGAATACAATATTATTACCGAAATGATATTTAACGTATCCGCACTGTACACACACTGTACACCTTCACAGCCAAGATAGGTTACATTAGCCACATCAAAGCACATGCTCGTAACATAGAGCTGTCAAAAACAGAAATAGTCACCGTAGCCGAAATCAGCATCGGATTATTAATTAACTAGCTTTTGCCCGCGGCTTCACTTGCGTGGAGGCCGGTGGAGATCGGAAATTATCCCACGGGAACGTACTACCGAGATAAAAAGTATCCTACGTCCTAACCCAGGTCATGCATGGTCTACCCATGTGCCAAATCCGTTCAGACGTTTTAGCGTGAAAGCGTATCAAACAAACTCACTTTCGCATATAATATTAATTGTTCGAATTGTTTTGACATTTGTTCACAGACGATTGTGGTAGGCTGAATCAAAACTCTGCTCAACACATCGCCCTCTTATTTTTTTCATTAATTATCGTATACTTAACAAAAAAGATAAAAACACGATGATCATAATTAGTTTCGCAGTTGCAACACAAAGAGTTCTCACTCCAATCCTTTAGCGACAATACTATTCCAGATGTGACCTCTTTACCAGTATTACGTGTCTGGCTTCAATGCGATTTTTGCAACGATATCGCAGTAATCCATCCATCCAATCGGGAAAACAGAAGTTCCATTCTGAGTATGTAAGTTAAGAAGCTGTTGCCCCCGTAAGCCAGTGTCTAATTAGTCGCAGTCAACGATGGCTTCTTTTATCAATCTAGTCGACCAGGCTGGCTGCAATATGCAGTCAAATTGTAGCCAGGCTAGTCGATAAATCAAATTATTTACATAAACGCCATCGAAAATCATGTCTAATATCCTAGTTGATATCTACATGTAGGTGATAGTGTGTTCGACTATTTTTTATTTTATTTTGTCTATACTGTCACTGAGAGCAGTGGTGGCCCAGTGGCAACGGTCCCAACTTACGAGTTGTAGGTCGTAGTTTCGAACTCTGACAGGCGCTTTACTTTGTATAAATTATTTAATTGCGACTGCTCTCAAAACGGTGTAGGAAAACATCGTGAGGAAACCGGCATACCTTAGAACCAAATATTCGAAGACATGTGACATCTACCAACCCGCACTGGGCCCGCGTGGTGGATTACGGCCCGCTCCGTCTCACAGAGAGGAGGCCTGTGTCCCAGCAACATTACAGGCTGATTATGCTATTATTATGCTATATTATCACACTGCTGGGAAAAGGCCTACCCCAAGTCATCCAGGAATGCTTTTCCCACGTCACCTCAAACAGCCCTCGCGGTACGCGTAGTCATCTCACCAACCTCGGCGGCGCCGACATTCTTCAGACACCCTTTGCGAGGAGACTTTTGCTCATCGATCATCGTGCATGCAGCTGATGTGTGACCCGCCCAATCCCATTTGAGCGTGTTATTATTCAAAAAAATATTGCAAGTGTCGTTGAGGCTGTAGAAGAAAAGAAGAAGACACATTTTTGAGTCTGAGTTTAAGTTTGAGTTAATTTTTTGCATCGAAAGTCTGAAATAAGAGCTGGCACGTTCATATAAGCATTGAATAGTTTTATGACAAAGTCCAATAAAAATAAAATAGTTCTTCTACACATTTCTACTGAGTGTCATAATGTAAAAGTGTAATGGAGGTAAATAATGACCGTTATATTTTATGATTAAGTGTTTTAACATCTCACCATTAGCTTTTTCAGAATTGTGCTGACTTAAAAGATATTTCATTATTCCGTATAACCTTTCCTTTATCTTTTTTACGGGAATATTCACCAGAATTATTATTGTATTGAATTAATTTGCTGTCATTAGGGCTGCCTAATGAAAAATGAGCAAGGCGATGACGATGATGACAAATGAGGTTGCCAAACCTAGTCGTCATCGGTGTCTTTAGATATTTGCAATGCCATATTACCTTATTCATATTCATAAATCAGAATGGCCAAAGCAAGCTTTGATTTGTACTTAATACAATAATCCTTTGTTGTTTCAAATAAATATTTATTTTTATTATTAAAAAGCTGAAATATCTCATACGGTAACATGGCATTGCGGCTTGATGGCAGAAATAAGACGTCCATACACAAAAAAACGCGATACAGAAACTCGAGACATACAATACAAAACGACCCATATTAGATAACCTTACTCTCATTATTGTCACCCAAAAGGATAGCGAGGTCGATGCCCTCACCCCAAACATATAAACTTGAAGACGTTCCGTAATTTTACATTCCCTTCGCTTTTAGCTGAATGAAATCCTACGCGAATCGCGAAGAGGACATGAAAACGGTATTAAGGTTACACTCTAGAAATGCCGCAGTTTTCGTATGAAACCAGCGTTTTGTGTAATGGGAAGAGCTATTAGGATTGGCAAATGGAAACAAATCTAAAAGAATTGATCTAAATTTAAAAGATATTATGATTTCGCTTTAAAAAGCGCGAGGTTGCATGATGAACATTGTCTTTGGGTTTTGGTAACAATATTGTGTCCACTAATATTTTGTTACGAAACCGTAACTTCCTCAGAAAAATGTTGTGTCAAGGAGGACATCGATTACTTTTCAAAATTAAATCGGAATCTTAAACACACATAGAGTTCACGCAAGTAAAACAGGCGAAAAAGCTGAGAAAATAAAATTACTATTTCAATGGAAATCGGTAGGTAGATAAAACTGTTTTGATGTCGATGCTTGTTTGTAAAGCTATTGAAAAACAAAGCTTTTAAATGATTTTACAACGTAGAAGAATTTATTTAATCCTAAGATTTAACATTCAAAATCAGAAATCATAAGTTGTAATCTGTAAATACTCGCTCCGGGACTTTAAATCTCTCTAAACCTACTTATAAATCTACGCTAAGCTTTTCATACGTCATTGTGACACGAGGCCATTTTGTATGAGGACAGCCATTTTGTACTAACGGAAAAATGAGTTTATATTATGAAGTTAAATTCGTATTTATAGCCGCTTTAATTTTATGGCGTAGATTTGATATTATACTTAGGATATTTTCTTAAGCAGGATCTTTTGAATAAGAAAATTATAAATAATGAAGCCGTGGAACGGTGATACGTTGAGCTCCTGAAGTTCTGAGTTGAGCTACACGATTACTGACAAATGCTTGCACTGACTGGACTGCCCCACTCAAATCTGTGTGGTTCTTTTCTTAAAAGACTATTTCAGACACTAATCTACATGGTCCTCACATGATTTGATCAAGATTATGTCTGGACTTTAAAAGAGACTTTGATCCCCGAGTTTATTTCGCCATTTCTTCTCAGGGGTAGTCAGAAAGGAAATGTCGACTCTATCTAGCTTATTTTTTTTTTTTATATGGCGTTTAAAATTGTTTCCCATGTCCTGTTTACAGAAAAAACGATTTCATTCCATTTCCTAATTTCGGAGAGTTTAAGTTGCCAAGCCAGCCGGTACGAGCACCAATTGTTTTAAAATATTAAAAAAAAATCGCATATTCCCTACATTTTGACGAGCTATGCGAACGTAAATGTAGGGAACAGCTGATATTTTTTTCATGATTTCAGGATTGGCCCCTAAATGAAAGTTGTTCATAATGACGAGTACAATGGCCTCTTAAGATATTTCGTATATGAAAAAATACACCTTATAATTATAATAGCGGATGATTTAAGGAGGAGCTCGTTGGCTAAGTAATAACAGCTACACCGGGTCGATCCATCAGGTTAAGCTACGCTTGCCGGGGTTGGTCGGTGGATGAGTGACCATTTATACATACCAAGACTCCTCCGTGCCTCGGAAAGCACGTTAAATCGTTGGTCCCGGCTGTCATTTGTGGATCTTTGACAGTCGTTACGGGTCGTCAGAAGCCCGAAAGTTTGACAACCAGTCTTACCAAGGGGTATCGTATTACCCAGTTACTGGGTTCTGGAGGTCAGATAGGCAGTTGCTCCATGTAAAATACTGGTACTTATTCAGCTGCATCCGGTTAGACTGGAAGCCGACCCCAACATAGTTGGGAAAAGGCTAGGCAGATTGATTAGATGGTTTAAAGATTGAATTAGAATAATTAGAATATTAGATATTCAAACGACAATGACAAATCTAGCAACTGCATCTGTCAATGGTTTATTCGGATTCCATGTTTTTTTTAAATAAAAACACAATGGTGTTTACTAAGACTAAACAACAAGGGTTCTTAAATTAACAAAACATTTCTGCTATTTCATTCCACTCTTAACATGTACAGAAATCTGCCTCGGAGAGCAAACAGCCTGTTTTTTTAAACAGAAAATAATGTAAGTATCATTAACACTTCCAAGGCGACGCCGACGTTGAGAGCAGTCATGCGACCTAAGCTGGCACCTCCGTATATTGCCACAACAAAATCGTTATTCTGTCTACGCCGACCTGTGTAAATGCAATAAATTGAAATAAACCTCTACGTTGCATTTCTACAGACGCCCCGACGCGTCGCAACGAATAAATAAGGAGGCTGCGACCAAATAGAATTAAATTTTATTTTAAAAGAGTGGACGATATTGTTGAATGAACAGAAGAAAAACCCTTGTATTTGAAGCAAAACGCTTTAAATGCAAGGCTTTTTCTTTTGTTTCCACCACTTGATAGGTACTATTATTATTTGTGTCTATGTATATCTTTTAAGGTACCTATAACGTCAACGTAATCCTAACTAATATTATAAAAGCGAAAGTGAGTTTGTTTATTTGTTTGTTACGCTTTCACGTTAAAACGGCTAAACGGATTTAGATAAATTTTGGCACATGGGTAAACCATGACCTGGAATAGGATATAGAATACTTTTTATTCCGATATTCCCACGGGGTCGAGTCTTGAGCGTGTGAAACCGCGGGACGCAGTTAGTAATTATTAAATCGATCAGGTACGTAATGCAATTTTGCAACTCCACAGCTATTTGCAAATAAAAAAATAACCCACAAAATAACATTGGCAAGTCATTCAATACCGTAAATAAGATAAACCACATAATACACCACTCAAAAATAATAAAAGATTCGTCCATTTAACAAATATCCAATTTAAATTCACGCTGAAATATTAAACTACAAAAATAATTTAAAACCGCCGACATTACAGTTAATTAAATGAGTAAGTAGACCACCGACAGCATACCCTGAGTATTAATTGTCACCGGGATATTGTTAAAAACATATACAAACTCATTATTCTCATTAGTTCGTTAATAAATGAACAAAATATGCCTCCCGGCTGATTCACGTATTAATTACTCGAAAGTGATGATAGTATTATTTTGTAATTTAATTGTTTGTAATTTTATTGGTTCAGCTAAAACTTGGCCAGTTTACAAAAAACATCAGAACATTCATTTGTTTTTGAAACTGTGAAATCCCACGATCCGCGATTCTGCGGACGGACACCGACGAGCCCGGACGATGAACGAAGGTGAAGAATGGGAAGTTGTACGTGCGGGGTATCGCATACATCGAAAGCGCTCGGTGCGCGGTGCGTCGCGGTCTGTGGTCGTCTGCCGTGCGTGTCCGTCTGCAATATGGCCGATCGTGTGATTCCACCATTACATATTGTCATGATGCATGTAAGTATACAATTGACTTATATTGTGCACATGTTACAATGCACCATTCGATACTAAAGACTTTAGACTGAACGGCTACAGCTGAATGAACTGACAGAAACGTATACGTTTACGTTTAAGTTATTTAAAAAAGGTAACGCTTTAGGGTTACACAACTTGGTTAAGATAAACATATCACATTTGTATGCCCTGAAGACTTGAGCAGAGGTGTTAAGTTCGCCCAACGCCAGATATTTAAGTCTCATGTACCTAATGAATGACTGCCTCGTTGGTCTGTTGGACAAAAGCGCTACCGCTGAGCATGACGTCCTGGGTTCGATTTCCAACGATCAGGAAAGTGTTTTTGAGTTTTCCCATTAGGAATTCCTCTCTGGAGGGAGTCTTGATTTGTGCCTGGTTGATGACAATAGGCCCGCCCTCTATTACATGGGACTTAAACATAACTGTCAAAAAGAGGTGCACCTCTACTTAACCCTTCGGAGAATACAGCCGTGATAATATGTTATGTTACCTAATGGGAAAAGTCTTCAACATTAAAAAAAAAAATGGGAAGCAACTTCTTCAAGTCACTTTAAATTGTTTTCACTGTAATAAAAAACTGCACTCTACTCAACGACTAATCCATTTTAAAACAACATCAACATGAGGTATTCCATTTGCCCCGGGCCTCCTCAGCAACCATGAGTACTCTGCAAACATTCCTGCCGTTCCATTAACTAATTGTTAATTATCTGCCCTACCTCCCCTTTGCGAACGATGACGTTTTGATGGAGATGCCAATTTTTCGTTTTGTTTTTTCTATGGGGTTCTTAGATGATGGTACTTTATTTTATTCTATAAATTGTGCTTTGAGATTAAGAGGACATTGTTAAAGTTTTCCGCATTTAACATTTATTTAGTAAGCGGTTTGGTTGACGTTGAGCAGTCCGTCAGGCCGCCACATAACGGCCGCAGTGACGGCTGTCATGAAAACGATGGTACCGGGATTTGCCTTTACGGTGTCAAAAAAACGCTCTCTAGGAAAACACACTAACTTACTTTCATGCATTAATAACGTAAAAGTGACGTCATTCGCCGGTAAATTGCAGACGCTATGTGGCGGCCACCGCTCTTCTATAAAACTGTAGCTTTTGCCATCTTTTTAGATTCCAGCCTTTAGAGTATTAGCCCAAATTACTACGGCCAAAATGACCAAAACAGTGTATTAGCCTCTTAAGTAATCCCATAAGAGAGGCCAGAGGACTAAATACAAGGGAAATGGAGCTTGTGCGTGCAATTTGATAGCACATTATTTCCAGACATTAACTATTCATGTTAGTGTAATGCCACTGGGTTCTGAAGGGTCTAAAGAGATGACCTACTTACTCTGAAAGAAGCCTTCCGTTTGGTACCCTTCGGGTACGGAACCCTATTACTAAGTCTTCGCTGTCTGTCCGTCCGTCTGTCTGTCAGCGGGCTGTATCTCATAAACCGTGATAGGTAGACAGTTGAAAATTGCACAGATTATCTATTTCTATTTCTAATAAAATTAAAATAAAGTTAAAAATTAGAGGGTCCCCATACAATAAACGTATTTATTTGCTCAATCTTAATACGGTACCTGCATGTCTTTGGCTTATTTCATGAAACTTTGTTATTTTTATTAAACAGCTAGGAAATAAGAAGTGTTATTATGATAAAGACTACAGTGTAACAAACTTGTTGGTTTGCCATCACGACTTTTGCATATACAAGCAGTGTGCCCAAGGATTTCCCATCGGCAGAAATTACAAAAATATTCATACAAAATTCATCGCCTATTTAACACCAATAGGAACATCAGCCAAGAGGCTGACGTATAAATATGATGTAAAAAATCTTCATCATCATCATCGTCAACGTCATCGAGATCATCATTATCATAATCATCGTCATCATCATCACGTTTACAACCTATCGGGAAATGGGTTGGTACCATCTGATAGCCAACTCTAGCATAAAATAGCGCGCGCTTCCTGTTACACACTTCCGTCCCTTTTCACGAAATCACTCCCTCAGATTGCAGGAAAGTGACAGGGAAGATGTTAATATTTTATTTCACAGAACCAGAGACGTTAGCCAAGACAATGACGTGATGTTAGCAAACCTCAATAACGCGAAAACAAAAGCGAAGCGACTCTCGCCACAAAGGTTATGGACCTCCAGCTCCACATACAACAAGTGCCCACCGTAACACAGCAACAAGCAATAACTATACATTCCCGGATAAAATCTTAGATTCAAATCCGAGTGCCAGATAGTGATCTCCAATTTAACTTTGACGATTTTCCACTTGTGCTCAATACACGGACGATGCAAGTACGTATTCCAGTTAACTTTTCCAATATATTTGTGTGTTCAAGCGAGCGGGAACAATTCTCGTATAAGGTAGCGAGGTAACAAAGTGTTAAATGAGAAAATAAAGAAACGCAAACTTTTCCAGAACTTTCCAAATTTGATTTTTGTGCAAGTGGAAAATACTGGCTGGAAAATGTATATTTAGTCCGGTTTTTGTGTTGGGGATTTGAAGTTAAGCTTTTATTAAAAGTTTTTAGAGAGTTGATTGTAGTACTTAACGTGTTCTTAATAATGCTGTTCAAAGACATAGAGCAAAAGGTATTATATTAAAAGGTACCTGTAGATACCTTTTAATTAACTACTAATTTTATTTTAACGTAATTCTCTCTTATTCTTGTATTCTTAACGGAGTCAAAGTAATAATAGCCAGATATTGAGATGGGGCTGACTACGCAAGGTGCACAACAACATTGTTTATCGTTACTCATGAAGATTATTTTTAATCGATTTCAAAAAAGGAGGAAGATGTCATCGACATTAGCATCATTATAATTGTGAAACCGATTTTGAAAATTATTTTTTCAGTTTGTTGAAGAAGCTCCCGCGGTGGTCCCATATGAATTTTATTAAGTTAGATTTGGTAGTTTTTGAGTTCGCTTCATACGTATTTAATCCACTTTGTGTATGTTGATGATGTTATAAAACTTCCTGTCACTGTTCTTTGTTTACATAGCAAATAGTGCAAAATTCAAAAGCGTTCTTCTCGTGAAATTAAAATGATAACTTTGAGAAATAGTACATTACTGCCGCGGCTTGCCAAAGGGGTATTGATGGATGAACGTGAAAATGTGAGTCCATCAATGCCTGTTTTAGGCCAAGGCTTGTTTTTATGCGAATCTGTTACATACGACAAATAAAACTGTTCCTATATCAGTCAACCATAAGACAGTAACAGCATATTTACGTACCAGGCTCCCAGAAAACCCGAAGAAATCAATACGAAGACAAACCAAACAAATCAATGAAAGTAAAGCGAGTATAAAATAATTATTTATTCTAACGTGGAGTTTGGGATTCGATTCGCATTCGGCCCCGGTTTGGAGCGCTTCGCAAATACTTTAACTGAGGGAAACGGATGTAGGGGATATGCTGCATCCTTCCTCGGGGAACCAAGGAACTTTTCCAAATGTTGTGTTTGCCGATGAAATCTTATTGTTGGGAATTTTCGGGGTTTGAAGGTGGTTTCAAAGAATTATTTTGTGGTTGATGAAATTCAATTATGAAGTTCTTGAGATTTTTTTTTAAAGACATTTTGTCGACTCTTGTCGACCTTATTTTATTTTTCATGACAATATTAATAGTGACAAACTTATTATACAACCACCTATTGACACTAAAGCAAATCTTGCAACATAAATCTACAGAAAAATCGCAACTTGAATTATCACGCGCTAGATATCCCGTCGATGTGTCGCTAGACTACAATAAGAACCTACTTTGTTACATGATAAACTAAATAAAAAGTTAATAAAAACTTTTATACAAAAAAAAACAACCGACTTCAAAACAAAAATTTCAAAGTGATTAAAAAATTTAATTTCCGAAGTCGGGGAATTGTATTTTAGTTTTTGGCAACCGATTACGACACTTATTTTTCACTTTGTGTTTTTTTTGGGAAGTCCGGAAGCTTTTTTCTTGACTTTTTTGTTAAGGTACCTACCCCACACCAATTCGTATACCACTACTCGCTATGTCAACAACAGTGACAGGAAAAATTATCTATATTATCATCAAGATACCTACACAAAGTGGATTAAATACGTATTATCAAAGCTAACTAAAAAACTACCCAAGCAAATATGGGACGACCGCGCAAAATTCGAGAAAAAAAAAATCGTTCCAAAATTGACGAAAATGTCAATGAACGTACATGACATTAAAAAAAATATACGTACAGACAAACATATAGGTAACCTCCACCTTTTTTGCTGTTATTTGAAAATATACCAAGCAAAACCAACAAAAAATGCACAAACAAAAACTATCACCAACATTTCACGGCATTATCTGCTCGAACACTAAAAGATAAAACGCTTTACATTCGGTAATGCTGTCCCCGGGGGACTATCCTGTAAAGTCAAGTCATAGAAACTAACGTGGCCATAGCACTAAACTTGAATGTCACCCATTAACGTTTGCAACTGTGTTGCATCGCTTGCAACCGACTTTTAGAATAGGACACCTCGAATTTGAATTAATTAATTTCTGTATTGTAGCAGTTATCTTTTCACAGGCTCGTTGTAAGGTAATGTTCGTTATGTTAATTAAGACAAGACTAAATAAATAGAGGTACATCAGTAACCTACATTTTGAAATAAGGTATATGAACATAATTTAAGTTGTATTTTCATACAATAGCGTACTTTTTGGAGAAGGGCTCGTGGCTAAGTGAGAGGGCTAACAGCCGCACGGGTCGTTCGATCAGGTTAAGCTACGCTTGCCGCGGTCAGTCCGTGAATGGGTGACCATCTTAACATACCGAGATCCCTCCGTGCCTCGGAACGTTGGTCCCATGCTGTTCGATGTTTGACAGTTGTTACGGGTCGTCAGAAGCCCGAAAGTCTGACAACCAATCTTACCAAGGGGTATCGTGTTACCCAGTAATTGGGTTTGGAGGTGAGATAGGCAGTCGCTCCTTAAACAATACATCTGCATCCGGATATATAGAAAATGTCGTAAGCGTGAGAACCCCTGGACCAATAGAGATATTTCATGTTTAAAAAATAAAATTTTCTCATTCAATTTAAAAATGTTTATAACAAAAAAGGAACTGAATTATTTAATTAGCCGTCGTATTTGTTACAAATAAGGAACCCTTTGTTACAACTGGCCCCGGGCGAGGACGTTTCAGTAACATTGTCCGAAAGGGTCCCTGGGACCAAACAGGTAAGAACGGACAAATAAAAGGGGATGGATTTCAACGTTACTGATATGTATGAAGTTGTAATTCTATTTCGACGTATGGAGAGGGGTTAGTGTAATTAGAACATTCAATAATTGGAGTGAGGCTGTAAATAGGCCATAATTAATTATCGATAATTGCTGTAACGAATAAAAGACTCACTCTAGACTAGTCAATCAATCTGCCTAGCCTTTTCCCAACGTTGGATGCAGCTGGATACCAGTATTTTACATGGAGCGACTGCCAATCTGACCTCTACAACCCAGTTACTGGGTAACATGATACCCCTTGGTAAGACTGGTTGTCAGACTTTCGAGCTTCTGACGTCCCATAAAAACTGTCAAAGATCTACAAATGACAGCCGGGACCAATGGCTTAACGTGCTTTCCGAGACACGGGGGGGTCTCGGTAAGTAATCACCCATCCACGGACCGATCACGGCAAGCGTAGCTTAACCTGATAAATCAACCCGTGCGGCTGTTCTTACTTAGCCACGATCTCCTCTATCAGTCTAGACTAGTCTTATCTTTTATTATTAGTTCAGCTATCAGGCTAACTAAAGCTGAACACAACGTTATTCACGCCGTACTTACCTAATTTCTAATGGATGAACAAAATACTTAAAACATTACCTAGTTTATAAGAGTATCGTATACTTAAATAGAATTTGCTAACGATTTCACTTTGGACTTTTTTGCGATTGCAAAATATTCGCCGCAGTACATTTTCCAACACAACTTCAATTCCAGTTGTCAAAAACAAACTGTTCTATATACGAACGAATAGTAAATAATGTGCCACACATTTTTTGGACTGCTGTATATTTGTTACAATCTGCGCAATGTTGTAAAAATGAACCAATCTAACAACTCCAAAGCAACGTTCAATATTTTTATTAATCCAGCTAAATCAGACTGCAAACAAAATATGTCGGGATATTGGTATTTTATAATTATTGGTAATATCACCCAAAAATGTGATACAGTATTGGAATATAAATAACAAAAGCTTGCTTTAAATAAAACCGCCTTGAAAAAAGTCTCATTTTTGCGGGTATGAACCCGCAACCTCAATGTTTGAAAAGTGTGCCCTTTAGCCTCTAGGCTTGCTAAATCTATCAAAGCGGAGAGCAGATGTGGAAGTCTCGTATTTTTTTTTTTTATTTGTGTAAAAACAAAGTTAAGGAGTGTGAAAATAACACAAACATTAGTTGTTCGAGACATCTTTCCTCTCTTCTATCGTGATACCAACTCAACCCACGTCATCACATCATTTTGTACCATTTTCAAAATCAATCTGCCTAGCCTTTTCCCAACTATATTGGAGTCGGCTTCCAGCCGTTGGTCCCGGCTGTCATTCATTAATCTTTGACAGTCATCACGGGTCGCTAGAAGCCCGAAAGTCTGGCAACCAAACTTACGAAGGGGTATCGCATTACCCAGTTACTGGGTTGTGGAGTCAATCTACAATCAATCTACCTAGCCTTTTCCCAAATTTGTTGGGGTCGGCTCCCAGTTTAACCAGATGCAGCTGAATACCAGTATTTTACATGAAACGATTGCCTATCTGACGTCCACAACCCATTAGCTGAGTAATACCCCTTCGTAACACTGGTTGTCAGACTTTCGGGCTTCTGTCGATCCATAAAGACTGTCAAAGATCCACGAATGACAGCCGGGACCAACGGCTTAGCGTGCGATCCAGGGACCAACCCCAGCAAGCGTAGGTTAACCTAATGAATCGACCCGTGAGGCGGTTATGACTTAGCCACGAGCTCCTCCATTTCACTCCATTTTATAACAAGCAGTTTCATAGTTGACGCTCAATTGGTCAGTACTTTAAAAGCATTGCACGAATGCATGTATCATCTGATGTTATCGGTCGCAGCTGCGTCCGTCTCGAGGTAGGGACTTCATTCAATATTTACGATTGTTTTGCAAAGTGCAACGGAGCAAGGCATAAGAGGTAGCGGTTTTGACAATCAAGTGCAAAGAAAACTGAGATCATCGAAAGATGACTGAACAAGTAGATGATTTGTTCGTTTTGTCTGTAGTCTATGCATTTTGTCCAAGTGTTTATGGTGTTACTAGCTTTGGATCGGGGCTACGGCCGCGTGGAGGTCGGAAATTATCCCACAGTAACGTACTAACGGGATTAAAAGTATCTTATGTCCTAACCCAGGCCATGATCTGCCCATGTACCAAATTGCATCCAAATCCGTTCAGCCGTTTTAGCGTGAAAGGTAACAAACAAACTCACTTTCACAATTATAATATTACAAGCTTCCAACCGCGGCTTCGCCCGCGCGGTAGGTTGATAATAGAAAGTAGTAGCGGATGTCCTACTCCAGGGTGCCATACAGACAGACAGAGTTATTTTCGAATTTATAATATTAATATGGAGTATGGATAGTTAGTAAGGTAAGTAGGTGACGTAAACGGAACAATACATTTGTGTATCATTAAAAAATAATATCTTCAATTGCTTTACATAAAAAGTTTGAAAAAAATGTCGTCCGTTCGACAGCAAAAATCGAATTTGTAAAATTTTCAAAATATTTAAAACATTGTGTTTTATGCAATTAGGATGCAATTCCTAGTTGCCCGAGAAACAGAGCCACTCGTCAACACTCTAGTCCCGCTAACCGTTTGTGTTTTACGCTGTGGAGGTCAGCTCGTGAAACCGTAACGTTCTTTGAACTTTCGTGAACTTATTCTAAAAATCTTTGTTTCATGCAATTGGTATATGTCTGGTTGCTTATCCAGTGTTTTGTCAGAAACGGCTGTAACGGTAAAGATTTATGATAATTCTCAAATGATCACCAATATTAGTAAACCCCAGAGAAACGAAAATAAGGAGCTACGTACTAAAGATGGAAAACAAACAAAATACTATCACATCATAACTAACTTAACGGGGTACTCTCCAAAGGAGTAGGCAGAGGTGTTTTATAACAACAAACGCTGGTTATTTTTACCCAACTGCCCCAGAAGCAGAGTAATGTTTTTAGAGATTATGTATGTATGTCTATTTCTTTGGCACAGTCTGTAGCCTAAACGGCATGATGGATTTTGTCATATGAAGCGTTAGATTTGTATTAATTGAGGGAGTGCCATAGGCTGTCATATATTGCATCTGCAAATAGAAAAAAAGCTTGAAATAAAGCAAATTATATATTTTTCTCAAACATGCTTGGAAATTCGAGCATTATTTTGACAACCTTCTTCGAGGTAAATCAAAATTGCTGTACTGGTAAAAAACAAGTGACGATGCGGCCAGCAAAGTTACTATGAAAATCCATATCTGGCGTGTTTAGCGGCCAAATAAATTACTATGAAAACTCATATCTGTCGTGTTATTTAAAAATGGAACGAACTTTTTACTTCAACACACGGCAACCAAGGAGGTAATTTATCAAAGATTTTATTTAAATTTCGAATTGGCTTGCAAATAGAACAAAGAAGAAACAAATGAACATATTGGCGCATGAAAAATGATAGTTGTTCGTCATTGATTCTGGAATTTCTATTTAATTTACTCAGTTTGAATTTCCGCGCGTTGTTTGAGAAAAGTACTATACAAGCCTTGGCCGCAATCAGGAATTGATGGACTCACGCATGAGTGCCTCGGCTTCGCCTCGGCCCTCATTTTCACGATCGTCCATCAATCCCCTTATTGCTGGCCGCGACAGTAATGTACTATTTTTTAAACAAAGTACCCGACTGCAAAAACACATATCTGAAAAGAGAAAAACAAGCATTATTATCGGTTGAACTTTGTTTTTTTTATTTACAAAACACAAAGTTACCAACCAACCAATAACCTGAAATATGGTGTCACTTTTGTTTGTCCTCGCTTGCGATACTTTCCCTGCTTCGGAAACCTCTGACCCTCTCGACTAACAGAACCCACGAGCAGTACCACTTTAGCCAATTTTATTGAGTTTGTTCCAAGCTCAAAATAAGAGCCACATAGAGCCATAAATAAGGCCAGGTGGGCGATATAGCGTCATTAGTGTAGTGTTCCTTCAGTGGCCCGTTAATAATGCCATTAATAATGTCGTTAATGGCACATGTGGCACATGCAGTAATTTCTTGTGCAGCATAGGGTACATAATGATCTGTGTCAACTGTCTGTGTATCGACTAATGTTGAGGGTAACTTTGTAGGCTGTTTAGTCGTGAATCTTATTACTGTATAAGTTGTTGTGCTGCTGACATTTATTTATGGTAATATTTTGTGTGTGGTTACACTATTGGTTGTGTCTAAGAGAGGGGCTTGTGGCTAAGTAATAACAGCCTCACATGTCGAACGATCAGGTAAAGCTACACTTACCGCGGTTGGGCCGTGGATGGATAAGCATCTTTACATACTAAGACCCCTTCGTACCTCGTAAAGCACATCAAACCGGCGTTGGTCTTGACTGTCATTCGTGGATCTTTGACCGTCGTTACGGGTTGTCAGAAGTCCGTCTGACAACTAGTCTTACCAAGGGGTATCGTATTACCCAGTAACTGGGTTGTGGAGGTCAGATAAGCAGTCGCTCCATGTACAATACTGGTATTCAGCTGCATCCGGTTAGACTGGAAGATGACCCCAATATGAAAAGGCTAGACAGATGACGGTTAGAGTACAAACAACCGTTGATGTTTACTTCGTCCTAAAGTATTGTCGAAATAAAGACGTGTCGGAGTTCCGTATTGTCGAAAATAAAATCTTGTCGTAGTACGGTTTGTCGAAGTTCAGTTTGGTAGTCTCCACCTTGCTTCATTTGTCGAGTGGTAGCCTGCCGAGGGGTCCCGATTGTGATCCCTAGGGCGAGGCAAGTGCTATAGGATTTTTCCATTACGAATTTTTCCATTACGGAGTCTAGATCTGTGCTCGTTTGATGACAATAGACTTGAGCCCACTCACATTCAGCCAGGGTAATCCTGGCTGAATGTGAGTGTACTAACTAATACACCTATTTACATTTTTGTTTGGTTAAGTAAGGCTTGCAGGTTAATATAACAAACGTGTGGTTATAACGAGTACCGTAGATGTATTTCAATGTACACATTATAATAAAATAGTAACGAATTCAAAACTGTGACTACAGATTGAATATTTTTGAAAAATAGTCATTGCTGCGAGGTTTGGTAAACAAGTCTAATGCCGAAAATATAGTTTTATAATTTTTGTCAGTTTGTCTGGTTGTATGTTCTGAATTGGCGCAAAAACGGCGGATTTGGATATAATTTGCATATATTTTCTAATATACACGCGGGAAAAGTTAGTAATAGCTAGTAGTAGTAGTAATTAGAAATCAATCCTTAATGAAATGAAATGAAAAATGATTTCATTTATTTATGTTGGTAAGTTGATCATTATAATTTATAGGTTGACCCATAAAAAAACACCATTAACAAATACCACGTTGAGTGGAATCTCCACACTAGCTATTTCTCAAAGAGGGTTGCCAAGTTTTGGCGTAAAAAGCGGGTTGTTTACAATATCGTATGCGGGCGGCTCGCTCGACATGTTTACAAGCTGAATGGGACTGTTTCAGCTTGAAACGGAGCTGCACTATGCTATGCATAAGATTTTAGTGGTGGGGTTACAGTGAGAAGAGGCAGACGGATTGGTTATAAAGAGGTTGTGCGGTTTTTAGTCAATCATTTCTCAGTAACAACCCGTGGAGCCCGCTTTTTACCCAACTACGGCGAAGAAAAAAGGAGGGTTACGATTTTGACCGGTATGTATGTATGTTTATCTGTTCCCTCCTATCTTCTAAAGCACTCGTCACAATTTGACAAATGAGGTATCGTTGGAAGTGTCTTGATTGTCCGCTGGTCATATTAACGTCATATTAAATTAAAAATGGCGCCTTCCAGAAGAAATAAAGTCAGGAACTAAAAAAAATATTGTTTCGTACCATGTTGGGTATCAAATGAAAGGGCTTAATGAGCACAATTCAAAAATATATTTATTATAAAAACAAATAATAAAATTTAAAAAAAGTAATAAAAACTAAAACCCAACTACGACTAAAATGGTATAAACAAGACACCACAGACAGACAAATTAAAAATCCGGAGTCACACGTAATCTGTTCGATTTATGCCCTAACACGTATAACTCCGGATTTTTAATTTGTCTGTCTGTGGTGTCTTGTTCATACCTTTTTAGTCGTAGTTGGGTTTTAGTTTTTATTACTTTTTTTTTTTTTTGTATTGTGCCCTGTTGATGACAATGGTCTCGTTTTTAGGCCTTTTATAACGTAACTTGTGAAATGAGTCTGTTCTTTACATCACTAACTACCTACACATGCGAGAAATACGGAAGTCATATGAAGATTCGATTGACACAGTTTCGGCACACGTTATTTCGAAAAATTCGGGAGTGGTACGCCAGTTCAAAAACACATTGGATCGAAAACCGCTGTATCGACTGGCGTTATCGCGAACACGCTGATCCGAAAACCTTTTTGAATGGTCCTCTATTAGTATCGAAATCCAATGTTGCGTTAATTTGTCTAGGAATCGTACTCACGGCCCCGATGATACACAAGCCCCGTCTTTGGATTGGTTTGCAGCTATGTTTACCTAAATAACACAGCCGGTACTGCCTAAAGGAATGTGTTGATGCTGTGTACACTCACATAATTATATTGGGCATATTAATAAGGCAAGGTATTCCACTAAGAGAACCCATCATTATACACGATTGCAAATGCCATGGTAAACAAACCATATTACACACAGAACCTTTATAAAGAAATTAAATCCAATCTCGCCTTCACTCCCGCTTCCTCTCTCCAACATACACTGGCCAACACTACTCATTGTACCGTAGTGACTCCTTTCAACGTCGCGACGTAAAAGCGTCCCTCGGAGCGCTTCGACACCAGAACATTTAAGAGTCGAGAGCGAACGACAAAGCGGTATTGTAATCGCTTCAACTCAATCCAAAGATAGCCGAACAATGAAAAAGTATGCCAGCTAATAGCCTCTGAACTTTTCTGCCTTTCAAAGAAATCTGAAAAGTTTTATTGAGTTGATTTTTCAGTTGAAAAATGATTTTCATCTGAGTTTTGATATGAGAAAGTTTTGAATCAAAAGCCATACTCAAATATTGTTTTGATCGATGCTGTCTCGTCTGATTTAAATATAGATAATGAACAAGAGGATCAAATTTTTATTCTTTTACTATCACGTTGTTAAACTTCGAAGAGAACAGTTCTACAAAAACATTATCTCTCATTGTGTCCGTAGCTATGTCTGTAACAAACCTCACGTTTGCGAAAATGCCTTCTTGGAAAAAGTGAGATTTTTGATCTCGACTGTAGGTATATTATTGTATAGTTTACTTAGCATAAATTAATTTTTAGCACTTTTATTTTCAAAATTCAAAATTTGTAATCCATTGCTAGACGAGAACAACTGCCGACAAACTGTTATGCAGTTTGGCAGACCTTAGGTATGTTATTGTTAATACAGATTGTGAAATAAAAAAATTCAAAAAGTTACAATAATAAATGGATTATGAAATCTTAAGAAATTCTAAAAGAGCGATTATCAGAATTGCGAAGCATCTGAATAGGTCTTGGTACACAAAAATATCCACAAAACAGTTAAAAATTAATTCTAGTGCAGCAACCACAAACTTCGCCAAAATAAGCGGTTAAATTCTACCCAAGGAGGTCAGGATTTATAACGATTCGGCCAGAGACCGCAGGCCTGTGCCTTTAACTAAGCAAGAGGGAACGGGCGATAAATTCTTTACGTATACTGTTGTATTTTTCGGGTGACAAAGGTAGACTGCTGTATTGGTGTACTGGGATCGTAAAGGCTAATATAGGAAGGTCAGATAGAAAGGATTGATGTTATGTCTGAGATTTAAAATCTAAAGCAAATAAGAACGTACCTACATTTTATGTTACACTGATTCTTTTCGAAACAGTGTATATCACGTATTTATTTGTCGTAGATATGACATTAGAATAACTATTGTTTTATTTTTCTCCGATTAGACTGACTCTCCCGTGGCCAGTTTAGTATTCTCATTCTCGTCCTAATGCGTTGTCACTAAAACTTTTGTTTCGTCTTCTTCAACCAAAGAAAATTCTAAATGCAGGTCTCTTAAAATAAGTGACAAGCATCTGCCAAAAGAGATGGTTCGACAATTTAATGTCGAACCATCTCCTTTGATTTATGATTCGAGATCCTCAATCCTACACTTATGCATCCCACATCGCAACATCCTCTAACTTGCGCTGCACGTTTATCTTAAGGGACTTTATACACTGCAGTTAACCGCTTAATTAAACTTAGAAATGTAAAGTAAAACACTGTAAGCACGAGTTAAGTACCACTTCTGTGACGTATAATAGAATTAAATACTGAAAATACAGGTTTGAGAATGAAACAACTAGAGTTTCTTGACCCCCTTGACTCCCAAATTGAAGAGATAATAATGATAGTGCAAGGAATCAAGTGAGTATACAGTGTAATTCTTCATAATGTGCACATATCGAAATGAGGGCAGCTATGCTTAATTTTATCGACGGGAAAAATTATCAAAAAATATTAATATTAGCAAAAATATTAAAAGGTAGGTAATGGGGGCGTCTTATTGAGAAATTTTACGATTATTGTAAACATTTATGAAAAAAACGATTTTTGCTAAAAAAAACATGTTTATTTTCAATTGAGGGCACACAATTTTCATTTTATAAGGACGCTTAATTACTTCCAATCATTACGGTGTTTGTTTCATCGTAATAGATCATTTAGTTTAAAAGTTACATCGTTCTGTTTACATTTGGGTCACAGTTTAAAAAAAGTCCCAAGTATAAATAAAAAATATATTTAGATTTTTTTAAATATTGTTGCTGTCACTAAAATTAAGCATAGATTCCCTCATTTCGATATGTGCACATTATGAAGAATGACACTGTAGTGATGGTAACGGTTTGCCTCACAGTAGCACATTGGAAGATGTGTTGGAGATTCTTGATACAGGAATAGACTTATATGCGCTGCCCTTAATATCTTTCTAATCAATATTCATCAGAAGTATAGTTGACACTTACGACAAACACGAAAATAAAATGACTGGTATGGGAATGATATTTTTAGTAGGAAAGTACGGTAAATAAAAGATTATGGAGCTCAAAACTATGACTCTGAAGAAATCTCATAATGATCCCTTCAGTCATTCAGTAATACTATAATAATACCTACATAATCAGCTTATAATGTTTCCACTGCTGGGACACAGGCCTCTCTGAGAGGGTAATCCAACAAATGTCTTCGAATTTTTGGTTCTAGGACATACCGGTTCCCTCACAATGTTTACCTTCACTACTTTGAGAGCAGTGGTGATTAAATAATTTACACACGTAAGAACTGCTTGGGATCGAGCCCACCACCTACAACTCGTAAGTCGCGGCCGTTACCACTGGGCCACCACTGCAATAATACCTTTTAACATTGTTTTACTTATATTTATATAATAGATAACAAAACAGTCTACTACTCGTATAAAGCCCCGTATATTCACGCTCCTTACACACGATAATATAACGACTACAACACATAATCCTCATCCGCCCACTAACTTCGGATTACTGACACGCGCCATTGGATAGGGGGATGAACTGACCGACAAGGATACGCGTCAATATAGCCTACTCAGGACTAGGTAATTAGTTACGGAGAAATAAGAACAGAAATAATACAATGCAATGAAAAGAAGTACGTAGAGTGGCGAAATTTTTATTTACGTGTGTCTGGGTAAACGTACTTATAGAAATAAAATATTGTGTCATTTATAAAGACCAGTGGTGGCCCAGTGGTAACGGCCCCGACCGGTCGTGGGTTCGAACCCAGACAGGCACTTTACTTTGTGTAAAATAATTTCATCACGGCTCTCAAAACGGTGAAGGAAAACATCGTGAGGAAACCGGCACGGCCTAGAACCAAAAATTTGAATATGTGACATCTACCAACCCGCTCTGGGCACGCGTGGTCGATTACCCAGTGGTGTCCCAGCAGTGGGAACATTATAGGCTGAATAAGCCATTATGCATTTAAAAATAGATGTATAGATTTAGTTTTTTTTTAACCAAAATGAAAGTGAATCTATGTGAAAATTAGTAAACTTCCACACACTATACAGTGATTTCGGTTTAGTTCAATGCGATTGTTTATGTTTTGAGTCAGCTTGCCGGGACATTGCTAAGATACGAAAACCAAGAATTAATGATAAAGTCTATAATTTTTTTTGTAGGTACTGCAAGAAAATTCATATAAATTAATGCAAATTGACACCTTCCGTCAATTTTGACGTGTTATAGCCATTTAGTTTAGGCCTTTTTAGGTTAGAACTTGTATACAGCAACGTATGTGGGATGAATTAGCAAAAGTGTCAGAGCCATTCGGCGTGCAGACTTGTGCAAGTCTAAGCTTGCGCAAGTATATCATAACGTGTCTGGCTATCATTACAACCGTCAAGGAATGACGAACAATTTAAATGAATCAACGATTTATCACAACTGCTCTCAAAACGGTGAAGGAAAACATCGTGAGGTAACGTCCACGAACGTCCACACACGTCCTAGAACCAAAAATTCGAATATGTGACATCTACCAACCCGCTCTGGGCCCGCGTGGTGGATTACCCAGTGGTGTCCCAGCAGTGGGAACGTTATTATCAACGATTTAATGAAGTTGTTATTTTAATTTACGAACAATGTTGGTAGTCAACATTTTTAACAATGAATTTCCCTGACTTTACTTTGTAATATTGATTAAGAAGTGAACGTGTAACCAATTGGTCTTCAAGAAACCAAAAAAAAAACGAAAGTAACCGTTAATGATACCAAATTGGCAAGCCAATAGCGGGGTCGTGGTCAGGTCCTAATGATGGATTACTTAACACATAAGTGATCTGACGGAGATAAACCGACCGAAACGAATACATGGGGAAGGATACGAAAAGCCTTGTTAATTAGCTGGAAATGGGAAAACTTCTTTGTAATGTTTGAGACCGAATAATAAAAAAAAAAACAAATATGTGACTGCCTCGTTACGTCTAGTGATCGTTAGCGTGCCTGATAAACGTAGGATCCTAGGTTCGATACCCAGGCCAGGCAAAGTGTTTTTGTGTTTTTCCATCATGAATTTCTCAGTAGCATAGAATATAATATACCTACCTTTTATTATGTACACCATTATAAATAGCAGTAGCAGTCTGGAATCTAGATATGTACCCGGTTAATATAGTGGTACCTACATCTAAATAAATGAACAGCTTTCTTTTTTCATGTGGTTAGTGACTAACCTGGTGTCAGAGCTTTTATGCCGTCCATCGGCCTTTTACTTGACTTCACGTGCAGTTGAAAAATTTTCACGCCAGTTTCCTCACGATGATTTCCTTCACCGTTTTTGAGTCGCAATTGATAATTATACAATACGCACATGAATCTGAAAAGTCAGAGCTGCGTGCCTAATTGGGTTCGAACTTGAGACCTATGACTTGGTAGTCCACCACTAGACTATCACTGCTAAAATAAAATTAGCAGCACCTTCTTTGGACACAAAATACGAAATCACGTAAGAACCGACTACAATCTAGTTTCCTCGCAATATTTTCCCGGATGAAGTGCCATTTAAACGCAAACACGTCTATTGGAGCGATTTACCGAGATTTATACATGGTTTCAAAGCACCTACACTGTATGTGATGCCATGCATCTCACAAGTTTGTTAAATAAAATGCAGTAAAAGTTGTTTAAGGTACCCGGTGTAGCGACGAAGCAGAATACTCCTTGTATTCTGCTTTGTATATTTATCACAGCGTAGCTTATAAAGAGTTAAGATAGTCTTTAAAATATATGTCTTGTACTTGGGATACAGGGAAGTTACTTGTTTTTCATAGGTGTCGTAAAGTCAGGTTTATCAATTACTAGCTGCGCCCTGCAGTTTCACCCGCGTAAGTCTCGATCCCGTGGGAATATCGGGATTAAAAGTATCCTATGTCCTATTCCAGGTCATGGTCTACCTCTGTGCCAAATTTCATCCAAATCTGTTTAGGCGTTTTAGCGTGAAAGCGTAACAAACTCATATTATTAAGATAGTAAGAATATTAGGTAGGATTGGTTCTAACCTATCGTGGTTTTAAGTGAAGATGAACCAGGATAAGTTAGAACCATCACCAATGTAGAAGCCTAATGTATGGGTTGCAGTCTGAACACTATCTAACCCCGGAAATTGCAAACCGGGTAAAGTCCTAAATCAAAAAAAAATTGGCAGTCATGGAGACCGCAAACAGAAGTGAAAACTTTAAACTGGTATTAGCTCCATCTATATTCTATGTGAATCCATAAGTTTACCCGCTAACAAAAATCGTTGAACGCGCCTATAGAAGTTTTCACTTCAAAAAATCAAATCTCACCTAACAATAGATAGCTAACAATTTAAGTCTCAATCACAATCTCATTTTGTAAATTATTTGTTTTGTATTCTGAAAATAATAATTGTCTTATTTGTACACACGGTTACACATCAAGCTATACAGTTCCAGTTTATGCTGATCTCGCATTGTATAGAATTTCCCTACAATGCGAGGTCAGCTTATACTGGAAATGTAAAGCTTGATGTGTAGCCGTGTGTACCATTCATTATCATCATCAAGACAATGAATTGGTACACCCGTGACTATCCATTGTTAACTTTTAAGTTAAAATTCTACACAACCGTTAACCCCAAGCCATCCATTTGATCCTAGTTACGCTGCGCTGACTGCTCGCAGTCCGCGCGGTGACGCTTCGAAAATAAAACAACGTGCACTTTGCGGTCAGTGTGCAACCGTCCTGAATTAGGTCAGGATTCAGGATGGAGTTGTAAATTTCAGTAAAAATCTAGTTTCTAGGTCGAAAACGGATCGCTGAGTAATCCTTGTACTGAATTGTGCTTATAGAATTTTATTTTATTTTTATTCTGCACAAATTAATCAGCTGGGAATGTAGAAAATACTACTAGGTCAATTTATATCTACTTTCCGATTTCAGCAAAATTGAGGTATTTCCTATTTGAGGCGTTCCTTAGAAAGCAGCCCCAATAGTTAAGTAGTCCATAGTCCGTAGCCCGGCAGTTTGAGTAATTTATGCGGCTTAACCAAATGTCCTTTCTTTGGTATTGTTCGTCAAATCGTTGAGCTCCTTAAAATTGTAGTTGAGCTGCACGATTATTGACAAATGCGTGCACTGACTGGACAGGTCACTCAATCTGTGTGGTTCTTTCCTCAAAACTCCATTTCAGACACCAATCTACATGGTCTTCACATGATTTGACCAAGATTATGTCTGGACTTTAAAAGAGACTGTGACCTCTGAGTTTGTTTTGGCCTTTCTTCTCAGAGTAGTCAGATAGAAAACGCCGACCTCATCTAGTTTAAAAAATGTGATTGACGTGTAAAAGTGTTTGTACAAACCTACTTACAGAAATAAAAATCATTTATCATTTAATCATTTATCATTTATTATAACGCTGCAAAGTGATGGCCATCCTCAAAGTCAAACAAAATCATGCAATTTAGTCAGCGGCCATTTTAAGGTGGCTGTATGACGGCATCGCTCTCTTAGAAAATCCAAATAAATAATGAACCAGAGGGTTATAGTCTTCCTCGTTTAAAATCAAAAATTTGCACCATAATACATTTATCAATCAACGAATCTAGTTCAACCAACCTCTGTTCAGTCTCTCAGTTAACCCTAGTCACGCTGTGCCGCCAGCGCGGTGACGACCGACGGCTCAGCAATAAAACAATGTGCATGCGGTCAGCACGGATGCGGCGTGTCAGGCAGGCGGAGCGTGAACGTGTGGACGAAATTGTGGCAGCAAAGGGCTGCTGACTTTTGCCTAAGTAGAAACGAAACTATAAGCCAGTTTCAAGTGTGAAACAAACACAGTGTATACTACAGTAACTATTAGCAAACATACGAATATCGTACTACCGACTCATTCACTTACGAAACTACTTTAAAACGGCCTATTTGGGGTGTGAAAAATATGTCGTATATAGTAATATTATGTAATATTTTACTACTAATATCTGCTTTTATGGTATGAAAAAAGATGTATACTTACAGTAACTATTAGATAGCATTTATTCATCAGCGAATATAGAGTAACAACACCCATTATCGCACTATGTACAGATATAGTGCGATAATTCGTGTTTTTTTTAACTTCGTGCATTTTTTCAGTCTCCGCTTTCGTTGGCCAAACTCTAGTACCTACTATTATGACTGGCTCACATACTTTTAAAAATAAATGATTCGTTTTATCAGTAAAATTCTATTTGGGGTCCTGCCACAATATTTTCACCGTGTTTAGGATAAATGAAGGTCTGACCAAATACACCCAGTTGTTCATAAACACTTCACAGGCGAGAACAAATAAACATCATACAAAAAGCCACTTATTTGTATCTCCATTTTCTTTGTTGAGGAAAAAATGTAATTTTGCTGGCAAGAAGTGTTCGGTGGATGTTTTCTTGCTGATCATCCGCGGTCAAAAGGATGAAGGGAGGATTAGATGAGAACAATCCTACTGGTCATGACTAGCCGATATTATAGTCGATTCTTTCTCGAAGACTTGTAATAATTTATAACGGTTAGCGAGATGGTGCGGTAATCAATTGCGGGATCGTGTGATTAGGTGATTGCTTTGGAACTTCGATGAGATTGCCCATTTTTGGCTGTACGTAGACCATTAAAGTTAGTAGAAATAGTTTACAAAAATTAATTGTATTATATCGATTACTTTCATAATCGTAACCTTAAGATCCTTGTAGAATTAGGAGCGTCATTGAGCTATATTAAGGCACAAATCTACCATGAATGGTAATAAGTGTCTACCTATTATTTCCGTCGTCTTTGATTTTGATACAACTTCTCCAGAACCGCACAGCGAAGGGCCATCCCAAGCACCGCCTTTCACTTCATAGTCACCATTTAACAACCCTTTTGCCCCAAGGGTTGTATCTTCAAACTATACAACGTGCGTAAAGTGTCATAAACAAACCTACCCAAAACTCGTAAATCACCAAATTCGCCTTTATGACGATTCATTAATCAACCAGACAATTAATTAACATCGGCAGTGGAGAAATTGCATATTGCGCATAATTGGAGCGTTTCTACCGGTGGGCACTAACGCAGAAAGGTACAGAAGGTCAGTTTGATATACAACGAGTGATAAGGATAACCGACGCAAGCACATTTAGACGTATATGTACCTACGTCCGGCAATCTATCTATAGTCCAACGGTCGAGAAAATGCGTTCTTCACACTTGTCAGCTTCATACTATTGAATATGTGTTTTGCGAATTTGATCCTTATTACTACTAGAAATTGTCCAACTGACAGGTGTTAGGAACGCATTCTTTCGACGGCCAGACTGTAGGTATTTCAAACGAATTCTAAGCGGGAGTGCGCTTGCTCTCGCTGTACATGAAGCATGTCCATGTGTGTGTGCGTTTTCGCCCGATCAATGGAGCCAACCTTCTGTGTCTACGTATTTCCTAATTGAAGCGTACCTCGCGGTGACAGTGGGCACTATTGTCCAGTAATTATTGCCTAGCGGATAAGTTTTAGGAATCCATTCGGATTTGATACAATTATCTAGTCAAGCCCCGTGCTGATGACGTGGGCGTAATTGGAAATCGGTGGGATTAATTACTTTTTCATATAGACATTGTTTTAATAGTAACCGCCAACTGGGTGAGTTGATAGACTATATTAAGAGTCGGTTAGGTTAGGTAAGGTTGTTGTGTGGTTCTTTCCTCAAAAGACCATATCAGACTTGTGGCCTGACCAAGATTATGTCTGGACTTGAAAAGAGACTGTGACCTCTGAGTTTGTGTTATCCTATTTACAGAATAAACAATTTCATTTCATTTCATTTCTGGTAGAACAATTTCCATGAAGTTTTCGTAGAAACCGTTCTATTAGTCGTGTCGCACCTGTCTGCACTGCATAAATGTTTGGTAGAGGCCTAAGTTATGTAACTCTGTTAACAGAATGTGCTTTAAAAACGGTTTTTTTTTCGCCGAAGGCCTTAAAGCGACTTCAATTAGATAAAAATCTGCCTAGTCATTTCCAACTAGTATGTTGGGGTCGGTCTCCACTCTAACCGGATGCAGCTGAATACCAGTATTTAACATGGCAAGCTTCAATTGAATACATAGGTAAATAATGGCATATTTTTGGTAAAGACTACGTAATTTAGACCATGTAAGTCGTCCGTAAAATATGTAGAAACACGGGAAAAGGTTGGTATTGCAATTATACCTTATTTTAAAACCCCGTTCGAACGATTTGTGATTTGAAAGCTAGGTGTCCGCACTGTTCCGGGAATGCAAGTATTCTCGACAAGTGGTCGTTTAAGAAGTCAAAGCATTTTTGCTCGACGCGGAACTGTTACTGACAAAAATACTTCCCCGAATACGAAAGCCAGTTCCACCAAATATGCCAATACCACAAAGACGTAACAAGGCAACAATACTCCGCCTGTCAGTGCCATTTATAGTACTGACATTCAAAGCGTTTTTGTTAGTTGTCTTGCGGATGACAAAAGTAACAAATCTATTATTATTGTCTTATCTCCCTGAAGCGGGTCCACTAAACTTGGCACCCTCTTTATCTAGCTATCCCATAAATCATTTTATCCTGTCACTTTTTATTAGGCCGTTGGAGATGTTGTTGTGTGGTATAAGTTATTGACTGGCTGTGATAGAAGGCTCGCAGCAGATTAGGGTTAATTTAGTATACACCTTCATTGGATGATGAGAAAGCAAGATTACGTCTGAAAGATGTGAGAAACTCCTTGGTTTCATGATAGGCAAATACAAAGCAAATCAATTAAACGTATACATATGTGCGATGTTTCCATTGACACGAGTGTCAAAATTAAATTAAATTAAATGTTCACTCTCTGCCTAGCCTGCCTAGCCTTTTCCCAACTATGTTGGTATCGGCTTCCAGTCTAACCGGATGCAGCTGAATACCAGGATTTTACATGGAGCGTCTGCCTATCTGACTCCACATCCCAATTACTGGTAATACGATACCCCTTGGTAAGACTGGTTGACAGACTGTCGGTCTTCTAACGACCCGTAACGCCTTAATGTGCTTTCCGAGGCACGGAGGAGTGTCGGTATCTAAAGGATCCCATCCACGGACTAACCCGGCAAACGCAGCTCAACCTGATGGATCGACCCGTGGGGCTTTTACCACTTTGTTGACTGAAATAAAGTAAGTACCTATGTAAAAACATTTATATCCTTTATTATTTACAAGGAAGTCAAATAATTTATCTTTAACAGTTGTTGTAAGAAACAGTTTCATTTATTTGTCTTAAAATTGAATTATGTATTTGAATTGTGTGTGTAATGTTATGTTCTGTTCGTCCCCTTAATTAATTTGTATTCAGTTGTGTTTTACTTGGTGAAGCCTTGTTAAAAAAAATACTTTATTTTTTATGCAGCTTCTGTCCAATTTTTCCATTCCCTAAATATTATGTACACCTAAAATTTGTGTATACATTAGCAGTTATACCTTTACTAATTTTATTTTTATTTTTTTAGCCAATGTTGAATGTAGGTGTATGCTATTGTTCTTTAATAAATAAATAAAATAAAACAGCTTTTCTACACTTCTCCACTTATATATACTCCATTTCAAATAATATTAGACATCCTGTATGACCGCGGACGGGCCGCGCGCGGACCAAAAGCTATTGTAGTTAATTAGAAAGTCCTTGAAGAATTAAACAAACCTTTTTACAGTCCGTTCAACCGGTTTTGACTTCTATACCGTAGGCTTAAGAACACGGCGACGGATGAATTCTCCATACAAACGTAATACCTAAATCATTTGCAATTTGAGCATATTTCCACCATAGTGTGTTATTATTCAGATTGAGGCAGTATTTATCTAGGTTCCTACATCTTTTTAAAAAAAAAAAAAACTAAAATGAAGTTGTAGCGAATTGAATTTCGCACATTTTTACAGCGTAAATGACATGTTTTCATGTTGTTTTTTCTATATTATAAACAACAATACTTGTGATATTGTTTCAGCAGAAACATAGCCTATATTATCAAGTTACAAATTATCAAAAAAAAAATGGAAAAACATTAAGTTTTCATTCATCATTTTTGGTATTACGGAACACACCCCAATTTATCATAAATTTTCAATAGCCAGTAGTGCTATCGCGTCAAGCAAATGTCATATCAATGGAAATGTGTGCGTGGTCGTACAGTTCACGGTAGCTGTGTGTATCGCTTCGACAGGCACACTAGCGCAACATTTGTAGCACTTGATTCGTAGTTGCGATCGAAGCTCCGCCGGCCCCTTAAGGATGGCATTAAAAGCGTAAAAGGTTACACAATACCAACTGTCTACTGCAGCTGTCATTTGTCATGCCACCAACGTAATTGAAGTCAAAATCGGTTGAACGGACTGTAAAAAAGGTTTATTTAAATGTCTAATCTTATTTCAAATGGAGTATAGGTGCCTCTACTGCCAGTACAGTTCAGCCGTTGCGTCGAGAGAATACGTTCCAAATTGTCCAACTGACAGGTTGACACCTGTCAGCATTCTCTGGAACAATTTCTAGTAGTAATAATAATCAAATTCACAAAACACGAAACTAGTAGAAACTGACAGTTATCAAGAACGCATTCTCTCGACGGCCGGACTGTAACTACCATTGTAACAAATACGCTGGAAACAGCTTGTTTCTTATGCCCCAGTTCCCTTCAAACGCCCGGGCCCTTTTGTTTCCCTTATCTCAATGCGGTTTGATTAAACCATTGTGTATCGCGAAGCCATTTGTTAGTTCATTAAGAGAAAGTACAGAAAACTTTTTACAACTTCAAATTGAAGCCTATTGGAGGCATAATGTAGGGAGCCGTAATTTTAGAAGGCATTTTCCTTGTTTGTCGGACTTTGTTTGGACTTTACGGAAGATTAGATAATTAGCTAAAGGCAACGTCAAAGTAAAGATTTGGACCCTTGTTTGTTGCTTCCAGGAATAAATGGGGTCCTTCTAAATGTTTTTGAAAAGAAAGTTTATAAGTGATAAAAACACATCAATATTAAGATGTCGAATCCAAGATAAAAAAAAAGATCATTGATCATTGCTGCTGTATATCTTAGTTTTCAATCATAATTATAGAGATAATTATATACCTAGTAAACCTACTTTTCTCGTGACTGCCCCGTTGGTCTCGTATTCGCAAGCGTGACTGCTGAGCGTGGGGTTCGATTCCCGGGGTGGACAAAGTATTATTGGGTTTTTCCATTAGGAATTTCTTAGCAACAGCCCGGTGTTTGGAAGTTGGCGGTGTGATACCTCCGTGCCTCGGAAAGCACGTTAAGCCGTTGTTCCTGCGCCTGCCATGATCTCTCTCCGGTCTTGTCGGGTTGCCGTCTCATCGGACTATGAGAGTGAGGGAAGAGAGAGTGCACCTGTGTCTGCGCACACACTAATTGTGCACTATAATATCTCCCGCGCCGAAGGCTGGTCTCCGTTGAGATTGGCTGCCATGGCCGAAATACGGTCTGGAGGACTACACCTACTTTTTATTACCAAGACAATGCACAACCATTTTGATACATTATATGTAATTTTTAAACGCCGGCACTTCACACTACACAACAAGGGATCATCAGAACGCACACACACACACATCCATCCACACAAACAGCCAATCCATCCTTCAAACCGCGGAAACTGGCCCAGTCAATTGGCCACCCAGACCGAGAGCTAATAAATTCAGCGAAACATTTTATTGAAACACATCCGGGTCTCTTGGGCAGTATTAATACCCGACAATTGTATAATTTATGCATCGCCACGACCCGGCACGGTGGAGCATCACCACTGTTTTATACTTCGGAACTCGTAATTTAATGAATACTTTGTGTGTTGAGCAATTTGAAGGGAGTGGAAGGTTTTAGAAAATTTTAATGAATTGTTGTTTCATAACTTACCTCCTACGTTACTTAAGTCCGCCTTTGTACACACAGCTACACATCAAGCTATACATTTCCAGTATAAGCTGACCTCGCATTGTACGGAAATCCTATGCAAGGCGAGATCAGCATAAACTGGAAATGTATAGCTTGATGTGTAGCCGTGTGCAGGTACAGTATTGTTTTTACTTGTGCATAAGTTTTAATAAATAAATAACTTGTCAAAGTCAAAGTGCATCTTCGGTTGATTTTGATGTAATTGGGATAAATCATTAACGTAAACTAAAAAGAGGAATGAACCCAATATCGAACCTTGAGGAACGCTTGCCATTTCAGACTCTAATGATTTTTATGCCGTTTACTTGAACTTTGCCGTTTTTATCTTTCAGGTGTGATCCTAATAAATCAAGAGCTGTATTCCTAATCCCATAGAAAAGGACCACCCTCCCTTTTATCGTAATTCAGGTCATCAATAAGCAACTAATGATTCGAAAAATCTTGCGATAACGATTTATGTATGTAGGTCCCTAAATTTTCTTAAGTTTAACCAGAGAATAAGAATGCACTATGGTTCAAAATTTTTTTCAGATTACCACAACAATAAAAACTAACTATTTACACTAGTTACTAAATTAAATGACTAACAAACCTACTAACTATGCAAATAAATATAAGAACAAAAGGACACTTGGGCGTCAAAGTACTCGTCCACATCGCTGTCATTCGGAAACGCGCCCAGAAGATTGACAGCATTGCCACGTTGAATGGCAATGCCAATTCTTAGGCCGAATAAAGTAAATAAATGGCTTTGATTCGTTTTTCACCTAAAGATAGGCTTTCACGTTATCTATTTAACAAATACTAAAAGGCAGGTAAAAATTGCATATGCGGTACTTATAAATTTTCTTGTTTAAAATAAACGACAGTCAAATTGGCAAGGAAGTTTAAAGTCATAACTAAAATGAGATTAACACACATTAGTCTTAAGAAACAAAACAACTGCATTAACAACAGCCCAATATTTGCGTCTTTAAGGCGGTACCCTGAGCAAAATAAATTCGTTCCCTCTTTGCAGACTGAATCCCAGTGAGTTACAGTAGTGAATACGCCCAAATTTTAGAATAAAATCTTTATAAAACCAAATATCGGTCTTTTGAAAAAAAAAATGTTACATAATGTTGATTATTAAATTTACTATCCATTAGTGTCAGTAGCAAAATTAAATAATGTTTACCAGGAGATGCATGATAACAATGATAATTTCTCATTTTTACGGTTTCGATGGAAAGAGATTAATGAAACATAAAATCCTTTAAAAAAAAAAAATGCACAATATTGGCCTCAAGATTATGTAGATTTTTATTATATGATATTTCTTTTTAAATAACAAGTAGATAGCTCCTAAAAACTACACAAAAAGTGGCTAAAGTTGCGTTTTGCTCAGGGTACCGCCTTAAGCCCTAACTCATTAAATAACAACTCATCAAAAACAAAATTCATTCAAAGTGAACGCGCCAAGTGTTATTACACTTGCAGACTGTCATAATATTAATTTGTATGTAAAACATGGATATTAGGGCGCCATGCGGCGAACTCGTTTCGCGACTGATGCGATGTAATGACCTGAAAATGAGACTGCGATCGTCGAATCATGTGTGTTTTGAGTGTGTGTGTGTGTTGTCTGGGTATGTTATGTACGTCTAGTAGATAGATGTAGTTGATATTGGGTTATAAATAAATAAATTAAATAAAAAAGCCTTTTATTTCTTGTGATTTTTTACAAGTACAAATAAATCTCTATTTTCTATCTATTTTATTAACTAATAGTGACAGGTTTTTTTTATATTTTTTTATATTGGGTTACCGCTATCAAATTAAGTCTAGACGTAATAGTTTATGTGTTAATTGATTATAGGCTCTCTACTTAGGTAGGTAGGACTCATAATGTTTTGTAATAGAATGGATAACCTCAGTATTTGTTCGTTTTTCAACTTATTACGTAGGTATAAAACGTTGACTGAATCTGAAAAATAAGAATGTACTGTAGGATAACTTACTGTGTGTAAAAAACTTACAAGTTCAAAACAAGTTTCCTTTCTTAGCGTCATGTTTGCCGCAAATAAACGTATTTTCTTTCTTTCTTTCTTTCTAAATGTAGGAATAAAATCAAGGCACAGGTAAAATACTGTTTATTAAGAAGCAAGATCGCAATAACATTAATTAGGTATACCAAAATCTGGTTGCCGTTAAACAACAAATGACAATTCAATTAAAAACACACAACAAGTAATAAACTGACAAAACAACATCTAAAATTACCTCAAGCCATCCCTAAAGTTGGAATACCCCTCCCTCCACCTTATTCCTCAGCTGATTAACGGACAACCAATGGATAGTTGAGGGCAGTTGAAAATGAGCATCTACTTAAAAGTTTCGGAGCAGCCTCAGAATTATGCTCGATGGCGACACGGATCCAAGTCTAAAACTCCCCGAACTTTGGACAAGCTCAACATGGTTTTAGAAATAATATTGTATGTCAGATTTTTCTTGACGTAAGTTACGAATTTTGTCAACTGTATGAACTTTCATTAAAAACTGAAAAGGATAGCTCATTCAGAAGTTTTATTTTTGCTTTGTTGGTTTTGTCTGCCTACATTTTTACAACTTTTTCTATCCATACTAGCCAATTTCAATAAAATTGTGGTTTTCCCAAAGTTCAACGCCACATTACAGGAGGTGAGCACTAAGCAGAATTAATTCAACAAACCCCCTTTACCCGATTAACAGCAAACACGTGAAGTGACAAACAATGCTGTGCCAATTAAACTAATTGCACATCCAGCAATCGATAAGAATCTTCGGTGCTCCGTCGTCCACTAATTGAGGCATGTCCGGTCATTTTGTTCGCCAGCTAAACTTCCCGAGGTCGGCTTGTTAAGGGCCAACAAATTCGGAAATCGCGTCCAAATGTTAACGAGAACCAATTTGTGGGTGGTATCGACCTCGGCCGCACTCCTGGGATTTGAGAACATAGTATTTTATTAGCAGACTGATTAGTTGTTTGTCTTGTTTCAGCCTGTTTGGAGCCCCTGTCTGTTTTTCAAGTACTTTGTTAGTTATGACGGTTTATATTTGGGGGCTTTGCGGTTTGGTCAGCTTTAGTTTGTTTGAGGAATTATGCCGTCCATTGCCGTCCCCGAATACTTTTACTGGAGAGTCGAAAGTTCTTTATAAACTTTGTAAGGACGCGAATTAATTTATCCTTATATGTTAATTAGAGTGTCGTGGAAGTTACTTAGGGTAAAAGTACCTACCCACCCTAAACTTCATTATTTACCTATCTAATGTCACTTAGTAGAGTTTGCCTCCCTCGGCAGTGGACCTGACAGCCAATTTTGTCCATATACATACATATCTACATAAACATCGCACAGACGATAATCTCCTTGACCAAAACACCAGGGGCGCATAACAGCCACGTCGGTTTAATTTTCCGGTAATCAAATGCGAGTTGATGCGATTTTGAGGTTATGTCTCGCCCGCGGCCATGACGCTCCGTCGGCCGCCATATTGAATTACCGCGTAAACGTCATCATGACGCGCGCTGGAGCGAACTTTGTGAAATTGCAGGTAAAATATCGTTGGCAAGAGAGATGCCGGGAGAAATGTTTTGGGTAGAACTACCGGATTAGATAGATCATCCCTGCGGGGTAAGGGTGTAATTAATCCCGTGTCGGGTTGGGTGAAAATAATACTTACGTTAGCAACAAGTTTTTGTTTCTGTTCATAACAATGCA
Source organism: Lithophane leautieri (assembly GCA_949152455.1). Taxonomy (NCBI): domain Eukaryota; kingdom Metazoa; phylum Arthropoda; class Insecta; order Lepidoptera; family Noctuidae; genus Lithophane; species Lithophane leautieri. The sequence goes on along the minus strand of OX424469.1, from coordinate 3,669,754 downwards.
ACAGTTTGGTGTATTGTGAATCAAGAACAAATACACGCTGGTTAAATTTTCTTCAGCCTGTTATAAAACATAACATTTGGCGGTTTCTTCAAATTTATCCACCTCCATTTCTCCCAATGTCATGCACATATTATTTAGTGCAGCAACCCCACGTAAACTATCAACATTCGACTGAGATTGCCAAAACCGTCTGCCAAGAACAGTAATTATGGAAATTTGTACGAGTTTAGAACCACCTCGGTAGCTTCATATTTGGCAGAAGATGTTATTTGCAGTACATAAAAAATAAAGCCATTTTATCACAAAAATAAAAACAAGAAACCATGCCAAATTCCTTTTTTAAAATCAATTGATATTTAAATCTAAAAAACATTCTAGCAAATCAACAACGTTTTTCATAAGACAGTGTAGTTATCAGAAACGTCACGAGCACCTGGCTGTTAATTAAGAGGACAGTTTTGAATATCCGGCCGGCATCTGCCTACGACACGCCGACGATCGCGGCAATATTTTCATACGGATACTCGGATGCCTGGCTTTATTAATTTTCTTGTACTCTGTAATAGCTGCGAGTTCAGAATATGATATGGTACTTGAATGGAAGAAAAGGACGCATGATTGATTTATTTTGATTGTTTTTTTTACAGTCAAATATATGAATTAATAATTTACGTGCTTTCCATTAACAGACATAACAAACTTTTCCCCTTTTATGTACATACCTACGTAAGTACCTGCATTACGCTCACTGAATTGACCCGACAAGACGAGCCTGCCGCGTACTTGTAGCTTAAAACCTAAAATACGGAGCGCGCCTTCAGTACCATTATCTCTCTAGTCGAAAAAAAAACTTAATATAGACAAGACCTGCCAATTATGAACAAAACGCCAACTCAGCTCGGAAACCAATGCTCGCAATCGTAAATTTTTACGCAACACAAAACTGCCTCCAAGCACATAAAAATTTAATAGCCCCAGCACATGCTACACCAATACACTTGCAGTAAAAACGCAGTAAACCAAAAATCGTTCAGTTATAACCAAAAACTAAACAATACCAATAAAGGGTAGAATTTCGGCGTAAAAATACGTTGCATTTCGTGACGGGTACGGGTCGTGGTCGCCACATCAGCGGATTTCGTCAACGGTAATCCAATATGGCGGCCGGTCGGCCTGACTTGTGTGGTACAAGCTGAGCACGAGAATCAGGAAAAAGATTTCGTTTTGCTTTGGAAAGTGTTCGAATTTGATTTGTTTTCTAATTAAGTGTAAAGTCGATTATGATGAAGTTTTGAAACACTACAAACACTGTGGCAGAAAATGAAAGTGAAGGAAAATCTGAAATCGTAGAAAATAACAAACCTATTTTGGTAAACATGTGTTTACCCTTATTTATCTATGAAGAGAAAATAGACCAACTATACTACAACAACACTAGCTGCGCCCCGCGGTTTCACCCACACAAGTCTCGATCCCGTGGGAATATCGGGATAAAAAGTCCTAACCCAGGTCATGGTCTACCTATGTGCCAAATTTCATCCAAATCCGTTCATCCATTTAAACATGAAAGCGTAACAAACAAACAAACACACTCTCACATTTATAATATCAGATTAAGATTATTGGTGGAATGTTTCGTAGCCTTTTATATTATTTCAGTAATTTATTATTTAAAAAAAACCTCTCGTCACTCGGACCAAAGCCGACAGATAAAACGATAAAATACTTTACTTTTGCCAACTTTCATTTTACTATTTTCCCAGAAATTTTATTAAAACGTGATTTTTGACAACACTGCAGCAAACCCGAGATTGCTTTCAAGATTTATGTGGAAAACTTGCAAATGCAAACGAAATGACTTCTCTTTTAGTAGACATTCTTTCCTTTCAAATGTTTGACCGCGAAGCCGGTATTTACCTGTGAACGTTTGAGAAATTAAATTATTGCATTGATTTTGAGAAATGACAAACAGGTCTTGTAATAATAATGGTCCTGTTAATCCTCTCTACACTATCATACAATTAATTAACACACTTTAAACATTTTCAGTAATTCTTCCGCCTCCACAAAAGATCTCGACTCTCGAAAATTATGGCTTCAAAACTTTTACTATTTAACTCCAGAAATGAGGATAAAGCCAAGTAGGATTAAGATAGATAATAAAAAAAAAACAGTGCACACAAAAGACACAAAAGCACAATTAAATGATAACAAATTACATGAATATATATAAAAACAAGATGGCAATAGACAAAATAGAAAAAAAACATACATAAAGAAATAGATTGACATTATGACATTCTTCAAATCAAATAACGAATCAAGATTTAGGGTCTCTGCACACGGGCCACCGACAACAACCACAAAACGCCGCCAGCGGCGGCATATTTCCCGTGACCCATGTGCTGGGACCCTTAGAGTTCGCAGTTTAAGCGCTAGAGTTTCTATGCCTACACTGCAATGGACTTGGCGTTAAGCGAATTAGATTCTACTTTCTAGCTAGTCTTTTCAACGTCAGTCTGTGGCCAGTTAAAACCAGCCAACTTTGGATGCGGGATGACCAAATTTGAAATATTTAGGACGCGTAATCCGAAACGAGCGCCGCATTTTGTATGAGTTTAGCTGTATAGCAAGTTTTTACTTTGAAAGTTTCCACTCTAACCCGGCTAGTGAACCCTCGGATAACCAGCGAAGTGTGCATGCCTTAAAAATATCTAACATCCTATAGACCGTAACTTCCTGGCAGGGTTTGGGCTGACGGAAATTTGGAGGTGGCGTTTTCGTCATATTATTTTACGACGAAGAGAAGCAAGTCAGGAAACAATCACCAAGCTTACTCAAATTGTCTGAAAATTCAACTTACAACTGTTTATTATTTGTTATTTGTATGAAATGAGATTACCCGCGATATCATTGAGCTATCCGAATACCTCTTTGGGGAGGCGTGATTCATTCGCTGTTACAATGTTTAATAGATAGCATAATAATACACTATACGGCAAATTGACATAGAATGTCAATCTGGTAAACAACTATTTTGACTTGTACAGTAAACGATCTACTTAGCCGCTCAACTGTTGATTAGCCTTTAGAAGGCAGATAACAATTAAAATTCTATGGTCTCATTAGTGGCAGTTGGAAATTTAATAATATTCTTGAATTCATTCATTCATTTAATCAGTGACAGACAACGCCCAGCCTAAACTGATGGGTCTTGAAGCATGAAATTTTGCACAAGAGTTCCTTATATCACGAAAGTGAGCTTCTAAGGGAGGATTTTAGTAAATTCATCCCCTCAAAGGGTTAAATAGATGATGAAAGTTTGTATGAACGGTCGTAATTTTTATCGAGGAGAATTCCCATCAGGCTTGTCATTAAAATAATGGTGAACGTCTATTGTCAATTACTCCTTTCTTTACCCAATTTATTGTGCAGATCCACTTCTCTCAAAGAATCTGCCCGTGCATTAATTAGACTGTGCAATACCGACCGGTCTCATCTTAGCTGTTTGTTTTTTTTACCTTTACTGCGCTACAGCAAAAGAGGTATTGCAGACTAATAAAATGAAAGTATAGATTGTTTTCTGCACTACATAAGTACATTTACTAATTTGTGGACTATATCTTCTACGAAAACAATATTAGAACAATAAAAACTTGAATGACAAAGCCACGTCTGGATTGCGATCAAAAATAGAATTACGCTTGTCATCATCACATGAATTAGTTTTTCTGCAAATCTAGGATGATGAAACATCATCAAACTTACCTACCAGCACAATTGACGGGATCCGGTAGGACCGATGCCTGCCAGGGTTGCGGGAAAGTCCGAAAGGGATACCGGGACCTTGGCAACAGGCAAATGAAGGAACACGGGTGGGTTTTAGTCAGTAAAAGTCTGACACGCTCTTCCGCTCCGCCCAGAGCGGGAGAAGTCATTGGAAGATATCCCAACATCAAAAAAAAAAAAGAAAAGTGTATTACATAACATAAAACACGGCCAACTATGAGTCGGGCTCGCACACGAGGGGTTCCGTACCACCGTACAGTATTTAGTAGAAAACGCCGAAAAAAAACAGGTTCTTTGTATGGTATCCCTTAAATTTTTATTTTTATTTTGTTATTTTTGGATTATAGTGTAATACAGCCCATTGGCAGACAGACGGACGGACAGCGGAGGATTAGTAATAGCTTTTTTTTCGTTTGGCAGCCTTCGGACACGGAACCCTAAAGAGCTACCTTTAAAAATACACTCTCTACCTACTCCTTAAAGGCTCGCGCGATATCGCGCCTGTTTGTGGGAGCCTTTACTATAATGATTCGATTTTTATTTATTTATTACTAGCTTCCGTCCGCGGCTTCGCCCGCGTGATATGTCGATAAAAAGTAGCCTATGTCCTTTCTCAAGCTCTAGAAAATCTGTGTACCAAATTTCATTTAAATCGATTCAGAAGTTTTGGCGTGAAAGTGCGACAGACAGATAGACAGACAGGCAGAGTTACTTTCGCATTTATAATATTAGTAAGGACTAGTAAGGATTTAAATACTGGTTTCCTTAAAACAGATGCCGCATCCATCTCTTCTCGCTGTATCGCGAGATGCTTGAATAAGTTAAGCTATGCATTTTGCTAACATAAAGTGCTAAACCGTTGCCAAGGGAACTGTGGTTTTCAACAAAATATCCTGTTTTCACGCCTTATTTGCATAAACTACGTATGCGAAGAGTTTTGAGGCAAAGGAGATACAGTCAGCATCGATAAAATGCATACATCGACATTAATTAATTTGATTCTCTACAATTTGTTTTCCAACTGTTCGGTATCAATGTATAGCTAATGGTGAAAAATTATGTTTATTTCTGTAAATTGGTTCAAAAAAAAAAACCATTACAAGCCATATATAGTTATATTTTTTTTTTACTAGGTAGGTTCTCTGTTTGATAACTGACTATTCTGAGAAGAAAGTCCGAAACAAACTCAGAACAATGAAGTTCCTAATGTGTAAAGATGTCTTGCGGCTACACATTGATACCATTTAACAAAGATTGTCGACAATTAACTGAATTCTTTTCTATGCCATAATTATCCTTTGTAGACCCTGACCATGTATATACATAATATACACTTAGCAACTTTTAAAAGTGATTTTCTTCTACTGTATTGACTGTAATTTTATTTTATAATGAACTTAGTATTTAGTAACGCATATTATTATAAAGTACGTATCATCTCAAAGTTGCAATCGTTATTCCACGAGAAAATAGTTATTGAATTTTGCTGAGTGTATACATATTTTTGGTCGTGACTGTACGTATACACCGTTATCCTAAAGATAAAGGATACGCGTCGCTGATTTTAGTGTTGCAGACAATGGTGGGATAAAATGGTTCTGTGTTGCTTCGGGAATGTACGTACTACGTGGTACTTGAGACTACAGGGTAATAAACTGGATTGTTGGGATTCTTTTTGAGATAGTCTGTATTGCATGTCTAAGTATGAAGGATTGCTTTCACATTTGAAAGTACTTATGTATAAGTTGGACACATGCATATACTACTCCTTTTTAAGTAAAAAAAATTTAAAAAAATAAAAATCGTGAACCTCACGCCAACAAACCCGTCCATTGCACATAGTTTTTTAAGTCATTGTTATTAACACTATATGGATTGTGTGTACGTGTATGTGTAGTCCGAAACAAAGAATATATTATTATTATTATTATTGCGACAAAAAATATTTTGTAGGAATTTTTCGTCAACAGACAAAACCGCGACAAAAATGTTCTTACTCAGATTTTGTCAGAATTTTATTATGTTTAACAATCTTTATTCGAAACAAGGCCTTACAAGATAAAAGGTAATAAAAAATATCAGAGAAAATAAGTACTGAGTGAAACAACCAACCTAATTATATTTATCATGGTTCATTACAACATAATTAATGACCCTATTTACGATTTTAAGGGGTTATTGTACATTCGCCACGGAAAAAAGTATGTGTTTGCCACAGCTCTATTTTCATAAAGGAGAGCCTTTGCATGCAACTTATTTTGTAAATCAACTAATCAATCAACTAAGTATCTACTACAATATTTAAAATTTTGTGTTTGTGTCTAAGTTAAATGAACTCGTAGCACTTAACATTTCCTTGAATAATAAATTCTCACATTCTATCACACAAATCTCGTCATAACAAACAAAACATTTTTCAATTCCTTGTAAGTTCTTCCAAGCAGAATAATTCAATTCAATTATCTTCCAAAAACTCCCCCTCTCTTCATAACAAAGGTCAGTCACATCGGCTTTAATCGCAGAACTTTCAAAGTACTAACTAAATTTTAAAACTCCCTACAGAATATTCGATTTACGTCGCCGGACCACCGTCAACTTAGCACTTAACTCCAACTTAGCCTCACTTAACCGTATCTAAATCTTAAGTTATCTTGAATTACGGTCCACCCTATGCAGCGTTAAGTCTGAACTTAACTTTAGGAAAGTTTACTTCCATAAAACCGTGAAAATGATATATTGGATATTAAGGAGTTCTACGCAAGTTAGCGAACAAACTTTGTGTTTTAAAGTTAATTATTTCTTAGTTCAGATTTTACGTTTTTTTTTTTAGCTTAGGTATTTGCTGACGTTGTTTTTTTAAGAAAATTCATTAAACTGCACTTACTCGACATTTTTCAAAGAAAACGAAATGTATTAATCCTCCAAAAAATCCTTAAATCCCAAACACAGGACTTAGCGTGGAGATCGACAGTAGCGTTTGCGAATACTAGACTAAAGAAGCAATCATCATCTGCGTAGCCTTTTCCGAACCATGTTGGGGTCGGCTTCCACTCTACCCGGATGCAGCTGAATACCAGTATTTTACATGGAGCGACTGCCTATCTGACCTCCACATCCCAGTAAACTGGGTAATACGATACCCCTTGGTAAGACTGGTTGTCAGACTTTCGGGCTTCTGACGACCCGTAACGACTGTCAAAGATCCACAAATGACAGCCGAAACCACCGGCTTAACGTGCTTTCCGAGGCACGGAGGAGTCTCGGTATGTAAAGATGGTCACCCGTCCACGGACCAACCCCGGCAAGCGTAGCTTAACCTAATGGACCGACCCGTGCAGCTGTTATTACTAAGCCACGAGCTCCACCGACTAAAGAAGCAATCAAAAAATAAAAATTATTCATGATATAACCTAATAACTATAATTATAATAATTATTGGTAACTACCAATAATCTCGCGCACTAGCCACGCCTCCGGCCAGTCGTGGCCGTCTAGTTGTATTGCATCGTCTCCAGCAAGTTGGCCGTTGCGACCAAGTGCACGATTTGTATCTGTTTCAATAGTTTACCTGAGGGCCTAAACAAGTAACACTCGCTTCGAAAGAGTTTCGTGTTTCTACAATGACTGGCATAAGCTTTTCGATAGCTTATGTCAGTGCTATACATTTTTGTCTTTCCTATCATCGTTAGTCGTACAATACTAGTTAAAGCTTTGTTAAAAAAAAAAAACTGCAGGCTGCTAATAGCTTCTATTCAAAGTTTCATTCCTTAAATGTTATGTACACCTATGAAATGTGTATATATTATCAGTAATAACTTTCCTCATTTTTTAAATTTTTATAATGTATATGCTGTTGGTGTTCTTTAATAAATAAATAATAAATTATCGCTGATAGAATGTCACTTTGTCTAGGGCTGGGTCACTGCGACCACTTGTCGTGGTCGTAGCCGTCTAGTGCGAGAGATCCCTATGTCGGGTTACCTCACACATCTCATTCGTTACTCTCATCTTTATAAATTATCGCTGATAGAATGTCACTTTGTCTAGGGCGTCTGGTCACTGCGACCACTGGTCGTGGTTGTAGCCGTCTAGTGCGAGAGATTCCTAAGTCGAGTTACCTCACACATCTCATTCGTTCCTTTCATCTTTCATCACAAAGAAACAAACCACATGAGAACCATAACTTACTCTCCCTAAACGTCTTCACATAAAAATGTTGAAGAAAAGTTGGAAACTGTTATAACAATCATGTTTTACATTCTCAACAAGTGTTGGGTACTGAACCATCTGCTCGGTACAAAGTTGGGTAGCATCGTAAATCTTGGTGGGCACGCCCCTGGGACAACAGTTTTGACCTTACACAATATCTTGGGGTATTAGTTACATCTTTATGTAACTTTAGATATTTTTTACACACGTATTTATTGTGGTTTTTGTTTTTGCCAAGAAAGTGTAAACTTTGTTGTGTATTTTATACAAAACTTTTGCCCGCGGCTTAGCCGGCGTTCAGTGTCTATCTCTCAGGGACAGTACTTTTTTTTCTGGATGAAAGGTTCTCATATCCCCTGACAACGTGTATGCAAACATGATGATCGGTTGAGTAGTTACAACGTGAATACATTACATACAAACAAACAAAGTCACTTTCGCATTTCTAGTATTAGTTAGTATTCTGCAAGAAACCAAAAATAAAATACTGATTTAAATATCACCTATTTCTTACAACGCAGTTTCACTTTTTATTTGATTATGAGATTTTAGGGGTATGAGGAACAGGGTGTAAAGTTCACTCATCCACCATAGAAAAGTGAGGATCTTCCGACCAGACGGTTTTTGTGTCTGGCGGGCAACTGCCCAACGACTGATATCGGGTTTTTGTATATACTCGTATATCCATTGCACGATAAACTTTAATTGCGCGATGCATGATTTATGTGACGTCAGTTCTTTGATGCGTAGTTCGCATGAGGCGATGTAGATACCGCCACAAGATTTGTCCCAGATTATGTCGTGTGTTTTTTAGTCTGTGCTAAATTAATTAATTTTTTATTACCTTATTTCTATCATATCTGCGAAGTTTCATAAACAAATTCAAAAAGACCTTGTACCTATGTTATTAAGCTCAATAGACTGCTCACAAATTATTGCCACAAGTGTGGTTCACTCCTAAGGAACGATCTAAACACCCACTCACACGAACACGTGTGAACTATGCGTAAAATCTGTCAGTCAAGCATATGCGTCTGTGTAAACGAACGACAAACAGTGAGTCCCTGAAACCGTGCGCAAACAGAGCTCAAACATAAATGTTTGCGCGACGATCAACGAATGAAAGCCGTGTTGAGATGCGGTGCGTTGAGGCGGTTCAGACAATGAGCTGTCCCGCTGCGATTAATTGGGTAGCAAATAATGATATTATATAAGTACTTCGTAGTAGCTACTGCGCGAATTTTTCAAATATCAGACAGCTATTTGGACAGGTTTGAACCAACATTTTTCTTAACCATTGCAACAATGTCCCTAAAACGTCAAACTCCAGTTTTTTGTGTGGATGCCTTGCACAGTTTGATCTAATGAGTCAGATGACGTTGTTGACAAAACGTAAATAACCTCTAGAATCGAAGGATTGTTTGAAATAGGAGGGAAAACCATTAGATATTCATAATCAGCCTTTTGTTCCCACATGCGGGGACAAAGGCCTCCTCTCAATGAGAGGGAATGGGCTATAATCTACCAGCGCGGGCCCAGTGCGGGTTTGGTATATAAATGTCACATGTCTTCGAATGTTTGATTCTAGGACATGCCGGTTTCCTGACGATGTTTTCCTTCACCGTTTTGGAACAATGGTGATGAAAATTAATGATTTACACAACTTTAAGCGCCTGCCTGGGTTCGAGCCCACGACCTACAACTCGTATATTAACTATTTAATAATTTTATATTATAATTTTTATCTTATGAAATATTAGCTTCCGCACGCGGCTCCGCCCGCGTGGTATGTCGATAAAAAGTAACCTATGTCCTTTCTCAGACTCTAGACTATCTGTGTACCAAACATTGAAATCAGTTCAGTAGTTTTGGCGTGAAAGCGCGACAGACAGACAGAGTTACTTTCGCATTTATAATATTAGTAAGGGACTTAATCCATTACGGACTTAATCCATTACGGACTTAATCCATTACGGACTTAATCCATTACGGACTTAATCCATTACGGACTTAATCCATTACGGACTTAATCCATTACGGACTTAATCCATTACGGACTTAATCCATTACGGACTTAATCCATTACGGATTTTAAAATGTAAATAGGTAAGAGCAAAAATTTATAAACTAAATATAATAATAAAAGCATAAACAACTCATCTCTTAGAAAATCAATAGCAGTAATATGAATGCGTGAATTGTGTGAACGAGCACACGGCGGGCGCGGCGTGTGCTCGTTTTTTATTACTATAATGTTTTCTGACCAGCCATGTCGACACAATACTGAGTGCACTCGCTATTATGGAAATTAATATGGGGTATTGAAATGTCCCCCATGACATCATAACTAGGTAGTCGTTATTCTGATTAAGGGATGATTTCGATAATTTTCTTTGCGCATCGCCACGAATTCTTTCAGAATAGTCAATGCATAGGTGAAAAAACACCCAGTTTACAAGGTGGTAACGATGTTACCTTCAAGTTCAGGATTCATGTACTCGTATGACTGTTTTATATTAATTTGAATTCTTAATAAAAAAAATAAATATTGAGGTATTCTTTATTTTGCAGTAGGTAATTCAGTAATATACATCTAACATATAACCTATTCTACGGCCAAAGTATCAGCATTGCCATACAACTTGGCAATGCTGCCAGCCTTTTGGGCACTTTTCCTGCTGACAGCGATGCGGACGAATTTTTTGATGTACTGTAGTTCTTATTTCCCCCCCCCCCCCCCCTTTTTATATACTTGTACATATTATTAGTATTGTAGTGTTAGATGTATATTATTAAAATAATCAAAAAAATTGAATTTAGTCTCACTAAAAAATATTAAGAGTTTAGACATGATTATTATTCAGAAACCGTTTTCATTCGCTTACAAATTCTAGTTTAATCAAAAACAAGATTGAATTACTAAAACGCGCAACCAATATAAAGTTAAATGAAGCCTTAAATATAAGCCAAGCCAAGCTTAAAATATTTATTGAAGCCCAAATAACCGATAGACTACCTTAAATTGAATTAACCGCAAATTAATAATTGAACAGCAACACAATTATGGTTCAGGAGCAGTAAAAACGGGTTCAATTAAATATTTAAGACAACGTAGCAACCAATTGAAATGCAATTGTTTCATAATGGTTTGGTTAATTAACAAATAACAAATTACGGTAACAAAATAACGTGTAGCATCCCTAACTACTATTAATGCTTACATAATTATTATTTGAACTCAATTTACAATAATATACTGTAGAAATTCGTAATTGAATCCCAGTTGAAATAACTTTTGGAATATTCGACATAAATCAATTTGCCTAGCTTTTTCCCAAACATGTCGGGGTCGGCTTCCAGTCTAACCGGATGCAGGCTGAATACCAGTATTTTACATGGAGCGACTGCCTATCTGACTGAATTAAACAAAAACTATGTCGAATGTTCCTCGTAAGGAGCTCGTGGCTAAGTAATAACAGCTGCACGGGTCGATCCATCAGGTTAAGCTACGCTTGCCGTGGTCGGTCCGTAGATGGGTGACCATCTTTACATATCGAGGCTCCTCCGTGCCTCGGAAAGTACGTTAAGCTGTTGGTCCCGGCTGTCATTCGAGGATCTTTGACAGTCGTTACGGGTCGTCAGAAGCCCGAAAGTCTGACAACCAGTCTTACCAAGGGTTATCGTATTACCTGGTTACTGGGTTGCGAAGGTGGGAAAAGGCTAGGCAGATTGATTAATTGATATTACCTATTTACAGAATAAAAGATTTCATTTAATTTGAAATAGCTCATGCCATGAATGAATGTGAATGAATGAAATGCACCGACCCCAGCGTGGCTTAACCAGACTCGATAAATCGAATGAACCCCAGGATTTGCACTAGCCCCTGGAGCCTCATGGTTCATGGGGTTACAGAAGCCATTGCATATCAAAGAGTAGACCGGGGGGCGCGGGTAATGGTAGGGAATAGACCGTGCCCGTCGGGATATAGAAGGATTTGCTAGCCTACCGGATATGCATCCTTGAGTAAGCAATGGACTAGTGGAGAGACGGGTAATATTTATCTAAGGATGGGCATCTTTTTACGACGACGCCGCCAGTTGGTTCCGTTTCATTTTCACCGTTGAATCCATTGGCGGCGATATGCTTCATTCTCAGCTCTTTTCTATCTCCCTGCTGTGCTGTGTTACACTTTGCTGTTTTCTGAGTCTTTGTCCAAGGACTCGCTGCTGTCCGTTTCAGGTTTCTTGTATATCTCGCTGGCTGCTTTCGTGATCTTGTATCGGTCTTCAGCCATGTCCATCCAGAAGTTGATTTCCTTGTTGACGCACGCCATTTCCTGTCTTAGGTTGTCGTTCCATGCGTAAATCGGTCAGCCTACTATCTTGGATTTGGCCTTGTACTGCATTGCTGCATATAAAAGGTGTGGTTTGCCGCGTCTGTGAACATGTGCGAGATAGCACGTCCTGTGTTTCTTGATGTGTTTCGTAACAGTTTTTACTTCTAAGATTTCGTGCATTTACTTTTGTCTTGGTTTATTCCTAGCTTTGTTAATCAAGTCTCTCATGATGACTCTCTCTGTCAGGATAGTTCAAGTCCAGCTTCACCGGTAAATCTTTTGGCGGGGTTAAACTGCTTTCTCGATTCTTTTCTTCTTAGTTCTGATGCGTTTTCAGCAGCACTGTTCAGATCGCGATCGGCCCGATCCTCGTTTTTTATGTTCAGCTCCGTCGCCGTACAAGTTCAATCTGTAGCTCGCCGCTGCTCACCTCGGGTTGATGCGATTGCAAATAATATAGTTCGGAGTTAAAAGCGCACTATTCGACTCAAGTAATTAATAAGACCCCGACAAAAATCTCGACCTGCGTCACCCGAATTCTTCTTTTCTGTTCATAGTTACATCGCCGACACCCATAACCAACTACTTTCAAAACAAAATCCCGCGCACAAGATGACCCCCTCTGTTACCGCCCAGCTTCTATAATAGCGTCCATGCGCCTTTGCTGGCTTTCCGCGATAGTACTATGGCGGGCGCGCATCGCAAGGTCTATTCCCGCCTGCAGCGTTCGGCCACTATGTAACGCTTACCCATGCTGATCAACCAATAACATTGCAGCATCAGATTTTGGTTGCGACCCCTTTCTTGTAAATGAAAATAGCGCCCAGGATAGAGTAAACTTAAAAAGCGTTAAAACTTTATAGCATCCGTCATATTTGTTTTAAATTAGCTCGAGTATAAGCCCTTTTCAAGGATTGCACCTGCAGACAGCAGTTTGAGTGAATAAAAATCAAAGTAGATATGTCATATTCTACACAATCTACAGTTTACACTTTCACTGTCAGCAAATTTGTTGAGATGCCCCGTTGTGGCATTCTATAATATACCCAAATAGTGAGTATCTTAAAAGTTAAAATACCAATTGCTATGCGGCCTAAGGGTCGGCGCGGGCGTCCACATCTGGCGAAGGATATAGGGGCTGCGGAATTTTGTTTCTAAAGCCGTTAGGTATGCGTGCCCAAGACAATAAGAGCATCACTGACCACTCACAAAAAAAAAGGTCACTTGAACTCAATAACGATTTTGGAACACAATCGCCTACGCATTATATCTTAAAGTTGGGTACATTATTTAGCCAATTAAACCTGTAGTGACTTAAAATGACGGAATTATGGCGTGTATTTTGCAGAGAGGAGCAAGTCACTGTAATATGGAAAGATCTCACCAGATTAGCCTGCAGGTACACTTGGCGACCACCACCACCATCAAAAAAAAACACCAACATCACTTTGAAAACTCACTATCATTAAAAATAATCCATGAAACTACACATTACACAACACGCACCACCCGATAAAATACCGATTTTGCAGAGTTCGATTTCGCTGGCAAGCGAGGGGTGCTTGCCACATGCCACTATCATAAAAAAATTACAGAGAGCGTCTCCGGCACAACCGTCTTCGTTGACTGCTAAAGACCCAATCAATTTGAAATGGCTCATGCCATGATAGAAATATTGCAGAAGAGTAATTTGGAAAAAGCTTGAAACCCTTTCTAAGTCCAGCCAATCCAAGTATGTTTTGCCGGTGATATCCATATATGACATAATTATCTAATTTTACCTGACTTTATCTTAAGTAGGCTATGATACCTACACCGCCTACACCAGTTATCGAAACACTTCCCCTTACTAATAAAACAAATTTTTAGAATGTTACTTTAATAATCTGGCAAAAAGTCTGAAAAGTTTCCACAAACAGATTATTTATTGTGGCGCGTCGATCTGATCGATAATAATCGAATAGTCTCGATGCTCGGTCGTCGAGTGCATTCTAATTGCTTTGTCGCGACTGCATCGATTGCAAAAATGCAAGAATTGCTGAACTAAAAACACAATATTTGTCTATTTTGGTAACGATATTGAAGGGTCGGAATTGTTATGGATTCTGTTTTAAATGAACTGAATTTTAAGTACCTAATTGAACTCCGAGTCCAACTGCGCCTGCAGCGATCAGTCAGACAGGATAACCATGTTAACAACTTCACTCATTAAATCCTCCGTGCTTACGACCAGAGGAGAGCACGACCATCCATTGTCACCGATAGGTACACAACCTTCTGTTAAGTAGTTTTCTATTTCTAATATTTAACTCGTTTGCCAATAATAATTGGGCCGTTTCTTGTTGTGTCTTTTTAAAGCTTCGCCGAGAGAGTGCGCTGAGGCTTTGTCACTTGTCAAAATCATCTTGAACGAAAAACGACCAATCGGTGACAAGTCTCTCAAGAAATTACCTTACAACACTTAAAGTCTGTTTTTTAATCTCGTGGACTAATTTGCCAGATGGAAATGTCAAACTCTTGAAAAAACAAACGAGATTATAAAAACAGACTAGCGCCATCTTCGCTCACTAATTTGACAGTTTTCTCTCCATTGATGTGTTACGTCACCTTTTTGTCGCCATTTGCATCGTCTAACCGTGCGTTTGCACTGGCGAAACATTCAAGACAAAACATGTTGAAATCTCTAGTTCCTGTCAAAAATTGTATGGAACATTGACAGAAAATAGAGATTTCAACATGTTTTGTCGTAAATATTTCGCCAGTGCAAACGCACGATTAGACAAGGTTCTACGTATAACATTTTCGTAAAACGACAATACATTCTATAATGAACCTCAATGTATTAAACATGATTTATCGCTATAGGTATGAAAATATTCCCTACCTTCATACCGCATGGCACTCATCAGCCACACAAGGTAAATAAGTAAATTGTCCCCCATTGCCCTGAATTACGACATTTTATATATTTTTTTAAACTCGCGAACACCGAGCAACGGTAGAAATGTGGAAAATGACCACAATGTGGACGTTTGACCGCGATATGAGGTTGTATTTGCTATGCGGTGTGTGTGGACGGTTTTTATTTAAAAAGTTTAACATTAGGTTTCTGAATTACCCCTTAATTGCGGCACGGATAATTGGTTAGGAAGTACTTAAGGTAAGGAAGTACTTATTACTTATAGCTACTATTTACACGCGTAGGTTAATTATGGTGTGGCGGTATGTACATCGCCACATGCGAACTACCCATCAAAGACCTGACGTCACACGAAAATCATGACGTCACATAAATCCTGCATCGCGCAATTAAAATTTACCCTGCAATGGACATATAGACAAGAACCCGACATCAATCGTTGGGCAGTTGCCCGCCAGACACAACACGCGTCTGGTCGGAGGATCCTACTTTTTCAATGGTGGATGAGTGAACTTCACATCCTGTCACTCATACCCCTAAAATGGAAAGTTAAGAAGGATATGCTTCAATCGTTCTTCCATAGGATTATCCGTTTCTGTAGCGCATCAAGGATGTTTGCTGATGCTCGTGTCGATTTTTTCTACGCTACAATGCGAAAAAGATGCGCTTCCCTGGTGCGCCCGCTGCCCCAACATTATAGGTAGGTACTGCGGTGTGTCGCAAGCAGACTCGACTGTTTGTGTGGGAGGCGATGCTGCAAGCTTTCTACATCGGTACGCTTTCGGATGCGCAACTAGCTTCATCTTTCTGACTGACAGACCCCTTGACAATTCAAAAGTGCCTGTAATTGGTTTATTTGAAATAAATGCTTTGAGTTTGAGGTGTTGAGCTTATAGCAGGGATTCTCATATCTATGAGACAGTGTTAGGATATGTGTGTAGGTTAAGTTTAGTAACATAGTTGTAAATAAATATTGTTACGAACATATTGAGTCCTGTTACTTGTTAATTAATATATAAATAAATAAATAGACAAATGATTCAGTTTAAAAATCTTGTTTTCTCATTCAATCAGTTTAAAAATTGTTTTTAATTGATTTCAAACAAAGACTAAAAAAAAATAATATCTGTTCACTACCGGGTCTTGTATGAGATTATCTTATTTTATCTACCAGCTGTTCTTTGCCGAATACCCGACAGTCCCAACACCAATCTAGGTATTACAGGCATTACAGAAGATGAAATAATATTTATTGTTATTTTATTATTACTAGCTGTTGCCCGCGACTTCATCTGCGATCCAGGATGAAAAGTAGCCTATATCCTTCTGCAGGTCATAGTCTACCCATGTGCCAAATTTCATCCAAATCCGTTCAGCCGTTTTAGCGTGAAAGTATAAACAAACAAACAAACTCACTTTCGCATTTATAATATTTTATATAAATATATATTATATTATATATATTTTTTATATTATATTATATACAGGGTGAAATTGAATTCATGGGTATCCTCATACGGGGTCATTGTACTCATCATTATGAACAACTTTCACTATGGGAAAAATGCTGAAATCGCGAAAAAAAATCAACTGTTCCCTACATTTATTGTTTGCATAGCTCGTCAAAATGTAGGGAACAGCAGATTTTGTTTTCGCGATTTCAGAGTTGGTCCCATAGTGAAAGTTGTTCATAATGATTAGTATAATGACCCTTTAAAAGGATGCCCATGAATTCAATTTCACCCTGTATAGTTAGGATAGTAAAGATAATCCCGTGTTGGGCCACTACAGGGCAAAGGTCTCCCTTCGGCATTCCCTCTTTTAACGTCTCCTAGTCTCCTAGATAATATTAGAAATTCAAATCTAATTACATTTACTAGAAGATATATTTGCCCCATTTCCAAAAGCAGAACACCTAAATTCCAATTTACCTAGGTACGTCTATCAGACTTCAAATTAAACTATTACCTTCACAGACGTTGCTCAACAAAACAGGTTCAGACTCATTCAAGTAAAACGTTACATTACTAACACTTTATGGATACGTTCATAAGGACTGTGTGTCGTCGACCTCGTAGTTTTTCCACCCTATGGTTGAAGGTCACTTCCGAGCCACCTCCGTGCCTCGGAAAGCACGCTAAGCCGTTGGTCTCGGCTGTCATTCGTGGATCTTTGACAGTCGTTACAGGTCGTCAGAAGCCCGAAAGTCTGACAACCAGTCTTACCAAGAGGTATCGTATTACCCAGTTGCTGGGTTATGGAGGTCAGATAGGCAGTCGCTCCATGTAAAATACTGGTATTCAGCTACATCCGTTTAGATTGGAAGCCGACCACAACATAGTTGGGAAAAGGCTAGGCAGATTGATTGATTGGTGGTGGATGACGAGGTTTATTTATTTGTCTATAGCTTCTGCCCGTGACTTCGTCCGCGTGAAATTTCTTGTTCCCCGTCCCACCCCGTCGCTTCTCATTACTTAGTTTTCACTTAGCGTCCCTTATTTATTCAACTATCCTAACTATTATTATTATAATATTATAAATGCGTAAGTGAGTTTGTTTCTTTATTTGTTACGCTTTCACGCTAAAACGGCTGAACGGATTTGGATGAAATTTGGCACATGGGTAGAGTATGACCTGGAATAGGACATAGGATACTTTTTATATCGATATTTAGTTTATTTATTTGCATAATGTACACTTAGTTACAGGCTAGGTTATATTCCCAAGGGATCGAGGAAAATATCGGCTTCAGTTATCAATATACGAGTATCGGCGTCTTTGTATCACTCATACACAGTATCTTTCTAAGATTTCGGATATTATAGTACATTACTGTTGCGGCCAGCAATAAGGGGATTGATGGACGATCGTGAAAATGTGGGCCGAGGCGAAGCCGAGGCACGCATACGTGAGTCCATCAATTCCTGATTGCGGCCAAGGCTTGTATAGTACTTTTCTCAAATAATGCGCGGAAATTCAAACTGATTAAATTAAATAGAAATTCCAGAATCAATGACGAATAACTATCATTTTTCATGCGCCAATATGTTCATGTTTCTTCTTTGTTCTATTTGCAAGCCAATTCGAAATTTAATTAAAATCTTTGATAAGTTACCTCCTTGGTTATCGTGTGTTGAAGAAAAGATCGTTCCATTTTTAAATAACACGACAGATATGAGTTTTCATAGTAATTTATTTGGCCGCTAAACACGCCAGATATGGATATTCATAGTAACTTTGCTGGCCGCATCGTCACTTGCTTTTGACCAGTACAGCAATTTCGATTTATCTCGAAGAAGATTGTGATAATAATGCTCGAATTTCTAAGCGTGTTTGAGAAAAAATTATACAACGGCCTCCGAAATCAAATTTTTTGTTACGTCTAAGTTTAGAAACTTGTTCCCCTTATTATTTTGTTATTAATCTCAGCAGTGTGTCTCCTACGAGATAGTAGATGTTAGCCCTCAAGCAACTTAGTAATTACACGCAAATACTAAATAGAAGGCAGATGAGGCATTTATTAAGATAATTTAAGACACTGATATCAGTCGATATGCAAAACTCTCTGTAATATTATCATTAAAAATTTTATGACACTCTTTCTTATTAGGTACAGTCAACCGCTCGTCTTTGGCTACAAAACCAGTTTATGCTGGTCTTTTATTCTATTGAAACTAATGAAGTTTCAATAGAATAAGAGACCAGCTTATACTGGTTGCAAAAAACAAAAAATTGAAAAGCATAGACACCGACTTTCGAAATTAAAGTTATTTTCACTTATTTGTTTTTTTTTTGGAAGTCGGATGTTTTATTTTTTTGGAAGTCGGATGTTTTATTTTTTTGTAAAAAGTTTTTGTTCTTCTTAAAGTTAATTGCGACACAAAGTAGACAAGCTTCAGCTTATGTAGCTACTAGACGACCCGCCACTATTTGACCCTTCTTTCTCCCCCTTCAAATGACGTTGTAAACAGAAAACATTCCTTCTTGAACAAAACATGTCATAATTTGCAGCCTCCCCCAAAATTACTGTGTACATCTCAACAATATGAACGCCCGCCAGTTTGTTAGAGAATGGTACGTCTAAACGACGTGTTTTTTCCTCGAGTCTCCTGGCTGATGTCCAAAACGCGGTGAATGACCAATGTAAGACACGAGACCGATCATATCGATTATCTGGGAAAACATTTTACGTGAATATATGGACGTCACTTCGTTTGTGTCAGCGCCATGTCTGGTGAAAAATTACGTCGGGCTTACTTTTAACGTGTGGGCAGTACCACGAATCAATTAAATATTTTGTTCTACTTTACTATTGAAAACTTGGTTTAAGCAATTTATGCTTGTCACAATGCATATGGTGAAGTGGAGCTGATAGTGAAGTACCAGGAGAACTCCTCAACGATTAACGGACCTGCATCGGGAAAAGCAATATTTTGTAAAAGGTAATGAGTAGCTGGCATCAGGCTATTGTTACTTAGCTAAATTTTAAACTAACCCACTAAAAAGTGAGAAATAAAAACTGTACAAACAAACACGACTTCCAAAAAAACACTACAAAGTGAAAAATAACTTTTCAAAATCGAAATCAAAATATTTTATTTCACATAAACCTACACGGGCACTTAGGAAACGTCAGAAGCTAGGTACACGGTTCCAATTGGTCGTTTCCTATGGAGAAGAGCCGGCAAGAAAGTACACGGTTGCTCTTTTAAAAATAATTGGCCGTTACAATATTTCGTGTGAAGTCAGTATGAATAATCCCATAAACCCATATGCCTCATAGCCTCATCCAAATCTGTTATCATTTATAATATTAGTTAGAATATAAGTCTGAAATTGAGATCCCGTCTTTAGCAAGGTTAGTGATCAATGCTCGTGCCTTTAGCAAGGGTGGTGATCAATGCTCGTGCCTTTAGCAAGGGTGGTGATCAACGCTCGTGCCTTTTGCTCTATGAGAAAACGCCTTTGACTTGCAGTAAGTAGGACAGTAATTGGCTGGTATTATCACTCTTTACTTTTGAAGCCTGTTGCAAGCAATATTCTTCAACATTTCTCGTTTTACCCAAGTAATTTGAGCTGCTCATTCCGTGTTAAGTATTGACATTCATGCAGGATCTTTTAATGCACCGTAATCTCTCATTCTCAAAACAAAACCCTCAAAGAATCTTCCACCCAACCCTACATAATCCTTGGAAACATCTTCGCGTTATCATTCCATGTAAAGGACTGGGGGGTTAACGATACAACTTATAGGGTCGAAAGCTCGCACAACTTGGTAAACTACGCTTAACTATCTTGTAATGTGGCCGAGGACACTTGAGTTATCTCGAGTTGCCGTCAGTTTTCAACGCGTTGTTGGGACGAATTGATTAGCGGATCGATTAATCCCGGTGGAGTGTTTGATTTTGGTTTACAAGCTTGTTTTGGGTCAACTGATGAATATTTATTTACTTTCTCTTTGTTGTTACAACTATATTAAGATGCGTTTATTAGCTTAGTTTTTGATAACAATTTTTTAGACCAGTACTTAATACTAGACCAGATAGGTTCAGACTTTTTTTAACCGACGAAAAAAAGGAGGAGGTTCTCAAGTCGACGCATAAAGTATTTTTTTTAACGTGAATCTTCTTAGTCGGAAGTTCGATAATTGGACGAGAATTGAGAGTGACATTTCAAGAACGCGCCACGTTTAGGCTTAACTCGTTACATGAAAGAAAAGAAAGACGTAACTCTCTCTCTCTCTCTGTCTGTAACTCTAAATCTCTCTTTTTTTTAAGCAGTTTCACTTGTATCACAGTGCTGCACGTGCAATGTTTTTTTATTTAGATTTTTGTTATTTTTATGGTTGTTGGTAGGTAGGTGGGTACAGTACCTACCAGGGCGTTAGTATTAAAAATAGACTGTCAAACAGTTTTGAGTAACAGAGACAACGTCTTACGATGCTGAACTTTAACTCAAACACGATATGCCATATTTACGGCCGGTATCAGACATAATCCTTACATAATTATAAAACAAAGTCCTCCGCCGCATCTGTATGTTGTCCTGTTCGCGATAAACTGAAAAACCTCTACACCGATTTTCATGCTGTTTTCACCAATGGATAGAGTGCTTCTTGAGTAAGGTTTAAGTATATAATAACCGACATCCACGCTGGCGAAGCCACGGGCACAGGGCTAGTGTAAAACATAAATCCTTTGTTTGATTTCCAGTCTAGCCGCTTGAATAAACATAGCCGAACACACTACAAACCCTATGTTTTCTAACATATTTTAGGCTTCAAGACGAAAGGGTGCAAGTGCTTATTTTAAAAAGAAAATGATTTTGATCCTTGTAGCCAGGCCCCGGGCACGTTTCTCCTGTGTAAATGTTTGACGTCCATTACTGGTTAATCCTTGGTGACGCGCAATTTGATGGATTAGTGGGCGCCATCTTTATTTTGTCATTCGTGGGTAGTTACAGTTTTGAAGTTGACCTAGGGTTAGTTAATTAGTTGAGGATTTGTTTTGTTATTATTATAAGTGGGCTTTTAATAATTACTGGAGTTTATAACGTAAACGTTGACCTCAATCGAGAGTCGAGTGCCTCGTTAGTGTAGTGGTTGCTAGCGCTACTGCGTAGCACGAGGCTCTAGGTTTGGTTCATAGGTCGGGAAAAGTGTTATTGGGTTTTTCCATTACGAATTTTATGGCAATAGGCTCACCCCCTATTACATGGGATTTGAATATAATTGGTGAAATGTGGGTGTTCTTTAGTAAGTATACCTTTGCCTTACTTTCTAGCCTGAAGTACAGGTTCAATCTAGGCATGTAAACAAGTGGGTTCTGTTTTAACCGCTAAGCTACCAGAGCCAGAGAGAGAGCTTACCGGTTTTAATTAGAAAGTCCTTGAACCCTAAGAAATTTACTGTATCAAAATGTTACATTATATTATGTTAAACCCTTGGGGTATTACAGGCATGGTTTTTTGTTATGTTGAACTTCAATGTCCAGTCCATTGTATAACAATGTGACAATATATTATGATATTATAACCCTTCGCGTAACGGTTAACGTCAATGTCCAGTGCCCTACATAACTATAAAGCACGGCGATTGTCCTAATCTACTTACCCAAAATGTGAGTTTAGAAAAATAAAATCTCCTTTTTATATCCTTAGCGGTCAGCTTCCCAGCCCACAATATCCTGCAAACCATTTATATTAGGCCTCCCGCAGGTTTCAAGACCCCGACAGCGCATTTGCGGTGTTAACCATTATTCCATTTCCGATTCAACCCCTCGGTTTGTCGGGAAAATCACCCAACCCGTTTCTAGCACCTCAATTTTGTTAAGAATTTTTGATGTCATTTTTAAAGTAAGGTTATTTATTGCGTGTTATCTATTAACGTTCGGGTGCTGTTACTTACCCTATTTACGCTTTTATGTGGGTACCTACACACACATATGTGAAACGTAGCATGAACTGGAACATACGTTAAAACAAATCCGCCTAGTTGATGCGTTAGGCGGGCCCTATACCTGCCAGGGTTGCGGGAAAGTCCGAAAGGGATACCGGGGCCCTTGGCAACAGGCAACTGAAAGAACACGAGTGGGTTTTAGTTAGTAAAAGCCTGACACGCCCTCCCGCTCCGCCAAGAGCAGGAGAAACAATTTGAAGATTTACCACACTCAAAAAAATTAAGGCGGACCCTAAACGAACAACTATATTGCACAATATCAAGGATTGCGCAATATTTTTGACCGGTTATAGGGTTAATATTGAAGATTGCGCAATGATTAAATCAAAGTTTGAGCAAGTTTAATTTTGATTGCACCATATTTTAATTGCACCGTGTAGGATAAGTACTGGCGTTTGCGCAGGTCTTGCTCACGCGAAAACATTGACGCTTATAGGCCGTCAATGTTATTGCGTGAAAATAATGAATCGTTTGAGGGCAAGGGCTGATTCAATCATATTGCGCAATCTGAATATTGCGCAAACTTATTGTAGGTCTGGGGCTGCCTTACATTGCATGTTGCAGCATGTTCGTTTCAATGAATTTTACATTTCATGTTACGGTTTACATACGTGAGAAGAGACGTTCATTCTACAAATACGAATTTATTCTAAAGCTCTCCTATCATTACGGCCACGCAATGTATGTACTGTAAGGAGTTTGTATGCTTGGCGCAACCTCGCGTGGTACAGGCTGGCTAGAGGACAGCCGTGTGTTTCGAACGTTCCAACAATTTGGATTAAAATATATTAGGAATGCATTTTGTTTTGGTTCATCAGTCTAAGCTTAGCTACCGAACAGTGTACGCGTCTCTTATAAAATTAAATATTAGAATAAACCCCCTTTGAACCCTCGCCGTCTTTGGATTTGCCACCTCACACACACCCTCACACCAAGATAACGCTCCCATGCGTTACAGTACGCACGGCTATACATCAAGCTATACACTTCCAGTATAAGCTGACCTCGCATTGTACGGAAATCTTATAAAATGCGAGATCAGCATAAACTGGAAATGTATAACTGGAAGTGTAGCCGTGCGTACACGGTATACAAACAAAATATAGAAACCAAGCTACATCCATATTTAAAGTAACTTGCAAAGCTCGTGACTACTAAACATGCCAAATATCTTTGAAACCGAACTCGCGTGTTCCACCATCGTTTGTTTTGTCGATTTGCGTAAATTCATTACTTTATTAAGACTTGGAAAATGGTTTGATGTTCCGACAGATAGCATTGGAATTATGAATAACGAGTATAAAAAGGAAAATTGCAAAAACAGAATATTTGGCATGTTTTACGATAATCTTCTGATGACGTGTTGGGCATCCGTGAGGAGAAATTATGATTATCATTTAGATATTGCGTTAGGATTTTATTCAATACTACTTAATCCTCGGCATGCATTGCAATGCCTTCTAATTTTTATTTTTTTGTTAGGTTCCATCTCCAGCGCGTACAGAATAACTTACCAAAGTTTCATCACAATCAGTCGAGCCATTTTCGAGTTATTGCGAGACTAACGCAACGCAATTTATTTAAATTTATTTACTAGATTCTGCCCGTGGCTTCGCCCGCGTGGAATGTCGATGAAAAGTAGCCTATGTCCTTTTCCAGGAGGCCATCTATCTCCTTGCCAAATTTTATCGAAATCCGTTGAGTGGTTTAGGCGTGAAAAGGTAAAATACAGACAGACCGACAGACAGACAGAATTACTTTCGAATTTATAATATTAGTATGGATAGAATAGATATTCTACAGATATATTTATAAGATAGAAGATAGATTGACTAAGCTCTAACTTTAAAATCTGAATCTATGAATAAAATCTATATTTGGTACAAAACGTTTCACAGAAGTTTTCGCGATGAATTTGGAGCCGTGGGGATATATTACACTATCATAATAACAGAATAATCAGCCTATAATGTTCCCACTGCTGAGACACAGGCCTCCTCTCTGTGAGAGGGAGTGGGACGCGGGTCCAGTGCGGATTAGTGAAAGTCATGTCTTCGAATTCTTGGTTCTAGGACATGCCGGTTTCGTCACAATGTTTTCCTTCACAGTCTTGAGAACACTGGTGATGAAACTACACTGTCATATATCTACGATCATATCCGAAAGTGAATGCAATGTCTTTCAAATATTACGTCAGTAAATACTTATAAAAATTTTCACCGTAAGTTCTCTTTTACCCGTCCATCCCTGAACTATTAGAATTCCGCTGATATTACACTCATAAATATGGTTTTCACGGTCCACAGTTAAGATATTTCAAGTGAATTATTACCTTGAAATTCCTTCAGTCCACCGCAAAGTCCTAATTTATTTGACAGCCGCTGCCACAGTAGAGTTTTAATTGCAGAAACTAATTGACCACTCCCTGCGTTAAACAATAGTATTGTTGACATGAGCAAATTGGCAATTAAGCAGCCTTTGTGACCTGTTTGTGTTGCCTAGCCCCCACCACCGGTTCGTATTAATTTGTACCCTTAATGTGGAATTTCAATTGGAATTATTTATTTCCTGTCATTGCCCTCGAAACTGTTGAAATCTTTTGTGGGGTAGGTTCTATCTATCTATCTACTATAAAAATATCGTGGAGTTTCTTGCCGGCTCTTCTCCAAAAAACAAGCAATTGGTACCATGCTCCTAGCTTCCGACGTGCTCATGTAGGTTTAAGTGGAATAAAATATGTTGATTTGATTGATCTACTGATAAATTATCTGACAGTGGCTAAAGTCAAAACTGTTATAATATTTGAAAGACGTACAAACTATCTATCTAGGTATATAAACAAAAATGAAATGCTATTAATTGGTAATTAACGCGTAACTTGAAAACGGCTGTACCGACGTGGCTATTTAATTTTTTTTAAATGTTTGTAAGAAAGAAAAATTAGAAAAGCTTCTCGAAAAATTTTCAAATCGGGAGAAACTTAACATTTTTTCTTTCGGAATTTGTTTTGAAATTGAGTTATTGTTTGGACAGGACAAATTAAGTACATCTGTCGGAAAAGATAAAAAAAACAAAAAAAAATTGATATCCTGAGAAAGCTAACATGTGAACTGTGTGCCTGAAAAATTGTTCATCCTATACCGCTCCGAGCCCGAACCGAGTCGTAGATATTACGTAACATCAGTGTCATCACCTACTAAAATAATGAATTCATCTTTAGAAATGGTCGGTAGTTACGTGTTCGTTAACCCCTTATTATTTATCACTATGACAACCCTTTAATAGAGATCTCTGTTGGCCAATCCAAACACCGAATAAGCTCAATCAATCTGCCTAGCCTTTTCCCAACTATATTGGGAACACCGAACAAACTAACTTTTAATATTATATTGTAAACAGGACTTTCCACGGAATATTATCACAATGCTTTGTTCGTGTAATACGGTGTTTAGAATGTTTACTACGGTAATAAATATTTGTGTGGGATTTTCAGTTTTGTTACACTAATTATTATGTGGAGTGCTTTGTTTTAAATCGATTCATGCAATTGTGTAGATTTGGGATGTACAGCCGAGTCTTTTATGTCTTCGTCAGTTTTCAAATTCTTTCCTGTATCTAGTCAGGACACATAACACCTTTTGACTGAGCGGACTTCTTCGGATTTCTTAAAAACAAAGATCAAAATAGAGATCAATGTCGAGTTGACATAAACCTCAACCCCTATTAATGGAAATATTTTAGTAATCAAAATTGGCAGTGTCTCTCAGTGTTACATTTTTAATTGGGTCTGACCTTTAAAGAAGATGGCTGAATGTCAATCTGCGGTATTGAGATTACGATGCAATCATTAGAATACAATGATAGTCGGTCAAGTATATTCCATCGTGTAATGTGCAGACAAAAATAGCCCCTAAGGTGACGAAGATATTTTATATTTTGGACGTGACTTTGCTTGAATGCTCGTTAGCATTGATCACTCTGTGTGTTAGTGATTTAAGACCTATACTGCAAGTTAATTATATCTAATTTACTTCAGATTTACACGGTATTTACTGACCATAGGTAGGTACAGTCAGTGACCTGCATAACCCGGCCCTCTTCCTCTCTTCTTCTTTGCAAGAGGGGTCAGGTAATGTAGAGCACTAACCGTACTTCACCATCTTTGTATTTAATCCTTGCTTTGCCTTTGAATGTGCATCGTGTTATAATGATAAAAAGATAAAATATAATTTATTTGTAAAAACATGAGTACCTACACAGTATGCACAAATTGGAGTTTGTAAGCTTTGAAGGTTTGTGTTAAGTTTTAATAGTTATTTATGCAACTGTTATATAATAAGGAGTATTAAAACACGAATCCTCTATAAAAGGTTTGCAATTCTAATATCGAACAAAAATGGGAGGGATACGACGCACATGAATTCGAATAACATGTTTTTTTTTTTAATTACCTTCTGTGCTTTTTTTGTCAAACGCGCCTGCATATCAATGTTGTTTTTTTTAAATGAGTTGTATTATGAAATTTAGTACAACATTATAACACCCGTTTGGATGATATTATGGTTACTATTACACTGGCTGTTTTAATGTTGGCAATAACCTAACTGTTTCAGAAACTTTTACAGAGGATTTATAGCATAGGTGTAGATAAAAATAATAAGTTAATATATGCGAGAACTGAAATCATATAACAAAAAAAACTATCATTCAAACAAATGGACAAATATTAAATATACACACTAGGAAATAACAATTTAAAAGGATACAATAGACGTAGATATATTTAGTAACCTGTGTGTGTAGGTTATTAAATATATCTGCGTCTATTGTATTTTATAATGAATTTCCCAAAGCCAGGCCTGAATCAATCAACTAATTTAAAAGGAATTAATGGGCATGCGCAACACCTGGAAATGAAATAAGAATGTTTTTGTGTCACTCCCGAATAAGCTTACTTAAGTATTTGACCAAGAAAAAAACTTCAATTATTAGCAATAGTGTGACTTCCTAATTTAGGACCAAAAAGTATTTTTCTTTTGAAATAGATCCCAAAAACAACTCACAAACAGCAAAGCAGTCGAAAACCCTTCATACTCCATATACCTACAGGCTACTTTCTCTACATTGTAATTCCCGTATAACTTGCAAAAGTTTACGGCTTCCAACATATAACTGAACACTGCCCCACTCTGCAACTGAGTTAATGCTCGCAATATGTTTTTATACCCTCCGAATGGACTTGTTTTGGTGTTTTCACCCCACTCGACAATTGTCAGCGAACTCATGGATGGCATAATCCTGTGTTCGACAAAGTTTTTCTGTGACTTTTGCAAGTTGGGGTTGATAAGAATGTTTTATTGTTAGCTCTGTCTTTCGTGCTCACTTTACCACAAGAATGAAAGAGATAGGGCGCTTAGTCTCACAGATAATCGCAAAAAAGTTGGACCATGGATGAACTGCCGTGGTACGTTCAGCGTCAGTCAACTATGTTTTGACAGCTGCCGTAGTACGGCGAACGTCATTGGAAGGGATAACAACCATGTAAGTATGCAATACTGGCGTTACCTACGTATTTTTGTCCAAAACTTTGGGCTTGTTTAGTAGAAAGATGTCAATTAAAGGGGAGAAAACGAGTGTCAAGATTTTAATCATATCAACCCTTCATACCCCGGTCTATTCCATTGGTCTTACTCTAACTAAACTATGTTGTGGCGGCATCTATAACGCCACATGCGAACTACGTATCACACTGACGTCACGAAAAATCCGATTTTCCCGCGCGACGTACAGTTGCCCACCCGACACGACACCCGCCTGGTCGGAGGATCCTCCCTTTTCTAGAGAGGATGAGTGAACTTTACACCCTGTTTATCATACCTTTACAATGTAAAAGGAAACTGAAATAACATAGAACCCAATTAAAACCACTTTATAATATTAGTTTAGGTATTATTTTTTGTGCAATTTATGTTTTTTACATTGCTCGTAGATCTCGAGGACAGGAGCTCGTGGCTAAGTAATAACAGCCGCACGGGTCTATCCATAAGGTTAAGCTACGGTTGCCGGGGTTGGTCCGTGGATGGATCTTTACATACCGAGACTCCTACGTGTCTCGGAAAGCACGTTAAGCCGTTTGTCCCGGCTGTCATTTGTGGACCTTTGACAGTCGTTACGGGTCATCAGAAGCTGGAAAGTCTTGCCAAGGGGCATCGTATTACCCAGTTTCTAGGTTGTGGAGGTCTACAAAAAGGCTAGGCAGATGATGATTTCTGGTAAACCAGCTTTCAAACATAATCCGTTAATGACTTTCAATTAGTTTCCATCTATCTAAATATCAAAGTCAATAGGCACTCTAGCAACATAAAGTAATTCTATCTCATTGAACGTTATAACTGTTGAAGAGCAAACCCGAACTGAATTCAATTCCGTACTATCTGCTATCGAGCGACAGACCAAGTCAAATAAATCCGGTCTAACTATCAAGCTCAGTTCCCTATTTCAAGATAAGTTTAAAATATTCACTGGGAATTGAATCGTTAGACGTATCACTGTACCTAGTATACATTTTGTTCATAAAAGCAATGTTCTACTTTCAGGAACTATTTACAGTTTATTATAGCGATATATAGGAGAGCAGTGGTGGCCCAGTAGTAACGGCCGGGCCTTACGAGTTGTACGTCGTAGGTTCGAACCCCGTCAGGCGCTTTACTTTGTGTAAATTATTTCATCACCACTGCTCTCAAACACGGTGAAGGAAAACATCGTGAGGAAACCGGCATGTCCTAGAACCAAAAATTCGAAGACATGTAACATCTACCAACCCTCACTGGGCCCGCGTGGTGGATTACGGCCCATTCCCTCTCACTGAGAGGAGTCCTGTGTCCCAGCAGTGGGAACATTATAAGCTGATTGTGTATGTATGTTAGGTATAACGTTTTCATATCTTCCTTCACCAAGTTAAAATATTCTCTGCTTACTCTCAATGATGCGTGGAGTTTTGATAAATAGACTGATCATGTGAACTATCATTGTTAACAAAACTTATTTTTCCGAGTTCCGTTCCCCAAGGGTGCCAAATAGAACCCTATTACTAAGCCTCCTCTGTTCGTCCGTCTGTCTGACTGACTGTATCTCATGAACCGTAACAGGTAGACAGTTGAAATTGTCACAGATTGTATATTTCTATTGCCGCTTTATCAAAAAATAATAAAAATTAAATAGGTAAAGTTAATCATTAATGGGGATCCCCATACGAGAAACGTGCTTTTTTTCTGCGTTTTTTGCTCGATCTTAATACGGTACGGAACACTACGTGTGCGAGTCCGACTCGCACTTGGCTGGTATCTTTTTTCATCTTTCACTTCCACCTAGCCAGCCAGTTTCATCAGATTGTAGGACGTAGGTCTATCTAATTTGAGGCATATCGTCACACTTTTTGCTCCTGTTGTCTGAAATTACTGGAATTCTTGTACGCAGATTATGAAATTAGTTCTCAATTTAGTCTTCTTTCTGATAGCTTTGGTGTTTTACGAATCAATTCTAGCTAATAACGAGCAGAAGTCCATTAAACGCTATAACAAAAGAACAGTCCAACAACTTCTAAAGCTATGTTGAAATAAAGAATATTGAGCTTACAAAATGTAAAAGAACAAAAAAAGTAAGTAGAATGACCTAATCAGATACTCTTTACTCGCCTAAAGGTCAACTGAGAGCGCACGTTCACGTTCACCGTACACTAAGACATTTGAATTCATATTTTTACGACCTGCTCCACGCTGATACAGATATAATATGATACCTATCTTAAGCTTCCCTTGCAACGCATAAAATAGATCCAAGAAACTAGGTTAAGTGTAGCATGCGCTGGCAACATCTAAAATAGAAACATGCGCTAAATATTAGGTACAACGTCACTGTATTTTTGTTGCTGGCAATACTTTGATTTTGTAGGTACGTTTTGATCAGTTATAAGAAAATCCATGTAATTTAATGAAAAAAATATAATGTTTGGGTACATTTGAGACCAACAATTTGTCTTTTCTGATTTATTTTGTTGCAACTTGCAAGGTTCGAACTTTAACATGTAAGTGCTAATAAAATAACAGCCGTATGCCTGGACAATTCAAAACTATCACAAACACAAGAAAAACTCCTAAAACCACAAAAAATAATTTCTTCATTCATATTCCAGCCAAAACAATATCTAGTTCTGACCAAAAAGCTGAAGGCAAACCATGCCTTCCATAGCATCTTCAAACTTTTTTAATATCGAAAGAGTTGGAGTCCAACCTCCTTGCCTCCTTGTTTATTCGAATTTTGAACGAAGGCTTTGTTGTATAAGGACTGGGGGACTAGAAATGGGCAAGATGTTTTTGTAAGCGTGATTGTTGAAGTTTCTGAAGGAAATTGAAGCTCTGTTGTTCTTGTTTGTGGTTAAGATCCGGAATTGATAGCGTAGTTTAGGATAGGAATTGGGCTCTAACGAAGTTGGGTGTTTATCGAAATCTGGGTAGTTACAAACTCAGACCAAATATAAAACCAAGACATAGCGCTGCGCACAATGAACCATGCCAAAACGACACCTTCGTTCTGTGCATACACGCTCACACGTACACATATACAACCATTTACAATCAAATTACAAATAAACTACACCCCACTAAGTGCACACATGTTTACAAAACCAGCCTTTCGTCAATGTTGACAGCGCTCTGCCTTGTTTTTTTTTTTTTTGTCCCAGTTTACAAAAGCAACTTTTGGTACAAAGATCATTAACAGATCCTTGTGCTTCAATTTCTCCGTCTAAAGTAATGTAATTCAAACCTTAATATATTTTGACAAGAGTTGGGAAAAAATAAATAAAAAAACACCGTGCCAAAATTTGTATGTACTTTATGGATTATTCTTATATTTATGAACATTATCCAACATAAATCTATCTAGTGCAACCCTCGAGAATCAATCGAACATAAATATTCTTCATTTCCTATCAGTCTAACTTAACGTCAAATCACAGGTAATATTGAGATGATTCCCAAACGACACCCAATTTGTTTCCAACATAATCACACGTCGGTATTTATCATTTGCTGAAGATTGGACGATGTCTTTATATAAAACTTACAATAACTTACTTTTTCCATTGAGAATTTCTTAGTAACAGCCCGGAGTTTGAAAGTTGGCGGTGTGATACCTCCGTACCTCGGAAAGCACGTTAAGCCGTTGATCCTGCGCCTGATCTCTCTCCGGTCGTGTCGGGTTGCCGTCCCATCGGACTATGAGAGTGAGGGAAGCGAGAGTGCACCTGTGTTTGCGCACACCTTTGTGCACTATAATATCCCCCGCGCCGAAGGCTTGTCTCCGTTGAGATTGCCGCCACGGCCGAAATACGGTCTGGAGTACTATAAGTATATCAAACTTAACCTAGTAATCATTTTACTACGACCGTATCGATATCGCTTTACTGTTCATCGGAATTAAGCGAACTCGATTTACTCTTAGAAGCGATGGATCGAGTTAATCTGCCCTGCCCGATCATGCCATCTACTCTGCAATATAAACTTTTCAAACTTTATCTTTCACTTGATGTAAAAGATAGTGGACCTCTTAGGAGACCTGTGCGAACGTTATTCTATAAATATTATAAAATATCTAATATCATTAACATCTGTAATTCTTGAAACTGTAATTTGGTTTACTTTCAAAACAATTAGTAGGTACTGAAAAATTCACATTTTCTTTTTAAATCCCGAATATTTGTTTTATACAGAATATCTGTATTTTATTTCAATTTCCTAGAGTCTGCTATTCATATCCATCGACAAAAAAATATTGTTTTAGCATTATAGCACATTCTTCCAAAAAGACACAATATCTTTGTTACATTTGGGCAACCTTATTACTCAAAGTAAACTCGACCCTATCTGCGTGAACTAAGAGTGTTTATTCGTCGTGTCATACAAGTTTTGCCGGTAAATAGGGTTGTCGAACAAAGTATATTTGTTACAAGTAAAATGAAATCCCAATAGAGACGGGGCGTTATACCGGTTGAACCCTAGAGTATCTGGAAGGGAGCTCTCTCAATAGGGAAACTTTGAGGCGCATAATTTTCAAGTTTTTATTATTCCACTAGAACTAGGACGTACTCACTTTGTCTGGATAAAGTTGGATTTAGTATAAAGAATGCTGTAGTTTTATTGGTCCGTTTGTTGTTTTACTTTGTGTTACAGATAGATAGTATATACGGGCAGTTACTTAGTTATTGGCGGAAAAATAAAGGATATTTCCAACCACAAATGTATGGTTTTGTATTTAAAAGACCCAGAGATTAATCTTCATACACATTGAAACGAAATATTCAGTAGTGTATAGTACATTAAACTAGTAAATAGTTGGTTTATTTCGCCTAAGATATAACACAAACTTTCCCAAAAATCCAATGAACGGGTCCACTATCAATCAATCAGGTGGACACTTGGGACGGGTTAAAAGCCTCGCGATTTAAGGAACACTCCACTTTCTCCCCTGTTTACCCCGCAGATCCAGAAGACCCGCCGAACCGCTAGCACCTGCGACCCTTCAACGTCTACTTAACTCTTAGAATGAGGATTAAACTGTATTTGAAATTTTATTTTCCTTTTGTAAAATATTGGCACGTTAAAGGCGCTTTTTGAACGTCAATTTGAATTTAGAATTCCTGGAAAAAGCGGAAATTGACAGCCCTAACGTTTTGCTCTTTCATTAAATGATATTATTAAGCTTGTAATAAAAATAGATTCACTTTATTTTTACAAAATTCAAACTTATGGATCGGTAGTATTTGGGTAGTTCTTTTTAGTTTGATTCACAATTTCATAAATTTGGATGTACCCTAATCAGCAGATTCTAACTGCATATTTTCTTACAAAACAGTAAAAAAAATTGTTTTGCTTAATATAAATAAACCAGATGCACAAGTCATCGGCTCGCGTACGGATCGTCGCCAATGTGTTTATTTCTGTCCGCAGAGAACGGGAATCCAAAATAGAAAAGTCCATCGCATCTCTCCGACGCAGTTACACGCACACGGAAACTGTGAATTTCAAAAAACTAAAACACCTTTTCGTTTAAAAACGTTTAAAAAATCCGTAAAAAATATATTATCAGTGTTTTCGTGCACGTCAATTTGTGATGGCGGTTGCGCGTCGAATGACCGCCATCTTGTATTTGCTGATAGCATTGTTTGATTTGACGGTAGGATGTGACGTCGATGATGTGGCTGTGTACAAAGTGTCGTTGCAAATGCTATGGAGTGAGGAGAAGTTCCCGAAGGACTATCCACAGAACCGGCCTAAGGCGCAATGGTCACAAGTTTTTGGTTAGTAAATATTTCATAGTAACGAAATTAAAAACTGCCTCGTGGTGGGTCTAGGATTTGAAAACGTGACAGTTAAGTATGAGGTCATGAGTTCGATCGCCAAAACATAGACCAATCTTTTAAGACCATATCAATCTTGTACATTTTACAAACTATTTTTGTATGAATCGATATCTATTCAATAGATTGTCCACAAATACAATTTTCACTCTAGAAAATGACACCCATACTCAAGTGCATTATTTAGCCCCATATTAAAATACTTATAAACAAAAGTTGCACAACAATTGCAACATGTTTATGTCTTACGGGAAACATGTGGCTAGCAATATAGAATGTTGCCATAATATGCTGATTATGCTCATTTGTATGGTGGTGGTGTTTGTTAACTTTTGATTATCGTCAACTAGCAACCCACCCTGCTTCGTACGGTTTTTACGACTTCACGAAGCATCAACATTTCGTTATGATATGTAAGTTTAATATTAATGTATTATACTCATAGACCTCCAGTAATAAATTCCCTAAATAATGGTGAAAACCACATCAAAATACGTTGCGTAGTTTTAGAGGAACAACGCGGTCACACAGACTGACGCCAAATGCGAATTTAATTTATAAAATGCATAATACTTCAAATCTGCCCAGCATTTTCCCAACTATGTTCGGGTCGGCTTCCAGTCATAACCGGATGCAGCTGAATACCAGTATTTTATATGGAGCTACTAGCTATCTGAATGCATCTGGCCTCCACAACCCAGTAACTGGGTAATACGATACCCCTCGGTATGACGTGTTGTCAGACTTTCGGGCTTCTGACGACATGTAACGACTGTCAAAGATCCACTAATGACAGCCGAGACCAACGACATCATGTGCTTTCCGAGGCATGGAGTAAAGTAAAGATGGTCACCCATCCAGGGACCAACCCCAGCAAGCATAGCTTAACCTGATGGATCGACCCGTGCGGCTGTTTTTACTTAGCGACAAGCTCGTTCTTAGCCACGAGCGCCGTATAGTGCAAATATCCCCAAAATGCATAGTTATGGGGTATTAATACCGGCTTCAATAAGAAAGGTAATATAAGAAATCCTAACATTAGGTAAATCCACTAGAATTGTTTACTGAATACTAATAGAAATTTGATGTCTATTAAGCCCCAAGGGTTTACCTACTTGATATAACAAATAACAATAATAAGCCTATCAGATTAAGCGCTAATATCTCACTTACAATAAGATTACCTCAAAGGAGAAACAATTATAATAATAATTATTATTATTTCCTAAAAGCACTTAACTATAATTGATATTATTTTTTCTGTCTTAGATCGTACTTAAACCTACTCAATAATGTTATTATTTAGATGTCGGAGCTCGTGGCTAAGTAATAACCTCTTTATTTTACTCCGTGCCTCGGAAAGCACATTATGCCGTTGGTCCCGGCTGTCATTCATGGATCTTTGGCAGTCGTATCGGGTTGTCAGAAGCCCGAGTCTGACAACCAGTCTTACCAAGGGGTATCGTATTAACCAGTTACTGGGTTGCGGAGGTCAGATAGGCGGTCGCTCCATGTAAAATGGTCTGGTATTCAGTTGCATCCGGTTAGACTGGAAGCCAACCCCAACATAGTTGGGAAACGGTTAGGCAGATTGATTTAGATGTCAGATCAGCGAGGTAATTGCGTACTAACAGTAGCTATGGCTTTCTTTCTGACAATTCAACAACATTCTTTGCGTTATTTACGTTGTTTCGAACATTATGAAGCATTGGATTAGCAATATTCTCCAAATTCATTCAGATTGTGATTGATAGCGTGTTACATAATTAGGGTGCTGTAATCAGAAAAGACGATGTTGTGAAAATTATAACCAACTAGCGACCCACCCCTGTTTCACACGGTTTTTACGTTGGAGTTGGCTTCCAGTCTAACCGGATATAGCAGAAAATAAAAATATTTTATTATTTATACATAATCATATTCGGTAAAAATAGCCAATTCGCGTATTTTATACTACGTCTTTTATTTATATGTGCTAACGATTTACCTCAGTATCGATAGTTTATTTCCGAGACAAAAATGTTAAATGTAGGACCGGGCAGATTAGTTACTTACTTACTTTGTTTTATAGTGAGTTATTATGCAATGATTCTATTCTTCATGATCTAATTTGAAGTATTTTTTGATTACCAGCGGTTTATTGTTCGGTTTAAAGGTAACTTTGGAAAGAAAAATCCATCGAGAAATTGTATGTAATCGTGTTTCCGTCAAACACAGGACCTAGCATCAATCCTCAACTTAAACATAAAATATTTATTTCAAATCTAGCTTCTGCCCGCGGCTTCGCCCGCGTGGTATGTCGATAAAAAGTAGCCTATGACCTTTTTCAGGCTCTAGACTATCTGTGTACCAAATTTAATTTAAATCGGTTCTGTAGTTTAGGCGTGAAAGCGCGATAGACAGACAGACAGACAGAGTTACTTTCGCATTTATAATATTAGTAAGGATTAATGCTGCAGTATTTTCGGCATAACGGAGGATCATCCTACGCAATTTCAGGTATGGTAGGCCCTTAGACGTTCCAAAAATAATTAAAACATCTATTTAAAAAAAGGCACAAGTAAAACAAAAGGACGAAATCTAAAAATAAGTTTCCCTTTATCTTAATGTTAAAGTGACGTCTCGCGGTTTCTCTCGTCCAAGATAACTCGCTATTTATTTGTCCGTCCTTTCTCTACACAAAGGAGAGATCTTATCTGAAACTGTTACTTTTCTCCCGATCTCTAGGTAGAGTCATTGTTTCTTTATTGTCGTATTTGTTTGTTGTTTGTACCGGTAGATATACTTATCTTCCGACTTTTTGTCTTAAGATTTACTTTAGCAATTATAAATAAGGGCAGATTTTTCAGTAATCAGTAACAATTTTTATCTGAGGAATACATATGACAAAACGATGACGATGCGAAAGTGAGTTTGCTGGTTTGTTTGTTACGCTTTCACGCTAAAACGGCTGAACGGATTTGGATGAAATTAGGCACATGGGTAGACCATGACCTGGAGAAGGACATAGGTACAGGTAGTTTATAATAAACATAAAAGTAATCTGACGTTTGAGAAATGAAAAACCGCGTTATTTATTCTGACAATCGAAAATAAGTCTAACATTAGAAAAAGCGGCCCTAAAACAGGTGATTTAATTTCCTTTGGCTGGACATTCGCTTAAAGGACGTTTAAATACACTAGTTTCAAAATATTTCATCCCAGTTATAGCATTATTGGATCTCTGGACTGAATTAATCTTCATAATAATTCATCATTGTGACTGTGCAGGGCTTAATTTAGCCAATGAATAGGGTATTTTGAACTGAAATCGATGTTTCAATCAGAGGCGAAATTATTATTTATTTAGTATCGTCTGAATAATTCGCGTTTGTCTCACTTTAAAACGTTCGTAATACATTTTTTGTGTCCTATTTAATCTAAATAGGTGTACCTACAAAAATGTTAATTTATTTAGATAGTTAATTGATTCAGGCGTAACTTTGCGGAAATCCATTATAAAATACAATAGTCGTAGATATATTTAATAACCTATTCCGCTTAACTATTCTTCAAGAGTCATAAAAAACCTTGTAAGAAATCGACAAGTGTTTCACCTCTCAACGAGGCATCCTCAGGATGACGATTGACCAATTGCAAACCAGAACACGACGTGTTGCCACACCGAGCGCTGGACGCAGAGTTAATTTACTTGGAGTTTCTTGCCCGTTCTTCTCCATAGAGATCTACGAATTTGAATGGGCAACTAGCTTCAACTTTTTGACTAACTAATCGACTCTTTGACAATTCAAAAGTGCCTGTAAATGGTTTAATTGAAATAAATGCTTTGAGTTTGAGTTTGATTTATACAAATACCTAATTATATACAAGCATAACGGGCAAAATATAGGTGTACTATAGGTACACCTCTGCCTAACCCTTCAGGAATTACAGGCATAATATTATGTTATGTAATTAGGTCTGCGGAATATTTAACAAAAAATATCAAGTCAGAAGAGTAGTCAGAAGAACAAAAGTCTGACATCCAGTCTTACCAAGGGGTATCGTATTGCTCAAAAACTGGGTTTCGGGGTCAGATAGACAGTAGCTTCCTATAAAGTACTAGTATTCAGCTGGATCTGGCTAGACTGGAAGCCGACCCCAACATAGTTGGGAAAAGGCTAGGCAGAGATGATGAACTCAAATGTTTGAATACGATAATCAAGCGCAGATGGTAAATAATCCTACAACTTTGGTATCCAAGACAAAACCGAAAATCAACAATGCGAAGAGACGTCCTCATAATAAATAAAAGTTCATTAGGTACAAAGCAAACATAAGAGATCTTTTAAGATCCCATACTCTTAACTTAACAACAAAGAAAATAAATGATTAAAACTGAGAACTGTTCAAAGAACATCTCTACGCTGCTCAAAGGTTCAGGCCGTGACCAGAAAACAAAGTTGTCTCCATTATAATATGAGAGTAAAAGATATTGAATTATCCGTGAGAGGGTATAAATCTTCTGGTACGTCGGTATTTGAAAGGCATTTGTCCTTTTTGCGACGAAAAAAATCCTTTTGTCTGTTTTCAATCAAAAAGGGGCGGGCGATAGGGTTGGCAAATCTGAAATCTGTCCCGAAAATTCCTACTGAAATCGTGTTTATGTAATTTGGAGTTCACAGATTGGAGATAAAAAGGGGTTTATGTTTTTATGGCGACATCTTTTTTCACGATCAAAATTCAATAAAACGTGAAGGAATGTGTTTGATTAAAATTTTAGATGGATGTCGAAGATATTCAATACAGATTTTAATGCCACACTCTGTTTGATAGCCTTCGACGATTTAGTCCTATAAAATGTTTTGACTTCATTCCAATTTATGGTTTACAAAAAAAATCTGTTGGTACATCTAAAATAATGTTGTTACTCTTGTTACTAGTAGGTACTGAAAAATTAGCTTTAATTTTATTCAACAACTCTTGTAAACAGCTTATAAAACTTGGCCACTGAAAATTAAACTTTCCACTTTCTGGAAGTTTATTTTCTTCTACTAACAATCGAAATTACAAGAAACTTTGAAAGTTAACGCCATCTTTCTTAAAAACTAATATGGTGGAGTTCAACTACAACCACATTTCGTCAGGTATGTTTAAGTCTCATGTAATAGGGGGCGAGCCTATTACCATCAACCGGGCACAAAGTTAGGTTCCAGAGTACTACTGACAAATTCCAGATGGACAAACCCAATAACACTTTGCCCAGACTGGGCCCTCATGCTCCGCAGTACTGCTTGCGATCACCAGACCACATAGAAAGTAAAGCGAACTTGGGACAACCCTATCTCGGCACAATATGAGGTAGCCGCTCAAAATCAGATAGGCTCTAAGACACATGTTACATACAAATAGCATTGGATACCTACCAAACCTCTACCTGACATACTGCTTGTAAACAATGTGTTACATACTCTGACAAAAAGGTTTCAGATATTTTATTTTCTCCGTATTTTTCATAGTCATTTTTCCAGGAACCATTCGCAGGCAAAAGTGGGTACTCGGCTCTTCCGTGGACATAGATTTACACTTCTTTACTGACTCCTATTGCGCGCACCTGCATCTTTTCGACAGCAAGATCGCCTTTGATAACGAGTTTCAGTTCATGGGTGTTATTATTTTGATATGCTATACTTAACGTCATATGACACTGATTTTATCGATACCAATGAAGGGAAAAACGGGTAACTTTTCTTTGCAGA
The DNA here is from genome assembly GCA_949152455.1 of Lithophane leautieri. NCBI lineage: Eukaryota > Metazoa > Arthropoda > Insecta > Lepidoptera > Noctuidae > Lithophane > Lithophane leautieri. The sequence goes on along the minus strand of OX424469.1, from coordinate 3,629,887 downwards.
AAAACACATTTTAAACTTAATCTAAAACTACAATCGCAGAGCTAGAATATCAAGCTACAACTAAGTTCCAAAGAAGCAAGAATGAAGATATTAAAACAAGATTTTGCCTGAGCTAACTCAAAGAATGTACTCTAGAAAATAATTTAAATGAAACAAAACTGAATTCAGTACAATTCATAAAACTTATAACGGTGAATACTTCACTGGAAGCTATCCGTTGCAAGAGCTTAAGTTCGCAAGTTTCGTACTTAAAGATAACTTAGCTTCTGATATTTTAAGCACGCTTTTGTAGGGTTAGTTCGTATTACAATAAAGGACGATGACTTGGGAAGTTCATTCGTGAGGAGATCGCGGACTTATACTGAAATGAAATATGTTGCAGATGAAAACTTAATTCCATCGGCTTATTGGGCTTAATTCACATTTACTTGGAAAATGAAACTTGAAACTCAATTAGTTAATGTATTTTGTCAAACATGCTTGGAAGTTTGAGCATTACTTTGACTACCTTCTTCGAGATAAATCCAAAATGCTGTACTGGTCGAATACATGCGAGCGCCAGGTCGCAATGTTTATATGAAAACAGATCAGGTAATATCATATCAAACGAAGCCAAAGTAAATAAAGGCAATCATGAAATGAAGCTAATTACCGGCGGAAAATAAACAGTCGCGCCTTATAAAATACTGGTATTCAGCTGCATCCGGTGAGATTGGAAGCCGACTGGGACCTCGAAATTGGGTGAGATTTTGAGTAAAGGGTGAAGCAAGAAATATTTATATTTATACATATAATAACTAGATGCGCCCCGCGGTTTCGCCCGCGTAAGTCTCGATCCTGTGTAAATATCGGGATAAAAATTATTCTATGTCCTAATCTAGGTCATGGTCTACCCATGTGCCAAATTTCATCCAAATCCGTACAGCCGTTTTAGCGTGAAAGCGTAGCAACCAAACAAACTCACTTTCGCATTTATAATATTAATTAGGATATATATATAATATGTATTGTTGGATATATTTATTTCATCTTCTGAAAATACGAGTATCGTAGATTCTTGGCCTCTACCCAAGCACTTGTTCCATTAAAACATATTTGCTCTGATTATAATAGTTTATTAGATGTTTACTAGAGATGGGCCGAATGTGGTTTGAACCGAATCCGAACTTCACCCGAACATTCGGTTAAAATGAAAAGTTTGGCCGAACTTCGGTACAATTTCCCTAACATGAGTTATTTGGCTCGAATATATTTATCGTCTCCTGGAAGCTCTGCATATTCTGAGCGACTTTTTTCGGAGGCAGGAAACGTATAAAAAAAAAACACGTAACAAACTTCTGCCAGATAAGGCAGAGTCTTTGGTGTTTTTGCACCATAACCTGCCTCTAGTAAATTTTAAATACGAGTGAGTAGATAGATGAGAAAAGTTTGTTTAATTTGATTGTTTAATTATAATAAAAAATACTTGATCTTAATGAATGTTTCGTTTGTCAACCAAAAACGTGATAATTTTATTCAATTTACGAATTGTAATCCAGATGTTTGTTAGAAGAACACTAAGCTTATTTCATTTTTGTAAAAGTATGTCTAATTTTTATGTGTAATTAATTAGGCAGAGATTTTCAAGACTAATAAGAAGAACTGATTTTATTTAAGGTTTACATATACAATGTTCCTAACTAAAATAAATGACCATGAGTGCGTAAAAGTCATAGTTTTATTTTACAGTAATGCTATTCTAATTCTATTAAATTTCAGTCAAAATAGTGCAAGTAGGTATTATTTTTCTTGCGCCGAATGTTCAGCATCTGAACCGAATTTCGGCCGAATGCCGAAGTTCGGTTGAACCGAATGTGAACCAAATTTCGGGCCATCCCTAATGATTACCAAGAAGGTTAATAAAAAAAAATAGATCTTGTTTCTATAAATAAAAAATAGTTGAAGATTGAAGATTTATAATATTTCTAAAAGTTTCATTATTGTCTTTTAGTAACTTGATTAACTATCTAAGACATGTCTCTTAGTAACATTGTCATGCTATGGACCATTAGTTTTTTTATATCAGATAAAGTTACTAGTACTACTAATTAACTAATTAACTAATTTGTCTTCTTATTCATTTTAACTTAATTATTATTATATAACTTCGTCCACTTGGATGTCGGTTATTACATACTAAAACCTTACTCGAGAACCACTCTATCCATTGGTGAAAAAAGCATGAAAATCGGTGCAGTAATTTTTGAGTTTATCGCGTACAGGACGACAGACAGACGCGGCAGAGGAGTTTGTTTTATATTATGTAAGGATAATTTTACTTAGCTTTTGGTAGATAAATTGTTTCAATTAACATTTTTGTTTCATATCGGCCCTACTACCTCAATCATAATAATTATTCAAACTTTATAACCATTAACAAACACGTTAAAACCAACATTCATCAGCCATCTTAGATTTTTATTTGTCTAAACATAGTCGAAACTATATTCAGTGTACCTACTTCGTTTCACTCAACACTCTCATAATAATATTCATAAAACTCGCTCTAATCTAAATATTATAAAGTACAGACGCCAGCACATCAAGCTACCCAAAACTGTCAAACTTTCCCAATCAAACTTGAACCTAATGCTTTAGCGATAAAGTTTAAAATCTACTAAAGAAATTTGACAGTTTTTAGTAGCTTGATGTGCTGGCGACTGTACATTGAATTCTCTTACATTATACATACGAGTATACGCACTATTTTTGTCCGTATTTTTTTAATGGAAGTTTAGCTTCTCAAAATATACTACAGCTCAATGAACTTCGCTATTTTAGAATCGAAGCTTGGACTTTTAATTAAAAAGTTATTTCTTCAGTGAAAATAAAATAAGCTGATATTGTACGGTTTTATAATTTCTACCGTCTCGATATTATTATGGTCGGCCACGGATGAGTCTTGGTATGTAAAGATGGTCACCCATCTACTGACCAATCTCGGTTGGTAAGCGTAGCTTAACCTGGGGGCTTACAACGGCCACTTTGGCAGAATCATAATAGGAAAATAATTATGAATCATCGTAAAATGTCACAAACTGACAATTCCTAATTTATGATCTGCGTGCAATTCATAATACGAAATAATTCATCTGTTAAACAGTTTTCTATGGTGGTTCGTAAAATGGTCCACAAATTATGAATTGCTTTTGTTTCAAATTAGAGGAATTGCTAATGACAGCTGGGAATTCAGGAAATGGATTGCTTTTAGAGGAATTGCTAATGTAAATAAATATTATTCTTTCTTTCTTTCTTAATGTGACCGTTTTAGGCCCCCTGATGGAATGACTCGTGCGGCTGTTACCTATTGCTTAGTCTTTCATATATTTCCATACATTTTACTTCCCTGCGATGCCATGACGCGGAGGTCCAAGATAGTACCATCACGTTAGAAATTATAAAAGCGCAAAATAAAAGACACAAAGACAATTACATTTTCAAAAGAAAGTAGTGTGTAAGCCTTGTCCCAGTTCTGAGTCACATGTACAAGGTTGAGTTGAAAACTAGCGCCAGGTTCTAGTTGGCTGGCATTCATGCTGAACTGGGTCTGTTTGGCGCAGCTGTGAGGCGCACAATACTATTTTTAACCGACGAAAAAAAAGGAGGAGGTTCTCAAGTCGACATGTATATACATTTTTTTTTTATGTATGACCATGCTTAACTTTTTACCGAGTGGTCCTATTTGATCGTTTTTTTTTTTTATTGGGGACTGTATACCTCGATGTTGGTCCCATATAAAATTGAAAACTAAAATCCACCCCTAAGGGTAGAAAAACTGGAGTTGATTGATTTGTCACCTACTGAATTTTCAACTGTGAACCGATTCTGCTGATATTTTGCACACAAACAAGAAATGGTAACTCAAAAGCGAATAATAAAAACTTTTTTACAAAAAATTAAACCGGCGAATAAAGATAACTGAAAAGCGAAAAATAAAATAAAAAACTAATTTAAGTAACATATTTTGAGGAGGCGCCTCCTCAACGCTATAATTATGAAATTAATTTGTTTTTTGGCGCCGCCTCAAAATTTGTTACTTAAATTAGTTTAGGAGCTTAGTTACACTAAAAGGTTATTTTATTTTATTTTTCGCTTTTCAGTTATCTTTTATCGTCGGTTTAATTTTTTGTAATTATGTTCTTTGTTTTTTGTGTGAATATTGTATGCCTTACCTGGGTCAAATAAATTTATTTTGCTTTCTACAATTATCTATTACGGTTCAAGACGAACAGTTGATTAAAGTAGCTATAAAGCCGGTTGCAGACCAAGAGCTAAGCTAAGTTAGTTCAGTATAGCTCGCATAGCTGAGGTAATTTCGAGTTCATAGTTTGCGGTTTGCACACAAGTATATGAAATTACGTCAGCTATGCAAGCTATGCTGAACTAATTTAGCTTAGCACTAGGTCTGCCACCGGCTTTTTGTCTCTTTCGTAGACAATGAAATTGTTATATATACGTCAATCTCTCTCAAATTTTTGCGCAATTTATCTAATTTAAATAAACATTGTTTAAACCCATTCTAAAACGAAACTTCCTCTCCGAATCCTCGGAAGATAATTCAGTAAAATCTCATAAATAATTCAAAGTTCCGCCTATTAATAATTTCGGAGCACCCAGACGATGACTATCAAGTAATTATAATAAAATGAACATAGCCTGGCCTTAGAAAACTGCCGTATTTGCATATCTCACTCCGATTGTTTCCAAGCAAATGGCCTATAAAGTGCTTCGATAAAGGCTCAGGTAGCTACGAGTGCCATTCTGCAAATGCAAATAAGGCTCAATTGAATTATTTTAATAATTACCCGTTATTCTAACAGGTTCGTGAATTCATTCATTTTAAAAATAAATTATTTAAAAAACCATAAACCCGACTACTAAAACCTAATAATTTGTTTTATTTCAAGCTTTTTAATTTTATTAATATATTATATTTGGAATTAACTCATTACTAGCTTTGATTTGATACCAATAGTATGGTTTATTAAAAAAAAAAAAAAAAATTTGCAGATGAAATATATAAAAAAATTATAGCCTATGTCACTCCCACAATTAAGACGAACCTATCGACACCTCGTATGTTAAAATCCATCAAGTCGTTTTGGCTACAGAGCGTGCCAAAGACATAGACAAACATACATACAAACATACATATATACAAACATACATACATACTTCCGAAAAATCTTACCCTCCTTCTGGGACAGTCGGGTAAAAAACGGCTTTCGAAATGAAAATAAAATAGAAAATGTTAAATTATCACATGATTATAATTATCTTACACTACGCTTACGCCTTTGGTCGCAGCTTCGCCCGCGATGATGTCGGAAATAGTCCAACGGGAACGTACTACCATTTTTTTTAAATCGTTTTAACATTATATTATGTGTAATATCCAGAAACTACTTGTGAGCAAAATTGCATTCCAAATCCGTTCAGCCGTTTTTTTCGTGATTGAGTAACAAGCATTCAAATGTACAAACTTTCAATTGATTCAAACTTTTAATTGATTAAACCCAATAAGCTTTTAACTACACTATTTTTATGAACTTTATAATAATTCTACATTTTATTATTTCAAAATGCTCGTTAATAAATGATACAGCTCGTTAACATAGTGAGTATTTACTATTTAAACTTTAAAATTAATGTTAAGAGCCTAATAACATTATTCCTCTGGGAACTCAGAATAAATACCCTATATTAGGAATCTGTCCTCTGTATTAATGAGGTTATTTATAAAAGGTTTAATTTTTTAAGTAACCGTTTAAAAAGCATCTTCTATTTAATAAAAATCTTAAATTCAACACAGACAACGCACAGCCTCAACCACTGGGTTTAGAAGCATGAAATTTTTCCCAAAAGTTCCTTTTATAAAGGATTTGGGGTAACCAACGAGTTAAATAGTCGTACAAAATATTAATAATTAAATCCCAACCATAATCAATATTGTGCGAAACTCCTTTGAGAATCACTTAGCAGACGGGGACGCTTCGATGGACCGCTTCCTTTACACGCGTTTACGTTGGATTAAACTTGTTATACCGGTATATATATCGCTAATTACTTCTGTATCAGTACACCAGGTTCAATAAGTAAATAGTATAGGGAATTCATTATGTATGGCTGACTGAAATTAGGATTTAGCAAAACCGCTAACATTATTTACTTATGTATCCCTTAACGTATGTATCGTTGCTATCCGTAAAACATAACTGGCAATGACAAACCCAGTAGGTATAAGCTGGCCTCTTAAGGGATTTTCCCACGAGCCACCGCACGACACAACAAAATGCGAACTTCTATGAACCTTTAGGAGTATGAGGAACAGGGTGTAAAGTTTACTCATCCACCATAGATAAGGGAGGACCCTCCGACCAGACGGGTGTTGTGTCTGGCGGGCAACAACGATTGATGTCGGGTTCTTGTATATATATCCATTGCACGGTAAACTTGAATTGCGCGATGCAGGATTTATGGCACGTCAGAATTTTTTTCTGACGTCAGGTCTTTGATGCGTAGTTCGCATGTGGCGATGTAGATACCGCCACAAACCGTTTACACACAACGCAACGCCACCACACAGCACGACACATTTTTCAAACGACAGTTCGCTACGTGGTTCGCTGCCACTAGGTTGCGACGTTTTTTTTGCGGTGGCGACATTGCTTCTGTCCAGAACCTGTATGAAATTGCTCACGAGACACGACGCGACGGGCCCATGTCACGACAGTTTTGTTGGTTATTGTACATTCATCACAGTTTTTTTTGAATTTTTATTGAAATATTGAGTTGGAATTCAATAAAAATGGAAATACTTAATACGACATTTCACAGTATCTCTGTGTTGTTGCTAGAATCGTCGCACGAAATCGTACAAACGACAGGTCGTGTGTCATGTATCGTGTGCTGCTTATATCGTCTCGTGCGGTGGCTTGAGGAAAAACGCCCCTATTCTATTGAAACGCCTTAGTACGCTAGGCTAGCTATAAATTAAAGTGTTACTACTGTGCGGTTGGCTATTCCTATGGGTACCAGTGTAATTACATACCACAACACATCAATACTGGTTGCCGTCAGGGACAAGTATGGTGGTAATGTTTCCACGGACGAGCTCTACTAAAGCTATTTCGTTCAGTCTCGTGGCATCCATGGGTCTCCTGATTTTACTCGTAAGTTATGAGTCGCATCATAAAAACTTTGGTAACCAATCCGTCTGTCAAGCCCGGTAGACATCTTTGACCATCAGTTCCTTTTCCCAACAATGTTGGAGTCGGCTTCCAGTCTAACCGGGTGCAGCTGAGTACCAGTATTTTAAAGGAAGCCTATCTGAGGGCCTAGACAAGTGAAAATCGCTTCCAAAGCGTTTCGTATTTCTACAACGACTTTCAACAGGATTGACATAAGCTTTTCGATAGCTTATGTCAGTCCTATACATTTTTGCCATTTCCATCATCTTTATCGCTGTTCGAATGTCACTTTTTCTAGGGCCTCTGATCTCCAGAACCCAGTTACTGGTTATCACGATAACTCTTGATAAAAGTGGTTGTCAGGTTTTTGGGCTTCTGACAAACCGAAGAAAATTATTACATTTATTTTCCATTCTCCCCAGGCCAATCCCACTCCACAAAATACAGCCTGTACCACATCGGATCGGTAGCCAAGCCTTCAGTCCGCGCCTTCTCCCAGTACGGCAAGATCGATGACCTGGTGAAGGAAGGAGATGATGAGCAACAAGTGTATGACCAGTTCTCGGCGCCTGCTGTTGGAGCTGGGACTGGAGACACTGAGAATATGGTGTTTGTTGATGGTGGACATAGTTTGGTAAGGGTATATTATGGTATTTTCAAGGGCCTAGTTTCATATGTTACAAAATCGTAATACTATAGGTCGAATGATAATGTATAGCTCTGCTGGTCAATATTAGACAATAACTAAAGTACCTACACTTTAGTTTTCGTCTAATATTGACCAGCAGAGCTATTCATTACCATTCGACAGGCTATCATGTCGAAAATTACACAACTCTCTATGCCACCAGATATAGATATTTACTAATAACTGTTGTTTTATTTTACAGTTATCCCTGATGTGCCGCATGATTCCGTCACCTGATTGGTTCATTGGCGTAGATGGTGTGAATCTTTGCGTAGACTCCTCCTGGGTGGATCAGATAACTCTTGACGTAAGGAAACACTTTTATTTTAATTACTTTTTTCTCATATAAACCAAAACATATTTTATGTTTAAAATAAACCTTGTATATAGATACAAAGTTTGTTTACAACACGGTTTTTTTTTGGTTTTAAACAAGATGAGGTAAAGACCTCATTTTGTTTACTTACAGAGACGCTTGTTAAAATGCACTGTAGTTGAGTGGCTATGAAATAACTACACACACAAACAACTATCTAAAGGACTCTAAGCCTAGCTCTTAAAAGCATGGTCTTTTAATCAATTCAATTAGAAGCAAATCATTGGAACTAAACAGTCAGATTACTTTATGTTGTGCACTTAAGGATGAAACTAATCGGATCAGTTTTATCCCTCCTCGTCTAACCATTAACCTGTTTATGACCAGTTGGAGCCTTTAGACGCGGGGGCGGCTAGTGGGTTGACGTTTACTGCTCCTCGCTGGGAGACCACTCCTCCCGACCCTGTGACGAGGCACAAGCCGAGACTTCCCGATCATCCAGCTGCTGGCTTCTATTACCCACAGCTGAGGGAACTGCCAGCTATCGCCAAAGTAAAGATTACGAAGGTAACCTTTTCTTCATTTTTATCTTTATTCTTCTTATATGCTTCAACTCCAACTCTTAACGGCTTTTGTACAGAGAAGAGTTACCATACTGATACAATTCAAGAGTCATACCTACTCGTAGGTACCTTCAAAAAAGCTAAAGAAAAAGTTTGCCCAAAATTCCATTGACTATTTCAAAAAGTTAGTCCTCAGGTTCCATGACTAATAACCAAAAACGTAACAATAACAACTTTTTGCAAACCCATCCTCTATTTACCTTACCAATATAATCGCTGAATAACTAACATTAAGTTATAGACGTAAAAACCTACCCAGACAGCCATTCTCATAAGCCAATCGTATTCTAAAAGTAAACCACGCATCGCTTTACCGCTGAGGCATTGTAACTTGTAAAATAATGTAACTATTAATACAAGTACATGATCGCGTTACACGGGCTATCGGGTTAGACTGATAGCTAAGTGCTTCTAGTGTTTAATCAAATCATTCCGCTCTGTGGCTGCGTGCTACTTTTATGCCTAGGTGTGGTGTGGTGCACGGATATATATGGTGTGGTGTATACGATTGATTAATGGTACCTATACCGAGGGTAATATCAACAGTATCCTTTATACCTTGCTAAACCCTTTAATTAATCTTTCTTACATACAAGTTTATGTTATAAGCAATGTATGTGCAAAAGAGCATGTAACAAACACAACGAGTATATTCGTTGTATGGTTTTTTTTTTCATGTGTATAAAATAAATAAATATTATCTTTTAAATCACCTTGCATTCTTCTTCAAAGAGAATTTTTCGAGATATCACTTCTTTCTCCGCTGTATCAATTTTACTCGTTGGCCACCATTACCGTATAAAATTGCAGTTACATTGTATGAAAAGGCAATTTGTGAACCCATCGAAAAACCATGACAGTTTACCGTGTAATTATCGCATTTTTCTATTACATCTTATTATAAAGACGTAGTGCCGAGGTTAGAAATATGATTTTAAAAGAAACCTAATTTGTATACAAGCAGATTGTAGAAATATGAACTAAATAAAATATATATATATATATATATATGTCTTTATATATATCTTTATTTCAGACCTAAATTAGTCCATAAGTTGTTAGTGGTTAGTAACACATTGTGCTTATATGCTATGTTAGTGATGTTAGTACTTGACTTAATTAGTTTCATTTAGCATAAACCTATTGCTATTTTTACCCAGTGCCTTTGGATGGGGCAGTCCGGTCTGCCAGCAATCATTTTCAGGATACCGTTACTATTAAACTCGTCCCTAAATTTTTCACATTGCAGAAAATAAAATACTTGAGTGATGCGATGATTCAATCATCATACAATTTAAAGACGTGTCTAGAGTTCAAATATCGTTATTAACTATATATATTTATAATATTATAAATTCGAAAATGAGTTTGTTTGGTTGCTATGCGTTCACGCTCAAACGTCTGAACAGATTTGGATGAAATTTGGCACATGGGTAGACTATGACCTGGTATAGGACATAGGATACTTTTAATCCCGATATTCTCACGGGATCGAGACTTACGCGGGTGAAACCGCGTGATGCAGCTAGTATTGTATACAAAAGATAACACTAACGAACTAATTACAATTTTCAGGTAAAGGAATACTCGACAAAGGAACTGAATGAATTAGCTCGCAAAGAACTCATGTCAGTGCTAAAAACTAAAAATGATCACAAAGGACTACCACGAAAGACAATAGTTAACAACGATAATGATAACGATTTCAACAAAGAAAATCAAGAACACAATGTAATGACTACAAGGAACTATGTTGACAAGCTAAAGGATTTAGAAGAAGACCCTGTTGGGACTCCGAGACCTAATGCACCTGAAAATTATGTAGTCGTTGTGACAAAAGCTCCGACTACTACGTAAGTACAAACATCAATGTATACAAATCACCAACATCATCAGCCTTTTCCCAACTTTGTTGGGGTCGGCTTCCTGTCTAACTGGATGCAGTGTACATACGAATGTAATCTACATAATTATTATTCCTCATTAATCTTCAACAGGATATACACGACCTCTCAAATCGCCAAATATTTAACCATATCCTTGGCTACTCTCTTATAGCTCATCACCACATAGCCAGAGTTCTGCATAATTTATTCACATCTGTAAATATACAAATTGGAAAAATCTATACGATCGGCTATATTTGACCGCTACGACTAGTCTGTTAGTCCCTATGAGAAAAGGAGGGTTTATATTTTCCTGGAACAATAAAAATCTTTCAGACCTAATATTTTGCCAAAAGAAATCTTGGAATTTAATATCCCCTTAAAAACATCATTAATAGATATTTGGCCCCATCAAAATCAAGTTCAACTAATGGAAACGCGAGAGATTGCTTCCAGAAAGAGACAAATATTTTTATAAAGCCTGAACACAGAAACCCACTCCAGCTACATTGAAATTGATAGAATTTCATATCGTTACTTACCTTTATTACTTTTCCATTAGTATTAGCATAAGGACCCGTTCCCATTATGTCTGGCTGTTAAACTGGTTACTGATAATTGCCATTTAAGCATATTACTGCATCATATTGAGAGTGCTTTTGTATTAAGATGTATCAATATTGCGTCACATTATGTATATCTCCTCAGTTGTAGTACCAGCAGACTTCTCATAATTATTCTGGTAAACACTAGGAAAAAAGAGTAACCATGGCATTTTTTGCATGTTGTATTTGTCCAACGGAAACGAATCCTTGGAAATTATTGACTTTCATTTATATGTAGGTAAAATTACTGTTCTTCTTCAATGCAATGCCATTTAATATATGTATTAGTACTTTTACATTGCAAAATTTCTACTTAATAAAACAAACTTTATTAAACCCTTGGTGGAATGGAAATGGGGAGATACTCGACAGACTGTCTTTGTGTATCCGGAATACTTCGACATGTTAACGACGCTTTATCGGGAATTCAACTCTTATATTTTTATTGGATTAATTTGTAAGTTTAAAAAGGAAAATAAAGACAAAGCTATATCGTGGAAATGAACGTTTAAAATCTATACTTAGTTAATTGATTCAGGCGTGACTTTGCGGAAATTCTTTATAATTATTATTAAATTATTGACTCTGCGTCCGGCACTCGGCGTGGCAACATGTTGTGTTTGGGTTCGCGACTGGTCAATCATCCTGAGGATGCCTCGTTGAGAGGTGGAACACGTGTCGATTTCTTACAGTGGTTTTTTATGATTGTAATGGAGATCCATTACTGCTAATTTCTTCTGTTTTTTATTACAGAACAACAGAAGCAGAATTTGAAGGCGAGCTCAAGAACATGGATGACGTCGTCTTGGCTGTTGCTCACGGCCGAAACCTTGGTCTACACAAGCACCTGCCGAGGCACTTCAGGTCCCGTTTACACCACGCGATCAACAAGATCCAACGTAAGTAACAAAATAGAATACTGTTTATAAATTCTTCCTTTATAAAACTCTCCATATAAATGACATAATATAAAACTAGAAATTTTGATTATGGCTAAAAGCGACACGAATCACGAATTGCTCTCTGAATTAATTGAATCAATGTTGCTCATTCTCCATTAGTTTTCGATTACCCCGGTAAAAAATGACATAATAGTATTTAAAGCCAGACAGTGTCGAAAAATAAGTAATTTATTGTAGAAGTGGCAATATAAAAAATAAAGCTCAATTAAATTTTCACAATATCCATTTACAGTCTAGCTAAAGCGATCAGTACTCATTTATTTATAATCATATTTATGTTCTTCTCTCGTATCTGCAGCAGACACCACCCATTATAATTTATGAATAACTTTTTTACCATTCCTTTCATCTACAGCGAATGACTGCCTCGTCTCAGAATGGAGTGCCTGGTCACCTTGCTCAGTGACCTGCGGCTTCGGGGACAAGCTACGGTACAGGAGCGTGGTGCGCGAAAAGAAAGATGGCGGCCGTAACTGTCCTACTCTCACAGACAGGAAACACTGCGGCAATGTCAACTCTTGCGCACATATTGATTATTTTGAATGGTAGATGGGTAAATAAATTTTGTCATATTATTTGTATTGTCTGTTTCATTTAATTACATTATCCCACTGGTATTTGCTAAAGATCAAGATGTTTTACAAAAAAAAATCGTTTATTTAAAAAGTACCTATCCAATTCCTAACCAGTCGCAATCATTATATACTTTACCCTATACAAAATAAGCCCTACAGAGTCATTTGTGAACAATATCCCGTTACAGAACCGCCCAAAAATTCTATCAAGACAAACTACCTCAATTCCCCTTTAGCCTTACTTTTCATGATTAAATAATTAATTTTAATCATACACAACGGTGCAAAAAGCTTTAGTTCAGTTGGCGTCGTAAAGCGGAGCAACTTTATGGAGGTCTGGCTGGCTGGTCAATAAAAGACGGAACGCCTGTATAGCGAGATTACAAAATAAAATATTTAATAGCACGCTGACCGAAGAATTATTTAGACAGTATTTCTCAGGTGACACTGGAGCTTTCAGTTTAATTAAAAGTTTTGCAGTGTAAGAGTTTATAAAAGGAATTGCACCCTCTAGATAGAATGAGTTAACAAAGTAGTTGAATGAATTTATCTGCTAGCCAGGACAGGAGCTCTAAATTCAAAAAAAAGGGAAAGAAGAAGGAATCGTCGTCGTTTTTTTTTTTTGGCTTTATGAGAGTAGATGATTCCTTGACTGGAATTCTTGTGCCCGATCGTAATGGAGCAGTGGTGGCCCAGTGGTAACGAAATAATTTCATCGCCACTGCTCTCAAAACGGTGAAGGAAAACATCGTGAGGAACGGGGCATGTACTGAACCAAAAGAAATCATAGAAAGTGACATCTACCAACCCGCACTAGCCCACGTGGTGGATTACGGCCCAATCCCTCTCACCGAGAGAACGCCTGTGTCCCAGCAGTGGGAACATTAAAGGCTGATTTTGATTATAACGCGTTTACTACTAGACCTAATAATGGCATTGTTGGATGGCCGGGAGTGCGGAAGGTTTATATGGACCTCTAAATTGCAGGTACTGTGCAGATTTCAATTTTTATTATTAATCGCATTCATAGCATTCATACTTATAAAAAACGGATTTGTTTTCTATAATTCTTTTTCTTCCTAATTAGTAGATACGCGTACATTGGACGGTCTCTGATTTACGAAATGAAGTCTTTACAAAGCTGTAACCACTTCCCAAGAATTTAATATTGTAGTTTTAAATGTCGAAGAATTTTAGGAAGGTCGTAAAGTGTGGTCGGAGGTGCTTGGTCTCTATGAAATACTCAGACTGTGGTTGGTCGGAACCTCTGTAGCTCAGTTAACTTTTTATTTTATACCTTTATGTACTTGAACCTTTTTGTTTTATTGTGATTAGTTTAGATATATAAAATCGGCACCCTGTAAAGCCGCTTGTGGATGGAAATATTAAAAGCAGAATTTCAAATACAACAAAAGTCACTTGAGAATCAAGAAATATAATACTGAACCACTACTACACATAGACATGTATTTTCTAATATATTTGTATTGCAGCTATTATATTTATTTTTATTATTATGGGATAATATGAGACTATCGTTACACCCAGGGCGAAAGCCCTGAGGGGCTAGACAAATTACAATCGCTTCGAAAGCGTTTCGTATTTCTACAACGACTTTCAACAGGATTAACATAAGCCTTTCGATAGCTTATGTCAGTCGTATACATTTTTGCCTTTTCCATCATCGTTATCGCTGATAGAATGTCGCTTTGGATAGAGCCTCTGTTTGGTAGCTTCTACAGTACTCACGAATAAAATAACTCTACCAAACTTAAATCTTATTTCTTACTTCTTAACTAGACTTACTCTAGCTAATCAATCCTTGTCCACAACATAAGCAGTTCACGTATAACCATGATACGAAAGGTAGAAATAATCACTCAGAAGACGCAAAAAACAAGGCAGCCGATAGCACGTTCCATCTTCAAAATTGCGTACATTTTTAGATTATGACCTAGAGATGGCGCGCACGGCAGTAAATTGTTCCTACCCTCAGATCGAACTAAAAGCTCGTCATTGGTATTCCGGATGTGATCTCTTCAAAATCAAGGAGTATGTGATTCGATTTCTATACAGCTGATGTAAGTTTATAGAGGTGTTGGAACCGTTTTCCTTTTTTTTTTTTGAGAATATTTTTGGCTAAAGTTTTGTTAATCTATTTATCTAACGTTTTCTAGTTTGTTTTCATTTTTATCATTAATATTAAGATACTCTTTATGATTGACAATTCACCGTCTATGAATCGTTTCCAAATAAAGTTTCTATTGACGTTAGCAATATTTTGTTGCTTTGAAAATCGTTGTTATACTGTTTTTTAATCGTAATTTTTCATAATAATTTTGTATAGGTAGTATCTCGCGTAGTGTGTGAATATCTCTTAGATGTAAATCTATTACCTATATAATTATTTCCTATGTCGTTTTATCTGCTCTATGTAAATTTATCTTGTTCACTCAATCGGAATCATCAATTGAGTGTCTCACCGCGAGCCCCATACTAAATACGACTCCCTTCGCCCTAACACTGCATTGTCTTGTTAAAACAAACCACCTAGATGGTTGTTTACTACCTACTCTACAATATGGACAATTATTTGCTTAGCTGATACTTATTAAAAATTATTTAAGACAGCCTTTTTCCTTCCCCTCTAATAAATTTATCTGTTTGTGTACTGTGCCATTTTTTGCAAATATTATATCAATTTTCCCACAAATCTGCAAATTATTCGATGAAAAGAATATCGCAATTCAGAAGACAAATACTTATTTCCTATACCTAACTGATATTCTTAGAAAAAGTAGAAATATCAATAAGAACTTACAAACAAAACTGTTGGCTCAGCTTCTCTGCAGATTACTACAAGATCCGTCATAACTACTCAGTGATTGCGACCTTTCTCAAAACGCTGACATGGCTTAGCAGACCTTACAATATAGAATTCCGGATACTCAAATACTAGCGAATATTATTTATGCCTCGGTACCAGCCGCCAGTCCAGGTCCAGTCTTCTGTTTGGCTATAGGCCTGACCCCAATACCATGGGACAGCTGCCGAAAATTGTAAATGTAGATAATCCCTGCCTTTTTTTAAATCTTTGCCCAAGTAAGAATTAAAAACAGGTACCTGCCTGCAACCTATATAAAATAGTCTGTATTAAACAAATTTCATTTAAAAACTGTCATCAATTTTAACATCAACAAAAACAAAATAGAATTCACGACACAAACAGCTTGAGATTGCAAACAAAAATAAGAGCACGCTGAAAGTTCAATTTTCCAATACATTAGGATCGTGCCGTTTGCGAGTAGTCGTGATTGATTCACGGACCGTGCAACCAATCCCCGTGATTGATATCTGAACGGGGTGTTAAGTGTACAATGATGTGCGGCAAACTATTTGATGTTTTTGGAATGTTTTTGTATTGTGTGTTCTAACCATAGATTCGGCATCTAGTAAATCTTTCTGGAAATAATGGAGTGGATGCAAATTTTAAGAGAGCCCAGAGACAAGAGAGCCTGTTGGATATTAAAAGGAATGATGGTGATGGAAATGAAGTAGGAAAAGTATTTTAAGAAACAAGCTATCGAGACCTGCTGTGACTGTGCTAAGTTATTGAGGAAAGATGACTCAGTAATCTCAAAGGTAGAAGGACGAGTAGAAAGGACTTCAGTTTGACGTCAGCATAACATAATATCACGCCTTGTTTTCCCGAAGGGTTAAGTAGAGGTGTACCTATAGTACACCCACGTTTCGCCAGTTATGAGCCTAACTGTCATCAACTGGGCTCAAATCTATACTACAGGCTGCTAGTGAGAAATTTCAGGTAGAAAAACCCAACAACACTTTGCCTGACCTGGGAATCTAATCCAGGACTATATGATCAGCAGTAGTGCTTACTACTGCTGATCATAAAGTCCACCACTAGACCAACGAGGCAGTCAAGATCCTGTTAGATTTGGTTATTCTTAAACTGACATGCAAAAACTGTTTCCACATAATAATAATACTACCCATCAAGTTTAAAAAAAAAATTGCAGTCATGGAGACTGCCGACAGAAGTGAAAACTTAAAACTGGTATTAGCTTCTATAGTCAGCACTATGGCGCGAGCATGTCGGTGACGTGATTCCATAAGTAATTTATCGCCTAACAAAAATTGTTCAACGCGCCATATGAAGTTTTTACTTCAAAAATAATATTTCATAACCGCCTACGCACAATTCCCGACACGCAAAACCGCAAAATATCAATAGGTATATATAACACCGTCCCCTTTCGCGCAAAGAACACAATAACTGATTTGAATACACTCCGATTGAATACAAATCAATTCATAATGGACCCACCGAGGGTAGACAAACAAAAATTTTATGGAAATACAAATTCCTTCGATTATTGTCTTTTTTCTATGCGTCCAGATTGTTAAATTTGTTTGCCTAGGACCCGTGCAGAATATTCAAGTAGATATCGTATCCGTTTGTGAATGTCCATTACTAAACTTGGCCCTTGTTATGGATAGCAAAGAGCTACAAATGATTATTTTACGAGTATGTCCCGAATTTCATAAGCAGAAACACCTAATTGTAGGGGGATTTTTGAAGACAATAAAGTACTTTTAATACAGACAATCGTCAATCATTCATTAATAAAGGCAATTCGAGCAAATCAAACCAAGCTGTGAGTCAACAACTGCTGGAAAATTAATGTGCCATAGTGAAGACAATCTTTTCAACCACTTTTTGAATATAATCAAATTCATAGCATATGCTAGTAAATTTCATTCTTAACTAAATTGACTCTTTACGCCAAACGGGTTATAGTACCTAAGTCAATTCCTCAACGTCACATTGCATTATTTCCATGCATTTGAAGAAATAGAGAAAATAAAACGTTTCAGCTGTGTATTTCCCATGTAGTATCGGAATGTTGCGTGGTTCAGACATGCCATCAGCACCCCTCGGGTTTTGTTATCAGTACCTCGCTCAATACCTTGCCAAAGTCTGATCGTTTTTGTAATCATGGTATAAATTGCAATTTATTTCAAATACTTATATAAAATAGGCGGTTCCTAACATTAATTTAATGACCGTTTTCACTGACACTAAGACTTTTGGTAAAACCGAATTTTCCAGTATAAAGTAAGGTAATACTTTAGATTGTAGAACAAACATTAGTGGGGCTTGTAAACTCTACACCCAAAACCACCAATTACTTAGGTCCAACGTTTGATCATACAAAGTGTGTATGTTAATAGAAAAGTTTAATCAACACAACATGAAAAACATGGGTCACCTTTTGGGTCTCTTCTCTTTCCCACTTATCTTCACGCTCATTAGCTCTTCCTGAATGAGCAGAAAGGACCGTTTAATGCGGTCGCGGAAATAACATGCGGACTGTAAAAATGCCTAAGTATATGTACCTACACACATAATGTTTTATATGGGTTATCTCCTAAGGAATTAATTGTGCCTTCACATGAAACAGGAAGTCACGTACTCAAAAGCAGGGTTGATAAAAATGGTGGTGGATAAACATTAAGGAGAAAACATCGTGAGGAAACTGGCATGCGAGAGAGATATTTAGCGACTGCATGTGAAGCCAAAAGGCCCATGGACGGAATAAAAACTCTGACACCAGGCAAAGAAGAAGAAAGAAGAAGTAAGACTGAAGTGTGTTATCCTCTGCTGAAGTCACTTCAAAACATTGATAACGCTGCCTTTAAGCACTATGTATGTTTTGAAATGAGTTCAGCTGCACAGAAAAATGTAAGAAATGAAATGGAAATATCTAGAAGAAATAGAATATTAAAACTATACAGAGAATATACCAGACAAACTAAAAGAATAATGACAACGCACATAAAGAAGAATATCATTAGGTATATACTTGATATTACCTAGAGTCTAGTACACACTCCATCAACAAGACAGTCGTTTGTCATAAGAATTTATTATGTAATACGACCTCGGTATTGTATCCTATCAAATATTAATATATGGAACCTGAATTATTTGCTTCATATAATATTGTGTGCTTAATCAAAGATATGAAGTCACTTTTACTTAGTTTTAGGAGTAATAAAACTTGGACAAATAACATGGATTTAGCCAGCCAGTTGTTTTTCTTTAATGATTGACTTGGCCATCATCATCCTCTTGCTCGGATCTTCTCCCAATTTATTCGGTATCGGCGTACCACGTCGTTTTTTTCTACAGGCTGACTTTGAAAATATGCAACAAAATTTAAGGGGGTGTTTTGTATAAGAAGGTCGATAATTTTTTTGCGAATTCTTAGTTTTTCCCATATTAAAAGTTGCTCATATTGGGTAGAGCACCCCCTTAAATTTTGTCGCATGTTTTCAAAGTCAGCCTGTATATGCCCATCTTCTTCAGCCGTTATTATTCACGCCCTTTTTAACCATATCATCTTTCACACAACCAAACATGCTTTCTTTCGACTGGACCGTTTTAAATATACCTACTATGACCGGATCTGACTGTGTCAGGTAATCGCTAAACAACTGTTTCGCACACAACCTATGTGTTTTTATCATTTTGTGCACAAAATAATTATATTATAATCACCATGAAAATGTTCACAGAATATCAAATACTAACCGCTATCGATCACGCTAGAAAACTCACCGGCAATTTTTATTTCTTCCTCGCTCACGTTTCGAAGACGCACCAAATCTTATTCTCCTGAAGTTTTTTTTTTTCATCCAAGTACTGGTTTTACTGTCGGGCACATCGTATCCGGGTCGACCTTTCTTTTTATTCCGTTCCGGTCTTGTCCCATTTCGCTTTATGTGGTTCCTATGCGGAACTACAAAATTCTGAGTGTCTCGCCCCACTCTCCTAGGGTCGAGTGTTAAAAGTTTTACAGCCCATTTTAACAGTACGGATGGATGGATTGACAAATTGTGCGCGCTACTCTTTTGTCAAGCGAGAAATTGTGAACAGAATGAATTGTAGGCTGCTGGGTGATCTTTAATCTTTATAGGCAGTTTTATTTCGTTTTGGTTGGAGCTATTCGTTTGAAGGATGGGGGAGAGAAGTGGGTTACAGCGTGTTTTTATTGATTGTTTAATTTATAAATGAACTAGCTTCTGCGTGCGACTTCGTCCCTATAAAATTTCGTGTTTTAACATAAAATATTTCCTATAGCTGAGCCCCGATACCTCGTTTTCGCTTAGCGTCTATTAGACATTTTTTCTTTTTGCTCGACTCTTAAGGGATATTAAATACAACCTTCCTCAAGGATTGGGCTACCAAATGCAAATTATTATCCTACTGTTAGTTCCAGAAATTAGCGCATCAAAACAAACTATTCAGCTTTATTATACTATTTTATAGATTGTTAAAACCTCGTATAAATTGTGATTCAATGTCGTACGAAAGGCGTTCTCTCAGTATGGTCTCATAAACTTTTAACAGAAAAGACTACACCACAATAATGTCAGTATACAATTGGCCTAATTTTCAGCGAAATAGCCAATACTTGTGTACGATCTAAACGAATATGATGAAAATGAAAATCGAGAAAAACCTTTCAAGGAAATAAATAGAAAAGTAACCTCTATGCCTAACCAATACTTCATACCTACCTACAAACATATGTGAACACATCTAACCCTATAACACTGCGTCGGTATTATTGAATGTTTATGACGAAGAAATGTCTCCAATGCGTCACAAAAAGCGAGGCTTGACACTTTACGAACTTTTTATAACATGGATCCAGTTGATTACCCACTTTCTTCGATGTGCGTGGAAATACGCCAATCCTAATACCAGATTCCATTGGGTCGACTTACTATGAGCATTTACATCAAAGAAACTCTTGACATTTGTAACTGTAAAGGATCTTGCGCACTAGACGATCATGACCACGACCAGTGATTGCACCGACCTGGTAAACTATATAAACCGATACGAATAGCGCACTTGGTCGGCTAGTTGGCCGTGCGACCTAGTTGGCCGTGCGACCTAGTTGGTCGTGGCCGTCTCAATTTCATCATCCTATCCTATACTATTAAATAGCAAGCAAAATAATAGTTAAAACAGTTATAACAATTTAAATAAGTATATTTCATGTCATTACTAACACTATGAACTTCAAGGTCTGCCAATAAAGAAAGAAAGAAATAAATATTTGTATCAATCTGCCTAGCCTTTTCCTAACTGTGTTGGGGTCGACTTCCAGTCTAACCGGATGCAACTGAATACCAGTAATTTACATGGAGCGACTGCCTATCTGACCTCCACAACCCAGTAACTGGGTAATACGATACCCCTGGGTAAGACTGGTTGTCAGACTGTAACGTAACGACTGTCAAAGATCCATGAATGACAGCTGGGACCAACGGCTTAACGTGCTTTCCGAGGCACGGAGGAGTCTCGATATGTAAAGATGGTCACCCATCCACGGACCAACCCCGGCAAGCGTAGCTTAACCTGATGGATCGACCCGTGCGGCTGTTATTACTTAGCCACGAGCTCCTCCTGTATAAATATTTGTTATCACGTTCTCGAAAACGGCTCTAACGATTTCGATGAAAGTTGCAATATAGGGGTTTACGGGGGAACAATCGATCTAGCTAGGTCTCATATCTGGCAAAATTCGAAAACAGAGCTCGGCCGTCCAGGTACTTAAACATATAATATGATGAATAAGGAAAATGAAAACAATAACCAGTAAGTTATCAATACTTTAACCAAATCTAAAGAAATTTTTAGAAGTATTTTTTTAATATCATACCTATTTATTTAATCCAAAGATTATTTTCATGAAAAAATAATAGACAGGCTTAGTAAGTTCCGCCTCAATCTATCTGTCAAGAGTGAATGAAAGAGTAACAAGAAAATGAGAGTCCTTTGTTAACAAAATTGAATGCTTATTTCGATTATCAAACTGAACAATAGGCTAAAATGTTGTCTATTCTTCAGGTGCCGTTCCACCACAGCACGGCACAGTGTAGCACACTGTACAGCACGAATGTTTCTCTTGGAAGACTCACGCGAGTGAAAATTAAGCGCCTATACAACCACAAATTGCTGTGTGTGCGTGTGCTGTGTGTGTGTTCCTCCGTTGTGTCAAACATAATGCAGCATTAATTTTGAAATTAATATATGTTAAAGTTGAGGATTGATACTAGGTCCTATGTTTGACGAAAACATGATTACATACAATTTTCTTTATAGAAAAAAAATCCGAAGTTACCTCTAAACCGAACTAAAAACAGTTGGTATTAAAAAAAAAACCAATTAGGTAATGAAACTTTGCATAATAACTGAATTAACTATAAAGTAGGTCATATGTTTTTTTTTTTTTTATTACCATTATTTTCGCCGTAAAAAGCAATTACCTAAACTATTCGAGTCTTGGAGCCGCCAGCACCCCACTCCGTCTCGCTCTCACTCAGTCCGCGAGTAGTATGGTGCGAGCGAGATAAAAAGTAAATTTGAGCTAAGGTAGTATAGTTCCTTAACAAAATGTGCGCACACTTTGCTAGAAAGTTCTCGCACAACCTTAAACTTGTTCGCGCACTCGTTCATGTGGTGAACTCGCGACAGCTTACACGCACACGAGTTCACGCACTCAGTTTCGTTTTGAGTGAAAACATTTATTTGTTCGTGTGCATTCGTTGGTGCCTAGCGGATTTTCATTTGCCCGCCCATGTTAACGACTGAACTTAAAGCACAGCGCTCCCGCGGAGAACATGTTCGTGTCCAAATGTGCTGCACAGCACATTTACAAAAGTGACGCACAGTTTTGCCGGTGTAGACAGACAAATTACATCTACAGCTCAACTACACGCACTGCTGGGGTTCTGCTCAAAATGTTTGTCAAACAAATGTGCTGAACACTATTTTGGTAGAATGGCACCTTAACGTAGACACAAATTCTAAATCTATCAAAAGACATTTTTATTTCATGGATGAGATGTAATATCCAAAGGTATGTAAGTGCTACATGAAACATTGTTTGCTAACACATCACACATTTTGCACACTATCCGAAATATCTAAACTAGATCAGACGGTCATAAATCAATCAGCCGAGCGTTGGAGGGTTACAAAAAACATCGGCGTATACATGCGGTGGCAAAAATAGCGGTCGAAAAGGCCCCCACGGCTCGCGTGGCGTGGCAGCCTAAGGTTTTTTACCCTGTTGCTATTATCCGTATCAACAGTCTGGATAGTTTTTGTGTATCTGTTAAAAAAGAGCTTGTTTTTAGAAGCGTTTTCGGTTGAACGGAAAAGCGATTTCGTTATGTTCAGTTTTGGCTTCGGAAAGTTTTACCTCAGTAGAATTACTAATTGAATTATATATTATATTCTATTACTTGCGGATAAGGCACAGATTATGTATAAACCGGGGTTCCGAGTCCTTCGATCAATAATATTATTGATCGAAGTCCGAGTCGAAGAAATACTTTCATAAATGTTCACAGCTGCGTAGCTCAGTTGACGGATGTC
Organism: Lithophane leautieri; assembly: GCA_949152455.1. NCBI lineage: Eukaryota > Metazoa > Arthropoda > Insecta > Lepidoptera > Noctuidae > Lithophane > Lithophane leautieri. The sequence continues at coordinate 3,606,523 of OX424469.1, read as the reverse complement.
AGACCAATAAACGTCAAAAAAAGATGCGCCCCGTCTATTTTTAGAAAGCTTCTAGATTATTCTAGCCGTCTCGCTCTTATTGGCTGAACGTATTGTGGCGGGAGCGGATCGTAATACGTTCCTGTTACATCCCCAGCTTATTATTGTTATATCTAATGAAACAATAACAAATGCATGCACTTTTTAAACATACACCAAAAATACAAATTGCTACGGACCACGAAATAAAATAAAAAAAACTATTTAAACCCGGACCTATATTTAGCTCAAGTAGATCCCAAAAAGTTTTTTCCGGTACCGGGAATCGAACCCGAGCCTCCTGGGTGAGAGCCAGGTATCCTAGCCACTAGACCATACCGGACTTGCCGTAATTTCCTGAAAATACGCATGACTTTTCAATTGCTAGAATCTGTTTTTTTTTCCAGGCCTACAAAATAAACCAGTAGATTTATTCTATACGTACCCATAAAATATAAAAGTGTATAAATACAAACAAAAAATATTTTTTTCTTTCGCTAGATTGACACAGAAATGAAACGAGTATGCACCCATGCTTTTTGATAAAAAAAAAATATAAATAAGAGGACCAGTGGAATGGTTGCGCAACACACTAACAGTATCAATGGGTTTCATTTTGAAAGCTCAACAGCATGTATACTGCGTTATTTACGTTGTTGAGCAGACAAAGTTTTCGAACATATGAAGCAATGGATTATGAATACCCTTTACTACTACCCCAGATTGGGATTGAAAGTATATAACGCAAGAGTGTAGGATTACAAACAAATAGTTCATCAATCGAGCTCGCATTGTAACACCAATATCATACACCATCTTGTACCGACTTATATACAATTTGTATCGACAAAATTGCGCATTCCTAAGTAATCAATTGATCTCAATAGCAGGTTCCGATAGCAGTTCCACCTGTCACCGGTTATCACCGGTTACCGGTTATCCGGCTGTGTGTGACAACACGTTCCAATCACACGGAACTGGTCTCTACAATTACCTTAGCTTGTTTTGATTAGGCACTTAGTTCAATTATTTCACAAGCAAATTAGAGAGACAAAAAATATTACTTCTTATTAAGCGTAACAAGAATAGTTCCCAGGCTTGTAATACTTTTTGCCATTTTGCAGGATTGCAGCAACACGTAACAAATGATGGCGGTGTATAAAGAATTCAATTTCAAATCAATATTGATTGAAATAGTCAAGACAGTTTACAAAATAAAACCAACAAACTGCAAAAGCAGTAAAAAGATGTTGCTAGTGGATTATACGTTTAAGTGCAAACGTGTATTCACAAAAGTGGGAACAGTTCACAATACGCGATTATTTCTGGCGTCTCTCCGCAAAAGTTGGCTGATAAAGAAACAATTTGTATTCAATAAGCTTCGCGAACCCACGGGAGTAAGTGCCGAGCCGAAATATCGCTTCGTTGCGAATTTTACGTACATACATTGACATAGAAATAGTTTACTGGAAGACACGGTGTTAGAAAGAAGTCGTGGTTGAAAATATTTGGAAGTGGACAGGGATCCAGGCAAAGTTCTAAACGACCATATTAAAGGACTGAGGAGATGATGGACAATTTGTCCGCGTACAATAAAATTTGTAACAATAGAACGTAAAGAAATCCCGACAGTCTATTTGCACTAGGTGTGTGTTATAGCATAGATTTAGATTTTTTGAAGTAGAACATCACCCTAATTACTTTAAATAAACACACAATCACTATGTTTCATTTTGACAGTTCAACAACGTTCATTGCGTTATTTACGTTGTTGAGCAGACAAATTTTTCGAACAAATTGAAGCAATGGATTACCAATATCCTTCAAAATGATTGACATTGTGTTTGATCTTCAGAACTATCTTGGTCATTTCCAGTACATCTTTACTCCTAGAGTGTTTGGTACAGTATTCTACCGCCAGCTTTGTTGACTACCAAATGGAATACGACGTAGGTTATGAAAAGGGCTCCGCGTGCGTAAAATGTAATTTGAAACGTGTTACAACCGCGCAGAGATGAAACTCAAGGCTTAGGCTAAGTAATCACCAGGCTCGAGTAACTGTTAGTTTTATTTTAAGTATCTAGATGTTCGCTATACCGTTAAGAATAATTTTAGAGGACGTTGATGGTTAACCAATTGCTTCACAGGTACTTTGGTAGGTATATTTTTGGGTGATGTAAACGTTCATTCCCCGTGACACCACCAAAAGTTATTTTACTTGTGCTATGTATCTTTAAACTAGATTTTCGTCTCAAAGCCTGTTCATTTCAGAAATAATAGATACCTACCTTCATCAAATCCATTTCCACAAAAACATCTTCACAAAGTTTCTTTTTAAAGCCAAGCATCAGCATATTTCTCGCACGAACATGATTCACAAATAACAGCCGAAGAAACTAACAGAATAAAAAATGAATAATATGCTTTGGACGAATACGTCGCACATTAAGTTTAGTATTCAGCCCGCAATCGGGTACACACGTGCAAGATGAAACTGCAGGCTGCAGGCAAAGTTAAACCATTTACCGGGCGCACGTATAAAGGGAAAACATCGTGAGACGCCTGTTCGGAAAATATTGCGGAGGAAGTCATTAGGAAGGCACTGTGGGAAGTATTCAAGAAAATAGGAGCCATGCCGAGAGGAAATGAAAATTGAGAGTCGTTTCTTAAATCCAGTAAAATTTGTTTCTAGGTGTTTCTGAAATGCTCGGAATTGAAAGTAATTATAAATGGGTAAAGTAAATTAAATACTGTAAATAAAATGTGATGTGAAGTCCCAAATAAAACAACGTGTAGATAAAACATTAAATTGTTGAGCATTTAATAACGTTGAAAACAAAAATACAATTTGTATTGTTGTTAGAATGACACATGGATATTAGGTATCTATCTTTAAACAAAAACATGATCGCACAACGTTCACAAGCATCTGATAAATGGCTATTGTAATGGAACTTCGATCATCAATCGCAGAGTTTTAGTGCGGCATTTCAAAATACAACCATTACGAGTTCCTCAACAAAACGTATGCGATCATTGATCATATGAAGTTAGGAAATAAATTGGGTGACACACCTTGTTTTCAACGTATATAAATGTAACGTACAAAATTTATGAAAAAAAAAATTATTGCATTTTATTTAAACAATATTTTAATAAGTTTTATTTTTATATATGCTTAATATCTGGCCATAAAACAAAACAAAAAATACAAAAGCTCTTATACGCGATAATTAACGTCTCTTAAAAAATATGGAAGTTGTGGTGGTAAATAATCTAGAGCATCCCATGCTTGAGACGCGTTTTGCCCTGCAATGTCTTCGCTATTTGCTTCAAACAGTCCTTTTATCTCAGGTTGGTTTTCGTGCTGTTGGCAAAATTCCGATTTTTCTAATAATTTATCATCTATCACAACATTACAAAGTTGACTATGTGGATAACTTACATCAAGCCGATAAAAGCACTGTTCTGTAGATCCAAATTCGTGTTTACGTGCAGTTGAGTTACAACTAGGTTCAAAAACAATTCGGTCAGAATCGTCCTTTAAAGTGCTTGTTATAGGAACACCACCAGCGTTGGCCTCTTTCCATACACATGGACAGAGCTGCACTAGTTTATCGTTAGACCCATCCGTTGTGTCAAATAGCCAATCAGCACATACGCATGTGTCACAGCAACAATCGTCAGATTTACATTGATATGTTGTTGAAACTGCTTTATGAACAGAATCGATTAGTTGCGTTACGTTTTTAGACCTTGTTACTATTGGGCTACTTGCCACTTTGTTCTTTATAGAAATTTCAGTCAGATCTTTCATGACTTCCTCATTAACCAACACATAAAAATTTCCCGATGGCGTTACTTTCAAAGTTCCATTATGTGCTTTTCCTTCGTCTTTGCTATTAAGATTTATAATTATTTCTCCTGAATCCAACCGCTTTATGGGTACAATCTCTTCTGTATTATTCGTTAAAGAATTACTCCGTAAGTTGTTAAGCAAGGATTTTTTCGACTCCTCATTTAAAAGAATAGCGTATTGGCCAGAAGGAGTCTTTTTGGCAACTATAGAAGGTTCGGAATATAATTTGTCAGAAGGTTCTTGATACGTTTCCTTCTCTTTAACGAATGATTGTTTTGTAGTTATTGCTGGATTGTCGGGTTTTTTTGATTTTTTTAGATTTTCTCTGTGAAATTCTCTACTCGAGCCAGGCAAGTTGCTATTTATTTGTGCCGACGCTTGTGCTGATGAGGTGGAACTAATGCTTAATTTCCGTAGAGGATTATGAACTAAGATTTTAACATGCCCTGATAAAGTTTTAGCCAGCAAAGCATTTTTTTTCCCGAAATGACTTTCGTCTTCATTACCCAATTCTAAGATATAATTTCCAGAACTTGTTATACGTAAATCTACACTACGCTCGAGATTGTCTCCGAAATATTCTTTTAAAGTCTCTTTAGAGCATTTTTCAAATTCTTTGTCTAAAACAACTAAGTAATTATTTGATGATGTCGGTTGTAATACTGCTGGAAGTTCTAATATCTGATTTCTCAAAACGCATAATCTTACTTTGAAAAAACCTAAAACTTCTTCTCCGTTTCGATACTTTTCTTGAAATGATTGAGGTATCAGTAAGATTCCTTCAGACGGAGTTTTTATAAGAGTTGCATTGAAATTTTGATCATTACTAGCAATTCTTACAAAATAAGTCCCTGAAACCGTCTTTGAAAGAAATACTGGGCATTGTTTTCCATCAAAATGTATATCTTGCAAAGATAACATACCTCTAGCATAGAGAGCTATAGTACCCGATTTAGTCTTTGTAACGACTGTAGGTATTTTCTGGACTACTCCATTTTCCATTTGAATTTCTACTGCGACATTTGCGTTGCCTTGTTTATGTAATTGCTTGAATTCTGATCTATAGTTACAATTGTCCACACTTCTAGAATTAGACAATTTCCAGCTATTAATTGTTTGCTCTTCTAGCACTTGAGGACTATCAAATTCTGTAATTATCCTGCAACTAACTGAACTTGTATTTGATTCATCACAATAGCACGCTTTTATTACTTTTTTCTTATTCTTTAGCATTAAACCTGTGTCCCTCGTGAGTTTGCAAATATCTGAATCCAGAGTTGTTTTAGGACAGGTGCACTTCAGTTCTTTCTTATTCTTAGGTTTCATATATATTTCTGTCAGTACGGGGCTCGAAATATGTTCCAAGTGATTATCTGTGGTTGTAGATCCGGTAAAGCCTATTACCGGTAAATCTGGATCACTGTATGTAGTGCTCGTATTACCCTTCAACAATGAGTCTTTGTCACTCATGAGTAGTTCGGTGTCCGCATCAATTGGACTCTCTGATTTTTTAGGACTCGATAGCAATTTGTTATTTTCAGATAAATCTACATTCTTAATTTTATCCGATAAAGTATCTTTTAATAATCTGATCATATTTCTATGTATATCTAGTTTAGTTCCGGATGATGTTCGTCTAACTTTCACCCTGTGAGTTTTATCAATTATATGTTCTTTCGTATCAAAATCAACTAATACGTGTCCAGAGCTAGTTGTTCTAATAGATATAAATAAATAAGGATAAGTTATACTTTTCTCTTCTATTATTTTGGTCGTCTGTTCGTCTAACTCCATAGCTAAATTTCCGGATGGTGTTTGTGTCAATTCAGTAAATTGTTGATTTGACTGACCATTTTCATTTTTAATAGCTATCTGAAACTGTTCCGTAGTGTTAGGGTTATCTTTGGTCAATTCTTCGAATATTTTTTCGTGTCGTTCATCAGTAAACAAGATAGCTTTTTGAAGACTAGAAATTGGCTTTAAACTGGCTTCTGTTGGTGCAGCGTCTGACAGGGACAATGTAAGTTGAAGATTTTCGTTTGTTGTTTCCTGATAGTCAGCCCTTGTGCCTGCCGTCTTAACTCCTTTCATATGTTTTGTATCTGGAATCCAAATATTAATTATCAATATACCTTAATGAATAAAAAATTAAGACATTCCAAAATGTGTTTGAAATTACATGGGAGTACAAACCAAATGAAAGTTGAAACTAATGATATAAGTAACTCGATTTTTTATAACTTGCACTTGCAGCTGTCAAAGTCATAAGTTTGTCAGTATTTAATTCATCCGCCCGCTTACCTCTTCAGGGCCCCGCCGAAACCTCTTAGTACGGTTAGCACACTCATGTTGTCTGCACAGTTCTGTCATATTATTCTTTATATAAGTTCTTATTGTTTATTATTTGGTATTTTTACTTGTTACTGTTATGTTCAAGTTTAGTGAGTAAACCTCGTGCCATTTTGACGGTGATACCATGGCGGAGCCGGGACCATCAGGATCTCCTAAGCGTAACAAGAAAATAAGCGTTCAAGCCCGAAATTATAACATAATTAAATATTTTGAAGATGAAAAATTTTATATTTTTATCATCCCACTAACTGTTACCCGCTTTGTTCCCATCTGCCAAACGTGACAGTAAATAGAAATATGACTTTAAAAAATTACTAGTCAGTTACTAACCACGCGAAAAAGAAGAAGTACTTTCAGAAATAAAGTAGCGTTTGAAATATGAAATACGCCATAAACGCCATAACAAAAATGTCAATAAGTCTCGTTTACATGAGGAGAGTTTCTCGATATTTGGGATGCGAGATTGCCGATGCGAGAGCCATAAACGAGAATCTCAAGGTAATTCACAGGAACATTCACCCTTCTTGATAGCGGAGATACTCTTCTCGTGTGAACGAGGCTTTGCAAGTCCAGAATATATCTAATGAAGTACTGTCTAATTAAAAAAAGAAAAAGAACAAATAAATAGTACCTCGTGAAGTGAGACCGACTGAAAAGCCTGTTTGAATCTAAGATTATCAATATTTAACAAGGCATTTTCATTTGCTAACCCATTTAAAAAAAATATTTCATTGGTAACTTCAGAGCAAGAAAAAAGGATAAACAAAGCCTCGCTGAACAGATTTGATTTGAAGCGGCGTGTGCGCATGACATGTGCCTATCATAGTGTAGGCGGGTGCGGCTGCTTGCTCAGTGCCGTAGTTAAAATGTACGGAGACTTTTTTTTTTTTTTAACTATGTCATCTTGAAGTGTGATTTCGGAAATCATAACTTCTTAACCGGACTTACCTGTGGCTGCCTTAAGCTTCTACACTCAGGGCCTCCAGCCAGGGGCATATATAAACTATTCTAAATTAAAATTAAGTGTGCGCTCGCTATGGGCACCCCCTGTGGGGTACGAACCTCGGCTTAGGGCGACATCACTGGCGGGGGGACAGCAAGTTGGGACAGGCTGGATCAAAGGGTTTATATCATCATTTTAAAGCTACGTGCTCAGCTACGGCGCGGGCTGGCACTACTTCATCGGACAAGGGACGGGGAGGTGAATTTAATCGGGACGGACGCGAACGTGTTTTGCCTCGACGGCGAGGTCGGAATGACGGGAGGCGTCTGTTTCTGTGCACTGTACTGGTCTCCCTACTGCTCTCCTGGAGGAGAGTTATGGGGCCGTCTGGCTCTGAGAGAACATGCCGCGGACGGCGAATGACGCTAATATTGGATGGGACATAACTGGAGGCCTCGACAACCAGAGGGTTGCGATGTGTGGCGGCTGTATCGAAGTAACGCTTTGAGAGGCGTTTGAGAAATTGGCGGATTGTGGGAATCTTTAAGTCGAGATGGAGAATCTCGTTACGAACATAAAAGGGAGCTCCCGTGGCCTTTCTAAGGAATCGATTTTGGAGTGTTTGCATCCAATGTATATGATGGGGTTTTACAAGAGCAAAGACGGAACCCGCATAGGTCATGATGGGGCGAATGCACGTAATGTAAGTACGCATTTTGCACTTGAGTGACAATTTGCTGCGTGCATTCAGAACTGAATGGAGTCTACCTAGAGCAAGAGCAGCTCGCGAACGAACCTGCTTTATGTGCTCTCGAAACGTAAGATGTTGATCCAGTGTTACACCTAAGTATTTGGCTTGCTTCTCCCAAGGGATCTGCTTGCCGAACATGGTGACTGGAGGGGGGTGTACGGAGACGCTTTTGCGAGCACTTTTTAATCCGATCCTGCCTGTCCGTTAATGCTTTCCCCCCAACAAGTCCCTAAGCCGAGATCCGTCCCGCACAGAGGATGCCCTTAGCGTGTAGTCGCTTAGTTTATAAGTTTTTATATAGGATAGCCGGGTTAAGCATGCCGCAGATCAACCGACTTGCGAAATGCCATTCACAAAAAAAGGGCCCGAAAACGAGAGGCGTACACGTACATTTAAACACACGCACTCTCTTACACTCATATCGCCCCTGTGAGTGTCATTGAGAACGACAGAAATGTTGTCAGATAAAATCTTTTTATGCCTTATAACAATAGCCTGACCACGACTGAAATAAAGCATAATTATGTTTAATCGACTTCCAAAAAGGATGAGGTTCTATGTTCTTTTGTATGTTCTTATGTACTATTGCGGTCTAAAAATGTTTATCAGTTTTCAAATTAGATTCTTTACCACACCGTGTGAAGTAAAGTCTAAAATGCTATATCTCCTACTTATTACTTTTATTTCTTAGTTTTAAAGTTGACACATTACCATAGGTACCTAATGACATTTAACAAAGAAAATAGGTTTGAATTTTAATAAAATATAGATTTATTGAAATAAAATGGCTAGTATAACCCTGCAACAAAGGGCTGAAATATTATTTCTCCACGAAGATGGCTTGAATATTAGTGCGATATCACGAGAGCTCAATATATCTCGATTCACCGTGAGATTGTGGATTCGGCGAAATGGCAAAGAAGGGCAAATAACAGATCATCGAAGCAATTCTGGACGACGGGCAATACTAACCACCGCGCAAATAACTGATATGGTTCGGCATTACGAAGTGCGCGGCTTCACACCAACTAGTCATTTTGCTGCCTTGTATGATGTGAGTCCTCGGACGACTCGACGAGCTTTGCACAGAGCAGGGCTATACTACAGACGCACAGTATGATAAATGCCTCAAAAATCGGACATTGCTTTTTTATTCTTCTAATCGATAGTATGCACTGTTTTGAATGTCAGAGTAGAACTCCCAGATCTTAAATATACTTTAAAAAAGAGTTAGAATTTTAATTAGTTTTTTCTGGATTTTCAGAAAAACTCTTATATAAACGATGTGATATACATATTTGAACATTTGTTTTCGTAGTTTATTGACAATATATAAAAGGTATTATATAGGCGAAACAGAAAAGATTTTTTTACAATAGAAAAGCAAATATGCGTGATTTTAATTTTTTTCCTTTTTATTTTTTCCCTCGGACATCTTTTGTAAGTAGCACCTAATGTTTATCTTAAAATATGCTTCAAAACTGTACTATTAACTATAAAAAAAATCAGATGCTAATCTATCAGGAAATAGAAGATATGATGATTCTATGGTTTTCAAAATTTTCTATGATAATAGGGTTAACACTTTCAGAATACAAAAATTTTAATTAATAATTTCTGTTAAGGCAATTTTATTTTATATCTCAACGCGGGTCCCGGTGCCCGGTTGCAGTACTTATTGATGTCTGTACTAGTTATAAAGAGATACAATTTGTGAATTTGTTCATCTCCGAAACTTCTCATCCAATTAAAAAATTCTTTCACAAATAGAGAGCTACACTATTGCCAAGTGCTATACGATTTTATTGTAAAAGTATTTGACTTTCACGTGGACAAACTCGCGGGCAGAAGCTAGTAATTAATTAAAGAAGAAAGTCCTCGTTTTCTGTTACAAGAGTTTGTGTGTCAATATGTTCAAACTCTACGAGGCTTGTGACTTGGCTGGAACTAGATTCCTCTGCTTGGGGTTCTTCTCTAATATTTTGAACATTAATGGGTTTAAACAAATTCAAAACTGTGAATGACAGAGGTTGGCGTTGTAACTTTTTTAATCTCTGTTGAAGCCTGATATCGGAGATGTATGGGTCTGAAGACTCTAGTGCTCTATGAAATAAATCTAACATGGTCTTTTCGCGGTCAGATTTTCTAATGTGATGTTCGCTGTCGTGTCTCCAAAATTTATTGCGTGATTCACCGGCTTGCTCCGATAGGTCTCCTATAGGTTACGCTGAATGCGTGATTAATTATCTTGCCGTGGACCAATATATTGTGTAATATTACTCTCATTGGGTACCATTCATAATTCGTAACATTACTCGCAACAGATTTGGCGAAATTACCAAATTTTTCAGCATCTATTGGCAATCCACAGGATAAAACTACTAATATTGTATGTAGATCGTCTAATAACCACTGTGGAAGACCTAATATTTCGGCAAACACAGTGCGGTTTTTGTCAGACAAAGCTGTCCTAGCAGTATTTCCGTAATTTGTGATGCCAGAATTAGGCCGAACCACATCTTACAAAAGTCCTAATGTAGCCCTTATTTCTTGCTGAATTTTGTTTTAGTACTCTTTACTATTATAGCTTCCGGAGAATTCTGAGACACCCTCCACTTTTTGACTGGATTTTTGTAGGCAAGATGTAGCAAAAATTTAAATACACGAATCCACGTGTGTAAGGGGCTTAATCCATGTTTCATGAGCAGTTCATTTGTTGGTCGGGCATAAACGAAATCTAACTTATTAAATTCCTTTGAAGTGACCTTACAGAACGGGCACCTTAGTTGTGATGATGTATCAGTAATAATATTAAGTACTTTGCCATCAATGATTGTGAGATAAAGTTGGCTTTTTGCTACTACTTTATGGCCTTTAGACGTTTCTGCAAAGCACAGAAGTACGTCCTCAATTTTGTCTTCAACCCATTTTTTCTGAGAGTATCAGATCTTTGGTTTCTTTACGATACTGTATATGGATTGGTCGGCAGTACCGGTAAGATTGCGGAGCTGGATTGTACCACAGAACCTGGCCACACTGTGTTTTAATTTGCATAGGAATATAAGTTATAGCAAAAAGGCAACTTTTGTCTTCGTGACCTTGAGAGAAGCTTTGTTTATATAAGGATTGGCCTGTACTACCATCAAAGCCCCAAGATTCTTCAAATATGCAGTTAAGTGTGGTAATATTCTTTTGTAAACAGTAAAATGATATGGCTTCGTCACACGACTGAATAATTCTAATAAAAGTATAGCAAAGTAAGCTCAATAACGAAAAAAAGGCTTCTATTTCATATACTTGAACTGGATTAGTAAGGTAACATTGTTTTTTTGCGTTTCGAATACGGTTGTATGGTGGAAATGCATTGAAATCTCTATCCTTGAGGTTTTGTTGTAAAAAATGGTATGTTGAAGACGGACAGAGAATTTTTTATTTATATAGATTGCTAAGGCTTCTTCCGGAGTATAATAAGGCTTTGGATCTGTTTTGAGTTTTGTTGCTATTTTGGTTGGTCTTGTTGGGCTTAACAGAGATAAACTGATTACGTACTCGGTCTTTTACTGAACTTTTGTCTAATTTTTGCCCTCTAACTTCTACTGTGTCTCCGAAAACTGATAATTTTTTCAGCTGGTTCCTTTTCTAAGAACAAAGATAGTCGTTTGCGAGTTCTTAGTTGTTGTCTCTTACTGAGATCTTTATAGAATGAACCACTTGATTGAGAATCATCACTAATGACATCTAGGTTCCGGGTCAGGCGAAGACTCGCAATCTAGGGTTGCATTAAGGCTATTATCTTGTATGGAACTGGGATCAGTTTCGACAAAATCAATGTTATTTGGACCAGGTTCGATCAGGTCGGAAATGTATTGGGAACCTGGTCCAGGATGATCAGGCATGTGACTGGTTGTGACTGAAGGTTCAACATGTTCATAAATACAACTAGGGCCAAATTTGTTTTATCCCATTAAATTACCTATGGTACCTCTATACCTACTGTTTATAATTAATGAGTAAAACCTACTTCAATTTGACATAAAAAAATTTGGTTATAGTTTTTACATTTGTGATAACCCTAACAAAAAAAATACTCAACTCGAAAAATCCGAATTCCTTCGTGTTATGAATCTGATATTTTACAGGCAGGTTGATGTAACACTAAACAATAATGTGTGTGAAAATAAAATGCTACTACCTTCTAGAACCTGCGCAAAAAAATAAATTCAAAATTACAGAAAAAAACACGTAACTTGCTTTAAATTACACCTAAAAAATATTTTTGAGTGTCTAAAAATAGCAGACATTTGGCTTTATCGCATACTATAATTAAAACACAAAAATGTTGCAAAGATAATAAATTATAACAATTCTTTTGATTTCTATGGATAACCAGAATAAAATATAAAATAAATTATAGCTATGGTTCTAAGTTGAATTCGAATATGGGAATTCTACTCTCGCATTCAAAACAGTGCATACTATCGATTAGAAGAATAAAAAAGTGATGTCCGATTTTTGAGGCATTTATCATACTGTGAGACGTCATGCTATAAAAGTGGAATTCAAACCTCACAACAAAAGTGGAATTCAAACCTCACAACAAAACTGCCCGACTTAATTTTGCGCGACAATATCTTGATTTTAATTGGTCAAATGTTATATTTACCGACGAAAAATCTTTTAAATCGAGTCAAATTGGAAGATTGACTTTATGGCGTTATAATCGCACTCGGTATGATGAAGCTCATATCGTGCCTCAAAATGAATCTGGTCGCATAACAGTCAACTTATGTCCACTTATCTGTTAGATAAAACTCTCAACAAATGGTTGAAATTAAACGACGCACAGTTCGGGTTCAGGCCTGGACTTTCCACTGAAAGCGCAATATTGAGTCTTAAACAGACTGTCCAATATTATACTGACAGAAGCACGCCTGTGTACGCGTGTTTCCTCGACCTTTCTAAAGCTTTCGACCTCGTTTCCTATGACATATTATGGAAAAAGCTCGAGGAAGCATGCGTGCCAGCTGAAGTTATACGTGTTTTCCAGTACTGGTATGGTAATCAAGTGAACTATGTAAAGTGGAATAATTCACTCTCTGCGGCGTATGGGTTGGAGTGTGGGGTGAGACAGGGCGGGCTAACTTCGCCCAAGCTTTTCAACCTTTACGTCAACGAGCTGATCGCTGGACTCAGTAGTAAACGGGTCGGATGTTGGATGGACAACGTTTGCGTTAATAACCTCAGTTACGCAGATGATATGGTGCTGCTGGGTCCAACGGCCGGCTCCATAAGAGAGTTTTTAGAATATTGTGAACGGTACGCTGCTAGCCACGGCCTAGTTTATAATTGTAAAAAGAGCCTTTTCATGATCTTCAAGGCCTCAGGTAAAAAGCAGTCATACGAGCCAATTATCAACCTCAATGGCCAGCCCCTGCAAAGGGTGAAACAAGTAAAATACCTAGGGCATTATGTAACGGAGGACCTTAAAGATCATGAAGATATCGAGCGTGAGCGTAGGGCGCTCGCTGTGAGAGGCAATATGCTGGTCCGCAGGTTTGCTTGTTGTAGTAACGAGGTTAAAATAACGTTGTTTAAGGCTTACTGCCAGACCTTCTACACAAGCAGCCTGTGGGTCAGCTATACGCGGAAATCAATGGACGCCCTGAGAGTCCAATACAACAACAGCTTCAGAATGCTGTTGGGGTTGCCGCGCTTTTGTAGTGCCTCTGGCATGTTCGCGCAGGCGCATGTTCCTGACTTCCACGCAATGGTTAGGAGGAAGACGGCGTCGCTATTAGAAAGAACGCGGTCAAGTTCTAATAGCATTCTGAAGATGTTAGTGGACAAATTTGACTCACCGATAATGAATCACTTTATGCAGGTGTTGGTTAAGCAGGAGTGATTCATTAGAACAGGTGAATTCACATTTTTATATGTAAATATTGTTTTTTCTGTGAGCTTAGTACCTACTTAAACACACTAACATAGCTTTTAAGTTTTTTGTAACTAACCAACTAACATAAATGGATCATTGTTGTCTATAAAAATAAATAATTTAATTTAATTTAATTTATGGGGGTGGATGAGCCACGATGACGTCGGAGAACTGACGTCGTTAGAAAAAAGGGCAACTGCGAATATTTATGTGTCACTTGGAAGAAGTGATGCTGCCTACTGTGCGCATTGTGTATCCTGCGGCAGAATTCCCACAAATTGATTACGTTCAGGATAATGTACCGATACACAAAGCCCAGGCTACTATGGCGTGGTTCAACATGCATCGTGACATTCGTCTCATTCAATGGCCTGCTCGTTCAGCAGATATGAACCCGATTGAAAATCTGTGGGACATAATGGTTCAACGCTGGGACTGTCAGAACGAAAGAAACCCTGAAGCTCTTAAATCACATTGTGCACGGGTATGGGATGATATCAGGAGGACTGATTTATGCGCGCGCCTTGTCTCATCTATGCGAGATAGAACTACGTGCCGTCATAGGTGCTGATGAATGCTATACTAGTTATTAAAACTATAAATTACTTATTGATAATTTCCATAAAAATATAAAATTTTTTTGAATTTCTGTTTGATGATTATTTCTTTCTATTATTACATTTTTAGTAACAAGTTCGACCTCGCTTGGTGAAAAAAGGTTTTTTTGAGAGGCCAATTACAACGTTAATTTAAAAAAAAAAAGTGCTCTATACCTAATAAAATCACTATCATCATCGACCTTGTGACATAGATGTGTGCATGCAATTATAAGCCTTAAGGTGGTAAACATTCTCAGACCGCGACCGTATGTCCAACGATATTTTCGTCAAATAATTATAACTTTTATTAATTTTGTTTGGGTAGTATTTAAAGTTAGCGTCAATAATACGTATTTGTCGCACTTGATGTTTTCCTAGCACTAAAACTTTTTACAGTGAAAAATAACTTTAATTTCGGAACTTAAGCAAAAAAACGGAAATTCTAAATCAAAGACACCGACTTCCAATTTTCCGAAATTTAAGTAATTTTTCACTTTGTAGTGTTTTCTTGGCAGTCGCTTGTGGTTTGGCAATTGGGCAACAAATCTTTACTATTACTTTGTCAATTAATACGACCCGATTTCGAGGTGTTGTCTTTCCATTTTTCTTAGTCTGAGTTGATAACCTAGAACAATCGCATCCCGCGTTCTTTCCTCTCGATGAACACATTACACCACGACGTTCACCCACCGGAACCTGAGGCAAAATTACGGAAGTGTTCAGTACCTAAACATGGTGGTCAGTTTTCTAAAACTACCGAGAAATTAAACCACCATGTATTTTTATTAGTTTTATGACGAAAAGATATATTTGAAATTCATGAAGCATAATTCGATACTTTATAATATAATATGATGTTTGTGACAGTCTTGATTAGCCAGATACTATTTGCTAAATTCAGGAGATTCTACTTATATGTCTATTATTGTCTATTGTCGTGAAACTTCTTCTTTAGATACAGATGAGACTTCAGTGTCGCATCCCATGACTACCTCGATCATTCGATGTCGAGATTGACTCATAACATCTTTAACTACTAAAGTTATAACTACTAGAATCTCTAAATTATTGCACTCCCACGCAACTTTCAAACCATAAACTACTATTTCACTGACCTTTATGACATGATTTTACCGCTTTGCCTCCACTAATGCATGCAGCCTGAACATAAAAATATTACTATATTATTTTACCCCTATCATCTAAGTTAACAAACATTAGTTTAAGATTTTCCTGTTTTTGTATGTAAGTAGCTACGTACTAATTCTATTAAAAACACGTAAACAAAACCAATTACTGGTCAACAACCAACGTTGCTGCTCAAATCATCATATCAAATTAGACAAGCATCATTTTATAATACATGGTGGTTTTACTGTACTACCGATAGGGACTGATGAGGGTGACTTCATATTAGCCCCTATAAACCGCACGACAGCCGCTACGTGTTAAGGGCCTACCCAACCTCAAATTGCTTAGCATGATCCTCCGTTATGCCGAAAATGCTGCAGCATTAATTTTGAAATAAATATAATTGTTAAACTTGAGGATTGATGCTAGGTCCTATGTTTGACGAAAACACGATTACATAAAATGTTCTCGATAAAATTCCAAAGTTACCTCTAAACGGAACTATAAACTGTTGGTATTCAAAAAATACTTCAAATTAGATCATGAAACTGCATAATAACTGAACTAACTATAAAGCAGGTTTTATGTTTTTTTGTTTTTTTAATTACCATTATTTTCACCGTTAAAAGCAATTACCCAAACTATTCAAGGCTTGGAGCCGCCAGCACCTCATTCCGTCTCGCTCACACTCAGGCCACGAGTAGTATGGTGCGAGCGAGATAAAAAGTGCATTTTAGCTAAGGTAGTAGGTATAGGCCCTTAATTATAATGCTTTTGACTGATCTCTCCTATACACGTCATCAGTCGCATGACAGTCTTGCTCAATGTCACTCCAAGGATGATTCTTGGAGCAGCGATCGGCAGTGAAAGTTCCAAAGAAACCACATCAGTACAATGTTTCAAAGCTATTCATTCGTACTGATGAGGTCCCCTTAAAAAGGTGTAATACAACAACAAAAAAATGTGACGTTTGTGTTGACACGAGACGTCACCTATGGCGTATAGGAGACCTCAGCAGTGTGAACGACTAAAGGCTCTTACATACTGGGGCAATTCGTCGCGCGACGCGAATTTTAACAAAACAATTTCTCACGGCGAACAATGCGGCGGCGTCGCATCGCGCGACGAATCGCCCCAGTATGTAAGAGCCTTAATGCGTGAAAGTAGCGCGGAGGTACCGCTCCCATCAGTACTCATAATATAATAATTTATGAAAAAAAAAGAAGTTCAACATCAACGCGGTTAAGGATTGCAATCTGAATAGGCGCCGGTGGCGCGATGCGGACCATGCAAGCATGAACACCACGCGCAACGCATTTAAAATACCTACTCATGCAAAAGCTCTATTATTTTGGCAAAAATCGCTAGCACCGGATCCGGTCGCCGAATTCGGTGTGAACGTTTAATCATGCCGGATCCGCCGGATTACCGGATCCGTTCTTCCGGATTGCAATCCCTAAACGTAGTGCCGTTGCACGGCTCATAGCGACAGATGGGAAGGTGCACCCAGTCGATGAGGTAGGCGATCCTTATGAATTCGTTGATCACTTAGAACTTTGTCACATGAAACTCGTCAATTGATGTATTTATGTCACATTTAGCCATGTCAAGGTTCTAAGTATGGTTAAGCGCTGAGCAGACGATGTACAATTTGTCCACGACAATAGAACGTAAGGAAATCTATGAACCCTGCCAGGGTTGCGGGAAAGTCCGAAAGGGATACCAGGACCTTGGCAACAGGCAAATGAAGGAACACGGGTGGGTTTTAGTCAGTAAAAGAGTAAAAATCTGACACGCCCTTCCGCTCCGCCTAGAGCGGGAGAAGTCATTGGATGATTTCCCACCCTCAAAAAAAAAAAGGAAATCTATGAAATATCACCAGAAATCTATGCAAGCTATATTAGACTCAGAAATAGAGAAATAGAGGTAATTTCTGTCCGCGGACAAATTGTCCATCGTCTGCTTACCGCCATAGGATTTTCGTAGGTTGACCGTACTACAAAGCAGTGAGACCGTACACTCACCTTTTCTTGCTGGCTGGCTCTTCTGGATGTCTTGCCGGGTAAGATGGGCGGCGTGGGCCGGCTGCAGCGCATGTCTGCTAGCGCGTCGGGCCCCAGCATACATTGCGCGGCGCGCATGTTTTTCGTGAAGGGGCACGTCTGGCCCCCGCACGGCTCTCTCTTCCACTCCGCCGCGCCCAGCACGCCTTGCATGCCGTTTTCTACCCCGTTCGCCGCTGACTCCGCTTCGGGACAAATCTTCACACTCATGTCCTATAAGCAAAGTCAAAGTCAAGATCAAATCAATTATTTCTATTAGGTAGGTACATAAAAGGCACTTCTGAATGTCAAAATTTACAAAAAGAAATTGAATTGATTTAGTTGCCATTTCCAAAAGGTAGTTTCGTATGGATAAGAATGAGAAAGAAACTCCATCTTTTTAAATGGCTTATAATATTTTGTATACATTAATTACCTATAGAATCCATACTAATATTATAAATTCGAAAGTAACTCTGTCTGTCTGTATGTTAGGTACCTTTTCATGCCTAAACCACTGAATGGATTTCGACAAAATCTGGCAATGAATGAAAAAAGAAAGAAAATACGTTTAGATCGATGGCATCCTGGAGAAGAACATAGGGTACTTTTCATCGACATACCATGCCCTATATGTGAAGACGATTCAAAATTACTATACAAAAATAGATACTTACAAAGAATTAAAAAGAAGCAATGACAGATTAATTATTAATTATGTGATTTATATATGGGAATAAGAAGGAATGCTAGTTCAAGCCTATGGTCGCGTACGACCTAAAGCGACGGTAGCGCGAGTGCGCGGTCAACGCGATCATTTGTATGAATTATGACATGCAAACACGACTTGATTGATCACGCGCTGAATACCTATATTTGAAAAAAGTATGAAGTGTTTTCATGAAAATTCACGTCGCCAGTTGGCACCACTTTGAAAATAGGTCTTCCATTTCGACAACGAATATAAAATACAAGATAATGTTCATCATTCATTTCATTCATTCGTTCGTTTTCATTCATATTTTCATTCATTCGTTCATCATTCAGTCAGGACTTGACGGCTCAGTGCTGCCACCCGATGAACGTCATTTCAGAAAACCCTCATTGCTACGCGTGGTGTGGGAACGAGTCCGATGTCGAAAATATAGTTTTTAGAGCTTTTGTCTATGTTCCAAATTGGCACAAAAACGGCTGAACGCATTTTGATGAAATTTGTTACACATATAGTTTACTAGCTGCGCCCCACGGTTTCACCCGCGTAAGTCTCGATACCGTGGGAATATCGGGATAAAATTATATTATGTGTTAATCTAGGTTATAAACTATCTATTGCCAAATTTCATCCAAATCCATTCAGCCGTTTTTGCGTGATTGAGTAACAAACATCTAAACACACAAACACACAAACTTTCACATTTATAATATAAGTAGGATAACCTAGATTAACACAGAGTAGGTACTTTTAATCCCGGCAGTATGTTCCCGTGGGATATTTTCCAAAATCCACGCGGGCAAAACCAAGTTAGTAAAAGACCGCGACAAACGCAATCGGGGGATGAATGTGTCTACCTACATACTACAAGATCTCAAATATTTAAAACACTTACAATCAGTTCCATCTCAGTCTGTCCACACGATCCGGGGTAAAGCGGCGGTATAGGAGCCTTCTTAGTACAAGGACAGCTTTGAGGCCCTTTAGGACAGTTGCACTCGTTGCTTGAGTGCCAGCGGCTACACGGCGGCTGGGGGGTTAACATAGCACTCTCATAAGTGAAGCGAAATCACATTCTATCTCCACTCTACATATTTGTTTTTGTATAAACAGGGACAGACCTTCGGTGGTCTACGCATACAAAAATTTCGGTCAAAATCGACTTGCGAACAGCCAAGCGATTTTGTACCATGTGTAGTGCAACTATTAGGCAACTTTCACTTAAACTGCACTTGCAAATTATCAAAGTACGGGCACTACCTGTTTCACAACCTCTGGATAAAGTAGGTACGGTTAACTGAACCCACAAAAACGAACATAATTTTGTTCCATTTTTTATTAAATTTATAATAATATGATGAATAATATGAATAATAATTTTATAAGAATATGATAATAATATTTCTAACCAGAGACAGTGAAACAGGATGAAGGAAAATACTATTCCTACTTCAGAATAAATACAATAATATCAATTCAATTCAATGCTAAGAATAAGGTTTAGAAATTAATAGTAGTAGTCCATAAGCATATACAGGATAAAATTGAATTCATTGAGATCCGCTTATAGATCATAGACGTTCAAGACAGTAATTTGACCAAATAGGCTGGTTCAAACATATTGATCTAATTGGCGTTATTTGCGTCAATTGATTGGCATCAATTAGAAATGAAGAAAGAAAAATGCGTTTATTGGCATTGCATCAGAAAAATACACTTTAAAACTATAAAAACAGAAAACAAGTATTAGAACATACAGAGTATATACAATTGAATGTGTGTGGGGAAAATTTGATCAAAATAAGTTGTCAAATGGCATAAAGAAAAAAAAACTTTTTTACAAAAAAATATTTTATTTTTCGCTTTTGAGCTACCATCCACTCCAGGGTACTCCAGGGGGTTACTCCAGGTTAAAGACCTGGAGTTGATGATGAGTGGTTGTGTCATCAGAACTATGTATGTGTGCGAAATTTCAATAGAATCGGTTCACAGTTGAAAATTCAGTTGGTGAAAAATTAATCAACCCCATTTTTTGTACATTTAGGGGTGGATTATAGTTTCCAATTTTAAATGGGACCAACTTTGAGGTATACCCTTCCCAATAAAAAAATAATTTTTCAAATCGGACATCTCACTAAAAAGTTATGCGTGGTCATACATAAAAAAATAAAAAATAAATTATATACAATACGGGTCGACTTGAGAACTTCCTCCTTTTTTTTTCGTCGGTTAATAAGAATTTTCGTATTTCTATTTGATCAAACTGTTTGAACCAGCCTGTCTATGGCCCGCATTAAGGGGTACTCATCATTATGAACAATTTTCACTATGGTAACAAACCTGAAATCGCGAAAAAAAAACTGCAGTTCCCTACATTTATGTTCGCATAACTGTACATCAAAATTTAAGGAACAGCTGTTTTTTTTTTTCGCGACTAATTAAGAGTCCCTTGAATTCAAATTCACCCTGTATAATTGACAAGTTAATAATACCTTCCTGGTTGGAGTAGCCTTGTCTTTTTTGGGTGGACTGGTCACTGCAACGTCTTTGAGACAAAGCATCAGCTGCTTATAAGTGTCTGGCTCCATCTAGGTGCAAATATTCAAGAAATCAAGTTAGTAAATGCCATAAAAAAAGAAAAGAAAGATGGAAATATTGTCTAAAACATGCAAATCCAAAAAAAATACGTCAGAAATTCAGACAAAAATCGGTAGCACAATACCATTTAAGACCCTCCCTTACCTCAGCTTAAATTCATTTTATATCTCTCTCGCCCCATACTACTCGCGGACTGAGTGAGAGCGGGATGGAGTGGGGTGCTGGGGGCTCCAAGGCTCGAAAAGTTTAGGTAATTGCTTTTTACGGCGACAATAATGGTAATTAAAGAAAAATAAAAAACATAAGACCTGCTTTATAGTTAGTTATTATGCAAAGTTTCATTATCTAATTTGAAGTATTTTTTTAATACCAGCGGTTTTTAGAGGTAACTTAGTTTTTTTTTTTCTATAATATAATCGTATTTTCGTCAAACTTAGTAACAGGATCAATGCTCAACTTTAACATATAATTTATTTCAAAATTACTGCTGTAGTATTTTCGGCATAACCTAGGATCATGCTAAGCAATTTGAGATAAGGTAGGCCCTTAATCTTGTACGAACTAGGCGATAGCGAGAGTCAAAGAAACACAGCTGAACTACTAGGATAAACATTAAAGTGCCACCAGATTCAGTCCATCGATGACTTCGACTGTTCCGTTCGATTCAATGGTGTATGTCATCGGTCTCGGTTACGAAAATAAGTTACACAATTAGATAGCAGCACGCGTAACATGACCACCATAGATACGGGTTTTGTCGACGGGAGAATAGACAAAGTGACAGATAAACAATCACAATCTGTCATTTTGTCTAATCTTCCGTCGACAAAACCCGTTTCTATGGCGGTTATGCTACGCGTGCAGAATGGAATCGCAAATCATAGACAAAGCAAATTCATTCACGAAGAAATATTTTTTAGAACACACTTACCTCGCATCTTGTCTTCACCGCTCCACCGACTATCGTTAAATTCAAATTCTTTTTCACTGAACTCAAAACGAACTCTTGCACGATTTTCCTAGTTGGCTCATCAAGTTTTCCATTCCTACTTCTCCTCAAGCAGTTAAATATACATTCAGCCACCTCTTTACCGGGGCAAGTCTTTACTTTCTTTTCCAGAACAGTGTACATATTTTCAAATACATTGTCTAAGAATTTCTCCTTGATACGCGTGCACACACAGTCCCTAGTATGATCAGTACTACAGTGGTCGCCTTCCTTCAGACAATCCCGTTGAATTGCACATCTTGGACAATCGACGCAGAACCCCATTACATCTTCACTGTCAGTAAATTTGTGGCACTTAGTACATTTAGCCGTAAACACATTTAATTCATCGGTGATTCTTTTCGCTTCATCAGCAATATTTTTTTCTCTTTTCGCACATCTTACTGCACAAGTGTCATATGAATTTTTTAGTAGTTCAATCTCTTGTAATAGCGCCTCTTTCTAAAATGTTATGTTAATGTTGAGTATATGTAAATCTATTATCGTAAATATACATATTAAAAAAAACTGATTTGGCTATTATTTGTTTAAAATGTTTGTAATAATCCGAATTAGGTTTTTTACGGAAATAAATTTGGAAAAGTTGCTCGTTAAATTAGTTATCTCCGAAAAATCTGAAAATCTTGATATTTGTATGTTTGGAGAGAATAAATAAATTAATAAAAATAAATAAATTACCGCCTGATCCCTCGGCCGTTTTTGGCGCCACTTTGGCTTGAGATAGAGCGCACTGCACCGAGCGCGTGCCGAAATATTAGTGCATTTAATTACTTCTGATTTATTTAATTGCTTTTGGGTGAACTAATGGTGATTATAGAAGGGTTTTTATAAGTACTTAATTAACTAAGCAATGGATGACGAAGATCAGGTGAGTACAAAACCTATAAATAGGTACTAAATACCAAGGTATGGAGCGAGAGGGCATGGGAAGCCGTCAACTCTTTTTGCGAAGCAGTATTGCTCGCGAAGGAGGAGGCGCAACTCGTGAGGTAGAAGCAAATTTCGCGCCCTCACGCCCCTAGTCTCCGCAGGAGATGCCCTGGGCGTCGGGAATCCCAGGCCGATTCCCGACCACCGTAGGCGCGGGCTTGCGGACGGTGAGCAATGGGTAGCTCGCGGTTCGATAAGAACCACGCACGGGTCGACGGCGCGTTATGTTCCCTCCGCGCCTCAAAGAGATTTCAGCACAACTGACGGGGTGCGCTAGAGCCGATGCCGATGCCTGCCAGGGTTGCGGGAAAGTCCGAAAGGGTTACCATGGCCCTAAGGAACACGGGTGGGTTTTAGTCACTAAGCGTTTGACACGCCCTTCCGCTCCGCCCAGAGCGCGAGAAGTTAAGTATTTGATAGTCTCACCCAAAATAATAAAAATAAAGGTCCACGAAAAAATGTACGTCTGCAACTTCACTTTTTAGAGAAAGTCTTTTATAAATTGAATGTGTCTGTCTGTTCCATCGTAGCTGCCAAACGGCTCAACCAATTTTGTTTTTACGATTTGCATGCCTTGATGAGTTTTTTTAAACTTTTGTTTTACTATTTAGCACAAAAAATTCTTAAGTTAATTTTAGTTTTTAGGTTTTAGTCTAGCATAATAGCAATAGCGTTTGCATAGATTATTTTTTATGCGTATTCCGTGGAAAATGTTGTTGGTTACACCTTTGGTCGTATTTTTTTTGTATTTCTTCCTTCAAAATGTAATGCGTCAGTTTGTTTTCCCTTATAAATAAAATAAAATAAAAGTTATAATCTCCTATAATGTATATTCCGATATTCGTAATCTGTATGTACTCTGCTTCGTAGAGTCTGGCAAACGAAAGTTGATCCTGGAAACAAGCGCGAAATTTAAAAAAAACAGGACTGTTTATCCCTGTACAAAGTGTGATAACACGTTTTGATACTTGAAATTGTATTTTATTTAAATTAAATTAAATTTCAATTTACAACACGTGTTATCGCACTATGTACAGGGATAAACACTCTTGTTTTTTTAAATTTCGCGCGTGTTTCCAGGATCAACTTTCGTTTGCCAGACTCTACCCTCCTTATATATATAGTCTGTTTTTTAATCTCGTAGACCAATTTGACAGGTGCAAATGTCAAACTCCAAATTGAAAAAACAAACAAAAATCACTTGAAATGTCATTTAGTCTACGAGATTAAAAATCAGACTTTAGCAGTTTACTTGGTGACGTGGATACTTATATCTGGTCAACAACATTTGAAAAGTGGAAAATCATCTGTTGTTAGAAATGAATTAACTCTACATAAGTGTCTCTAACCTCTGCTCGAAGATCTTCATTCTCAAGTTTCTTCTGTAACAGAGCCCTGCAAATCTTCTGCAATTCATCTCTTGCTTCTTTTACAGAGTTGGAGCCTTCGTTTTCTTTATTAGCCTTACATTTGCACTCATCACCAATGGCAGTTTGAAATTTTTGCTTATCCTCTGCTATTTTTTCCATTCGTGCCTTAAATAATATTAAACGCGTAGGATTAGTTCACTCAGTCTGTTGTAGAAAAAATAGCAAATATAAAACATAGGCATGTGCAGTTGTGGTCTACATGTTCGGAAAATAATATGCATGGATTCACATATGGCACTGAATCCGCACTCTTTTCACATAACGTAACATAAAATCACGTCCGTTTTCCCCGAACGGTTAGACAAACGTGTACCAGTATGTACACCCACATAGCACCAATTATGTTCAAGCCTTAATTAATAGCGGGCGAGCCTATCGAAAACAACCGGGCACAAATCCAGACTCCGGATTGCTACTATACCCAATTTGACCAACCTGGGAATCAAACCCAAGACCTCATACCCGCTCAGGGACACTCGGCGCACTATGGAGCGGCTTATACTCGGAGATTCTTAGAAGGATAAAATCAAGAATTAAATTATCCGGTAAAGAACCAGAGTTAGCATAGCTTGCAGAGTAGGCAAGCTGACTTAGCAGTAGGTCATGATTGTCGAAGGACCAATGGCCGGTGGAGCAGACGAGTCCTGAAGTGGAGACCGCGTATCGGCAAGCGTAGTGTGGGACACCCCCAACTAGATGGACCGACGGCCTTAAAAAGGTGGCTGGGACAGACTGGAAGGTGGAAGACAATGTTGTGGCGCAGCCTGGGAGGCCTATACCCAGCAGTCGACTGCGATAGGCTGAGTTGATTGACCTCATGCTCAGCAGTAACACTTGCTACCTTACCATCAGACCAAAGACGCAGTAAAATTTACAACAGTGTCTGAACATGTGAAAGTCACACTATCGTATAAACTTATATAACACCGCCGTAGTGAGTAGGTACAGTCTCGGACTTTAATTGATGAACCACTTGGCAGTGTTCGTATTTTAGCCGTGTAATGCAAATCGGGCTTAGTCGGTTATACTCGTACATCCACGAAAAGTCATGTCCTCGTAATAAAGAAGAAGAAAATTATATTTAATATCTTTACCGGTTGGCTAACCTGAGAGCCAGAACTACAAAGTTGACAGTGGAGTGACTACCCAAAGTCAACCAATTGCAGGTCTAGCAACCGTAACCTAGCGATGATTGTTTTAGCGTGGCCATAGTAACGGTAGCGTACGGAGAAACTTTAATTAGTCATTAAACAAATTCGAAAATCACGCCTGACATCGACATTTCAACTGTCACTGTCTTCGGATAGGTTTTCAGAATTATCGAGTTAATGAGTTAATTCAAAGGAGGTTAGTATCAAATAGATTGGATAAACATTGTATTTATTTATCATTGAGAACTTATTAGTCAACCTCTATGGATTCGTCATCTTGTTTACGAGCATGCGATTTGAGTTCGTGTTTAATCGTGTAATCTCGTGAATGTATGAAACTGCAAAATTTCAAAGTTTGACAGTGGCTCATCAATTAAATTCCGTGACTAATTAAAAGATTAACAACTCACGTTTTTATTTAACATGCCATTTTTATCCTGTATTATCCAAGGAAAAGGAACCCTTGTTTTAATGTTTGCAATTTAACAAAACATTAAATTGAAAACATATTTTAATCTTGAAATAAAATCTTTTGTTATCTTAGAATGTTGTAACTTACATCGGAAGCATTTTTCTTCGATGTATACGAATTCTTTGCAGCATTCAAATCCTTCTCGTTATTCGCTATTCTCCTCCTATAACCATCAATTTCAAGTTGCATAACCTTAACATCATTCTCCTTTTGAATTTTTTTCTCATTAATTTCTTGATTGCACTTGTCTATACTTTTCATTTGAAATTCCAGATTTTTCTTGTTCTTCCGCCACTTGATAACACTTGTTTCTATTTCCTTAAGCTATAATAAAGTTAAGCGGTTACCGTCTGTTTTTTAATCTCGTAGACTAATTTGACATTTCAAGTGATTGTCGTTTGTTTTTTCAATAATTATAGAGTTTGACATTGGGAAACTGTCAAATTAGTGTACGAGGTTAAAATAACGACTTTAGGTGCCTACCAACGCTGATAACTGAGTTGGTGAAGAGTTCAATCGTAATAAACAATGTTTATTGGTAATGTGGTACAGTTCGATTCAAACTTAATGGCGGCTCGGAACATGAGGCGAGTCGCTGCGCAGTAACAATTTCATGTGACAGTGGAGGTGAGAGGTACGAGTAAATAATAAAGCTGTAGAGTTTGTTTGTTTGAACGCGCTAACCTCTGGAACTACCTAACAGTCGGATTTGAAAAATTCTGTTTGCATTTGATAGACCAATTCACGAGGAAGGCTATACGCTAACAACAAGATCCTTAAGAGCCGAGGTGTTGTGCCGAATCCAAATAAATTAGAAAAACACAGGAAGATAATGCTAATGAAGAGGAGTATTGGGTGGCTTACTAAAAAGAATATCGGTTCCTATCTTACCTGTTTTTGCAACTCTTTATTTCTATTCTGAGACTCAGCCAATTTCGTCTTGTACGCGTCTTCCATACAAGCCCACATACAGTCCGCTTCCTTCATTAGTACAACCCCTTGTTTTTCCTTTTCTTCCAAACCGGTGATCTGTTCTGTTAGAGATTTCTGAACTGATTCGAGCTCACACAATCTATCGGTGCATTTCTTGTCGAATGAAGCCGCCTTTCCATAAAATATTAAAAACACTCATGAACATTTTACGGTTGAACAATAGACGTATCGTTTAAAATAAATACGTAAGTATTAAAAAAACTGAGGAGTCCAAACTTCTGAGTTTTGGAGTTTAGCTCACACCTCAGTCATAAAAACTTACTCAGATATATGGCTTAGTAGGGTGCTCGTAAACTACGGTTTAGAAAACCGTCTCTACTTAGCACACTTCGTAATAGTGTCTCAAACAGGTAAATTTAAACCCAAGTAAAGACCTAACACGTTTCGCTTAGCAGCCAAAAAAAACAGAAAAACAGAAACCCTTTTCCCAGGTACTTATTTCAAACCTCAGACCAACAAAATAAGAAAGACGGAGCATTACGAACATCAAAAGTGAAGCCACCTTTTTATCTATGTGTGTGTAAAAAGGGTTGTCATTTGTTAAAGTTCTTCCCTATAATTTGGGGAATAATATTTTGGGTAGGATAATATTGTACGAGTAAGATATTGTTGAGTATGGTATTGTACCTCAATTGTTAGGAAGGATTCCGAAACCGAAACCATTTTTTTTTACATCGCAATATAAAATAAAATAATAATTAAGTACAAAGTGCATTTTCATACAGCCCTATCGTCAATGGCTACATGAGGCAAGTCTGGTAAGTCCTACAAAAAAAATTACACGAGTAATGGCAGCTTTGATTAAAACCTTAGGAAGATAAATGAAGAATTAGGACATGCTTGAACAAACGTACATCCAGAACTTTGTGAAACTGAGTTTTCAGCAATTACGTAGGACGATGGAAATAACATCAAAAAAATAAAATTTGGTACAGTAGTATTTAAATTAGCTAGACTAAGCTGAGAAACTAACTAAAATAAAAATACAGTCTCGTGTTTAATTACTGTTTTGATAAAATCTCATTTTTGTTTTTCAAATTTTATATACGTTTTTAGTATATCCGCTTTTGATCACACGGCGAAGTCCACGATTAGTTGAATAAAGGTCATTATTATCAAAATGATCGGAACAAACCACGCTGGTTTTCGATGGCAACCATTCTGGATCATTCCGACTATTTCTTATAGCTACTATCCATTTACTTTTATTTTCAAGATTACTTGGAAATCTAAAATATTAAATACATAAAAAAACAGGCATATAATTACTCGAACTGAAAAATATCGAACGGGAAAATTTCAAATCATATTATGGCAACCCTCGCACTTTAAATGTCACTGTTTTCGTTCGTTCATTCGTTCAGGTTTTTGTTCCAAGTAACCTAAAATTCATAGTTAACAAAATTAAGAAACGATGTTATTTGAAGTACTTCCATATGAAAAGTGATTCCTGAGACTTTTTATGTGATTTGCTATTGTTTTTACAAGTTTTCACTACACAAGAAGACATAATTCTATTTTTTTTATTGAAGTTTACTAGACGACGACTCGTGACGTACTAGGAGCGATGAGCATAGTTTTTGTGTAGGTGTGTGCGTGAGCCTGTGTGTTTACTTGCAGGAGCATAGTTTTGTGGCTACACGTTTGATGTATGTAGTGCTCCGTCTTTCTTTTTTTGTTGGTCTGAGTTTCAAACATCCTTCAGTATTTCAAGTGAGCTAATTAGTATATATTCAAATATTTAATTTGTTGGTTATAAAATGATGATTCTATGACAAAACGAGGCCTGTGCTGTGTTCTGCCATATTTATATCTGGAATAAGGGCACAGAATGAAGATGGAAAAAAAGGAATAAAAACTACACTAACTTCTTTAAGGTTGCCTAAAGCTGCACGCAGTGAACCGTCCTTTTCCCTTCTATTAGAACTAGACGCACCGCAGTCATGCTTTTTTGGCTGCGCTTTGTTTGCACAGCATCCACGCGTTGGCGATGATTCTTTACTAGTACACGATTGGCACAAGCTAGAAAATGATGAAATTTGAATACTAATACTTACTGGGATAAAGATAATTTATTCGCTATACAGTATGTTAAATAACAGAGGGCGTTCCCTTAAACTCGATAATCTATATCATTAATAGATTCAAATAAAAATATCAGCATATAAAAATGAATTAGAAAAAATCTGAATAAAAAAAAACTAAATTGGCAATAAATTCGAAACGACCTGTTTAAAATCAAAATACTAACGCGGAATAGTACCTAGCGTAGTGGCGTAGCCCAAACCGGCAACGTCGCAATTTTTGTCTCGCGCGCGCACGATTCCGAGCGAGCGTCACCGAGCCGGCCGGCCGGGCGGGGGACGGGGGGCGGGCGGCGCGACGGCACTGAATGGCGAGCGCTGACTTTGGTAAAGGCGGCAAAATTAATACTGTACCTTTCCACAGACGATATTAGCCCTTTACTCCGTAGGAATAGAGATTTTAATAGCGTGAGTCAACTGATGCAAATATGCATCAGTGGGGCTCAACGGTTTTGATTGCTGCAACATTGCACCGGAAAACGAGCGGAAATACAGTGAAAAACACAGCGTCGTGTTGTTATCAGTAAAATAAAACATTTATGTACGAGTATGTTTAGATTTAGCAATAACATTTAACAACCCGTCTCAAATGCCCGGCTGACAAAGGAACGCGTCACCAGACCCCTTGGGCTTGTAAGAACCTATTCGCAAACAGTAAAAACATAAATTCATGTACCTATCTAAGCCACGTTTCAATCATATTAGAATACAGAGTACAGCGAATTATTCTGCACGCAGCGGCCGAGTCACGGGGTGGCGCGTCGGCAGCGGTTTGCCGACACGTCACGTCGGTCGCGGGCTCGCGGTCAAAAAATAAACAGATAAAAGTACAGAAGGTCCACTCATGGAACAAGTACACCAATGTGTTTTACCTATTCACTCAGATCGGTGACTCCGGTGCCTTACAGTGCTAATAAGAAAGTACCTAATTAGAAAAATAAATTGTATCTAAAAAATTACGTAGTAGGTACCTACGCTATTAATAGTGTGCGGTTAAGTATTAGAGAAAGTTTCATTTAACAGTTTAGGCTAGCTTTTAAATGATAATGACGGTATTGCACGTTAGCAATCACTGGCTAACGTTTTGTAAAGTTTTCTGCAATGATATAAAAATTTAAAAAAAAAAATCCTTATAAATTACTTAATAGCAATCGTGTAACACCACAGAAATAATACGCTCGTTGTACGGGGTAGGTACTCCCTGAGTGTAAAAGTAGGTTTAGCAAAGAGTGGGCCTTCTGATCTTATTTATTTTGTGGCACAGTCGTTTCTTAGTGTTATTTCTTTTTTCGAAAAGGTTTTAGATATTATGATAGGTACATTTAAATCTTGTTTAAAGACTTGCTTAGATTTTGAACTGCTCAATATGCTGACCTCCTCTCTCTACACATTGCTTGTTGCAATCGCCGACGGTTGTTTTGGTGCACTCGTCGCATTAAATTGTGCATTGGGATACCTCTTAGCATACATCCTCAGAGCACGTGCACCATCATAATTACACTCGGCATAAATGAGCACTATGTTTACATACTCCTGAGCATTAAACTGATAACGCGGCATTTTTCACACACGAATGACGAAAGGAGACAAGATGTTGCAATCCGAAAATAAATGTACATCCGGTATGTGCGCGAGATTAGTTCAGACTAAAATTAGGTGGACAATGTGGACATTCGGGGAGCAGGGGGCGGGGCTATGCGTATCAATCAGATCGCCGCCGCACACGCGGCCCGTCATTCATAGGTAAATTGCGACATTGCAGTACTTACTTTGAAGGACAAGTGCGCGTCTACAGAGTGTTTCTTTTACGTATCAATTTAATATTTTTTGTGAATATTTTATTATTAAAAAAAATAAAACCATTTTTTTTTATTGGTAATATTTTTTTAGCATGTATGGACGGTATACTAATGCGGGTTAGCGGGAACGCCCTCTGTTAGTTAACATACTGTATAACATACTAAACATCATCATCATCTGCCTTGCGTTTTCCCAACTATGTTGGGGTCGGCGTCCAGTCTAACCAGATGCAGCTGAATACCAGTATTTTACATGGAGCGACTGCTTATCTGACCTCCACAATCCAGTAACTGGGTAATACCCCTTGGTAAGACTGGTTGTCAGACTTTCGGGCTTCTGAAGACCCGTAACGACTGTCAAAGATCCACAAATGACAGCCGGGACCAACGGCTTAACGTGCTTTCCGAGGCACGGAGAAGTCTCGGTATGTAAAGATGGTCACCCATCCACGAACCAACCCCAGCAAGCGTAGCTTAACCTGATGGATCGACCCATGCGGCTGTTATTACGGAGCCACGAGGTAAATTGTGTCTTTTTTTGTTTTTAGGGGGAAACAGGTAAAAATCCCACACTCCCAGACCAAGGAGTGTGGGATTTTCCCCGATTGTCACCATCAACACCCGGTCCTCTCTGGAGACCAACTTCAGAACACCCCGTGCAATACGCCTGTTAGGGTAGGTACAGCGCTGTAGCGCTATTCTATTAAAAAAAAATCTCCCGTGAAAATTTTGGTATAGTGAATTGTCAATCCCTAGCATCAGATGGGGAGCAGGTCACGTCAACTAAGTTTTCGTAGTGAGATTTTCCAGAATAGTTGTCGATTCTCTTACAAATAAATTAACTTTGTACGAATTTACTCACTCGAAACAGACGAATTGACAATTTTAAATAACATTATCAAGCCTTACAACTAGGTATATGGTAATTGAAATAAGTGTTAATAGTTTACCTTCTAACTCTGCTCCAATAGCTGCCGCCGGTTGAAGATGAGTTACGGCACAGTACCTTGTCCTTGTTGCATGTACCAGGACAAGTTTCTAAGCACATTTGTTGCTGGACAGCTTGCTAAAAAACATATTATATTATCGGCAATCTGTATAGTCCGGGATTCTATTATGCAATACCTACTGAAGCATTCTATAGAATGCCTATAACGTTCAGGCATTCTATACAATACTGAATGTTCAACCGGCAATTCGTGATCCACGTTGTTGGCGGGATAGCGGCTTTTGATAGATTGCTTCGGGTCCTATTGATTGGTATTGGCTCTTTAAATTTAATATAATATTTGTAGGTAATATTTTGATCCAAGCGTCGTCGCGTCGGGGTACGGCTTATGAAAATAGAAAGTTAACAGCAGCCATCCTTTCTACAATATCATACATTCATTATTCCTAGCTGTAACCTATTTTTTGAGACCTTTCCAATGAGCCCAAACACGATACCTCTGCTGTAAGTTGGTGAGGGTATTCTGCAAATACCAGGGGATGCTGCAGCATCAGTTTAAGGTTATTATACTCTTCTCATATCATTGAAGTAACGGAATTCTAAATTTCGAATCGATTAGACCTGTGGAAGATGCTCACATCCAGTCATCAACTTGAAAATAGCTGATAATCTTCAAACGGCTAAACCGATTTTCTTGAATCATAGCTTAGAACACTTTCGATCAAGTCACCCTTCAAACAAAACAAAAAAAAACCAAATCGGTTCAGCCGTTTGGCAGCTACGATGGCAAAGACAGACACACAGATACAGAGATACACACGTTAAACTTATAAAACCCCCCCTCTTTTTCCGTCGGGGTTAAAAATATCGAAAGTCTCTTTAAAATGCTGAATGAAGTGTATCAGTGTGTAAATTTTTTTTTATGAAGTCAACTTCATTAATAAAAACGTGTAACAGTTAATCGACTTTCTTTGCTGACCTACATCTGATCATGAATGCGTCTCAGTAGTAGATACCGATCGAAAAATCTACGAACCGTTAGATTGCAATGTGGATCCTGCTGCAAAATTTTCCAGAATTCGCACATTAGCTTGATGCCAACTTCGCTATCGTCAGAGGCGAGCGAGGCCGTGGGCGCGGATGAGCCGGATACGCTAATGGCGCGGCCGCTACAACCGCCCTCTGTGCCACCCACGGCGCCAACGCCACCGCCCTCTGCGCCACGGCTGCCACTGCCCCCGGCGCCACCACAGCCGCCGCCCCCGGCACCACCACCGCCGCCCCCGGCACCAACGCCGGCACTGTCGGCGCCACAGCCGCCGCTGCCCCCGGCGACACTAGAGCCGCCGCCCCCAGCGCCACCGCCGCTACCCTTGGCGCCACTGCCACCGCCGCCGCCGCCGCCGCCGCCGCCGCCGCCGCCCTCGGCACCCCCGCCGCCGCCGCCGCCGCCGCCCTCGGCGCCCCCGCCGCAGGAGCTGGGCGTGCCCATGCATGCTGGCATGACGGTGATTATATCATCGATCAAGCCGTTCAAAGTTTTGTAGCGACGGTTCAGACATTCGGGTACCTCACGCATTTTGTGTAATTTATGATGTGCTAAAAATAAACAACAGCATCTTACTTCTCGGCCACGAGTAGGTAGTTCCCGAAGCCCCTTAGCCCAGGTACGCACAGACGATTTTTTATGACGCCTTGGATTTTCAACTGTCGGTGTTGAGCAAGCGCTTGAGAATCCATCGGAGTACAACCCAGCGAATCAAAAAAATACTCTGTTGGATTTTCAACTCCTGGCGCTAAGCAGTGCGTTTGTGTTGAAAATGCAGAGCGCAATAAAAAATTGCCCATGGGTACGAGGGCTTACCAGTTTGATTAATCCGCCAAAAGAAAATTAGTAGAGCTCGGTTCATTCCAAGTGCTAACATTTCATGGGCATAATGGGGATAGGTACTTGAGTCTAATCAGTGTTTTACGTCAAAAATGGTCAGACCTCATTACGACACACGCAATGCGCAAACGCACGTTTACTAATTTATTACCTAACTGTATCCAGAAAATTAGCGGCGATGCTCCTTCACGCAAAACGTTTTTTGAAGATGGCTTCTAGGTATTTATTTTCATTATGTAGGCTTCTATTGGCTTGACCCCATGAGTGATCTAAGAGCTATAATTTTAGTGACAGATTTTTTGTATGGGTTTCATAATATATTTATTTTTTTCTAGCCCGTGTTGTCCAACTGCCGTGCAAAGGCCTCCCTTTCTCCTGTCCACTCCTCTCTGTCTTGAGCTACTGTGGACCAATCCTGTCTATAGGCGTCAAGGTCGTCTCGCCATGTTCTCCTGGTCTGCCTCGATATCGATGTTTTCTGGGACCCATATAAATTATGGTAATAGGTTTGGTCCATGACTCATTCGACATGCGGCAGACGTGTCCGGCCTAGTCCCACTTAAGTTTGACTGCTTTTTGGGTGACGCTGGCGATTTGTGTTTTGGCGCGCAGCACTGTGTTCCTAACACGGTCCATTAATCTGACTCCAAGAATGCTGCGCTCCATTGCTCGCTGACAAATCTTAAGCTTGGACCTCTACTGAACCGTCAAAGACCAGGGTTAAGCCCGTATGTAAGGATAGGGAGTATAAACACATGTCCATTAATTTACCTTTATGGCAAATTGGTAAGTCTCCTTTCATGAGGTTTTTCATCGACCAATAGCTCTTCCAGGCGTTTTCGGTGCGTCTAGTGTATTCTGGAACATACATATGCAAACTCCACACCCTCTACATACAGTTTACGTTAGACGCTGTTTGTCACGAGTTTGTTCTTTGACCTGTTCATACGAAGTCCAACCTCGAGGCTCGCCATAATTAGGTCACTTAGCATTTCGCTTAACGGCTGCCGTAGATGAAAATAACACGATATCGTCGGTGAAACTCAACCTTTTTACGCCGACGACTATGCGTTTATCTACCCAGGTGTCAGACTGATAAAAACCTCTTTAAGGGTGGTAGTGAACAGCTCAGGGGATAGCGGGTCTCCTTTCGTGACACCTCTTTTAATAGAGAAGGATGGTCCTGTGCTCATAATAAAAATGACAAAGTACTTATTTATTAGACTATGTATTCCGAGGTCTCATTAGTGGTGAACATTTGGACCACTTTTACTTACTACCTACTCCTTATTTTTAAGCAGATACTCCTTTCTCAACTTCTGAAACCGTCCCTAAGTATTGAAAAAGAAAACATAATTATCTAACACACGTAGGTACTTCTACACAACACCTAGAAAGTTAGTGTAGTTACAAGTTATACCTAAGTAATAGCTTTTGCAAAACCGAAGATTTACTGCCATATTCATTAGTAGTTAAGTACACACGGCTACACAAAAGCTATACATTTCCAGTATAAGCTGACCTCGCAATGTACGGAAATCCGATACATTGCGAGATCAGCATAAACTATAGGATATGTATAGCTTGATGTGTAGCCGTGTGTACATAATATTTTACTATGTAAAAAGTGTTACCTACTAATGATAGTGACATCAAGAGACGGGTAGGTAGGTACCGCGAAATAATCTTAGGACTTCATTGCGCAATCAAACACTTGTGCATTCGCGAATTGTACCGTCATCAGAGACGCTGGTCAAGGTAGGTACTGTGCCATCAACGTCAAAACTGATCAACACACTCATCATCTATTGTTATTGATCATTAAAGGCGCTGACAAGAGGCAAACGACAAAAGAAGGCTTGACTCTAAAAAAAGTCAAGTCTTTATAGTTTGTGGTAGCGGAATAAATAATATAATATTATGTTGAACATATTTCCCAGAATTTGTTTGTTACCAAAACACGTTTAACCGCCTCTATGGTCTAATGGTAAGATCACCTGTCTGAGAACCAGAAGTCCCGGGTTTGATTCCCAGCGGGGCCAAAACTTTCTGCTCGGTTCAGTTGGTGGTAGGGCTTGTTTTAAGTTCGCCTAGCTAGCTACCACGATCTTAACTAAGTCTGTCGCCATTACAACAATGTTATCAGCAACAGCATTGTTGTGTTTCGGCAGTTAGAGGTAAGATAGCCAGTTCCTCTGTGGTTCAGGATTCCGGATGAAGCTCACTTCCACCTTCAGCCTGATCATCACTTACCAATAGGTGAGACGAAGGCCAAGAACATTCCCGTGAAAACACGTTTTGAAAAATATCAATAAAAATAACGGTACACTAAGCATGTAACTCGAGTTCCAATCCAAAATAAGAACCTTGGTCGCGAGCCTTCGGCATAGTGTGCTTAGACACTTAGCGTTGTGTCATCGCGCTTATCTTTCTCTTCTATGCAATCTGACAGTGACCGCGGTTTAGCTCTTGTCAGAGTCTTAATTGATTGTCGCCGCTAGTCAAGGTACCTTGACCAGCGTACCATGATGGTACCTTGTTTGTGTACTTCGACGAGGCTGATCAAGATAACTTCTTCTATTTAGATTGGTCGATGGCAACTACTTATATCGAGTCGGCACAGAACTTAATTCCCTACCACGAGTTTGGCGCCATCAAGCATCGCACCGTCTGGTAGCTATCATCTAACCGCGCTATCATCTCATTGATCTCATGGTTGACGCTGGTCAAGCGCAGCACTCACGCTTTACTTTAAGCTAAATGATACTTACTGTGAGGAGATTCCAAACTGACTTACGTCGCGTTTCCAATTTTGCTATTTATATTTATTAATTTGTCATGGTCGATAACCACAGCAAACAATTTTCTTTTTATATTTTTTTAGTTGTTATCACGTTAATATCACAGGTTATTATTGCTAGAATTTTGACATACTAAATGCCTTGACATAATGACAGTGACAAATTATGAAAAAGAATGCTAAAACGATATTAGAAGTTAGGTAAATCCCGCCAGTAGCTAGTTAAAAAATAATTTAATAAAATTTCGCGCCATTTACAGTGTAAATTTTGTACGCACAGTGAAAACCCCCTCATCACCACATCTATATCTAGCAAATTAGGTACCTAAACTAAATTTTGTAGGTAAGTACTTAATTTTTTTCCAAATTATAACAATGTGATCTACGTTCTACGTTATGGGGTTTGGTTTCCGCACTTAGTCTTTAAGGTGGACCATTATGCGTGGCCAGGCGGCCGTCGTGGTTATTCCAACCAGCCCGCCTCTCAACAGAAGTTAATTAAAGCTCCTGGTCTGGTCAGAACATCTATGAAAGATCAGGGTGCCTCGAGGGTTTCTGTTCTAATCTAGGAGCCCCGAGGGTTTCTGCTCTAATCTGGGTGACGCCCGTGCAATCAAATAGCACGTGCGCGACGGTTTCCTCAGCCTCCATACATGCCCTGCACAGAGGACTGTCCGTAATGCCTACTGTGTGGAAGTGTTTATATTTAGCAAGCAGTGCCCCGTGACGGTCCCCGAAACCAGGCGCAGGCCGTACCTGTCCAGGCGTAATAAATGCCTGGTTAGCCTGCTATCCAAGGATGGTATAGCTTCCCTGGACTATTTGCAGCCTGGTGTGGATATCCACCAGCTCTCTGCCTGTGTGTGGGTGAACTCCTGTAGCCACCTGCGTAATTGATTGAAGGGGATGGGTACGATAGGTTCGGGTCCACAGACTAACGTGCTGGATCCACTTCTAGCAAGTTCGTCACCTGCGTCGTTACCTAGTGATCCACTGTGTTCTGTAGTCCATTCTAGTGTCACCGTGTTGCGATTAGATACTGTTACTAGTTCTAGCGCATTGTGACATTCTAGTGTTAGCTTCGAGGTACTCGTAATGCTATTCTTTGTAAGCATTGGAGAACTGGGGTGCTGTCAGAGAGTATACGTATGTGTGTGTCCGTAACTCTCATGGCTTCTAGGGCGCAGAGCGCTTGAATGATGCCCACACGCTCCGCCTGGTAGACGGTGTGGAACATTCCCAGCGGGCTGGATATATTTATGTTGAGGTCGTGTGAGAAGACTCCGACTCCGGTACGGGAGTCGGTCTTCGATCCATCAGCGTACACTCCCATCTCTGTCGGGCCTGAGTAGTCATACTCTTCTTCTTTAATTATTACGTTGTAGTGCCTTTGAAAGTGGTGTGTTTTTGGGGCTTTGTCGCAGGGTGATGCCATCATTGGCCTTCGCTTAAGAGCCATTTCACGTTTTCGCGTGAATATCTAAGATTTAAGTCGCCTAATTTACCATCTTAGGTAAAACTCTGAGATTGTTGAATACATGTAAAAAATAGACCAATCTTTTGTGTCGGTCCTGGCTAGAACACATTTATAAAAATAAAAATAAAATACTTTGTAGTTATTAATCTCCCACATCTAGTTTGCAGAAAAATCATCGCAGAGTCAATATAAGACTCATATATCTATCATAATATTTATAAATATGACTGAAAAAAATACAGAAAGCATCAGACATATCATTTTGTCAAGGAATAGTTCACTAGAATATCAAATAATAATAATATTAATGAGTAAAAAAATTAAGTCTTACTACAATTTTTACGATTTATTCACAATTTTATCGCGGTATTTTGGCTTGAATAAAGCGTGGTTACTTTTAAATAATCATGTCAAAATAAACTATGTTCTTTAACAAATCTAATTCTAAAGTTTTATTAAAATCCCATCATTTAATTCGACATAATATCGATATTAACATTACTCTAAATTATCGCACTATGTACAGGGATAAACAGTCTTGTTTTTTTAAATTTCGCGCGTGTTTCCAGTTTCAACTTTCGTTTGCCAGACTCTAATAATAGAATCACTATTACATTACAGCAAAAAGCAACTAGTAATTTCCGAACGCATGTAAAGTTGACAATGACATTGACATTGTTGACATGACCTTTGTGATTGTGATTCACATTTCACAATATTCACATCACTATTTTGAATGGCTTGATGAACCACACAGATTTGAACGAATAAGAGCAAGTTTTCTGAATGTCTCTTATTGATAAGATAAAGTAAGAAGTGGTAAAATTGTGATAAAACATCTATTTTGTGTTCCTGGGACCGATTACATGACTAGTACGTTGTTAGATCGTGAGACGAAACATGATAGAATTCGGCCCAGTGAGTACCTGTTTGTATTATTTTATTTTGTAAGGGAAAACAAACAGTAGTAGGTATAATAAAAATAACGTAACATTTAACTTTAAAGCTCCCAGTACACGTTGGACAAGCCACAAAGTACACGCAAATCACGCTAAAAGGCCCAGTATACGTTAACCGAGCGACGGGCTCGCCCAACGTGTATTGGGGGCTTAACACATATACTACCCACTACATTTTCAAAAGCTACACACACACAGGTTTGACACAGGTATTTGTGAACACTGAGACACAATGCAACCTAGTCGGTAACAGGCACATGATTATCTCAGTAAAGCCCCCAGTACACGTTAGGCAAGGCCGCACTCGGCCAACGTATACTGGGCCATTTTGCGAGTATTTGCATGAATTTGCCCATTTGCTGAGCGGCCAACTGCTTGCCCGTGTACTGGGGGCTTAAGATCCAAGTATACAGCATAGAACGGAATTTGCCATAAAAAGTGGTTGAAGAGTGTATCTGGTCGAAAATCTATGTACAAAGGCTCAGTTAAAAATAATAATTTTAATAATAGATCATTTTAAATGCTTATTAAACTACATACTTAAAAATAATACTGATTGTGTGATAACTTTTCCTTCTCACATAAAAATAACTATACAACACATATACAATACAATAAACATAATAACAATACAATTAATAAAGATGCTAATCTTTAATGATTGTTTGTGTAAAACAGGCCAAAGGTATACTTAATTATAATTGTTTTCCATAATTATCTTTTATTATTTCAACTTCCTAGTAATATTTTGCAGGAACACCCAAGAAACTTGATCCCAGA
Organism: Lithophane leautieri; assembly: GCA_949152455.1. Classification (NCBI taxonomy): domain Eukaryota; kingdom Metazoa; phylum Arthropoda; class Insecta; order Lepidoptera; family Noctuidae; genus Lithophane; species Lithophane leautieri. The sequence goes on along the minus strand of OX424469.1, from coordinate 3,566,862 downwards.
GCTATGTAATCAGTTCTACCACTTAGGATGGGTAACAGGAACCGGTGGTGGCATCTCTATAAAGGAAGGGTATGTTTGAACACACAACACAGAACATAAAGAAGATGGTCATTGAAATCATACAAAAGTAATGTAAAATTAAGATTCAATTAAGAAAATGTAAATAAAAGCAGTTAATCTGTCTGTCTGTATGCAGCTTAGCTCAGAGAATCCTAGTACTAGAAAGCTGTAATTTGGTATGGGTATCCATATAAATCACGAATGTCTAAAAGTGGTACTTTTTTTTATGGTGTTGGCCCCTTCTTGCGCGATTACGACTCGCACTTCGCCGGTTTTATTGTTAAAGTCAAGTGTCCCTGTCAGCTAAATGGTTGGTTTTGGATATGTGAAACAATTCACGGCTGTAGTATATAATTAAAGAAAATAAAAGGAAAACTATCACAGCTGAGTAGGCTCTACAAGTTACCGAGTAATAATCGACCAACTTACATTCGCAATTGCAAAAGCATGTTCTCCCATACATTCCGTTCCGTATGGGAGAAAAAGATTTTCAACTACAATGTTAAGTGAAATTCATCCCAACTACGGAACCCTTCATTGTGCGTGGTTCGACACGCACCTGGCCGGTTTATTTTAATTAAACTCATTTTCAAACTAACATTTTTATATTTTCACAATTATTTAAAAAAAAATTACAGTGACAAAATCTACATAGCACCATCAGGAGTACAAAAGGAACGCATGAAATCTGATGATCTTTTTGTGCAGACCATCAATGATGAGGATATTGAATTACCACCGCCAGAGAAAAAGTAATTTTTATATATTTTTTCTTATTTTTTTTAATTTCTTACTCTCTCATAACATAATACTAATTGTTTTGTAAGAGTTCTGTTCTTGCTGTTCTTTGCCTGGCAAAAAGTCATCTTTTGTAGTTTTATCAAAATTACACATCAGACTATAGTTAATTTTCAAGTCATTTTCAATTGTTAAATTCAATTAAAATGTTAAATTCCAGGCTAAAGAAGAGCCAATGCACCCCACTGTTCATGCTTGCGTATAAGGAGCGCGGCGCGGGCGCAGTCATACACACGCACTCGCCACACGCGGTGCGATGCACCTTACTGTATGATAAGGAGTTCGTTATCACTCATCAGGAGATGATCAAGGTATGGTTCAGACCTATATTTGCGTAACACACTTTCAAACACAATCCGAAAGATATTAAAGGAAATTGCAAAATCCTTCATGTGGGAAAAATTTGTCTGCTCAAACAATTAAGTAACGCGATTAATGTTGTTGAACTGTTAAAATGAATTGCATTGCCATTGTAAGTGTGTTATTATGCAATCACCCCACTGGACTCTAAACCCATAACGTTGCCCAAAACATTGTATTTTGAGTTCTTGAAAACAATGTTAATGCAACATGCTAATATTCCGTATTCAAGGACAAACATAAGATCATCTTGCAACATGAAATGTTGCCGGCAGCAATTATTGTTTCTAATGAATACCGAACATTATAATTATTGCTTGCCATAGCATCTTCTGTAGCTTATTTGAATACAAGGAAAAGCATATTCCAATTTTATGACACTCTTCCTGTGCTTATTAAAATGTCCGTTTTTGTCTTTTAGTAGCATTCACAGCCATAATATAATTATGCAAAAACGATTAAAGTTGAGTTTATATTGTTTTGCAATCCCCTTTTCAGAGCCAAAAAGATAGATTGCTTTGCTTTGTATTTAATGTGATCATGTTGCGGAAATTAGCTGAATGCTGACAGCGCAAGACTGGTCGTAGTGGCGCTGTTCAGGGAGCGTAAATACAAAGGTGGATGCAACACAAGACGCCCATAGTCTGTACTGCATTATCTTGCGAACGGCTTAAAGCAATAACAGTCCCTCTGATCCCAGCAGCAACACAGCGGTTTGTAGTGCAGCCTCATTTGTTTGTTTAAGGCAATAAAACGGCGAATTCAACGCACACTGCAACCATAGTATTATTTCCGTTAGATAAATAAACTGTCGAAAAAATTGTGAACTTGGTGAAATGTGTTAGGTTAGAACTGTGACAAACCGCACTACTTCCATATTACTCTCTGCCAGGCAGGCTATTTAGTATTATCGCAAGGTGCGTTACGTCGCAAGCAAGTTTGATACGTGCAGTGTAGATAGAGCGAGTACTTATAAGCTGTATTGCAGTCGTTTTTGTTAAAACAGTTGATTTCGGAACCGATCACATTGCAGACAGTTTCAAATGTCTCGTGATGTAATCGTGTTTGTAATATTTTATTCATACGGACGCGGCTGCGTTACATAACAGCTACTTTCTGTGTTGCATCCACCTTTGCAATTACGCGTTCGAGGAGGCTTACGCCGCCTATATTCAGCGATGGATGTGGTCTTTCCTGATGTCAACGGATGTGCAACGGATTTTGAAGGGGTTCTCACCACCATTTAGAGACTTTATTCCGATTTTTTTGTATATTATAAAACATTAATATTTAACTTAGATTCAGCACAGAAATGGCGGTGTTTGAACATGTCGCCATTGCACCCGAAGCAGGGGCGGGTCGTAAGTTATTATTCTTATTATATATATATATCATTGTGGCCCTTATATTTTTCTTCTACAGGGCATAAAAGACGCCTCCCTAGGTCGCTACCTCCGTTACGACGAGAAGCTGGTCGTACCAATCATAGAGAACACTCCTTTTGAGAAAGACCTCGCAGGGTCTCTCGGAGAAGCCCTGCGACAGTACCCTGGTACCAGCGCTGTACTCGTCAGGAGGCATGGGGTCTACGTTTGGGGAGACTCTTGGCAGCAGGCGAAGACGATGTAAGTTTTTTTAAATATATTGGATGGTAAAGAAGCCACTGGCCTGGTCACTATTGTCTATGGACATCTGCAATGCCTCTGGTATTAATGTGCGTTGTCATCCCAGAGACAAAACTGAAATGTCTCATGTGTCTGTAATTAGACTGGCACCCATACCCTCAGAAACGTTATTTTATTGCTGTCTTGTTTGCTTATAATTATCTGAGTGAGACGGCAATATTTCTTCATTTCACGCGAGCGACAGAGACAAGTGATAGGCCAATGTACGAAATTCTTCGTGTTCCGCAATCGTGCAATTTACATCACAATATGATAAGCGGTTTTATACTTTTCTTTGATCTTGCAGGTAATGGTTTTAGTGCTAATTCAAATTTCTTAATTTCAGGACGGAATGTTACGATTACTTATTCGAAATGGCGGTGGAGATGAAGCAATTAGGGCTTGACCCAACCTTCAATCCAGAAACCGTCAAAAATGGGGCGAAGTAATGACGCGTGATGTCGAGATCACAGCAAATCCACTAATAGGTAGATGTATCTAAATAATAATAAGATTCAAAGTGCTTTATCGAAGCTTGTTGCTATAATGGTGGCTGTGAAACTGTACATAAGTACCCAATATGTTAAGAAATACTAATTCAATATCCTCAAAGTTCAATGACGGCGTAAAGTATTGTGTTACCTATTTTTATACTTTTTGAAATATATGATCACAAAAGGAAAACAGCGCTTTCATTGATAGACTAGACTTTCAAGTTTGACGTCAACGTTACAACTCCGCCATAATGATTTCAGAGATAACACTGGGGTCCATTCTGGACCCATTCTCATTTCTTTTTATCGTTCTTCTACTAAAGCCATGTATACTCGACGAACCCTGTTGAAGAATCAAATCCTTTATTTCTTGTAACTCTGCCTTTGACAACAAATTTGTTTCCGAGAAGTCACAGTTCAAAGATCGTTTGCCCTTTCTCGCCAGTTCGTACAGGGACTGCAAATCTAGGGAATTCTTATTCTTTTGAGCTTTTATCACATGTTTCCGTTTTAAAATGCGCCTTAAGTCCTCCAGATAAGATATGTTTTCTTCTATCTTGTCATCGATAAATTCTAGCCCTTTCTCTGTAAAGTTTTGGAAATCATCTTCTAATACTCCGAATTCATTTTTGATATTTGACGGTAGTGTAGGTATTCCTGAAAATAATACTTAAATATTATTTTTAGTTGTCTCTAAAGTTCTTTTTCTCTTCTATGAAAGCAAAAAAAGTTCACTTAAATATTCTTCTTTCGTATACAGGGTGTAAAGGACAGCCCTCCGCAAATTAACAGGGGGCATTCAGCTCCTTATTTTGAATCATATTCGACCGGAATTTTTCTCAGGAAAGTTTTAATTTTTTTAAATCGGTCTTTTCTATAACTATTCCTTTATTTTAACGTAAAATTACATTACATTCTCTGTACGCAGCACTCCATTTATGTAAATAAAACAGCTAAACTAAAAAAACCAGCAATGGATGTTAAAATACTATAGCGAACGACGCGTGAAGCTCAGAATTATTTACATTGATAAAACACGTGGCGCGAGCGCACCTCCCCCGCCACGGGGAATGCGGCTACGTGCGTTTTGCCACGGTAACTATACATTGCGCGTGAGGTAATAAAACAAATCAGGTTTATTGGATTCCCATAACGTTCCTGAAATAATTTCATGTTCCGGTCGTCTTCGTATGATATGCTGAATTCATCCCATCAGTCTGCGGAGGGCTGTCCCTTACACCCTGTTCATGTACAATTTTTTTGAAGAGGAAACTTCATTATTCCCCTTGAGTGATTTTTAGTAGAGGGAAACTTATGGATTCACGTCACCGACATGCTCGCGCCGACATGCTGTAGTAGCAGTAATTTTGAAGGTCACGAGGGCGCTCCTGAGAATTTGATTGAAGACTAGCTTAATTATATAATCGATGTAAGTATACAAACTATTGTAAAACATTTTTAAAAGAGTAACGGTGGGGTTTCTTGCCCATACGAAAACTACCTTTTGGAAGGCGCGTCTAGAATCAGTTCTAATTCTTTGTTTTTGACGTTCAAAAGTGCCATTTTTTTACCTAATTGAAATAAATTATTTGACTTTGACTTGCAGCTGCTACCCGCGTGGACCCTAATTATTATTTATCGAAAATAAAAAAGCCTAAGTTACTCCTAAAATTGATACAGTTCATGTTGTACGTGTTCGCTCGTACATGCCTCCAGATGAAAAGATATAACGACACAACTAAGTAACTGAGAAACAAAATAATTAGGGAGTGCCTCCGCTGCCGGCGCCGGCACCCAAAAATAACGACATTAGGAACCGGCTGTAGGTACATAACTGCCGGCAACCGAGATTATAAATATCGGCTGCGCGCGCCGCCGGCTCTCATAAAGGCCAACGCAGACCGGGACGGGATGGCAAAGAATTTGGCCGTCAGTCAGCGCACACTAGCCGCTTAGGTACCGCGCCGCGGGAGCCCGTGCGGCGTCTTTCAATGCCATGCAATGAAATCCCTTTCATTTTAAAGCATAGCAATTTATGTCGTATTTCTATATCGATACGTTTGAATGTCCATTGGTAAAAATTTAAATCCCTTACCATGCCGTCCCGGTCTGCGTAAGCCTTTATGGACACCGGCGGCGGCGCGGCTTGTATGGAAAACCTTCCAGTATTCAGAACCTCAAATTACTAGCCCTTATATTTAGGTACGACGTGTTTTTTTTATAATCCCATAGCTCTAGGGTTAGTAATAAACCTCCAACTGTCACTAACGAGACACAATAGAATTTTAATTGTCATCGCCTGCTAAGCCAATCGACAGTTCAGCGGTGAGACCATATTATGAAAGAACCAACAGGCACGTTTTTTTTTTTAGTTTTTTATACATAAATAATTCGAGTCACGATTATTTCGCCACTATGCACGTATTTTAAACTTTATAAAAATAAAAAATTGGAAAATAATTTATATGGCAGGTGATTTTTTGACATGGTCTCATTAATACTCTTGGGATTAAAAAAAACACGTAAGTATATTCCACTCTTTTTGGCACCCACCGCTCGCTCCCCTCCCTCGGCTGACGGTTCGTACGTAGGAGGTCACTGTTCTAACCTAACCTAACCTTTTTGCGAGTAAATATTTAACCTTAACCATCGGTTCCAGATACTTAATAACTGGAATATGGAAATATAATATCCCGCCTATCCACCCATTTGCCAAATTGCCAACCCCCATTTTCCGTTTTTTTTTTTTCAAAGTCAACGCCGGCAGCCTTTTCAGCAACCGGCGCCGGCAGATGATTAATCTAATTTCAAAAATAAATTCACCTTGTTTTTTACCACTGTCATTATCACGAGGTTTGATTGAGAAGAAAGCCCTCAGCCTCTGCACTGGGTTCAAAACTGTTTCATTGTCTGGCTGATTGTAAACGTCGTACTCGACACAAACCACTTTTTCGTCCAGTCTACGCAATTCCAGGTTGCCTCTCTTATATTTTGAAAACTTCTCTGCAATGACCTTCACGCGTGGCACCTTGGATATGAAGATATGTTTCGAAGGAAACTCCAAAGGACTATCTGGGAAAAAAAATCGGTTTTAAAAATATCGACTGCAAAGCACTAATAATTATACAAGAAAAATCACTAGGTATTTAATAAATCTAGGTCCAACACTGGGACACAAAACGCCCATAGAGGCGTTTTAACAATAAAACTTCTTTGGTCTTGTTCCGTGTCCTTGAATGCGTTAAAATAGGTATAACGATGTGAAATCCTAACGTTTTGTAGTCGAAAGGCCAAAGCCAGTTCACGTATTAGTAGCATGATGCCCGCTACCATACTTAATATAACCTAGGAAAAATGTCTCTCTCTTAGGTAATAAAGGATAATATCTATAACTCCATCAGAACCAAACGACGACGATCTCCGGAGGTTGGCTGGCAGCAGCAGGACTGGACCAGCACAAAATAGGCACCTGAAGATCGAGTTGAATATTTACTGTAATAGTTACCACTGCTCGAAAGAAACTTATCAACTTCTTCAATGCTATCCACTGGTTGCCAACACGATCCGTCAGATGCGGTCTTAAACTTATCCGTGTTGTCACTTCTTGTGTGTTGCCAACTAGTTTTAACTTTTTTTAACGCCTTCTGATGCGTGATGTTTGGAATTGCTGGGTCATAACCATATTGATTTTTTAACGGAGTTACGAACTGGAAAACATGAAAAACGTGGCTTTTTAAATGTTTTAGGAAGATGAAATTATGAATCCTCATCGGAAAGGCAAATGGTTAAATGGTAAGTCTTTCGGAAATGGTAAGGGTTTTGCCTCTTACCGGCTAAAACCTCCCCCTCTTTGTCTTCCTCAATTCATGTAAGTGGGAGATTGCCACTTTAGCGAACCTAGATGGAAATGCCTACCGAAACTAAATCACATTAGCAGTCGGTAGGTATTCAAGCACAGCAAAAAGTTAAGTTTCAAGCGCGCTGTGGACTGAGATAGGCTGAGTTGACTGATTGATTGATTGATGCTTAAAATTGTTACATGGAATAACAAATCAGCCAATAAACCGATAGCGAGCGTAACGGGGATCTAAACCAGCATCCTAGAAACTTTCATAGTAAAACAAGTAGGTACCTGACTGTTATCGGTTTGTTGTGTGACCTGCCTTGTTGCCATAGAAGCTCTAGGGCTTGAGCCGTTGAAATACTGACCAAAGTGCTTCTGGGCAGGTGATATATAACAGCATCTATTGACAAGGCCCTTCTCTTTACTCCGTGGCTTATGGAGAGGAGAATGCAACACTTCTTGTATGGCATTCGATCCTTTTGTTTTAGTTGGCTGTTTGAATCTATTTAGGCTGTCATTGTGACGAGGCACCGGAGGCGCCCTACCTCTTCGTGGGGTTCTGCTCATTATTTCTATTTTTACATTTTACGTTGGATTTGTTTGGTTGATTTTTTTTACTGATTCAAAAAATGATATGATGACATTTTTAACTGACAAGCTATACAAACATCTAGACACGCGGCAGCGTGTCAAGCCAAGTTCAAAGAACTGGCGACGCAGCAGCCGTGTGTTATACGTTATAACGAACCATTTGGAGTCACTTTTGAAATTTGGTTTATTTATTCTAACCCCTTAGAATAACTACAACCCCAAATACAATCATAAATACAGCTCAAACGGTTATTGAGATATTAACGTCTAAAAATTGTCATTTTTATCACTGACCCAGATAGATACCTACCTACCTATGGGTCAAAAACCTAACCCACTTCCAGATGAACTAGAAAGTAGAAATTTGGCGTTCAGCTTGGTAATTGTGAGTATACAAAGGAAAAAAAAAACTCTTTTTTTAACGATTTTGAAATATTTTCCTAGTAATCGATTTTTACCCCCTAGCGCCTTTCGAAATTATTTCAGTTATTACGTTTAAAAATTTATTACCAGCCTGTTAGAGTATTAAGATATGTTGACCGCACAATGTAGAAACGGTAACTTGCGTATAACATAAAGAACAAAGATATAGTGAATATGCCTAGAATATTCCTTGGCACGCGACGATGGGAAGAGGCCAGACGGAATGACCATAATGCCTTGGAAGTTGGGTAGACCTTTGGTGTGGGACGCATCTTGTGTCGACACCCTCGCGCCATCCCATCTTCCTAGCACGGCGGGCTGTGCTGGGGCGGGTACTAAAGGAGCATAAAACCTCAAACGGCGCAAATATGACAACCTTATTGGGAACTATATGTTTGAGCCGTTTGGGGTTGAAACACTAGGGCCGTGGGGTCCGAGTGATCATCGAGTATTTCGAAACACCGCTAAGCGATTGGTAGACTCTTCACGTGACCAGAGGGCTGGCCTATTTTTAGCCCTAAGAATCAGCATTGCCATTCAACATGGCAATGCTGCCAGCCTTTTGGGCACTTTTCCCATTGACAGCAATGCGGACAATTTTTTTTATGCCAAATGAGCTCCTCCCGTTTATTTTTTCTTATAAATTGTAAATACTATAAATAATTATTTTTAAGTCTGTTAGAGTAGGTATATCTTATAATTATGTAAATGCCGTATATTAATAACTGGCTGTGCCCCGCAGTTTCACCCGCGTAGGTCACGATCCCGTGGGAATATAGGGATAAAACGTATCCTATGTCCTATTCCAGGTTATGGTCTACCAGTGTGCCCATCCTCTCCTCTCTAGAGTAGGCAAAATCGAGGCGGCGCGGCGCCGGCGTTGAACGGTTCGCGTATTGCATTTTTATACTCGTGATAACTTCGAACTTAAATGGCCGATTCGAATGAATTAAAAAGTATTTTATTTATTCGAATAAGAATTAATATAATGTTGATAAAACTCCTCCGCAAATAATGCATTAATTTCGAACAAATTTGATTACCACCAAAAAAGGTTATAGTGAGTCAATCTTAAAAGATAGACATATGCAGTTGCGGATTTTTTTTTTTTTTACTTTTAAAGAGTAACAATTACATCATACGTGATATTTGCGTAACTTAAACCGTTTACGCAGCGCACGTAACGGAAGCTCTCAAAACGGAATAATTTTTCCCGTTTTTGCTCCGCTCCTTTTGGTCGTAACGTGATGTTATATAGCCTTTAACCTTCCTCGATAAATGGAATATACAACACAAAAACAACTTTTCAATTCCAACCAGTAGTTCCTGAGATTAGCGCGTCCAAACAAACAAACTCTTCCGCTTTATAATATTATATTAAGTATAGATTATGATAATTATGTTCTTTTTTGCCATGTCTTAAACGCTTTACTTTTGGATATGCCTAGATAGATAGTCAAAACTCATCGAAAAAAATAGCGTCCAACAACTAGCCGCTAAATGCACGCAAACTAGAAAAGAACAATAACACCATATCAGCAAAATGACGTGGCGCGAGTGTAAGACGTAGCTGTCGCGCACACGAGCAGGATAATGAAGTTGCCCTGTTTGTTTTAGTTCATTTGCAGCGCGACACTCTATAGACATATAAATAATGAATAAAGAAGTTGATTAGCCAAATATAAAAATAACCTGTATGTAAAAATTTTCAAAGTCAAATCTTGAGCTTCAATTTATCCTAAGTGCTTTGTGTAAATAATTCGACTGTTTATATTAAAGAAGTTATATTTATAAATAGCAAACATATTTAAAGCAGAAAAAACTAGAAATTTTATTTAAGAATGTTGTTTGTTCTTATAAATAAATTTCAGGATTATATACAGAACTTGGCACCCATTTAGATCTCAATTCTTTTGTCGGCGAAGTCGACAACCACAATCGCGCATATTCTTAATATTCAACTCGGCCCCCATTTTCACATTTATGTTTTTAATGGGATAGAATATTACAATATGGTGAGAATAGAGAGGAGTTGTAGCAGTTGTAGAGTTAGTGTGGTGATAAAAAGGTTTTAATGTTGAAAGCCATGTCTATTAAAATAAGGTAAGTACTAAGAGTGTTCGCATGATAAGTCTGCCCGCAGCTGAAATCGGAACTAATATAATAAGAATGCCGCCGTTTTGTTGTTCATGAAAGGTCAAATTAAATGATTTAATTAATTAATATAAGAATAATTCGACCCCTCCGACCCCTGGTCTCGGTCTAGGTCGACCACTGAAAATTTCTCTAATTTTATCGATAAATTAAAAAAAAAAACCGACTATGTACGGTTGTTATTATAATAATATACAGAGTGGAAGGAATATTGACGTCCAAAAAAAAATGTTGGTCCCTCCCCCCTATATATCTCCTAGGAGATACTCGTGCTCGTGGCTACGTAATAACAGCCGCACGGGTCGATCCCTCAGGTTAAGCTACGCTTGCCGGGGTTGGTCCGTGGATGGGTGACCATCTTTACATATCGAGACTCCTCCGTGCCTCGGAAAGCACGTTAAGCCGTTGGTCCCGGCTGTCATTTGTGGATCTTTGACAGTCGTTACGGGTCGTCAGAAGCCCGAAAGTCTGACAACCAGTCTTACCAAGGGGTATCGTATTACCCAGTTACTGGGTTGTGGAGGTCAGATAGGCAGTCGCTTCATGTAAAATACTGGTATTCAGCTGCATCCGGTTAGACTGGAAGCCGACCCCAACGTAGTTGGGAAAAGGCTAGGCAGATGATGATGAGATACCAATTTTTTTCTTTTACCTCTGTACTACGGCCTCCCTGTATAATGATGCTCCAGTTATAAATACACCACCATAAATATTGATGGATTGTGTCGGTGACACCCATGGAATTAGTATAAATCAGGGATGTTCCGCAACTGCGGAGCTTCCGCATCGATTTGGACATCTGCATCCGCAATAACGAATGCGGATATTCATGCGGATGCGGATGTCGCGACAAAATAGGCGGCGCCGACGACCGTTGCTTGCCGTACGCACGTCGTACTCATTGACTAATACGAGCGTACATTTCGTTCGGTGACAACATTGTTTCTCGTAAATTAGTCATAACGTGTTTAGTTGCGCTTATTGAACATTTCAGAGCATTGTGTCTGCAGCTGATAGATTATTAAAAGTGAATTTAAAATGCCACCACACTGGCGCAAAGTGACATTTGGAAAAAATGTCTTAACATCCGCATCCGCGGATGTGAGTCTTCAAATATCCGCGTCCGCGGATGTGGAAAAACCTGCATCCGCATGGCATAAATGATACAAAAAATGTTCTACGCCAAAAAGGAACAGGAGGCAATAAAGGTGCTATAAATACAGAAACAAATATATTTCTTACAATAATTGTATATTTTAGTTACTTAATTCACATTTTACAGTACCTACTTTTCATAAAAGTAGCTTCACTAACACTTTACGAGATTCACAGATTTCTTCACATTCACCTTATTTTGGAGTTGATTCCACCCAAGAAATTATAGCCCTGAAGCGTATAGGCTAACCGATTTCCGAGGTTAAGCTGCATTTGTCAGCGTTAGTTTCAAGGATCGGTGACCTTTTATACAATTATAGCTGCCTGCATGTTCAAGGTCTCTGCATCCAGCGCTCGATGTGGCAACACCTCGTGTTCTGGTTCGCGACTGGTCAATCGTCATCCTGAGGATGCCTCGTTGAGAGGTGAAACACGTGTCGATTTCTTACAGGGTTCTTTATGGCTATTGAGGAAAAGTTAAGCGGAATAGGTTACCAAATATATCTACGTCTATTGTATTTTATAATGGATTTCCGCAAAGTCACACCTGAATCAATTAACTATGTTCAAGGTATTTAGAGCTGACCAAGCAAAATACCTTTTCTCGACAATGTTATGGTCGGCTTCCAATCTAACCAAATGCAGCTGGATACCAGTATTTACATGGAACGACTGCCTATCTGACCTCAAAAACTCAATTACTGGGTAACATGACACCCGTTGGTAAGACTGGCTGTCAGTCCTTTGAGCTTTTTCAGTACATCAGTGGTATTCTAAATACGGAGTATCATCAACAAGAGTTCTCTTGTTTTTTTTCTTAGGCCACGGTATCTTGTCGTGCACGTATTTGATGTGCAGCTTTAAGTCGCACATGTGTATGAAGCCTTTGTCGCAGATCGCACATTTGTGGGGACGGATGCCGAGGTGGACCTGTTGACAGTGTAAGAGAGTAATGATCGAGTGTGACACCGCTATGTGACTGTTTGGAGCGAGAAAGAGAGCAACATAGTTCTGTCCTAACGATAATTATTGCTTAAATAGGGAAGCCAGACAGCTCTCTGGAAAATCTAAAATAAATACTGATGCCAACTTTGCGCATGAGGGACATTACACCTCATTTTTAGTTATAGTAAATAATTTATGCATGATTTGCAGAGCTGGTCAAGGTAACATCACAGTTGATACGACTTAAGAAAAATTTAACCATACTTAGAACCTTGTCATACATAGTATACGATACAAATGGCGACAAAAAATGTGACGTAGAATGCTCGCAAGATAAAGTCTGCGCGCGGCTGAAATCGGAACTAATAAGTATGCCGCCGTCATGACGTTTATAAGGTCGAATTTAGTATAGAATTATTTTATTAATATACAATTAATAATTTAAGATTAATTAATATAGATTTAATATTTTATATATTACAGTATAGAATTAAAGCACGCCAGCGCCACCAGTTGCACGCAGACTTATTTTACGCGCACTTTAATTAGGTATTACATGAATTGACAAGTTACGAGTTTTAAAAGTGATGAACGCTTAAGTTTTCGATAAGTAAATACAAAATATTATTACCTTCATATGCTTGTTAAGGGCACTCTTGAATGTAAACACACGGGCGCACATCTCACACTTATGTGTCCTCTTCCGATTGTGTATACTGCGGTGTATAGACAGCGCCCCGGCCAGTTGGAACGTTTTGTCACATTCGTGGCACTTGTAGGGACGCTCGCCCGTGTGCTTCCGTTGGTGGTATGTTAGGAAGCACTGTTGCTGGAAAAAGATGGAAAAAAATTACCTCAAATGCCTTTTGATGAACATCGAGTTTTTGAAATTAGGTCACTTGGCACAAAACAAATTCAAGAAAAATAAATAAAAGTGGTCCGAAGTATAAATAGTAGAAGACCCATGTAACAGGGGGCGAGCCGATTGCCATCAACTGGGCAAAAATCCAAACTCCGGGTTGCTACTGAGAAATTCCAGATGAAACATGGGATATTTTACTAGTCTAGAAAAAACAATATCAATGAATACCTTAAACATCTGACCACAAACTTCGCAAACGAAGGGCGTCTGGTCTTCTGCGTGGAACTTCTTCGCCTCGTCGCTGTGAGGGTGCTCTGATGTCACGTGTTTCTTGTACTCCACGCGGTTAACTAACCATTTGGCGCACTGCAATACATATAATATAAATATCATAATTATTATTCAACCAAAAGACATCCACCACTGGACATAGGCCTCCCTCCCTCAAGTATCGCCAAAACGGGTCTTAGTCAAGATGCGCGCTCCGGTACGTGGCCATTTCAAGTTATGCGCCCCGTTGGTTATCCGTGAATTTTAAATTTCAAATTCAAAAGTCATTTATTCAAACTAGGCTGAGAATCAGCACTTTTCGAACGTCTATTACATAAGACAGTCCCCCAAAACGCCCACCCTTTACCACTTCCTAGTGCTTTAGCTGGGAAGAAGAAGTGGCGCAACAAACTCCCCAGCAGCACAGCTGTCTTTTCATTTAGGCGAAACACCATTGATCTGGTTTGAAGAAATGTTTAATATATTTAAGATAATATTTTTATTGGAACTAAAACACAAATTACAATAAATTATGTACGATAATGACTGCATTAGTTATAAAATGTGTCGCAGCCATTATCGCCATACAAAAAAGGTTTATGCGTCAGTGCTCCAGCATAGAGAAATTATTATTAACTTATAAAGAAAATTACAGATAAAATTAATACCAAAAGAAAATAATATTTAAACGAAAAGGTATGGTAAACAAAAAATAAAAGTGTGTGTGTGATGTGTTGTATTGTGCGTGTGATGTGTTGCGTTGTGCGTGTGATGTGTTGTATTGTGCGTATGATGTGTTGTGTTGTGCGTGTGTGTTGTGTTGTGCGTGTGTGTTGTGTAGTGTTGAGAGTGTGCGTATAAGTGTATGTTACGTTTTAACTAAATTCTCAAACTCTTCATAAGTAAGAGTATGAAACCATTTATCAACGGTTTAAGGTGTTATTGGTAGTAGGTATTTAACTAGTGGACTGTATTCACTGTATGATATAATAGTCGTAAATTGGGTAAATCGGTACAAGGAAACAAGAAATTGATCGCTCGCTATGATTTTTGATTTTTGAGATGAGTGAAGTGACTTGCGGCCTCACATGGTCAAGGGGGCGTCGGAGACGCGCGTGGACTATGATGATGAATTCTCATGATTATAGCTGTAAATAAACCATTTTAAACCAAAATCCGTGGTTTAAAAACCATTTTAAATTTGTTTAAACCTGTTTTTAAACCACGGATATTGGTTTAAATCGGTTTATTTACAGCTTTAAACCAAAATCCGTGGATTAAAAACCGTTTTAAATTTGTTTAGCACGGTTTTTAAACCACGGATTTTGGTTTATAGCGGTTTATTTACAGCTATACTCATGATAGCAATACTCACAATAGCACAGGCGGCGGGTAGTTTTACATTATTGCATCTGTTCATTGGCTTCCGAGAGTGCACTCTCAAGTGAACCTTAAGATCGTCCTCGTTCGAGAATGTGTCTCCGCAGAATTTGCAACCGTTACTGTAACGAATCACGGTCTTAAATCGTTCGTAATCAAAATCATTTCAAAATGATTTCGTAAATAGGTAAAGCCTCAGACCAACAAAAAAAGAAAGACGGATCACTACATACATCAAACGTGTAGCCACAAAACTATGCTCCTGCAAGTAAACACACAAGCTCATGCACACACCTACACAAAACCTATGCTCATCGCTCCTAGTACGTCACGAGTCGTCGTCTAGTAAACTTCAATTAAAAAAATATAATATGCCTTCTTGTGTAGTGAAAACTTGTAAAAACAATAGCAAATCACATAAAAAGTCTCACGGAATCACTTTTCACATGGAAGTACTTCAAATACAGGGTTGACAATCTTAGTAGTGGCAAGCGGGTAATCGTTCTCGTATAAGTATACAAAATAAGGTTGGTCACCAAAAGTGTAGTCGACCTACACATGAAACCAACATTTTAATTTGGTTTCATTATATTGTGTTAGTTTTCTAAAACTCCCTCAGAGATGGCAGTTTTTATGATTTTGTGACTACTTAGTTCTACCCAAGATACGCCAGATGGCATGAAAACTGTCATCCATTTGACTCTCTGGTGTGACCAGCCGTCGCTCAATTTCCATGAACAGCTCAGCCTCGGTATATATATGAAATAAAAACAATACAACGAGAAAATATTTCCTAGATAAAAGCTCATTATTTATGTTATAAATAGAAATAAAAAGTATAGAAAATTAATTTCAAGATATTTCAACTGAATGTATTTTTTTATGCAACAGCAACACTACAACAAATTTCAAACAAAACAAACTTGGCCGCCGGTTTGCCTGTGTGCATTTTCCGCGTCTTGCTTGTTTTTATCTTTTTTTCTAGCTTTTAATCGTCTAAAAGTGCTTTTTCCACCTAAGTCCGTTGAGTAGAGCATATGCTCTTTCGGCCGTGTTGTTTTTGTGCTTTTGTTGATTGTTAAAATCTAAGTATTGAGACAGGACTCTGACTATCCATTTAGTGCTAACTTTTGGGTTTGTGACATTGATATCTACCTATTATCATATCGAACAGAAAGTGTTGCGTCCCCGGATGTTTAAATAGCTTAGGTAAGCGTTCTATTCATAAAAGTCCGCTGGGCCAAACCTTTGTTTTTGGGGGGGCTGATATGTTCGCAGTTCAGCACCCTTATGACAAAGTCCGCAGGTTTCGACATTCAACTCCACTGATTACTTACTTATTTATTTCAGATACCAATACGAATTTGCATAAGTTCCCTAACCCAACCAAGGACAAGGAATTATTTAATACATGGGTCTATTCTGTTGGTGGTGACATATTGCAACTTGAAAATAAATATATTTTCAAATACCGCCGTGGATGTCGTGTACACTTCGAACAAAAGTATTGGTGCCGGAATAATCGACTCAGCAAAGAAGCTGTACCAACAACAAACATGCCAGGTTAGTTATAAGTAATAAAATATCTAATGAACACAAATAATTCAGATTTAGATAGTAGGTTTATTATTATTTATAATAATGGGTGCCAAAAGTTTTATATCCTCTTTAAATTATATTCCTAACTTTGGAAACTAAAATTACTGGTTCTATGGGGAGGGCTGTTTAATGGATAGGTAAATAACTTCTTTATCCGGAAGAAAATGGTGTCTGCCTTTCAAGACCAATCTATCACTAGTTCTTTTCTGATAATTACAATGAAATACAAATATTAAATACTTACTATAGTTTTACATGACGCAGATCAAACATAAAACATTATTTAACTTACTATATTTTTTTACAGATAAGGTTATACTTCCTGGAGAAGCCAAAGAGACTGCAGACATCCTCTTGGAGCTAATTGTGAAATTGACAACTGTGAAACTTTACATGAAGTACTCATCACAGGTGGGGGCAGCAAAGACCAAACAAATTGCGAACTTGGTAATATTCCCGATATAACATTCACATCCCTTGAAGAAAAATATGACCCACGCGTCATTGGGGGCCTACAGTACGTAAGTGGATATTTTGTGAGAAGCGCCAAGAAAAAGGTATTCAAGGGATGTGTTGAATGCAAAAAAGATTTAATGTCAAACAGTGAGCACGAATATTTAAAATATCGGGAATACGCAAATAAAAAATGGCTTTACAGTCCCAGTGACTCTCTCTTAAATTGTATCTCAAATCTGCAGAATATAAATTATATAATATTAAAAGAAAATTTAACAAAGCAGCATCTAAAACAATTAATAACAACAATTTTTGTGGCTATAGATTTCTCATTTATAAAATGCACAATACATTATGAAAAATTAATAGATTTTTTAATAAAAATATCCTGCAGATTTTTCATTTATAATTACTGTAAAGATATTAATAATATATGAATAAATAAGAAAGAGTGTGATGATGATACGGATTCCTATAAAGTTAAAGCTAAAAAACTAAATAAGAAATGTTTCAAAAGAAAGAAATAAATAATTTAATTGAAGATAACCTAACATTGTTTCATTGTTTAATAATGTGAATTACTTTTCGCTGATCTACATAACTGCAAGCGAATAAGTAATTCAAATTCTAAAATACCCCTAAACATATCTAGGCTGTAGTAGTAGCCAACGTATGTATATGTAGCTATACGTATGATTGTATTGGCATTAGTTCCAAAACCCGTGTCCAGAGGGCGACACTCGACGTTTCTCATTTTAGTCGTTGAGATAGACCTCTATTCCAATATATAAAAGTACTCTGTGTTCAAATAACATCGTTTCTTAATTTAGTTAACTATGAATTTTAGGTTACTTGGAACAAAAACCTGAATGAATGAACGAACGAAAACAGTGACATTTAAAGTGCGAGGGTTGCCATAATATGATTTGAAGTTTCCCCGTTCGATATTTTTTAGTTCGAGTAATTATATGTGTTTTTTTTATGTATTTAATATTTTAGATTTCCAAGTAATATTGAAAATAAAAGTAAATGGATAGTAGCTATAAGAAATAGTCGGAATGAGCCAGAATGGCTGCCATCGAAAACCAGCGTGGTTTGTTCCGATCATTTTGATAATAATGACCTTTATTCAACTAATCGTGGACTTCGCCGTGTGATCAAAAGCAGATATGCTAAAAAGGTATATAAAATTTGAAAAACAAAAATGAGATTTCATCAAAACAGTAATTAAACACGAGACTGTATTTTTTATTTTATTTTAGTTTGTTTTTCAGCTTAGTCTAGCTAATTTAAATGCTACTGTACCAAATTTTAATTTTTTAGGTGTTATTTCAATCGTCCTACGTAATTGCCGAAAACTCAGTTTCACAAAGTTCTGGCTGTACGTTTGTTCAAGTATGTCCTAATTCTTCATTTATCTTCCTAAGGTTTTAATCAAAAGCTGCCATTACACGTGTAATTTTTTTTGTAGGACTTACCCGACTTGCTTCATGTAGCCATTGACGATAGGGCTGTATGTAAATGCACTTTATACTTAATTGTTATTTTATTTTGCGATGTAAAAAAAAATGGTTTTGTTTCGGAATCCTTCCTAACAATTGAGGTACAATACCATACTCAACAATATCTTACTCGTACAATATTATCCTACCCAAAATATTATTCCCCAAATTATAGGGAAAAACTTTAACAATTGACAACCCTTTTTACACACACATAGATAAAAAAGTAGCTTCCCTTTTGATGTTCGTAATGCTCCGTCTTTCTTATTTTGTTGGCCTGAGGGTAAAGCATAATCCTAATATAAGATTATAAATGCGAAAGTGAGTTTGTTTATTACGCTTTCACGCTAAAACGGCTGAACGGATTTGGATGAAAAGCACATGGGTAAACCATGACCTGGAGAAGGACATAGGCTATTTTTAATCTTGGATCGCGCGGTACACCCGCGTACCAAAAACCATTGTAGTTAATTAGAATGTCCTTGAAGAATTAATAACAAATTTGATTCATTCATTGTAAACTTGTACAAACCTGACTTTATGTTTAGTAGAAAGCACTAAGTGTCGCTTCCAGGCTAGTTCTGATGTGAAGTGCGCCTCGCAGTCTTCACACTCAGGGCCGAGCTTGTCGTTTTTATCCTAAAATAAATTTAAAAAAAAAACATGTAGTTGAAGCATCCCATTTTTTTAAGACTCATGGAAATGCAAGCTGAAAATCTTAAGAAAAAATTTCCAGGCTAGTTCACGAGTATCCCTTTTAAGCATCTGTCCCACCGTCGACGAGGAAGCGACTAGCTATCGACTATTTTCCTGCTCAAGAAACGTACAAAAGGTTGTAGGTGATTGCCTACTGTTCACACCACCGTGTGACTGACATTGGCATGACCGTCATCAGGAATTTAAATTTTGATAACACAAAAATTTTGTCGCTAATTAGTCGAAATTTGACGCCAAATATAAGAATTTATCGGTCCCTGGTTCAAAATTTATAGGGGTTTATAGGTGGCCGATCTGGAGAGCATCTCCCCAGCTT
This sequence comes from Lithophane leautieri, assembly GCA_949152455.1. NCBI lineage: Eukaryota > Metazoa > Arthropoda > Insecta > Lepidoptera > Noctuidae > Lithophane > Lithophane leautieri. Next base: position 3,547,272 of record OX424469.1, on the reverse strand, counting down.
GGCCAAAAAAAGCTAGGGCACCTAGCGAAGATCTATTTTCTCCCAAATTTTGTCGCTAATTTGTCGCAATCTTTCGCCAACTCACAGATTTAGTCGGGTCTTAGTTTAGAAGATATATATAATTAGTTACATTTTTAAGGTATAGTCCAAGAGCTAAATCGAAGAGTTAAACTCTTCAATCTCAAAATCAAAATATTTTATTTCAATTAAACCTACATGGGCACTTATGAAACGTCAGAAGCTAGGTGCACGGTTCCAATTGGTCGTTTCCTATGGAGAAAAGCCGGCAAGAACTCCACAGTTACTCTTTTAAAAATAATTGGCTTTTACAATATTTTCAAATTACAGTGTTAGTAGGCATGGGAGGACAATGTAGGCCTTTCAACAAGTACCAGGTACTTAACAAAATAAAAGATGTTCAACAAATCTACAGTCCACTAGGCCTACAACGTTCTCACATTCACAAAATAGAAAGAATTTATATAAAAGACAAATAATCAAAAAGTAATAAAAAAAAACCTATTTAAACCAAAGATCTAGCTCTTGGCTATATTATATGATGCCCGGAGCAGTCGCAACTGCTGAAGCGGTTCCATGAATGTATGTAAATAGAAGATTAGTTCACTATGCAGTCGATCCTGACTGCTTCAAGGTGTCCGTGTATCAAGACTCTTACTGTGACAATTGTACAAATGTTTACCAATATCGCCCCCCTGTCAATGTACACACTTCTACACATCAAGCTATACATTTCCAGTATGACCTGGCATTGTACGGAAATCCTATACAATGCGAGATCAGAATAAACTAGAAATGTATGGATGGATGTGTAGCCGTGTGTACTCGCACTCTAAGGGCTGATTTAACCAAAGCCAGATATCTTTTATTCAGGGGATAACATTTACGTCTGCCAGTTTTTGTATAGAATATCTGTCAAAAATGTAATATTTATTCGCTGGATTAGACTTATACTAGGGATAAAAGTTTGGTCGAATTCGCCCTAAAGATCTCACCTGCCTGTGCACTTTCATGTTATGTAAGAACAGTCCCCTGGGCGTGCCGAAGGTACTTCCACAAAGCTCACAAACACTTTCCCGTACAAACTCCTTCAAATGCTTGATACGTTTATGCATTAGTAAGCTGTTTGGCATGCTGGAAAATATTTTTTTAATGGTTTTTAGACAGTATGTACGGACGGTTTAAAAACATAACATTTGACATCACACTGTATTCCCTGTAAGCTTCGGCTGAGGTGTTAAATACAATCACTTCTCACCAGCTATGGTTTCGTCTCATTTAATAGGAGCCCAATAAAAGTTTCCCTGACCAGGGTATCGAACCCCTGAAACCCATGATCAGCAGCGCTTGTTTGTGACCATGAATGACCGATTCATATAATTTACGGACTTTTATTGGTTAAAATTAAGACTCTTGTATCTTTACTTATTGAAGCAAACACCTCATAGCGTTGCATAGTAGACCCTCCCATATGGAAGTAGCTATCACAGCTAAAATTAGCTTACAAATCTATTTATATGCCCAGTTTGGCAATAAAAAGGTTACCATTGGTAAGTAAAACGACTCGTTTTCGTTTAAAGGAACTGATCATAAAGCAATGTAGAAAAATCATGCAAAATGCATGTTGCCAATTTATTTAAGGTGATGTTCGAATCTTGCGAGTTAATCATGTCAGGTATATACCTGAATATATCTCCACAGTGTTTACATGGATATTTCTTTCCTTTGTGTAGACTAACATGGGTTTTCGCTTGGTAACTGTAACAAGAACGTTAACCATTAATATATTATAAATTATTCTAGAGACTGGATACTCTATCTCAAGTATAAAGATACACTATAAGTATATATTTCAAAAATGGATGTTTGTATACATATATGAAAATAAAATATTGAGAAACTCCAACATCGTTTGACCAGTCACATACCATGACAGTTGGCATGTATAGTATATGTATTATTTTATGGAGAAGGTTTATAACATAGGTCTTTTATTCCGACCTCTATACGGGCGAAGCCGCACGTAAAAAATAGTTGTTATTTATTATTCAAGATGAGGAAGCCAGTATACACCTGCCATAGTATAATCAGCCTATAAATTTCCCACTGCTGGGACACAGGACTCCTCTATGCGACAGAGAGTGGACTGTATTCTACCACGCGGGCCCAGTGCGGGTTGATAGATGTCATATGTCTTCGAATTTTTGGTCCAGGACACGCCGGTTTCCTCGCGATGCTTTCCTTCACCGTTTTGAGAGCAGTGGTGATGAGTAATAAATAGCTTAGTAACATAAAACCAAGAAGGCTCATAAACAAATGTGTGTAGCAATAATACTTACGGGCCGCCATGGCCCACACACAATGGTCCACCTTAAGGACTGAGTGTAGAAACCAAACCCCATAACATAGAACATAGAATACTTACGTGCAATAACAAATGTATGAGCATAATTTACAGCTAAACTTTCTCTTATGACATGAAAGTCTATGTTTACACAAGTGTACTTGTTGAGGAAACCTGAGATGGCAGGCATCACATTCATAGTTCCCGTTCTCCTGAAAATATTATAAGAAACTCAAATTACTAATATTTGACTAAACCTGTGTGAGGTATGGTTTACCACTTGAACTAATTAACAAATTATTTTATTTTCTTTAAATTTAATCAAACTATTAGCACTAAATTAACTAAAAATATTGACAAACTATAATAAGTAAGTACCTACATTATTGTCGCGGCCTGCAACAGGGGTATTGATGGACGTTCGTGAAAATGTGGGCCCGAGGCACGTATATATGTGAGTCCATCAATGCCTGTTACAGCCAAGCCTTGTATAGTAGTAATAATGCGTGGATATTTAAACTAAGTAAATTAATTATAAATTCCAGAATCAATGACGAACTACGAAAATTTAATTTAACGAGTTTTCACAGTATTTTATTATGCCGTTTAACACGACAGATATTTGTAATACAAACATTGTCGGCCGGGCGCTGGCATGGCATGTATTTGACCAGTACAGCACTTTCGATTAATCTCGAAGAATGTTTCAAGATAATGCTCGAATTTCCAAGCATATTTGAGAAACAATTATTAACCTAATTAAATTCAAAATAAGGTCACAAATGCTAATAAATCAGTCATAAATGCAAATACATTCTGTAATATCCAACCTAAATAAAATGACCATTTATGATACCAGTGTAAATAAAAAGTAAAGGGTAAATGCTTACAATGCTATGTTTTTTTGTATGATTCTCAAATGCTGCTATTGCTTCAAATCCTCTATAACACAAATCACACTTGAATGGTGACTTTTTATAGTTACTGGACTCTTTTCTCAAGAGCACCTCTTTTCTGGCATCTTCAGGGGTCAGAAACACAACAGTAGCATATTCATCAAAGTAACTAATGTTTAGGCCATTCTTTTTTTTAATAGGCTTTGTGTTTACTCTCGTAGCACTTTTTGATAAAGGTTCATCATCACTGAAATCATCCTCGCTCTTAATAACAGTTTTTACTTTTCTTTTTTTACTTTTTGTTTCCTTATTTGGTTTACTTTTATGTTTTGGTTGTGTAACCTTCTCAGGGACTGAGTCTTCTGTAAAGTCAATGTAATCTTCATTAAATGATTCATTGTAATCATATGTCTTTTCTATTTCTTGACTGTTATTGACTGTTTCTATTTTAACATTAATTTCAAATTGTTTATTTTCTTTGTCTTGTAGATGTATTTCTGTTTCTGTGTTACTTGCAGGTTCTTCATAAAGGATAGCTACCGGAGATAATATTAAGTTGGATTCCAATTTATTTATTTTCCTATCTACTTTTTTGAGGATTTTTCTTGTTATCTGCAATTTAATTGAAATGTTGGTATAAAATCAAAAATATTATAAGTACCTAATTGATTGCATCATAATCTGCTTAGCCTTTTCCCAAATATGTAGGGTTGGCTTCCAGTTTAACGGGACGCAGCTGAATACGAGTATTTTACATGAGGCAACTGCCTATCTGACCTCCACAACCCAGTTACTGGGTAAATGATACTCCTTGGTAAGATTGCATAATTTTATTTAAAAATACTTGCCTGTGATGAACCAAGTTTGAGTCTAGATATAATGTTGTGAGCTCTGAGAGATTTTGACTTGAACTCTTGATACTTGTGGAGGAGACTGGCACATTCAAAACACACATGCTGATTCCTATCAAATATCTGTAATAGAGACAAGTAGGTAAGTAGTAGTATATGAGATTTAGGTAAAGAAAGCAACAATAAAGTTTTCTTGAAAGAATATTATGAGCAAATAGGTTATTTTAGACATTTTTATTATTTTTTTCATTGATCTGACGTAACTTTATGATTTTATGTTTTTTGGAATTGGAATTATATCATTACTGTCTTAGGTTATAAATTACTGTATTTGTACGCCTTTCTAGGCAAAACATGTTGGAACTTTTTTCTTTTTTTGTAATCGTTCCAAATTGTAATCCTACACGTGTTTTCGACAAATAAATATACCTTATAATGTTATCTTTAACATATTATTATCTATCTTTCTATCGATTTCAGGCTGTAATGTCCCACTGCAGGGCAAAGACCTTCCTTTCCCTTTTCTACATTTTAACATATAAAGTTGTACATTTATTTCATTTAACGGTCTTTGGCACTGCAATCCTTTCGGAAGTCGTAAAGTCCCTTTTACAGGTAATGCTTGCACTAGGAACTAAGTACTGCGTTATTTAAGCAGTCTATAGTGCAAATAAATTAATGGTCCACCTGTGTGGTCCACTGCAATTTAGCAATTTTATATGTTTTTGAAGTAATAGTAAAAATTTGCGCATTTTACGGATACTTACCGGAATCTGCGCCAAATGTGAGTAAACAACACCGATGGAATCGCTCGACGTAGTTTCCAAGCTAAACATCTTCACATCAGTCACAAGACATACTCTGCAATATTTTAACTCATCCATTTTTTCCACTAAGTTTTATATTCGTTTTTAGCAGCCCTATTGTAAGTGTCCATCACAAATCACAGATGTCCATTTATGTTTACACTGCTGCTGACTGCTGGCCACAGAACATATTTGCCACAGATTACTATTATAGTGTTGGGTGACTCACCACACGTTCTACTGTTCTAGCACAGTTGTAGCTACTCACTTGGACGAAAAGAGTCACTCACTCATTTTATTTTGATGTGCTAGCACACACCACATTGGCACAGATTAGCTACATACAGAACGTTTTTACTTGTGAATTTTGAACGAAATGAGTCAGTCGATCGAGTCACTCACTTTTTTTGTGTATTTTGATAATTGATGTCTTCGTTCACTCTTGCTAGCACAAACATACACCACAGAACTCACCGCGCGTGTGCCTACTCAACTGCGTAAGTGTGCCGTGTCGTGTCGCGTTGTCATTACTACTCACTACACACCACACAGCACACACGCGACTCGCGCGGTGACTCGTGAGTCGGTGAGTCGGCGAGCACATGACTCACTAACACGCTCACAGCACGTTCGTGCTAACAAGCCACCACAGCCTCGCCTCACGGTGTGCTACCACTACCATACTTTGTAAAAAGAGTGCCTCGCACGATTCTCATTTTAAAAGGTGTGCTACCCATCTCTATACTATTATGTAGCTGGTGGTGGTGCTGCACAGCACCACAGATTAAATAGCACAGCACAGACTACCTCAAATCGAGTGTCAATGATTAAGCACACACTAATAAGTAGGTCAGTCGACCTCGACAGTCAGGCAGAGCCCGTCACTTGTTGTGAATTTGTGAGTGTAAGGCTGCCATCAGATGGACTGAATTTCAACTATTTCAACTGCACTCCGCAATTCGCAGTTTGACTGCAGTTATCAGTACATTACGAATATTGCAGTCGTACTAAACTGCAAGAATGCAGTCCGTTTTATGGCAGCCTAACTGTGTTTGCACAGCTCTATTTTCTGTCAATATTCCATAAAAATTTTGACAGGTACCCATAATTTTAAGAACGTTAGCATTCACGACTCGTTCGCAATCTGCCAAAAATACAATCAATTTTACCGAACTTTTTGACAAGTGTGACAGATTGTGACTTGAATGTGAACGTCGAGATCAACGAGAAATTGGCTTTCTGTTAAACACACAAGGCGGGCGCGGGGCGGGAGCGAGTCGGGTCGTTTTCATCGCGTGAGCCGCGCTGTTCATCGTGTTCACACAGAGCACGGGCGCGGAGCGGCAGCGGGTCGGGCGCGGAGCGACAGCGAGTCGGGCGAGTGTCCGGCGCGGGACGGCAGCGAGTCGGGCGCGGTCGTACTTTGACAGGCGGCAGCAGTTGCAGTGTGAAAATGTCGGGTGATTCGGACACGGACGAAGAATTATTGTTTTTACTTATTTTAAACAGAAGAGCGCGAAAAAGGAAAAGTTTGTGGGTTCATGACATTAATAAAAAAAGACATCAATATGGAGAATATTTAGAGAGTAGAAGGTTACTAATCAAAGATTTTATTTAAATTTCGATTTGGCTTGCAAATATAACTGTTTAAAGTAAAGAAAAAACAAATTAATATATTGGCGCATAAAAAGAATTTTTATATAATTTACTCTGTTTGAATTTCCTAACTTTTCATGGTGATATTTTTACAGAATAGCACAACCGCTCCCGACCCGCTCCCGTCTCGCGCTGTCAGTGGTGGCAGGCGCGGCTCCCGCTCCGCGCTCGACCCGCGCACGCGTTTTGTGTGTTGACATCCATATTATTATAATTCCTTGAATTACAAATTATTATACCCGCGCTACTCCCGCGCCCGACCCGCTCCCGCTCCGCACCCGCTTTGTGTGTGTTTTGAACTTTACTTGCGTAGACAGACAACTTACTTCACTTTACCTAAGATATTTCAGAAGGTCCATGGGGATGGAAACTGCCACTTCCTGACTTCAGATGTCGCCAATATTGCGTGTTTAAGAACTTTACAGCTAGCCGACTAGCACAAATCGTGTGTAAAAAAGCGTTCATACTTGCGACTGTCTTCTTCAGCAAAAGTGTGAATTTGGTCAAAATGAAAATCTAAAATGGCGGCTGCGAAACTTTTCACATTTTACGTCATGGGTGTTTTGAGTCATGCGTTTTCATAGTTTTCGAGGGTGCTAAAGCAGATAATGCAGTCAATCAGTCAATATGAAAATCCAAATAGCTGTGTGCCTATAGATAATTGCTACGAGTAGTTGTTGTTTATTACGCCAGTCAGCACACGCACAAAAATCGCGTTAGGTCGCAAAAAATTGCTCGGCATCGAACTGTATCTATCCGATAGATATTCAAACTTAATGACGGCTCGGAACATGAAGCGAGTCACTACGCAGTAATAATTTCATGTGTCAGCGGGGGTGAGGGGTAGGGTACTGCGAAGCGAGTAGCTAACTTCCGAGCCGCCATGCCATTAAGTTTGAATCGAACTGTACCAATAGTGTAAAACCAAGTTCGCAGCTTCTAAAGACCTGTGCTAACTCCGTGGTGCTCGGAAAGCCTCGAAATTTCAGTTTTCTTTCAGTTTTTTGACCTATTACTTGTAAAAGGCATCCTACGAAATAAGCAACAATTTGCTGTAATTTGAGCGCTACTCTGTCGGTCCAATAGAACAACGAGAAAGCACTTCTAACATTGGCCATTTTTTCCAAAAAAAATCAAAATAATTTGTAATTTGAAGAAGGTCGCTAAAAGTGCTTCAGAACTGCTGCGAACAGAAGATAGTCTCCATAATTCTTTAAATGAAGTCAATAGATATTTTACGTCAATTGGGAAAGAACTGGCAAACAAAACTCTGACGAGGCTAAATGTATCGGAAGAGACGCTGGCGAAGCGTGAACTGAGGTCAAAAGGGTGTCTAAACTCTATGATACTTGGACCAACATGATGATGTAGAAGTTATGCAAGTGATCACTGACCTAAAGAATGGAAGTGCTCCTGGTTGGGACAACATTAACGTTTCCATAATAAAAAAGTACAAGCACAAACTTGCTTCGCCCGTTGCACACCTCTGCAACATTAGTTTCATGCAGGGTATATTTCCAGCCTGTTTTAAAAACGCCGTTATTTCTCCTGTCTTCAAGGCCGGTGTCAAATCAGAAGTGACCAACTACAGACCAATATCTCTCTTGAGCACTCTCTCTAAAATCTTGGAGAAACTGGCGAACAAGCGTCTCACTGGATACCTGGAGAAAAACAACCTGATATCGAATAAGCAATACGGATTCAGAGCGGGACGCTCTACGACAGACACTGTTCTAAGACTTACCACTGCAATAACCAAACTGCTTGGATAAAAGAGATAAATGTGTTGGTATATTTCTAGACCTACAAAAAGCCTTCGACACAGTGTCCATTCCCATCCTATTGAGCCGGCTGGAGGGTGTAGGCGTGAGAGGTGTGCCCCAGGAGTGGTTTAAAAGCTACCTGTCTGACCGATACCAAAGAGTCCGCATTGATGGCCAGTTAAGTGATGAAGCACAATGCGCTTACGGTGTTCCCCAGGGGAGTACAATAGCCTCAACAATTTTTCTGGTGTACATTAATCGACTGTGTGACCTTCCACTCCGGCAGGCCGAAATAACAATGTTTGCTGATGATACAGTGCTCCTGTTCCACAACACCTCTTGGGAAAGTTTGGCACGGGTAAGTGAACGAGGGCTTTCAAGAGTAACTGCCTGGCTTGAAGACAGCCTATTATCAATAAACGCAAGTAAAACGAAATACCTTTGCTTCAGCATGTCAAAGGCAGGCAGGCCTAGTCCAGACTTTATGTGCCCATCCACTCGTTCCCTTGTAATAGAGAGCCGTGTTTTCAACACTCCTGTGCGTGCCCTAGGCTTGAGAGAGTCAACACTATAAAGTACCTCGGTGTTACGATCGATGACAATTTGAAGTGGAGCCAACATATCTCAGTTACAGCTAAAAAAACGCGTAAACTTATATATATTTTCAAAACACTAAGATATGTTGCCAGCCATAAACTGCTTATACAAACGTATAAAGCCTTGTGTCACTGCATTCTGGGCTATGGTATCTGTGCATGGGGTGGTGCTGGAAAAACCCATATGATTGAAATAGAGCGTTCACAGCGTGCAGTCTTGAAGGTGCTGCTTAACCTAAACTTCAAATCCGCTACCACTCTGGTATACGAGCAGGCTCGGGTGCTACGCGTCAGAAAAATATTTTTGTTTGAATGCCTGAAGAGATATCACCGCCACACAGTCCCACACTTGCCAAAAACAAAAAAAGGAACGGATAGATATCCCGTACCATGGGCAAAGAGCAAGTTTGCCAGAAAGCACTACAAAAGTATAGCGCCACGCGTCTATAGCAAATTTTGTCAGTTCAAATCAGTTGGAGACGTGAATAATTTCGATATAAAAAAGGAAATCTTACTTTGGCTTGAAAGCTATAACTATGATGATACGGAAAACATGCTCAGTAATCTAACCTAGTGGATAGACTCAGTCAACACACACATTTACACACCCACATCCACACACCCATCACACAAACATCTCTTCACACACATGCTACTGTTTTAGATCTATGATTATAATTTTTTTTGTTCATTTGTTTCTGCCTTTTTATTATTATTATTTTATTTTGTTTTTTAATTCACATTTTGCTGTAACCTTTCTTTTAATTATTGTTAAAATTAAGCGTAAACTGTATATAGTCTAAGCCTTCTCATGTTGATCTATGTAACTGGCGAAACCTCAACCCCTGTCATACAGGATGTCCTAGTTCAGGGGTCGAGACCTCATTGATGTAACGTGTAATGAAGTTTGGGAAATAAATTATTATAATATAATTACTATAGTATAATAGTTTTCTTGCATTTATTTTGGGTTGAAGATGATCCCAAAAATCGTCCCTGAGGTTTTGGTGCGGTATGAAATTGGGTACCTACCTATCTACTTTTTATACGTTTTTTTTTACAATTATAGCTCGAGTTCGACCTTTCTGGCTACGGCCCGGCTCTACCTACGTCATGTGATCATGTCTGTCTTATTTTCACAGAAATATCTCTACACATTATAACACTTAGGTATTTTACAGCACATAACCATTTTAATGTGTTATAACAAAACACGGGATTTGTAGATTGCTGGTGGCACCGATAGGTAGGTACACTGGCAGTGTAGTAATGGCACTAATTGTCAGCTAGACTTTGTCTGTATAGGCACGGGTTTACAGCCATGGAATTCTACGGCACACCCCTCGACTAATAACTAGAATTTGGGAGAAGTCATCTGTCAGAAAATTGTTCGTCACAATGATAAATTGTGACGAAAATTCACAATTCCACATGTTCATCATTATCATCTGCCGAGCCTTATCCCAGCTATATTGGGGTTGGCTTCCTGTCTAACTAACCGGATGCAGCTGAATAGTAGGTACAGTTTATTTAAATTTTACGTCAATACCAGAAGGGCCGCGCGCGGGCCAAAAGACATTGTAGTTAATTAGATAGTCCTTGACGAATTAACCAAGTGCTTCTTTTTACTAAATAATTTGTTCTTTGAATCAGAAAGAAAGAAAAAGATCAGAAAGAAGCCTTTGCATTAGGTCTATTTATGCCCATTATTCGTTGTACCCTGTATTATAATATCTGTATGGTTGTACCTATTGTTTGCCGACTCACGAACACGACACTCAACTATTTTTACCCGACTAGGGCGAAGCAAAAAGGAGGGTTATATGATTTTGACCGGTATGTATGTATGTATGTTTTGTATGTATGTATGTTTTGTATGTATGTTCATGTGTTCCCTCATATCTTCTAAAATACTCATCACAATTGGGAGGTATCGTTGGAAGCGTCTTTATTGTTCTGGTTATAGGCTATGTGACGTCACATTAAATTGAATTCGGCGCGCTCTAGAGGAGAGGAATTCATGAAGTAAAAAAAATTTTTTTTTGTGAGGCCATGTTTTGTGTCAAATGAAAGGGCTTAATTTCACACATAGGCACATTTCAAAAATATTTATATTATTAACCCCAAAAAAAAATTATAAAAATTAAAGTTATAAAACTAAAACCCAACTACGACAAAAAAGTCAACTAAAAAGGTATACAAATAAAAAATCCGGAGTCACACGTATTAGGGCATAAATCAAACAGATACGTGTTGACTCCGGATTTTTTATTTGTCTGTCTGTGACGTCTTGTTTATACCTTTTCAGTTGACATTTTTGTCGTAGTTGGGTTTTATTCTGTGTTGTGGGTGAATATTTTGGAAGCCTATATACGTATCGAAATAATGTATTTTCCCGGTGTTTTATAAATACGCCCTTTTTTGTAGTTCAACAATCGAATTCTGTTTTTGCAGAGTTGCCATCATAATTCCATAAACCCCTACTGAGGCAGTTTCTGATGCCGCCGTTAAATAAACCCTTTTTTGTATTCCAGCAATCGATTCCTGTTGCTGCAGTATTGCTGTCATAATTTCATAAACCTTTGATGTGTTAGATTCTAATGCCGGTAAATAAGCCATTTTTTGTAGTTTAACCATCGATTCCTGGTGTTGCAGTGTTACCGTCATAATTCCATAAACCCCTGATGGAGCTGTGAGGGATGTAGTGGGTGGTTTATTTCTTTTACATAATTGAGATAAGGCTCTGGTTGAGATAACGTTGGGATAAGGCGTCAATTCTTTGATGGTGGGAGGCTTTGCGGCCTGATTGCTCTGCATGTCCGCGCAGCATGCGTCCAAAAGTTTCTCACTCGAGCTACCCAATCTTTTGGTGTAACTGAGACATGTTTTAGCTTCTTTGCAATTTTCGCAAGAGCAGACTGGCCCTGGCTTTTCAGATGGCTCCTGGAGGGCATTATGTGAACACGAACATTCGCCATTACATGCATTTTGGGCCATACTTTCCAAATTTCTATAAGCTTGTACACACCTTTGATTTTGTGTTTTTCCCCCTCTTTCGGTGTTACGTTTATATTACCGCGTTGATTAATTCGACCCCCCACTGCTACAACACAAACTGCGTTCTTTTATGACCTGAAAAAGACCATTTCAAATCAATACCTTTCAAACATTTTACTTAGTTCGAACTTCCACGCATTATTTGAAAATAGTACTATACTAGCTTTGGCCGCAACCAGGCATTGATGGACTCACGTATTTGCGCCTCGGCTTCACCTAGGTCCACATTTTCACGATCGTCCATCAACGGCCCTGTTGCAGGCAGCGACAGTAATGTACTAACACAACAAAGGAATATCAAAGACCCATGTCGACAATTGAATCAAAACAATAAAAGAAAAATACACATATTTCAGTTCTGTGCCTCGGCTTGACCTTTCGGAGATTAGCTTTTATTCCTACAGCACACAAAATCCTCTTACCTACGTAATCTCGTCTATGAGTGAGTGGAGCGGTGCGGGGTGAGGTCCCCGTGCGGTTGAGGCGGCAGCGAGCGGGAGGCGCATCGCGCGGCTCCCGCGTCTTCCGTTAGTGCGCTGTTATTCACCTGACAGTGCGCACGATTTTCTTAGAAACCTACCTAACGTTGTTGTAACGTTTTTAAAGTGATTGTAATTTTACCTAGTGATAAGTGCATCATATCGCATAAAGGGTAAGTAAATGTATCTTTAGTTTTGTCTATGAGAATTACGAGTGGCTAGGACGTATTCATTTACGTAAACTTAAACAGTGAACGGGTATTCGTTTATTACAAATACTCCGTCCTTAGAATTGGTTAATTCGGCCACATAGTACTTGTATTGGTTGTGAATGTGTGTTCTTAACAGCTTTATAGCGACGGAGACGTCTTTACCTGTATCGTACCTAGTAGTTTTATACTGAAAGGTTTGTCTTTACTAGGCGCAGCCTTCCAGCTCACTAGTTACAGACATAAGGTAGCTCACACGACCCATTTATTTTGGCCGCAGCTATTTAGCTCGCCATCTGTAGTCTCACGACTCAGGGGTCGTAGCGGTATGGCTCGTGAACCGCAGCCATACGGCTCGTGAACCGCAGCCATACGGCTCGTGAACCGCAGCCATACGGGTCGTGAGCCGCAGCCTGCCGGCTCGTCAGCCGCAGCCTGTCGGCTCATGAGCCGCAGCCAAACGGCTCGTGAGCCGCAGCCGTTCGGCTCGTGAGCCGCAGCCGTTCGGCTCGTGAGCCGTAGCCGTACGGCCCGTGAACCGCAGCCGTACGACTGGTGAGCCGCAACTGTACGGTTCGTGAGCCTTAGCCGTATGGTTCGTGAGTCTCAGCCACAGCCTTCCGGTATGGCTGGTTGATCACAACCAATGCAGGCATAGTTATACTGCGTCCCTTAGCAAAGAATCTTATGAATCTTATCTTATAATCTGAATCTTATGGCAATTTTATCGTTTTGCTTCAGATGGTTCAAGAAGCGTCCCTCGTTTCACTGGGGGAGCTGCTGGAGGAGACTGATGAGACCGAAGACGATAACGACATCCTAGAACGTCTTAAACTTCTAGCACAGGAGCTTTTACCCGATGGTTGGACTGCTTGGGAGGTGACTCGTTTATCAAGAGAAGGCATATTTGGTGATAGCGTCGACCCCCAGGTATTGAAAAAGCTGAGATTTGCCTTACCAACAGACCAGCTAGCTAAAGCGTTCGTTCCGGAAGCTACTCGTCTATCCGAGAAAGGGTTCCGCGACATCAAGATGAAGATGCTAGACTGGGCATTCGCTAGAGCCTTAATTACTAGCCCACCTGCATTCTGTAATAAAAGTAGGGGGTCAGCCGCCGCAACCGAGCTATTCAATGAGACAGTTAAACCTGAAAGGCCCATGTCAAGGAAGGAAGCCGATCGAGCCTTATCTCTTGAGGCGGGCGGCGAGCCCACGAGTGGGAAAAAAAGACGTATTTTTTCGGACCCCGAATCAAGCGAGGCTTGGACTTCTAGAGCAAAACGTTCTAGAATTGACATCCTAGAGCAACGAATGAATGACATGTTTTCAAATCTGATGGAGAGAATAGATTCGTTGGCTCCAGCCAGAAATGACCTTACGCGGGACAGCTCTATCGAAGAAAGGACTTCATCGGATGAAGAAGATGACCCTTCCATCCCATCGAGGTTGGAGTCACCTAACGATTGGGACGCACCTCCGCTGGGCTCTGTTTTAGAACTAAATTCTGTTCAACCTAGTTGTCCTGAATTGGAGTTCCTTCCCGCGGTAAAGGAGGCGGAACCTGCGATTCCAAAACTTTCAGAACAGATCAAAGCAGAAGGCATTGCTTGTCAGAGGTTCGGGTCGGAGGCGTGGAACCGCATAAGATATAAGGAAGTGGTAAAGAGATTACACGCATCGCCGGTCTTTGACACTTTAAAGATTAACGCTGAGTTGAGTGACCTTGGAATGCAAACGTTAGGACTTCTCAGCAAACAAGATGGAGTTTTGGGCACAATTGTCCATGGTATTCTCTGTCAAAGAAAAGCATTGGACGAAGAGCTCAAGAAGCTTGCGGCAGAGTTTCCAGCGGCCTCTGCAGATTTAAAAAAGTTATTGTCAGAGGGCTCTGATTTTAGGGCAACGTCAGACGATCTGTTGCAGTATGTTTGTGCACATCGGACTGAGACGATTGAGATGAGACGCAAGAACTTTAAGACAAAAAGTGACGCCCTAACGTCTATGCTGCAAAAGATACCACCATCAGAAACACACCTGTTTCAGGAAGAAAAGCTCTCTAGCTATATAAGAGACAATGATAGCAATGGTATTTTTCCTTCTCGCTTCGGGAAGACCCCGGATAAAGGGAGGGAGACTTTTCAGCAGTCGAGTAAAAGCAGCCAACCAGTTTCGGCCCGTAAACAAAGACCCAAGAACCCAGCTTGGCACACTCAACCATCCCAAGGACTTACGCAGAAGTGGAAGCAATCAAATGGCAAACCAAAGAGACCCGATAAGAAGGAGCAGCGTCAACAGCGTCGTAAATATTGACAAGGATTTCAGAGGAGGGCAGTTAAAGAATTACGAGAATCAATGGAAAGTTGGGAGCCCCTGTTTCTGTCTTAAAGATAATAACCAACTACGCGTTGCCATTCGCAAGGAAACCCCCTTCTATCCCAGTAAGCTCAAAATTGATAGCACAATTTGCCACAAAACCCTCAAATCTTATGATCAAGGAAATATCGTCTCTATTAAATCTAGGCGTAATCGAGAGATCAACGGCCGAAACCGGGTTTTTATCAAGAATTTTCTTGATACCCAAACAGAATGGCAAAGTACGGCAAATTTTCGACCTTCGGCGACTAAACCGTTACTTGTGTTCAAGAAAGTTTCGTCTAGTGAATCAGAACTACGTTCCAAAATTCTTCTAGAAGGACGACTATATGGGAAATCTAGACCTCTCTCAAGCATACTTCCACATACCAATAAGAGAGAGTCATCGCCGTTACCTCGCTTTCGCTTACGAAAACCAACTTTACCAGATGACCTCCCTGCCTTTCGGTCTCTCAAGTGCTCCATTAGCCTTCTCCCGAGTGAGCAAATGGATAGCAAGCATGTTAAGAGCGCGAGGCATTCGCGTACTAGTCTATCTGGATGATTTTTTTATTTGCTCACCAGGACCCCCAAATACTGGAATCACAAATGAAGCACACTATTTCTCTCCTCCAAAGTCTCGGATGGGTCCTAAACCTGGAAAAGTCGGTTGTGAAAGCTACACAAGAGATAGAGTACTTAGGCGTAATTTGGAATACGTTTGCAAACAGAAAAAGTCTACTGAAACAGAAATGCGATCAGTTGTCAAAAGATCTGAAAAGACTAGTAAATGGCCGTTGTTGGAGCTAGAATCAAGGCACGTCATTGATAGGCAAACTGGAATTCGCAGCGTTGGTGACTCCCTTGGGGCGTCTATTTACAAGAAATCTACAGAGGGCCTCTCGTGCTCTACCAGAAAGGAACCCCAAGAGTATGTGCTTACTGCCAAAGGCAGCCATGGACGACTTAATCTGGTGGATAAAGAACCTATGCCGACCGGGAAGAATGTTCGTTCCAGAACCAAAGATATTTATTAAAACGGATGCCTCCAACATAGGCTGGGGAGTACAAGTAGAGAACTTTCACTTCTCACAGCAATGGACCAAGGAACAACGAGATTGGCATATAAATCGAAAAGAGCTGTATGCAGTTTCAATGGCGCTGGTCAAATTCCCGGAAGTGATAAGGGGACAGACAGTAATGGTTCAGTCAGACAACAGAACTGTTGTGGCATATGTGAGAAATCAAGGTGAAACGAGATCATTGACACTTTTGGAGTCCACAAGGGAATTACTTCTGCTGGCCCATCGTCTAAAGGTGGACCTTCTCCCTTTTTACATCCCAGGTCGGTACAACACCATAGCGGACTCTCTCTCTCGAGCCAAGAATCTCCCAGATTGGCATCTCTGCAAGGATATAACGACGACAATATTTCAAAGGATGGGCACGCCCCGAATAGATCTGTTTGCGACAAATCTGTCCAAAGTAGTCCCCCATTATGTGACTATAGATGTCAAAGATCCCCAAGCGTCATTTGTGAACGCGTTCAGCAAGGAGTGGCACTTCAAGTTGGCATGGATTTTCCCCCCTCCACCTCTCATCCCCAAGGTCCTGCAGCACCTAAACAAGGCTTCAGGATTATTTCTACTGGTTGTACCACGATAGCAAAATGTTTTCTGGAGAGGAGACCTCAAAAAGAGGTCAGTGGAAGCACCGTTTCGAATCTGGGACCTGGACCGGCATCTGATAGACCTATCGACCAATCAGCCCCCTCCGGGAATGAAAGGTCTGTCTTTGGAGGTCTGGAAGGTACGGGGTGGAGCCGGCTAACTACAGGGCTTCAGTCTGAAGATGTCGCACTTCTCCAGTCCGCTTGGCGCAAGTCTACGTGGAAGACCTACAGTTCGTCATGGAAACAGTGGACTTCTTGGTGTAAACAGTATGGGGCAAAACCTGACAGGCCTCGTCCACAGGAGGTTGCGTCATACCTAAGCTTTTTATTCAGGGTTAAAAAGTTGGCATACGCAACCGTTTTGGTACATAAATCGGTGATAGCGACTTTTTCAGATCCTGAACAAGTCAAAAACTTATCCTCACACCCGCTTAAGGCAATTAATTTACAGAAACAGGCATCCTTGACTCCTAAGTCCCAAATATGGAATATTCAGGACCTCTTATTTTGAATAGAGACTCATCCACCTGATAAAAAAAGTATTTTCCAAGTATCACGTTATGTGTCCTTATTATTATTATTGGCGTCAGGCCGACGAATCCATGATCTGACTCTTCTAAGTATTGGTAAAGATAATTACATTACTACAGAGATGTCGGTAACGTTTTGGCCTATCTTCGGTTCAAAGACGGACGGCACAAGGGGTCGTCAATGAGGATGGCTATTAAATAAATCAGATAACTCAACTTTTGATTTAGTGACCTGGATTAGGTGCCTTATTGATGTTACATCGGAGAGACGCAAATCTCAAGAGAACTTACATAGTCTCTTTATAACTACTAGAGGAAAAGTGAAGGCTGCATCCAGAGCAGTAATAGCGGGCTGGTTAAAAACTTCCTTTAAAGATATAGGCATCAACTGCACACCGGGTTCAATAAGATCCGCGGTTGCTTCATACGACTACGCAAGCGATACGCCTTTGGATGAGATTTTGAGGCGGGGGAACTGGAGGAGATCTACAAACTTCTTCAAACACTACTGTAAAGAAGTTGAAAGGCCTAAGAGGTCTAGTGGAAATGCACTACGTACCACTTTTGAAGCTATTTAGTGCATTTGCTATAATTGATTGTTTGAATCATTAAAATATAAGCGTGATTATTAATAATTGATGATTATTAATTGACACAAAATGTGAACAATTGTAAAAGTTTAATACATAATTGATTCTTGCTGTATTAGAATATTTTATTGGTATATTTGAAAATTCCCAAAGAAAGACAAATATCCACTAATTCGGTTAACTTATTTTCAATAAGCCAAGAAGACTTGGATCACAGTACGCTGGTCTCTTGGAGCCGGCAGATGATAAACACTTCTCCGAAAGGTCAAGCCGAGGCACAGAACTGAAATACTACCGTTTTCTACCCCGAAGGAGGGAAAACGATTATTTCAGGTCTTGCCGAGGCTTGACCTGAGCAATGCCTTGCCGACTCTTTCGGAAGCAGGTACTAACGGAAGACGCGGGAGGCGCGCGATGCGCCGCCCGCTCGCTGCCGCCTCGACCGCGCGGGGACCTCACCCCGCACCGCTCCACTCACTCATAGACGAGACTACGTAGGTAAGAGGATTTTGTGTGCTGTAGGAATAAAAGCTAATCTCCGAAAGGTCAAGCCTCGACAAGACCTGAATTAATCGTTTTCCTCCCTTCGGGGTAGAAAACGGTAGTATTCACACATATTAGACAGTCGCATCAACACAGCTCAGTGTGTTGTGTTAAAGAATCATACGCAGCTCGATTTTACAATTTATCTGTCCAAATTCTTCTTTATCAAAACTCCGTACAAGTTTTGCCACGGAGAAGCATTTGACCTGACCATGTATTTGAGCACAGAATCCGAAATTAGAAGCCAATAGTGAACTTCTGTACGCTACAGGATAGGCACGAATTAAAACACAAAACTCGACATGTACCGACTAAGCGAAAAGTACTTGCCTTACTTAAGTACACATCCATCATCTTCATTCCAAGAAACTTTATATATTTTATAATATTAAGTAATATTATGTAATCATGATTTTTATTCTTTAGTTTTTATTGAGTTTTTATTTTGTAATACAAAAACATAACAAAAGAGACATCGTTACTATCACGTTACTGTTGTTGTTTTTTTTGACATACGTGACATTTGTATTCTTCTGCTTTTTATTTGTATTACGTAATAGCCAAATTAGTTTGAATAAGTCCTTTTTACTGCTCGTTTACGGAGACGTGGGGCGTCGCGCGTCGTGTGCTACGTGGCGTCACGCGGCTCGTCAGATGTTTTTCAGTTTATAGACAAAACGGTGGCGCGAACCCAACCGTGGGGTTCGCTACGTTTTACCGTGACCAGAGAATTGGAGGAATGGGAACCTGGCTGCTGATGGACACTGACACTGACAGTCGGGCTAGTCCACAAATTCAGGATCGCTCAGCGCGCTATGTAGCGGCTATACGCTCAGAGTTTCTTTGAAAGTTCATAATATGCCTAGCCTTTCCCCAACTATGTTGAAGTCGGCTTCCAGTCTAACCGGATGCAGCTGAATACCAATATTTTACATGAGCGACTGCCTATTTGACCTCTACCCACAACCCATTTACTGGGTAACACGATACCCCTTGGTAAGACTGGTTGTCAGACTTTCGGGCTTCTGACGACCCGTAACAACTGTCAAAGATCTACAAATGACGGCCGGGACCAAAAGCTTAACGTGCTTTCCGAGGCACGGAGAGGTCTTGGTAGGTAAAGATGGTCACCCACCCACGAACCAACCGCGGCAAGCGTAGCTTAACCTGATTGATAGACCCATGCGGCTGTTATTTCTTAGCCACAGCCCCCTCTTTAAAGTATAAGATCAGAAATGAAGTTATCCGGAAAATAACTGGAGTTACCGTCATAGCCTGCAGAATAAGCAAGCTGAAGTGGCAGTGGGTGGCCATGTTTGTCGAAGGACCGATGGCCAGTGGAGCAGACGAGTCCTGGAGTGGAGACCACGTGTCGGCAAGCGTAGTGTGGGATGCACCCAGCTCGATGGACCGATGACCATAAAAAGTTGGCTGGGACAGACTGGATGCGGAAGGCGGAGGATAGGGTGTTGTGGCTCAGCCTGGGAGAGGCCTATGTCCAGCAGTGGCCTATGTACAGCAGTGGACTGCGATAGGCTGAGTTGAGCTTGCCGCAGCGCTGTGTGCCCCGCCGCTATAAATGCTTCTTTATAAAACGCACCGCCCTATGTCATGGCCCTAAAGGTCGCGTGTGACGCGACGATTCATTTCAAGCAAATGAATGAATGAAATGCACCGACCCCAGCGTGGCTTAACCAGACTCGATAAATCGAATGAACCCCAGGATTTGCACTAGCCCCTGGAGCCTCATGATTCATGGGGTTACAGAAGCCATTGCATATCAAAGAGTAGACCGGGGGGCGCGGGTAATGGTAGGGAATAGACCGTGCCCGTCAGGATATGGAAGGATTTGCGAGCCTACCGGATATGCATCCTTGAGTAAGCAATGGACTAGTGGAGAGACGGGTAATATTTATCTAAGGATGGGCATCTTTTTACGACGACGCCGCCAGGTGGCTCCGTTCTATTTTCACTGTTGAATCCATTGGCGGAGATATGCTTCGTTCTCGGCTCTTTTCTATCACCCTGCTGTGCTGTGTTACTCTTTGCTGTTTTCTGAGTCTTGAGTCTTTGTCCAAGGACTCGCTGCTGTCCGTTTCAGGTTTCTTGTATATCTCGCTGGCTGCTTTCGTGATCTTGTATCGGTCTTCAGCCATGTCCATCCAGAAGTTGATTTCCTTGTTGAAGCACGCCATGTCCTGTCTTAGGTTGTCTTTCCATGCGTAAATCGGTCAGCCTACTCTCTTGGATTTGGCCTTGTACTGCATTGCTGCATATAAAAAGTGTGGTTTGCCGCGTCTGTGAACATGTGCGAGATAGCACGTCCTGTGTTTCTTGATGTGGTTCGTACCAGTTTTTACTTCTAAGATTTCGTGCATCTACTTTTGTCTTGGTTTATTCCTAGCGTGGTTAATCAAGTCTCTCATGACGACTCTCTCTGTCAGGATAGTTCAAGTCCAGCTTCATCGGTGAATCTTTTGGCGAGGTTAAACTGATTTTTCGATTCTTTTCTTCTTAGTTCTGATGCGTTTTCAGCAGCACTGTTCAGATCGCGATCGGCCCGATCCTCGTTGTTTATGTTCAGCTCTGTTGCCGTACAAGTTCAATCTGTAGCTCGCCGCTGCTCACCTCGGGTTGATGCGATTGCAAATAATATAGTTCGGACTTAAAAGCGCACTATTCGGCTTAAGTAATTAATAAGACCCCGACAAAAATCTCGACCCGCGTCACCCGAATTCTTCTTTTCTGTTCATAGTTACATCGCTGACACCCATAACCAACCACTTTCAAAACAAAATCCCGCGCACAAGATGACCACCTCTGTTACCGCCCAGGTTCTTATAATAGCGTCCATGCGCCTTTGCTGGCTTTCCGCGATAGTACTATGGCGGGCGCGCATTGCAAGGTCTATTCCCGCCTGCAGCGTTCGGCCACTATGTAACGCTTACCCATGCTGATCAACCAATAACATTGCAGCATCAGATTTTTGTTGCGACCCCTTTCTTGTTAATGAAAATAGCGCCCAGGATTGAGTAAACTTAAAAAGCGTTAAAACTTGATAGCATCCGTCATATTTATTTGTCTTTTCAAGGATTGCACCTGCAGACAGCAGTTTGAGTGAATGAAAATCAAAGTAGATATATCATATTCTACACAATCTACAGTTTACACTTTCACTGTCAGCAAATTTGTTGAGATGCCCCGTTGTGGCATTCTATAATATACCCAAATAGTGAGTAACTTAAAAGTTAAAATACCAATTGCTATGCGGCCTAAGGGTCGGCGCGGGCGCCCACATCTGGCGAAGGATATAGGGGCTGCGGAATTTTGTTTCCAAAGCCGTTAGGTATGCGTGCCCAAGACAATAAGAGCACCACTGACCACTCACAAAAAAAAAGGTCACTTGAACTCAATACCGATTTTGGAACACAGTCACCTACGCATTATATCTTAAAGTTGGGTACATTATTTAGCCAATTAAACCTGTAGTGTCTTAAAATGACGGAATTATGGCGTGTATTTTGCAGAGAGGAGCAAGTCACTGTAATATGGAAAGATCTCACCAGATTAGCCTGCAGGTACACTTGGCGACCACCACCACCATCAAAACAAAACACCAACATCACTTTAAAAACTCACTATCATTAAAAATAATCCATGAAACTACACATTACACAACACGCACCACCCGATAAAATACCGATTTTGCAGAGTTCGATTTCGCTGGCAAGCCCGCGACGATTCATTTCAAGCAAACAGCATTAATTGCTTCTCCGTAAATGAGATAATTATAAAGCCATATGTTTGAATTTAGTGCGGGCCGTGCCGACCAACGCGACGCGCGATGCCTCGCGTCTCCGTAAACGAGGCCTCATTGTAGGTATGACATTCCCGAGTCTGTGAAAATAGAGAAAACGAATATTCCCAAATATAAGACCTACTTAGATCGATCTTTCGCCCCGTAAACCCCTTTATTGCAAGTTTAATCGAAATCGTTAGAGCCGTTTTCGAGTACGTGAGTACAAATAAGTATTTATACAAATATTGCTCATTTTATAGTATAGGATTATATAGTCTTCTTTTTAGGGTAGTGGGAACCTTTGGTAAGTACTGTTCCTGTTGTTGATCGTTGAAATTTAGTCAAGAGTATGTTCTCACAGAATACCGACTCGCAATTTGTAATAAATGCGATTCGTCGTGATGTCTTCTTCACTACATATTATTAAAAAAAAGTGCTCCATCGCGTCTGACTATCTGTTCGCGATAAACTCAAAAACTACTGCACCGATTTTCATGCTGTTTTCACCAATGGATAGAGTGGTTCTCGAGGAAGGTTTTAGTATATAATAACCGACATCCACGCGGGCGAAGCCGCGGACATCAGCTAGTTACAAATAAAATGATAGCGTATGTTACTCGGTGATATTATTTATAGCAGTCTACTGGGGAAATAATTTTTTTAATCGATCCAGTATAGTTTTTACCCGACTACGGCGAAGAAAAAAGGAGGGTTATGATTTTGACCGGTATGTATGTAAGTATGTATGTAAGTATGTTCATCCGTTCCCTTCTATCTTCTAAACCACTCATCACAATTTGACAAATGAGGTATCGTTAGAAGCATCTTGATCGTCCGCAGGTTATAGGCGTTGTGACGTCACATTTAATAAAAAATGGCGCCCTCTAGAGGACGTAAAGTCAGGAACTTAAAAAAAAATGTCTTTTCGTACCATGTTGGGTATCAAATGAAAGGGCTTAATGAGCACATTTCAAAAATATATAATATATTATAACACCAAAAGAATAATAAAAAATAAAAAAACTAAAACCGAACATCGCCTAAAAAGGTATAAACAAGACACCACAGACAGACAAATTAGAAATCCGGAGTCACACGTAATCTGTCCGATTTATGCCCTAACACATGTGACTCCGGATTTTTAATTTGTCTGTCTGTGGTGTCTTGTTTATACCTTTTTAGGCGGAGTTGGGTTTTAGTTTTTATTAGTTTAATTTTTTTCAATTTAATCATTACAAACAAAAACACAAATCTTTTCTCTTTATAATATTAGTTTAGATTGTTTTATGACTAGTGGAAACTCACGGAAGGGATAGAGATAAATAAACTATCTAATTATCTACATAAAAAGATGAACCTTTGTACCTACTTCTACATATTATTTATATACAACCATAGACGTATATGTGTATGTATACAACGTGTTTTTTTACATCCCATAACTCTAGGGGATTCTTTGACATGGTCTCAGTAATACCATAAAGTCAATCAATCTGCCTAGCCTTTTCCCAACTCTATTGGGGTCGGCTTCCAGTCTAGCGGGAAGCAGCTGAATATCAGTAGTTCACATGAAACGACTGCCTATCGGACCTCCACAACCCAGTAACTGAGTAATACGATACTCCTTGGCAAGACTGGTTGTCAGACTTTCGGGCCTCTGCCGATCCATAACGACTGTCAAAGATCTACAAATGACGGCCGGGACCAAAAACTTAACGTGCTTTCCGAGTCACGGAGGAGTCTCAGTATGTAATGATGGTCACCCATCCATGGACCAACCCCGGCAAGCGTAGCTTAATCTTATGGATCGATGCGTGCGGCTGGTATTGCTAAGCCACGAGCTCCTCTCAATAATACCCTACATTAATGTGATATAAAAAAACACGTTCTATAAATGAGTACCTATCTAAAGTATCTACTCTTTGTAACTTCATAAATTACTAATAAATTTAGAAGCACCTACACTTTGTCTAACTACTCAAGTACAGTCAATCGCACATTATGAGTGGTAACAATTTGACATTGACAGCTTCTTTCCCTGCGTGCTATTTAAAAGCGATCGTCGCGCGAATACATGATCGTTCGAACTGTTTGTTCGGTGAACCTAAATGCATGTCGCGCCGGCAGAACGCATTTTTTTGACCAAAAAGTGACATAATTGTCTAATTTCAACGTTAATGCATATTTAAGCCTTTTTCCCCAACTGCATATTTCGTTTAGTAGCAGGAGGCACGTATAGGAAGTCTACATCAACGGCACGAGTCATACCCTGCCTAAACAGGTATGTGCAGAAATCTCGCCTTTTAAATTTTGCCCAATGACGTCAATTGACGTAGAGATGTCGTTTTCGGGGTGCAAACTAATACTGGGTGAAATTTTTTACAAATATGCTCTAGAAAATTTGTAAAAATACTTAAAGACTGCATTTTCAGAAAAATTTGTTGCTGTTTTTGTACCTACCGTCTTTATAAAAATAAAAATAGTTTTTTTAATTTTGCATTGTGCATATTCCGGCCTTTGTGAAGAGTTTTAGTGCATATGTTGGCCTTTTTTAGTGCATATATTGGCAATTTGTTAGTGCATATAATCCAATGTCTAGACATAATAATATATCTACGCCATCAGTCGCGTATACGCGCGACGAGGACGTCTTAATTTCGTATTAGTAAGGGCGATTTTTACCACTAATGTGCGATTGACTGTACCTATCATTAAATTTCTTTTGAAAGCAGGTATATTAATAATAAAACAAGTTTTAAATAATCATTTTAATCGATCAATGAATCATCTTCTAAATAAAATCATTTTTTTAATAAGTATATAAAATAAAGAAAGATACCTAATGTATCTAATTTTGGGAGTGACTCGATTGTTAATAAAACAAAACACTGATTCGTCTTTCAATGGTAATAATTATTTACACAAAAAACACTTGCCTGCAATGAAACCAATTAAAGTCGATTTGTTTTAACATCTGAAAAATATCCGTCGACAATTTTGATTTTTTCCATACAAAAC
Organism: Lithophane leautieri; assembly: GCA_949152455.1. Lineage (NCBI taxonomy): Eukaryota > Metazoa > Arthropoda > Insecta > Lepidoptera > Noctuidae > Lithophane > Lithophane leautieri. The sequence goes on along the minus strand of OX424469.1, from coordinate 3,522,093 downwards.
GAAAGACAGAAAATAAATTAGTAAATAAAATGTATTTTATAACATAAATCATCGGATCTGAAACATTTAAAACAATAAATATTTGATTATTAGTCCCAAAAGAAGCCTAATAATATAATTATTAAGTTTGATTGCACGCAAGTTTACATCAACACACGATTGACACAGAAACGGACAAAAAAAATAAAACAAAAATACGTCAAGAATTCATGCGTATTAAAAAGTTTTCTTATTCGAATGTTGGTACACTTGTTCGATATGGTTCGCTTACGTTACTTCATTAAAATAGGAGTATTATTATGATACAAATATATTTACAGTTCGTAAGTGGCTAACGGCTTAACTAATGAAGGCACCAGAGTGAGGTCGGTGGAGGTATTACACCTGGAACAGAGAAAACCATGATATAAAAGGTACTTAAAACTTGAAAAATAGAGTTATGCGAATGTCAACTTAATAAATAATAAATGAAATTATCTCACATAAAATCGCACGTAATGTCGTTATTAGACATCCGTGCTCCAAACTATCGCATTTGTACCCAACGCACAAGATGGACAATTCTGAAAAAGAAAGAAAACACACATTAGCCGGTTGACGGACACAGAACGAGATACAATAGAAGTTTTATCCTATAAACGGGCGTTTAGTGCTCCTCAAGGAGATAAGAAAGAAAAACGTGAGAAATCCATCTACCGTAACGGAAACGGACCCGAGCTTACGGGTCAAAGTTCCGGAGTTCCTGACCATATGAGCCGTTTCAAAGAGTACCACTGTCGTTATCCAGCACTGGTTGGTGGTTGAGGCTTCTAGACCTATTTGACCATAGAGAATCATGTACTATTAGACCATTAGTCGTAACAACTAATGATAGGTCACTTCACATCTCAAATGTCGACATCGTATTTTGCCCAGTCAAGATAAGACTTTTATTTTATTGTTTATTATCTGTTTCGCCTTACAAAATATTCTCATAATTAGGCTTTCTACTTAATCATCATTTCAGCCGAAAGATGTCCACTGCTGGACATGGGCCTCACCCAAGCACCGCCACTTCGACCGGTTCTGTGCTTCCCACATCCAGCGGATTCTTGCGGTAAGGTTATCGGTCTACCTTATGGGAGGCCTTCCAACGCTACGTCTTCCGGTACGCGGTCGCCACTCCAGAACCTTTCAGCCCCATCGGCCATCTGTTCTGCGTGCAATGTGCCCTGCCCATTGCCACTTATGTTTGGCAATTCTTTGGGCTATGTCGGTAATTACCTTGGTTTTCCTGCGGATCTCTTAATTACTAATTCGATCACGTAGGGAAACTCCAAGCATAGCTCTCTCCACTGCCCCTTGGGTGACTTTTTGCCTTCAAATAAGGCCCATTGTGAGCGACGACTTGTACTTCTGAGGACTGCATATCCTCGTGGTACGACACTTCTGAATACACTTGGTTTTATAAAAGAGCAAGAGTGAATGAAGGAGCTAAGAGATGTTAATACTTACAACAATACTTTCGATTGCATTCGCTAATTGCTCCTCCATGATTTTTACATCGCCATGATCCAGAACTTCCTGCAATTCAAATTGTACTTTGTAGCATTTGTAAGAATAGATTTCATGTATAGTCAATCAAGAGCTTACCCTTGATCGGGACTATAAACATTGGTGTAGACTAAATATGCGTTTTAAAAAAGCGGGGTAATTGTGACAATAGCAATGGCTTTCATTTTGACAGTTCAACAACAGTACTCGTAATTACGTTATTTAGGTACGTTTTTGAGCAGACAAATTTTTCTAACATTATGAAGCAATGCATTAGTAATTTGAAAATCATTTTGATCATGTGTTACGTAATTAGGGTGCTGGTGCTGTCGTCATGAGTCTTATTGGAATATTTAGAATATTGGGGCAAAACAGAGACGTTTTTCGGCTTTTTATGATACGATCATTATTTAGCCTAAAAACATCCGTAACTGTACATTAGCCTCCCTAACATCGCCCATCGCCACACTGTCGACTAGTCCTGTACTTCTCGCATCCGACGGATTCTCGTGGCCTTCACCAGGTTATTGGTACAGTTCGATTCAAACTTCGTCATCAGTAGTGCAGCAGCAGTTACCTCCTGACACAGTTTGACGGCGGCGGCGAGGTCGGGGCGCGCGGCGGCCAGGCGCGCGGCGGCGCAGGCGCAGCTGACGGACGCCAGGCGCGCCGCGCCCGCCACCACGCCCGCGTTGCCGCCCGCCGGGCCCGCGCCCATTGCCATCGACGACGCCGCGCGCTGCCACTCCTAGCGAGCAACACCAATCAAAATAATACCAAAAAGGTGCAAAAAAGCCGGTGATCCACCAACGAGCTCTAGGGCAAAGTCGTGTTGGCTCGCCAAGTAAAGCTGCTGTAATATTACTGCAGGATAAGCCAGGCTCACGGTATGCCACAAAAAGAGAGAATAACATTGTTTGTTTGGCTTGCTCGTATATCAGCCGATCTATTCTGTAAAAATTTACCGTAAAATCTTAGGTGAAGTGAGCTTGAGGTGAGCTGTCATTCCACCTGATGCTGTCTGCGTTTTCACGATAAGATTTTTAAAGAATAAACGGGCAGGTAAGACTATTCAAGACGTTTCCAAGCTCGCGAGTAGATCAACGGCTTTGGGGTGAAGTCTCCTCCAACGCCATCGGCCGTAAAATATTCAGTAATGTTTACGCTGACGTCAGACATCACTGATAGCGTTTAAGGGACACCCCAGCCATACATTTGTGTAAAGTTGAGTTTCCACCATGTTCGAGCCACCAACTACGCTCTCGGCTTTCGCAACAACTCCGTAAGTGAATACGTCTTCACTCGGTGATCGCTCCACGTGTGTAGCAGCGGTTAGTGTTCGAACACGCGCTCCGTTTCGATCAGAGGAGTAACTTCTCAAATACTGTTGCAGTCGGAGATTAGCTATACTATGCACGCAACACACTGGTGTACAAACATTGTGGATACCCAGCTTAGCATAGTGATAATGTGATGCTGATGATTCAATAAAATAGCTTCGAAAATCTAAACTTTATCTTCTTTTCTATCCAGGCTTAATGCTTTTTTTTGTATTTATAGTATGAAATTAGAAACGATTGATTGGGAGCTAACTGATTTTGAGAGATAATAATGACTTTTATAATATAACCAAAAAAATATCGTGTAAAATGACAAGAAGACGACTAAGTAAAAGAAGACATCCAACGCTATAAATCGAAAAATTAACCCAGGTTACCACATCATTAAATTATATCGACCAAAACCATTAGGTTGTCAAAATTCTTGATTAGTACAATCAAAACATTCATAATCTAATGCAGTTATAACTTTAGTCACAATGAAATGATAATAATAATGAAAACAAACCACTACCATACTGACCTCTGTATCAGTCTTAGCATCAGCGTCCCCTATAGACCTAACGAGCTCCTTCGAGATAGCCATTAAGAGGTAATTTGTAATTTTCGCTTTGGTTTCAGCAGTCACTTCTCTATTATTAATCAAATTGATATCGTTGCACAGCCTGGTGAGGTCGTCGTCTACCGTGTTGTGCACCCTCTCGAACAAGTCCTCGATCAGCTGCCCGACCAGCTGACTGCGCATCGACGGACACGAGCAACGAGACTCCGACGTTATATAACTCATACTGTGATGCATTCTTCCGTAATCTGTTTTCTTTGGTACCGCCGTGTATACAGAATAGCCTTCATCTATATATTCAGTTCTATCCGGCTTTAATTCTACGCGAGAGGCATGGAATGACTGTCTCATTGTTTCGCTTCTCAATTCTTCTAGCTCTTCAGTTTTGATGGACAACTCGTGACTTAAAGTCTTTATCTTCTCGTCACACTTTCTTTTGCATTGTGTTAAAGCTTTCTGCGTCAAAGCAAGCTGCTTTTCCAGAGATTCGACCTGAGAACACATTTCTTCTTAGAATTTCCTTGTAGGCTTCCATGCATATTTACACATCACAACCGCGGTACGGAGCATGCACTGTTGTGTGCCGAGCGATCGGAACGATAAGACACGTGTCAAGCAGACATGCTTATAGCGTTAGTTTCAAAAGCGGTAAACATTGAAAGCGTTATAAAGTGCATACCTACCCAAAGCAACTACACGTACAAATACTGAGCCATTATCTAAATTTAACTAAATAAATAAATCAACATAAATATCAAATACGAAGATCTACGTCTAAAGGTATTAATAAAGAAGATGTTATCCCTGTCCAATGAATAATGTGAGGGTACCATTTCCGTATTAGATAATTTATTAATCTTTAATCCATTCCAAAGCCTATTAAAACCTGACCAAAAGATATGTCTTTTCTTAAATCTATCGCACATACCTCCTCCTTCAATTCGCTATTTGTTACTTCTAAGTCTTGATTACTCTTGCTGACCCGAGACCATTCTCTCCTGATCGAGTCCAGGTCTGCCAAGAAACTGATTTCTGTCCTCTTCACTGTTTCCTTCGAGACCTTCACCTCGGTGTCTAAGTTTTTGTTTAATTTACGCAGTTGCTCTAACTCTTTCTGTAAGAATATATATTCAGAAAAAATTACTTTTATATTTTCAAAGTTTTAACCATCCAATTACTCTTGGCGTAAAACGCAGACGCCATTTAAAAAAAGTCACGAAAAAAGTCAAAACAGCTACGTAAAGTTCAATTCAAACTTAATGGCGGCTCCGAAGTTACCATCTAGCTGCACAGTATCCCACCCCTCACCCTGTTGACACATGAAATTGTTACTGCGCAGCGATTCGCCTCATGTTCCGAGCCGTCATTAAGTTCGAATCGAACTTTGCTATCTAGTAAAGTCTGAACAGTACCTTGAACTTGGCATCGAGGGCCTTAAACGCGACTTCAGACTTCCTCGCTTCGACTTCTAACTTTTTCAGCTCGCTATTCAGACTTGAGTTCTGATCCTTGAGGCTTTTGTTGTCTCTCTCAGCTTTCTCTAACGCTATACGCATCCCTGATTCGGACTCTTCTACTTCTCTCAACGTCTTTTTTAGTGGCTCGATGCATTTTTTATATTGTTCACGCTCAGATTCTAGTTTATTGACCTGAAAATACAAAAAAAAATAAAAATTTACTTGACATAGTAGGTATATAATATATACTTTTCCACAATCTGAAATTGTGCCTTCCACTCTTTTCGTTCTTGTGGTTTTTGATACCTACTTGTGACGATTATCATTGAATTTTCAGAGGCATCTGGCCTCGGTTTTCTATTAATATGCTAGTAGTTCTGTGACAAGTAAACCTCGCGAGCGCAAACTTTTATTGCAACAATTAATATACTGCTGAAGTTATTTATACTTGCAACAATTTTTTTATTTACCTTACGAGGTTTTTTTTTTTTTAAACATGGTAAATGTCCCATTTTATTGGTATTAAAGCCTCCTTTTAGAGAATTTTGAAAATGATTTTCAGGCTTATTTAGTTTTGTGATGAGAAGTTGGTCTCAGGAACACGGGTGGGTTTTATTCAGTAAAAGTGTGACACGCCCTCCCGCTCCGCCCAGAGCGGGGGAAGTCATGAGATGATAACAAAACCTCAAAAAAAAAAAAAGTTGCTCCATCAATCCCTACCTAGTAATTAAAGGGCCGATTCCACAGGTAGAAATCTAAAAGTGAGCGATTTACTGCATTTTGAGGAGCTATTCTGCTCAAAATGCAGTAATGCAGAAGATCCTCATCAGATCTTCACCAATTTTTTATGAGACCAACTTAATGTTTAAAATAAAAAACAACCATCGAAATCTGATCTCATAAGGTGGAGATATCCAGTAGCCCCCTATTCCCCCTTTTTGGAGGCCCTTCGAATCAAATACCCTCGACGACAAAAAAACCTATAAATTCGTGAAACCCTGTATAAAAAGTTTCGTCCAGATCGGTTGTAAAATACGATCTGTAGAGGAGTACCAACAAACTGGCACACGAAAGCAAATTTTGCCCAGACGTGAAGCAGAGACGCTTCGCTCGCTACCCTCGCTCGGTCAAAAATAAAACATAGTCTGCTATACCAACTTCATTCCTAAACTCTGATTAAAACTGAACTGATTAAAATCTTGAATATATCGTCTCACCATTCCCTTAAGCGAAGACTCCGTGGTCAGCGAGTCCTGGATCTTCCTCTTGTAGCCGCCCTCCATCTCGGCCCACATATCGTCCGCCTGCGTCAACATCTCCAAGTACGCCGCCTCTCTTCTCTCTAACTCTGACACTCTATTCTTTAGGTCTTGTTCGCTGATCAGTAACGCTCGGATCTTCATTCCCATTGACGGGTCTGCTGGTTGCTGTAGGACGAGAAATTAGCTCATTGTTAATATATTTTCAGAAATGTTGTCATCACTACTTTTCGGTTTATTGCGGCGCATCAGTTAAGGAGAGTCGGAGACGGTGACGTGACAAATAAGGCATGGGTATTTTGATACGTATTGTAGAGTGTGTTTCATCAAATAGCTCCTATGCCGTAAAGTTGGGTCCACTGTTGTAGGACGAATAAGCTACGACGCTATCTAATAGGTCCGTTTTTTAAGTTTAACAGTGGAGCCAATATTACTGGCATAGGAACTATTAGACGAAACGCACTCTACTGAATCGACATCTCATGCATTTTTGTTTTTTTTTAGCCACAACCATTGTCGTCTATGGACGCACGGAATGTGATAAATGGAAACACGGTGGAAAATCTGATGCTTGCTTGTCTTTGTAAAAATCGAGGATACATCGTTTATGGAGGAATGTCGACCGATGTATTTAATTTTATTATTGTAATTATAATACAACAAGCAGTAATGAGTGTTTTGATGAAAATTCACGCCACCAGTGGGCGCCACTTTGACAAGGGGTCATCCATTTCGACAACGAATAAAATATTTATGATGACGTTTCATTCATTCGATTCATCATTCAGTCACGACTAAAGAAAATCTAGAAATACTTTTAAATTTTTGACCAGTGCCCGGACTTGACGTCTCTGTGCTGCCACCTAGTTAATATCATTTCAGAGAACCCTCAAATCCATCGAAAACACTATTCTGTGTCACAAGCACTAAGAAAGCGCTGTGGAACTGATCGGTTCGGTTATGGAAAACAAAAGTCAATCAAGATTTCATCAAAAGAATCGTCATGGTTAAAGATTAAATGTGTTACATTGTTACAACGCTCTACTTCGCGCAAGTATGTGTGACTCTACGAGTCTACGTTATCAGAAATCAGTGTGAATTTGTATTCAGGTTTTTTAAATTTCTATTACTCTATTTAGTCAGTTAAACTTATGATGCGTAGCTGATGAATCGATTCAAACAGACTAACTGGCTATTTATAATATTTTTTTGCTGTTTAATTTAGACTGACTGAAGCCGGTAACTTTTCAACTACAATCAATAACCTTCTAGGATAATGCTTGCAGTGTAGTCGTCTTTGAATATAATGTAGGTACAGTTACGCACGAATGTTAAACTTCTACAAAACATAAAGTAGCGAACCTTTCCACTTTCTTTATCTTTTTGGAGCTTAGACTCTAAACTTGCCAACTTTACTTCAATCTTTTCTTTCTTCACTTCTCCACCGCTGATGGTGGCTGCTATTTGTCTCTTAGCGGTGTCCAATTGCTCTTCTAGCTCTCGCACTTTCGCTTCGAGCTTCCTCTTTATATCTGCTGTTTGATCTTCTATATCCCGTTTCTCGCCTAATAACCTGGGAATATAAGATAAAATTAACTGACGTTGATGTTGAAAAAACAGCTGTCCCATACAGTTTAGAAAAGTAGGTATTGAACTGGAACTATCAAAGTTGGTCTCATAGTAAAAGTTATTCAATTCGATGGTCTAAAGCACCTCTTAAAGTTTATACAGTTAATTTTTTAACACCTTAAAGTGTGTCCATATCATTGAGCGGCAAGAGCGCGGCAGCAACACGCGACGTTTGCAGGACACATTTCTGCTGCGCTCTGGTTAGGTAAAAATGTTTGTGCGCGGCAGGTAAACAGAAGCGTTCGCGCGCGGCAGTCGTCCAATCACAGCGCGACAGGCCGCGCGCAGCCTCCGCGCACGATTAACGCAATAGTGTTGGATAAACTGCCATTAGCTGGATCATTGATGTCAATATGGCTAAGCCCACAGAGTACGGAGACACCTCAGTGGCCGCTGCTAGAGGCGGCATTATCAACACTTTCAATATAAACAAAACACGTCACCATTTACATGCATAACGACACAAATGATGGCTTTACGCATAGAAACTGACGGCTTTGAAACACGGTATGGACGGAAGTTGTACGTTCAACGCACTTTTGGCGTCATGAGTTTTACTAGTACAGCTGTCTCTAGACGCTGCCGGCGAAGCGATTCCGTGTTCTGTGGCTAAAGGGCTAATAGTACATTGTGATACAAGTGTGCTCTATTGGATATTACAGTCGAGGCGGTATTATTAGCGCGAGCCACAGGCGAGCGCGATAAGGTAGCCGAGAGTGTAATGATCAATGCACACGCGTTTCATACGACGTTTTTCAACACACTTGCGAGGAAAAACACAGACTTATTGTAAGAACATACGCTACAATAACGTAATTATAGAGATAACACACTTAGATTTATAAAGTTCAACTGACCTTTGTTGCCAGGTACTGACTATCCGGAGGTTCGTTTAAAAACTTTTCTACGTCAGTTGGTGACAATACTTTAAATTTCATATTTTTGGTAATACATATTTAACCACACAACGAAAACAATAACAACTATAAGGAAAATGGCGCGCTGGTTGTTTTTCCATAGGTGTAAATAAAGGCACTGGCAAAACCGCTAGACAGCCTGTAGTAAAATAAACAACAAAATAATGTTTTGAATAAGAAAAAAAATACTAAACGTGCGGCGCGGTCAAATCTATATAATATTATTTACGTATTGATTCTTCCCTACGTGAAATCGACATTTTAAATATTTAATAATTAACCACACAACGAAAACAATAACAAATATTTAGATATGGAAAATGGCGCGCTGATTTTGTTTTTACGCAGGTGTAAATATAGGCACTGGCAAACCCGCCAAACATCCTACATTAAAAATTTAATAAACGCAAGATAGTGTTTTTTATAAGCAAATTAAGTATATTTTACAAAAAAAAAATTGTTTAATATAAAACGCAAATGGTTCGCCTATGGTAATTTTTTTAGGTAAGTAAATTATAGTGAAATAGTGCATTACGATACAAGAGTGCTGTGCACACACTCGGCTCCCTTATCGCACGAGCCAATTTCATACAACGCTTTTCAACACACTTACGACCAAAAAACCAGACTTGTTATTATGTTTTAATTATTGAAACAATTAGTAAAAGTACAATTCTCTTCATTTTGGCATGAAGTCTCTTTGATGAGATTCAATTAAAAAAGCGCAACTCTGCTGTTGTGAACATAGAGAATGCTTATTTAATATTATAGGATAGTTCATACTAATTCCATGTAATTATAATATCCCACTGACCTGCCCATGGAATTTATTTTTTCTTAACTAATCGCCCATGATTTGCCTATGGTATTAAAAAGTTTCACCAAAGTCAATTTCTATATATGTTTGGTAGGTATGGAATTAGTAAATACTTAACATGGTATTTGATGTTGCCATGATAGTACTTACTAATTCCATACCTACTGCCATTTCATTATTCCGGCTAGTAAATATCTGTGGCGAACATTACCGCACTAGTGCGGTAATTGGATGATTTCCCACATTAAAAAAAAAAAAAGATCAATAAATTGGAAATAACGCGAATTCTTAGGGACCAACGCTGGGTCTTAGGACTTTCAAGATATGTGATACTTACTTAGTGACTTGCTTCTGCAGCTCCAGCTCCTGGGGCGAGGTGCCTGTCTGGATGAGGTTCCAGGCAACGAGCGCGTTGCAATTTTTGCTGCAGTCGCTACTCTCCTTACGTATCTGCTGCACAGCCATGCGCGTGTTCTCACTGTAGCCACCCATACGAGTCATTAGCGCCCGCTGGAGAGCAAACACATGGTTTTTTATTAGGAGGAAGATCTTCTTCTGGGCCCGCTCGTTTGATCGTAGAACTCATCAATCGCTTTCCATGAGGCGAGATCTACGAGTAGGTCAAGAGCAGGTTCATATTTTAACAAATTATTATAAGGGAGAAATTTAACTACCGCCAAGATGGGGCAATTATAGTTAACGTGTTTATTTTGAAGAAGATACTGCACTACACGCTGATCTATTAGGATCATAGGAGGATTTAAAGGTTCTTAAATGAAAAATGAGGAATTTTCTACTTCTGAGAAAGTCTTTGTCCAGCTAGCAACTTGGTCCTATTATGTTTTCAAACCATCCAGAAACGCCCTCAAATATACACACAAAATGTTATCTAAATTGGTTCTGCCGTTTAGGAGGAGATAGGTGACAAACACACGTACAGAAGAACTATATATAAAGATTAAGGAAGGTAGGAAGTAACGTACCTTTCCACCAAAGGACAAGTCGGCGCCTACCACTTGTACCACGTTCCACGCTATCAGCGCTGGCACCGCTTTCTCAAGCTTCTCCAATCTCGTACATAACTCTTTCTGGAAGATTAAAGTATTAACGGACAGTCAGCAACTTCATAATTTCATTTAAATATCACTGTCTACATTATCATCATCTTCATGATCATAATCATCATTGTTTTTTTTATAATTTTTTAATATATGTATATTTTTCTTTTCTTAATGTACCTTACATTACAGAAAACACAATTTAATATGTTAAAATTTGATTTTATGATCGGTTTGTAAATCCAATGTCAACTGATGTGGATATTCTCCTTATTTTTATGAACGGAGATTTACTTAAAACGGACAAGCAGGTTAATTGTGTAACACACTCACAATTCCAATGCCCCAATTTTGACAATTCAAAAGACATTGATTTTACCAATGCCGACGATTTTTTTAAACATGTAACAATGGATTATGAATTTCCTACAAAATGCTTGGGATTTTTATTGAAACTGTGTTTCGCTTTCATATGCCATGCTAGCGACAAGTGCCGTAAGTATGTTCGTATGCAGAACATACTTACGGCACTTATCGCTAGCACGGCAGTATTATTGCAACAACATTTTGGCTCCAGGATACGCAACGAGACTTGTGAGATGGTGGCTAATGGAGACGTAGGTATGGAAGAGGGATACATGCTGCGGTGACCCAACTAAATCGGGATACATGAGGATGATGACGATCATTTAATACTACAGGGGCCGTTATGAAGTATTAATGCCATCATTATTCCACTGCGAAAAAAGGATGGTGCTATCGGCCTTGTATAGCTCCGTCTCTTACTCACACTGGAAAAACGGTGACATTAATTTGTCATAATAGCGACGCCAGGAGTCTGCAATAGTCGATGGCGCGTCGTGTTCCACGCGCGCCTCAAAGAGATGTCAGCAAAATTGACGGGGTCCAATAGGACCGATGCCTGCCAGGGTTGCGGGAAAGTCCGAAAGGGATACCGGGAGCTTGGCAACAGACAAATGAAGGAACACGGGTGGGTTTTAGTCAGTAAAAGTCTGACACGCCCTTCCGCTCCGCCCAGAGCGGGAGAAGTCATTGGATGATTTCCCATCCTCAAAAAAAAAAAAAAAAAGGAGTCTGCAATAAAAAAAAAACTAAAAAAAAAAGAACTTACCTCCCTAGACTTCAATGCGCACTCCTTATTGGTCAGTTCGGTCATCAGGCGCTCGGCCTGCGACCGCGAACACTCTCGTTGCTCCGTCATATCTCTTAGTTGAGCAGAACAGAGCTCATAGTCCATCTCAAGCCTAGAAATTTAATACATACATAAAATCACGCGTTCTTCCCATGGGGGTAGGCAGAAACTACAGAACACCACCTGCCTTCCTAACATACATATTATATTGAATTTTAATAATGACAAATAAATAAACTACCTGCCTACTGAGCACGATATTGAAAAGTCTAAAGTTCGAGTTACAACTGCCGTCTGACAGACAGAGATGTCTACAGATATGATGATTATACCTACCGATTCTTTGTTTTTTATTATAAAACCTAATGAAAATGGGAAGCCGGGAAAATAAATGCTGAATAAAAAAACATAAAAACAATTCAACGGAAAAAGTGTTTGTTTTTTAATGGTGCTCTTGACCTTGAGATTGACTGCATTTCATTCAGTAAGTTAAAGTAATAAAGCTAGGTAAACAATGCTATGGTAATTTACTTTAATGAGATCATTTTACTTACTGCTGCCAATGTAAACGGGTATCATTTTCGATTTCTTCTAGTTCACAGCAATCCTCCTCTAATCTTTCGTATTTATCTTGTAGTTCGGATAGTTGCGATTCGAGTTCCTGTAAAACAAAAACAAAATGTTGTACCCAAGTTCTAAAATAACTTCATTTTTTACCTTAGAATGTATATGACATTTTTGAATACCTGTATTCTATTTTCAAGAAGGAACTCTTTCTGCAATCTTTGTGCTAGCTTAGCCTCTTTAACGTCTTGTGCCGCTTCGTATATAGAGATCTTTCCCTCCAAAAACTTAAGCCTCCTCTCGTAATACTGCTTGTGCTTCTTGCCCAACTTCACACACCTGCACTCCAGGCCGTCTCCATCTTCTTTAGTACTTAATGTCCTATTCCTAACACCTTGTCTCTCTAATTTCTCTCTTATACTATTCAGTCGTTGTATTTCAGTGTTTAGTTCACCACTACATTCAAAGCTTTCGTTGACGTCTGTTTGAGTACTCTTTGACTCTGTCTCGACACCTTCGAAGATGCCACTCTCTTGTAGAACATTGCTCGGTTTCCGTTCTTCACTGCAAAGACTCTCCAAGGACTCGCATTTATACCCTTTCTGTTGATACGGTGTAACAGTTGCGATCGCCTTCTGGGTTTTGTCAGTTTCTTGTTTGAATCTCAGGTCACTTATTTTTCTTGGCTTTGCCTGAAAAACGACGGAAATTTGGATGTGTTAGATCATAAAACTATTTACATGTTTTTGTGCCGTATTAGTTGACAAAACGACATTTAATTTTTCTTTTTTATTTGTCAATGTGTAAAAAGTTTCTAACTAACCTGAAAGCATTCATCTTCACTGACAGAACTGCTCAACGCTTGAAGGTTGTATAGCAGCATCAGAACTTGTTCCAAGCAGGCCCTGTCCTCCGCCGACGCTGCATTTAGAATCATCTGTTCCAAATGCTCTTTGACTGGGTTACTTTTGAGGGAATCACTGGTGGTTTCGGAGTTTTTGTCTAAAATGTCGGCTAACACTTGGGCTCTGGCGAAGTCTTCTTTGAAGTCATCGTGTGGCGTGCCCAGGTGCCGTCGGGGGTTGCAGGGGCTGCTCGGGGCGTGGGGGGATTTGTATCCGGAATCCATTCGTTTGAGTTCGGGTGACGCGGAGTCCTTGATACGGGAGCCTGGGGACACGCAGCCCGAATCTGAGTCGGTTAGGTTGTCCCTAGCACCCTGAAACAGAGAAATGGAGTTAGATGCTATAGAAACGAAACGAATTTCAATAAATTCAAAAAAAATCGCACAATTTTCAGACCGCTAAACATAACAATCCTTGTAAGACTCACGAAAGTATATACAACTGTCTGAAAGAAGGTTACACACTATTACGTTACAAGTTTGTCGAAACACAACAATCACTTTACATCACACACGTATTATAAATCGAGATAAAAAATGGAAGCCAAAAATCTGACCGTACTCTCTCCTTAGTTGGACCGCAGTGGCTCAGTTTAGGCTGCCAGAGGCTTAACGAGCGACTTGCAGTAGGCGTTGACAAATATACCTATGTAAAACGATTTTTTCTTTCTGATACAGATTAAGAATGTTGCTACTATAATAGGCGGTCGTTCGTTGTTCGTGGAAACGTGATAAAAACTAACATGGCGTTATGGGACGAGTTATTCGCTTCCTCCTTCACCGGCCTTTTGTTTGTCCCAGTTATTCAAAATTATTTACCTTTATGAATGGTTATTATGCTTAGATCTAAACATGCCAATTATCTGTAAACAGGAAAAATTAATGGAGTGTTTATTGAAGCTCGAATTTCTTTATCAACATCCATCGAATCAACAAATAGTTGGCTCAAAGACGTTCTGATCAATTTCGACCAATTAAAAAAAAGGCGGGCTGTCTTCTAAAAAATAATTAATCAATTGCTTCATTCCAACTTAGTTCTGCGGTAGCTCCATGTCTAAGATAACTACCGATGTTCAAACATTGCGAGAGTAACCATCGGTTAAATTACCCAAAGCGTAAAATTACTCCATAATTGCGGTACTAAGTTATAATTGAGCTAACGAAGCCAACGAGACATGTTTATTGTGACTTACTTACTAGCGTTATTGATGGGATATTAAATTAGTTTTGCGGACCGTATCAAGTTGCAGACGGTAACGGGGATTCACGCGATATAATATGATTTTGACTTGCTGTATCTACAAAGTATGCGCGTGAAACTCTCCACGGTAAAATCTTATCTAACTCTTGCAAACAGAATTTGTGAACTTATCCTGCGAAGATTGGTCATGTTTTAAGTGAATCATGATGGACAATGTAACTGCTGCACAAAAACAAGTGCTCTGAAAATTTTTGAATAATATTTTTCTATTAAATTATGCGTTACATGAGTAATTATAGGCTCAGCTGTCGATAGCAGTTCTAATAATTAATCGATAAACCTTTATTCCTAGAGTACCGATTCTATTCCAAAATAGATAATATTTAGTTCAGTTATTATGCAAAGTTTGATGATTTGTAGATAATTTGAAGTATGTATAAGTAAGTGTAATATTAGCGGTTTATTGTTCGGTTAACTTTGTAATTTTAACAAAGAGGATCTAGGATCTAAATTTTTTTTAATCTTGATTCTTGTGTCTGTAAAGCAACCTAAGAACTAAAGTAGGTACTGCGCATTACTGTCCATTCCATTCATACATACCTGTTTACTTAGGAAACACGTAAGTAGGTACTTACATGTTTTATTTATCAAC
Source organism: Lithophane leautieri (assembly GCA_949152455.1). NCBI lineage: Eukaryota > Metazoa > Arthropoda > Insecta > Lepidoptera > Noctuidae > Lithophane > Lithophane leautieri. Next base: position 3,507,047 of record OX424469.1, on the reverse strand, counting down.
ACCTGATATAAGACTATGACTAACTGATGAGGTAATCAACCAGCAAGTGTCCCATAAACAGAGGTGTATCCGGCCACCATAGAAATAAGTAACAAAACCGTTAATAATGATCAATGGTGTTTCCGTTAACACCTTAAGATATAATTTGAAAGAACATAAGGGGAAGGCCACACTGCTAGCTTAGTAAACTTAGCTTATAACCTTATTACCACAAAACCGTGTTTATCGATTGTTTAGCCTAAACACCTTTTAAACATGACATTTCTGTATAGAGTTTGACATAAAACTGACATTAAACACGCGTTGAACAAGACGTTTTTGTGAGTTGCGACCTCAGACCGAATAAAAAACCAAGACAGAGCGCTGCGAACAATACAGTGAAGTATGCCAAAATATCCGGATAAGCTAAATTCCGTGGCTCATCTTCCTTTTACCCCTGAACGTTTGCATTCTTAGTTGATCTGGACCAGATAAGTTTAAAACCAGCATAAATTTTGTATCAAGAGCTAAGTTAAGATATCTTTAACTTATCACAAGTTGCTGTAGACATTTCGTCTTTGCCGAGAGTAAAATGCCCTACGGGAACTAAGCTTTGCTAATTCTGCTTATGCTTAAGTGTGACCTGTGCTTAACTTCACAACAACCACTTCTAGTTGACCTCTTACTTGTATGGAGAATGTGTGTAGCCTAAGGTCAAGGTTATCTGTAATCAATGGTACGTTAGAAAGTATTTTAGTCCGTGCTGTTATGGATAATGGTGTTGTATAATAACGGTTAATTGATTTACACTTATACATTCTTTGAAAGGGTTTTCTTGCGTTTGTGTTTTTGCTATTACAATCAAAAGATAAATGGCCAGTCATGTAAGAATGTCGTGAATGAATGAATCGGAGGCAATTCTTGTTTTCACAATATTCTTCTGCTTTTAATGTATATTTTTTTTAACTGTCGGTGAGATCTTGATTATATTGTAATAAAAGTTAGAAAACAGAACAGTTTGAATGAATTCTTTGTAAGTATCTAATGTGACCACGTTAATTTAATTTTAGACCCATTCATAAATAATAAGTACGTACATAATTGCCATTACAATAACATGTTTCAATAACGAGGTCGAAATATTATGTACCTAGTTCAAAATAATTCTTGCCATTGAGAAGCACTACGTGGTAACCAAAAATTTGCAAAGCTAAACGCATAAGGTACACGTATTATCTCGGAAAAAAGTGATAAAAGATAACGAAAAATACATAATCGTATCTTTACAAATAGTGAAGATAAGATATTGGTAAACCTCGAAACATAACAATATACTTATGCAGATAAATTAATACGAAAACAGGAAAAATTAAAAGGAAAAAAAACACAATAATACCTGATCAGCGCGTGCGCCATTCATCACTTCGCTTCTAAACTCCGTTACAAACTAATACAGCCTTCACCTTCACATGACGTTCAAATACACACAAAACAGTACATAAAACATTCGAATCACGCGCGAAAACGTAGGTACGTCACAGTCACAGCGGAAAATAAATGAAAATCACCTCACTTTATGGTTCTAAAGGAGGTAAAATCATGACCGAAGTTAAAAAAAAAAAGTTTTTTTAATGTACCTTATCGGGATGTGCGTCTTCCAACTCTAAAAGCCTGAACTCCATGAGCTCGAGTTGGTCGCGCGCGTCTCGCAAGGCGTCCGCAAGCCGCGTGCACTCCCGCGCAGCGGCCGACGCGCGCTCCGCCGACGAACGGCATTGGCCGCATGACTGGAACGGAAGGGACCATCAGTTTTGTGTACATGGGACACTATATTGCAAAAAAAACCTTTATGTTATTTTCTGTTTAGGGGTAACAAATATTTGTATGTCCATGAGTACGGCTGCCATGCTACAACTGTATGACCCCGCGCGGTACACCTGCGTACCAAAAACCATTGTAGTTAATTAGAATGTCCTTGAAGAAGGAAATGCTTGTCCATCATTCCCATGTGTTTGGTGTAGGTACCTGTGTATGTATGTCTATGTGATTCAGGTTGGCATAAAGATAGTCAAACACTGAAATTAGTCATGAGAAGTTCTTCAGTTTCAAAACGGTTTATTCCACATAAAGTGTTAAACCAATGAACTTAATTAATGTCAAATGAATTTCTCACTAAGGGCAAATTCGACCAAACTTTTATCCCTAGATACGTCTAATCCAGCGAGTAAATATTACATTTTTGACAGATTTTCTATACATAAACTGTCAGACGTCAATTTTATTCCCCGAATAAAAGTTATATGGCTTTGGTTAAATCGGCCCTTACACGAAAAGACAAGAGACTTTTAATTAATTTCTTTATATAAAAACATAACTATTATTTATACCGGCAAGGCAGGTGAATATTTCTACATATCCAACCAAACAGCCTAGATTTTATCGCTTTGCCCAAATTGGGGCGATTTTGTGTATAGAATTAACAAATTGTTAGCCTACACGTGCAACACCCACTCGAGTCGTGTCTGAGGCGCAGTACCACTAAAAAGGCCAAGCTCGCATGTACCACTGATACGGTGAAACAAATTAGATATTGTTGAAACTATTGCGAACATATTTCATTCAATTTTGTAATGCATGAAACGGAAAATGATTAAGCGCTTTTAACCTACATAGTGCAACATATTTATTTTTAATTATTGTTAAAACCTGTTGGCAATTCTAATGATAGTTACTACAAGTTTTCCATATAATTGACTAGCGACCCGCTCCTGCTTCGCACGGTTTTTACGACTTGACAAAACATCAAGATTTCTTAGTTATATGTAACTTTAATAGTAATGTATTGTACGCATAAACCTTCCAGAATAAATTCTCTAAACGATGGTGAAAACATCATCAAAATCTGTTGCGTGGTTTAGAAGAACTACGCGGACATACAGACAAACACGAAAAGCGACTTTAATTTATATTATGTACTAGCTGATGCCCGCGGTTTTGCCCGTATGGATGTCGGTTATTATATCCTAAAACCTTCCTCGAGTACCACTCTATCCATTGGTGAAAATAGCATGAAAATCGGTGCAGTAGTTTTTGAGTTTATCGCTAACAGACAGATTAGCATTCAAATTACAACTTATATATTACAATTACCTATCACCCGACGCAAGCCTCTTGTATGACCATCAGACTTGTTCAGCCTATATCTATTGCAATATTCATTGAACAATACTATTTACATAATAGTTGTTTAAGAACCTACTCATCAGAAATACTCAGGTGCAACTTTAAGTACGGTGACAGTTCTTAGGTTCTTTCTTAGGCCTTTCTATAGTCAGTTCCCTTGGGTAAAAAACAGACAAGCAACGTTTTGACTGTCTCTCATGGGCTAGCTCTTCTCACAGGTCGCTATAATAAAACTTCAGATTATCCAAATACGTAGTACGGTAAGTAGAGAGTGTACGAGTAAACTAAAGAAGCACAGACACCCTGCATAACAGAAACACAATACAGTGACGCAAGAGCCAAGCCAATAGTTTACTAGGTGACAAAATGTTTGTACTGCAATACTATTTGACATTATACGCTGATCTCAGCCATCCTCTCGTGTGTCCCAAGGCCGAGAAGCATTCTTTTGAGCCAGACGCATACACATCGGTGTCGGAAAATGGTACTTGAGGAATACATTTGCAGAATATGAGTAGAACAATAAGGTATGTGAAATATATACCTAGTTCTCAATTTCGTGTGTATTTCACGTAATGTATGCATATTGGTTTTAATTGGAACTCCTAATAGCTCGGAATGTGGCTGGAAAACTTCTTTTCGTCAATACATTTACAATTAGGTTTTCCGAGTTTAATTAAACTGAAAGGCTTCAGGAATACTCCAAAAAGTTCTGGGTCTAATTCGTGGAGTATCTTTATTGTTAAAACTGCTTGCCTTCTGAATAAATATTCGTTACAGAATTTTGAAACTGAGTTCAAGTTAGTTCAGTCTCTTGTTTTAGAAATGCGCGAGAGGCTACTCGGTGACTCATTCTTGTTCTTTTTCCGATTCGATGGCAATTTCTTAAATACTTGGTCCGTGTAGGTGGCCACGTTAATATTAGTTTGAACATTGTTATGCAGCTCATTAATCAGTTAGCCTGCTATTTAATTTACGCATTACAAAAACAGATAATGACACTAACTACTACTCTGCTGATCTTTATGTGCCTCTAACATAATCTGCGTTGCGTGCAGACCAATCACTTAGTAATGCGACTCAGTAATTGAAAGTATATCTACAAATTAGTGATATACAGCCTATATAAGTTACGAGATCACAAACTCACGCAAGCAGAGACGGAGACAAACTCTAAACAGATTAGTTATATACAGGGTTACTGGTAACTCGACGTATTCCTTGCAGGACGTCATAGTAGGGTTAAAATGCAACAAATTAAGCCACCAAATGTTCTACCGAAATTCAGTAGTTTTTGAATTAGTTAAGAGTTTTAGTTTTTTAATGAAAATCCCAGATTAAACCATTTGAAACCAATTTAAAAATGATTTACGGCGCGACTGTACTGAAATTTAAGTTATTATCATAGTTGACGCCGTAGCAGACCTTTGTTAATAATTAAAAGTTCAATAATGCCTAAAACTTTGGCAAATATCACTAACAAAACATTTAATTTTTTGTAATTTTTAGCTCTAAAACTCTTAACTAATTCAAAAACTACTGAATTTCGGTAGAACATTTGGTGGCTTAATTTGTTGCATTTTAACCCTACTATGACGTCCTGCAAGGAATACGTCGAGTTACCAGTAACCCTGTATATGTTACCGACGTTGATGTCATCTAACCAATTTTGATTAAAACTACAGGATTATATGGTTTGATGGTACCTGCTTATCATGGCACAGATGGGTTACCACCATATTCCTACAGCTGCACAGCTGGTCAATATTAAATTAGTGAAAAGTGAAGTGCATCACATCATCACCTTTTTTTTTCTTTTCTTTATTTATTTTTAGGGGCTTTTACGCATAGCGTATGTCAGTCCCATCGTATCCTAAACAATTTTACTTACTTTCACAAGACGAGAGTCATGAATTTGAACAAACCCTTCGCATCGTCGACACTTGGTTGGGATAGAATTGTATGTATAGCATCTACATCAGTTCTGTTCAAATTCTGTTAAAACCTTACTAAATTATTTCTACTGGACTCATATTGGACACATTCTATCAATTAATGTTGTGAAACCTCGACAACTCCACATTCCTCACAATTGGATGAAGCGATTGTCTTCATTATGAAGGATAGTCACTCCCTTGACTTGCCCTGCACTCGTGCAGTCACAATTCAGGAATATTATGTTCATTTATTTGTTGTGTGTATAGTTGTTGTAACCGTGCGCCGGACATAATCACCACCCTTTGCAAAGGATTCGCCTTTCGTCAATTATCATAAAGGAAGCTATTTCACACCTTTGTCAATTCCTGCGTTACCCACGCCAAGACGATACGGCTATGTATTTCCTGGATCCTATTATACATCTCTGTATTACCAGCATTAAAACCCCGGCAGCAGTTACCTCTGTGTAAACTGTTCCCTATATAACACGTAAAAGGCAATCCACGTCAAGTTAGATAAGTCGTTTCGTGTGGGTTTAATTGGGCCGTTACTGCTATAATCGCCTTTTGTTTGGCACAATGGTCAGCCACTTAGATTTCATCGTTATTGATGTTCATAAATCTAATTGATTTTATTTTAAATAGCTTTTGCTTGTGGATTTACTTCCTGAATGTCCTTAGGGAGATTGTTTGGTTCAATTTCACGGCAAAACTACCCAACTGGCCAGATTAATATACCTTTCAGTATTTTTTTTTTTGCTTGTCTTTCCCTTTTCTGGTCAAAGGCCTCCCCTTTTCCTTCCAAACCTCTCTATTTTGCGCGATCTCTGGCAGACAGTCATGCCACCTTTGCCGCGGTCTCTCGACGGCGATGTTCTCCCTCAAGCGTCCAGTTTGTGACGATCTTTGCCAATTGCCATAAAATTAAATAAAAAATATAAAACGTGGCTAGATTCGTTGACACAGCTAATTTCTAGCTAGATTTAGGTGATTTGAACACACATAAGCTTCTTGCCAGTCTTCTTGACACTACGCTATTTTGAAAGGCGAAAGGCCTTTTGTGTCTAGAAGACGTTCAGTAGTTAATTTAATCGCGAGCCATAAATACATTGCTACTGTATTAGTTTAATGATTTGATCCGACCTTCGGCGTTTAAATCAATATTTATGTAGAAGGCGCGACGTGAGGTGTCGGTGATATATTGCATCAAATTATCTTCAACTACACACCTACTGATATTGATATTATACTTGATAGATGCATTATGTGGTGCAATAGCATAATATTTCCCTTCCCATTTTTCTGTCTATCATACATAATCCTTTCAGCACATAACACGAAAGATTCTTTCGGAAATCGAACATAATATCACTGTCTTCTTCTTATTCCGTTCCCACTTTCTCACTTTTCTCACTTTTCTGCGCCAAGTTATTCTGTCTTGGGTTGTCGATTCTGGCAGTTCGGCCTTCTTGAGGACTCTTATTATATTTGACCACCAGGAGAAAAGCGGGCGGCCTCTGCCTCTCTTTTTTCCGGCAGATTTAGTGCATTTTTTACCCCATGATCTTCATTGCATCTTTTAATGTGTCCATACCATCTTAATAATTAATATCATTGACTGAAATGAATATTTTAACATCGGGTAGGTAAATTACTATACATAATATAGGATGACAGAACTCTCTATCATCGGCCATGCTTACACATTTCAAAGTCCTCCGCCGCGTCTGTCTGTCTGTCTATTCGCGATAAACTCAAAAACTGATGCACCGATTTTCATGCTGTTTTCACCAATGCATAGCTGTTAAGCTAAATGTATCGGAATTACCTAATTGTGGATACAAGGAAGAACCTATTTGGGAAGCAAGTTGCTCAGTCCGACAGCTATTTGCTACTTCATGCGTAAATAATGTTCTAATGTTCTATAATGTTATTAATGTCAATAAATCTGATTATGTACGATGTATAATGAAATTAATTTGTATATTGTTTATTCTATGAATGCTACTTATATAATCTAGAATCTAGAACATGTATAAGAGCAGTCGATAAAAAACCATATTAGAAACTTCTGACTACATATATAGACACGCGAATTGATAATGTTGATTTGTAATAGAGCCTATCTGCCAACTTGACCTATTCGTTGATGGAGGGAGAATAGTCTCCTATAAAAAAGACTAGCTTTTGCCCGGTGCTTCGCCCGCGTGGTTGCCGGATATCGTCCCACGGGAACGTACTACCAGGGTACTTAAGAAATGCTGGTTGTCCTAAACAAACTTTCATCCCCTTTATCACCCCCTATAGAATTATTTTTAAACAAAATGTAGACTATGTCGTTCCCCCGGATGCTAGTATCTCCTTGCCTATGTCGAAATCCGTTCAGTGGTTTAGGCATGAAAAGGTATCATACAGACAGACAGGCAGAGTAACTTTCGAATTTATAATAAGAAGATTGGTTTTACTCGAGAAGTCCCTTCATGCAAAATTGTGTACAAGGTTATCCAACGCGGATGGTTCCCCGGTACCTCCTAGGTAGGACGTTGCTAAGACACTGAAAAGTGTTGATGCTACTGATTAGGCAGAAATGTAAAGTCATGATGAAAAATATTACCCCATGAGGAACCCTAGGCTGATAAAACATAATTAACTTTAGCATCGGCTTTCCAGAGACCATTGTTTCCAAACACGTAGGTACAGGTGTCTAGGGCCACCTTTTTACTGAACAGTGTGGGCATTTGTACGTAGATAGTAGATAGATAATGTAGTAATGTATGATGCAATAGGTACTGCTCTGTGTTATACTGACCCACATGTCGCTGAGCGGTTGGGGTGACAGTGAGGCGGGCGCGGACGATACCGCCGAATCCTCGTCCGACGGAGCCTCCTGCAATATAAACGACGATATAAACTGAAAAGCACTATTATTAACAACTTAACAGATAGGCATAAGTGGGTGCCAGTTGTGTATAAGCCCCATGTTGTTATACAGGAGTCCGTGGAAGTATGGATCAAATCGAATAGGGGCGTGAGCAAGGTCATTTTCAAACTTTTTAAACCTAAGAATGTCGGTGCAATTTTCTACGGTTCAAAAGTTATGACTAACTTTCTATAGGGTTTTTTTTTTTCAGGTTTTTATAGAATAGTCGCCCTTTCCTGTGGTAAGACTTTTACGCAGCTAGAAAACATGTATTTAATATCAAATAAATATTTACTGCAAAAGCTTTGCTTTGGCAAAAATTTTACTCAATTTTCGAGCGATTTTCATGGGAAAATGTTTCACTAGCGAAATAAAATTCTCGGGGTTACAAAGTTCGGAAATGACCTTGCCCACGCCCCTATTCGATTTGATCCATACTTCCAGGGACACCCTAGAGGGCAAGCCTATTGACAGCAACTAGGCAGAAATAAGTAAGTCTATCTTATATTATTAATCAACTAGCTTCTGCCGCGACTTCGTCCAAGTGACATTTCTTATTCCCCCGATGCACCGTGTTGCATCGCATCGCATTGCTTGCCCACGCTATTACTTCGGTTTCACTTAGCGATTTTGCTGACTTTATTTCTTGCTCTGCTCTCGGGTCCTAGAGCGTGATGTTAAATACCCTATAGCCTTCGGGCTATCAACAACCAAAAAAGCTCCAGCTTCAGCGTTATTAATAGTATACATAGATAAATAGGTACCTACATAATCTGACTCGTTGTTGTAGAATGTAGAATTTGACCTTTCTCAAAGCGTGCGTGATTCGTTACAGCTTTGACAGCGGGCCTTTCCTGGTAAGTTCACTTCAAACTATAACAAATGTCATAAAAAACACATACCCTGTAAAAGGTTTCTTTGCGATGCTGTATATCTGTTCTCAGATTTTCACGGTTAGTCTTCCCTTTTTCCTGTAACAAGAAAAACCTTTAATTAGTTAATTTAAAGGGATTAAGCATTGGTCATTATTAGTCATTACTTGGTTTTTGCAACCGGCATAAAGACTATACTAAGTACTGCGTTGATTGATTGGTTATTTAGATTAGGATTACCGTAGTTTTGTGAGTTGCGTAATACGTTTGTGAAGTGCGTAACTATCCGAGCTTAATCATTATTATCATCAATTTATTTGACATATTCACACCTTTTCGTTTCACTAACTAAGGCACTTAGGATCCCTTTGTTCTTCTTTTTAACCGACTTCTAAAAGGAGAAGGTTATCAATTCGGATGTTTATACCTATACATTTTTTTTTTGCCCTCGTTATTTGTAACCATTGCCCAGAATTTACGAAATCATAATTAGCATAATGAAGTTGTCAGCCTAGCTTGCCATCGGTCGGTCCAAACGCCTACGCTACGCCTAATTATTTCGATGCTATTTGGTTCATCAAAATCCATCTTAGCCTTCCACCAAACTGCCCCCTTATTTGAATGCCTTAGAACCTAAGTAGCCTAAAATGACTAACGAAACATTTCTTCACTCCAGTCTTGCACACTTTAATCATATATCTCCTCTATCTTCCATCTTTCAGGTTCCAAATTCATTTTATATCTATCAACAGTCACCAATGCCCGCCCGCGGCTGACATCAGCTGTTGTCCATATTTCTGACCGGGCCGGGTCGTGACCGGTAAAGTTAACTCGATATTGTTGCAACATGGCAACGAAAATAAAAGTGGTTCGTTGTTTGGTTACGATACGTATCGTGGGAGCTGAACTGTGTAATTTGAATGACATGAACTGCGAATGTTTAATGAGCAAGTTAGCCTTTGACTTAGGTTTGTTATTGTAACGAGATTGTTATTTTTGTGCTTTCGTCAGAGCTGGGTATTATGTAGATGGAGTAGTTAATGCGTTTTAATTCAGATTAGTTTTTGGCATAAAGTTACCTTTCAAAAGTTAACTACCATTATATGTATCAGGTGAAGGTGTAACTGAGGAAGTTTTTTATTCTTGAATAAAATTGGCGTCAGTTTTTTTTATTATTTTAAGTTAATAATATTGTACATAATCTAGCACTTTTTTAAAGTTTTATTATATTTTACAAGTAATCTTAATCCTTATTTATTTCAATATAATACGAAGTCGAAGTCGTTCTAACGTCCGCGTCTCGTAGTCGCGTCGTCGTATGACTGTCAGAACGCCTACATGATTTGTAGTAGCAAAGTTGCTATCACGCGTTACATAACAATTTTATGAAAAGGCGTTTAAAATAATTATGTTGATTTTTTTTACATTCTCAATTATGTGAAAAAAAATTGTTTTCACAGTTTTGTTTCTATGCCCTATTCAACTTTTACATCCAGTTTTCTCGACCGTATAAACTTATGGCATGATTTTCCTCAATTGGCTGTACAAGCCACAGGTATGTATGGATTAGCTGAACTTTTGCACTTATCGTAACGTTAGTAAGTATTACCGCGGCCTGTTCAACCGGTCGACAACAACCCTTTATTTTATAGAAAGTTTAATCCAAACGAAACACGGCTAAACCGTCTCTTTCTTGTAAAATATTCCCATTTTCCCAAGATAAAGTAATTTATATTTTCTCCCTAAGATTAAACAAAACAGGAAAGAACATAATTTGACGAGGATGACCGATAGATGGCGTTATAAGATACAAAACCATCTCTTGACCAAAAAGTTCCATGGCATATCTTTTAAATTATGTATAGCCGAATTATGTATAAACAAATACGATTTTTTACGCAAATGCATAGTCAGTTACACGGTAATTTTACGCGTTGTATCGTGACAAAAACCGTATAAATCGGTTATGAACAATGTCAGGACAGCACCGTGAAATGTTAAAACGCATTTGCGTCAAAAAGCTTGATTGGTTAATGCGTGAAAATGTGAGTATTTGGAAATAGTTTGTGCTACTGAGTTCATCGCCAGTAGTGAAAGAAAGTGTGGTCAGTTTGATTATGGGAACCATTGGGAACTAGCGTGCATACTCTGATGCCCTGAGCGATTTGAATGTAGAGTTTACATTCTAAAGCTAAAAAATAATATTTAAAAGTACCTAGGTACTGTTTATAACGAAATAAGATCGTCTTTCCAAACCTTTTGCACGTAGAATCAATTAGGTAGGAGCACATACCTACCCTACACTAATCAAATTGAATTTATTCTCAATTCTAAATAAAAAACTTACTCTACATCTGATTATTCGAGTACCAATAACCAATTATTCGATACTGCGATAGTAATAATTGCTATTACACTTCTCGATTCCCTTGGGGATCGTTACGATTCGATTAGCGAAAGTTGATAGAAAGTTGTAGAAGCTCATGTGATCATCTCTAGTTATTTGCGAGATCATGCTGCCCTGAATACGATAGGGCTGTGATTTGATTGATTGATTGTATCGATAAATTGTGATACCGTAATGATTTGATTGAAATAAAGAGGTTATCTAAACTAAACTTTGATTTGCCGTACGTCTGATTTGCCTTCTAAAGATTCAAAACTTCAATTTTCCTTATTGCTTAAGACAGCTTTAAGTTGTATAATTAGGTACTTTTGCCAAGAATTTCAAAACCTGCCGGTAAACAACAACACGCATGATAATAACATTTGTATTTACAACATCAACCAAATAAAAGTTGCATTCGCCAACGTTTCTAGCCAAATTAAGTAAGTAGCCATCTATTAAAAACTCCACAGGAATAACAAATGAGACTCAGCAGCAAATTCATTCCATCAGAACTCACGTACCTACTGTAATGACGACAATCAGTTGGACAGTACTGGCTTTGAATCCCTCATTAAATTCCTAAGACCATTTGGAATCTGACCAGAACTTTCACTACATTGTTCTTAGTAATTAGAATTCGTAATGAAAGCTGCGAAAGTCAAATATTGCTCCAACATAATCTAATAAATAGTGATGGGAGATGCTCGATGACGCGTGTCGATAATACCGAAAAACTGGTATCCGTGACCGGGTCACTTTTTTATTATACTTATATATATATACGTGTATATGACTTGCGTTTTCGCTAATGATGAGGTACTTTGTACTTTTATTTATGGAATAGATACTTAGCTCTTTTCTAAATTTTATGTGGCGGTCGATATAGGCTGCTTTAAAAAGTAAAACGATGAGCAACAGATCAATAGTTCACATCAATTGGGTCTGATAACGTCAATTTTGTTTGAGATTGAATTAAAAAGAAAGCATTCAATTACTTCAATGGCAAACCAATGGGTTTGCTAAAAGTAGACTTACTCAAAACTCTTTTAAATGTACTGGTTAGACATTACATTTCATGAACCAGGTACGAGACAACTTTTCTTCACCACCTCTATCTTGCAGTCTAAGTTTGTTATGATTAAGTTCTATTAGATCCATCTTTTAATCTTGATTGATTGATTAATTAAAAGTGAATCGCACCGTGAAAACTTCACCTAAGTTTTCACGGTGAGATTCATTCCACCTTATGAGCATTATTACTATTGACGATTGACACTATTGACAGCTCACTTCAAGCTCACTTCACCTTTCACGGTGAGGTTTTTGCAGAATAGATCCAGATTTTAGCGGAATCATTTTGTTTTAGTTTTAGTATAGGAGACGTGCTCATTCATCCTCACAACTATACGGAAGCGCAAGTGTTACCCCATTTAAATAATTCTGCAATACCATCAGTACTTCTCTCTACAGCTAAAACCTTACGAAACAATATCCCTATCACTATGTCCTAGCTACATAGTCCAAATGTCCTTGTATAGCTCACTGTGACTGTCCCAAGTCATGGACTATTTGCTCGAAGCCCGTTTGTTTGCCCCAGTTCCCATGCTCTGCAAGTACTTACTGTTCGATAGCAAATTTTATAGACTGATTTACCGGTATATTGATTATGTTACATGTTTCTTTGTTTTGCGCTTGTTTCATAATGTTGTTAGAACAATGGAGCATGTATTTAGAACTGGGCTGGTTCGTTCAAGGACTTGTAGAGTTATTACGATTTGGCTCGTTAGTCAGCAATGCGTGTTAAAGAATTAAGAATCAATTAGTTGTTATAAAAAGGAACTGAAAAAAGATCTGACCATTATCCAATTTATTATTACAGGAATTAATTGTGTAATAAAGGTAAATAGTGCCACTTAATTAAATATATGTAGTAATTTATCAAATAGTGTTCACGTACAGGAGGCCAGTCAAAACAAAATAATGAAACTCTTACTTTTATCAAACACCTGAGTACATACAGCAGGATGTCGTAAAATCTGAGTTTTGTTTACACACACATACAAAACAATCTATGTATTTCGGTCACGCATACATAGAAACGTGACATGTATTCATAAGTGTTGAATTTAACTTACGAAGGCTGCATAACAGGCGGAAAAGGAGCTTCAATAAATTGGGAGATAAATTATATTTTTTGGGTATTAAATATAAAAAGATTACGTGAAAATAATATTTATGAAAGATTTTTTTTTTGTATATAGTTTAAATAATTTTTTGTATGATCATTATTCGTTGGAGTGTCGAATGAACAAGCTAAACTGAGCATGGGGCTAAATTAATAACGTTAAAGTATACTAAGTAGGAGAAGATAATAGTTCACAGAAGAAGCACAGGACTAGAGCACCAAAGTGAAAATATAACTGTTCAATATAGGAATCCAATCGCCAGACATTACGCTGATCTAGAAAGCTAAATAAGAATTTCAGACTATTATAAATGTCAAACCAAATACCACTAATAACAAACGTGCTATTTACATCATTAACGTAATTCAATCAGAGCTTATAAATTAAAATTTCACCAGCTGCCATAAAGTTGGCAAAGTAAATCGACGAATTAATACTTTAGACTGCACAAAACAAGTCCTCATACCGATAATAAATCACATTACACGAAATGCTGTAAATAACGCTATGTAACACAGACAGACACGATAATTCACGTTTATCGTAACTCGGTATAAATCCAACACTATCGACTGGATCGATCTTGTAATAAATCGAAAGTTATCGATTATGGCGCCGAACTAGTCGTGAGCAGGTCCTAGGCTGCCGATTGCTTGATAGGTTTTGAGAGAAATTGAACGAGTTTTTAATGTTTTTTAATGGTAATTCGGGCTTTTCAATTGGTACTGAAAGTGCTCAAGACAATCATGAAACTCCAAGTAGAACTGAACACTAATTAACAGGCATTTCTCTCCCATCGTTTCGATCACCGAATAGTTTAACAGAAGCCACTTTCCAGAGGAGGCGCGTCTTTTTTTTGGTGAGGGATATTATATAAGACGACCACAATGATAAGACGCAAGCAGGAACGCTAACAAAGGAGCATGACAGTTTGACAGCAGTCAAACACACAAAATATTCACATTTATCAATAACAATAAATAAAAAGTGTCACCCGTCCTGTCCATTACTTTTACCGTAAACCAAAAGAAAGGTTCTAATACTTATAATGTAAACAGATAAAGACACATGGGAAAGTGTGACCTTAACTGTGATTCGACCCTCCCGTGGTAAGCCGTAATGACGGTCATTACTGAGGAATAACTTACTTGTGGTCTATGGTACCTTGATAGTGGGAGCTTTAGTAATGGCTCTAGGATCAAACCCTATGTAGGCAATATTTTCACGGATTATTTGAAAATGGTTTTGTTCAGAACAGACAAAAACATAACACTCTTTTTCGGGCAGTCGTGTAAAAACTAAAAAGACCATAATATAGCACTAAAGGACACGCTTCTTTCCGGAATTTTGTGGTGCAATCTTCTAATAGGTTTCAATACAAAAATTGATTAATTTTGATTTTTACTTGATTGATTAATTTTTTCAATTGATTGCTTAATAACTAGATTACGTGGGATTACTGGATTATTGGCAACCAACTCTACAATATACCTAGTGACTTTTGGCATTCGTATAACCTTTGGAGCAATTTATTTCGTCGATATATAAATAACCAAATTGGAATTATAGTAACCGCTACACATATGTGAATAACATCTGTAGCGGTTACGAACTATCATGAACTATCCCATCTTTAATATAGGTATTATTATTTTGTCCTACTACATAATATTGTATAGTATGAATTAATTTATTAACATTAACAAAATTGAAGTTAAAATAATCGCCTCTTAATCAGACACATTCATAAGTTAAACAACTGACATTTCAATTAAAAAGATAAAGTTAATCGAGAATAGACAAAACGGTACGATCGTGATAACAAGTTTCATAAAAAACTCGGTCGTCGCCGAAACCTTTGACATTCTAAGATGCGCCTGCACTGGCCGGCCGACTTTCACCGCTGCATCTATGTTCCGTATCGATTACATTCGATTATTCCATTAATCGATTATGTAATCGATTGGATGCTCACTGTTTTTCGATTTCCTTAAACGATCCAATAATGTGAAGGAATTTCGCGTAATACCTGAATGGTAGCAAAGTGTTCGTCATGTTATTTTAAGTAGTTGTAAGTTGTCCAACAAGGTGCTTAAATATTTTTTATTACGTTTTTATTGTGACATACAAAAGCAGTTCCGAGATTTAACAAGTGCAGTTTTACAATATTCTGATCTGGTTTTGTAACCTGTAAAAGCAGATATTTTAAAAGTAATTATGGCTAAAGGAGATATTGTCTGTCCCAAATATTTTTAGTCAGGATCAGACCAAACCAAAATTTGCAAGAATAGCGTCTTTTTATAATGCCGCGACCTAACAGAACTAAACATAAACAAAAGATCAATTAAAACACCGATCTGCTAATAGATAGATGACACCCACCCTACCGACATCGATCCCAAAAGAAATCATCAGCCAAAAAGTAAAACAGTTCTCATACAAATCACAATAAAAGTAGGTTCATAAACTTGTGACCCCCACATGTAGACGCTTTGGGAAAGTGGCCATAAGTGGGACGGCGGACCACTTTGCTGGTCCCGTGTGGGTGGAACACCTGTACGATGAGATGACCATTTCATGTGTCTTTATGTTCTTATAAAGTATATGATAAGGATTCTTTGTGGTGTCTTTTAAGTTACAATATCGTCAGATGATAATGTCCAAGATACTTGGATGCATCCTTTGGATACTACCAGATTTAACTTTCGATTGAAATCTGTCGAGTATTTGTTTATCCTCAAGTGAAAAGGAAATGAACTGTTTGTTTGTTTTTATGATTGGCATCTCGTAGGTTTTACCACAAAGGGTACTATCTACTTAACCGGACTGTCCTGCGAAGATGCTCTAAGCTATGATACTAACTCAAAGCGCCTCCAGCCAGGGGCATTTAAAAACTAATCTAAAACTAATTATAAACTAAACGACGGCTCGCTAAGGGCACCCCCTGTGGGGTACGGACCTCGGCTTAGGGCGTCGCTGGGGGGAGGGCAGCTAGTGGGGACAGGCTGGATCGGGGAGTTTAAATTAACTATTACTACTACTGGCGGCTCAGCGTCCGCCTGTGCGGGCGCTTCACCGTCGACAGACAAGGGTCGGGGAGGAGTAGGATGAGTCGTCATCCTGTTAGATCGGGGTCGCGGTCGAGGAGGTCCTCGACGTCGAGGTCGGAATGAAGGACGGCGTCTGGTTTTAAGAACCGTACTGGTGGCCCTATTGCTCTCCTGGAGGAGAGTTATGGGGTCGTCGGGGTCGGTGAGAGCATGCCTCGGACGGCGGGTATGACTGATGCGAGAGGGGGTATAATTGGCCGCCTCGACAACCAGTGGGTTTCGATGTTTGGCGGCGGAGTCAAAGAAACGCTTAGAGAGGCGTTTTAAGAATTGAGCTATCGTGGGGATTTTAAGGTCGAGATGGAGGATCTCGTTACGGACATAGTAGGGGGAATCGGTAGCTCTACGGAGGAATCGGTTCTGGATGGTTTGCAACCTATGAATATGGCGGGGTCTAGTGTGGGCAAAGACGGCACCGGCATATGTCATGATGGGACGGATACACGCAGTGTAGATACGCAATTTACACCTAAGTGACAATTTGCTACGTGCATTTAGGACGGAGTGAAGCCTACCTAGAGCGAAAGCGGCTCGCGAGCGAACCTGCTTTATGTGCTCTTGAAAAGTGAGGTGGTCATCGAGGACTACACCGAGATATTTGGCTCGCTTCTCCCAAGGGATCGGCTTGCCGAACATGGTGATGGGCTCGGGGAGGGTGGGTTTCTTACGCGGTTTGGAAAAGAGAACCGCCTGGCTCTTATCGGGATTGACCTCGATTCGCCACTTCCTGAACCATTCGCCGAGCTTGTCGACTGAGGTTTGGAGAGTGTCGCGAATCGTAACGGGACTACGGGCCTTAAAGTAGATGGCCGTATCGTCTGCGAACAGAGCCAACTGTGCCTTTCTACTTTTGGGAATATCGCTAGTGAACAGCGTGAAGATGAGCGGGGATATGACAGAGCCCTGGGGGACACCTGCGCGAATGGGACGGGGTGAGGATAGGGCACCCTCTATGCGGTAGCGAAAGGTGCGGTTTGACAAAAAGTCTCGTAAGATGAGCACGAGACGATCGGGCACACCGAGTTGGTATAGCTTGTATAATAAGCCATTGTGCCAGACTTTGTCGAACGCCTTCGCTATATCGAAGAACACCGCCCCCACCATTAGGCCTCGCATAAAGCTTTCGCTTATGTGCTCGACTATGCGGTGGGCTTGGTGGATGCTGCAGTGTTGGGTGCGGAACCCAAATTGCTCGTTCGGGATGAGACCCTTGGTCTCGGCGTAGTCTCTGAGACGCTTATAAATAAGCCTCTCATAGATTTTACCGAGAACCCTGAGCAGACTGATGGGACGGTAGCTAGAGGGATCGGATTTGGACTTGCCGGGTTTGGGGATACCTATAACGGTGGCTTCCTTCCATGCCTGGGGGAAGATATTATTGCCGAGAGCACCATTGAAGATGATGGTCAAGAGCATTATTAAGTGAGAGGGGAAAAGTTGGATCACTCTATTAGTGAGTCCATCTGAGCCGGGGGCTTTACGCGTTTTAAGACCTTTGATGATCTCGTGCACCTCATCAGGAGTGATGGGGGGCAGTGGATCATCGGGGTCTTCGACGGGGGGGAGAGATGCTCTGCGTTCGACTTCAGCGTCAATCTCATCGAGATGAGCTTGGTCTACAGGCAGTGAGCTAGGCGAGCATTGAGCCTCGAGACTATCGGCTAGGCATTCCGCCTTGTCGGAGTCGTCGAAGGCTATGGTCTTATCGGGACGGACTAGGGGGGGCATGGAAGCGCCCTGTTGGGACTGGAGATTTCTCTGGAGTTGCCAGAAAGCTTGGTGAGTGGGCTCGAGATCGCTCAGCATCTTGTCCCAGCCCGCTTCACGCAACTCAGCAATGCGTGTCCTTACTTTACGCTGTAAGTAGCGCATGTGAGATTTGTTAGCGGAGCATGGGAAATTGCTGTAGGCACGGGTGGCCGCGTTCTTCTCGGTCATCAGATCACGCACATCGGCCGGCAATTTGAAGCGGTGGTCGTCCACCACTGGAACTTGCCTTGAACAATCGTTCAAAACCGATTGTACGTGATCCGTGAGCGAGTCGATCGCGGCCGTCGTGTCGGCGACAGAATCGAACTGTTCGGGAATAGAGTCCAATTGGGGGGACGTGTTGGATTTCAGCAATTCGCCTACTTTCCTCCAGTCCGTTACCTTCTTGGTGGCAGGGGGTTGGGTGGGGTCGGGGAGACCTATGCGGGGGGCCAGTTTCATGACTACTGGGCGGTGGTCAGAGGTGAGCTCGTGCACCGTTTCTATAGAGTTTAACCTAAGGTTGACGTTCTTAAGGATCGCCATGTCTAAGATATCGGGGGAGTGACTGGGTTCGTGAGGGAAATGAGTGGGAGTCATCGGAGCGATGATATCGAAGTTATGGGAGTTTGAGAGGTCGAACAGGTGTCGCCCTCTAACGGAGGTAGTGGAACAATTCCAGGCCGGGTGTTTAGCGTTGAGATCACCCGCTATAATAACGGAGTCACTCAAGCCGAGTAGGGCGGTGAAGTCATTGGAGAATTCCTGGGGATTCTCCGTGGCGGAGGAATAGGGAGGGAGGTATGCAGAGACTAGGGTGATCGGCTGATGGCCGGACATGCCTAGGCGGCATACTGAGACTTCTATCCGAGAGAGAGAGGGAGGATCTATTGGGATGCAATAGAGTTCCTTTTTGTAATATATAAGGGTGCCGCCCTTGTGACAACGGGTTCTATCGTTGCGAACTATACGATAGTTTGCGATAGAAGGGTTCCGTTTATGGGGTTTGAGGAATGTTTCCTGTACTAAGAGGATATCTATCTGATGGTCGCGGAGGAATTCCGCGATCTCATCTCTTTGGCGTTGAATGCCGTTGGCATTGAAAAATCCTAAGTTAAGGGATCGGGGTTTGAACCTAGCTACGGTGGTGTTAGACATTATGGGGGGTAGGGTGGTTGGCTAGGGAGGACATGGCTTGCGTGATCTCGGGATACGCATTAAAAATTTGGTGAATCCTACCTACGTCGTTGGCATTTCTGGCAGCAACGATTTCGTTGGCCATTTGCCTAGCGCGAGGGGTGAGGAAAGTCATGTAAGTGGAAGTGATCACATTAAATGGATCGAAAGGGGCCGCGGGGGGAGGGGGGAGAGGGCGCGCTGCTAACAGAGCAGGAGTCTGACGAATAAGGGGCGCAGGAGCGCGAAGACGGGGATCCATAAGGGGGGGGGGGACGCGTGAGGGGGGGGGGGGCTGGGGCTTGGGGTACCCTAAGGCAGGGAAAGCCTGCTGGTGATGGAGTTGGTTCCAGGGGCTAGGCCTTTGGGGGCTGAGCCTCTCTGGGATATGGGCGGTGGGGGCCCTGTAGGCGGAGGGAGCTTCCCTCTGCTGGCGAGCGTCTGAGCGCTTCGCCAGTTTGGAGGGAGCGGTCTTGGGAGCTTTGGGGCAGCCACGGTAGTTGGCTGGGTGCCCTGACTGGCCGCATAGCACACAGCTAGGCGGCTCGGTGCAGAGCGAGCGGTCCTTGGGCCGGGAGCATTCAGCAGTGCCGTGCTCACCCAGGCACTTGACGCATCTGGGGGTAGCATAACAATGCTTCTGTGAATGCCCGTACAGTTGGCAACGGTGACATTGACCGACTGTGGCGTTTTTATGGGGCTTTTCAATGTCAAAGCCCGTCAGGTTACAGATGGCTTTGACATTGAATATAGGGTGTAGGCGGGACTCCGAGGGGGGACAGACAACGAGGACCATGTCGAACGCTTCGCCGTTGCGAGCGCGGTGCATGCGGTGTACCTCGTCGACCGGGATGCCCTGTGAAATAAGGTCCTCTTTAATGTCGGTTGTGGGAATTTCTCGTGGGATGCGTTTAATCACCACGCGTGTCTGTTTCTCCTCCGGTAGGGAGAAGGTGTGGAATGCCACACCTCTGGAGCGGAGGAGTCTAGTGAGATCCCTGTAGTCGTTAGACGTAGGGATGGTCACTTTGATACCCTGTTGGGTATTGCGGGCATTGGTGTACGCGATCTTTTGATCGCAACACCATTTGGAAACATCGGTCCACTTCCCCTTGTCCTGAATGAACACGGGGGGAGGGGGCGATTTTTTGTTAATGCGAGGCCCCGGAGCAACTTGTGCTACTATCGCGGCGGTCGAGGTGGAGGGGGAAATCGCGGTGTCAACAACGGTAGTGCTACTGGGCACTGTACCGGCGACTTGCGCTACGGGGGTAGGGGTGGGGGAAATGACGTCATCGATGACGACGTTGTTTGTTTCCCTATCGGAAACGGGCTCCTCGACCGCGGCCACCTTGGTGGCCTGGGTGGAGCTATGTTTCTTCTTCCTCTTCCTCTTGTTTCCCTTGCCGACGACGGGCAAGAAGCCATCGTCGTCGGTTTGGGACGTAGAGTTGGAGGATAAGACATCCTCCGAGTCGGAATGTAGCGGGAAAGAGGCCGCTGCTACACGCTTTGAGGAAGCGGGCATGGGGGTATCGGCCCGCTTGGAAGAAGCGGGCTCGTCTATATCCATCTCACCGGTGAGGCCGGATGAGCATGGTAGACTAACTGAGACAGGGGGAATGACTAAGACATCGCTGAAACCAGCGATGGTAGGGTCGATCGGGGTATTGAGCGCTCGCTCGATGCGAGAGACTTCATCGGCATACTTGTCTGAGATGCCTTCTTTGACCAGGATGGCCTTGAGACACTCAAGTATGAGGCGGGCCGTGTCGTTAGGCACGGCGACAGCCATAGTCGTAGGAAGACTAGGCTAGAGAAAATAAAATAAAAGGGAGGAAATGTAAGGGGAACCTAACATTTGCCCTAACACCTAACTCCCCGGGTGGACTTGCCCGGGGATGTGTGACCCTCCCTGTCGGGTATAGACAGGGAGGTGTGTAACCTATTGGTGAGCCCTAAGCTTGCTTTGGCCCGTTGCCTATCTTATTTGTGCAACGGGGTCCTAACTGGGTCTGGTGCGAAGGGGTAGACACACCCAACCGACACCAGGTGTGTTGCTGTGAAAGGAAAACTGTCACCAATGCCGACTAGGAGATCCCCCAAGGCCGAACACTGGGACCCGTCCAACTTTCTGCCTCACCCTGATGGGGATTGGCGGGTGCGTTTGGGTCAACACCCCCTCGGTTTCGTTGGCACCGTAAGGTATCCACCGAGGACCACGAAACTGTGGTTTTTTACCCGGAAGGGGCAAAAATCACCGTCGAACGTATATTTTAACGATATACTGTTAAAGAAATAATTATACTAGCTGTGCCTTGAAAAAGGCACACAGCTAATAAGTCGAAGATAGTCAAGGCGACTATGACGTCCGTCGCGGGGCGCGACGAAAACACGATCACTGGCTCTACTGAGCCAAACACACGAAAACACTTAACACTGCGCAAACACGTCCGTCCGGGACCGCTGCCGCGCGCTAAGTGGAACTGTTTGTGGAGGTACCTCTACGTATATAAGATATGATGTAGTAGCAGTATGTTTGAAAAATTTTATCCATTAGGGTTACAAAAATGTTCGATGATTTTGTACCTATTTGTTTTGATAGTATTATTTAACTAAATCGAAAACGTATTTTAGTGATTTTTTAAAACAGTATACGCATTGATATCTCGCAGGGAACCAACGCAGGCGGGCTTGCATCCAGGTGGTGGACAAAACCACATAATTATCAAGTCAGCAAAAAATTTAGATTATCCTTCTTCGATAATTCCCCTTGTTTAAGACCACAGAAGCCTTGCAAAAGTCATTCTCCCAAGTCTTGCAGGTTATCATGCATGATCATGATGGGTTACGCAAAATCTGATGCACGTGAAAATGCAGGCACTTCCGTTGGCACATTTACTTCTTGTCGAACTCAGACCAACAAAATAAGAAAGACGGAGCATTACGTACATCAAAAGTGAAGCCACCTTTTTATCTATGTGTACGTAAAAAGGGTTGTCATTTGTTAAAGTTTTTCCCTATAATTTGGGGAATAATATTTTGGGTAGGATAATATTGTACGAGTAAGATATTGTTGAGTATGGTATTGTACCTCAATTGTTAGGAAGGATTCCGAAACAAAACCATTTTTTTTACATCAAAATAAAATAAAATAATAATTAAGTACAAAGTGCATTTACATACAGCCCTATCGTCAACGGCTACATGAGGCAAGACTGACAAGTCCTACAAAAAAAATTACACGAGTAATGGCAGCTTTTGATTAAAACCTTAGGAAGATAAATGAAGAATAGGACATACTTGAACAAACGTACAGCCAGAACTTTGTGAAACTGAGTTTTCAGCAATTACGTAGGACGATGGAAATAACATCAAAAAAATAAAATTTGGTACAGTAGTATTTAAATTTGCTAGACTAAGCTGAGAAACTAACTAAAATAAAATAAAAAAAAATACAGTCTCGTGTTTAATTACTGTTTTGATAAAATCTCATTTTTGTTTTTCAAATTTTATATCCGCTTTTGATCACACGGCGAAGTCCACGATTAGTTGAATAAAGGTCATTATTATCAAAATGATCGGAACAAACCACTCTGGTTTTCGATGGCAGCCATTCTGGATCATTCCGACTATTTCTTATAGCTACTATCCATTTAATTTTATTTTCAATATTACTTGGAAATCTAAAATATTAAATACATAAAAAACAAGCATATAATTACTCGAACTAAAAAATATCGAACGGGAAAATTTCAAATCATATTATGGCAACCCTCGCACTTTAAATGTCACTGTTTTCGTTCGTTCATTCGTTCAGGTTTTTGTTCCAAGTAACCTAAAATTCATAGTTAACTAAATTAAGAAACGATGTTATTTGAAGTACTTCCATGTGAAAAGTGATTCCGTGAGACTTTTTATGTGATTTGCTATTGTTTTTACAAGTTTTCACTACACAAGAAGGCATAATTCTATTTTTTTAATTGAAGTTTACTAGACGACGACTCGTGACGTACTAGGAGCTATGAGCATAGTTTTTGTGTAGGTGTGTGCGTGAGCCTGTGTGTTTACTTGTAGGAGCATAGTTTTGTGGCTACACGTTTGATATAGGTAGTGATCCGTCTTTCTTTTTTTGTTGGTCTGAGTTGTCGAATGCTTCGGTGAGGCGTGATGAGACTGATAAGAATCGCCTTGGACGTATATGAGTCGAAGTTATTAATGTCATTAGCTGACTGTGTGCAAATTATGTAATTAAGCTTACTTAGATGTAATTGACTGGTCATGTTAGAAATAAAACTCAATGAGAATATTTTTATAATTTTCGCCACCCAGTTCGAATAATTTATTGTATGATAACTTTAATAAGCATAATTTATTTGTATTTCGTTATGTGAAAATAGCATAAATTTACTTAGTTGTTTTATAAACCGATAACTAACTGTTTGGGACAAAAATCTACACCATTCATTAAAATTCGTTATCTTAACGCCGCTGACTTGACCCAAAAAGTAGAAGAATTCCCAAAAAAATTGTGTAACTTGATACCAAACATGAGAAAAAATATCAAACATAGTTCACTGAATGAACCCGAAGAAAAAACCGGTTCCAAGGAATGAATGTAGCCGACGAAAAGGGATCACGACATCATTTTGGAGTTACCTGTTTCAAATATTACCAAGCTACCACTTCTGGTCATGTAGGCTTTATTTTCTAGTAAGTAAGACTCAATTTTATTAATAGCAAGCTTTATAAGACATTTTGTCAGCATAATGTCCAACATTTTATGAATGAATTTTATGTTAGATGGAATTAATTTTGTCCGATGTGTTTTGAGAGTGGTCCATTAGAAAAATTGTTGGTGGTACTGTTTAATTCATTTATTTTTTACTTTGAAATATTTTGTAGCGACTTAATGGGAACCTATGTAATATTTTAGCAGTGTACACAAAATAATGGCATAAAATGAAACATGAAATGCATCACAACACAAAACAAACGTGTAAAATTTATGATAAAGGTGTGAGTTTCCGTATAGTATTTTCCGCAATAATATTAAAAGTGGACAATGGATTTTAACAATTATAGATATGATCAGAATAATTTCCTTATTGATACAAACGACATAACTTTTCTATGAAAATCGTCATCAACAAGGCGAAAGGCTGATTATTTGGTACATACTACCTATGTGCTACTTGAGTACAGAGGTCTGCACAAGAATGTACGAAAGTCAAATAAAAGGTTAAATTGCACAATATCAGTATAAGCCAATAAATATGGAAGAACTTTTACATTTTTATATAACAATGAAAATCACGTTCGAGGGCGCGGAGATGTAAGGAATCTGTAATCTCTTGCTTGGATGCTTTTAAACGAAATATATTACGTAATTTTATTACTTTCACAAAGAGTTTGTCAAGTGTTAAAAGGCCAAACAATTTTAAAACTTCGAGCCCTTGGATCTCAAGCTAAGGCTAAAAACGCTTCGATCACGATCTCTGCCAAAAATAAACTTATTCAATTTCGTTATCCTTTGTTAAGAAAACACGAGGAATGATGGCACAAACAAGGGATCAGTGAAATAAAGATGCTGAAGGCTACGTCAAAGGTTAGTGGATAAGCTTGAAATAGAGCAGTATTTATACAGGGTGGATTTTGGTGGAGGGTGAAGGAGGGGCAGGTACCTACCTGAACCGTTGTAGCTACAGGAAAACGGTCTTAGAAGACAGCCTGTATTCACGGATTTTGAAACGAAAGAGTGACCATTTTGAGTAATTATAACGGTTATGGTACCTACTTGCCCTAGTTAAACGAGGCAACACCCCGTATAAATACTGCTATCTCCAGTATACGATACAGTACAAGAACTACTAGGTTTTGAAACAAACACTGAAAGAATTTTTAGTAATTCTCCAAGAAATCGATCAACACATTAGTCATCAAGATTGTGCATTCAATTAACACCTACGATGCAAGTAACACCAATACAAAATCTATTGCATGCGTGCTGTAACGTGTTTACAGGTTTCCTCGCACAACTTGTTACGTAATTACAGTTAGCATCAAAGAAATCATTTACTGTAGATATCGGTTATTGAAATTTATTACCGTTGTAACAGTTGTAACTAATGAAACATGGGTCATAAAAAGCCTACGTAGGTACGATGGATAGAATAGACGCACCTGTGAAATGATAATGTCATGAATTGTGAGTTACTAGACAGACACAATACTTACATCCGGAACGACAGAAAAACAAAAAATATATTTTAAGCCATAAAATATTTAACCTTAAACCTGGATCCACCCTGGTCTTATACTTCTACAGAAAGCTAAAAGCTTAGTCACTGCACTAACCAACCCGATCACGCATTCATTCATTTTTATCATCGAGCAAGTGTATTGTAGACAGTTGCATCTCCCACGAACTCAAAAGAAAGATACTTGGGGGATAAATGCATAAATACCGCGTTTGACAGTCGACTTGATGAATTGTGTGGAATGGAATATTTTTAGGGGAGCTACTTTTGGGTCCTCCTGTGATTTTGAAATCAGTCACAAGAAATTTAGTTATTCTTTGGAAAATATAACGAGCCCAATCATAAAAGTTTCACTGTCCCTTATCCTACATATCACAGTCATATTATTTTTCCTGTTAACCTGTTCATTTAGGATTACGAATTTTAGACATCTGACATTCAAAGATTGTGAACCGAATGCCGGAAGTCGTGTCTTTACTAAAGACCGGATCAACTCTAGTGACAATCATTGGCTACTTGTCAGTTAGTTCAGAAGCAAAGGACATAACCCAATAGTCCACATCGGAGAACAAGTAAAACCGGATCGCAAGCAGGTACTCCCCGGTCATTAAGGGTAAGTACTCAAGAGCGGAAACGACGGACGTGTAAAAACTTCGCAGACGCGCCGATATCCGATGTTGTTAATGGCAAGCGTGTACTGTCGGTCGAAGATTCACAAGGTTTATACAGGTCAAATCATACTAAATCCCCTTAAGATTTAGTAGGTAGATAAGGTGCCGATAACGTTGCAAAAAATTGTTCAAAGTAAGATTAAATTCCTTTTAGACAGAACTGCCTAAGTTATTTATTTGGCACGATTTGCGCGCTGTATGCTTTATCTTGAAAGCAACAGGTTTTTTTTTATATATATTTTACAACAACCCAATTCCGTTTTTTAAGGTCCGTTTCCAAGATCCACACCATTTTTTCAGTTAATTCTTAGTATTGCTTAAATCTGTTAGTGGAAACTTCGCCTTATGGCGGGTGTACCGTTCGTAGGACCGGTCTGCACGGTACGGTCCGTGATGGATCACCGTCGTGACGTTGGACCACCGTTCGAATGTGACACGTATAAAATGTAGGTGAATCGTAATTTTCCCGAATCAAAAGTTTCGCATTTGCACGAATTCTTTAAGAGGCTTTTACCCGCTTTCTCTATAAAGTTCTGTTTTGCATGGATTCTCCTGATGAGACTATCCGTTGTGAAAGCGCTTCACAAGAATGAAGAATAAACATAGTATGTAAATCGGTCGACATGCAAAAATACCATAAAGTCAAAGATACCAGAAAATCAATTCCCGTAATTAAAGACATTCAAAATCTAGACGCCATTTCATCTCAGTGACAATCAAAAACGTAGGTATTATATTACGTTTTTTTGGCAGATTAAGACTGAGATTAAAAAACGAACGCTCTTTAAAATACGGGTATAACTCCTCAGAATAATACACTCCACGCTAAGAAGAATAAATAAATAACAAACTCTAAATAACGACTAGTGTAGACTGGCGCGACGCGACACCGGTAATTGCTATACCGTGAAGTTTTCTTAGAGTCGCGTCGCGCCATTCTGCACGAGATTTAAACTCTCCCTACTCTTTACCTAAATTCTAAGACAGTAAGTTAAAATAAACCGGAGAAACACGAAGTAAATACGAAGACACACGAGACGATGATTCGCCAGTATGTCTGTTCCCACGTCTCAATAGTACCGTGAGCCTGCGCACGTCATGCTCATAGATATATTGATGTATTGGTATGCTTTTTTTTTTTTTTTTTTTTTTTGAGGGTGGGAAATCATCCAATGACTTCTCCCGCTCTGGGCGGAGCGGAAGGGCGTGTCAGACTTTTACTGACTAAAACCCACCCGTGTTCCTTCATTTGCCTGTTGCCAAGGTCCCGGTATCCCTTTCGGACTTTCCCGCAACCCTGGCAGGCATCGGTCCTATTGGACCCCGTCATTTTTGCTGACATCTCTTTGAGGCGCGCGTGGAACACGACGCGCCATCGACCCGGGCCTGGTCCTTATCGGACGGCGAGCTGCCCGTTGCTCGCCGTCCGCAAGCCCGCGCCTATGGTGGCCGGAAATCCGCCTGGGATTCCCGACGCCCAGGGCGTCTCCAACGGCGGCGGTTAGGGGCGTGAGGGCGCAAACTTTGCCTTTCCCTCACGCGTTCCGCCTCCTCCTTCGCGAGCATTACTGCTTCGCAGAAGGAGGTGACGGCTTCCCATGCCCTCTCGCTCCGTACCATGGCCTGAACCAGGGCCGGACGCGAGAGGTCACCGCCGCCAATCGCATCCGCGAGGACACGGCGGTGCTCCGCCCAAGCAGGGCACACCTCAACCGTATGCTCCACCGTGTCCTCCGGGCGATCCACACAGTGGTGACACCCGGGCGTTTCCTCCCGCCTAATCCTACACAGGTACCTCCCGAAGCTGCCATGTCCGGTGAGGACCTGTGTCAGGCGGAAGGTGAGGACGCCGTGGCGCCTCTCTATCCACTCCTCAAAGAGGGGACTTATCGCCGCTATTGTGGCGTGCCCAATGTATTGGTATGCTGGCTTTTGTCTTAAGGAGGTTATGAATAGAAGAATTTTGTTCCGTGTCATTCTGGGACTTGAAGACGTAAAACTATGTGGTAAACCAAAGCGCCTACTATTTTGCGCTAAACAAAGAGAAAAATATTACTACATATTATAAAATAAAGTCCGTCTGTGTTCGTCTGTTCGGGATAAACTCAAAAACTACTGCACCGATTTTCATGCTGTTTTCACCAATAGATAGAGTGGTTCTCGAGGAAGGTTTTAGTATATAATAACCGACATCCACGCGGACCAAGCCGCGGGCATCAACTAGTCTATAATAAATTAATAACTAAAATAAAAACTTGATTTAAAACTAAATAATTGAAACAGTTGCTAGTGTGCCTAATACGAATATTATGACTAGCAACTCAATTGTGTAGAAATTCACCAATTTTCAAGCCTACGATTATTATTTATCGAATTTCCAAATAAAATTCATAATCAACAATAATTCAAAAGGATCAAGTCAAGATTAACAAGAAGATGAGCACACAGCCCAAATAAGTCACCACCAGGTGACAATATTTTAAGAAGCTAAACTTTCATCGCTTTGTGAACTAGGTCAAGTTTTAAGGCTCTTATATACTTATATATACTCATACTTACGACTTTTAACAAAACAATTTCTGAGAAACTTCACGGCAGAACAATGCGGCGGCGTCGCGTCGCGCGACAAGTCCCGCCGGTATGGAAAAGCCTTTATAGCGTCGCTTGTTGATACTGCACGTGGTTTATGTTCACAATACCACAATAAATAATCCCAAACAGCGCTTTGAAAGCTCTCTAGTATTCTACAAGCATTGTTGTCATCTCCAACCAAACGGGTTCTGATAACTATGACATGAATATACTCGTACATGACTTCTAAATAATGGTGCTTTTGCGATTTGTTTACCTCTCCGGTATTCAGATATGTTAATGTGAATATCCGAGATATTTATGCGATTTAACTACTGTTTTAGATTCAGACTGCCCCGCTGGTCTAGTGGTTGCAAGCGCTACTGCTAAGTATGAGGTCCTGGGTTCGATTTCCGGGTCGGGAAGTGTTATTGAATTTTTCCGTCTAGAATTTCTCAGTAACAGCTCGAAGTCTGGATATGTGCCTGATTGATGACAATAGACTCGCCCCCTATTACATGGGACTTAAACATAACTAGTGAAATGTGGGTGTACTATAGGTAAACCTCTGCCTAATCCTTCAAGGAATACAGTTAAATCATAACTAAATCTAAAACAGTACTAGGTAGCTAGCTGGAGATAAGAACAGTGCTAGATATATGGCTGGCTATGCATAACGGTCGCTGAAGGATCACGTACGAAAAATTTGAAAAAAGAAACATTTCTAATGACGTTATGTAAGGTAATTTGAAGTCGATTTAGCTTATATTATGTGAACAATCGACTATTTTTCGAGTGTACGTAGAAAGGAGGTCGATACTGCTCCGATGACTAATATCGAATCGATATATTATATTTTCACAATTTGTTATTAGTAAAAAAATATGTGAGTAACTGTGTTATTTTTAAAATGTTTAGTACTAAAAATAATTTCGAAGCTTTGCATGTTTCTGCTGAATAAATTACAATAAAAGGTACATAAGTAATGTTATTTTATAAACTTTTTGGTCATTAGCTCGCTCATATTGTAGACCATTTGTCACGAGAAGCTATTTTGATCACGTTAAACTTTTTGTAACTAATGACAGAATATTCTTATACTTAACGTTCTTTGAACTTCAAAATTATTTTCAGGGTTAACTTTGACTTGAACATTGTTATGAGAGCTTTTATTTATGTTTGAAACTTAATTCATGTTGTCAAGTTAAAAAATATTAGAGGCTGTATGGTATTGTAGGTACAATAGAGGTTTATTTTACAATACAATACAGTCACTAATATTAAGCTAAATCAAAAAAAAAATTAAAAGACCACTTCAGTATATACGGCAATCAATAAATACATAAATAAGTGACAGGTGTCAATAACTATCCCTCGCCAGCTAGCACCATGCACAGTTCAAATCCTCCCACTCACCACAATTTACTCGATATTTATTTAAAGTTCAACAATTTGGACGCACTGAAGAATCGAGTAACTGGTGTCCGATATATCGGGCCATCTCTCGCGCAAGACGAGACCGTTACATAAACCGCTCACGACTCGATACTGAATGGATTCGATTCCAAAACTGGTTTTTGTTCTATTAATTTTTGATTACTTCGAGAGCAAGTGCTAGTGTGTCGAGTTTACGGATTGGAAATTGGGTTTATAACATAGATAAAAAGATGAACGAAAATTCTTCCGATATCATCAATGAAGTACAAAGCAAATAGTTTCGGAATTAAATCAAAGAATTGGCAAGTTGCAGATATAAAATCAATTAAGTGAATTATGAATGTGTTGCAATCATAAAAATGATTAATAACTATTAATTAAGTTCAATAAAATAATTAAACTCTCATGAATGAGACGGACGATTACGTTTAAAATGCCAAGTAATTGCCCAGCAATAAGACTACAACAAGCTAATAATTGAAAGCAATAAAAACTAACCTACAAACAGCTGATCGGATACTCTAGTTTTTTTCTACAGGTGTGTGCAAACCGGTTACGTAATCGTAATTTGACAGCTGACACACGTGACACTTATGTCAATTGAGAGAGTGATTATATGCGAGTTTTTTTTTTTTCGCCCCCATTTATAAATGTGCACGACAATTTGCTACTGTCATTCTATCCTATTAAATTTATCGGAGAAATGTTTATTTTAATTCGTATTTGTGTGTACTTAATATGAAACATAATCGTTTACCTGATCAACACGCAGTTTCCTGCCCAGCTCATTTGCTCCGCAGTCCATTCTTTGCGTCTATAACAAAAAAAAGAGATAAATTAATTTTAGCCTTTATTATCCATACAAAGTAACAATTTAATGAAAACAATAAAAACTTGCAAGCAGTATTAAACAAAGGACTGCCTGTGTATGAGAAAAAATTCGGACAGTCTTAATTTTAGTCTTTAGGCTCATCAAAATGCATGGTTTTTGCTGTCATCGTAAGATAAACCTTCGTTGTAAAAGATGACTTTGTATTATACAATGCAGATAATAGCTGTTATAGGAGTCTAAAATAAAAATAAGAACTTGAATATGCAACACAAAGATAACAGGAAAGCGAGCGCTATGCTTGCATCCATCCGTTGTAGAGAATCTTACGCGATTCTGCATCCGTTGCCTTCCGCCACAGTATTTCGGACTTACGCAGTCCGCAATACGATTCATAATGAGCACTATCATTATTTTGCAGACCACTTTATATTTTCACCTAAACATTGAACTATAACTCTTATTTTGCAAGCTGTAGAGGTTATTGAAAGTGCAAATGAAGAAGATAAGTATGGATGGAAAGCTCAGCTAATGATTAATGACAGCAGTGTCGGGATGTTGCTAATCATGCCGGAGTGAGAATCTGCAGTCCATCGGCGATACTATCTCTTTTTAATGGCGTGTTTATAGTTCCGGTGGTATTCAAAAAAAAAATTACAGTAACCTCTGACAACAGAGTGGAGCCGTCCTGTGGCCAGATAGACGTAATGAAGACAATAAGAGAGGCAATGAAAAAGAAACATAAGACGCATGACTGTGTTTCTTTGATAGCTTTGAAGAGCCCCGAGGCGATAATTCCACCAGAGGCGTTCTTTTGAGAAGCTATCATTATAAATGCAACAGCACTTGTACACTGAAATAAGCAAGCGAGAACTGTTCTGAGTAAATCAATTAAATATAAAAATACCACAATTCTAGAATATAAATCAAACAGATCTAAGTTAGTGAATGGATTGAAAGGAATGCTTAATCAGACTCCAAGGTCCGATCGAGTTATGAGAAACTTACCAGTACTTACCAGTTTCATGAGGATACAACAAAAGACATACTTCGTGACTGCATAATAAAGATTACTGTGTCTAGCAGGACTATGTAATTGCAGTCAGGTATAAATTAGCAAGAACCGTTGAGTGATGGTAGTTCACTAAAATTTGCTACCATTCTCTTTTAGAGCAGACTTCTGAAGTATCACTGCAGCTAGAGAATTCCTTTCATATTCGTGTTGGGTAACGATAGGTTAAATTAAAATAGGTGAAATGATTTTAAATAGGTCAATGATATGATGTACCACCGTTATCTTCTTCCAAGACAAAATAATGTAGCTTCTGTTTGATAATTTATAAGTGCATGGTACGAGTAATTGTTATTACTTACTGTGACTCAATTACCTCGACCGACTCTCGCTAGTTGCGTGAGAAGAAAAACGGTTCATAAACTCTGTTTTCCTTTCTTTCTTGTGATATACGATCGTTTCATCACTTTTCATCTCAGAAACTAGGTTAATTGTATCTATTCTTTAATCTCATTATTTCATGATTTATATTCAAAACAAAAGACTGAAATCATTCCCATAAATAAATCTTAGTGTCGGTTGTGTGACCCTTGTCAAACTTGACAGACTATAAATGGCGCCAACATTATTGTTCCCGCTAATTGTGAGTCGACTCGCGTTTTAACCCTGCCGTTCTACCTGACAAAGGAATCTATCAGATACACCCAGTCATTTTCGAATTAGTCATCAAGGTATAACAAACCTGTAATTCGATTATCGTTGGAAATCATCGTATAAAGAATTTATTTTGTTATCATAAGGTATCATAAACATATAAAAAATTAGTTTATGCAAGCCGAAATCAAAGTAAGTAGCAACGAAGATGCTACGATCAAAGAATATGTGCAATTTATATTTCATTGATGTTTAAAACATGAATGCGATACAAATTGCACGCAATTTCTCTTCGAGCGTTATGCGGCCATCATATTCTAAAACAATATAAATGCCGTTATAAATTCTGTACTGTTTATAGATGCCATTCATGATTCACATTGTGCATAATATCATGAGCTAAAGTATTCTTCAAACAGGCAAAAGTGATCTATCTTCAACTGCAGTCATTAGTAGTTCAAATATTTCAACTTCCAAAGTGCCTGTTATATTTGCAGAAGCGTGATATTAATCTATTTGAAATAATCTTTTTCATAAAGCTATTGGACTAGCACCAGTCGAATTCCAGTTGATTAATTTCAACGAGCAAAATCAAATGTTCGATCAGCTCTAGGAAATATAATCCAGTGGTCTATTTTTTTTTCGAATGCCTATGTCGTTTTAAAAAAGACTATGTTTCTTTTTATCTGGTTCTACATTTCAAAGAGAAAAAGCCGAAGCTCTTCATTTCAACCTCGTTTCAGTGTCATTGTTTTTTGCTTCTTTTTGATCTATTTTAAGTTTTGAATACTGGCTAGTATGCTAAACTTCTATGAACTTTATATATTATAATGGTTTTAATTATAGGTTTCGCTGTATTAAATCTCTTGACTTGAGAAGAATCAAAATAGGTTCGTTCCAAGAAGTATTTTTCTTGGAACGAACCTATTTTGATTCTTCTATTGTTTTATTAGAATTCGTTCAGAAATCCTAAGTACCAACTAGCATATTTGTAAGATGGCGTAATATTAAGGAAACCTTATACGTGGTTAAACATAGTGTTTCGCCAATAGCGGAACTAACTGCGGTAGGTATCGAATTCATTTAAAAATGGAATTATACAATAACATTAGAATATTGTGTGTCAGTCCCAATGACAACTGGTGCATGACAGATAAACGTCAAGCTCGACCGCCATGGGCTGCTGTAACTATACCTTTGTATTGAAAATTATTTATTTCAATTAGTTCATTAAAGTAAGCTTCCGTTTTGAAAATAAACGATACCTAAAGTTATCTAAGAATTTTTTGATGTCTATGAGACAAATAAAGTCCTTGTGACAGCACCAATTTTTAAGTTTTTTGATGCTGTTACTTAGAACGGCTAAGTACAAATATTTGTAAGTACAAAAAATAAAATTATATTTCAAGAAAACAAAAAGAATGTTGCTGAATGTGCAGAGCAGCATTGTCTTCTCCCGAAATCCAAAAGCTGTATTTATTGAAAAAGCTTTGTTGATACTCCACCCAAGTACTTAGTACTAAATTCTCATGCTTAAGGCTACTAAACCTAAGTTCTAAGTTACAATCTCTCTCAAAATCAAAACTTGTGCAAAGCAAGATTCCTTCTACGCTGAGTGTAACCCTAACCCTGCGCGCTTAATTAAAGCTACTAAGTTCTTCGATTTGTTTAAGCGCAAAGCAAGATTGTCATCTACTTGCATTCCACCTTCATTCTTGTCACGACGCATTTTAATTTTCATACATTTATTCATATTATGTATACTTTTAAATATCTTAATTCTAACGAGGTTTGTTTCACCAACCTATTACTGTTAATTTAATGGAAAATTATCATCAGCCATGTCGTTAACCGATACTTAGTTAATTAAAATTTGCCAGTCCAAGTATATTTATTTAGATTGGTTGTGGTATGACCTTAATATTTTAAGGTGTAATAAACAAAGCCTTGGCATATAAAACACAACAAAAACCATAATGTTTGCATTACATTGTTAAGAATTCAAATGTTTAATATTTATTGGAAAGGAATATCGAGAATAGTCAAATTAGCGTTATAGTGTGAAGTTCCAAAGGACACACAAATAATGGAAGTGATTATGACGATACTCATTTGTTTTGGAATCTAAACGAGAAATTGTGTTACTTCTACATTGCAGCATTTGTTCAGCTTCAGCTCTCTCATCTTATACCGAAATACCACGATCCGCGATTTGGCGGACGGACACCGACGAGCCCGGACGACGGACCGTGGGAAGGTGTACCGTGCGGGGTATCCGGGGTATCGAAGACATCGGAACCGCCTCGGTGCGCGGTACGTGGCGGTCTGTGGTCGTGTGCCGTGCCAGCGTATCCGTCTGCAATATTGCCGATCGTGGGATTCCACCATTGGATGTAATGCCAAATAGACGGGATAAAACAGTTAGCAAACAGTTTTGCGTAAAACACTACATACAAAGTTTGAAACACGAATTGCGATTGGAAAGTCAAAGTCAAATTTTGAAACTTTTAACAGTTATTTCTCAAGAAACTAACGAAATATTTCAAAAATAAAATTTGTCTGAACATCTATTATTTAAGATTAGCAAACACATACACAGTGGTTATGGAATCCACTCAAAATTGGTTGTTACATAATAGGCATTTCTATTCCGTTATGGGATTTGAACATTCTTCTGTAATTGCTCGCTTTTTGCGAACGAGAGCTCGCAAGTTCTCAATCGCAATCAATTCGCTCGCAATTTTATTTGACTCGAATATCGAGATATTCGATTGAGGAAATCTAACTTCAGCACCTTCTTTTTGCCTGATCTTATCTCTTTTTACTTGGAGTCCAAGTAAAATATTTTCCTCTTCTATTCTCTCCTGTCAGCTGTTAGGTGATCCTCCTCAGTCAGTATACTCCCTTTCTATTCACATCATCCCTCATTTTATCCATCCATTCTTTGGTCTCCTTTTCCCTTCCATCCACTTATTCTTTTTAACAACAAAACATTGTATCATTTGTATCGCCGCTTCCTGTATGTCATCGATATTAACATAAGTGTATGCAAGTTGTATTCAGTTTCATAAGGCATCATGCCGCGCTCTTTTGATGCCCAAACTGGACATAATGCATTCTATTCACGTCAATGTTTCAGTAATCTTCAAATCAGAGTGTACGAGTATGTAATAACTAGTAACAATTTGGATCTTATGGCGTGAGGAAATAAAAAGTCTTTGGCTCCTTTTCAATTTGTCAAAAAAGGACATAAGTAGATGAAATGAAACTAAGTCCTAATCCTAACTAGTACTTAATATTATATTATATTATTATATCCTAACTAATATTATAAGTGCGAAAGTGAGTTTGTTTGTTACGCTTTCAGGCTAAAACAGCTGAACAGATTAAGATGCGCACATGGGTAGACCATGACCTGGAATAGGACATAGGATACCTTTTATACCGATACTCCCACGGGATCGAGTCTTACGCGGGTGAAACCGCGGGGCGCAGCTAGTGAATTCTAAAACTTAGTTCGTTTAAAGAATTTTGTTTGATCAGTATCTTTTAATTGGAAAACTAATTGTTAAAGCTTGTTGTAACACAACGCTTAGGAAAACCACATGCCATTTTCCGAAAAAGAACGAAGAAGAAAGTTTTTTCGTGAAAAAGAACGTAAACAAAATCAATGTAAACATCAACAAAGTCACACACTTATATAACAATTCATTGAACCTACCTTATCACATGTTACAAGTCCCTTTAAGTATGTCATTAAACATATTCACTTCCGTTCATGGCGTAATGATGAAAATGGTTACGTAAGGATGAAAGCGAGCCGCGCCCACGTGAAAAGATTGGACAGGTTGTTAAATTCGCAGGAAATTAAAAATACTCCCTAATATGGTGGATGACGTGTGACGGTATGACGATACCATACTGCGGTAAAATAAACGCTCATTGTTTTAAAAGTAACATATGGTCATCAATCTTTATCCCTTTATCGATACACTTTAATTCGTCTATATTAAACCTTAAAAGAAGATTTTGTTTATTATTTAGGTCTACTTTGTAAACTGCTTTGGTTTTATCATCATGATCATCAGCCTATAGCAGTTCACTGCTAGATGTAGGCTTCTGCAATTGCACACCACTGGGGTTATATCATAAGTTTTTAAATTATTATTCTCATGACAAACAAAATTTCGTTGCAGCTACAAAATTTCAGTTTTCTTTGACCCACAACCTTGAAAATTTATGAATTTATTAGTTTACAAATAACTTAAAGGTTACATAATTTAATAACTCTAATATTTATATAATTTATTCTACATTAATCACTTAAAGTCGTTTCGATGTAAACGAGAACCAAATAAATGTTTAGTATTAATATTAACTGCCTTAACTTTTCTTACGTCATCGTCATCGTCACGAATTAGATTAATCTATTCTTTTTTCGATTTATATTATAGCTATAAGAATTGCTGCGGGAAAGTCCGAAAGGGATACCGGGACCTTGGCAACAGGCAACTGAAGGAGCACGGGTGGGTTTTAGTCAGTAAAAGTCTGACACGCCCTTCCGCTCCGCCCAGAGCGGGAGAAGTCAGTTGATGATTTACCACCACCAAAGAGCTATAAGAATTGCAAAAATTTAACAAAACAAAGAAAATAGTACTTCATCATCATTTCTTCCCAATTTCTGGCTTGGCGTTGATTATTAATGCTCTTTTAAATTGAGAGAAAAAATCTAGTGGTTAATTAATTTTTTCTAATTAAAATTTGGCAGACGTCAATTTAGCTTGAAAGTGGTAGAATGTTTTCGCTTTTAACTAACTGTTTTTTATCATTGATTTAATGAAAATTGCTAGAAGGTTGGTCTTACATTGGTTCTTATGGTAGTCTTTAGTGTTTTAATTATTATTATTATCATTTTTTCACTTGTCTGTACACTTACTTTACCAGTGAAAACATATTTTCTTTTCATAATAACAGTTTCCATTTTCATGGTCTCTGCTTTTATATCGTAACTATCGCATCGTGTCCACGTGTCCGGTAACTTTCAATCTAAATAATTTCGTTCACGATACTCGATTCGCGACGTCCATAAAACAGGTGCTTTCATTTAAATTGTTATTGATGCTCTTCCGCCTTCGTTACGTAAAGTATATCATCAATACACATCAAACTTCATTTAATTAACATAAAAGTCTATCTATATCGCTATTTTATGGGTCGTTTAAATGAAATTTATGATAAATGATGGTCTTCATCTTCATCTTCATAAAAGTTACTATTTTCTTGTTCGGTGCAAGATGAAACAAAGTTACAAAACACACACACATGTGAGATAGTAATTTATCTAGCAAAAAGCAACTTCCACAATATGCTAAAATTCGTAACTATGGTAATATAACATGTTTCAAATGACTTAATTAACTAACCAATAACCGAAATGAAAAAGCAATAGAAGATTATTATCATACAACATATGAATCTTAGAATTCTCATTACGATAATAAATCATCAATATACTCACAATAACAAACATGTAATGACTCGTGGAACACAACATGATTCGTATGTAGGTAATCTAAATTACTTATCAATATAATATGAAAGTAAACTTATTATAAAGTTAAGTTAGCCTTCCAACAAGTATAGAGAATGCCTGTAAAAAATACAAAAGTGGACGAGTATACTTGTGCATACAAAATATGGCATACTTAATTAAAAATTATCTTGCAAGTTAGGTTCCAACGAAACACTTGACATAGTCTTCATTTTGATCGTCTGTCATCTTTTTGTCATCAGATCATCCTATTCTGCATACTTTATTCCTACCCAGTGACAAACACTGTTCACCTTTATCTTTCAGAATTAAATCAATCTAGCTGTCACTTGGAGCCTTTTCCCGAAATGAAAAGAGAGCTGTCTTGTCTTGAAATTACTGTCTGTGACAACTATGTAATTATTTCTTTATATTTTATATATAAGCTAGTGTTCAATCATGATCAGCAATATCACAAAACAATCTCAATTTGAGAAGCCTCACTCAGACCGTGCAGGATGCAAACGTGGGCGTTGCGTATAATGTCGTACGTAATAAATACCTTCGTAATAGTGCGGTAACATTACGGAGCTGTGCTTTTAATCAACGAACTCATATCGTCAGTGGGAAGGCGAAAATGCTAAAGCGCCAAAATGGTACTTTTGGGAAATGAACTTTAAAGTTTTAACTTTAACCACCATTTTGGCGCTTTAGCATTTTCGCCTTTCCACTGACGATATACATAATATGTATAATGTTTACATCCGATTTTGAGGGTTCACGGACGGTTTTTATTGATGATGTAAGACAATACGTCTGCGTCTGGTAGTTTTAAGGGGTTTTAGTAAGTTTTCGTTCTGCGGAGCATCACCTTCACGACTTCATTGTTTAGCTGGGAAGAACAAGTCAATTTAATTCTTAATAACTCATTAACGACTACTTAAAAAAACAAATGGTATCATTATGAAGGGACATGACTGATACAAAGCATGGACATTTAAAGCCACAAAATACACAAACAATGACAAAAAAACGACGCCACACATGGCACAGTTTATACAAACTTATACTGAAGATGGACAGCTGTCGACGAGTAATTGTTAGCAGGTGAAAGCACCATCCTTTTGCGATGACCACAGCGAACCGGTAAGTCTAGTATTGTTTTGTTTCAAATAATTCTGAAAAACAACTCCCCCGATAATGGGTTGTTGCAAATACTCTTACGCAAGACAGTACGTACGCAGGTATGTTTGTACGT
The DNA here is from genome assembly GCA_949152455.1 of Lithophane leautieri. Classification (NCBI taxonomy): domain Eukaryota; kingdom Metazoa; phylum Arthropoda; class Insecta; order Lepidoptera; family Noctuidae; genus Lithophane; species Lithophane leautieri. The sequence goes on along the minus strand of OX424469.1, from coordinate 3,467,324 downwards.
GACTGTTGGGTAATTAAGCTAATAGGTGCATATTTTTAAATATATTTTTTCGTTGCTAGCAGTTACGTGAAGGTTCAGTATTTTAATTCATTAATTCTTTGTAATTGTATGTTATATTTTAGAGGTAACTGCAACACCAACTGCACAGCACTTAAAAACTTTAACGGAAGGAGTCATTGTAGATTAGATAATATATAGAGTACACGTACACGTATCAATAAAACACTAAACTGCCGTTAAATATAGTAGATTTTCCTGCTCCGTAACAATGGACATTATTTGAAGAACAATAATTAAATATGAAGTAAATAAAATATGAAGTAACACATTAATGGACACACTGACAAAAACAAATTAAGTTGCTCTGAAAGATAAAAACAATGATAATAATAAAACCAAACATAGAAATGACGACGTGTACTGCATGTAGTTTGTAAGTGACGTCGGAGATAAAACCGATGTGTACAAGCAACGTGACAAGACTTTGTCCAAATCAGTCAAGGCAAGATGTAGCAACGGAGACAAAGCGGCTTTATTCCCAAAAATATATGCTAAATCTGCCATTTGTTTCGCTTAATTACGTAATGAGTTTGTACTTGCTGTTTTAAGTGGGGCATGCAGATAATGCCTAGTTTAGTCTTGTGTGATACCGACTTTGGATGTGCCTTCCACTTAAGTATTATCTTGATGTTTTCACAAAGTTGCAATAGCCTAATGCACACATTTTACATTCAGTTGTGAATAAAGTGATCAACTAAATCAAAATATTTTATTTCACATAAAGCTACATGGGCACTTATGACACCTAAGAAGCTAGTTACACGGTCCCAATTAGTGGGTCCCTATGGAGAAGAGCTGGTAAGAAACTGCACGGAACAGACCAACACAACACAACAGACTAATAAAAACAACAAAATCAATTTCGCACAAAGATAATGCAGTACATTTTCGAATTAAAAAAGTCAACGATGAAAACCATCTGATACCGATACTAAGAAACATTAAAGTGTAGTTAGAGAGTGCTGCTGAAACACTTTCTAAGCACCAACGAACCTCTGCTTGTGGTGCTTACACCTCGGCTGAATACGGTGATTAGAACCCAGATACCAGCGAGACATTAATCTAAACACGGGTTACTTCATTTCACTTATTACCACTTATTAGTTCCTTTACAGCTCACTTACAATTTTCTAACGAAGTCTGTAATTTTCTAGTACCGTTTGTATGGTTTGCTGTGTCATACAACTTGGGAGTAACGGTGAATTTTATTAATAAATTCTAATTTAGAGAATCTTCAAATAAAATAGTTTATAACTAAACGTAGCTATAATCTTACCTTAACAAAATTAAGATCAAACTTGAAAGCATGGGAAAAGGCAAAATATAATTCCCGCAGGACTCAAACCAGTCGCCGACATCACGAATGATGCAACTCAATTACAAAAACCTGACTGATCGCAGGAAACAAAATAACGTAATAATCATCCTATATTAAGTTACGGGAAATTGTCAGTCGATAGCGGATCATCTGTCTCTTCCTTACTTGGATATCTGTCCCTTTACGGTCATTAACGGTCGGTTCATTTATCGTGGATACCATCGGAACCTACTTAGTTTTAATCGTCAGTTACATCTATAAGTTCTTCTAGTCTACGGTTAGTTTCGATTTGTAATTATCAGTGTGTTTAAGTTGAGTTATAAATAGTAAAGTTATTTACCGGAATTAGAACTTACAATTCGTCTTATTGTTATTCTGCCATTTTGGTTTGTCGTAGGGTCAATAATTAGCGCATCATGAGTAGTATTAAAAATAGGAAACTACAGTCTAACTTCTGTAATAACTGATAAAATACTACAAGCACTTAATACGCAATCATTTCTTTATTTCCTTCTCATCAACCAACGATTCCCATAAATTCACCGTACGGTCACGATGCGAATATTGCTATACATAGGACAATCAGCGATTCCATCCACATCATGTGAACGTTACTACGTGTTGTCATCTGAATAATTCTGTTTCTGCTCGCGCTCGTACGCACAACGATATTATATATCAAGCTGCACATGTCTAATATAAGCTGACTTCTCCTTGTAAGAAACGCCTATACAATGCGAGTTCAGCGAAAACTGGAAATATACAGCTTAGCACAATGTTTGGACAGAGTTGAACGCTCCCCTCGTGATCCTTGCAATTTTTATATTGATTCCCATGACCGTTTTGATTTCACATTTTATTCGATGAGCTAATCGGAATGTCTTGTTTGGTGTATTAGAATAACTTATTGGTTTTTATGGCACGTTCTTTCGTTTAATTTTTGAATTGTTTGCTCTCACCTATTCTTCTTTGGTATCATTTTCTTCAATCTACTCTTTGAAAATTCTTTGTCATTATTGTACACGTCATATCGTCGTCGACGGTGATTGGCCATTCCATGTCTGTAAAATCATATATATCGTCACATTGTCCAAATCCCATTACATACCTTAAATTAACAACAATACACCAATATGTTCTTGCTTCTTCTTTCTTTCTTTCAATAAACTATAAACACGTGTTAAAAACAAAGACCAGTGTTATAGAAGCAATTTGGAATAATTTTATATTAGACAAGACACCGTGAATGTTAAACATCAAGCCATTCATAAGAACTAGACAGTTACAAAACGATTCTTGAATGTTTAATGCTATATTTCAAAAGCTTTTGTCTTTTGAATGAATAATATGGAATATAGTTATTTTTAATCTTATCAGTGCTGTTAACTGATGCTCATGGAATGGTAAAGTATATTTAGAATTATATGTTCTGTGCATACTTGGTGTATAACTTAAATACTTTATAGAGCTATGCGCTAATGAGACTGTTATTTTCTGCACATAACTGCATCTGCATGCTAAGAATGAAAACAGTTTTTCTCGTCTCAAGTTTACCTGTTTTGTTTATAAATATGTAATGAATATATTCCTGAATACTTGGGTATCGTAGCACGACTTATTTTCGCACATTATAGGTACACCAACAGTATGGTTATCCTATGTTTTAATAATGATCCAAAAATTATTTCAGAATTACGTAGGTATCATTTAAATTCTATAGTCACCTCTTCTCACAAGGAGTTAATTAAAATAAAGGCAAATTATTTTAAATCAAATGTGGTACGTTTCTCAAGTAAGCCATGATCGTTTGAACTTGCCAGCACTAATAACTTCGCCGAATGAGCGAAGAACAACAATGGGATCAATTAAAAGGCAAGCGACCGTGCGACCGCCGCCGGATCGAACGACCGCCATTATGAACTGATATGGATAACAAAAACTAGCATGCCTAATGATTCTGACAATGCCTTTGGAAATGGTCCAGAAATTGCTGTAAATTAAATTCATTCACTGAAATTAAAAGTGAGAAAAAGTCTACTCTATAATTCAAAGACTTGCCATTTCCACGATTGAAAAATAATTTAAATGTAAGAATTAAAAGAAATGGTCCCAATACATACATCTAGTTGGTCTCTTTATTGCAATGAATGAGTCTGTCTAATCCTTACAAGAACCATTCATAGAAAATAATAGGTTTGTAAGCACTTATTATTTTTATCAAAAAATGCATCTGGCTGTTCCGAAGAATGGCGAAAACTTTCAAATGACGTGAAACCAACTTCGTGTGCAAAAATTAAATTATCTGTCTTGTACGGATCAGGGTTTTCAAGATTTGGACAAACGCATTAGACTCGGTTGATTTTAAAAGATTCAGACCTGACTTTCTCTAGATACTTTATCAAGTTGGTTACACAAGTTAGTATCCGTTTCGTATTTCACGTAAACAGGAAAGAGGAGAACACCTTGATGCCAATTAAATTGATCTAAAATCCATTTTGTCACGGGTTGTTTGACAATATTTTTCTAAAAGTTACTTTCTCGAACTTCATAAATGTTTTCTTATGGCGCATTTACATTAGGTCGGTCACCGAAGGCGGCGGCCGCATTCGGTTTAACTGAAACGCTTACCTAAATTGAGTTGTTTACATTGGTCGGTTAACCGAATTCGGCGACTTGATTGATGCGGCGATTGTATATTGAAAAGCGGGCTGCGGGCGGCGGGCGACGGGCGGGGCACGGCGCACTCGACACCGACAACGGGCTCGACCGAATACGGCCAAACCGAATACGGTCAAACGAATACCTGTTTATATTAGTCGGTGACTGAATACGGCCTGCAGCCGAATACTGTCTAACCGACTAATGTAAATGCGCCATTATTCGTATTTTTTTTTGCCACATCACATTTTTTCTATATTTTCACCTCAAAATAATTTAACACAGGCGATCTCAGGTCTTATATCCAACAAAAGCATTCCAACACTAATTACAGAATACACTGCGTCTCTTAAACTAAATATTTTTTTAAGTCAGAACCGTCACAGTGGCACTAGTTGGAAAACTTAACTATTAAACACATCAACACAATGATGAACGAGCAATGAATATGGTCACTTACTTTCTAGGACAGTCGTGATTGCGAGACTACATTCAAGCAATTATTTTTATGAGAAAATGTTTTTTGCATGTTATAACATTTTATTGTTCTCGTGTACCTGGGACAAGTGACTGGGTTAAGTCTACTTCGAAATGATCGTCTCTGTCATTATTCAAATTGAGGATAAGGACCACATTAGCTTGAATCATTTCATTGTTTCTAATGATATCCTCCGTACGTTCATTGTAGTCGTAATGTGTGGAAGGTCAAATGAAATTATGGTCATTGTAGGAAGATGTGTAATTTGTTCAATAAATGTTTATGACTTTCCTAACTTTCTTCTCAGTGACTGTGTACATCATTAACACTTAGCTTAATAACTTTTCCTGTGAGTACCGCACACACTGCTCACCTTTTACTTTCTTTCAATGGTAAGTCCATTACGACACTTACGAGTATCATAATTTTTGTCTACAAATATGTTTTGAATTCTACCGCAAATACACAACAAAACAGCGACACAACACAACGAAATAATCATAAATACCATAAAATCTCTAAAAAAACCATACGTTCTGTTTAAATCATGTTACGAATAATTTTTACATTTATCAAAGTTTCATATTTTAAAACCTGTAGGTTCATAATTTTGGCAATAAGTAAACGACCTTGACAAGCATTGTTTAATATCCTGGCAAACAACGGAAATATTAAGAAATTGTGAGAATAAAATATACAACATAAGTATTAAGTATATAGAAAATACCAGTCTGGTAAAATAAACATCACGGTAACATTAAACATTTAACAAAAAGTACAGAAACTTAGTACAGTTGAAGAAGTTTAAAGTCTTAAGAGGAAAGATGATAGCGAAAAATATTGGACAGTTCAGAATTTAATAAAGAAGAAGGGGTTGCTAGGCTAAATAAATCTCATGCAAAAAAATTCCATTGCAAAAGATATAGAAAAATAAGCAAAAACCATAATTTGTTGAAAAATACACAACCATTACCTACTCTCCATAAACTGTTCAATATTCATGGCTACCAACTTTCGCTGATATCTTCTACCATGAAAAAGTTGTATACTCTGCAGAGGCCAGTGTGTACACAATGGGAAAGGGAACACACGTGGGAAGGGCAAATACATTCCGAAGTTGGTAAATAAGTACTTCCTAACTACTTAGTATACACGTGTCAACATTTTAGTAATAGATGTCTTGGAAATGCCTTCATTGAGGTTGAGTGAGGTTTCGAAGAAGGTGTTAGAGAAATGCTATTTTAAATGTTTAGTGTAGCCAAGTAGAGTATCTACCAAAATTCTTAGTAGCTTTAGATCTAAAAAGTTCCTCTAATTTCGTTTAGTGGTCTTCATCTTGAGCGTCTATCGACTCTTTGCTCGCTACAAGCCCATATAATTTGTGCATGTAGCTAAATTACACATCACATTCAACATTATCTTCACCACATCTTAAATTAACCCCTATCAACCTAGTTGCAAACTGCCTATCAATAAAGCCTAACGCATGTGGTCACAAGGTACCTGCCCATATGGTCCTATATAAATCTTTGAACAATTTGCAATTAACCGGTAGATAGATCGGGTGTCGTGGCCACTTGCGCAAGCCGGTGAGCGGCCGCAGGTGAATGAGAGCAGCGACCGCAGACCAATGATATAATGAACATATGAATGATATAATAACCTTATAGATAATACCAGAGTAGTAGATGAGATGCTGCCTACTGTAGATTCAATTTTAAATGAGATTCGCATGGTCTGACTTAGATAAGATAACAGTGAAATTGAGGAAAGAGTATTTTGTATCTAGTAATAGGTAAGTAATAGTAAGGGTGGAGTAGAAGCCCTTTGCTATGCCATTTAGAAACGAAATTGATGTTTACGATTTACTTCTAAAGCCGCTCAAATTAAAACAAAAGACAATAACTTATTAGCCCTTGAGCATCGAAATCAGGAGAGAGTTACAATTAATCTAGAGCATTACAATCAAAATGCAAAACAGTGTTATAAATCAAATATAAACTTTTATGATAAACTAATTGCCTGAATGCGGACTATAACACGTCGCTCGGGGCGTTCCCATTGTATAATAAATAATATTAATTCATTGTAACACAATCGTAAGCAATCGAACATATGTGTTAGGCTCGGGGCTTCTTTATACAACTTGGCAACGAACTTGTTATTACACAATAGTCGTTTTGATAACATTGGTTGTTTTAATGGTTATTATTGTTACATTAATAACAAGCTCGCATTTTTAAATTGATTCACAATATTTATTACTGGTCAAGGCAGATGTTATGGTTTGCATACAAGCTATTGAATTTGTGATTGTCTTTGATTAATTTTCTAGTGTATATGAGTGCTTATTTATCTCTTGAGTCAGTCATCATATTAATCATAATTAGCCTAGGTATAACGGTCCCACTGCACTGTTCGGACACAGTAAGCCTCTTCTATATGAAAGGCAGTGGCAGACACAGTGAGGGTTGATTCTTAGATTCTCATGTTCACTGAGCGAGTTTGCAAGGGTAACGTTACACGTGTTATGTTTTTAATTTGTATATCTAAAATATATTTTTTTGTATACGAGTATATGTATGTTTATAATTTGGTTAAACTGTAACTACACTACCGAATTGGGACACTGTAATGGTTGCGTATGTAAGTAAGCAATAAATGAATAAATATATAAATAAATAATCATTACAGTATCAGCGGCGGGAAAATAACTAGAGAACTGTATTCTCGTATCCAAAGCTCATGCAGCAAACCAGAAAAACCAATTAAATAAAACAATACTTATTATCTTTAGTGCTCAAATAATTGCACAATACTACGTAAATTACAGGCCTTGTAATTGTAACTCTGATTTCACATGCGCGCGGTTTCCAAACAGCAGTAAATAACGGGTGGTCTTATCAGTCGCACTGAAGGATAAGTTTGTGTACTACTTATTTGTCACATTGAAATTTCTCTATTTATGACTATAAGTTGGGCAAGGCTCCACTCCCTGGTTTCTTCTGAAAAGCGTAACTGCTTTGATGTTGACATTGACGTACGAGTACAGTAGATTGACACGGAATTATTGTTACGAAGATATTAAATTTAAAAGTCATAAACCTCAGCTCGGTGGAACCGATTGTCAAGAAAAAGTAAATAAACCTGCCTATGGTGTTATTTCAAGCATAGGTACCCATATCAGTCGAACTCAACTCACTTGTTTAAGAAAATTTAGTAAAATATACAGATCAAAAACCGGCCAAGTGCGAGTCGGACTCGCGCACGAAGGGTTCCGTACCATTATCTATAATAAAGGCAAAAAAATCACGTTTGTTCTATGGGAGCCCCCTTAAATATTTATTTTATTCAATATTTTTGTATTTATTGTTATAGCGACAACAGAAATACATCATCTGTGAAAATTTCAACTGTCTAACTATCTCGACAGACGGACAGACAGCGGAGTTTTAGTAATAAGTGGGACCCTATTACTAAGACTCCGCTGTCTGTCCGTCAGTTACCCTTTGGGTACGGAACCCTAAAAATGATACAAAGAGATACTCTTCCCCTGAAAACTTTCCAGCTGACGTCTGCACACTAAACATCCCACATATACAATACAATTAACCTCACTTCACAGTAATGACCCTTTATTAAATGACGACACTAATACAAAAACATTTACATCACACGCAGCCATTACTGAAGATGTTATCGGCAACAAGTTACAAAGAAACTTGCGGAAATATCTAATTCCAACGCTTATTCTCATTAAGTTTAGGGTTACGCAACGATGTTCGTTAAACGCTGACAATTGAACTGCGACGGGTTCCGTTTTCACACAATATCACGTTTCCGCGGCTTTAAGCTAAATTGGAAAGGTCAAGATAATGATAATTATCTTTAACTTAAATGATTTTTGGAGAGCTCATGAAACAGGATTAAAATTAAATTAAAGCACTCCGTATCATGAGTACATAATTATATGAAATCGAAAACACACTAGAAGGCTCTTCAAACACAATGGAGTAAATAACACATATATTATGTACATTATTCACATGATTTAAAATTACAAATAAAGCTTTAGAACTTCCTTCGCGACTGAAACGCCACCTCTACCCAGTATTTCCCACTGTTCTCCCATGTCTGTCCATATTAATGACAGGCCAGTAAACACCAGGATTGCGCACTTCACGTAAAGTAATAGAATTTCGCACGAGTTTTTACTACACCATAGTATTATTAGGTGTGAATACAATAAAATTACATTACTGCGTAATTATTGACTATTACTTTGTGCCTGTCTAATTGGATTGAATGTGTAGTATTTTTGTCATATTTTATAATTTCTAGAAGTATTAGTATCTCTACACCTAAATCTACTTAGGTTTTTGTAGAACCACTATTCCTAAGTTCAAAAGCTTCATATGTGTATACTCCTCTGGTCGTTATATTAATAACTGTTAAGATATTTTTAGATGCAGAAACTTGTAGCTACAAAGTTGATGGATAGAAAATATGGATAATATGAAATTCAAACCACATATTGCTCAAAATTATCGCAAAACATGTTCTTGCTGCGACGAAAGTTGATCAACCCTTTACTGGTTCGGATCTTGCAACCGACTGATGAAGTAGTTTTGCGTCAATAATGCAGGTGCGTTAAACAAAAGTGTCCTTTATTTTATGATCGTTTAAGACTTTAATAGTATGAACGGTGTCATTACCATTATTAGGTCACACAGTGTGCGATATGAAAAATGAAACTAAGTTAGGTAAGAATGTGGTAGTAACCACTATCACATTCTTAGCTAATTGAACCGTACGATATACTTGTTTTATTTTCAAATACATTAAGGAAACATCTATCAACACAGTGATATATTATTGCTTGTTCATACATATTCAATGATGTATTCAAGCATAGCTGTTCCGTTAATTATTCACCTACATATTTGACGCATTCAAGCGTAAAAAGTAGCCTAATTATATGGACCATCAATCAATATGTTGTTGGAAAAACAAGGTTATCTCAATATTTCTGTGTATACAGTTGGACTCAAAAATGGCTGTCTATAATATGATTACTTTATATCAGTCGTTTCTTTTAACTTTTCAAGTTGTGTGTGTTTTTTTGCAGCTCCTATCGGCCGATCGGTACAAAATATGAATAAAGTTGCAATTGAAAATATGACAACGCATAACTAGAATAAAAAACCATATGACAATAAAACATTACATAATCCCTTACATAACAAGACGTTAGTAAATACGATTGAACTTATCGTAATAGCTGTTTGTCTGTTATAAGATTTTCACCGAGAGCTTCCGGTGGGCGCGACACTTTCGTTCACATTGTTATTCGACCGACGGGGCGACGGTCAGTGGCGTACTTTCTTGGAACTATGCATGGAGGTGTCTCGACTTTGAATAGTTGTATCTCTACATAGTACACTGTTGGGACGTGAGATTAAAATTAACCAAGAGCATGGTTCTTTATGAGGTATTGTACTCATATTGAGATGAGATGATACTTGAAGAGGGTTTTTATTTGTAGACCGTCACATGTCCTTTTAACAACATGCATCTTTTACGACAACTCTCAGAGTATAATAATATATATAATGTATCTTTGTCACGTCTAAAGATGGATGGGAAAATAAACTTTAGATTAACCAGCTAAACTTAAGCTTATTTTCGAGGAGAGGCTAATGTTAATTTTTTCAACTTTAGCCAGCTAAACTAAAGTCTAGCCGTAACCCCTTGGCTAAAAATGGAAAATGGCTGAAAGGTAGGTTACCACAACGCATGAGCCGAGCAAGCGAAGCGAGCGGTGCCGCGGCGGCAGCCGGTGTGTGCCAGGGTCCGTTTAGGTACAAGAGTATGTAATGTTATGCGAATGTGATGATTTGCGATTACTTATAATGTTTTGAGATTATGATTTTTTGCGAACACCGTGTTTTGAGAAAATACTCTGCCCCTCGCGTATAGATCGAATATTCATTAATCGTTTCGTTAAGGCTAATGTGCAGTTTAGCCGGCTAAAGATGAAATCATTTATCGAAAATGAACAAAGTCGAACATTAGCCTCTCCTCAAAAATAAACTCAAATTGTGCCAGCTAATGTTAAGTTTATTTCTACACCCGTCTTCAGCCGTAACATTATACATATTATTATTATTATAGCAAGGAAGAATACAGTAAGTACTCATAACATCTGATTCAAACTCGGTAATAGTTAAAGATTCACCTGAACTAAATATATCGTGCTTAAATGCGCTAGCATGTCGCCAACGGAAATACCATAAACGATGATGAAAATACCGAAATACTCCAAGTTATTTCCGAGTTAAGATGCAACGCTCTGCAAAAACATAAGTTTAGATAAGGAATGTCTGTTTTTATCTTGGGAATTTATGGTTTAGGGGTATGAGGAATAGGGTGTAAAGTTCACTCATCCACCATAGAAAAGGGAGGATCCTCCGACCAGACGGGTGTTGTGTCTGGCGGGCAACTGCCCAATGATTGATATTGGATTTTTGTATATATGTTCACTGCACGGTAAACTCTAATTGCGCGATGCAGGATTTTTGTGACGTCAGGATTTTTGTGTGACGTCAGGTCTTTGATGCGTAGTTCGAATGTGGCAATGTAGGTACCGCCACAATGGAAAGGAACAATACCTACACTCGTTGCTGAGGAAAATGTAAAGATACGCATGTTGCCATGTTTCGTTCATTTTAATCTCCCACGTAGTTCAACACACGCACTTAAAATCGACTAAAGCCAAAGTAAGACAAGGTTATAACTAATTGCTGACAGCAGTAATTCACCTTTCGATCACGTACGAAACTTCTTAACAAGCAGCTAACTCTGCATGATTCTATCACGAGCCAATTCTGTTAATTACTTTGAAAGGAATTCGGTGATCTAAATAGTAACTAGAAGATTGGAATTGATGGTTCTGAGACTTTGTGAAACTTCGTCCTCGGTTGTGTTGTAGGAAGGGATCGAGAGTGACTCCCTATTAAGAGATCAGATATCAAGCACTATATTAAGGCCTTGAAGAAGAAGATCCAACTCATTTCAGTAACGATGATCAAAAGTACTAAGAGCAATAAATTAGTATTTAGAGTCTTAATAAGCAGTCTTAAGACCTCGTATAAGAATTAGAATCAGCCCATGTCATTAACGATGATCATGAAGTGTTTTAACCAGAAGCCATTTATACTAAATCCAATGTAATTTTCGTAACACCTGTCTTCGATAACATGCACTTGTCGCAATCCAAATCAATTTACTCGTAGACAAGACTGACGTAATCTATAACTGTTTATATTTCCTCGAATCATACAAAGTCAATTTATTTGCAAACCAACAAAATAAATGACTGAATTTGCATTAAAACTCTGTTAACGTTAGTTTAGTTCCACGCTTACGTGAGAAAGATATGTTAAATAGAGTAGTTTGAAATTCAGACTAGAATCATTTGACTACAATCAAATTTTAAATCAAGCAATGTATACAATGCCACTTGATACAAGTCTAGCACAGTTGAAGCTAGATCATGCCATTGAGAAAACTTTTCTGTTATAGATAACGCAGATTAAAAATCAACATTTTGAAGATAAACATCTGAAGATTTCATTTGAGCCAATCGATTTAGTTAGTCAAATTGACAAATTGACTGATATTGGTGTAATACCGATAGCGACTATGTTATGCATATTCTCTCTTATATCTAGCAAGACAGAATGCAAATACATTTGCTTAAATAAAGTGGCTTTTAAGACTATACCGTGACTGAGAACCGTTTTAATTCATATTTAAATTATATGTTGTACTTCAAACTTACGATTATGATTCACAGTTTCAACATTGTTCACTTCATTTTCTCGTTTAAGAGTTTGTTCTAAATGGGCACTAAAAACGGCAAAATGATCGGTTTCGAAATTTTCCTTCTACGGTAACTTACTAAACCTTTCCCTAAAACCACAGCACGTCTATGGTTGTACTGCTCAAATAACAAGCCAGATATAATTGGCTTATTTAAAATGTTGTTTTTCAATAGTTATTATGTAAGCTGGACTAGATAACTACTTCCTAACCAATTTATTTTGTTTACATTGCATGTTATTAGCAATGCACTGTCGTGTCTAAAAATTAATGAATGTTTGAATCTGATAATTTATTGTTTCATGTTTTCCTACAGGAACTACATTCAGCAAGAATGACTTCTGCATTTGTGCTATAATTCCTTTACATAGTTTCATTGTTAACGGAACCTAAACACTTCGATGTATTCAATTATATGTACAGAAAAATAAAAATAAGGCATTTTTCGAAATGGTATGCATAACAAAAAAAAACAATATACGCACGGTTTCCACTAAACTCGCGACAATCTAAGAAGTCCGATTTGACGTTTCGTTCTCGTACATGTAATAAAACGTTATGCCTTGTGAATCAAATTTAATCAATGTAGATAAGTCGTCGATTACAAACTCTCTAGGTATGTTCAATCGACATGTCTCGAGAATCAGTTCATAAGAAACAAATTTTGTTTTTCATCCCTACACAAAGGATTTTTATAGCTGTCAAAACGGACTTCTTAGATTGCCACGAGTTTAGGTGTAGAAAGGGCCAAAGTTAAGTAATATATGAGTTTAATCAATGTACGAATTACTATTAACTTATCTTTCTTTATGGAACTATCGAAATCTATCATTTCTAAAACATTTGCGATATAATCGATATTCACTGAGTTGAATAACTTTTGGACAAATTACATAACATCGATAAAACGAGTAATATCTAATTAAACAATTTACAATAGCTATCATAGGAAATGACTGAGCATTATAAGAATTATATAGTATAGTTTAAAACATTATAAAATTACATAACAGCGAAAGTGGAAAGAGAAGAGGGCTTTAGAAGATGAAGTGCCTGATCAAACCACACTTGAGGTAGAAGTACTGTAAAATGAACAAACTGAAAGATAACATGAAATTACTATGGAAGTAGAGCTTCATAAATTCCAAGATCTTTTTATGTTTTAGTTTAAAAGAGTTTTTTTTTGTCTTTTACTCCCGACGGAAAAAGAGGGGGTGCTATAAGTTTAACGTGTGTATCTGTGGGTCTGTCTACGCCATCGTAGCTGCCAAACGGCTGAACAGATTTTGTTTTTTTTTTGGTTTTGTTTGAAAGGTGACCTGATCGAGAGTGTTCTTAGCTATAAAAAAAAAAACGTTTATTAGATGCTTTGTTTTTTTCAGGGGTTTTTTAATTTTTTTATTTAACTTTACTTGTTATGCTATAGAAGAATAGGCTAAGTTATCTGAAAAATTTAAAAATTATAATAGTTCGTCATAGATTCTGGAATTTCTATTTAATTTACTCAGTTTGAATTTCCGCGGATTATTTGAGAAAAGTACTATACAAGCCTTAGCCGCAATCAGGAATTGATATTACTGGCCGTGACAATAATGTACTATATTTTGTTGTAAGCTTTTCGAAGAATAAATAAATAGTATAATTGAAGAGTAAAATGCTAGGGTACGGAACATTAACTTTATTACGAAAATTATAAAAATGATGCGGTTCTGTTAATTACCTTTTACACTCGGTCCAAATAAAAAACCAAGACAGAACGCTGTCACCAGTGACGTGAGGCCGGTTTCGTAAACATGTGTGCACTTAGTTTGGTGTAGTTTGATTGTAGTGGCATTGTTGTAAATGTGTGTATGTGAGCGTGTATGCACAGAACTTTGGTGTAATTTTAGCATGCTTCACTGTATTATCACAAAATCACCATAAAACATGTGGATAAATGAATGGTGCAGGTATAACAAATACCTTTTACCAACAATTAAACTATGAGATGAAATAGACAATGCTATGACTAATGAATTACCTAACACTGGAGAGATGGATTGATATTTACACGCCATACAAATGTTAAGCAATACACTCATTGAACAATTCGTTAGTGAATAGATTTGGCATCGATTGTTTGACCTTTTCACTATAAGTATACTTCTACACGATACATCCTTAAGATTGTATAAATAAGTAATTTCTCTTGAATACTAGCCTTGTAACATTTAAATTCCATACACACTTGAAAAATCACGATGGGCTTAGCCGTGTGAGATGCCAAATTGCCAGTATTGGCCGTGAGATGGGCCATCGTGGGAATAAATATTTTTTATACAGTCAAAATAAGCAATTGGTTTACCTACATGTTTTTCCGTTCTTAGATCCACAATTCCAAGGCCAATTTGTTATGAGAAATCGAAGCGGTTTAAAAAACTTAGATTCTGATTATTTTTCATCTAAAATTGATTATAGAATTCTTAATTACTGCTAGGTCAGATTTTGCTCTTGCTTGTCTATTGCTTTAGTAATATCTTAACCTAATTCATACTCATTATTATTTCTAGCACCTACATTGATCATTGATGATTTCAAAACTTGCAGCAAGCTCATAAGTTCATCTAATATTGATTATAGAATTGTTAATTACTTTTAGTCCTGATTTGGGTCGTGCTTGTCTATTGTTTTACTGATATCTTAACCTAATTCATACTTCAACTTAATATTTCCAGTATAATTTCTAGCACCTACTTATCATCATTGATGATTTCAAAACTTGCAGCAAGCTCATAAGTTCATCTAATATTGATTATAGATTTCTTAATTACTTCTCGGTCAGATTTGGCTCGTGCTTGTCTATTGTTTTACTGATATCTTAACCTAATTCATACTTCAACTTAATATTTCCAGTATAATTTCTAGCACCTACTTATCATCATTGATGATTACAAAACTTGCAGCAAGCTCATAAGTTCATCTAATATTGATTATAGAATTCTTAATTACTTCTCGGTCAGATTTGGCTCGTGCTTGTCTATTGTTTTACTGATATCTTAACCTAATTCATATTTCAACTTAATATTTCCAGTATAATTTCTAGCACCTACTTATCATCATTGATGATTTCAAAACTTGCAGCAAGCTCATAGTTACGAGTATCATCAAAAACGGTACCGATACCATCCACACTAAAATGTCAATACATTCCAAATAAGCACACAGGTAATAAAATTCACACCATCTTCACTAAAATGGTACTAATAGTACTGTGAATCTGTGATGCTACTTTCATATTAGCACATCTCCAACACCCTAGTTACTTAGGTAATGTTGAAATCTCGTACACAGTTCTCATTTTACCTAAAACAAAATGATAACGTTATGTGTTATGTGTGAACAATGCAAAGGTATAATAATTACGCAAAATGGTTGTAGAGTAAATGTTTTTCCTTAATGATAGTGAAAAAACGCAGAATGTTAAAGTTTGATGTAAAAATCCTATGTAAGCCTTATTGTCTTATCGTTTGGATATTGGATGTAGAAAAACAAAATGTTCTACCGAAATTCAGTAGTTTTTAAATTAGTTAAGAGTTTTAGAGCTAAAAATTACAAAAAATTAAATGTTTTGTTAGTGATATTTGCCAAAGTTTTAGGCAATATTGAACTTTTAATTATTAACAAAGGTCTGCTACGGCGTCAACTATGATAATAACTTAAATTTCAGTACAGTCGCGCCGTAAATCATTTTTAAATTGGTTTCAAATGGTTTAATCTGGGATTTTCATTAAAAAACTAAAACTCTTAACTAATTCAAAAACTACTGAATTTCGGTAGAACATTTGGTGGCTTAATTTGTTGCATTTTAACCCTACTATGACGTCCTGCAGGGAATACGTCGAGTTACCAGTAACCCTGTATAAGAATTTACTACAGTTATCTTGATTTTACCAAAGCACTGATTGTTATGAACATTGTTGTGAAAGATTTGTTTGTTTTAATTAATTCCACTTTCAACATCTATAATGTCAAAGACGCTCTAAAATTGCTAATTTGCATTCCGACAAAGTTGAACGTAAATCTATTGAAACTCAAATGGTTCCTAATGAAACATTAGAAACCAGCAACCAATCAAACGACGCATAGCGCTATGGAATACAAATAACTTTCGTAACCCATTGGTGCTCAGGATTGAACCTGCATCGATGACAAATCAAACAACCACCTTTAGCAGACAAACAATGCATATTCAAATAGTTTTGTGTTGTTCAAATAACAGACGAGAGCGAGTTTAAAAATATTATGTTTCGTGGGTATAAAAGGAGGAAGGCTCCGAAGTAAAAGAGAAGTTGGAACAAGTTGAAACAAGTTGGAATAAGTTGAAACAAGGTCTTTATGTCCTTAATATCCTTAGACAAATGAGTTACACTAGACACACTCTCCTTAGGCTGCCATCAGACCGCCTGCATCTCAGCAACCGCGCGCAGTCGATAAACACCTGCATGCAGTTGAATATTTCGACTTCGTTCAGTCATGATATCAACTTCACGCGGTAGGCTGCAGTCATGTGAAGTCAATATTGCACTGCATGCAGTTGAATATATCAACTGCGCGCGGTTGCTGCGATGCAGTCCGTCTTATGGCATCCTTTTAGCCACACTAGGCAAGTGTCAAAACGACTATAATACCTTCATCAAAAGCTTGGCATATAAGGCTGCCATCAGATGGACTGCAATTCAACTGCACTCCAACTACTTTGCAGTTTGAATGCAGTTACAGTACATTACGAGTATTGCAGTCGTACTAAACTGCATTCAAACAGCAAGAATGCAGTCCGTCTGATGGCAGCCTAACTGTTTTTTGTCCCTAACAAATAAAATAAAAAACAAAGTTTTGTACATCAATTTTTTCAAGCCATAATCTCAGTTTTTAAAAAGCAAAAAAGAAAATCACTCTCCGCTTTCAACTTGGACCATATTATGGCACCATTGAGTGAATTGGCGGATGAATCACTAGAGTATGTGAACAGTGAACGTAAATAATCGAGAAACAATCGTCAGTGAATGTGAATATTGACACATCATATAATCGGTACCATATTTATAATAATTAAGTATAAGTCTCTTACCGTACATAACATAACTCTTCGGACACAAACACAACTGGCGAAATGTGGGTGTACTATAGGTACACCTCTGCCCAACTTTTTGGGAATACAAGGCGTGATGTTAACTTTCGAAACTATATTAAACTGAAAAAAAAGGGAAAAAGGTCTTTATTGCATAAATATATCTAGATTTTCCATATCTCGGGTTGCATTTTCAAATCATATTTCGATAATGTACTCCATATACTCATAGTTATTCAATTAAGCAGAGCTAAAATTCGATTCAAAGGCAAGTCTATCAGAACATGATGCATGTCAGCGAGATAATTTATTTTCATATGTGCCCGTTAGAGTTTTCGTAAGAGGTAAAGCCCACACCTAAAGAGACAACCTAGATACATAGGTGAACGACTTAAGTAATAGTTGGGACCTAACTAATGTTTCTATGCATATGAATGCGCCAAGTCACCTGCATCAAATTTGGGCTAGTCATAATATTAATGTGCATAGTAAAGCCACTTTAAGCGATCCGGAACGAAATGATGTCAATGATGATTGATTACTCGATAAAATGATTTCATGATTATGTGAAATCTAATTCGTAAATGATTTCACGTAATCCCTGAAACGATTTAGATGCAATAGTCTACAGCTACAAGCTTAACTTATACAAGTAGGACAATGTTCACATTAGCTTAGAAAAGATGATACCGGTGTTCTACAAGCCTTTCTAATTTACAATTTCTAGATCAAAATAAGCTACTTTGACAACAATTGTAATATTTTTATTTCATTGCAACTATATCTTTGTCAACCGTCAGATCAACCCGACACAGACGTGTCATTTCTCATAGCAGATGAATAGAACCTATTCAGAATTCCTCTTCATGCATCGCTGATCACGACCAGATTCCAACAATAGGCAGGAGATGCTACCGACCTCGCCAACGAGCCTTGACCGACTACTAAGTACAATCAGGAGATAAAAACATGAAAGCAATACAAATTGTCCCATCCTAAAAAATTATTGCTGTAATTATGGCCCCTATTGAAGCAAACATAAAGAATACAATAGCGTGTACGAATTTCACAATATCATTAATTCTATGATGACAGTTAGTTTTTGTGGCATGTTTTTCATTACTATTAGTGTATGATACACTACGGTGTAAACGTAAATTGATTTCTTTCTTGAGGAAGTGGATGCTTCCCACGGTGGTCGTCATGCGAGGACAGTTGCGGTTGCGGAGCGGTGTGTAAAAACTCAGGTGTTTATGAAGAAAAAGGCAATTCTAGAATAACTTGTTATCCTGAGGAAGACGAAGCTCCGACTTCCGTAACTGTAATTAATAATATTCCCAAGAACTACATAATCTTTTAAAAAGAAAATGAAAATAAATGCCTCTGGAAACAGCATGCCAAGGTAATGTATTAATATTTGGACGGATGATACAACAGTGTTATGTAAGAGAAAAATAAATCTTAAAATACTGAGAGCCTTGAAAGTGGGCTCATAAATAAATGTTTGTTTCCTTAAAATAATAATACTACGTAATTTTGATTTACTTCCGGTTCATTTAGAAATTAGAGATGTTCTTCCAAATACAAATAGGCAATATTTTCACTATCGGCTATCGTTAAAGGTGACTTCGGTATAATTTAAAATGGCTACAGCGTTCTCCTATCTACTAAAACACTACAAATTGGTTTATTAACGTAATGATTATAGGTATTGACCATATTTATGCAGTGACCATTGCGAGCCCCCTGACACACATCAGATGATATTGACTGTCTGATATATGAGAATATTACTCATTACCTAAAGCTTAGGTCATATGTTTACTAACATAATTATGAACACATAGATAGCACAACTACACGTATGAATGAAAATGCATAAAAAAGAGTCTAAAGGCAAAGGGGAAAAACAAAACCAATTAGTAAAAAAACAGATATCATAATGATGCTATCATAATTTCACAATACAATCGTGATTGTATCGTCACATCAATTTCTAATCGAACTATTTATCAATACTCCTTAATATTCCAACGATGTCTGAATACACGAAAGGTAATCTAATAACATAGTTTGACCATACAGAACAGAACATTACTGTCGTCTATCGCATATTTAATAATATAACAATGCATGTGGGACAGCGGCCGCTTTCATCGCCAGTGGCGCACGAGTGCACGACTCAGCATCACCATTCTTGGTGCAGCATTCGGGTGCGAGGGTACACTTTCGAATATTCGAAATTATGGTGTCTATAAATATGGTTGCTCTAATTTGATTAGAACAAGCACACCGTTTTCAAAGATAAATTCTAAGCACTGATAACCGCGTAAAGAACAAGAGTATGACAACACTGCCAATGTATTATCATAGCACAAATTCGGGCACAGATTTCCAGAAAACCATCCAAGAGAAACAAAATGTGACCAAACATAGTGCCCTGAGGGAGACTAGAGCTTATCTCATCTCTCTATCCGACGTGGTCAGCCAGCACACCCGCCGAGCTGCCAGTCCGATAATATCTGCCAGACGGATGTAATGCGCCATGCTAATTTAGCTTAACTTTAATCTTTATAGTACTTTGCCTCTAACTGCTATGTTTGGTGCGGTCTATTGCGTGACTGAGATCGAATATATCGCATCATTTAGGCTTATTTTGTTGTAGAATCTATTTTAATGAGGCTATTAACCGTGGGTTTTAATGCAGATTTAGGGATCTTTGTTGAAGTGAAAATTGTGTGGGGGCGAAATGTCTCCATAACGTTTCATTAGTCTACTTAGAAATATATTGAATTGATTTTCTTGTGTAACTGACCATTACTTATGTAATGATAAAATTCTACTCACTATTATCCATTACCAACCTAGTTTATATTTCATACCTTCTAATGCCTTTTATCAAACAGTTTATTTTAGGGTCAAGAACAAACTTCAATATTTAGTTAACAAGCAAGCTTAAGTATAAAATGATGCAAAATTGAAATTCAATAATCAATTAGGTAGCATCAACAAATAAAACACTCGGGTAGCTGTGTCCAATTATCGGTTAAAGGTTATACGGGTACAAGATGCGCACGATTGACATTTCGAATCCGATTGCTTAAGAAAACATTCATAAAACCAACGGATTATGGAGATTTAATAGCTGATCTAATACTTCGGTCGGAAAAATTACGTTGCCTTCCAAAGTAACTGTCTTGAAGCAATCGACAGCATTATGAATGAATGTACTCGTAAATGAAATACTTAATGGTTAAATACATAACGTTTGAGCAATTTGAAATGTTTGTACCATTTATCAGGCTGATCTTGGTCAGTCGTTTAATAATAGAACGTAATCTTATTCTTAACATAACTCTCAAACCCGCATGAGCCTTATTATACCTAATATTCCAAGCGATTTATTAACTATACTCTAAAGGTTTAGGTAGTTAAAAAAAGGTAAACAAATCGTAAAAATGGGTTTTTATAGTTGACACTTTCTTGTTTAAAAATACGTTATAGCAAAATTAAGTTTTATTTTCGAACACAGGATAATTTCCTCTTTTATTATAGTATGTTAAACTTTATCATTAATTCTTAAACTACTCTTCGTAGATGTAACTGCTTGAGCACATTTTTTTTGTTAGATTTATTATAATGATATAATATTTTGTAATCTGTCTATTGTAAAAAGCCCGAAAAGACAGGTTCCCTAAACCTTTTAGAAAATACAACGAATTAGATAACGTTGCTAAGTTGAAGAGTACAACTGTGACGTAGGTTGGCAACTGAATTGGCAGGTTTAATTATTTAGAACGTTTAGTCGGTTAACCAGACGCCTTTGTTGACAGCGCTCTCGAAATTTGCGATTGCATGCGTGAGTTTCGATTTTTTTGGATTGTGATAATATTAGCTTGTTTCTTTGTTTTGTTTCTGTTATTTAGTTATTGTTAGTTTTTGT
Organism: Lithophane leautieri; assembly: GCA_949152455.1. Lineage (NCBI taxonomy): Eukaryota > Metazoa > Arthropoda > Insecta > Lepidoptera > Noctuidae > Lithophane > Lithophane leautieri. The sequence goes on along the minus strand of OX424469.1, from coordinate 3,445,876 downwards.
TATATATCGTTATTGGTTTATAAATTCGTATCGTGGCAAAATGAGTGAACCCGAGGCTGGTACTAGTCAGACCAACTATGTATACACATTTCCATCACCGAAGAAGAAACGCTTCACAACCGGACCTCTTTCACCATCTGAGAAACCGACATTCATAAATGTGTTCTAATATGTCGAAGATTCAAAATATGTAGAGCCTATTAAAATGTGACTCTATTTATTATGATTTTAACATTTGAAATAAAAGGTTTGGCATCTATGAGTCACGTGGTCTTTTTTTGTTTATCCTTTTTTAACTACCTAAACCCATGGAGTATAGATGTTTTACTGTATAAGCGCCACAATTATTTACACTGATGACATTTCTGTTTACTCCTCAATTACACATAAGTAATACTTAAAGGTAAGTAATTTATTTAGTAATGTTTTTTTCATTAATGTTAGTTAAATAAACTATATCTCCGATGATTAACGTTGATCTAATATAGACGACATAAATGGCGAAGCATAGATACCTGTCGCCTACACTGCTACTAAGCTTAAAGCTATCATAACAATGAATATCGTAATATTATTTACTTTATAATGTTTTATTTTTATTTTTATTGACAGTTTCATGATTTCATTTAATTTTATCTTATTACTACCAATAACATTATATATCTTCAACGTAAGGTCATGAACAGACTAAAATATCGAATACAAGTACTAATGTACAACTACAAGTAGCAATTTATACTAAGATAAGATCAAAACATTCACAAATAACTCCTAGACGAGGAACCAGGTTGTATATCAAATTAACTCCATCATGCTACTGTACTTAACAAACTAATAAAATATACTTTAAAAGGATCCTGCAAACAGAATACGGTTCCCGTAAATATGTCTGAGGTAATTGCGAACATTTAATAACATAAAGTGACTGGCAATATTTATTATAGATGATATCAAGTTGCCTTATAAGCGCAGGAGCTTATAAGGCGACCGAATCAGCCTCATCTTGGTTGTTACTTGGCTTTGAAAAGATAATCATTTATTATAGTTTTTTGGCACTGTGGTTTGATCTCATGTTCTATTTGATTTTTCTAGACCATCAAATTTTATTTTAATTAATTTTAGGAACTTTTAGAATCACGTGTTGTGGTCTTTCTCTTTGATACCATTAAGTCGTGATTATCTTTATCTTTGGCATCACCATCGTCTTCTACTCATATATGAAGCAAAGTAAAGCCTTTTTAGGCAACTAGTAGGTTAACAAAATGCACGCCATTATCAACATGTGCCAAATCCAGCACCGCAAATGACGAGATAATTATATTATTTAAGCAAACGTTAACTCTTTGTGTCATTGTTTGGCCCGAAGACTGCATGTTTACGCGTCGTCGTATAAACGCCGTTATCAAACCAAATACTGACCACAAAGTTAATAGGTACCTACTAACAATGTAAATTAAAACTTTATTAAACCATATCTGGTATTTTATTATGGGCTACCTACTAATGTTACAGAATTTTTAAATTGCTTTGACTTTGGGCACATTTTCATCATAAACTTTATCTCTCTGTAACGCACAATAGAAGTATATCAACTTACGGAATGATTGACATCTGAGTTTTGATTATTCTCTTTTCGTTGGTAAATAAATGAAATAAAACAGTGACGTCAATAAATAGGAGACAATAGCCTAAGTGGATGTCTACACGCCATAGTGCGTCACCCCTTAAATACGGGTCAAGAACGTAGACGACCCAGCAACACCAACAATTTTGCATATACTGTGAATATTCTTAGAAGAGCATGGTGATCCTTGGACATGTTCTCTTTTTTGATAGGCTTTTTTGATAGGTATTTCAATAGGTTCTCTTTTTTGGAGGAAAAAAAGCGATGTTACAATATTTTGATAAACAATATTTATGAAGTTTTAAAAACGGCAATTGAGAATTATTCGGCTCTGCAACAGTTTCCAAAATTTTGTTTAATAGCACTTCACTATTTATTTATTTAATACTTTAAGCACACAAATGTGAAGCGCACTCATAGGCACATATCATAGGCAGATTCTACCAGACCAGTCAACCTTTGGGTGATGCAGAGACAAACAATGGTAGGAGCACTTGCACGGGTGCACTTTGCCAAAGTTTAACAAAAAGGTTCCTAAATGAAATCGTAGCATTTTGAATTTGTAAATTGGATAAAAAAAGGTTGCTTTTTACTATACCTACAATAGCATCATGAGAAACTGTAACAATTACTTACGAACAAAAGACAATCATTGGGAGTTGAAAATCGAGACAATTATTCTGCAGACATGAGACTAAAAGTGATATTCCAAAACTAGATAAAGACATTAAAATATATAATTATGAAGGTACACATGAAAAGCCTATAACTTCTATCACCAAGCACACGCTAAGAGTGACCGCACACGCCACCAACACAATAGCGAAACAAATTACTATTTTAATTAACGTGAACTCCACCCTTGTCCTCTACTAAAACATAGTTATTATCAGGCTTTGTTTAGCTCATGCATGGTACAAATGAGGCGGCAGTCCTTGGCACAGATAATTAAGTTACAGTAGATTATAAAACGGTTTCTACAAGCTCGCTGTTTGATGGAAAACCTATCATTATTAATGGCGCCAAGAATTTACTGTCTGGTTAAATTGTTTGATTCTTAATAGATTCTGAAGTAACGATATGGAGATCAGAAGTTCATGACCTAAGGAGTTGTGTAATACATAGATAGTTATCTCAGAAAGGTAATTTTTTTATTGACAATGACTTACTTGATTGCAATATTGCGAATATGTAAATTGTTTCAGGAGAAGCAAAATAATGTTAATAACTATTTTGCGGTTGCTCGCTGAGAGGAGCTCGTGGCTAAGTAATAACAGCCGCACCGGGTCGATCCATCAGGTAAAACTACGCTTGCCGGGGTTGGTCGGTGAATGGGTGACCATCTTTACATACCGATACTCCTCCGTGCCTCGGAAAGCACGTTAAACCGTTGGTCCCGGCTGTCATTCGTGGATCTTTGACAGTCGTTACAGGTCATCAGAAGCCCGAAAGTCTGACAACCAGTCTTACCAAGGGGTATCGTATTACCCAGTTACTGGGTTGTGGAGGTCAGATAGGCAGTCGCTCCATGTAAAATACTGGTATTCAGCTGCATCCGGTTAGACTGGAAGCCGACCCCAACATAGTTGGGAAAAGGCTAGGCAGATTGATTGAATAAAATTCAGAGTCATAGGATAAGACTATCCAGTAATGGAAATTAAAAAGCCTGAACAAAAGCAAAAGTAGGTGGCATAAGTTATACTACAATGATTATTTGTTACTGATACAATAATGAACGAAGACAAAACAATTCTAGAGGAAGAAAAATGAAAATCATTGTAGGTGAAATACAAATCTTTAAAATAAATAAGATTGCAGTAGATAAACACTACGTAACATCATTCAAATAAGACGTTAGTAAACTACGTATAATTTGAATGTCATTTTCACATTGAACGTTATAATGGCCTTATTTAGACATCACAGTACGATTGTCTCTGAAACACGCAACTTGTTGGGAGGCGTTACATTACTATATGAACACTATCATTATTTCAATGCTCTTTAAAACGCAGATAATTAACTGTAACTGCTTTTTAGATTAAAAATGTTTAAAGATTTATACCGATTTATTTTATGCTCTGATCGTAAGATTTATGGTTGGCACAAAAGATAGGTCTTTCTCTAATCTTTCAGATCTCTGGTATGCCTTGAAACTTGACAAATCTCTACCATATTTTGATTTTGAACAAAGCTATAAAGCGAAAACTAAAAAGTAGGTACCAACTAATGTAGTTTGTACTGCAAAACAATACAAATAAATAAACAATTAGCACACTCACCTTAAGTTATTTGCTCGGCGTTACTGCAATGCATTTTTACGAAAATTGCTCTCACCTGAAACAAGCAAAGGGGCATTTTGTAACAAATTATTAACATTACAACACGAGCAATTAAGATAATTATGATAAATGCCTCCACTTATGGCCTATTATATCATTTTGTTGTGATACGACCACATGGTCTGGGGCCTGACGGCCTTATTATGTCATGCGTCGTAAGTTGAACACAAATTACGTTTGTTTAATTTCATTTGTGACTGACGTTTTGTTGATTAAAGATTGTGGTCGTGTGTATATGAAACTGAATAATTACCTATCCTAAGTTATGAAAGTAAGTCTAGTTAAAAGTAAAAGTGTTTTAATCAAGGAAGGTATGCCACCTGTCATAAAATGCGAGTCATTATGATGACTTCTTTGCCTTATTTGTTTTACTTTGGGTGTCCTTCGTTAAACAATCAGCTTATTGCTTTACTTAAATAATGCCTTTACAAATCCAAATGCATTAATTGAGTAAATATTTTTGCACAAATGCCAAAAATGACGTATGTCACTCTCATTTTCCCGCCCTAACCTCAGTCTGTCAAAAGAACCAAAAAGGCAAAGGTTGACAATCAGGTGCGCAATTATGTATAATCTTTATAATTAGGTTTCGGTCCGTTTGTCCGTTCGTCTAATTGTGTGCATACGTGAAACTTTCGTAACCGTTCTGCTTTAATTGGCAAACTTTTTTCGGTTAGTTAGTAGCATTATTGCAGTCCGCGCTTGAATTGTTAAAGAAAACGCCGCGTGTTTCTACAAATTGTGTAATTTTTTTTTATGTGTAAAGCGTTTTATTTATTGCAACAATATAACGCATAATAACATATTGTGTGAGGAAAATAATAAAATTGCGAAGTAGATTTGTATGTAGGGAAAGTAATAATGTGTAAAGGTTTGCTTGAACTTGTCACTTTTAAAAACGATTTTGAGTGAGAGTTCACTTGTCAATAAAAATACCTATAACTACGTCCGCTTAATCAAAGAAAATTTTCCATCCCAATATTAGCATGTGAAATCGCGAATCAATCACGCGCACATTTTAATAAAGGCGCGTCCACAATGTGACTAAAATCGCAGCGACAACGCAACCTCGCATGACTGTACAATCTTCACGTTGTGTAACAGTGACGAGGCTATAAGTAATAAATCAAAATCGAACTTTCACGGGTCCTCAATAATGAGCGGATCACATGAGCATTCGCCATAACATGTGTGCCGAGAGTGTTAAGATCGAATCAGATTCTATGGTTGAAAAGTTTATTACTATGATGTCACAAAACGCAGACGATTAATTCCGTTTCGTGTTAAATTACTTCCGTGTCCGTGTTTATGCGACAAAATTGAGTTTGATTAAGTAAATGTTTCTTAGTAGACTATTAGACGCTGATTTTATATGATTGTAGACTAAAAGTTCAGACCCAAATATTAGTAAGAGAAAACCCACCTATGCAACTTTTAAGGGCTTGTACACAAAACTGCGAATCGGCGGGATACGAATTCGCAACGCAGAAGCTTTCTAAGAAAATCTTAGGGTACCGTACCTGATTTTTGCGATGCGATCATGTGACGTCGCAACGCAGTTTTGTGTACAAGCCCTTAAACAACATTCGATCGGCAGAAATCAAGACATGAGAAAACTCGCTGGGCTTATACAATTGCATCACGTTTACATTTTTTTACAACATCAATAGCTAGTTATAACGGTTATCGATTTTATAAGTATGAAATGTAACACAGAAAAGAAAGCTTGTCCAACATACCTTTCGCAACACGCCCTAACAAGAGTGGTGTCAAACAAAAAGCCATCTGACCGAATAAGTAATGCATTGAGTTGTCTTATCAGTCGAGACTGATAGCAATCGTGGCCACTTTCACTGATGGGAGCTTTAACCCTCGTGAGTCAACTTTTCAAGTACTTTGAGTTATCGTACGTAAAGTGTAAGAGTTTGCTTATTTTAATGTAGAACACGGTACATTTTTGATCCGAAAAAATTAAAACTTGTAGTGTTAAGATTATAAACTAACCTAACCTAACCAATTTACTCCTGAAATTCATGACGTACATCACATTCACAATGTATGCAACATGAAGATATGGATAATCTTTTCTCATTTCGACAAAGCAAGACAAGATAACTACATCTGAAACGAAAACGAAAAAAACATTAACCATAACTACAAAACCAGAAAACTAGCATAGCAAAAGATATGATTATGACCGTCTCTAATAAATGTTTAAAGTCAATGTCAGCAGCGAGCAGCCAGTCAGTCGAACTAGATCGGAACCGATCGATCTCCTACATTAAGTCATTGGGAAACTATAATTTATTGTTAGAAATTCTTCAAACAGCATTTCACTGTAAGCTTGAAATCACACTGGATGCAAATTACTAGGTGACCTGCAAATAATATAGCAGAAGAAATTCAAAACATGAATGATCGAAATATTGCTAAAACTAAACAAAACGATACAATGAAAATAGAAGCAAAATGTTGTCACCTAACACACAAGCCATAAGTCAAAATATATGTAGATCATAAATAAAACGTTATCCATAACATTACAAGAAATATCGTCGATAAGGAAAGAGTGCTCTTGCACATCCATGAATTTCTACTAATGCATCCATCGATTACCACAAGGAAATTGAAATCCACGTAATCAGTGCAACTGCCTCGATTTCAATTTAACTGCTACAAATATTGAACTAGCTTATCTACCTGTTTCTGCTCCTATTAATTTCCTGCACCCATATTAGCCAACTGCACCTATGTGAGGAAAAAACCTCGTTAAAGAATTAGAAAGGAACTATTTTTAGTCACCTGGCGCGAAATAGTAAGGGCCTAACGGTCAACGAGTTTCCCATGCCGAAAATATGAAGCTAAGCCTTCGTTGATTTGTTTATTTTCATAACTTCGAAGTTGTAAGTCGTCTGCTGAGATTTTGTGATTTGGATTGGATTTTTTAGGTATTACATAGCAAATATTTTATTTACATCTGTTTCTCCTAATATTTTATGTTTATTGAATACTATTTATAATATTAGTGTAGATTAAATATTTATAATGAGTAAGTTCATCAATTCACTGAATCCCTGTGTAGCTCCAAGCGGATTAAATAGTCAACGATCAAATCAAATCAAATCAAATCAAATCACTTTTATTTGTTAACACAGGTAAAGAAATACAGATCTTGAGTTTGGTGAACAGAACGCTATGTTATGCCAGGAGGCATACAAATATGGTGTGCATCTATCTAAATATTATGAATTTAATAAAAAAAAAAAATTTAAAGATGTTTGAAAATCATGCATAATTAGAATTTCAAAATAAATCATAACAATTATATAATATTACTTAAAAATCAGTTTCAGATCAGTTTTCTGATTTATGTTCATAGCACACATATTACTAAATGGCTCGAGTTGATACGGTTACGATCCGTTTCCGAGTTGTTATGTATGACCTTTAATCACCATTCATTGTTAAAAGACTAAAATCGTAAAACTTGGTGGTAAAACTACCATGTTTCAAATGTCAGCTTTTAGCATTAACAGGCTACTTAACTACATAAACTGTGTTTAAATCTAAACCCTTTTTCGTTAGAAACGTTCAATATGATGAAAAAACGATAAAACGCACCTATATTTTAAATGCCAACTCAACACCTGTTAGGCATAGCAATTTTATATCAAAATTGTAGCCTATTAAGTCTCAAACCTAAGGCTTTAATTCTGACAAGTTTGATTACCTACATTTCTACGTAATCGATCAATAAAACTAACAGCGCCATAAAGTTATTTATTTATCATCAGCCTCAGCTGTTTTCTACTAAAGTAGTGCTTTTCGAAACAAATCCCTTCGTTTTTTTAGATTTGAGAAGTCCTGTTTCCCAGCTCAGACCCTACTCGGACCCACAGTTTGTCCAGCATGCTGCAGTCATGTACTGCCCAGTGCGCAGTCCTGTTTTAGAAGATCAGTCTTTTGAACCACCTCAGCTATACTAAATTGTAAACTTTCTAGAAGAAACGTTTTTAGTCCGGTGCCAACATTGTAGACCGCGCCTAATGTCTGCTGATCGCTATCGTTTCTTTTGCTCCACATTGAGATGCACTGACGCCTGCATCCTAGTTTTTCGCTCGTCGAAATAAGCGTGCGCTTTCTTCTCATTTTGCGTCATAGATATATATATTAATCACTTGCCAGTGCCATCAAAAATTTATAATATATCGTGAGAGTTAGGAAGGAAAATGTATTAATAAGTTGGATTAAATTTTCTCAGTAGGTACTGTTTTTAAGGTATACCCGGATTGTTGGAAATAGCTACGGAAATAATATTGCCTCTCAAACACCGTTAGGAGAGACAAATCAATATGCAGCAGATTTATCAAAACACATGAACCAGCTCAGAAAATGAAAGCTACCAAGATTCATCACAGATTACACACAGTGAACATTTTTGCTAAACCTTTAAAACATCAATTGACGACGACGCACTAAGAAAAATGTTATCCAAATTGCCCAAGGCATTGTGTACGTAAAGCGAAAGCCCACCGCTTGCCTATTTACATACATGGCCGTGGGCGAGCCTAAACGGATGTTAAAGGAAAACTTACATAATAATGTAAAGGTAATAAAGATGTTGTTATGTAGGAGCCTCCGAAACAATGGGTCGGAGCGTAGGGCGCAGCATCCAAGCGGAGGCGCGCCGACAATGTGCTCGTAACTTTGTTAAGTTATTAGTGCGTCCTATGTGTAGTTTGGCATCTCTATGCAGGTAAGATGTAGACGATGTTTTCAAAACATTGTCGGAAGATGCGATCAATTTGAGCATTGATGAGGTTAGTTGAACTCTAATTATGTGCAGATTATGTGCAAACAGGCTGTCTGACCTGAACCGAAAACTGTGATAGAAACAATTTTATCAGAAGAGAGGGTAAGAGGCAAGAATTCTTTGAAATAATTCTAAATAAACCTAAGTGTAGATGAGATATAAATGAAACCACACACCAAGTATTTGAGTGAACATCTCAAAAGCCACAGTTCGATGGCACCATAAGAATTCTAAGAAAAAGTTCATGCTAATGAGAACTGTAAACACGCACCAACACCCATATAAATAGTATGACGTCCATGTTTATCATACAATTTTCCTACTATATGATACATCCTCTCGTTAGTGAGAGAATTTATCGCATAGTAGAGACATGAGGACGATCGTGAGAGAGCAGAGAGAATAACATAGCTAGAATAAGTTCATTTACAGTTCATGAATGACGTAGACCTGAGTGCTGACCGGAAACTTAGGAAAATAAATAATAATAAACAATTTGACAAATTGCGTCGTCGAAAGACTTGGGTTGGAAGGAAGTGTTCATGCGACAATGGGTTAGTTTTAAACATGCATTGAATCAGCCTGTAATGTTCCCACTGCTGGTACACACTCCTCCTCTTTCTGTGAGTGAAATGGGCTGTAATCCGCCACGAGGGCCCAGAGCGGGTTAGTGGATGTCACATGTTTGGTTGTAGGACACTTTTCCTCGCGATGTTTTCCTTCACCGTTTTGACAGCAGTGGTGATGAAATAATTTACACATAGTAAAGTGCATTCTTATAAGTCGCTGTCGTTACTGCTGGATCACCACTACTCTCAACATGCACTGCTGAAGAATATGGATAAATACAGTAACAGTTGTCTGGGCTGCAACAACCCCTGTTATTTTACTTTACCATTACATAATGTTTATATTTAGTGATGCACAAAAAACTTTGCCCAGTCCGTATCATTACTACATCAATATTTTAGTATGCCTAAAAGTTTTTCTTCTGATACCACCCAGCACGTCAAGACAGCTGGTGCAAGTAAAAGCTTTGTCACAAGCCCCTCAACTGTTGATTGGCCTTTTAAATGCCGATAACAATTAAAATTCTATTGTGTCTCGTTAGTGACAGTTAGGAGGTATTTTACACATTTACTAAAATATCAATTAACAAATTCATCAGCCATCAATTATTTATTACTAACGATCACCGTAATAGCAGAGTAAGTGCTCATTGCGCAAAAAATCGATGCTTACGCATGATCGGGTAAACTGCGTGTCGCGGTAGCGAAATAACTGGTTTTATCACTAATTATGTGCGATTTATGAGGTGTACTAGTTAGGCAAATTTGGGGCAGCTTTAATGAGTAATTGACAGCAAAAATAGCAAGTAAACGATAGTCATTTCTCTGTAACGTAACGTACCTACAACCTGGATTAAGAAATGGCAACTTACATATAATTATAATAATAATAAGCCCTTTTATTCTGAACATCATTGCGTTGTGGTATTTTTCAGAATGTCTCTTAGATCAGTTTGCCTTTTGGCAAAAATCTCCTCTAACGACTTCCACTGGGTCCTATCTCTCGCAACTCTTCTCCAATTTGGACCCGCTACGCTGTAAGCTTCAATTCGTCTTCCCATCTTTTATATTGTCTTCCCCTGTTCCTATTGCCATCTCTGGGGTACCATTCCGTCACCACTTAACTCCACTTGTCTTGAGTACCTCTTAACATGTGGTCTGTCCATCTCCACTTTTGTTGGTTTATTTTGGTAAGTTGTCTTTTCTCTAATCAGCGGATTTATCCTGTCTTTTTTTTTAACTTACATAATTAACAGTCTGTAATTATTCTGCTGTAAGGTGTAAGTTTTTTTTTTTACCACGACCTGCAGCTTTTCGCCTTTCTCTCACCTGATGGTAAGTGATGATCAGGCCAACGGTGGAAGACAGCTTCACCTAGTTTAGTTTATTAGTTCCCTACATGTAAGGAACCAGCACTAGAAACACCACGCTTTCCCACAGTGTAATGCCATTGTCAAACAATAAAGTTTGATTGTTTTTCTTCAGACATTTGCAGCAGATAGCTGTGCTGCTGGGGAGTATGTTGTGCCACTTCTTCTTCTCAGCTAAAGCACTAGGAACTCGTGAAGGGCAGGCGTTTTGGAGGACTGTCTTATATGTAATTTTTACGTTCGAAAACTAGTCATTCTCAGCCGAGTTTGAATAAATTACTTTTTGATTGATTCACTGTTTACTTTATTGTACCTACTCTAAAGAAAGCCGCGTTGGGCATTTTACAATAGAAGAGAGGGGCTGTAAGCTTTCCCGCCCACACCATAAGTACCTAAATCAGAACTTAGTTAAACTTAAATATTGATCATTTGCATACTTGGTTTGAGTAAGCACAACTAATTGTGTGGTCCCGCCTACAACTTAACACTGCTCCATCATTGTGGGTGTCATGACTTCGGCAACAAAGGGATTCTCTGATGTACCATCTACGCTTTGTAGTTACAACATTGTAATTAGAAACCTATTATTCTGACTACCTACCTATTATTCTGTTTCAGGACCAAACCAATCAAAAAGTTCACGATCGGTCATAGCTATAGCAAGAGAGGGCTTTTCGATTTTACCAGAAAGTCTGGCCCCTCTTAGGCATACACCAGACCAAAAAATATATGCTCCACGTGAGAATCGAATCCGCAGCCAAAAGCGATATCTAATCACTCAGCCACTGCGCTAATATTAGAAGTCAACAAACTTCCGCTATCTACCGATACTAATCTATGACGCAACTTACTCCACTCGATCGACCGATTCCCGAGATAATCCCAGAACTTACCTGCAACAAAAAAAAAACAATATTTAGTGAGAAACAATATGGCCGAGTTTTAATTTTCCCATCAGTGTTGTCAGATTAACGGTTATTATGACAAAAAAGAGTGCTGTAGACGCATCATTGTTCTCGCTGCTCTATTTACCCAATGAGACATACCGCTACTTACTGGGTATGAGAAAAAACGATTAGATGCCTTTAGAGATAGAAGGCACACATTACAATTTAATCCAATCGTTTTTAAACAGAAAGAAAAGAAATGCGACGTTAATTGTAGACATGAAAATGTTGTTTTAGGCAAAGATAGTAACTCTACTATATACTAACGCACTACTACATAGTAGGTACCTAAATCATGGCCCGAATCGCTATGTTAGATCAGTTTGTCTATGGAACGTGATTTAATTGATATCTGTGCGTTATAATAGCACAGTAGAAAGGTATAGTGGTAGAAGATCTGCGCGCACGCCAGTGCAGTGTGAAATTGTATTTAATTAGAAATGGTGAGCACATGCTAATGCGCTTTCTGGTTTAGCTGTTAAGTACGAGATTCCAGTACGTGTTTGCATATGTTTGGTTATGCAGTACAAATACTGCAATCATCAGTTGATTCTTTACATCACTCTCACGCGGTTTGTACCGTTTTGTTAGTAATTTTATATAAGTGGAAACTTGTAATTGGCTTTATTCTACATATTACTTCTGACTACTCGAATGTATTAGCTGTAAGTTTTCTTAAAATTAATAAAATAAAATAAAATAAATCACACTACATAACCAAACATAATTGATTGATTTAAATAATTTGATTTAAATTAATGTAAACTTTGTTATTATAGCAAAGTATATACAGGGTTACTGGTAACTCGACGTATTCCTTGCAGGACGTCATAGTAGAGTTAAAATGCAACAAATTAAGCCACCAAATGTTCTACCGAAATTCAGTAGTTTTTGAATTAGTTAAGTTTTAGTTTTTTAATGAAAAATAATCCAGATGCAGTGGAAATTAAGACAAATAAAAAATAAAAATAAACATGATTTTTAATTACAAAAAATTAAAAAATTAACATGTTTTTTAATTATTAATTAAAAAATAAACATGCTTTTTAAAAAGCCTGCGCAGTACAGTCGTAAATATTGCACGCTGAGTTAGAAGAAGCTTCGTAGATCTTCGTTTATGTCACTCTTATCTACTTGTCTAATTCTAAAGCTTGATGTGGTGGACTGTGGACACATAATGATGAGGAATCTACAACCACAAATGGATCTGAGCGATCGATATGAACTTGACAATGACCACCTACCTATCTAGGCTATTATAAGCAGAACAATACCAAGGGAAAGGGAAAAACAAAACAATATGACAGATAAATATAAATGTTCTAGAAAACAAACAAACATAAAAACAATCGAATTTGAAGAGAATAAATAAAAAAGCATTTTTATGCTCTCTTTAAAATAAATCTGCTAAAGTTGTGATGATGATAACTTAACGCATTAAATTCCATAAAAATAGAGCAGACTAAAGTTTATATTTTACAAACTGCTGCTTTTCAAAAGCTTACATATGGCAAATTAATTAAAGCTTTATGTAATTCTCCAGTTAATGACATTGTAGAAAAAATTATGTTTATAATTGTTCACTATTACGGTCGATAGTCGGCCGTGACTTGAAATGAAATGTTTAGCGTACGTGTCTCGATTTGGTGCCGCTTTATAGAACGTATCTCCCGCGCCGAAGGAATATCACCGTTGAGATTGGTCGCCGCCCGCCGTGGCGGAAATGTGGTCTGGAGGACTATGGATGCCATATTGGGAAGACAATCACTGTCCATACACATTTAGCTTATTTGTTACCCTCTGACACGTAATAATCGCACTCATGAAATAGGTTCAGCAGAAAGTAATATTGTAAATCAAGTCAAGTCATGATCTCCTATAAGTACTAGTGCGCACTCTTGAAAACCCTGTTCTAGTAATACTTAGAGTCTGGCAAACGAAAGTTGATCCTGAAAATACCCGCGAAATTTAAAAAAATTAGACTTGTTATCCTTGTACAAAGTGCGATAACACGTTTTTATAATTGTTTAATTTCATTTAAAATAAAATAAAGTTTATATAACGTGTTATCGCACTTTGTACAAGGATAAACATTCATGTTTTTTTAATTTTTGCGCGTGTTTTCAGGTTCAACTTTAGTTTGCCAGACTCTACTACTAATAGCCTTGCGTACCTACTTTTCATTTTGTACTTAACCATTACATTTTCTACTGTACTTAATCATTTTTATCGATTAACCTCTCTAGCTACTTCAAAGAATTCTCTATCTAAGCCCTAACTACACAAAATATCTTCACACCTTCGCAATAATCGACCGTGAAGCAAAAACCCGCCGCTTGCGTCGTTTAGAAAAAGTCGCACCTCTATTCCAACATTTTTCTATCGTCCGCGTAGGGCCGCTCTGCGCACGCGCTAACGGAACTGTGCATTAAGCTTAGTCACACACTGCGCGTCCGACACACCTCGTCTTGGCAGTTGGCAAGCATCCGCGGTTGCTTCCACCGGATTCTTTAGAAAGTACTTCTCACTGCTGTACGACTATAGGTAAAGTGGGCTTGAAAGTAAAACTATACAAAAGAGAACAGTAATAAATCAACAAAGTATTGAAAATCAACAGTCTGTGTAGGACCAGTGTAGCTGCTGTAACTACACTATCAGATATTATATCCGTTTTACATTTTTTTTAATACGGATTAAGCATCTTAATAACAACAGCACGCTAATGAGTCACCATCACAAACTTTAGCTGTTAATATTGTCCATTTATGAATTTAGGACAATCCCGTCAAAAAACAATCAATATTAATGATACCGTTAAAAGCCTCCTTCACACGAAGATAATAAAACCACCGGATGCGGGTCAGAGAGTAAAAGTAAAATGACGTCTCCGAAGAGGTCATAGCGACCTGAATTGCGGGTCAATAGCAGCCAAATAAAACAAAACAAGAGTTAAAATCGTAATTATGAATGCACGAACGATTGAGAAGGATAATTTGGAGGAAGCATAGACGCAAAATGAGAAAAAATATTCATAAGAGAGAGTCAGGTACTCTCTCTTTCCGATTTTTTTTAAATCTCCTATTACATCCACTTTATACACAACTTCAAATAATAGATTCACTCTGTAATTTGAACCTGTGGCATAAGTCTTGAACCGAGCAGTCCAAGAATGATAATCTTGATGATGCAATATAGAAAATGAGAGCAGTATACTTTTCTCAAAAAACAGGACTCACACCTTTTATCAATTTCAATCTCTTAGAAAACACTTTTTTTTCCAATACCGAAAGTCCCACAGACAAAGCCACAAGCAATAACTTGTAAGCAATAAAATCGAACAATATACTCGTACATCAAGATGATCAAACAATAACAAACGGCACAGCAGCACATGGGAGCGGAACGCAGATGCCATCAATTTTCTGAGTCATTAACCTTTTGTCGACATTGAAATAACGACCACATACACAACAATCTGTGGACCATAATATTATAGTCGTGAAACATTACGGTTTATTAGAGGATCATATTTTAGTTTGTGCAATTGTTGCGTTACATGAATAGGTTTTGTGTTGGAATCGAAAAATAACGCAGTTGTGAAAGAAGTAACCCATGCCGTGGCATAAATTCTAACTTCTACTTAAAACAGAGACCAATCCATAAATTATTGTAGTTTCTTAAAAAATAACCAATACAGAAGACATCTGAAATATAATTCCCAATATAAATTCAGCTCCAAATACCCATAACATATTGGATTTAAAGAACTCAATACACAAATGCCAGGTCGCTGGCCTATCGCCTATTAGCACCTTTAAACCAACCAGTTTCCACTATATTGACTCTTACAACTCACGAGACGTGCACTTGGTATAATATTTAAGTTTTCACTTCGATCACTTATTTTTTAAGGTATTTTTTTAGTTATTAAGCTTTTTCCAATAATTCAAAAGCTCTCGCTATATTCAATCTATCTCATAGCAATTATCCTAATCACTTCTTTGAATACAAATGGGAAAAGATAGATTCATACTTAACCTCTCGCTTTTATGACACTTATATATCGACACTTGAACAAAGAAATGATGGCATAACAGTTAACTTTGATAAAAAGTACATCATTAGCCTATTTACCTACTTTAACAAGTTTACAAACAGTTTGTAATAAATCCTAAAGCCTCAAGTAGTCATAGCAACAGAATATCTAATATTATTTATAAAGGATATTAATACGAGCAATGATTAAGTAACAAGGAATCTAGATGGCCAAATAAGACAACTTACAGCAGCTAGACTGGGACCTATTATTGAGCGAGAAGCAAACGTGCCGATCTAAAGTTGTGTAGTAAGTTTTTTGTGCGTACGGTCAGTCACCTCATCTCCTATTAATACTATTAAAAGGTATAACAATTCTAGTCTATGTATATTATGTAACACTGCTACTAATGATTTAGCAAGGGAAGTAAAAAATGACTTTGTAATCGAACTTCAAGCTAAGGATGACTTGAGAATTTGGTATGGTCGTGAGAAAAATTTCTTGGAGAGACAATCTTGTAATTTTAACTGAAGATCCAAATCATATTGTAATGGTTACCTTTAATTCTCAAAGCATTGAACAGAAGTGTACAGTACAATCGTACATCAAAATTTCGATCGTCCGATAACCGTATTAGGTCCGAATATTATAGAGGGCGGGACGGGTCGACTCTATCGCGATTTATCAGATACAGCACCAATTCCAGTTTATTACTGAGATTTATGGGAGAATGCTCCATTGAAGCAACAACAGCCAAATGGAAATAGGGCGTTGGACTAGTGATCGATCGTCTCTCTATTGCCGTAGAAATATATTTTAGGCAAATGAGAGGAATACGATTTATAAGATAATAATTATGATGAAAAGGAATAGTATTCATATACAAGACTATAAAAGTACTTGGAACTACACTGGCAGCAACTGTTAAAAAATTTAAATGGAAAGAAAGATAATAAATATCATGTTAGATTGTATTGATCCAGTACCTAAAAAAGTCTAATTGACCTCATACTGCCACCAGCTTGTACTTTCACTGAAAAGCTCTATTTGATGGTCATAAATAACATAATTATAATAACAGCAACCGCTTCAAGATTCGTTAACGAGATCGCAAATATTTTGGTAGTGGCCGTAATCTTAGAAGGCGGTCACCACAAATTAAAACGAAAAGTAGTTTGTCAAAAAACAATATTCCGATTTACTCTCTATTTGCAATAAAGCTTGTAAAACAATTATATTAATACACTAGCTGATGCCCGCGACTTCGCCCGCGTGGATGTCGGTTATTATATACTAAAACCTTACTCGAGAACTACTATATCCATTGGTGAAAACAGCATGAAAATCGTTGCATTCGTTTTTGAGTTTATTGCGTACAGGACGACAGACAGACGTGGTGGAGGAGTTTATTTTATAATTATAAAAGATACATAGATAAACTCATGCCTTCTGCTTGTTCATTATATTAATTTTGTACACAAAACAACTGCTTATAATTTACCCGTTTGGAGGGTGATTCACGTAATCGCAATGTTCCGCAGTTCTCTAAAGTTCAGATCGATATAAATTCATTCACAATTGAACAACTTGTATTTACTAACATAGCCTAAAGAGGAGGTACACAATACTCATAATAATATAATACTATCCCCGTGTGAATAAGGACTGCAGTATACTCATTGTTGCCCTGAGTATCGATTACAGATTGCAGTGTAATAGCCACAATGATATTGGAGACATTTCGTGATTCTCTTCTAACTACTGCGGTAACTGTATGAAACTCTAACAGAGTAAAAGATCTTTACTCATATAATTATATTTAGATTAATTGTTAATTTTTGAAAAGCTTTAAAAAATACAGACCGTCATGGACCCTTTATTGAGGACATGCCTCACTATAAAGAACAGACAATGATTGATTCAATTACAAGCCATAATTTGGTAATAACTGCCTGTTGGCAAGAGAATATTCTGCTAAGCGTCTACAAAGATTTAGAGCCTGCTTTACCAAAGCTCTGGTAACATTAATTTCAATTCTGGACCTGGATTGTCATTGTATCAGAAGGTAATGAAACAGGTCTTAAAAAACAAAGTCGTATATAACACATAATACTTTTGTAAACAAAAGTCTCTAGCGATTCCAAACACGAAGGGTTTGGAACCTACCCTGTCAACAACAAATATTCATTCAAGCGTCAAAACGTCCGCGTCGATCCTATCCTGATCACACAACAGCGTGTACTTCTCAGTATGAAGCTACGCTTAAGTATTCAAATAATATGACGTTCTACGAAGTGTGGGCTCCTTGCATACTTGCAGGAAACGCATCCGTCCTATTGTTACAATCGCTTAGTTGCTTGAACATATAAAACGATGTTTATTATCCATTCTGGGTAATATAGTTTAGAGCAATTGATAATTCACCAATAATGTGATGTTCCTTTATGTTTACGTAACTGAAATTCAATAAACAAGTTGTAAACAGTGTACCTACAACTTAAGATTTCCGTGTAATAAAACTGTGAAAAGCCTTAGCACTGTTTGGTTAGATACATTAATTTAACATATGCAGAAGTCAGGCAGCTTAAAATTTAATATTTATTAAATAAAGAATATGGATATGATTTCAATAGCTGTTTATCATCTCGATAAAGACCAGTCAAGAACCAAAGCTATCGATAAAAAAATATCAAATAAAAAGAATTATCAAATATGCTACAGCCCGACAACATATTAACTTAGATATAGCCCCTAAAAACTGGTGCGATATCACGGGCGCGACAGGCAGCGCAAACCTTGTCGCGCCTGCGATATCGCGCCAGTCTTTACGAGGCTTAATAGCCAGCAGTTTTATCAATTTAAAACAACGTCAGCATACACAAAGTCATCAAGCTAGACTTGTTTTAAAACAGTGCAGTACTGCTTGTCAATATCGAAAATAGGATTTCATGTAGGTTAGCAAAAATAATTTGCAAGAATAGAGTAAAATAACACCACACTTATAATAATATGTGGGAACATTCGTGTATGGTAACATTTTTTCTGGGAATTGGATTATGACAACATAATTACTATAATAAAATTACGCTTAGCTGTGAAATAGTAATAGTAAGGTGCGTTAAAGCAGATGTTATAAATGATATACAAGAAGTGAATAATACTGAAAACACAGATGATGAAGATACTCAAATCAAATATAAGCAAAGCAACTAAATTACAATGCTATTCTATCCTACAGTGAATGATCAAGATTAACGTCACTTATCACAATATCTACATGTTATACACACGTCGAAGCCAACGAAACAAGTTTTAATAATGTCAGCTCATAATTGTTACAGGAGTTACCTGACGAAATACCCGAGCTTAGCGGACAGGTTTCAAACATAACGCGTATTGTATTCAAATGAACTTCATGATTTAGAGCAGTTCGTGAGTGTTACTTCATAAATCTTGTAAGGCCATAGAACTCAAGGTCTTGCAGGGTATGCCAGGTCAAAAATTGATGACTAATAAATTATGGAAAACTTTTAAGGCTCTATCATAAATCATTATACTTTATGACACGTCAGAACTAAAAACCATTAAGCAGTATTGACGATCAGCGATACCCACTAGACATTTCGTCAAATAAAAAAAAATCGCTGCAAATAATATAGCATGACAGTTTCAATGATTAACGAAATGAAAGGCAACAATGCTGATTAATAATTATAAATATACAGAACGGGATCGAAAAAACTAATAACACGTCTGCTATTGCCTGAAAAGCATACTAACAGAGATTCAGATAAAGCACCGGAGCCAAGTAGAATAGATACCTAGTGAGTATCGGAAAATATTGTCGAATCAAAATACAATAGGCAACCCTATAATGAATTTGTATGGGAAAAAGCCATGACCATAACGTTGGTATTGCAACAGCAACAATTAATAATGCCAATTAAGTTGCGACACTGTGCGGTGAATGATTGATATCATCTGGTCATTTGTAATCGCCTCAAGTATTGTCTGCGGCCATATTTAAATAGCTCTGCAGGTGTTACTTGGCATTGCAGCCATTAGGAGACCATGTGGGGTCCTTGTTTCATCATCAGTCGAGTCACCATTGCTTTTGTATTTTCTAACCTTCATAAAGGCTACTGCGATAGGCTGATGCTGACACATATGCCTTTGAAGAAACCATATAATATTTCGTCGAAACAGACGAGGCCAGTAATTCTAAGTTCTTTTCCTCTTACTAAGTTACAGAGGAAAATAAAGACAAGACAACGAGAAAAGTGGTTGAATAATTTTTGTGGTTAGTAGTGGTTGAATACTGAACAACTGTCCATTCGTTAAGATTATAGAGAAGATGAAAGGATATTGGATCACAAAGAGGTTTATTTGAAACGTTAATTGTAAATGCGTTTGCTCATATCTTGTTCAACAATGTGAGAAAACCGTAAGTGCTCGGTATTCTTATCAAATTGTTACAATTTCCCATAACATTGATCATGATTTTACAACCCATAAGTATAATGGGCGATGAGATTATCATAAACATTTCCTGCCATTACCTCGTCTGGAGCATTAGAGTTACAAAGAAAAAGTAAAAATATGTCTGTTAGAAATAGTTCACTTTCTCCGAAAGCCGATATGCTTCGTTACATTTGAACCCAACTATTTGGAGTCTCTCGTTGCATCATTCTTGGACCATCATTGTGCGAGACAATAAACATTATGTCTACATATACAAACAATACTTTTCGTTGTTGTTTTTAGAGGTCCATTTTGTACAAAATTGCTTTGATTTTTGAACTGAATTCTCGATTATAATACTCGAACTTCTACTACATTATTCCTATTGCTGCAACTACTGACATTGATAAAATTCCTATATCGATTTTCAATATTCTTATCATATTAGCTTACTATGAAATTCTACATATATTATTTTATTGCAATGACCTATCCCTAAATTATTTTAAAGTACCTAATCATTATTATGAGATTTAATACGGCATGAAGTCATACACACGATTATCTATATGACATCACTTTAATTGACAATGTAAACAATACAAACAAAACCAACACTTTTGTTTAAAACATATTGTTCTCCGTTCCGTTTCACGCACATTTTATGAAAGTGAAAGCATTATTAAGTGCTTAACAACACAACAAACGGATTTATGCACTTAGATCGGAATGCGCAGACCAACTACTGGATCAAGGCTCCTACAAGGTGACCTATCAAAGAATTGTATAATTTATGAAGCGGTTAATTAATGCAATCTTTATGCAGTAGATTAAGACAGAACGTTGAATATAGTTATTGGAAGGGTTTTAATAGAACAGGCAAGCTTATCAGTTTATTACTGAGACCTAGATCTTGTTAGATCGGATCAACCTTCGGGTATTATTTAAATTTAATGGAAATAATATTATTACAGCACCTACTAAAGGGACTTTGTCTATAAGTAGTAATACTATTTTAATCAGCTTTAAAGGTCAATTACCTAGTTATTCTATGTTGCCAAACCAGCACCCTAATTGCGTCGTACATGGTCAATTAGAATCGGAATCGGTTTGAAACAAATGTCTAAACCATTGCTTCAAAAGTTCGAAAAAAAAACTGCTCTACAACGTAAATAACGCAATGAATGTTGTTGAACTGTCAAAATGAAACAAATTAGTCGTAATCGGTTACGAAAATAAGTTACGCAATTAGGTACTTAGATAGCAGTTTTAATTTTGGTCCTTCGACTCGTACCTGTTTCTAAAAACTTTTAACAAAAAAAAACAACCGACTTCCAAAAAAAAACACAAAAAAAGGGAAAAATAACTTAAATTTCGGAAGTCTTTGCTTTTCAATTTTCGTTTTTTGCTTCCGACTTTATCACAAAATTATTTTTCCCTTTTTTAATGTTTTTTTGGAAGTCGGTTGTTTTTTTTTTTGTAAAATGTTTTTATTTTTATCTTTTTAGTTGTGGTACCTACCCCACACAAATCCGAAAACCACTACCCTATGTAAACATCAGTGACGGAGTCAAATAAGATATCATATACATAGACTAACTGGGAAAAATACGTAATTATTGAAGCTAACTCAAGAACTACGCAAGCAAAGTTAATAAAATTTATATGAGACCACCTCTGAAGCATGACCTACCAAACAAAAAAAGAACCATCAAAATCGATTCATAATTAGCGGAGTAATCGCGTAAAATACACACAAAAAAAAACCTACAAACGAATTGAGAACCTCCTCCTTTTTGAAGAAGTCGGTTAAAAAGACTAATGGTCTTGTGGCGACGCATCAAAGACCTGACGTCACACAAAAATCCTGATGTCACAAAAATCCTGCATCGCGCAATTAGAGTTTACCGTGCAGTGAACATATATACAAAAATCCAATATCAATCATAGGGCAGTTGCCCGCCAGACACAACACCCGTCTGGTCGGAGGATCCTCCCTTTTCTATGGTGGATGAGTGAACTTAGCTCCCTGTTCCTCATACCCCTAAAGTCTGTAAGATACAACATCTAAACAGTTTTACTCTTAACACTTACGGTTCTCAGTGAAAAGGGTTTAATTGCTATTCGTTAGCTTTGCACACAGGAATCTTTTAAGTGTCATTGAATCGATTTCGCAAACATTTACCCATATGTTTTCCGTTTAATTACGTTAAGACAGGCGTAAACGAGAAAGTTTTTATTTATGTATCCCATAGAACAGTTTCTCTTTGATAATCGCTGCAATCATTATATCTTCGAATTCGGAAGACTTTTTTTTTTGAGGGTGGGAAGTCGTCAAATGACTTCTCCCGCTCTGGGCGGAGCGGAAGGGCGTGTCAGACTTTTACTGACTAAAACCCACCCGTGTTCCTTCAGTTGCCTGTTGCCAAGGTCCCGGTATCCCTTTCGGACTTTCCCGCAACCCTGGTAGGCATCGGTTCTAGCGAACCCCGCCTATTGTGCAGACATCTCTTTGAGGCGCACGTGGAACACGACGCGTCATCGACTCGAGCCTGGTCCTTATCGGACGGCGAGCTACCCATTGCTCGCCGTCCGCAAGCCCGCGCCTATGGTGGCCGGGAATCCGCCTGGGATTCCTGACGCCCAGGGCGTCTCCAGCGGCAGCGGTTAGGGGCGTGAGGGCGCAAACTTAGCCTCACCCTCACGCGTTCCGCCTCCTCCTTCGCGAGCATTACTGCTTCGCAGAAGGGGGTGACGGCTTCCCATGCCCTCTCGCTCCGTACCATGGCCTGGATCAGGGCCGGACACGAGAGGTCGTTGCCGCCAATCGCCTCCACGAGGACACGGCGGTGCTCCGCCCAAGTGGGGCATACCTCCACCGGAATTCGGAACACTGGCTGAGCATTTTGATGATACAATTTTTATTGCCTTTATGTGTGTAGCAGTGCCGTAGGTTATGGAAAAATGGAAACTAAAAACATTGTTGAGTACTAATTTCTCATAACAGCCTATCAAACTCGTTCACTGCAGTTTTGTTTATTTGTTTACTATCTGTACCCCACGGTTTCACACGCATAAGCCTGGCTCCCGTGGGAATATCGAGATAAAAATTGGCCTATGTCCTAACCCAGGTCATGGTCTACCTATGTGCCAACTTTCATCCAAATCCGTTCAGCCGTTTTAGCGTGAAAGCCCAACAAACAAACACACTTTCGCATTATTGGGTTACAATCACAGTATACCTACCTAATTATACCTATTCTCATAGTTTTTGAGAAAACAGCAGTATTTTTCAATGTGTTTTAACTAATCATTGCTAAGTTATTGGTTCATGTAGATATTTACAGTAATTGGAGACCGTACACCCAGTTAAGTAACATTCATTATGACAACAGTGACAGTGCTAATAATAAGAAGCCGTCAGAATTAAAATTTACAAAACCGTGAAATCAAAACGTAATTTGTTATTCGCTTGACGTAAAACTATTTATTACATTTGAATTAGTTTCGGCGTGATAAGTTTATTGAACCCGAGTCATCGACCCGTTTTGATAAGAATCGCTTTTTAATCAATATTCCCGCGGTAGGGCTGTTACGCGATCGTGTTTTACTAAAGTTTGTAGTGTATTTTTCCCTACTACGAGTACATAATGCTTCCTCAATTTTATGGGGAATTGTTACTTTGATAACTTGATAAATCAATCTGCCTAGCCTTTCCCCGATTATGTTGGGGTCGGCTTCCAGTCTAACCGGATGCAGCTGAATACCAGTATTTTATATGGAGCGACTACCTATCTGACCTCCACAAAGAAGTAACTGGGTAATACGAAACCCCTTGGTAAGACTGGTTGTCAGACTTACGGGCTTCTGAAGACCCGCAACGCTTGTCAAGATCCACGAATGACAGCCGGGACCAACGGCTTAACGTGCTTTCCGAGTCACGGAGGAGTCTCGGTATGTAAAGAGGTCACCCATCCACGGACCAACCCCGGCAAGCGTACCTAAATCTGATGGATCGACCCGTGCGGCTGTTATTAATTAGCCAAGAGCTTCGATAACTTGATAACAACTTTAAATTGATGAACTAAGCTCCATTCCTGTCTTACATAACATTATCGTTTCTTTGTCAATATAGGTCCTTATTGCCTTTTCATACTTTGGTAGCCTTCCAGTAGTTTGTAACATGTCTACATAACTGAAATTTCCAAAATCTTACAAGAACAAAGCAATATGCAAATCATTTCCTTGTGTTTACCCAGAAACGAGTAAAATAGAGCATATTTTAACTATTTTAATCAAGGTTAGAACCTTGACGAGTCCCCGTTCATGGAACGTAAGTCATTTAATGAAATCAGAACATAAATTATAAAATTACTAGTGACCCCCCCCCCCCCCCCCCCGACTTGACATTACATCGAGTTATCTCATAGGAATAAATTATCTAAATGATGGTGAGAAGCGCATTAAAATCAGTTGCGTAGTTTAGAAGAACAACACTGTCATACAGACCCGAAACGCAGCTTTAAGGCTATACCCTACCTCAGATTTTATCTCGCTCGCACCATACTACTCGCGACCTGAGTGAGAGCGAGACGGAGCGGGGCGCTAGCGGCTTTCAAGCCTCGAAAAGTTTAGGTAATTGCTTTTTACGGTGAAAATAAGGTAAATAAAAAATAAAATAAACATAACACCTGCTTTATAGATAGTTCAGATAATATGCAAAGTTTCTTGATCTAATTTGAAGTATTTTTTGAATACCAGCGGTTTATAGTTCTGTTTAGAGGTAACTTTGGATTTTTTTCTATCGAGAGAATTTTATGTACTTAATCGTGTTTTCCCCAAACATAGGACCTAACATCAACAATATTTATTTCAAAATTAATGCTGTAGTATTTTCGGCATAACGGAGGATCATGCTAAGCAATTTGAGGTAGGGTACGCCCTTAATTTATTAAATGTATTGAGTTGAGATAGATAGGCAATTACTATAAAGTTCTCGACTACGTCTGTACGTGTTCGTGTCTCTGCATTGTGGAAATTGGCCATCAGTTAGACGTTGAACTTTTCGGTTATCGGTTTCAAGAATTTATTTCTCCAAAAGAAGGTTTCCATTTACCAATTCCCTAAAAGGTTGCAATTTAAACTATTACATTTGATTGAATGAAGAATTAATGGTTGCTCCATTATATTGGAACTTTAGAGACGCCAAAAGTATTAAAAACTTTATTACTTTAATTAAAATAAACTTTTGATCGAGCATTTCGTCTTTTTTGTAGTTGTCGGCCTTCGTGCGTGAGTGAAGCTGAAATCAATCAATTGTGCCACTTTTCGTTTGTGTTGTAGCTTTGTAGGCTTCAGTAAGCTACTTACACGAAAAGTTTTTTTTTTTTTTTTGTTAGCCTTTACTGTGTACCACTGCTGAGCAAAGGCCTCCCCCAAATCTTTCCTAACATCCTTTTCCAGGGCCACCTCGATCCAACCCTTGCGATACGCGTCCAGATCGTCTCGCCACCTCTTCCTGGGTCGGCCTCGGCGGCGGCGTCAATCCTCAGGCACGCACCGTGAGGAGACTGTTGCCCAGCGGTCGCTATGTATACGGCTGACATGACCCGCCCAATCCCATTTCAGCTTGGCAGCCTTTTTGCCTACGTCTAGGATAACTGTTTTGGAGCGCAACGTGGTGTTTCGTATTCTGTCAGTTCGGTATATTATAATACTTGAAAATTAAAAATACATGACTAAAATAAAATGTGTGACTAAAACTGTATACCTTTTGTATTTAAACCATATTACTTACCAACATGCTTTATTTCGAGTATATCATAAAATTATATAATTACCTCAAACTCATAAAACCTTGTTATGGTGTTTAAAGAGAAAATAAAATTCTTGGTAATAAGTAGGTGTACTACTTGAGATTACACAGTACTTAAAAACATAAGGTTCGTAAAAACCACAATGCTAGGTCCATTATTCTACGCCGTAATTATGAACAATATAGGTAAGTACTTCAAAATATAGTAGCATAGCAACTTATTTAAATAAGCTGTATGTTTCGTAATAATAAATCAGTTAATACACATAAATATCTCACTTAGTGAGATGGCAATCAGTAGATCAATCACAATCAATCGTCATCTTGGGCATAGACTAGATCAATTGAGCAAAAAGTATTATTGATAAAAGATTTTATCACACTTGTCTATGAAAAAAAAATAAGTCACGAACGAGATACTCTAACTATTTCGAAAGATCTTTCTAATTTATTATGGTTACGATTGAATACCTTCCTCGGGATTTCATAAAAAAAACTGAGAAAGACTAAAAATACCTGCTCAGATATTTTCAATAAACTATTATCACCTGTTAACTTAAAAGAGATACCTACTGCAACAAAATTAACTTTTATAACTTACTAGCTGATGCCCGCGTGGATGTCGGTTATTATATACCTTACTCGAGAACCAGTCTATCCATTGGTGAAAACAGCATGAAAATCGGTGCAGTAGTTTTTGAGTTTATCACGTACAGGACGACAGACAGACGCAGCGGAGGACTTTGTTTTATAATATGTAAGGATGTACTATAATCAGATAATCACTCAACACACTACAATCGATGTTGTTCAGTCTAGCTCTGTAACCATTTCTACATCGGTACCTACGTGACTTCTAACTGCTTTATCAATTCGTAATAATTAACTGACGATGGCAAATCGAATTCTTTACACGATTTCATCAATTTATATTAGAAAAGACACTACAAGGCCTTAATTACAAAAACAGAGACTTATGTGTCGAGGCAGCTATTCTACTTATATATGCTAACTCATCGGATTACAACGGTTACTTGTTTCCAGGTTAAGTGGCTAATGAGTTGGCATTAATTGTCTAGTTTTACAAATCCGGTACCGCCGATAGTGCTTAAATACTGCTACTCATGAGAGTTCTTGTGCCAAGTAGTTTTATGACTCTTGACATGAAACTTCAAAACCATTTCGAAAGAGAATATATTCTTAGTTATTTTTGCTGTCATATATATTTGGATAATATAGGAAATTAGCACGCCCCGCGGTTTCACCCGCGTAAGTCTCGATCCCATGGGAGTATCGGGATTAAAACTATGCTATCTCCTGACATAGGATAGTTTTTACCCGACTACGGCGAAGAAAACAGGAGGGTTATGATTTTGACCGGTATGTATGTATATATGTATGTATGTAAGTATGTTCATCTGTTCCCTCCTATCTTCTAAACCACTCATCACAGTTCGACAAATGAGGTATCGTTGGAAGCGTCTTGATCGTCCGCTAGTTATAGGCTATTGACGTCAGGAACTAAAAAAAAATATTGTTTAATCGTACCATTTTGGGTATCAAATGAAAGGGCTTAATGAGCACATTTCAAAAATATATATTATAACACCAAAAAAAAAAAAAAAAAAATTTGGTAATAAATACTAAAAACCCAACTACGACTAAAAAGGTATAAATAAGACACCACAGACAGACAAATAAAAAATCCGGAGTCACACGTAATCTGTTCGATTTATGCCCTAACAAGTGTGACTCCGGATTTTACAAACAAATTCACTTTCGTCTTTATAATATTAGTTAGGATAGACCCCAACAAAGTTACAAAAAGGTTAGGCAGATGATGATGACCACAAATACTTAGATCAACACTCTAAAAAAAATCGTGATTCCATCATACGTAACTTATAGCTAGCAATCTGACACACAACGCATGAAAGGCATGCCAAATTGCCAACACTACTGGCATGCCCATTAATTCGAAAACATTAGACTCGATTACGATTTCACTTACGTTTCCGATCGTTACTAATAAAGTCAAATTTCGATAATGGTATGAAAGTTACCGCAGGCTTTTGCACACCACAAATCAAATCGAAACCAATTTGCATTCCGAATTCAATCAAAATTTACATCAGTAATAGGCTTCTACGTTCCATTGACATTTGACATTAATGGTGCGAGAAAATATAAACAATATAGTATATCTATTAAAGTAAATCCGATAAATTCACTTTACTTTCTTGTCTTGTCAAATCACATTCAACTCGTGGAAACCGGCTAAAGCTCGTGGATAAAGGCTCCCACAGACGGGTGACGCGACTCGAGTAGAACAATTTCTATGAAAACTTCAAGGAAATTTGTCCGCGGCTTAGGGGTGGATGGCTAACTATGAATAAATTGCATTTTATAAATCAGATCACACTCCTTGATCTTATTTTGCACCAGCTGGCATTTTGATTTGAGAAAATTATTCCTCTACGGATTGAACAGTGCACTACGGTAATATTAATCTTTTTTTTTATTTGTTCGCTACTGTGACCCCACGGTGTAACTTCTAAACTAAATAATCTATCACGATGCAACGAACTCCATAATGAATGGAAGTAATTAGGAGTCCTCATAAAAAGAAAATTGTGACAAAAAACTGCCCTCAATTGAAAATAAACATGTTTTTAAGTTTTAGTTTTTTTTATATACATTTTTACAATAATCGTAAAACTCGATAAGACGCCCCATTACCTACCTTTTTTATTAGGTACTTTAATAATCTTTATCGTTTTTAACAATTCCGTAGGTTTTTTTTTTTTTTTAAGTCTTTTTGCTGTCCATAATATTAAGCACAGATTCCCTCATTTCGATAAGTGCACATTATAAAAAATCACCCTGTATACAAAGCCAATAGTTTCCCTATTCAGTAGCCATTACGTCGTCGTCTATATAAGTTGGCAACAGATTTTTTTTAAATCTATAACTGCTTCCTCTTCTATCATAATTGCAGGCTTTAATCCACCACTGCCACTTAAAGTTAGCGTTTCACCGGTACAAATTCATTATCGTCTTTGATCATGTGACAAGATTTTCCGGAAAATTTGCACCATGTTAGACACGGCTCAACGTTCAAGCCACAATGGTTGACCAAACTAATGGACGGGGAAGTCGACTTTCTTTGTAACAATTAGGCTTTTGACGCCATGTGTAAGGAAATTCTACCATTGTGTTTGCACATTTTTCTAAAAGGTTTCTTGTTTTAGAAAGGGTTTCTTAGGCAAAAAGATTTGGAATATTGGCAGACAATCTTCATTGACAGCTTGTTCAATATCTTCTCCTTGCAAGCAACTTATCACCGAATTTACCTTGACCTTACCTTATTTGTCTTTAACATTTATGAAATCAATTACCGGTGTTGAACGAAGATGTATGAACGTAAACGAGGCAAAAGGAGTATGTAAGGATCGTAGCAGGTGGCGTTCTGTAGTTTTTGCCTACCCCCATGGGAAGAAAACGTGAGTTTATGCATGTATGTATGTATATATATCACTTACCAAATCAACTAGAGTACCATAAACAACTTGTTAGCCAAATAGTCCTCCAATATTTTGACGGGCAACACAACAACATGTCAAACTACCGTCACCAAGTTCTCGAACATGAGATGACTATCTTTTGTAGTAACAAAGTGCCTGTTCAGGTAGGTCACGGCTACCTCGCTAGGAAAGTGTGTGTTTCCACCAGGTTAACTTTCTTTGTCAATTAAGGTGTTTATGTATTGCAAGTTGAGTATTCTGAGCTCGACCGAGCACAATTTTCATTTTCATCACGTTCTGTGTTTCTAGATCCCCTTATGCGTTGGAAAATTCAGGGAAAATTTGTTGCGCTAATTAATGAACTGGTTATTTTAATTAGCTAGATAAATTGTTGTGATTAATTTGTTTAATAATTAAAGGCTTTTCAAAACGACTGCTGTGCTGACTAATCTTTTTAAAGTGTATTTTGGAATATAATGATCTGAGAAACTGACCAATTTAACTTGTCGACCCGAGTCTGCCCACTTATCGTCAATTATTATTAAACTAGAAAGCAGTTATCTTGTCATAATCGTTGCGAAAACACGATCGATTGAACTACCTTACCACACCTTAATAAATTATGAAAATAGTCTTTAATTTGGATTAGCCTAGGCTAGACTGTTGCAAAATTTTTTCGCTGAGTTTTTACGAACGCAAACTTTTAATTAATTAAAACCATACAGATACTTGCATACAGTATGGCAAAGGTGGATCCTCACGTCCCTAAAATAATAGAGCATCTATGCCATTTAATACTACGTATGACTTTTTATACTTCATCATAAATAGAATTATGTCAGTAGGTATATATACATTGCCAATAATGTGATAATTCAAAATCCGTGAGTTTACAAATCATCTCTAAACATGTGACTGTCTGTTGTAACCTCACCATATATTTTATTTGCCACCGCTTCGTTTGAATAAAGTTTGTTTACAGAAGACTAGACTCTGGCCTATTATCCTATTATTACAAAACCTGACTGGGTCGAAACCTTTCGCGTTTTATTGCAGAACATGAACTCTTCCTTTCGCTATGATAATAGTCAAGTACCTACTTAATATTTTGAAACAACCTGAATGATGCGAAAGTCAGATTCTCTTACATATTTATATAATTTTTGACCTTCAAACAAATTTGCACATTCGGTTTTATAATCATAGTATGCAATGTTATATTTTTTCAATGTTTATTTAATTATTATTTTTAACTTATGTTCTAATACATAACATTAGGTACTATTTTAGGTTTGATAAGCTTTTCCTTCCCCGTATCTAAAACATTCACAGCACGCTTCAAAACGTGTGATCAATTGAAATATTTTCCTACCTATCATAAAAACATTTCACTATAAAATAATATAATTATTTTTTGTATGGTATAATTAAGATGAGTGTGTTACCTGACTTAGAAAAGTGTAATACCGAATAACACGTCTATGTAGCTAAAAAAAACTATGAATCATCAAAATATACACCTACATAAAAGGATGCATATAAGGTGACTAGCATTAGTAAAGTTACAAAATTGGCGTCACCTTCAGACATAACGATTTTCAAATTAAGTAAAAGCTGTAAACAGTGATCGGCACGAACACAAAGTTCTACAAAATATGGAAAGACGAGGACTCCTTACAGCAAACCAAATTATATCAATCTGATTGATATTTTCATAATAGATCTTCCATTCCCTTTTTTTTTAATGCGTCAAAATAGTTATGATTTTTTCTGTTTAATGCAGCTCGATAGTTACGAATAACTTGACGCATTTCTCAGTCTTGTCTTGGAAGTTGGTAGGTAATGTAACTTTTACATCAACGTGTGTTAGCATTTCACTAAGGAATGCACCATTAAAATTCATACATTCTGACATTACTACTTTAGGTGATCAAACATTTATGTAGACTAAAATATCGGTCCGAAGAAATGCTTTTAATATTTGAAGGATAAAAAGAAAGGGCAAGTATACACCTGCGTGTTTAATACTAAGTCATTATGCATCTGCAGTATACTTATGTATCAATAATACGGTACTTATATGAAATGCCCTTTAAACATCCCTTTGTTTCATTTTACAGACCGGTTTTAATTAGGTACCTACCCTAAAAAATGCAAGACATTGCTGTAATGATAGATAACTGGTTAATTATTATCTACATCCGTAAAATACTTTAGACACTTTGGTCTCATTCTATTTGAAGCAAGCTAATTAGGTGTCAATTAAGATGCCAATCTAAAAATATTCTCCATGACATCAGAATTCGTTAAATAAGAGCACTAAATCTAGTCACAAGTTATTTATTATCAACTCGTGATCATGTAATTGACAGACGACGGCAGACTTGGTCTAGTGACACATTCGTCGTGATATCTTCATTAGATAATCATTTTAGTAACACTTTTGAAAATAACTCATTACTTTTTAATGTAATGTTCAAAAGGATTTAGCCAATAGCTTACATGCTTGTAACAAGACAAAGCTAAGCCAAGCGTCAAACGAACGACCAAACCTACAAAATTTAAAAAAAGAATAAATTGGAAATGAACATGAAAATAATTGCGTATATCTGGCGATTTCTACACCGGACTAGCGAACCAAGGCGAGGCTGAAACGTACGTGCGACGTAATGACACGCAACGCAACGAACTATGGAAACAGATTACTGAACTGAGAATATAGAATACATAGATAGAATATAGGGCGTTAAAAAATAACTTTACAAACTTTAAGATGTGCTTTAGACCATCGACCAACTTTTACTATAGAAACAACTTTGAAATCGTGAAAAAAGAAAACAGCTGTTCCATACAGTTTAGAGCAGCAGGTATTCAACTCTATCGCGGTAATGAACTTCGCAACTTTGATTTACACTCGGTATTCAACTTAAGTATGGAACAGCTGATATTTTTTTTTTTTTCAATGTCAGTCCCGTAGTAAAAGTTATTAATGTTAACTTTTAACACCTGCTGATATATTAGGTATATTATGTTTGAAACAGCTTATATAACCTTATGTTGTAAGAATGAGTCGAAAGAAGTACTAACAGGACTTAAAAAAAACTTCTTATGACATGAAAGACGTAGCAATGGGTGCAATTGCTGAAGATGCTAGTAGAGCACAAAAGACTGTTCATCACAAAAAGTAAATAATACACTTTAAGCAACATTTTCTCAGCCTGAGTTTGAATAATCGAGAACAGCTCGTAAAATAGAACTAAACGAAATATACAACTCGGTATTGTACAATGAACACGTCTATTGGTGCAAGAGCTAGCATTTCTCAACGAAAATCAAATAACAAAATATATAGAAATACCAACAATAATCAATTACTGATGAAACTCGTAACAACACCACGGGTGGTTATTTAAGTAAAGCCTAGTTTCTTTCTGGTGCAAAAAATCAACGATAAATTATATGACAAAGAAGTTTAAGGAAAATGTCTATATCTATGTTATTTAAACACAGCAGATAGAGATGCAAGGCGGTTTCAAATCTTTGCAGCTCCATATTAAAAAAATACGTGAAGGTAAAAAGTTCGATATCTACACATTAGCCAAGGTATTTTTCATCGTCAATTCGTCATTATATTATTATTTTGTTAGTGGAAAATTCTAAGAACAATTTCACTAGTGAGTTCCAGATTTCCAACGATAATAATTATATTCACCTCATACCTCGCCAACAGTTCTAGATTTAGATAAACATTATGCCAAAGAAAACTATTGACATCTACTGAGTCCTCATCAAAATAATTGGACGTTCGTCTAAGCAGCTGTCATTAAATATAGTTATTTATATGACGCCAATCTATTCAACTCACATACATCTTGACTTAACAAGTCTCGGGGACGGGTCCCGCATAACGGCATATCACAAGATGCGTTCGCGCTTGAAACTCATTGATTTCAATGGGCGCTGGAATATAATGCATGCATTCAAAACGCAAACAGTCTCTTGATAAGATCTTTTATGGGAAAATAAACAGGTGAAGGATGGAGAAATAATTTGCTTATATCAATGAATATCCAATATTCATGCCAGAATTTGAATATGTTTGAAGTAACAATACTCAATATATTTTGCATAGAAAGACAAGAAAACAGGTAAAATAGTATGTGTGATCAGATGACAGAGGAATATCTTCTGTCATGGATTTTTCTAATCGAATGACTAAAACTTGTCAAACATAATGAACATCGAAACAAATGATGTAATGAAAAACAATTTTTTACAATCGTAAGAAGCTGTACAATTTCAGAATCAGCTGTTAAGAATATGTTGGAATTAACTGGAGCAGCAGCAACATGGACAAGATTACGTTATCACTTAAACAAATCGGCTGCAATTTCGAAGCACTTATAGTATCAAATGAGGTCATCAATACAGGGCGTTCCAATTGAATAAACTTTTGTACAAACAAAACAACAATAATATTTGGATAGCTAAATAAGAATATTATTCTATAAGACAATCAATAAGACTTCACGAGACTCGAGATGCATCTATTGAATGGAAATAAACAAACAATCAAAACAAGGGGTAGATGATAATAAAAAGAACAATAAACTCATGTTTGTACTCTACGTCCGTTCTTTGGTGAACAATTGTAACTAGCCGAGGTCGCAGCATGGCGAGTAGCGAACGGTGAACGGTTACGACCTCTGTTTTTACTAGCTCGCTTGTATTATTCAATACACATACTACCGCTGCAAAAGTTCGGCATTATTCGTTACAATGAGCGAGTCAACATAATTATGGGACAAAATACCAAAATTCAGAACCTTTTCCCTACTTTTACTACATCAGTAGCGTAACCTTATCGAAAAAATATTCTTATTTCTGCTTCTACCTACATAACATTACATTTTCGTCCATTATTAGATTAACTGTATTGGTGGCCCTGCAATACATAAATATACAATAAGTGACAGACATTTAACTGTGATTTATTGCCCACGTTACCATTGTTCAGGAGCCACAAAATTATAAGCACAGCCTACATTGATGCCGCAAGCAACGGTCACTTACTTTAGAACATAAAATATCGGCACTGACCACGGTCATTGACATCCCAAAAACCGTACTCTCTGATGATATATTTGAAGAAAATCATATTTCATACGATATAATAGCGCTTTCTACTCCATGATGAATCCATTTGAAATCTTTATAGTACAAAACTTTGCTCATTATTACGCATTATCAAAGCCGGCGCCCGGCGCTTGTATCAAAAATTATTAATGATACAAAACATCAATGTGTAATCAAAATAACCACAGCTCGCAACGTGGTGGGTCCATAGAGATCCAGTTGTAGGCAACCTTCTTTAGGCGCCAGCAGTGCATTTTTATCAGAGCCGACTATGTACACGGTAACTTTTATCTTTTATTATCTCTACTGCATGGTATCTTGTGTTATCAGTTATTCAATGTCTTACGAAAAGATCTTCTATATTTATCCACTTTCACCTTGCGATTTTAGCGGTACTGTGGTATATCTCAAATTGAGCGTTCGCATGCAGAACGCGACCATACCGATTCACATGAGACATGTTAATTAAAATAGTTTCATGCCTCGTGATCGTATCCGAAAGAAATATTTTATAATAAGTTGAAAACTGAATCACTCGTCTTGCAGCTTTCCCATAGATTTTCCAAATAAACAGCTTTGATTTATTTAGTTCGTTCAAGAATCTTTCTTCTCCGATACTGCTACGGTAATCAATTTTTATGGCCTTCTTGATAGTTCTAGGAGCTATATGAACAAGGTTTGGCGTACTTACGGATTTCCTAGTACCTAGTACAGCAACTCCAAACATTTCGATTGTTGCTGGACTTGTACTAACTAATGTATGGTCAACCAACCGTGACTAGTGGTCAAAGCATTTCCTTTTCTAGTTAAGTATTACGTCACGTTTCCTTTATAGTAATTTGGACTAGATTTTCTGATTTGAATCTGATTGTACTCCTCATTTAAAGATGGCTTACATTTTTCTATCATCAATAATGAATATGATAAATGTATATGTCACATTTATGCATATTGTGTTACTTTTTCTTTCTCAAAGTAACTCGTACGAACGACTGTCATCGTGTCATGTTCATTTTGTTTGACACTACTCGTCCAGTGCGTGCCAAACGTGATATATCACCATCCTAAGATGCTTCATAAATCATTGTGCCATTTTAGTTTTGCTTGTTGCGTTTACATTATTATTAATCCCAGATCTATTGTTTGTTTTACTAGAACTGAGATTACAGTATTTTTATTAGTTCGATGCTCTAGTTACACGTCATTTCCAAGTGTTCCAGTTTTATTAACTGCCAGTCCCCTATATAGTAAGTACCTAGACGTTGGTGAAAATATTCGCATGAAGCCTTCCAAAAATCGTGTGCATTATTTCTAGTTGAATCAAATTTTTTGTATTATCAGCATTTCATCACCGCCCTAAACGACTTTTATTTTACTCGGTAATAAACTTATTATGTCAATTTACACAATACGCACATTATTTTTGACTTCACTAAGACTTAATTTCCGAAAATAAAACCTGAATAATAAATATTAATACGCCTTGTGTGCCGATAAAGTTATGAAAGCAATTATTTAAAGGCAGTCGGTGTGTCATGCGCGGACGCAAGTAGAAAGTTCTTTACAAGCCGATGTGAATGACAGTAATTTATTATAGCGAATGTTAACTATTGAATGATCGGACTTTAATGTGTTTCGAATATATTCTCAATTATTATTGTTAAAAGTGTGTCATTTGGAATTTAAAGGACTATATGGTGTGGGAGCCAAATAAAAGTATATATGTAGTTATAGGTACCTGATGTACAGTCGGTCACTATGAACCAGGAAAAAGCAAACTCTGAAAATGGTAATTCCAATATGATACTAGAACTAAAAAACTCATTGAATACCAGTACGAACAATCAAAACATGTCTATCCAGCTATATCATAATTATGATACATCAATGATGAAATAGATATAACCATATCATACACAAATGATGAAGTAGAGCAGAATATTGGCTAACGGAAGCAGATCCTAGCTATCTCTGTTACATGTATAGGACATTACCTTATAGTCCTGTGTCACTGGTTACTATTTTGATTCTGAATAATGACACAAGTTTCCTATGCAATCAGAATATCATAACACATTTTGATCGACTCGAGTCAATCTGACCGACCCTACAAACTAAGATATGATTCCATAGTTCTTTGTCCTCTAAGGCCCAGACACACCGCATGAAAAATTTAAAAGCAAACATCATCGTTTCACAATACATGAAACAAAAATAATTTTCTATTACACCTGTCCAAACATTAAATATGAGATTAAAATTAACTGCATGCTATAAGAATAAAATACAGTGTATTTAAGAAAGGTTGTCTCTTATAACAACTCGACTTGAAATATAACTTATGATGATCTAAGTGCCGAGGCAGAATCGAGCATAAATTATGAATCATAGCTAATGGGCATTCCCAGTGACAAAAAATACCTACACAATACAGAAACTCTTTGTTTGATAGCCCATGAGATAAAAGCTATAGTATAATCAGAGTTCAGAACAACTAACAATATTACACACATAAACTTACAGTTAAGGGAGTTTCTGCAGTTACAAAGCAGAGGTTAGTAGCGAAAACCCACAAATACACAATACATAATCCAGTTAAGGACGACCAGACATCTGCCGCACTTGTCATAAATATAATAAATAATACTTTAACGGTAACGAAACACGTAATTAACAATACAGCGGTAGGTAACCTAAATAATGACCAGCATTTTATTAGCATTCGTGCCAATAAGTAATCGTGGCGTAGTCAAGCGTTGAAGGTCTTAACTTTTATGTTTATTAAAGCCACAGGTCGCTGTGGAAACTGAAATTATAACAATTATGAAGAAAAATTACACGTTGCAGACAATGAAAATAGATTAACTTTCCGACTATATATATCACCTGGCACATGAAAATAACAATACTGGTAATAAGTTTTATGTTATGACAAAGAATTTTAAGAAATAATTTAAATAAGTTTAGTGCTTGAAGCTTTATAATCACTAATACCTCAGATATTATAATACTACGCTAATACATAAAAGGAACCGTTAAACTCGATAATAACATACATAGTTTCCTGTCGTGTACGACCGGAATTCAGCGATAACAAATACGATTCCTTCGTGTTTTCAGGTATTTCATTGATTCGTTGCTTTCGATAATGATTGCTGTTATTACCGTTTGATAATTAACTCTATGTGTGTCGAAAGTTCTCTGCAAATAATTTAGCGCTTACATTCACCACATATCCGAAATAATTTGAAAATTCTCGTTTAATTTATTCATCATATTCAATGACCGATATTGTCTATCAACAAAGCAGGGGATTAAAATATCATATTCAAACGTTTTACTGTTAATAACCATTTTCTATGCTAATATTGCGATATTTAGACAATTGTAACAGAATCTCTTAAAGATGGACTTTCTCCGGTTACCTACTAACTTCATAACGAGTTAAATATAATAAAACGGCCACTTACAACGATAGAAAGTAAATCCGAAATACGAAGTCCACAGGTTAGATCACGAATCTACGTACCACAGTCACAGAGTTAATTAAAATTTAATTGCACTAATCACAAACGTCACACACTTTTCAGCCGATATAAAAATTAAGCGCACACAGCGTTACCGAACGTTATTATTTAAACGGAACGCAGGACAACAAGTGACAGTTGCAGATTCAAGATGGCCGCCACGCGTGCGCACTCCGTCGCTACTCGGATCGGTCTGGCGACCCCGTCTGCACTTAACGCTCTACGATGCGCGACCACACGAATCCATGATAATGAGACGGTTTTTTGTGACGATCCCGCATACTTCTAAGTGGTATATAACCCTTTGGAATAAAGTGAGTCGTGTGTGGCCCACTCACAATGCACTTAAGTGCTGTTGACCAAATAACACGGTTTCGATGAAAGTTCTCGATATTTATGAACTCTACAAATTAAACACGAAGGGTGTTCAAGTTAAGAACCTTCAACGCCAAGAACTCTAACCCCTAAAAATAAAAAATTGTATGCCTACCCATTTTTTTTTTGTAATCGGTTTCATTGATCCTCATCGATTCAGACTATGCAATCTTCTCCATCATCATTATCTTCATCATTCAACTTATTTTACCCTTCAGCATGGAATTTTACATCGATAAACCTAAACTCGTGGCAATCTAAGAAGTCCGTTTTGACAGCTATAAAAATGCTTTGAGTAGAAATGAAGAAAAAAGAATTGGTTTCTTAAAAAATGATTCTCGAGATATATCGATTGAACATACTTAGAGAGTTTGTAATCGACGACTTATCTACATTGATTAAAACTGATTCTCAAGGCATAACGTTTTATTACATGTACGAGAACGAAACGTCAAAACGGACTTCTTAGATTGTCGCGAGTTTAGTCACCCTACCGCTAGGGTACAACCCTTTATTATAACTTCACTTGTCGCTTTTGTTTTACATACTTGCATAGACTGGAGGGCTTCAGGCTTGCGGGAATTCTAAACACATAATTACTGAAGTAAAAAATAATGGGGGAAAAGGCATGTGATAAACAAAGCACAATTTCCGTATTCATAATAATGAAGCCCGTTTATCGTATACAGTTACTGAAT
The DNA here is from genome assembly GCA_949152455.1 of Lithophane leautieri. NCBI lineage: Eukaryota > Metazoa > Arthropoda > Insecta > Lepidoptera > Noctuidae > Lithophane > Lithophane leautieri. The sequence goes on along the minus strand of OX424469.1, from coordinate 3,406,639 downwards.
TAAAACAAAGTATAGACGAATTACTTCAAGTGGGCAAGTACCGCTCTAGTTATAGCATTGAATTAATATTAGAACCATTTCAAGCCAAAAAACGAGATGCCGACAATGCAATAGCAGTATTTGACGCAAATAGGCAAATTACGGCACTTCCCTCCGTATAGCACTGCAGGTACAGTAGCGACAAAACGGTACTCTCCTTTATCACTATCATCAGCCTGTCCTATGCACTAATAAACATCAGGCCTCTTGCCTTGCACTCAGCACGATCCTTGGATTTATTTCTCTTAGATACACCTTGGGCTACTTTCATTCATCCACTACTTACACACAAGCCATCGGCACTCATAAGCTACAGATTCGGAGACTCCTCTAAAGACCACGTTTGGTTTAGAACTGCAGTTCTATGTTCTTCGTAACTACATAATAAACGGGACACGCTCTACTTTAAAAAGATTTTTACGAAAAATTATTTAACAGTAACCGGAAAATTCAACGTTACTGTAATACAACAAAAACAACGTTAATAATATCAACAATCGTAGCGCGATTCGCAATAATAGATAACAGATGTAATGGTGTAATGGACCCAGTTCACGTTAACTTTAACTGTAACGTTTTTATGTGAAAAGAGGCACGCGACAATGAACGATTTAACTGCTTCCAAAGGTGTTGAAGATGATTGAAGCGTTGGATTTTATATGTTCTGGGCCAATTTTAAGCCATAAGTTTGTCAATGGAACCTTGGGATTGAGGCATTAAAGTTTACCTTCATCACAAAAACTCAACTTATATAAATGTTAAAAAAGACGTGTAAGTGTAAAACGACTTGCAATCAATTAGATGTCAAACAAACAAAAAGAGAGTAGCTCGGCTTGGTCTGCAGAAAGATCAGAAAAAGTAATCCAACAATGTTAAAAATTTCTTCTTCCTAAATATTCCCATGTTGATACTAAAAACTATGCTGTCTGAGCTAAATCAAAACAACACGAGCATTTTGTTTTGCATATTCTTGAAGATGAGCGTTTACTTGGTTAGAATACCGCAACATCACCCACTAACTACATACTGAAACGTCACATTCCAACCCAAAACTGTACCAATCTATAATTAAGAGAACAATTACAACAATCGCTCATTTCGATTCGTTTCCTCTTCTATTTTAAAACGGAACTCAAAAAACGCGTATCTAAACTGTGAATCGAGTAGTTAAACTTTACGAGCGACTAACAGCGTACTCGTAAACGTATACCGTGTAGGTTACCGAGAATTACCATCTGTTATAATGACAACACTATTACTACGAAATTTTTAGCTGCTCTAGTACCGTATCGAAAGCAGGAAAGAACACAACAAAAGGAAAACTATATTAATGAAGCCTTAGATTAAGAAGGATTAAAAAATTAAAAAAATACTATTACGAATCAATTAAAACGTCAGTGTTAACGTTAGTGATGAACTATAGTCTTTCGTGGTAAAGTGCTACGCGTTTACTGAGTCAAGGCAATAGGTTGGTGGATACTAACATTAATAACCACAAACTACATTATAGGTATAGAATCAACCAATGTGTTTCTGCTATACTATCAAGTAATACTGTATATACACTGGCTACACCGGTAATGTATTTATGGGTAAATGAAGTTAAATTACAGTTGACGTACCTATTAATAAAGATGAGCGATGCTACCCTGTACCTATAATTTGTATATACACAATTGCTTTTCTCATTTTTACATCCGTTTGTGCTGAACATCAAAATCTCATTTCAGTAATCCACATAACATAACATAGCATGAATATAATATAATCTTTAATTGCAAAAATATCGTCGAAAAATATCGACAAAATATCGTCAACACAATATGTGTTTGCTAACGACAGTATTTTGGCAAGCCCACATAGGTATATGGCTCGAACCCGGGCACACCCGACCAATGGGAACTGTGGGCAATGTCGCAATAAAAAGCATGCCCATGTATTATAATAATACAAATATGCATACCTAATACAAAATAAACTCATATACTTCTAATGAAAATTCTAAATCCACAAATCCCGACGACACAAAATTTTGCATAATAAATCCTGTTACAACAGTATCTTACAAATATCGCAATGACAATCCGAATTTACATCCAGCATTTGCAGTAGATCCGCAGACTTGAAGAAACAAAGTTACAAAACAATAAGCTGGGACAACAATAATAAATCTAAACATTTGAACAGTTCAATAATTCAGAAGACAATACTGCAAATGGAGAAACAATCTTACTTAGAAAGGCTATCTAAACTGCCAATCTGCCATAGTACATACCTAGTTCTTCGAAAAAACACAGGTTTATGTTGGTAGATACTCGTAAATGCTTGAGATGATAAGATTTACGTCGGCACAGAAAATCGTGAGAAAACCAAATGATATGCAGACAGGACAAGTTTATGGATAACGTGAAACTTTATGTACAAGGAAAAAGACAAAGTTTTTTGTACGTATATTATGTTCATAACGTTTTGGAGGTAAAATATTTTGCGGAATCTTAATTTAGAGGAAAGATTTTTTAACTATATTATCACATAATAACACAGTTGAACCTTACAGTAATGCCCACAAGGCCACAAATAACAATACATGGCTCATATCATGTCACAATATTTGAAAATTTTCTTAGATAGATGTTAAAGCAAGTCGTTATTTCTGTTACGGCAGAACCTTTAGAAGAAATTAAGAGTAAACTTGAACACAATATTGCAATAAATCAAAATATTAATACATACATTTTTCCGCAGAAGATGTTTAATCAAGAACTTATGCAGAAATATCCAATGAATCAATTTTTGCATTGACTTTATAGATCTCATTGCCACAACTACTGTTACCAGTCCCTGAACAAGCATCAACATCCGACTACAACCGTTCACAGAAACATTTAGAAAATAGTCATTCACACAGTCAAACATATTAATCTGAATTATAAGAAATAACTTTCCAAAACAGTCTACATAAAACTCCAGTTATTACTACAGACCCAGGTTATTAAAGTAAAAATTCGGAAATTTCATACATTCCACCGGACATGAGTTATAATATCGTTCATCGGGCACTCCCCAAGTAGCGCGGTTATCGTGAGCCCTACGGCACTCTCTCACGCTTTGGGGTGCCTCGGGTAGTACATTCACATTTGATTTTATTTTAAAAATGTTTTAATAATCATCGTTTGAATACTTAGGGCTTTATCTTAACCTTTCCTCGTATATCCATAGTTCCATACCTCTAATTCCTTTTAAACTTTCACTGCTGAAAATGACCCTTCATTTTTTATATTACGGCGTAACTTACCTATTTATTTACCTAAAGCACACCTCTAGACCTCTACTATTATATTGTAATTCCGTTATATTCAATTAGTTTGACGCTTTATAGTTCTGTACCATGTCGTGTTTGTCGATGATTATAAATTTTTATTTAATAAATTCAGTTGTGTACAATACGGCCGAAATAACTAGGCAGGTCTAGGGTTCTGGAGGTCAGGTGCCGTATTATGAAGTATTAATGCCATCATTTTTCCAGTGTGAGAGAGAGACGGAGCTAGACAAGGCCGCTAGCACCATTCCGTTTTCGCAGCGGAATCATACTCGTAATACCACCCCAGGTCTGTAAGAATTTTGCTCCGCTCGCATCGCTAGCTATATTGCTATCACTTATCCACCAGGACTATACCGTGCTTCGACTCACCGTCCTTAAAAATACCAATAATGATAGTCACAATGATGCCTTACGAAAAGAAAGAATTGAAGCAAATATCCATAATAAGAACCATGAGAAGAATGTTAAATTGACAAATAGTCGTCTTAACGTGTAGGAAGGTACCATCGAGGCAAGCTATCGGCATCATCTTACTAATGTCACATAATGGTTATTATTACTGGCACGTATGGCGGAAAAGGCTAACGCAACGTAAACTTAATACGAGTATTTTAAGAGCTGACTGGCCCGCGGCTACTCGTACCGACTCATTAGTTTCCCACGGGAATACCTTTTGGACTATCTGCTGGTTCGGATACTCTTTTGTAATGATGTTAATTAAGCAACAGTTTAGTTTTTAATATTATTTGGCTCACCTGAGTTCAGAGTTTGTACTGTTTGATATGTCTCTAATATCCTCATCGTCATTAACTATTAATTTAAGATCTCTCTGGATGTAAGACTTTCAGAGATGAGATAGTCGAATATATTTCGTAAGGATTACTAATTAATGCAGTGATACGTTTGATTTTGGATTTCCGTCAACATACGTCATTTTAAAATCAAATCAATTGAGCGGTATTCTCATGCAGTAGGTAGTTTAGATTTCAAACTGACTGACTTAATAATCCTCTAAACTTAAATCTGAGGATTAAATCTGGATTCATGAAGCATCCTTTAGCCAAAATATAAATATTTGCACCATGGGTATTGTTTCTAGTTTCAGCTGCAATACTCATAATCTCTATTAAAAATATTGTTAATAAGATCATAGGTATATTTTTTTTTTCCTGCGTTATCGCTCTACGCATGTATCGCCATGTAAGTATATCTTCTACATATCATAACAACATGCAACGTCATTAAAGTTTCAAGTTCAGTAGTGTTCCAAGAAAAGCCCTCAGGCTTGTTAGTAGGAATCGTAAAATGTTCACAAGACATGAATATCAATTACTTATAGGAACTTACTCATTTTATTTTTTTATTTTGTAACCATCTTAACTTTGGAACTGGTTTTGATTTATTTGGCTTCTCACAGAATTATAATTATAATTTTTGTTGCTTATTTGGTTTGAGCATTGAACCCCAGGGGATTCAATTTGAGAATTCGATGTCTGGATTACTATAAACTTAATATTTGTTCCTTGCCATTTGGCTTGAAGATTTTTATATTCACACTGGTTTTTTATTCATAAATTAAGTAATTCTGCTTGATATTTCTTTAGATTTACAACCTTTTCCTTTTATTTCATGAATATTCACATACCTGATCATTTTGTTGAAGGACTACCGTCCGCGCTGCCTCTCGTTTCAGTTGTAATATCACCCTCTCTTTCGATTTGATTTCCTCCAGCTGAGGACAAAAAGAGATTTATCAATTATTTATTGGAACCAATTAAAATAGAACACTAATCGAATAAGTACTTTATTAACGCCTGATGAAATAACGTGACCTCAGTGTAGAATAGGCACGTTGCTATTACATTAAACTAAGGCGTTGTAAGAAGCCAGTCTTACCACTCATTTAGCAGTAAATAATTGGATTATGCGCGTATTTGGATAATTAAATTAGATTCTCCAGGAACCAAGGCCACTTTTGGTATATGGTTACACTAACAACTTACTTAGTGTTAGTGGTATCCTATACTATGAGTGATTTAGATGAAAGTTAGGGGGGCGAAAAATCGATCTAGCTAGATCTCATATATAGGAAAATTAGTTTTCTTTATTTTCACAGTCCCGGGTATGTGATACAACGTTGGTATACCTGGATAATATGTTCATAATAATATCTATTTTCACCCGAACAGAGCTTGATCAACAATTTTATAAATTAACACTTTAATCTACTAGAATCGAAATGATATTATTATGTTATTTTAATAAACGTGTGTTTGCAAATAAGTAAGAAAAACGTAAATTAGGACAAATAAAATTAACTATGATAATATACCTACCAGAATTGACATAAACTAACGCCTACGGAACTAGAATTAACCTATTCAACCGCATCCAAAAAGAGATTTCATCTGCACCGACACAACGTTCAAAATCATCTGTTGTTTTCTGAATCTAAATGCTAGATTAAAATAATCTTTGTACTACTGTATTATAAAAGGTCATTTGATGCTTTAGAACAACGCATCAGTTGTGGGTTTCATCTGAATAGTTTAGATTATTGTATTTTATTAACGTGTTTTGATTGCACAATAGTATAGATAGTACATCTTGCGAACATTGTATTAATTTACAACATACAGCTGCGCCTGATTGTAAAGATCAATCACAACGGAAACCAAAAGAAATGCTTTCATTATGCCGATTTAGGAGCATATTGGTGTAATGTTAATAATTTATTGTATGCAAACTGAGAAATAGGCCAACTCATTATGTGCAGTAAAAACTACCCAGGAGCATGTGAACCAAACGGAGATCTATTGAAAGTAATGTCATAATATTATGGCTATGCCATTAATCCAATCAACAAATGTGTTATGATACATTGATAACCCATAGTTTCAAATTAATTAATAACGTTGGTATTGAACGTAAACGTAAATGCTAATAGAAAATGTTAATGGATGGGGGATGAGAGAGACCAAAGAAACGATACATCAGTAGATTTGTGTGAGAGAGATGATAAATGAAAAGGGACACGGAGTGAATGATATCGTGACAGCTAAAAGGGAAAAATGAAAAAGGAAAATATTTTGCGAGTTCGGAGAAGTGAGACCTTCCTTTTTACCAGGCTCTTGTCTCCAGCAAAGGTGTGTGAAAGGATAGGTTGATACTGACCAGTTTATGGCACTGTGCGCGTGCATCTCTCCGCGCGGCCTGCTCAAGCGCACCGTGCTTCGCCGCCTGTGCGCGCAGCTCGGCCGCGCGTGCGCACTCCGCCGCCTGCGCGACCTGCGAACATTCAGCAAATCATTATTAGGTACTACAATTAGAATTATCAGATCATCATATTTTTTTTTTTTCATCGTTGTTATTCCTTCGGATGTCCACTACTATTATACAGGGTGTAAGGGACAGCTCTCCGCAGACTGATGGGATGAATTCAGCATATCATACTAAGACGACCGGTACATGTAATTATTTCAGGAACGTTATGGGAATCCAATAAACCTGTTTTGTATTATTACCGCGCAATGTATCGTTACCGCGTCAAAACCCACAAAATCAAAAAATCAAAATATTTTATTTCACATGAGCCTACATGGGCACTTATGAAACGTCAGAAGCTAGGTGCACGGTTCCAATTGGTCGTTTCCTATGGAGAAGAGCCGGCAAGAAACTCCATGGTTACTCTTTTAAAAGATAATTGGCTTTTACAATAATTTCGAATTACAGTGTTAATAGTTATGGGAGGACAGTGTAGGCCTTTCAAAAAGTTACAGATAAAGTTCATAAAAAAAAAATAATAATAATTGAATTAAAATTAAAAATAAAAGTCTACAGTTCACTAAGCTTACGACGTTCTCACATTCACAAGATAGAAAGGAATCTATATACGATAAATGCACGTAGCTGCACTCCCCGTGCGGGGGGGGGGCGCTCCAGTATTCAAACATCCATTGCTGTTTTATTTACATAAATGGAGTGCTGCGTACAGAAAATGTAATTTTACATTGAAATAAAGGAACAGTAACTGAAATAACTATACAAAAATGAAAACTTTCCTGACAAAATTTCCTGTGGAATATGATTCAAAATAAGGAGCTGAATGCCCCCTGTTAATTTGCGGAGGGATGTCCCTTACACCCTGACTATCGTAAAATAAAGGTTAAAAAAAAAAAAAGTTGTAGACAGTGGCTATGCTAGGGGTTTTTTTACTACCTTTTTTTTACCCTTTTTTTTACTACCTACAGCCTGGAAACTTTATTAAATATGACTTAATTCAAGACATGTTAGTAGAAATAAAAAGCGATTCACAAATTATTGCACTTAACATTTGATCGGTCCATAGAAAGAACGCTTATCGGATATTTGGTAAAAAATATTAAAATTCCAACAATGGCATCACAATTAAAAGGGCAAAGCTGAAGAAATGAATTGATGTGAAAAAATATTCCAACAAGCATCAAAATGGTTACATCACTCAATTAGATAAGAGATCCTAATCAGCCAGTCTATTACAGTGTGGCGTACGAATTTATGAGGCAAAATGCAAACAGTGGGATTTAGATAAAAGCGAAAAAAAAATATACTGACCGGTACAGTACCATTTTCTATAATAAAACTAATAACTCGCAGCTATCTGTATACGATCAACGACTGTCTCAAGAAACATAAAGTCATTGAACTAATTAAAATTATGACTGCTCATTTTCCTCTCTAGTCTCGTCACTACGTGTCATAATTCATTTCGGTTAATGTGCAGGCGTCGTTAGTCCAGCAGTACTCACACGGAATAGGGACACAATATTAAACGACAATATTTTCCAAGCCAGTAATTGACATGCTTGAACACACAAAGAATGATGGCACACCCGCTAATGATTTAAAACGCCCGTTAATATGGAAATGGCCTTAAACTCTGCAGTTTGTGTCCAGACACCTTCCACAACGAACGCTAAACATCCTAAAAATGTTAGTCATATTCTTAACTTTATTACTTTGCAATCCATCCCTTTGCTTCGATAAATCTGACGTTCTCTATAAACAAGTTTTGGAATATCACAATGACGCGTATGCGAAAGCAGCATATGCATACGACGTTGTGAAAATCATTTACAACTCCTTCCGCCAGTGGTACTTCACTGTCACATTCTGTGAGTTTACTTACTTTGAGAACAGAATCTTAAAATACACGGAACAATACGGCTATGGATACAACGTTATGCTCTTAAATGGTTGTCCAAACTCAAACAACAGTCTTATAAAACCAAGGTTCAACAGACACGGGGAGACTGCCTACTTGGTAACATCGAACGATCTGTCCATCGACGTCAGTGAGACTATTATAACTGCACTGAAGAGGACCGGTCTTTTCAAACCCAGGAGTGCTGTAATTTTTGTCATTAAGACTCCAGTGGAATTGGACAATTACTTTTACCACGCTCTAAATAACCATTTTCAATTGCTATGGAGCAGCAGCTTGACGAACTCCGTATTAATTTTGAAAACAGACCGATTGAAAATGTACGCTTACAATCCTTTCTTTCAAGAAATCAAAGATATAACTGATGTTCAAGACGTTAGTAGCTTGCTCTCTAAGCAATATAATAACTTGTACGGATATGGACTGCGTTTAAGTGTCTTTAGAAAAGTTTATGTATCCGATAAGACAGGACCAGTAGCTTGTGATTCGAACCTCGCTAAAACAGTTATGAAATTTATAAACGCTACTTGCTATCCTTTGTCTCCTAGAGATGAAAGCACGGTTGGTGACCTGCTAGACAACGGGACAGCGACAGGAGTCACTGCTGATCTAATAGATGGCTACACCGACCTTGAACTAAATTCACGAATCCTCAAAAATAGTTACTACGGATACATTGATACTACGTATCCTCTCAACCAAGATGAATTATGTTTCCTTGTCAAGAAATCAGATACCCAATCTACATTCAAGACGACGATTAATTTGATTTCAATGGAAATGCTCTTACTGTTTTTCTTTACCTTTGTCGCTTTTATCATAGTGACGATTTGGGTAAGAAAAGTAGAAAGAAATCTCTTGAATATAAGCGACAAACAGAGCACGGGAGCTACTCTGATAGACCTCATAAAATGTTTCATAAGGCAAACGGTGGATTTCAACTTCTTGGGCCCAGTATTTAGAAGCTTGGTCTTACTGATTGTTGTGTACTCATTGATCATCGACTGCGCCATTGATGTAAGTACTTGCATAATTAATTCATGCATCGCTAACACTCTCTCGTGCTTTTATTTAAAACTATGTTTTCTTTCTAGGGAATTATAACTTCTGCAATAACTTATCCGCGATATAAGCCAGACATTGAAACGATGCAACAATTAGCATCATCCAATTTGACACTTGGAGTTCATAATCGAGATTCCGGGATTTTTAACAACAGCCTTCCCTCAAGTTACTACACGTTGGTACAGAACCGCATTGTGCCAATAAGCGACAAAAAAATTAGAGAAGTTTTAGATAAAAGACAGTATCAGTACGCAATATTGTTAAGAAAATCGGATTCTCAATACGTGTGTAGTAAACCAGCGTACATGCACCATGGAAAACCACTTTTTTACACTATTCCGGATTGTCCTCTACCATGTTTTATAGTGTATGGTCTGCGATATGGAAGTCCATATCTCAACAGATTAAACTACATAATACATCATCTCTTCCAAGCTGGTATTCTACAGTACTGGGGCAAGACAGAAGAATATAACGTAGACCGCAGTCGGCTCAGTGCAATAGAAAATAAAGAAAGAAAACCTTTGAACATCGAAAATCTGCAAGAAATGTTTTATATGCTGGCTATTGGAGAATTTATATGCACCGTAGTATTTATCTTGGAAATACTGTTTCACAAGTTTAATAGAAATTATAAAGAATAGTTTGGATTGTTTACCTTGAGTTTTTCTTGAAGACCCTTATTTGCTGACTTTAAAGACTGAATTTCTATCGTTAATTTCTTTAATTCTATTAATTTGTTTTCATTAAACAGCACATTGTCTGATGGTTTATCTGTTCTAGGTGTTCTTAACTGTTTCTCTAGAAATTCTTCTTTCCTTCTGTGTTCAGTCTTTAAGTTTCTAAGTGTGCTCTCGTTGCGGGCCTTAAGTGCTCGGACCTCGCTCCGCTCGATGTCGAGCGACTTCTTCAAGGTCGCGTTCTCAAGCCTTAACCTTTCGACGAGGCCTTTCATCTTGTTTAAGAATGCTTCGTCGACGGTACGCTTGTGTTCCTCAGCTGCTACGGCGGATATCTGACTGCTGGTGGTCGATGTGTCGGTGGACGCCATGTCGACGTCCCCGGCTTCGTTATCACAATTCGGGACTATGTCTCGACCGTCCGCGGTCTTTGGCCTCGTACTATGATCGTACGGATCGCTTTGTTATCGTATTTCGTATCGATTCGTGCAGTTTCTCGATGCCGGGGTGGTGTTTCCAATTCTGAAATGCAAAACATGTAAATTGAAATACAAAGTTGGAGAAGTGCCAAGCCGAAGTTATTATTGAAAACTTATGTTACGTTATTATTTCTATGTGAGATGCTATATTTAGTTGTATATATAATTACAACTGAACAGATCTGGGAATCTGCTTATTGTCTGCAATAATGAACAATAAAAAATAGGCCATAATCTAAAACATTTGCTCGAGTTTCTATAGTGAAATGAATTAGTTTGTGAAAGAGTCTTTACGCTGGGTGGAAGTAGGGCAGTGCGTGAACAGCTATGTGGGACGATGGCCAGCTAGGAATTAAACAGTAGTCTTTTAATCTTCACCATGTTCTCATTAAACGTTTGCGTGTCCGGTAATCTCTGCGTAAACAATGAAACTCTGCCTTTGTTTAGTACATAATTAGTTAGATCGAGTTTGCTTAGGGTTTAGACAACGTTACATGTGTTTTTGTAATTAGAACACGGTTGTAAAATCTTTTACAAAACTAAGTCCTATTAATATTATATTGATACGTGGAGACTGATTCTAAATGCTTCAAATGTTCTGTGAATAATACTGAATTTAGTTCCTTTCAGTATAAGGTACCTACCCTAAAAATTAAAAAGTCATGCTTCTTTGCACCTCTTATATTGAACAACAGTGATGCACTGAAATCAGCATCCAGTAAAGCTCCATAAAAATGTTCAATAATTAGGCCTACATAAAGGCAACAGACATAGACGTTCACTTCAAAGAACATCTTCAAAAGAAAAGGTAAAAACATGAGTAGTGACAAGTGTTTGGTTCATTTACAGGTCCATTAGAACGAACCATGAAGGAAATTTAAAAAAAAAACATGACGTAATTTTAATACGAATAATTAATGTTCTTCCCGCCTGTCTGACAGAAAGCGCGCGTGATAAGTACGAAATAAAAATAGTAAGGCAATTTAAAGTAGGCCAGTCCGTCACTCGACACTATGACACAATTAGCTAATGGGTTAACAGCACGAACCAATATACAGGTAGCCGGGATACTGGGAAATGTTGCCACCATCATTATAAATAGTCCTAATGCTCTTGAAAACGAAGATCCCAGGCCAGACAGAAGCGCCCAGGTGGATGACATCAACCATGACTGCCGAGACGAGACAGCGACTGAAAAACTCTGTCTATTTCAGAAGAGAGAGCTTAGTGTTGGGAATTGACAGCCAAGAAGGTAATGATAATGAAGGCATTTCACTTGAAAAGTGGTAGACTAAGGGTCAGTTCACACTGAGACGTGACGCGATGAGTAATTGTTTGATCCGATACAATATCGAATTTATTTACTACACAGGTAACATGCGCTGCGCAGCACCGCGCATCTCAGCGTACTTTGACATATGTCAATCCTCGCACTGAAATTATACCTATTCGTGAAGAAAATAAGTACGATAATTGTTCAAAAGTGCGCGCAGCTTTGCGTCACATCACGATGCGGTCTGTACTGAGCCTTATAATGAAGTATAGATAGCTTTTGTTTTCCATAATGTTATAAAGAAGTCAACCAATGGAATACAATGATCGAAATTGACACTAATTCAATGGTATAGCGATGACTGCTAATGATGATGGCGCTACAGGGGAGCCTAATAAATATAAGCTTACGACACAGACGGGAAGTGAGAGGTTGTCTGCTCTAAGAAACTTTAAAGATGCAGTAGGTAGTGGTATGAGCTAGTTTACGCAACATAAAATATTCAAGCTGTTGACATGTTGCAAATGAAATGATAACGTACGGGCATAATTGGTAAACACGGTGCATATTGACCACCCTAATCGCGGAATTAATCCTGATGACGCGTTCCTTAGACGTTTCCTAATTCCAAATAGTTTGATTTCGGAGAGAAACTATATGTACTACGCACAGTTTGCGCATGCTAGCAAGTTATTGGGCTTTCAACCATAAACCAACCATATGTTCGCAACAAAAAATAAAGTGCTATATGTACTACGTTACGAGTCAATAAACTCTACAATCACTATGCAATATATTCAGAGCTCGCGTCACGGCGCTGGCACATAACAGCGCAAATTAGGTCCAATTTAATAAGGAAACGCGCTCAAAGGACGCTTGCAATTGTTACAATTACCAGACCGAATTGAACCCAATGACCTAGTATCTTTAGATGTATGACTAGATTCGCACGATTACGGTTACGGCATGTGGGCATGAATTAATGCGAGAAATTGTGCTTATAATTGTGTTTAATTTAAACAGGGCGCTCTCTGTTAGTTTGGTAGATAGAAAAGAGAAAGAAGATGAAATTAATATAAATAATAAAAAAAATACGATGAGACTGATGCAAAATGTTGTCTGTGATGATGTTCTATCTAGAAAACTCAATAGATGGATGATGTAAAGCACAATGTAGCGCGAAAAACTGTCGCAACCGTTATACATGAAGCATAAGAAATAAGAGGCTTGCAAGATGGAGGACTGAAAAACACCATTAGTATAAAGCATAAATCTTTCGGCAAAAGCTTCTGAGATGATTACATCAGTATTAATAAGATTTGCAGTAGTCATCTCTCTCAAAATATCGCAAACACTCACTCAAACGTGAATCAGATATGCTAGCACTGATCATAGAAATCAGATCGTTTGTCCTTTTCTGTCGTCTGTTCCATTTTTCCATAACCCCATAGTTTCTGTTTCTTCCAATGATAGGGGATAATATCATGGGAGCTATTTTGAACATAAGAGTACAAAATATTTGAAAATCGTGAAAGGAAAATAAAATCTGTTAGTAACCATTTAATTTTCCTTTTACGATTTTCAAATATTTGCAAACATGAAATCTCTGCACACATTTCTGCATGACATTCTGTACACATTTTCTGCTAAAATTTGTAGAAACTAGAATGAGGCCACAGTTTTCACGCATGCTACCGCAGACACCTACACCTGACCTGATTAGGATAAATAGAGTATCTAGACGATTTCGAGCTTCATATATAACCAATTCGTTGCAAATGACATAGGATAGGTATATGATAATCAGGGGGGTCACTATCAGCTCATATAGCAGTATTATTTTAATATTACTTTAGTGTAAGAAAGAAATGAAGCTCCATCTCTTTCGCCGACTGAAGTAAGATTAAAATAATACTGCTATAATATGAGGTGGTGGTAGCGCACCCAGGACTATATTGAAATTAGAAAATACGAATGTACTTAACTGTTTGTTTTGAGTCATACTGAGGAGCTATGAAGTGCCCATTAAACAATAAACTGATGAGGCTTATAGCATTATAATATTGAGACTTGGCAGAAGCTACAATTACTATAGCTCTGTTCAATTGATTTACGAGAGTAACTCTAGTCTCTCTCTCTCTCTCTCTCGAGTCTCGCTATTTTTTTTGGATCCTGCTGAAGATTGTTCAACACATTAGGCTTGGATATCCAGTCATATATCTCTATGTCACAGATTTCATACAACTCAAATCTAGTTTTTAATCGAGGTTCGTAAATTCAATCGCCTGTGACCAAAACCTCCAAATCTTCTAAGTTTTTTTTAGTAACTCTTTAAATAATATCCTTGGTATCCCATCTCATAATACAGTAGACACAATACAGACAGGTAACGTTACGTATTGTGTCGTATATCTAGACAATAATCATATATGTATGACACAGCCACAGGAGGAAGTTGTAAAGCAATGCATGAAATATGTCATGCTTTGTCTGTGCCTGGTCAGACGTAACCAATCAACTCTTCCAATGGAACTTTCGTATCGTAAATCTCCATCTTTAGATTAAGCTAGCAGCCTGTACTTTGTTGAACTGTTCGTTCCACCGGTTATTACACGACTGCCCAAAAAGGAGTGTAATGTTTTCAGGGTTCATGTATGCATGTTGTGAGTTTCTTTAATCCACCATAACTTTTAAATACTTGAACGGCTTTGGATGATGGGTATCGTTAGAATCCTTACATCAGTAAGTGACATAGGCTAGGCTTTTTTGACCTTTTAGATTAAAAAGTGTTCCACAGAAGGGTCCCCCGACTGCAATGACAATTTTATCAACTTGTTTTTTACTTTTTAGTTCGTTTCTAACAGTCGTATTTTTAATGTTTTAATTATTTATTTGTATTGAGTTTGAGGTCTATTACAGGGATTACCAACAGTGGTCATCTACTCGATACTGATTATGGTACAGTATTTTAGTATTGCCCAAGTGGGTGAGATTATAAGAGTCAATTACATTTTCAAAAGCAGCTAAAAACCTATTAGTATAGAATACAGTATGAAGGGAGCTCAATACGTCACTTTTGGATTGATTGAAATTTTTTCTTCTCTCTCTAGTGAACATTACAGTAAATAGGAATCCTGATATCAGACATGATGAGGTAACCTTGCGTAGTTGAGTCTATAATTCGGTTTCAATGTTCTGATTTCCACAGTAGCCAGTACTGCGTATACATTCTCAGATCAAGATTTTGCTATCAAAGATTTGCGCCACTCACACGATACAGTTATTCGAACGCCGAACCATATCTTACGATCCTATTGTTGGATCTTATTAGGTTTAGAAATAACTGTAACTCAACAATGTATCCTAACAATCGACAGTGTTAAAATATAACGAGCCGATACATTCTACTTTCTTTCTCCGGAGACGAGAATAGTATGTAATACAATTCAAAAATAATCATGCATCAGTGAAAGTGCTTGTCATTAGCACAATAAAACTGACCAAGAATTAATTCTCACCCAAGAAACAAGGAAGTTTTATAACAAGCCGTTTCCCCGTAATATTTCCAACTTCGACCCTTCTTCCGTTGCCTAGCAACCGACAAAGCAAACATAAATATTTACGTTTTTCTTGAAGCAAATCTTGTGCGGTCATTGAACCTTTCCAAAATACGTTTTTGGACCGACTGATTTAAAGGAGGCGTTATTTGTAACGGTTTCGGACAAGTAAATGATCGGTTGATTGAATGATTCCTAAAAGATTCTGTGGTAGGTTGATTTGCTACTTAACGTTATAAAACATCTAACTAACTTAAGATTCCAATAACTAACAGAGACCGAAACCATTCCAGCAAATAACAGAGCCAAAACTTAAAAAAAAAATGTAACACTGATTCTTATATTTTGAAAGTGCAACATTTGCTTTTGTTTATTTATCAAAACATCGTGTTTCCGGCAATAGAGCCACGATGTTGTTTTATTCAGCCTAAGCCAGTGTTATCGGCACATAAATCCTTGATTACAGTTGTCAAAAAAAAAAAATCCGCATCGCCCGAATTAATGCAGAAATAACTATTACAACGTCCTTCACAGCTCTCGGCTTCTGCTAAATACTTTATGGCGACGAGCCAAGTGTGCTTCACATCTGACATTAAACTGGACTGGAGACCAAATCGCTTTCTACGTCAATGATGCAAGGGCGTTGTAAACAGAAACTAAACATACTTCGTGCCCAGTTTATCTTGGCAGTTCACGGCGGCGCTGCTTGCAAAAGTTTAATGTCAATATCAATACATTTATTTTAGTTCCCTTTTTCACCACATGCCAGGATAATCTGGCCCTCCACACAGACAGTTTGTTGCTTCAACAAGATTTACAGTGAAACTGGCGTTTTATTTTGCTTTTGAGATTTAACACATGCATCATTGAAAGAAATACTTACTCGGATTTTTCATACTTACTTACTTTCTATAGGCAACTGAGAGCAAGATACAGTTGTTGATCTCTCTTTTTACGCTAGTTAGTGGCTGCGTAAACAGAACGACTTTGCAATTCAAGTGTTGAACGTGTTCACGGTAATGTCTTAACATACGAGTGACCAGTTAATTCTGCTCGCGTGCATAATTTTGTCTTCATATCTTAATAATTGGCTGCATAATTACAATACTTGTGCATTAGCTGGAACTTTCAAATGGCGAATGTAAATCAAGATCCGGATATTGGTCCTCTCTTGGCGCGTATTTTACTATCTATAGTAATCTGGACATTACATAATTGGTACTTATTCTTAGCGTGGACGCAGGAATCCTTTGTATTGGGAGAAGATTTACGCATTGTGAATTTAGCAGTGTTAACGAGTTCCCGACTATGTTGGTTGGAATTGTTGATCAGCCTTGTCGTAAAGCTATTCTCACATTCCTTTCGAAATGCTATTCTCACGTCATTTAAGTATTAAACAAAAAGCTTATTGGCAAAATGTTTGGCTGGAAAGCTCTATTTAAGTATTTAATTTATAATTATTATGATAATTATAATAAGTATGTAACCGCAGGGCAGCATGTGGCGAGCTGTTGGGCAGTAGCGACCCCACGGACCCTACCTCCCGGTAGAAGTCTTGTTCTTCACCTCTGGCTTGCCTTTATTGGCCGGCTGGAGTGAACACTGACGAGGAACAGAGCTCCCACCTCATTCTTGCCTTGATTGGCCGGCTTGAGTGGAGATTCGCTAGAGCAAATGTTCTTGGAGGAAGGAAGTATTCCAGTAAGATGCTGGTAGGGATCTTGACCGTACTTCCAGGATTGTCCTGATAGCCGTGGAATACCTCTCCACTCCTCTCAAGCACCTCAGGAAGTGTTGCCCCCTTGTCGCTACGTCACTATGTGCTAGCGACCGTTTTCGGGGGCCCATTATTGAGTGTGCAAGTCACCCCCTGCCATTTTTATCCGTGTATATATAAAACATTGATCAGGCAGGGGCCATAGTCCTTCCATAGTTTCAGGTTACCAGTCCACTTTAGCCACCCAAACCCATAGTTCAATATCTTTGTTTCCCTATCCTGCAATAGTCCTACTCCAACCGGGGATTGTCCTTGGCTGCACTTGTCTAGTGTGAACAGGGATAATCGTTGGTTGGTGCCTCATTCCATTAAAAACATCTAACGGGCCTCTGCGAGTTGGCTTCGGCCCCTAGTACGCCTTCCAAAGGTCCGGGACCCCAGGGTCCCGAAGTATGTAAACAAATAAGTATGTAATAATATTATAAATAATAATTACCATTAAATAACAACTAAACTTGAATCGTAACTCTAACACGATATATCACAATCTGTTTCATTTTGGTTGTGTGTTCTGTTATATTTACGTTGTTGAGCAGACAAATTTTTCAAACACTTATAGTAATGGAATAGCAATATCCTTCAAAATGATTCGGATTGTGATGATCCGTGTGATACGCAATTAGGGTGCGGGTTTTATTAGGAAACGTTAGAGACAGCTGTAGAATTAGTTGAAGCATTTGATCGGATAAGTAGGTACCTACATGTAGGTACTAATTATATATAAGTAGATGTAGCAGGGTTGTATGTAGCAACCTACGCAAACTGCTCTCAAAGTCTCAAACATTATTTGTCATTTACTTTACCATTTACAGTTTCCGAGAGCTCTGGTGAAATACTTAACTATGCCAATTGACTGGGGTTTATGTAAAAACGTTGCCAAACGTCAAAAATGTATGGTTATTATATTACAGTAGCTAATTATTACTTAATTTTAAGCAACGTTTATAAATAAATAAACTCCAAAGTTTAAAACTTGCTGAATGTTATTATATGCTTAAAAGAGTTTCCTTAACTTTTTTTTTGTGTGTCAAGTAAGTATTAATTACATATTATGAACACACGACTACACTTCAAGCTATACATTTCCAGTATAAGCTGACCTCGCATTGTACGGAAATCCTATACAATGCGAGATCAGCTTATACTGGAAATTTATAGCTTGATGTGAAGCTGTATGTACCCAAACATTAGGCCTTTCATGTTTTTTTTTTAAATTCATTTCGTTACAATTTGCATTTGCAACAACTGAAAATTGTAATAAATACGTAAGTAGGTTTGTTTGTGTCTCTTTCCGACATTTATTTGCATTTTTAGCATATTCATTGCAAAAGAGTAGGAACATAAGCGAATGTGTTTCATGCGTAATTTATTGCACACGAACTTGTGTGTGTTGAATCACTATACTGAACCATCTGATGGGTAGAGTCATACCATTTCCTGCCAGGGTTGCGGGAAAGTCCGAAAGGGATACCGGGACCATGGCAACAGGCAAATGAAGGAACACGGGTGGGTTTTAGTCAGAAAAAGTCTGACACGCCCTTCCGCTCCGCCCAGAGCGGGAGAAGCCATTGGATGACTACCCAAACTCAAAAAAAAAAAAAGAGTCATACCATTTGTATAGTTAGGTCACACTATTTTCTAAAATTTTGTTCCTGGGACTTCAAATTAATTAAGTATAAGTCAAAATTTCGTTGGTATGATACAAATCTGATCAAAACTATTCTGTAATGATAACAATTTGTGCACACTGTTTGTTTCTAAAGCAGAGCCTTTGAGCCTAATAAGACTTGAGGGGTATGAAGAACAAGGCGTAAAGTTCACTCATCCTCTATAGAAAAGGGAGGATCCTCCGACCAGACGGGTGTCGTGTCTGGCGGGCAACTGCCCAACGAATGATGAAGGCATATTTTATATAATACTAGCTGATGCACGCGGCTTCGCCCGCGTGGATGTCGGTTATTATATATTAAAACCTTCCTCGAGAACCACTCTATCCATTGGTGAAAACAGGATGAAAATCGGTGCAGTAGTTTTTGAGTTTATCGCGTACAGGACGACAGACAGACACAGCGGAGGACTTTGTTGTATAATATGTAAGGATGTACTATAATCAGATAATCACTCAACGCACTACAATCGATGTTGTTCAGTCTAGCTCTGTAACCATTTCTACATAGGTACCTACGTGACTTCTAACTGCTTTATCAATTCGTAATAATTCACTGACGATGGCAAATCGAATTCTTTACACGATTTTATCAATTTATATTAGAAAAGACACTACAAGGCCTTCATTACAAACACAGAGACTTATGTGTCGAGGCAGCTATTCTACTTATATATGCAGTCGTTTTTGAGTTTATCGCTAACAGGACGACAGACAGACGCGGCGGAGGACTTTGTTAATAATTATGTAAGGATGTCGACCACGGGGTAAACTCTAACTGCGTGATGCAGGATTTTGTGTGACGTCAGGATTTTTTTGTGACGTCATGTCTTTGATGCGTAGTTCGCATGTAGAGGTCGCCACAAGACAGCTAAAAGGTAACACTAGCTGCCGCCAGCGGCTTCGCTCGCGTGACATCTTTATAAATTATAGCCTATCTTACTCGGTGATGTTCAAAGAATCACTCTTTGGTGATGCTATAGCATTCTATTTGTGACAGAATTTTTTAAATCGGTCCTCTAGTTTTTCAGTTTATTACAAACAAAAAACAAAACTTTTCGGTTTATAAATTAGTGTAGATTTCATAGATATAAGAACTGGTAGATTTACTCAACATTGCGAATGACTTCCAAGTACCAGCAACCGGGAGGTCCATTACCTCCAGCTATTTCTAGAAAAAAGCTTCACTATAAAGTCAGTGACCAGCGTAAAGCTTGGATCCGGATCCGGACTGAAATAGGTTCCGGTCTGAACCAGGCAGCCGGCGCACCTCTATAACTAGTCTAATAAAGATAATTAATACTGATACCTGATTTAGTTAGTTCACCTTTAATCATTGAGGAAGTACACTATTTCCTGGAACATTTATGTTACAAAAAAATCAACCTAAAAAAACAACGTAGCCCAGTAGCACCTTAGTAGGTACCTTCGCGCAGACCGCTGTGTTAGGTAAGGTTCCAGGTCCAGAACTGTCAGAATGTTTTTTTTTTACTAATTTCGTCATTTTAATTGAAATGCACTTGGTAAGATACGAACGCAATTTCTTTTCGACTTTTGATTGATATTACGAAAATTTTAGAGCTCGTGGCTACGTAATAACAGCCGCACGGGTCGTTCCATCAGGTTAAGCTACGCTTGCCGGGGTTGGTCCGTGGATGGGTGACCATCTTTACATACCGAGACTCCTCCGTGCCTCGGAAAGCACGTTAAGCCGTTGGTCTCGGCTGTCATTTGTGGATCTTTGACAGTCGTTACGGGTCGTCAGAAGCCCGAAAGTCTGACAACCAGTCTTACCAAGGGGTATCGTATTACCCAGTTACTGGGTTGTGGAGGTCAGATAGGCAGTCGCTGCATGTAAAATACTGGTATTCAGCTGCATCCGGTTAGACTGGAAGCCGACCCCAACATAATTGGGAAAAGGCTAGGCAGATGATGTTAGCTACCTATTTCATAAATCCAACTGGATAATTGCGTAATATCGCAATGCCTTTCATTTTGACAGTAGGTACAGCCACGTTCATTGCGTTATTTACGTTGCTGTGTAGACGAATTTTTCAAACATGTGAAGCAATGGATTAGATTTAACCTTAAAATCCGTCGGAATGCGATTGAATCTGTGATACGCAATTAGGGTGCAGCAAAGAATCACTAGATATCTATTATAAAATAAAGTCCTCTGCCGCGTCTGTCTGTCTGTCTGTTCGCGATAAACTCAAAAACGACTGCACCGATTTTCATGTTGTTTTCACCAATGGATAGAGCGGTTCTCGAGGAAGGTTTTAGTATAATAATAACCGACATCTACGCGGGCGAAGCCGCGGGCATCAGCTAGTTTAGAATAAAATTGGAAAGAATTAGAAATGTTGGAAAAAAACATGTTAGCAGTGACACGTGATATTGTTTTTAGTATTTAGTTAAGGTGGCTTCACTCTACTACAATAACTTTGAACATGAAATAATGCTCAAAAAATATTGTCATGAAGTCGTGCAAAATTATTCTCGATACTGTTAAGAGCTAAGTAATAATATTTGCTTTATTTTCAGGTAAGTTTTCAGGCAACTAAAGCTCATATAAAATACACAAAATAATCTTACAAAATAAAAAATTAATATATAAAAAAAAAAAATAGGTTTTGCCCGCGGCTTCGTCCGCGTAAAGGTTGGAAATTCGTCCCACGGGAACGTAGTACCAGGATAAAAGTATCGTATGTCCTCCATCCAAGTCATGGTCTACCTGTATCCCAAACATCGAAATCCGTGCAGCCGTTAAGGCGTGAATAACTAACAGAGAGACAGATAGCGTTACTTTCGAATGTACAGATTGCTGCTCCGGTTGCACGTAATCTAGGACTCTTCTGAAATACGAATCAGCATGGACAAGTGATGGGCCATTGTGTGTGTAGTGACCTTTTCTCACCAACTAAACGATATGCATGCAATAATACTTTTCTTGCCTTGATACTGGACTACCATGAACCATCAAGGCCTCCAGCCCACGCAGAAGACACGCTCGTGGAGTTGACTTTGTTCTGAAATGTATGTAGGTACCTAAACCTAAGTAGGTATAGTTTGTTCCAAAAGTATCTGATGAAAATGTAAACAAATGGATCAGAAAACAAACCTCTGCATGCTAATTTGTAGTGCCGCAAATTGAGTGCTTTGATTTATTATTATTCGACTATTATATTCGACTTCGAACCGCAAAATTCGGATTTTAAATCTCCTTAATGATGTTTTGTATTCGACAATTATTGAGGTTAATTTTATTCGTCGATGATTTTTCCATTTCAGTTTAATAGTAATTGTTGGAAAACTGGTGAGATGTAAAGTTGAAACCTTTTAAATACAGATGAATGCGTTACTATTTCCCTTTTGTAAGTGACTGCCTAAAAAAATAATCTTAACAGGGTTTATTTACACTTTCGTCTGTAATTTTTGGAACAGACCCTATTGTTAATAGTTTACACCTACCCTCTGAAATCCGGGATCATGCAACCCTACGTCATGTTGCATGATTTCGGAGGGATATGACGTTTGGCAGATGGATTGGTTAGTGGATGAATCATCGCATTTGATTAGTTTAACAGGCAGGAGTAGCAAGTCCTTTTAGTTAGTACACGTAGTAAGAGGGTGACCATGCTGGCCGAAAACTTTGCAGCTTCAGTGATTTTTGCGGGGAAGCCCCAAAGGGATACCGGGACCTTGGCAACAGGCAACTGAAGGAACACGGGTGGGTCAGTAAAAGTCTGACGCGCCTTCCCACTCCGCCCAGAGCGGGAGAAGTTATATGATGATTTTCCACCCTCAAAAAAAAACAAGCAAAAAAAAAAAGCTTCAGTGATTTATAAGTGACGTACACAATGTATTAAGTTATAAATACAGTGATGGTATACCCAGATATTTTCTTTCTTCTTATATTTATTTAAGCAGTTACTAAATGATCCGGTGAACTTAGTACCTACCTACCACCAGAGACAATAAATTTAGATTTTTTCGATTTTTCGGCTGTTCCTTGATCTTTTCCTACTGAGGCGGAAGAAACAAAAAAAAAAACAAATCGGTCGAGCCATTTTGGAGATTTTGCTAGACTTACGCACGGCAAATGATATTATATTATATACCTTATTATGATATTATATACCTTAGATATATGTAGATACCTACAATTTTTCTTGTTTAAACTTACTCCAATATTGTGTCTCACTCACACACACTAAATGAGACTCGCAGCACATGCTTTTGTTCAATTTCAGTGACTTCGAGCCGATGTCACATCTCATTTTCGTAGACAGCTGATTAATGTATATTTAGATAAGAAAACAAAAGAAATCTTGTCGTCTCAACCAAAAGTTTTGGAGAATGAAAATTAATGTAGCATGTGACAAGAAAATGGTTAAATATGAAAAATGCCTGAAAAGATCAAAGAATTGGTTTTGATATTATCATAATTATGCTAAGCTAGGGCTGGAGGATGTTGATAGCTTAGGTATTGGATTCGGTATTTATCACCCTTTTAAATCGACTTAATAGTTCAAACATAATTATATAACACTAGCTGATGCCCGCGACCTCGCCCGCGTGGATGTCGGTTATTATATTCTAAAACCTTCCTCGAGAACCACTCTATCCATTGGTGAAAACAGCATGAAAATCGGTGCAGTAGTCTTTCAGTTTATCGCGTACAGGACGACAGACAGAGGCGGGGGAGAAATTTGTTTTATAATATGTAAGCATAACATAACACCAAACCTGTATTCCCCGAAGGGTAAGCAGAGGTGCACCTATAGTACACCCACATTTCGCCAGTTATGTTTAAGTTTCTTATTAGGGGGTGAACCTATTGCCATCAACCGAGCACAAATCCAGACTCCGAGCTGTTACTGAGAAATTCCAGATGTTAAACCCAATAACGCTTCGTTCGACCCAGGAATCCAACCCAGGACCTCATGGCACTAGTGCTTGCGAACACTAGACCAATAAAATAGACATAATTTACGTTAATGGAACAGAAAGCTAATACCAGGTGAAAAATCCTAACATATAAGTTATTTCGTTAATAATATCGATTATCACCGTGAAAAGGAACACGTCAGCATGTTGACATTGTAAATGGTTGAAACGCTAGGGCAACCAAATAAAAGTTTGGGTGGGGTCGTTACCCCAGGGTTATAAATGTAGTAATATGTCACGCGATCACCCAAAGGCTTGTCAATCTTCAACCTCAGACCAAATAAAAACCAAGACAGAGGGCTGCGAACAATACAGTGAACAATGCCAAATCTACACCTCCACTCCGTGCATGCTCACACGCTCACATTTACAATCAAACTACACCTCACTAAGTGGACACAAATGTTTACGAAACCAGACTCACGTGTTGATAGCGCTCTGTCTTGGTTTTTTATTTGGTCTGTCTACAACTACTTTTACTATAACTTTCGACGGAAAACATCCCCTTCTAGCGCACAACAGCTTATTAACTTTGGTAGGTAACTTATTTTTTACCTACTTAAATTCACTACACTTACTCAAGTCCTTACCTAGACCAAGTCCTGTAGTCCTAGTGCTAAGTAAATCTACTCATGTAAGGATCATTTAAGTTAATAATTGCATCAACAATCACCGGTCTAATGGATTTACCGCTGAATTATTTTTTAAACCAACAACAAAGTAACAGCAATATTAGATCTCATCTCTGTTGATTTATACGAGGTCTTTGTCCAGTGAGACGTTGATCTAATCATTATCTACATGGTACATGTCATGTGCAAGTGCTGTTCCACTCGGTTCTTCGAATCTAATGAAAAATTTATGAACTATTAATAAATAATCATAGCTAATCATACTTGCCTACTGATTGATTATTGCTTTATGAATAACTAATCAGTGAATAAAAAATATTACAGGTTTTTACACAATACTTTGTGCTCCATATCCATACATAACTTATAAATAGACATAAAAAGAAAATTAAACCAAAATACCTTCTAAAAAGAATCCACAAAAATATCCTCAAAAATGCACTAAAACATTTGTCACCCCGTTAGTCTGAAACACTACAATTTAAATTGAGAACATCGAATCAACGAATCGAATCGCGTTACGTCGTTTCCCGTTCGAAATGTAATATAAAAAAAATTAAAAAACAAAAATGGCGCGGTTTTCGTATCACGTGGGAAGTTAGGTTTTGGTTATACTTATAAATAGGGGGTTTTGTTTGCCGTCGCGGGAAACGACAGGCGGACCGCGCGGAGTGGACGTCGAGACTGGCGCTCGAACGTTTTCAGTGGGCGGCCGCACCGCCCAGCCGGTGAGTGACGCTGGCGCACGCGTCATGCAAAAGTGAGACAATTCCTCCTTGATCCTAGCACTGAAGTTACGTTTTCAGGAAGTTGTGAACAAACGAACTTTGATAGAAAGGGCGAACTTCGCACTAAACAAGTTTCAGGCTTACTTACAGAATAAGGGGCAAAACTTAGTTGAAATGCTCAAGAAAGAAGGAATAAAAGCAGCAGTGGGGAAAGAAACTCCTTCGACCTTATTGAAATTACAGATTTCAAGAAAATTTGACGCCTGGTTTAAGTGGTTCTCTTATTAGGTACTTATAGATACTTCCAGCACTTCCCACTAAGCATCATGAATTACTTATGCTTAATTATGCTTATGACTTATTTACCTAATAACTAACGTTTATAAAGAAAAATGCATTGTCCTAGTGAAAATTTTGAACCCGATAATTTATTAAAATAACCGTGCACGCCGCGAGCACAATAGTATGTACTACACACGGCTACACATTAAGCAATACATTTCCAGTGTATGCTGACCTCGCATTGTGCGGAAATCCTATACAATGAGAGATCCGTTTATATTGGAAATGTATAGGTTGATGTGTAGCCGTGCGTACCTAGCTACAGATTACTGAAGTACTGAACACTTTCCGACAATAGCGCTGTGCTTCTAATCACACACTTGTAGGTCGTTATTCAAGGTAGGTACTCAATAAACTATATCAATCAAACAAACAAGCGTCAAGTACCATTCTGTGTAGTACCTTACCTAGCAAAGCTATCATGCTTTTTACTGTGAATCATTACAATTTACATTTTCAAATTATTTCAATAATTTCCCAATCACCATCCCTCCCCATCCATCCCCTCATCTACCCTTGTCCCAATGTTATTTGGTGACGGGATCGGCGCAATCCGTTTTTTTCTACCACTCTCCCCTGTCAAACGTCACGCTGTCATTCACTCCCTTCTCCTTCATAATCATTTCCTCACAGTCCATCCATCTTTTTTTTGGCCGTCCTTCCGGAAACAAAAAAAATGGATTCCATATTAACTCTAAAATCGCGCCACTAATCAATGACTCACTGAAATACCGACCAAGGTGTGAAATCACAATTAAGTGCTAATTTATAGATTTTGCTTGTTTTTTATTTTGACGATTTTCATCACAGCCTTTTCGTACAAGATGTTCTACCGTTGTCGTATAATACTGTTCTTATGGGTACAGTACGTAATCAATACCAATCACTTACCTTAAATCTTTGACGTTTTCGAGATGCACCATTCCATTTGCGATTAATTGAACCAAAACTGAACAACTGCTTCTATGCAAATTCCTTCTCACATAAGTATTCTTTCTTGATGTTTTTTTTTTTTTTGCTCTCTCTGCGAAACAACTGTTACTATTATTAGGTAAACATACATAACATTGAAATGTATCATTTATAATCTTATGTAGATATATCAGTTTATCTCTTGTACGTGGAAACTTACAAATGCACAATTTTGCGATAACTAGCGTCCATGTTTTCATTTGGTGAAAGATTATTTTCCATGTTTCCACTATATATCAGATTCACAAATTATCAGAAACATGCTTCGTTGAATACTTTAGTTTTCACTTTCCTAAACCAGTTAAAGTATTATGCACTTTCTATGGGCAATAAATAAAAATGCCCGAGCACTACAGATATAAATAAGGAACCAACTGAAGTATCACAGTTATCTGGAGAACTAATAAGAGCAATCTCCATCAGATTAACTATTGTACTTAGATACACAGACGACACTAAAAACTTAAATGCTGGCAGAAATCAAACGGGAATTAATCGTAATTTAAACACCCAATCTTCGATCTCTTCGCAAACAAACTAGACAAACACTAAAACCCAATTAGATCCGTGCTTAATCGAATGAGTAATCAATTACCGACGTTCTTGTTGCGCTCACGCATACCGCCGTACATTTTCATTGGTCTAACTACGCCCGATGAGCGAATTCAAAAGCTATTGACCTAAAAATAACTCAGCATCAGCCAGAGAAAGAATTGTTTACTATACCATCTCTGTTCACGCCTGGAGTTTTGACTTGAACTTTATGTACACAAGCTTATTATAAACTTTAAAAAGTTTTCATAGTGATGCGAGTTTTTATCGATAAAATACCAAGGTGCGATCATGAATCAACGTGCGTTCTTTTTTCAAAATGAGAAAGAAGGTTGCAAAATTTAAACCTCTTTCTATCGCAATGGCACATTGCAAAATATTAACTAAGTATCAAATTATTATCTACTGATCATTAGATAAATAGTATATCTAGACTAGATAAATAAGAACTTGCTTAAACCTTAGAATTTAGGCAGATTTCAATAGAAAACTCATCAAGAATTAATACAAAATTACCTACGTTGTTTATAAAAACACAAACAAGGGCACACGCCCTGACAAATGACCGAGTTTATTAATCATATTTATGGCGCAGTATCTGTTATACGATACGTTAAATATCTGTTACATTATAGTGAAACATGCGGTCGTAGTCACCTTTATCATTGTATGATGTAAGTACCTAATTCTCCGTCTAGCGTTCGTATTGGGTTTCTTTAAAACCTCAACAGTGTTCGAAATAAGATTACAGCATATTTATATTTAAAATTACTGCTAACAAAGGACTGTTTGGTACAAATATAGGTACCTTCCTTTAAAAATAAAAGGTGGCCCGCTAAGCGAGGTCTAAAGAAACATTTTAGAAGCCTCTCTCCAAGGGCTTCCTGAAACACCCTCATGTATATGTTCAGCGATTATATAGGGTTTAGGAGCTAGACGGTTTTTTTTTTCTGCTTAATTGTATCCAAGAATGTACCATGAAAAATGGATTTCTCCAAGCGGAAACACATAAGTACTTACAATACTTTACTAATACCAAGTATGAAAATGGTGCTAAGTATGTACTAACCTGTAATGCGCTTAGTTTGATTATAATATTAGTAGCACCCGTAGTACGTAATCTACTTTGTTTTTAAACTAACAAAGGGGCTTTTGTAATCTCTAATACTTACCTGACATTATTTGATTTTATTGAAATAACTGACTAAATATTTAAATTATCTCGTAAACGATATTGCTTGGGGTACACCCTTAAGCAGAATAAATAACAGAAAAGAAAGCGATATAAATTCATGCGTCAAAGTATCGATAAGATTGTATCGATGAAGTATCCATAACTCTTTCCTAATCCCGTTGGAAATCAAAAACAAACGCTGAAGGGTTACTACACAAACTTTACTATTATCGGAAACAGGAGAAAGTAGACTTTCATGCCAAAGAAATACAGAAATGAAGTACGCAAATGTGCTTTTACGTTACTTCCTTGAAAGTTCCAACAAACCAATTAGGGCTGTATGTATAGAGGATATTACCCAGACATAGGATAAAAGTTAAATTAGGCATGTTAGGTACTTACATGTAGTACAGTTTCGTACACACGGCTACACATCAAGCTATACATTTCCAGTATAAGCTGACCTCGCATTGTAAGGCAATCCTATACAATAAGAGATCAGCTTAAACTGGAAAATTATAGCTTGATGTGTGGCCGTGTGTACAGTAGTGCTTCGTTAAATCCATATCCAAACCATTCATTCCACCTCTGTAGATCTTCTCACCTGGACATGAGTTGCCTTGGGTAACCTGGTGCCGTAATATCAAGTATTAATGTCACCATTTTTCCAGTGTGAGAAAGTGACGGAGCTAGACAAGGCCGCTAGCACCATCCCGTTTTCGCAGTGGAATAATGATGGCATTAATACTTCATAATACTACCCCTGAACGTCTTTAAACAGACTCCGGACCCAGGTTGGCCGAAGCAAAGAAAACCTGTTCCTTCAGGTGGAGATTCATACAGGACCCGCCTTGGAGTGTAAATGTGGTGCTGTTTGACAAACGATGGGATAGGTACTTAATATCATGTCCTGCGTGTCCTGTCAGCTGCGTGTTACAGGAACTGATGGACGTTAGTGATGGCGCCAAACACGTGGCCGAATTCTGAGCGGAGTCCATTTAGATTGACATCGACAAGCTAAGAAGAAGAATGTAAGTACATCCAAGGGTCAAGCTCATAACGACATAGACAATTCTGCCTGCAAGCAAGTGCAAATGAGGCTTTTTATGCTTTATGCATTTTGAAATAATGAGCTGAGCATTTCTCCAAAAATCCTAATCCTAAGTCACTATCCTTACATATATTAAAACAAAGTCCTCCGCGGCGTCTGTCTGTCTGTCGTCCCGTACGCGATAAACTCAAAAACTGCTGCACCGATTTTCATGGTGTTTTCACCAATAGATAGAGTGGTTCTCGAGTAAGGTTTTAGTATATAATATAATAACCGACATCCACGCGGGTGAATCCGCGGGCATCAACTAGTAATATTATAAATCCGAAAGTAACTCTGTCTGTCTGTATGTTACCTTTTCACGCCTAAACCACTGATCGGATTTCGACAAAATTTGGCAAGAAGATAGATGCGAACCTTGGGGAAGGACTTATGCTACTTTTTATCGACATACCGCGCGGGCGAAGCCGCTGGCGGAAGCTAGTAGCACATAAAATCTCTCATTTGTACAAGTGACCAGTTAGGTAGTGGAACTTAGGCAGTTTCCAGCCTACACTTGTTGACGAGAATAAATTGAAATTATCATTGACCGTTGACCCTTCAGCTTCAGCCAGACTTTTGTTAAGATTCATACATTTTATATTCAAGCTGAATATCCCGAAATTGCCAACATCCTTCCTACTAGGAATCAGGAAGGTAGGTACCTATCTACATACATTTAGGGGCTCCCCCAGAGAGGCGCGAGGCGACAGGGCGACGCGAATTCAACAATTTCTACGAAAACTTCATGGAAATTGTTCTACCGGAGTCGCGTCGCCACGTCGCACGGAGGGCTGAAAATCGGCTTTCATAGACTTAGGGATTTCAATTTGCAAGTGCTTGTTTTTATGCTGGATATCGCTTCTATTAGTCATTACTATGTACAAAAATGACACCCGAGTTAATTCTGCCCAAAAACGAAGGAAATATATTTTTTTTACGAAAAATTTGTATGAAGCTAGTAAGAAAAATCGAATTATCTCCTAAACGGTATGTTTAACCGTAATATCCTTGGAGGTGGTCATAGTGCTAATTATTTATGATTTTTTGGTTGCCGATTTGACGAAAAATTTAATGCCGTTTTTTTTTTAAAAATCGTCAAAATATTTTTATTTATTTTTACATGTAAAACGAGACATTTTAAATATGCTTGTTGTTTCTTCGGATCCTTTGCTAAGTGCACAAAGGCCTAAGTTAGATGCCAAGAAAAAGCAGAGCTTTTTTGCTGAAACTCTCGACTTAATTCAATTTCAGGAAACTGAGTTCGAGTTTTTGGATATATCCAATCTGAGGGCCAATTCTCGTACTTAAAAAACATTTACATGCAAGTCGCAATCTGTCAAACTTGTCAAAAATTTTGGTAAATTGATGGTTATTTTGACAGATTGCGAATGAGATGCGAATGTGAACGTTCTTAAAAATTACGGGAATTGCCCCTCTGGATGCTGACTCAGAATTGGAGTCTGACAACGAGAGTGATAAAGAAAATTTGTAAAAAATTATATATGTACATATTTGTAAATTTGTATTTGAGTGTGTTTGGGTTTTTTTTGTAATATTTAATGATATTTTGTCTTTTTTTATTTATTTTACTTTATTTTACAAATGCTTAGTATTCATTCCTTAAATTAAATTATTTTGTATATAATATAACTTTATATGTTACTTAAATAAGAGTTTGATAATCTTTTTTTATTTAAATTAATAAAAATGTGTCAAAAAACAGCAATTTTTTTATTTAATTTTTCTTGTTTTGTGTGTTCTTAATATTTGGGTTAATAACATATCGAACTTTTTAACTTGGACACTAAAAGGGATCGTTTTACATGTAAAAATAAATAAAAATATTTTGACGACTTTTTTAAAAAAACGGCATAAAATTTTTCGTCAAATCGGCAACCAAAAAATCATAAATAATTAGCACTATGACCACCTCCAAGGATATTACGGTTAAACATGCCATTTAGGAGATAATTCGATTTTTCATACTAGCTTCATACAAATTTTTCGTAAAAAAATTATATTTCCTTCGTTTTTGGGCAGAATTAACTCGGGTGTCATTTTTGTACATAGTAATGACTAATAGAAGCGATATCCAGCAAAAAATCAAGCACTTGCAAATTGAAATCCGTAAGTCTATGAAAGCCGATTTCCAGCCCACCGTGCGTCGCGTCGGTGTCGCACCGTCGCGTCGCGCCTGTCTGCGAGAGCCTTGAAAATGTAATCCCGTAATTAAATTTAATGTGGTTACAACAAATAACGTGCAGTGTAGGTACCTACGTATGCGGATGAGGGCATTATAATAATTATTATAGTTGCTAAATAGGTACAATTGAGGAAAAATAACTCAACTATGAAAATATTGGAACACGACCCATGAAACGACTAAGGTTTTGGTACACATTGTTTTTTGCATACGATTCTTTACACGTTAAATAAATACTGATTTATTTGTATGAATTATATTAAAACTTTACTGTGCTTTAAATACAAGAAACACATTTTTTTATAAGTAGGTTACTTACTTATTCTTATCTAAATATAAACTTATCAAGGTACATATCAATCATAATTTTAAACCCATAGCAAAATATTCGTAGGGAGATATAATTTATGGGTTGGCTCTAAAGACCCGTAAAATGGAACCGACCTCATATCCTCTCCATTTTACAGAAGACTGATAATCGGAAGTGGCGGCCGCTAAGCAAAAGACGACCGATTCTTAAAAAAACAAAACGCACTGTTATTAAGCGTTGCAGTTGCCTAGTGTTCTCCTCAAAGTGATATAATAAAGTAATAGCTCACCGTGCGTATGCACTGGCGAAACATTACAACAAAATATGTTGAAATCTCTAGTTCCTGTCAAAAATTGTATGGAACATTGACAGAAAATAGAGATATCAACATGTTTTGTCGTAAAAGTTTCGCTAGTGCAAACGCACGGTCAAGGTAATTAAACGCTATTTACGCTATGTTCTGTATTGCCAGAAAATGCAATTATGTTAATAGAAAGGAAAATAAAGTTACTGCTGTTGACATTGGACCCCCAACGAATATGAGACAAATCATACATGTAATCAAGAATCCAGAAACAGGCCAACTCGAAGGATTACCAAAGAACATGTCTAAATTGTGGAACAAACTCAATAAGCCCAATAAACGAATCGAAGGCCTTGAGGGTCAAGGTGATTAAGTAACAAAGTAACTAAAAGCTTTAGATAAATAAACGCCATGTTCTGAACTGCCAGAAAATGCAATTATGATAAAAGAAAAAAAGAAAACCTACTTCTTTTGATATGGGATCTCCAACGGATATGAGATACTTAAAACCTTTACACATACAATCAAGATTTGGAAACAGACCAACGCGAAGGTTTGCCCAAGAACATGTCTAAACTATGGAGCAAACTCAATATAAGAAACAATGGCCCTGAGGTAGCCTAGAAAAGCGCCAAGTTTTACATTGCCTAAGTACTACAAAAGAAAATCGACCAAGCTTGCAGAGTAAGCAAACTAAAATGGCTGTGGGCTGGCTATGTTTGTCGAAGGACTGATTGCCGGCGGAACAGACGAGGAGTGAAGACCGCGTTTCGGAAAAAAGATAGAGCACCAATACGTAGTATCTCAAAGTAGTCTGTGGAGCACCAGAAGAGCCTTTCAGTAACAGCTCCTGTGAAATTAAAAATTAGGAACAAGAGGAAACATAATTTATTCATGGCCCGTGATTGGGTTAGCGTTGGCGTCGAGTCAGTAGATGTTAAATAAACTTGAATACTTAGATCCTACTTATGTGTTTATTTTTTTCAATCCTCTAAAAACAGAATTGTTACTAAAACATATGTTCAACCACTACTAAGATGCTTACTTTGTTATGGAATTTGGTATTAAAACAAGACGATGCTGTATTAGGTTTTTTTATTTAATAATTTTTGTACCTTATATCTAATCGTATGTAACCAAACCATAGCGCGAATTTTAACAGCGCAACACCATCTATCGAGCTATGAAATAAACATTTGCGATTATTTACTTAACATTCCGCCCACCATGGACAAAATATGAGATTACCGGGACCATCTTGACCCAATATTTTGTCCATAATAAACTTAACATAAACTGAAACACGATACTAACCAATACAAAACCAACTGAGACAATAGTATATCAAACTAAATTAACACAGTGTTTATTTATTAAAAGGAGAAGGTTGTTACACACTTTAAGTAACACTAGAATATTGCAATACTTTCAACACAGTACATTAAAATAAAATTAAGCAGCAACAAAGGACGCGGTCGCAGCTGCTACTAAAAAAAAGAACAAAAAATAATACGTTGCTAATTAATATCTAGTAAAATAATATAAGAGGTATAACTAAAATAGTATAGTTTATACCTGTAAGCCTGTAACTATGGTTAAACATACAACACAATAATTACAAATTGTTCGTTATTGTTTAATTAAATAAAAGCAATTTTTTTTTTTAACTCTCTCTTATTTGCTAACTGGAAGCACACATACCTTCGACACTGGTCTTTTTATTTGCGACCCCTTACATCTTAAACTGACCACACGCGTAATTCCGTCCAACCCAGGGTGTTTTTGAGTGATGATACCATAAAGCCACCTAGCTGGCGGTAAATCGTCCTCTTTCACCACAACAATATCACCAATGGCTGGCTCCGGAGTCTGATATGCCCATTTGTAGCGATTCATGAACTGAGTTAAATATTCTTTCGACCAGCGTCTCCAGAAATCTTGAACCATCCGCTGGGTTAATTGCCATCGCTTTAGACTAGTTAGGGTCGACTGTTCATAGTTAAATTCCGGTACAAGCACAAGAGGTTCTCCGACTAAAAAGTGGCCTGGAGTTAAAGGAGTTTGGTCTTGACTATTGTCACTTAACTGTGAAATGGGGCGGGAATTTAGACATGCTTCTATTTGAGACAAGACGGTAGCCATCTCCTCGTAAGTTAGAGTGTTGTTTCCAACAACTCGCTTGAGATGGTGTTTTGTGGACTTTATGCCCGCTTCCCACAGTCCACCAAAGTTTGGAGCGTGGGGTGGGATAAAGTGCCAGTTAGTCCCATTATCCGATAACCAATCTGCTATTTCTGTTGTCACGCTTGATTTTTCAGCAACCAGCAGTACCTTCAACTCTTTCGCAGCACCCACGAAATTGGTGCCGTTGTCGCTGTAAAGATCAGCACATTGTCCACGTCTGGCCACGAATCGTTTGAATGCTGCCAAGAATCCTTTAGACGTTAAATCGCTGACCGCCTCGAGATGTATGGCTCTTGTCGCCATGCACACAAAGAGGCAAATATACCCCTTGTATGAATGATGGCCTCTCCCTCTGGACGTTCGTATATTTATTGGACCGGCATAGTCCACTCCGCTTTGGTGGAAAGGTCGGCTAGCATTTACTCTTGCTTTGGGCAGCTGACCCATGAGCTGTTCTCTTATACGAGCTGCATGACGAACACAAGCTATGCAATTGCGTACATAGAATTTAGTCCGATTTTTAGCATTAAGAACCCAATATTTGGACCTTAAATAATTGAGCATTAATTGTGGTCCACCGTGTAATGTCTTCTGGTGAGTATCTGCTACTAACAAGTCAGTAAAATGAGACTTGGCTGGTATAATAATCGGATGTTTAATGTTTTCATCGATTGTGGCTCTTTCTAAGCGTCCCCCCACTCTGAGCACTCCTTCGTGATCAACGAATGGATTAAGCGAGGTAAGTACACTTTTCTTTTGAACCTTTCCTGTTTTAACGAGGTCGTCTATTTCTCTACTAAAATATTGCCTTTGACACTGTTTAATACAAACCGTTAACGCCTCGTGATGTTCTTTAGCAGTTAACCATGAAGGAAATTGTTCAGAGTTGACGCTTCTTCTCTTACAATTTATAAAGCGCCTGCAATAAGCGATTACTCTGATTAACTTTCTCAATGTTGAGAATTTTGTCCACACTGTTAACGCTAAATATTCGTCTGTTGTAACGTAGCTCACCTTTTGTGTCTTTTCTTCTAACACTGTCTTGCATTCAGTCTTTTTGCTGTAATCGATGTTTTTGTTTTTCAGCCACTCTGGCCCTTCCATCCAAAATTGGTTAGAGATTAATTCAGTTGGTTTTAATCCCCGTGAGGCGCAATCTGCCGGGTTGTCCGTTGATTTCACATGACCCCACTGGCTTCTGTCTAATACTGTCAAAATCTCTGATACTCTATTGGCTACAAATGTTTGCCAATTAGATGGATGTTTACTCAACCAAGCGAGTACTACTGTCGAATCGGTCCACGCCCGAATTTTCTGCTTTCCAATTTTCAATACTTCGGCTACTTCAATCAACAACTTCGACACTAAAACTGCACCACACAGTTCAAGTCGCGGTATTGAAACTTGTTTAATTGGTGCAACCTTCGTTTTGGCTGTCACCAGGCGAGAATAAATGATCTCTTGCTGATCCATCACACATATGTAGACTACTGCTGCATAAGCTTGATTCGAGGCGTCACTAAATCCATGCAGCTCCAATGAATCACCGTGGGAGGTTGATAACCACCTAGGAATCCGATACTGTACAAGTTGTTCAAGTTCGCTGCGGTAAGTAACCCATTCTTTTAACAATATCGGTGGTAACTCATCATCCCAATGAATACCAGCCAACCACAATTTTTGAATTAATATCTTTGCTTTTATGATTACAGGTGCTAACCAACCCAATGGATCGAACAACATCGAAATATGTGAGATAACACTTCTTTTAGTTACAGGTATCTTCAAGGGAGGCAGCGTCACCGAGTATTCAAATTCATCAGTTTCTCTGGACCAGGTAAGTCCTAATATTTTTAAGACTACATCTGTTTTCAATTTTAGATTTTCGTCTTCTTTATCTATTCTCATATGGTTCATTAATTCTGAATTATTGGTTCTCCATTTTTGTAGCTCAAAACCTGCTTTTCCTAATAATTGTGTCATTTGCTCATATATATCTTTTCCTTCCGCTATATTTTGACAGCCAGTCATCAGGTCATCCATATAAAAATCCGTCAGAGTCTTTTCACATGCAATAGGAAAGCTTTCTCTCTCATCATACGCTATTTGATGCAAAGTTCTGACGGCCAAATATGGAGCCGACGCTGTGCCAAATGTTACTCTTAAAAGCCGCAGGTGTTGAATTTTGTCCTTGGGATCTTGTCTCCACAATAATCTTTGATAGTCAACATCTTCAGTAGAGAAAATCACCTGCCGGTACATTTTTACAATGTCCGCAACTATACAAATTGGATGCAGTCTCCATCTCATTATAGTGTGCCGTAAATCAGCTTGTAAGGTTGGGCCGACCATTAGTTCGCTGTTCAAAGACACACCATTCTTGCCTAAGCTAGAGGCGTCAAATACAACCCTAACCTTGGTAGTTGCTTTATCTTCCCTGATCACCGCGTGATGGGGAAGGTATACGACATCAGGTTTGTTAATTTGCTCCAAAGGAATAATTTCTGCATGACCTAAGTCGAGATATTCATTAATTACTTTCACATACTGGCTTTTTAAGTCAGGATCTCTAGCTAACCTTTTCTCTAAATTTAAAAACCTGCGCAATGCAATATCTTTGGTTTGACCATTTGCGCAGTGTGGTGTTGGCGTTCTAAACGGCAACCTAACAACATAACGGCCTTCAGGATCCCGTTGTGTTGATTGCTTATAAAATTCTTCACATTTTTGCTCTTCTTCCGTGAAGTGCTTTTTTGGCACTGCTATTTCCTCTAATTCCCAAAATCTTTTTATCAGATCATTTTGATCACCTTCCAACGTTACAAAGTTAAGACTCTCTGCATTTTCTTCCTTTCCCGTAATCTCTCCCGAAAGTATCCATCCCAATTCAGAATCCTGCGCTATTAAAGATCCCAGCGGACCCTTACTGAGTCCTTGTTTGAGGACTTTGCTATACACCGAGGAACTTAAAAGAATGTCAATTTTTCCTGGTGTATCCCAAGTAGGATCTGCCAAATTATACTGTTTCAGTTCTTTCCACAGTGGGAACTTTATTTTATTAGAAGGAAGAATTGAAGTTAATTTCTTCTGGACATGAGCCTTAACCGATAAACTAAAGTTAGGGTTGTACATTGATTGTAATCTTAAATAAACAACATATTTTGAGGTCAATGCACAACCTTTTTCATCTTCGCCCAGCCTCAGTGATGATTTATAACTGATATATTTTTTCAGCCCTAAAAGTTGCACTGCTGACTCCGTAATATACGAAGCCTGCGAACACTGATCCAGCAAAGAGCGCAGAGTTGCTTCTGTGCCTGTACCGGAGGTAACCTTCACCAAGGCCGTAGGCAACAAATCATGGCTACGGGAAGTCGCAGCACAGTTTGTTACAGTGTTAGTTGCATCGTCTTGTGTTTGTTTTGTATCAACTGATTGCTTAGGTTCTTCTTTAGAGTCAGTTGATACAGACGCATCTTTAGAGTGGAGTAAAGAATGATGCTTTCTTTTACATAACCGACATCTGGTCGGCAAACGACAGGCATAAACCGCGTGGCCTGACCCGAGACAATTAAAACATAATCCATTGGATTGGACGAATTTACGCCGTGAGGTGACATCTTCGTTACTAAATTTCTTACAACTACCAAGTTTATGATCAGACTTGCAAAATACACATGACAGAGTAGCTACATGTAGTGTCTTGACAGGAACATTTTTTGTTGTAATATTTTTAGAAGACTTACTGTCTAAAAATTCTAGTGAACGGAACCTTTGTTCCAAAAACTCATTAAACTGCTTTAGAGTAGGTAGATCTTCCGAATATTCACAAATTTTTGCTTCCCATAATTTACGAGACTCCGAATCTAATTTTAAGCTTAAAATGTATATTACAATGAAATCCCAGGTGTCGACCTTAATTCCCAAATTTTTAAGTGCATTCAAACAGTCGTTACTTGTATCTAATAATTCTTTGAGAGATTGTGCTGACTCGCTCGATATATTTTTCTGACTAAGAAACCGCTTAAGAATGCAACTTGCCATATACTTTTTATTATTGTAGCGCTTGTTTAATTGTTCCCAAGAAGTCTGATAATTTGAGCTACAAATAGGTATATTTCTGAGAAGTTGATCAGCTTCTCCAGTTAAATGGCTTTTTAAATACTGAAGTCGCTGAACATCATCTAAAGACTTATTACTGTGTATAAGGGATAAAAATAAATCACGAAAGGTGATCCACTCCGAGTATTGTCCAGAAAACATAGGTATACTAAATTTAGGTAGTTTTACATTGCAAGATTCATCTGAGTTTTTTCCTGCACTAGACTGTGGTACATTTTGAGAAACTTCTTTTTTAGACAATTCAGTAAGTTTTTCTTTTAACTCCGTTTTAAAGTCCAAATATAATTCTTCCGTAACCTCATACACTTCTGAAGAACAATAATGCGATTTATTATATTCAGGTTCTTTTATTTCGCGTAGTATCTTACGATGTGTGTCAGAAAATGTCGACCACTGTGACTCCAAACCCTCCAATCTTACTTCAACATATGCCTTAGAAATTCGCTCCTTGGGCGACTTTTTGAAATTAGACCTGGCCCGCGATATGGTCTTATTAGTGTCCATTTGAATTTTATTGTAGACATCCATGTTGTGTAGATGTCAATACAAAAAAAAATACACAAATACAATGTCTACCAATAACCCTTTGATAGATGGAAACACTTAAGTCGAACCGTAATCTCTCAGCAGAAATGCTGAACTATCGGTCCAAATTATCGCAAATTTTCTAAGTCACTGTAGGTTCCTCAAATATTTTCTAAGTCTTTGAACTTAAACTGACTTGCAAAATTTTGGGCATGGATTCCCCGTCACTTCACTTTTTTGCAAAATTTTCTAAGTCTATGCAAAATGCTTCTAATCTTCAAAGTTAATTTGTTCAAGAGAATAAGGCTTAAAATCGAATCAGAAAGTACTCACAGTTTTATGTCCGATCACTGATACACGTCACTCACACTCACGTACGTCACTATGCTTCTTCACGTCACCGCTCCCTGCTGCCAAATTACTCCGCTAGGTGGCGCCACTGCAGATTCGCTTTCTGCCCGGTTGCTCCTCTGGTCTCCAGTCTGCTGCTCCCACTGGAAGGTTGAGCCCTGAGCAGCGATCCACTGCCCCTACTAGGTGCTGATGACGAAAAAGTGGGTCTCGGGAAACCTCACTCCACTGACTCTAAATCCGGCTCGAAGGACCATGTTCAACCACTACTAAGATGCTTACTTTGTTATGGAATTTGGTATTAAAACAAGACGATGCTGTATTAGGTTTTTTTATTTAATAGTTTTTGTACCTTA
Organism: Lithophane leautieri; assembly: GCA_949152455.1. Taxonomy (NCBI): domain Eukaryota; kingdom Metazoa; phylum Arthropoda; class Insecta; order Lepidoptera; family Noctuidae; genus Lithophane; species Lithophane leautieri. Next base: position 3,366,780 of record OX424469.1, on the reverse strand, counting down.
TATCTAATCGTATGTAACCAAACCATAGCGCGAATTTTAACAGCGCAACACCATCTATCGAGCTATGAAATAAACATTTGCGATTATTTACTTAACAACATACATAATACAGAGCTACCAATTTGTCAGTTCGATTAAAAGGAACAGTCCGATATTGCAATGTGTGTGTTCGTTTGATATTTACCACTCTGCATAAAACAAAAACATTTATACCATCCCAGCTGCGGAATCCAGAAACGCAAAAGGGAAACCTTTTGCTCGTTTGCCTGGTGCAGCATTCAAGTTAAATAAGTAGTACATACATCTGGTAAGAACCTACCTACCTTCCTCAAGTTTTCAAAACCGTACCTACCTTTATTTGGTAACTTTTTTTGTGCCTTAAAAAGTACGGTTAGCAACGAAAACTTTTACATTTTAAAGGTAAAACATTTAATAAGTAATAATGTAAGTGTGTTAATCGACTTTCTACTCATCAAAATAATAATAATAACACATTTAATACTTATCAGACAACAATAAGTAAGTAAGTATTAAATTTTATTCTAAGTTTGCTTACTTTCCATTTTTCTGACATAATAAATAATTATCATCTATTATCAACCGTATTGTTATCACAACATTCAAATGTCGCAAAAGATTCAATATTACTCCTCAGTCCTCACGCCTTTCGGATGGACAATGAATCATCCAAAATTCCTATTTATCAGCAGCGATACGCCAGGCCTACCAATGTATAGGTGCACGAATATTACGCTCCTTTATATGCAGCTGATAAATGAACATCAGAAATAAAATTAATTTCCCTTGACACGGTTACGAATTATTTCATACTAACTAAGACTTAAATATTTATTGTATAATTGTATTTAATTAGATTTTCTGAAATGAACTGAAACATTTTAAAGCATTATTTTGTGTAGTTTCCATAATTTAACATGCGTGAAACCGAACACACCTGATATTTTCTCTCCATTTTTCTTCACGATATTTGACAGATGATAAAGTGGCCGCCGTCCCAAGGATCCGTCCGTGTAAAAGCCACTCCTATCATAGTTAAATCTGAATTCCGCCTTTGCTAAAAAGTGTCTTACAAGCAATGTAGATATTGTGTTTTAGATACGTGACAGTGATATGGCTTAAACGTTAATAGACAAACACTTATCAATCAAAATGAGTGGGCGATCGAACCGTGGTGTGTTTGGGAAACTTTTCTCTAAAAAGCAACCCAGAGAAAGAGAAGAGCGAGTGACTGACATTGGTATGCCAACAGATGTGAAACAACATATTCACGTTAGTAAGAACTCGGAGACGGGCATGTTGGAAGGATTGCCAACGTCCTGGTTGAGATTGTTGAACACACAGATTACGCCTGCAGAACAGAATGAGAACCCTGACGCGGCCATTCAGGCCGTCAAGTTCCACATGTACACAATCAAAAAGGAGAAGGCGCCTGACGAGCCGTTCAAGCCCTTCCTCACTGACGAGGCGATCTCTGAGGAGAACAAGGAGATAGAGAAGTTGTTAGACCATAAGAATGCGCACCAGAGTCAAGACTCCGACCTGTCGATCGGCCAGAGCAGTGAGGAGGAAGTGAGTGCCAACGACATATACAACCAGAGACAGACCATGCCTTGTGCACCTATGAAGCATGGTATGAAGAAGAAGGATGCCGTCATGGACCTAACAGCTGTGGTGGAAGACTTGTCTCTTATTGGTAATGACCCTGAGGAGAGCCCCATACTCAGGAAGAAGGAGTTGAGATATGCAACACTCAACGATGATGAGATAAAAGAGGAGCTGAGGAGGATATGTAATAAGGATGATCCTTATGTGCGGTTCGAGAGGATCAAGCAACTGGGCGCTGGTGCTTCAGGTAAACTACCATGATTATTTATCTACCTAATATCGACATCTATTACTCAATGTTGGTGTCCAGTAAACTCTCATATTGAATGATAAAGATGAATGTAGCAATCATCCCCATACATAGCAGACAAATTGTAGGTATTATAGGTTGTTAGCGTACAAGGAAGATGTTGATGACTATCTTATCTCTTTTTTGGCAAACAAATTATTGTATTAGCTGGTATGGATAATCCTAATTATGTAAATAGGTTTAGCATGCTAATGGCCACTAAGTAGCCAGATCATAGTATAACTGCTACAATCTATCCGACTGTGCTAACATCACCTTCAGATCACAAATGAGGTTAAGAGCATTATGAATACAGCTATGTATTCAGTGACCAATTGACGCTAATGCGTTAATTGGGCAGAGAATAAGTGGCAAATTGAGAAGATTTAACCATTTATACTGGCGAACAAAGAAAACAATAGTTAAGCAAGGCAATCTACCATCTAAACATTTGTGATAACAATGAAATAATGACCATATTTCAATTTTCGAAACACAATCTCCGTAGATATTACTCATGTATGGGAAATATGTTTATGTCCAAATCTTATATTTTACGTAATGTTCTGCTGTTTCAAAAGTAAAGAAATGGCAAACATGTGTGGTACCGGATTGGTCATGCTTCAAGGTCCATTAATTGATACTTTGAGATAGTAGTTAGTATTCTCACAACAAACACTGGTTGGCTTGACTGGCCAATTTTAGCCTTGAAGTTTACATAAAAATCATACCAACACACCTGTATTCCTCAAAAGGGTAAGCAAAGGCACATACCCATATTTCAGTTATGCTTTATGTTGCTACTCAGAAATTCCTAATAGAAAAATCCAATTACACCTTTAGATCTAACACAGCCCGTGCCAGGTTTGCGGAAAAGTCCGAAAGGGATACCCTTGGCAACAGGCAAATGAAGGAACATGGATGGGTTTTAGTCAGTAAAATTCTGACACACCCTCCCGCTCCACCCAGAGCGGGAGAAGTCAAATGATGAATTCCCAACCTCAAAAAAAAAAAAGATCTAACACAGCCTGCCGTGGGTATCAAACTTTAGACCCCATGTTCAGCACTGGGGCTTGCTACTTCTGGGCCAATAAGGCAGTGTGTGTATTAAATTGTAGTTGACAAAAAGCCAAAATCCTTATTATGACAGAAAATAAGTTTGATTTTTAAAAGCAGTGGTTAAGTTTCACTACATTTTTATTATAAATTGGTTATTACGGCCTATGGGTTTATAGCAGTTAGAAGACACTGCAGACTCACCCCAAAATTATAAGCATTATAATCTGATAGTCAATTATTGTGATAAACTGGATAATCCTTACTAATCCTTACTTCCTTACTAATACGAAAGGTCTGTCTGTCTGTCGCGCTTTCACGCCAAAACTACTGTACCGATTTAAATGAAATTTGAAACAGGGGTAGACCATGACCTGGAGAAGGACATAGGATACTTTTTATCCCGATATTCCCACGGGATCGAAACTTACGCGGGTGAAACTGCGGGGCGCAGCTAGTCATTGATAAATGGCCAATATTTCAATTAATAACAGTTACACAGTTTCCTCAGTAGAAAATCTGTTGTCAAGACATCAAAATCTTGCTAAGTAATCTGCCAACAATAAAACAAGGTAGGTATAAACGACCTTGTGAGTTCTTAACTATAATTAATGCAAAATTTACCGTCATACGAAATCTTTACATAACATGTATAAACCAAGAATGTAACAATCTTATCTATTGATTACTTTCTGGATTGATTACAATATCTATCTGTTTGTGGATGACCAAAATACATTGTGTTTATTTATATTTCCCAATTTCTTCCTAATGCTTATTTTTCCGACTTTTATAGTCGGTATTTCTGAACATTAAAAACCTAAATGTTCAGAAATACCGACTATAAAAGTCGGAAAAATAATTTAACTTAACAAAGCCCATAAAAAAAATGGCTGTAGCTATAAAAACTTAAAACGGACACCACACCCGTTTGACGTACCCTCGCGCACAAAGCAAACTATTGCATTTCCCTTTAATTAACTAAGTGCAGCACCAAACAATGACGTATACTGTTTTGTTCACAGGCGTGGTGTTTGTCGCAATAGACAGTAAAGACAACTCTAAAGTTGCGATCAAGGACATAGACCTAACCAAGCAAAGCAAGAAGGAACTAATACTCAACGAAATCAATGTGCTGAAGGGATTCAACCACAAGAATCTGGTGAATTTCCTCGACGCGTTTATCAGTTACGACCACCTGTGGGTCGCTATGGAGCTCCTCGACGGAGGATCGCTAAACTACGTCGTAACCGAAGTAGTCATGAAGGAAGGTCAGATCGCGGCCGTCTGCCGCGAAACTCTCCAAGCCATAGCATTCCTGCACTCCAAAGGTACAATACACAGGGATATTAAGTCTGACAATGTTCTTCTTGCTATGGATGGCACAGTCAAAGTCACAGACTTTGGTTTCTGCGCTAATATTATAGGTGATGAGAAACGACAGACAATGGTCGGCACGCCCTATTGGATGGCACCAGAAGTGGTCACCAGGAAGCAGTATGGTAAGAAGGTTGACGTATGGTCGTTAGGTATTATGGCGATTGAAATGATCGAAGGTGAGCCGCCTTACATGAAGGAGTCTCCGCTGCGGGCTCTGTATCTTATTGCAGCAGTCGGACGGCCGAAAATCCCTAGATGGGAAAAGTTATCAATAGAATTCCAGGGTTTCCTAGACAAATGTTTACAAGTAGACGTAGATTTACGAGCAGCGGCCGACGAGCTCCTAAGACATCCGTTCCTCGACTGTGCGATGGAGCTGCGCACACTAACGCCGCTCATCAAGGCCGCCCAGAAGATTCACCACAAGAACCACGACTGAGAATGGTAATTGTTTCATTACTCTTTATGTCCACATGTATTTCACTTTTATAGCCTTTTACAATTTTGTATGCTCTTTATGAATGTAATGACTGTAATGAGGTGCCAAGTTTTGCATAGTATGCGTATTTTACAAGGTTATGACTGTAATGGACAATATTGATTCGCCAATAATAAACAGGGCATTATTTGAGAAAGTTTTAAACAGGATTTTAAGCGTAGAGTTGTGGAGGACGGAAAGCATTCTGTATTAGCATAGATGTTTATTCATAGATAGCGCTCCACATTTTTTGTTGTACGCATTTCGCATAAAATCGCAAGATATCAATTTCGACAGCACGATAGGCATGTATAGCTTTTGTCTTATCTGTAGACTCGTATAGATACCATATCTACAACTGATATAGATATTCACACATCACATAAAGTATTCCCCTAATGAAATGTTTGAGGGAATAAATCAAATCTGTAATTTTTGTACAAGAAAATGCCATAATTATGCAACATGAGATGACTTATACAAGTTAGGATATTCGGCTTAGACTTTAGTTACTTAATAAGAATGTAATCTGTCCAAAATTAAGTATTTTTTTTATTGTAAGAAATCAGATTTTGGATATGTTTTGGACTGATGTTGTCCAAAACTAGATTTTCGTATAATTATGCAAATTTATAATAAAATGCCGTTCTTGGCTCTGGCCACTATTATAGGTAATCTTAATCAATGAACAAAGAAACTAAATTCAATAAACAATTTTTGTATGATCTTTATAAATATTTTAATATGGTGGCCACAATGTTTAGGTAGGTAAGCCCTTTTTGATAACATAAGTGATTGGTGCACAGATAGGCTATTACCAAAAATGTACATAAACGAAATAACTTTTTAAGCTAGTCGTAATCATTTGCATTGTTATTTTTATAATTATATTTACCAGTTCAACCAAATGCAACAGTTTAGGAAGGCTGCCGTTTCACATTCCTTCTGGTTTCTTTATTCCTTGTGTACTTCATAAGAAAAAGCAATTCCGTGGTAAGAAAAAATACGTACCTAATATTGTATTTTACTTCCAACGAGAAAAATTAAGACTGCGTCACAGTGCATTTTAAAAATAGTAGGTATTAGCCATTCCTTAGAAATTAATACAGTACTGAGTATAATATACTCTGCGTGTACCGTATCCTCTAACACATAAAAATGTATATACTCATCCATCTAACGGACATGTTATATTCGTCATATTATTATGTGTCATTGCCACGTTTAGACGTTGGATTGCGAGCACCGAAATGATTTTTCAACGAAATCATTTCCGTGTGGTGCGGTGTGCTCAAAATATTGTATTCGTGGAATCTGGCGTTTTTAAAAGAAAAAAAAATTTACTCTTACAGTTTATTTTGCTTTGTGGCTAAAAATTCAGTGTCTGAATTAAAAAAAATAGTCTGGTCATGGTAAATAAGGATGTGTTTTAGTGCTATAAATAATGTGTATCAGTGTATTGCAAATAATATGTTGTACTACTTCTATGTGGTATATTTTAGGATTATAGGATAATTCGTTTTTCCTTACTTTTATGGTGTTCAATGAATTGTTTTAAGCTATTCTACTCTATAGTAATGCGCCAGCGGCCAGTATACTCCATATAGAATTTAATCAGTTTCATGTGTAAGGGTCCAATCCAAGCTCTCGCAACGAGTTTTACTCGTCCGTGCGGTGTGCCCGCATGTGGTTATGAAACCCTAATGGCTCCAGGACGGGACTTATCATTTTGGTCGACCGCATAGCATCATCGGCCAAGGCCATTTTGTCCGGCTTGTGCTGCAGATGCGTTTAGAGGAACCACAAACGGTCACCCCAAACCCGCATACTCTGCTGGGTTATCCGCAGAAGGGCTTGCAAGCAAACTAAACAGTACTAGTTTCTTGCTTGCAGTACTGGCATGGAATTTTAAAATGGGTACGATAGGTGTAGAAACAAGCAGTTTATTAGATGGCCCCAATGTATTTTTTTACTTCTCATAAGAGATGAACTTGTATTCCTACTTTATGTTCCAGCTTTTCTGACTTTTTTTTAATTCTTATAGTGCTTCTAATAATAAAGATGGAACCAAATCGCATTGTCATGTTTCTTACTGTGCGTTTGCACTGGCGAAACATTCACAACAAAACATGTTGAAATCTCTTATTTTCTGTCAATATTCCATAAAATTTTAGACAGGAAATAGAGATTTCAACATGTTTTGTTGTGAATTTTTCGCTAGTGCAAACACACGGTTATAATAACATCGTTGAGTTATACTCATAGGAATAATAATTATAGGGCTTTATGAATAAGGACAATAAGTCACAGTTCAACTGCTGGAAGTGATATATCATGGACATAACGGCCAATTTAATGTCACTTTGTTTGAAGCTTCTGTAAAACAGTGCAATATACAAAACTCTTTAAAAGGACAAAAAAAAACGTTGTTAAGTAAATGTATTTCGAGATTTTTTAGTATTATATCAGTATCTTATGTTTTTTTTATAAGTTTTAATGAAAATCACTTGAACCGTCATACCTACTTGTGGGAGATATCAGTTTGTATATTTCTTCGCCATGAGTGCCTGCTTCATACAGCGATAGTTTAGATGTACTTTTTATAGAATAGATTTTAAGCATCTTCATCGACACAACGAAGAATCGTGTGAATGCTCTTCTATATGAAGATGGCTTTATTGTTACTGGAATATCATCTGGAATCACAATCGCACGGAAGTGCCCAATGTTGGAGTTTTTTTTAGATATTGACTGCACACAATACGTACAATTCAGAAGCAAGTGTACCTACTTCTTCGCTATAAATCGTAGCCCACTTATATCATCAAGCCCACATTGAGTTACTTAGTAAATCGAGATCACTCGCAGGCGAACTCTAACTGACGCTTCCGAGCCTGATTCTCGCGACCATCATACGATCACACCACTACTAGTATCTATAGTCAGTCATCTCGTATAGAAAAGCTTTATGTATTGACGCTAATACGCTATAATTGTAAGTTTATATACACAAAGGACACTTTTTGAACATTTTATTAATATAATTTGCCTATTAAATTATTTTTCTAAAATACTTGTTGTTTTGATTTGTTCGCATTACCTGTGCCATTACTTTTATTCAACATAAATCCTTTCATTAGTATTTATAGTTGCCACCAAACTATAAAATTCCTATATTTTTATTTAAGCAAAGGAAAGGAAATTAATCATTTATGTAAATCATTCTTTTAATTATCCTAGTAACAATACGTTATAAGTTATAATAAATAACATTTGCTTTTGAAATGGAATCTGTTTTGTAATATTCTTTGCTATTGTTACACAATAATTATCAAGTTGTCATTAACTCCACGCGTCAACTACGTATCGTTTATCTTTCTGCATTTCAGATATCTTATTCTGGGCTTCTTGCACAGTCATGCTATCATGGTCTACAAAACATTTAATTAGTATTTCTTTTATATCAGCAGCCATAGTATTTAAATCACCACAAATGAACACAGCTGCACCATCCTGGATTAGTTTAGTAACTTCCTGTCCATTTTGGATTATTGCACCCTGCAATAAAAATACAATAATTATAATATAATTTTTCAATTCATTATCGGCTGTTACAACATAATTTTGAACTTGTGTACTAATCAATCCAGCATCCTGATATCATACAACTAACAGCATAATATTTATTAGGCGATTAACACACGGCACTGCGCACCGCCGGGGTCTCTTATCTACCGGCTTGACCGCGCGGTCGGGTGGTGTACATGTGTTAGGTATCAGCGGATTTAATAGAGGCCAATGCGACATGAGACCGCTTACCGCAGCGGTGCGCGGTGTCGTGTGCCAATCGCCTTACATGAGAAACTAAATTTTAAGAAATATACACACCTGAATATATTTAGTTTCATGATCATCTACTCTTGAAAAAGCTGTAAAAAGTTTATTCAAAGTTCCTCTTGACAAAAATCCATTTAGTTCTTCTTCATAAATGAAATCTAATTCTGGATTCCTGCATCCAAAGAACAAGTAAACATCACCTAGTTTTATATCTGGGTTGCTGTCCTTCAGGCTCTCTCTTTCTTCTAAAAACCCAATGAATGGTGCTACACCAGTACCAGGACCAATGAGAATCAATGGTGTTTCTAAGCATTCTGGTAAACAAAACATGCTAACATTCTTTCTAAGGTAGATAGGAATATTTCCTTTAGTAAAAGAGTCACTTGATATACACAAGCTCTTGATCCCATTTTCCACAGATAAATCTTCATTCAAAATTAGATTTTCTAGCCAGCCAGTTGTGAGCCCTTTTCGGTTGTTATTTTTCATCACAGAAAAACAGATTTTTATTACGTTATCCGTTTTTAAGCCACTATTCACGATTGAATAAGGCCTTGGAAATAATCTGGGTAGATTTGCTAGTATTACCTCTACTGGAGGCTTACAAGATTTGAAGATAGTAAATATGTCCACTATGCATAGATTTTTGTCTAAAATATGTGTTGAATATGCTGCTGAACCTTCTTTACTGCATAAATATTCTAGTAACTTTCTTTCCTTTTCATTCTTTGTGTATTTTGATAAAGCTAGGAGGAAGGCCTGAAAAGACATAGAAAAGTGTTAGATAACGATATACCTCGAAAACAGAAAAACAAATTAGTAAACACTCTTGACATATTACTACATAATTATACATAATATCGTGCTTGTATCCCCGAAGGGTTAGGCAGAGGTGTACCTATAGTACACCCACATTTTGCCAGTTATGTTTGAGTCCCATGAAATAGGGGGACAAGCCTTTTGCCACCAACCAGGCACAAATCCAGACAGGCTGCTATGAGAAATTTCTGACCCAGGAATTTAACCCAGGACCTCATGGTCAGCAGTAGTGCTTGCAAGCCCTAGACCAACAAGACAAAACATAGCACAAAAACAATAACAAAATTATAATAATTTTGAAAAATGGGAAGTAATACTTTTTAACTAGAATAACTTAAATACCTTTTTTAAGAGACTTCTGAGATCCACACAATTTGTCAAGACATGCCTTATTGTAGACTTCACAGGTACATGTTGAGGAATCTTACTTCCTTTGACATTATGATCTACAGTTAAAGTGTAGGACAGATCTGCCGTGGCATCTAAATTGAGATGACTAATGATGAAATCTACTTCTGACTCATCATTGTGGGGAATTACACCTATTGTGTCACCAGCTTTGAAGATGAATTTGCTGCTCTGCAAATATAATTTAAAATATTAAAAATCATTGTAGCCTTGAAAAAATGAACTGAAAAATCATTACTGTATTTTTTTATAAAATTTAGTAGGTATTATCATTTTAGATGCATTTAAATCTCAAGTTTTAGTGTTAGACTAGATGAAAAATACATACCTCAACATCAAATGTTACTTCATAAACAGCTTTACAATCTCCTTCTAAAGCACTAAGGCACCTCCACGCTAAGATGCAGGCATGGAACACTTCACTGCTACCAAACGGTACAGGAGGTCCCAAGCGGTTGTACGTGGTTTCTGCACTCTGTAACAACAACACCCATAAACATTTATGTTGAAGTATACTTTAGACTATGAGCAAACATTTAAATACAAAGGAATAAAGCACAATATACTTACATCTTTGGTAAACTCTACTTTCAAAGGATTTTGCTTGAATGCCGGCAGGCTGAAGGATTCTGTTTGTGGTAAAGTATCTATAATATCTTTAATAGTGTGTAATACGACCATTTTGAATATAAATTAATCTTTATTTTAATTTTACTTTCACCAAACTTAGGAGTTAACCTCAAAACGAAAGAAAATACGACTGACAACCAGTGTTGCCACCTTGCAGAAAACCACAGAAAACTTTTTCACTAGTTTTGGTCTGTTTCACCAGATTCAGCGATATTTTTAACTAAAAAAATCTCCAGAATTCACTAAATAAATTAAAATTAAATCACAAGGTAAATAAAAATAATATTTTAATTGTGAATACAATGAATAAAAATAAACATGACAAAACTAAAAATCAACTTCAAATACTTCTGTTGGTGATTCTTCTTCATCTTGATTGATTATTATTGCAGATGTAGACGGCTAAGATGGATCATCAGTTTTGTCAGATTTTTTCCATGATAATGCGAAATAAAATAAATACTACACAAAAATCCACACAACAACTTCAGATCTTGACTTGAATGATTTCGATAAGTGTTGTCTCCTACTTTCGCGAACGAAAACTAGCAACTAACTAAATACAAGCAATAGTATGCAGCATTCACTCATACAAACTTTACATACGTGTTACCGTGCGTTTGCACCACCGAACATTAGTACCTAAGTAGTCTGTGATTAGTACTCAAGAGGTTTGCACTGGCGAAACATTCGAGACAAAACATGTTTAAATCTCTAGTTCCTGTAAAAAATTGTATGGAACATTGACAGAAAATAGAGATTTCAACATGTTTTGTCTTGAATCTTTCGCCAGTGCAAACGCACGGTTAGGTTTGATTTATTAGTTGGGGAATCCCCAAGCATAACTAAACAAAGACGTCTAAAGCTACGTTCCGGAACACGTAATTTTTACCGGCAGTGTATCCTGGATCCAAAACACAGCATTCGATAAATATCACTAAAAGTCATCAAATAATTTTTCAGTGATTTTTTTTTCAGATTATCACTGTCTAACCCGTAAAATTCACTAAATCTAGTGACAAAATCACCAATGTGGCAACACTGCTGACAACTTGGCGAAAGGCGAAATTAATTTGACATTGACAGTTTGGTTGACATTTTCTGCACACAGAATTTATGCCCTGACGAGATTCTGCCTATCTCTGTGCACACCTATGTGCAGTTTGTGCAGACAGATAAGGGACTAGACAAAACAAGCGCCGAAGGCGCGCGCTCGCGGCTCAATACGCTGTGCACAGAGTATAATATACTATACTGTGTTATGGGCGCGTGTCTGGCGCGTGTTGACGCTCGTTAATACGCGTAAGATTTTCGCATTTTGTTGTAACTTTTGAACCCTCAACACGCTCAATAACTGTTTCTTTAATTACTGATGTAAGTAAAGAATACGACAAGGAAAAATAGTAAAAAAAGAACTTGCGTCTACGCGATAAGGGCGCGCTATGGGCGCTCGGGAGGGTCGCGGCTCATACGCGTGTTCGACGCGCGTATGACGCGCCTTTTGATTACCCTCTAAATAATCGTAATCTGTGGACGGGAGTGCTTGATATAATTCGTAACATAGAAATTCATACAATTTTATTGAGCGCCCAAAACGCAGCGTTCTACTTAAATAATATGCTATGAAACTGCGTCCATTAGCGACGAGCCGAGGCGCGCTGAATCGAAACGCCCGCGTGCATCGGTCGCTAAGCGAATTTCTTCGCTGACGCGATTCGTTTCGACTCGGCTCGCCTGAGTCGACACGAGGAATCGCACCAAGTTTTTTTTTTATTTACCCGACTATTACGAAGTAAAAAGGAGGATTATTATTTTTTAAGTATAATTTTATTTACAGTGTTATACCAAATATTGAAATGTTTCGTAGGATCAACGAAAATATTGAAAAAAACTGACAGGGTCCTTTTTCATATCTGAATGAACGCTTCGATTCGATTCTGCTGAGATGGATGCATAAGGAATATGCGTCTCGACTCAACTCACTTCGATTCGACGCGTTTCATCTGTAGGTGATGCCAGGCTTTAGAAACCATCAAACTTTAAACGTGCGATCGTGCGAATTTTTATGACCCCGCATAGATGCTGCATGCAGCGCATTTGGACCGGCTGTATAAGTAAGCAGTCACCCAATCTAGTGACAGAAATAACAAAATGATTTGTAGATAGCATTAATTTAATGGTAGATAGTTTGAAAATGTTTAAAAATCGTCAATATTAATTTGACCCTTCGCCATTTCGTTAAACATAAAAACCATAAACTTCTGAACCAAACTTTATTTTTATAAGCCAGCATTTCAGCAAGTACAGTAAAATTTACGTTTTCATTGATTTGATTTTGTTTTTTTATCCTCTTTCTCGTCTTTCGATAAGAGGTTCATATTCTCCATCTGTAAATTAAGAAAACACGAATTCAAAACAGTTCTCTGTCATACTTATTTATTAATGGTTAGGCGATTAACACACGGCATCGCGCACCGCCGCCGCCGCGCCGTGGTCTCTACCAGCTCGACCGCGCGGTCGGGTAGTGTACGTGTTAGGCATCAGCGGATTTAATAGAGGCCAATGCGACATGAGACCGCATACTGCGCCGGTACACACACATTGAAACACGAAATGCCAATTTATTTGGATGGTCTCTCGTTCCTAGGTCTCCCTTGCTGGGCTCCAGAAACGCATTGTAACCGACGTGACGACCGAGTGATAATAAAACATTAACTGACCTTCGATAACGTATCCGGGATCCTCTGTATCGTTTTCCTCCAAACATTCTGGACAAACAGTAGATTCGCAAGGATTTTCACTTGTGGTGGGGAAGGAAGGCATCAACTCTACTGGTGGCGGCTGAAAATGTAATGCTGAAGTCAACTGCGCAGTTAAACTTGGGATACCGGATGCAGCACATAACGATGTAAACTTCAAATGTTACCTCGAGCCTGTACAAATAGGACAACCGACATGGATCCCATGTTGTGCACAGAGTAGCATTATGCATCATGTCCTTGCGTGGCTCGTCGCCGAAATAGTCAAATGTGATCACTATATTATTATCAATTGCGCAAAATTCTAGAAATTCTTCAACAGATACCTAGAACATATTTAAAACAACATGAGTACCTAACAAAACAACTGACCGGGGCGGGCCCGCTTACGGCCTACTCCCTCTCACAAAGAGGATGCATAGCATGTGTCCCAGCAAGCCAGCAACATTAAAGCCCGATTATGATATGACGATAAGATGATCCTATCGTAACTTACTTTAGTTTTATTTCCACAATCCAAAGTTCCGTTCATGAAATAATTGTTTTCTCTGTCGCCGTTCCCGAGACAGAACATCCATCCTTCATGGAATGAGTACTCTATGGGGGCCACTTCGGCTTCAATGCAGGGATCCAAAGCTATGGGTATGGATGGTTTCCCGAAGGTGCACTTTCGTTCGTGCATATTTGCTTGTACTCGATACGCGTCGAGATCGGGCTCCGAACCATCGGGACAATTGAAGTAGTTACCTGTTACAAAACTATAAGCTATAAGGTTATAGTCTCCATTATCTTGTATAATGTATGTAATAAAATATAGTGCAATTCATATTTTTTTTAGTGAAACTTCTTAGGCGGGTCGATTTGATAGTTGGACGATAATGTGAGAGTGAAATTTGAAGGACGCGAACGTTTATGTTTTCGTTACATGAAAGAGAAGAAAAGTACCTATCTCTCTTCGTCTTCTACACTAAATCTTTTACCTTACGTATATCAAATAATCTTACCGTTTTGTATGATGTAAATCGATTTCGCGTTGCTGGTGACAACAGTCCGGACGGTGAGGCCGTTGCCGCCACTCTTGATGTTCTCCATCAACACCTCCTGCGCCGCGCGCTGTTCACGAGACCACTTGGCAGCTTCCTCCGCTAGGATCTGTCGACTTACCTTTCCTGGAGATTGGGTGGACTGGGAAATAAAATATTATTAAGTACTCGATCTTCCATTACAGGTTGAAAAAATTTAATAATTTTTTTACTAGCAATGCTCAGCTAACCTGCAGAGCCCTGCGACCCTGCATAATAACGCTTTTAAGATGCTGTTATGGCTGCCATGGCGCTGCAGCGCGTCTGGTATGTTTGCTGAAGCCCAGTACGGATGGCTTTCAAGCCATCATGCGCAAGAAACCAAACTCCTTACTGCATCGTCTACGAAGCAGCAGCAACAGCATCCTAAATGCTTTTGCTGCCCGTTTTGACTGTGCTTTTCAAAATCTGTGTTTATGGACAGCCATTGGCATCAGCTAAGTATCTAATGTGCTAATAATACTAACATAATTTTAGGTACAATTCTGTTCCACGGCGTCCTCACCTTCCGCCTGACACAGGTCCTCACCGGACATGGCAGCTTCGGGAGGTACCTGTGTAGGATTAGGCGGGAGGAAACGCCCGGGTATCACCACTGTGTGGATCGCCCGGAGGACACGGTGGAGCATACGGTTGAGGTGTGCCCTGCTTGGGCGGAGCACCGCCGTGTCCTCGCGGAGGCGATTGGCGGCAGTGACCTCTCGCGTCCGGCCCTGGTTCAGGCCATGGTACGGAGCGAGAGGGCATGGGAAGCCGTCACCTCCTTCTGCGAAGCAGTAATGCTCGCGAAGGAGGAGGCGGAACGCGTGAGGGAAAGGCAAAGTTTGCGCCCTCACGCCCCTAACCGCCGCCGTTGGAGACGCCCTGGGCGTCGGGAATCCCAGGCGGATTCCCGGCCACCATAGGCGCGGGCTTGCGGACGGCGAGCAACGGGCAGCTCGCCGTCCGATAAGGACCAGGCCCGGGTCGATGGCGCGTCGTGTTCCACGCGCGCCTCAAAGAGATGTCAGCAAAATTGACGGGGTCCAATAGGACCGATGCCTGCCAGGGTTGCGGGAAAGTCCGAAAGGGATACCGGGACCTTGGCAACAGGCAAATGAAAGAACACGGGTGGGTTTTAGTCAGTAAAAGTCTGACACGCCCTTCCGCTCCGCCCAGAGCGGGAGAAGTCATTGGATGATTTCCCACCCTCAAAAAAAGGTACAATTCTGTTACTAACACACTAATATTGTATGCTCTTTTTGTGATCTTAAGACTTTTATGGAGATTCTCTGAAGTAAGTAGGTAGGTACAAACCTTAATAAAAAAAATGCGTTGGTATTTACTTACCTGTGGCGGGTTTTCCATAATAACGTGTGGTCGCCCAAGCGTGTGCTGCCAAATCAGATGCGCAGCTACTTTAAACTTAGAGCTGTGGTGAAGGGGCTGGATTTGCAGGATGCCATACCACGCCAACTCTCTGTACACACTATCCGGTAGGTAGCCCGTCTGAAGAAGGCATATTATTTTTATGAGTAAAACTGTAATCTTAATTTCTGTTAGTAGTTTTTGTTTCTGCAAATCTCCAAAATTAAGTTGAGTACTTACAGGCATAAAGTCCATGTGCCACTGTAAAATATTAAAAATTATTATAAAAATAATAAAAAGTTTTAGGTTCGTTTTTAAGTAGTTATTATTTGCTTACTTCTTCCTCCTGATCGTTTATTTTTTCTGCAAAATAAAAGGATGAACTAAATATTTTGTAAAGTGTTTTATTTATTCCGTGGTGCTCGTGTCTGAATTAGTAATGATTTTTTTAAGCCTTTTTTTTCAGGTTTTATGGAGCTGAAAGCTGCCTTCGGCATCTACTTACCATCGTCATCATCAGAATATACTACAGCTAACTGTAAAAAAATATATTTTGTTAGTGACGTCACATTACAATCGATGGTACGTTACAGGACCCCAAAGGGGGATCACGGGCGCTCAGTCTATACACCGACTGGCTTCACAGCAAACATAGTGGCAGACAGCGTGAGGAGATACTCCTTTAATAGTTTCCCCCATGGTTATACCATAACTGATAACAGACCAGCTCTAGAACAGGCGTGGACCCGGAGCCCCATAGTTTTTACGCATACCTGCAGGACTAGTGCAAAAGCAAACGCTATGTAGTTCGCCATTCTGAACAAAAGTGAAACTAACAAGTTACAGGTCTTTTATTTTCACACGATAACTTAATTGAGAGTTACGATTTTAACGATTGTAATAAAATATGATTGGTCATTAATTATGTTATGTACCTATGGAAATTGCTGGAACCATACAAAACTCAATAATATTGTTTGAGGAACCAAGCGGAAGGCAATCTACCTGTGAACCAGGAAAGTTTCTCAAGTAGAATACCTTTTTGTAAAAAACTACTGACGAATGAAGAGTGAAAATCCAATTTATCAGTTCCAAGAAGCACGTAGTACCTAACTATTATAGACACTTGTTTGTTAGTATAGTATAGACTAAAATCTAGACTGGGTGCAAGATAGGTCTGCGCGTGGCAGAAATTGGAACTAATCGTATGCCGCCGTCTTGTCTTGTCGTTTAAAGTAAAGTCAAATTAATTATAGAATTATTTAATTAACATAAGACTAATAATATTACCTTTAAATTATTAAATATAGATTTAATAATTATTTTAAATATTACAATATAGAATTATCTTGCGCGGACTTTAGTCCGTGTCTCGTATCGGGGCCAGGTTATGATATTGCTATATATCGGGCAACAATCGCAACGAGCAAGAGGCCTCTAAAACGGTGGAGTCCCTAGAATTTTGCTCAAGTGTTGCCACTTTATAAGGGTGCGTTTTCACATGGCCATACGATAATTAAGGTGCGTTCACAAACAACACAGTCTTGTGATACGTGATGTGATGACACAAGTCAAGGGTCACACACAAAGCAATACAAAAATTTTTTTATGACTGCATCTCGAAATCAAATTATTGTCATCACTTAGAACGAAACGTAAAACCTGCAAGACCACAGGTAACATAGTGAATTAGTGACAATATAAAAGGGCTGTCAGTTTCGCATCAAACAATAAATCGGGGCGTAACGTATATAAACCATTTTATGAATAAAATAATTAAGTTTATCTTAATAGAGAGTATAATTCGTAGAGATGAATACACTCGACAAACAATTAGCAGACTTACGGATATATGCGAACGAATTAGAGGCCAAACTTCAAGATGATATTAACGCCGCGATGAAGAAACCATCTATCCCACCTAAAAAAAATAAGCCGCCTCTGCCTCAAATACCACAAAGTTGTATGGTAAAGTCTGCCTGCGAGCCGTCCTACTCCTCAAGACTCGAATGTGGTAGTCGCACTAGTTCCACATACTCTAACTTAGTTCCTGTAAAGAGTTGCATTGTGAGGAACACAGCCAGAGTGCGGAGCGGTGATGTTCTCCTGTACAGCAACGTACTGCCTCCCGGGGGCACCAACCATGTCTACTCCAATATTATGATGCAACGAAATGCTTACGGAGGCGACAGTATTTACGGAGATCGAGATACGAGGTCGGAAGTGTCTAGAATCAGTGATTTAGGTGCTCAGTCCAATTACAGCGAGCTACGGCGGCCTGGCTCCGCGTATCCTCCGTCCTCTGCGTCTGTTAACGCGCAGGACTTCTCTACTTATGGTGGATCACAAACATCATCTACCTACGAGTCTCTATATGAGCCTATCAACCCTAGACCGTGCAGTCAGCTGTCTGGAACGTCGTTATATGGTGGTTATGTTGGCACTACTGTGGAGCCTACTCCGGAGCCAGATGATGCTCTTTACTGTGGTAACTGCTACACGTGTGGGGAGAAGATCATAGGTGAGACAACGGGCTGCACTGCCATGGAGAGGATCTATCACATCAAATGCTTCTGTTGTCATCATTGTGGAATTAATTTGCAAGTAAGTATAAAATTAAAAACATATTTTTTATTGGTTTTAAAGGCAGCCAAGTCTTGATAGCATACTTACTATTACTATTTTAAAATAAGCATGCCCAAAGTCATTTGATTCTCCTTTCAAATATACATATTTACTAATCACTACCACCACTACCAACCACTGTCCATTCCAAGGTTGCCTGGAAGAGATCACAGAAAGCGATAAGGCCGCCCATTGTATGTTTTGTAGTGTTGAATATATTGTTTTTGCTATGTATTTTCTTGTGTACAATAAAGTATAAATGAATAAATATTTACAGACTTGTACATCTTGCAGTCTTCTATCCTTACATATTATAAAACAAAGTCCTTTGCTGCATCTGTCTGTCTGTTCGCAATAAACTCAAAAACTACTGCACCAATTTTCATGCTGTTTTTTCAAGGATTTAGTATTTAATACCACGCGGGAGAAGCCGCGGGCAAAGTTCTAGTCTTATATATGAAGAATCCATACTTCCATACTATATTATAAACTAGCTGTGCCCCGCGATTTCATCCGCGTAGGTCACGATCCCGTGGGAATATAGGGATAAAACGTATCTTATGTCCTATTCCAGGTCATGGTCTACCTGTGTGCCCATCCTCTCCTCTCTAGAGTAGGGAACGTCGCGGTGTCGCGGCGCCGGCGTCGAACGGTTGGCGTATTAATGTCTGATTCAAATTAATTCAAAAGTATTTTACTGCTACATAAATACCCTTGATGTTAAAACTATTAATTTGAATAAGAATATAAGAATTAATAAATTATGTTGATAAAACTCCTTCGAAAAGAATGCATTAATTTCGAACAAATTGGATTAGCATAAAAAAAGGTTATAGTGAGTCAATCTAAAAAAATAGACTTATGCTGTCGCGGACTTTTTTTTTGAACTTTTAAAGAGGAACAATTCCATATTATATTTGCGTAACTTACACCGTTTACGCAGCGCACGCAATGGAAGCTCTCAAAAAGGAAAAAAAAAACCCGTTTTTGCAACATTTTTCATTTACGCTCAGCTCCTATTGGTCGTAGCGTGATGTTATATAGCCTATAACCTTCCTCGTTAAATGGACTATCCAACTCAAAAAGAATTTTTCAATTCCAACCAGTAGTTCCTGAGATTAGTGCATTCAAACAAATAAACTCTTCAGCTTTATAATATTAGTATTGATTCAAAAGTAGCTTTTCACACCTCGCACCTCAC
This sequence comes from Lithophane leautieri, assembly GCA_949152455.1. Classification (NCBI taxonomy): domain Eukaryota; kingdom Metazoa; phylum Arthropoda; class Insecta; order Lepidoptera; family Noctuidae; genus Lithophane; species Lithophane leautieri. The sequence continues at coordinate 3,347,243 of OX424469.1, read as the reverse complement.
ACCACGGATTTCAACAAAATTTGGCAAGGAGATAGAAAGAACCCTAGTTTTGTCGATAAAAAGTAGTTATGTCCTTACATAGGCAACTTTTTATCGATATACCGGGTAAAGCCGCGGGCGGAAGCTAGTGTATAATAAAAGCTATCCTGTAACAATCTGTATAGTTAGTCATACTCTAATCTGAGCACAAGTGACTCATCTATGTAGATAGATGTAAACATTCCAATGAATTATTGATCTAGTGCCAAGGTATGATCTTCCTTAGTAGATATACAACCTGTTTTTTTTTATATCCCATAACTCTAGGGTTATATTCTGTAGGTAAAAATAATACTATAACTCCTAGAATAGGTGGTCCAAAAATGCATCGTTTCGGAGATATCATCAATCATAATTAAATTAGGTCAAAAATTGTCACCAGTATGACGAATCTTTACTTTTGCGAGGTTGCCAAACTTCGCAGTAGTGTAGTAAAATAAATAGACCCTCGATGTGTCTAGGTATCTAAGTTTCATTGATAAATACAAGTAATTCATTTTTATTCAAACCAATCATTCATATTTAAAGCTAAGAAAATGCGACGTTGTCATATTTCACGTAAGGGTGTTTTACATTAATAATCGTGACTTTGCCGAATTATTTTGTATGAAAAATGAAAAAAAAAAATAACCAAGGATTGGAACATAACTCATATGCCAGTTGATTCTTTGATATGGCTTCAATCATACCCTAGAGTTATGGGATATCAAAAAAAACACGTTGTATAATAATGCAGTTATGAATATATGCACTTGTTTCATTATCAACCAGAACTATTAAAATAATTAGCAGGTTTTGTTTTCTGAACATACAGGCTTCTTCCTTATCCTAACTAATATTATAAATGCGGAAGTTAGTTTGTTTGTTTGTTACGCTTTAACGCTAAAACGGCTGAACATGGTTTGGGTTAAATGACGTATGATGGCACATGAGTAGACCATGACCCGGAAAAGGACATAGGATAACTTTTGGGGGCGCAGCTAGTTAGCATTTATTTACTAACATGTATATTATTTATTGATATTGTATTTTATTATCATTTAGCAGTGGTGGCTCAGTGGTATCGGCTGCGACTTACGAGTTGTAGGTCGTAGGTTCGAACCCAGACAGGCGCTCTACTTTGAGTAAATTAATTAATCACCACTGCTCTCAAAACGGTGAAGGAAAACATTGTGACGAAACCGGTATGTCCTAGAACCAAAAATTCGAAGACATGTGACACCTACCAACCCGCACTGGGCCTGCGTCGTGGATTACGGCTCCCTCCCTCTCACCGAGAGGAGGCCTGTGTCTCAGCAGTGGGAACATTAAATGCTGATTATGCTATGTATATTATTCTAGGGCCGACCCTTCTATGCAGTGCAAGGCAAGGCACTATGTGAAAGAGATTACTTGGATACATTAGAGAAATGCTGTGTATGTGGCGACCCTATCCTAGACCGCATACTGAGGGCGACAGGCAAGCCCTACCACCCCCGGTGCTTCACCTGTGTTGTGTGCCAGAAGAGCCTCGATGGGATTCCCTTCACAGTGGATGCTGTCAACCGCATACATTGTATTGAAGATTTTCATAAAAGGTAAGACAAAATAGAATAAGACCCGACACCCTTTTTGGTTGTCTTCATGACCTGGCTTTAAAATAAATAGCCTATCCTTAGGGTATCATTTATTTTCGATCTTTTCTAAGGTTAAAGGCCTCCCTCTCTGTTTACCACACTTTGGTTAAATCTTAAAACCCTTAAGATTGATTGATTGACATGATTATCATAGTACCTATGCTATGTATGGTAGCTTTGAATCATTTATTTGAAAAATATTCAATTCCAAACTAGCTTTTAATACTTACCCATTCTACATTATGTTTTCTATTCCCAACAGATATGCGCCTCGTTGCGCGCGCTGCCGCGAACCGATCGTGCCAGAGACCGGTGCGGAGGAAACGGTTCGCATCGTGGCCCTCGACAAGAGCTTCCACGTGTCGTGCTACGCGTGTGAAGACTGCGGGACCTCGCTGTGTTCTAGGCAGGAGGGCCGCGGCTGCTACCCACTCGATGATCATCTCTACTGCAGAGAGTGCAATGCGCGCCGTATACAAGACCTCTCCAGAAATATCAACTAAAACAAAGCAGTTGTGGTTTTCGAAAAGCTAAGATTTGGTGATATTATAGTAATAATATCGCTGTAGATATTGATTGAATAGATGATTAAGGTTGAAGTTAATTATAATATCATCAGTTAAAGATGCACCTCGCTCATTGATTGGGTCAAAGTTACGCTTAGTGAGTAGTTAAACCCACCCAGTTATTATAACTAATTTGTACATAATGTAATCGGCGTTATACTTAACAAGTATGTACGAAACTTAGTGTAAGCAAACCATGAGATTTTTGAAGTATTGTTCGGTAGGTACACCACATTATGTCTTACGACTTTTGATTTACATAAGGACCATTGAGAGTGTAAAAACCTTGAAATCTGTACTTTTTGTCAAGTTTTGATGAATATAAAAAAATGGCCAAGTGCGAGTCGGATCCGCACAAGAAGGGTTCCGTACCAAAAAAAAAGCTCCTTGTAATTGTTATAGCGGCAATAGATAAACGGCAGAGGCTTAGTAATCTAGGGTTTCGTTTCCTTCGGGTAGGGAACCCTAAAAAGGCATAACATTTGTAACATTCTTTAAAAAAAAAATGGTGTTCCCTCTTTATAGTCTTATGGTAGAACGAAATTGATAAGACCGATTGGATGTACCAGAATAATTATTAGTATGTTTAACGATTGATGACAACATTCCATATTGCATTTATTTTTTATAAGGCTGTGTAGCTCTGACCATTCATGATTTATTATACAGTATTATTTTTAGCGATTTTGTGATTGTAAAATAGGTTATTGCGAAATGAATATCAAACAAGTGGTATGATTGTTTTGTACCAAACAATAATGCTTTGTACACACTTTCCCACTAAGTAGACATTAGCATTTATGTATAAATTACGCACATTCCGAATTCTTGGTGCACAAGTGTGTGCAAGGCTGCATAAATAGTGCCATGTTTATTTTGTAAAGTATTAACTACTGTTAGGTTGTGTCTTGGTTATTTAGCGAATAAGTAATATACTCTATTTACTGCGTACTTAATTATGGTAATTACAGGAGCAGACACCTACATAAGAATTATTATTAACTAGCTGATGCCCGCCCGCGTGGATGTCGGTTATTATATACTAAAACCTTCCTCAAGAACCACTCTATCCATTGGTGAAAACAGCATGAAAATCGGTGCAGTAGTTTTTGAGTTTATCGCGAACAGACAAACAGACAGACGCAGCGGAGGACTTTGTTTAATAATAAGTAGTGATGTCCTTCTATTACATTTTCTTGTAAAAAGAATCTCAGGTTATTGGCCAGTTATATAATCTCGAAGAGAAACTTCTTAAATAATAATATCGTCAGTGGAAAGGCGAAAATGCTAAAGCGCCAAAATTGTACTTTTGGAAAATGAACTTTAAAGTTCATTTCCCAAAAATACCATTTTGGCGCTTTAGCATTTTCGCCTTTCCACTGATGTACAATATAATAACTTAGGGAAGCAGGATCAACTCTCTTTGTATACTCGCTAGCTTTTTGTTGTTTACCATTTATATGATTTTGTATTTTTATACATGTTGCTTTATAAAGTCAAGATCTTTTTTATCATAATTATATACTGTTCACGCTAGTTGTAATAAATTATGTCAAGAACATAAGATTGTCATTATACTGCCAATTTTGATTTTGTGTAGAATGAATTTTACAAATAGAAGTTGGAAATTTTTAGGCATACTAGTCATCGTTTACTATTTGTATGCTGCTAATGTAGTGCAAAATGCAGAATAAAGTATACACTTAAAATTGGTTTGTATTATTTCGTACAATAGTGTCCGACCGAGACAAGATTTCTCCAAATTATAAGTAAACACTTAATTTTTTTCCAGTATAAGCTGAACTCACATTGCAAGGAAATCCTAAACAATGCGAGATCAGCATAAACTGGAAATGTATAGCTTGATGTGTAGCCGTGTGAACATAATGGATGAAAACGGGACACCATTACAATACGACCGTCGTCGTTCGCATTCTATCAAAACCGACAGCGCCATTTTGGGGCTAGCCGAAGATTCGGCCAATTTTTGGCTGAAAGTGAACCATTAGTCGGACACTAATAAAAGTAAGTAAGTGAATAAAACAAAAGTGACTGTTTATTTAATTCTATATTTCTCAATTCGCTCTTTGGAACAGAGTCACCTTAAAAAAAACTTAAGCTATTTTAATTAATTACAAATAACCAGAAGACTTTGGCTTCTCAAGAAAATTGAACAAACTTCATTAATATTTTACATTCACCTTCACAATAATATGTATGTATACAATCAGCCAAGCAGTCTCTATACAACAACATACACTCTGATAAATTAGAAGAATAGTATTATTATTTCAAATAAACGTATACCACAAGAGCTTCGTAATAGTCGGTGACAGAAAACTAAGTGAATTTTTCTCCAAACCTTACCATTAAAATTTAATACTCAGTCAATTTCCTGTCTCAAAGACCTAACTATGATACAAACAATTTATGTAAAGCAACGTATCTTTAAATGTGTGAACAAAAAAATTGAGAATTTTAATTACCAATGGTAAATCAAAATAAAATTATAATTATTCATAGAAGCAAAAACGAGGGCCTTATTATTTTGAAACATCAAAATCGTACTCTTTCAGAGATTCAAATCATTACTTTATAGCCAGTCTATTAGTTTCTAATCAGTGCCCTATTTAATATAATACTCAATATTTACAAGCGCTTGGCGGCAATTGGGCATTTATTTTAATGTAGAAAAGCTTAGTCGAAACTTAAACATAGCCAAATATTAACGATGAACACATACATATCGTTTATCTCTTTATTAGTTTATAGCAGCATTTGAACTTGCAATGCAAACCTACAGTAAAATTAAATGTAACATCCACATTAACAAATCGTTTGAACTGAAGGGAATGTAAAGGTGCTCACTTGCAAATGAAAACTGCATCAAGAAAGCTATTGCTTGTCTTTTTACCCAACTACGGCAAAGCCAAAAGGAGGGGTCATTAGTACAATAATAATTAATTATTATTGAAAAATGTTTTCTGTCAACAACTGGAAAAAAAAATAGATACCTCATTCAAAAATCTGTTTCACTTTGAGATTATCATATCATTAAACACCAATCATTATTCTGCAAGTATGTTTGCACGTTTTTTATATTGTACAATGGGTGCTCTTAGTAATATAGCACATGTTATAAATTTTATATGTATCCTAAATGAACTTACTCCATCATATTTTTATACATTTTTACAAGAATATTGTATGTAGTAGCTTACAGTATCATACGCGCAATGCAATGCATTAATTTTACAAAATTTTGAAAGTTTCAAAATTTTTATTAATTTTACGCCGATTCTGAATAACTTTAAACCTTACAATTACATAATAAACTTAAATTTGTAATCACTTACATGTTATACAGATAAAACATTGATCTGGATCGCAATATCCAATTATTATCAATAAATCAATAAAGTAAAAAAAAAGTTGTTATTATTATTTATAAACTTTACTGTAAAAATGCTTGCTAACATCAATAGAATGATCACAAAATGTAATTGTTGCGCGTGTCTAAACTAAATACAAAGACGAAACACTGCTTAGTAATCTGGTCTGTATAGACGAGTCAGTAGACCGAGTGAGACAGATATTAAAACTACATTTATTATTACGTAGGCAATGGGCCCTTTAAAGCTTTTCTCCTCTGCCTGCCAGGGATAGCTCGGATACAGGGCAGGGAAGCCGAGGCGGGACTCGGTACCGTGTGTTCGGACATCAGTCGCGTCCTCAAGACAATGCATAACCAATCGTGCGGGAGAGTGATTCACCTGAAGGAGCTCTTGCGTCGGTCGGCTCGCTCGGCGTAGGGGTCCCACTCGACGTCGTCGGGGTCGTCGCCGTCGAAGGCGGGCAGCTCGGCGCCCGACAGCGAGCTGGACGAGTCGCTGCGCGCGGGCGACGGCGGCGCGCGCGGCGGCGAGCGCGGCGAGCGCGGGGCGCGCGGCGAGCGCGGGGGCGACGCGGGCGCCGCGTAGAACCCGTCGGGCATGGCCGCCAGCATGTGCTGGTACGTCTCGTCGGGCAACGGGAACTGGCGCGGCGTGTACGGTCTCACTGTCTGGAGTAACATTCACAGTTAACGTTAGTCGAGCGTGCTCGTTAGTAAGGCGGGTGGGGTTATATTGTGAGCTGATTACATTATGTGGAAACAATAAAATGATTATAAGTGAAAATAACGTTAATTGCATATGAAATGGGTTATGTATGACAGTAATAAGCTCAATGTTAAATTATGAAAATATGACAACTGGTGAAGGGGAAATAAATAAATAAGAAATGAGAATTACAAATAAATAGAAATAGCAGAGGTAAATCGAATGAGTAATAAGCAAGGAATAGAAACGGATTTGTCAAACTTCAAAATAATTAGAAGGAAGGGCAACAATGTCACTGGCACAAGAGGGACAACAGTGGATATACAATACACACGGACGTAAATATGACACAGCTAACTTTAGAAACAGGTGCGTGCGAGTGATAGATGTGTCTTACAACGGCCGGGAACTATACAGTTACGAGCATAAATATCTTACATTCCCATTTGATTCAAAAGCGTTTTTCTTTTTCTTCTTTTAGAGCCAATGACAAAAGTAAAAATATTATGTTAGAAGGTGAGTTCACCCTATTAGATCACGCTAATCGCTTTTCTCCTAAAGTATTGATATATATTTTATGGTGTTACCGCGTCCTAACCAAAAGTGATGGTCGCGCGAATACAAGATCGTCGCGTTCAAGTCACTTTTAGTTCGAAATACCGTAAGAAGCCCAATGCTTGCGCGCGACCATGAGTTCCAGACGCGGGGTTAGGTATTTATGCTCGTGACTGTACTTGTAACGATCATTGGCCAGTCGTTTGGGACAGCATGCATGTGTAAGCATGACAGTAGTTAGGTACTAGCCTCATGCTGCGGCTCGTAGTGTCGCGGCGGCGGCGCGGGCGGCGCCGGCTGCGCGGGCGGCGCCGGCTGCGCGGGCGGCGCGTCGTACGGCGCCGCGCGCTCGGCGGGCGCGTGCGCGGGCACGGGCACGTGCGCGTGCGCGTGCGCCTGCTCGAGCGTAGAGCGCCGTGCGCGTCGCTTGCGCACGTAGCGCGCGCGTTCACGGCTCTCGGCTCGCGTGTGACGAAATGACACCGCCGCGTCTGATACGTCTTCCTCCTGTGAAATAATAATAATAAAACATTTAATTCAGGCAACAAGACCTATAGCATACATACCTTTCAGCAGACTAACATACATAATTCTATAAAAATCACATAATATAACATAACACATTACACTTGGGAGCTTGGTTATGGTAGTGCGTTAAATGATACATGATTGAGTAAAATGTTCTTCTTGAAACACACCATAGACAGCGGCAGACACCGAGTCGCAAGAAACAATGAATGAAATTGTGTTAAAGCAACCACTTTCTAGCCATATGCTAGAAAGTAACTGCTGGAAATATGGCTAATATATAATGTATAGAAGAAGACATTCTGCGCCGACCCTAAAGGACAGGAAGATGATCTAGTTCAATTTAGATGTTGCTTACATTCGACCAGACCAGAGATGGACTTGTATACAGAAACTTAATATCCCAGATTCGATTTATTTATTTTAATAAACAGAACAGCCGAACCCAATTCCATTATTATACTTTTTCGATTAACACACGTATAAATAAAACGCTCATGCTTGAGAACTTGATACCAAGCAAGCAAGTTGTGTTGTTTTATGAAGCAAACTAGAATTTTGAATTAAATATTCTAACTCAGTGACGTAAACGTTAAGTCAAAATTAACGATAAAATTGAAGTCTTACCTCACTGTCATGACTCTCAACGGAGATGCGATTGGACTTGCCGATACCGTTGTTTAGCGGCGCATCCGGAATCTCTAACACTCTCCATCTGAAATTAAATAATCATGTTCAGTTTGCATCAAGTTAATAATAATTGATATCAAACAAATCAAGTATCTTGACTTGGCTCACGAGGTGGTCGACATGTGGGATGTGGACTCTGCGATCGTTGTGCCAATAGTCGTATCAGCCAATGGCTTAATTGCCAAGAGCCTCGATCAACACCTAAGGAGGCTCTCGTTGGGCAGCTGGATTAAGGGCTTGATTCAGAAAGCGGTACTCCTGGACACGGCTCGCATTGTTAGGAGGTTCCTCTCTCTGGAGCCCTGACCGCCGGTAGTTTGGACCCTGTTCCCGATACCGGTGGGCTACTATTTTTTATATTTTTAAATGTTTTTATATATTTTTTAATTCTAATCTTTAAAAAAATAATTTATGTGTATGACAAATGAAATAAAGACAATTGATATCAACTCTTTAAAATACCATCAAAAATAAGACCCGTCATATGGTGAAATATACAACAATAACATCATTTGAATTTGAAATATGTCTGCTACATAGCTAGTAGATTGCCCTGTTTGATACACTATGTGAATAATACCTAGCAAATAGTAAGGACGCATCACTAATATAACGGTGCGTTGGAACAAATATGCGGGCTTCGTGAGCAATATTGAACTCCTTTGTGTTTTATTCATGACTAGCTGATGCCCGCGGCTTCGCCCACGTGGATGTCGGTTCTTTCCTCGAAAACCACACTATCCATTGGTGAAAACAGCATGAAAATCGGTGAGTTTTTCGCGAACAGACAGACAGACGCGGCGGAGGACTTTTTTTTATAATAGATAGTAGGTAGTAGTGATTCTTTGCTGCACCCTAATTGCGTATCACAGATTCAATCGCATTCCGACGGATTTTAAGGTCCACTGCTTCAAATGTTTGAAAAATTCGTCTACACAGCAACTTTGTTTTATAATATGTAGTGATATAATTGAACAAGAACTTGTTTGTTGGCAACATGTAATTTAGGATAGACAGGCTTAGCTTAAAAGGCACTTTTGAACGTCAACATTTACAAGCAAACAGAATTGATTCTAGTTGCCCCTTCCAAAAAGTATTTTCTGGAAAAGAATGGGCAAAAAACTCAATAGTTACTACGTATACTAACTTGGGCGTGATAATCTCCTTGTAGGTGAGTATCTGCGGCCGCGTGTTGGCGGCCACGCTCTGCGGGATGACAATGTTGTCGATGTCGTACGACTGGCGCCGCCACGAGCGCGACTCGGTGCTTGAACGACCGCGCGACCTGCCACCAATAGAACATTGTATTTTATTGATCTGGGGGTAGTATTATGATGTATTAATGCCATCATTATTCCACTGCGAAAACGGGATGGTGCTAGCGGCCTTGTCTAGCTCCGTCTCTGGAAAAATGGTGGCATTAATACTTCATAATATGGCACCAGATTCAGTCATTTGCAGTAAATAAGTCAGGAAGTGTTTAATAAGTTTCACAGTAAGGGAATTTTGTCACAGACTAAAAGCCCAAAGATATAGATAGAGTACACATTCTTAAATTTGACTGTCTTCTTTATTCATTACAGAACAGCATGTGGTGTTCTGTACATTCTTCCACGCCCAGTCGAAAAAAGGCGCAATGTTTCTATAAGTGTCAAAGCATTTACACGCACTTTTGAATTGATAAGGAATGTATTAAGTATAAAAACTTGTAAAAAGTTTTTATTTTTCACTTTTTAGTTGTGGTACCTACCCCACACAAATTCGAATACCACTACCTGCTATGTAAATACATGATATTGAAGCTAACTCAAAAAACTACGCAAAATTAATAAAATTTATATAGGACCACCTGTGAAGCATGACCTACCAAACAAAAAAGAATCATCAAAATCGATTTATAATTGGCGGAGTAATCGCGTAACATACACATAAAAAAAAACATACAGACAAATTGAGAAACTCCTCCTTATTGAAGAAGTCGGTTATAAATTATATACAGTACACCATTAAAAGACTAAAAAAAGCGAATTTACGTTTTTTGTTAGGTCAAGGTTGAGGAGTTTTTATAATGACGTAACATTAACTGCCTATCTCCCGTTAGTCGTTACGCAGAATTACCTGTTTTCACTTTCTCGATGGAAGTGAAACCTTGTATAACAAAGCATACCTTTCATGGCCTGATGTTGAAGTTTCTTCATCTCTTTCTCTCTCCCTTATCTTTTTCGTTAGTGGCGGCCGACCTCTTTTCAACCCTGAAATAATGTATTTATTACAATTTGAATAAAGATAATAGAATGCTTCAAACATTCCAAGGAAAGCGATCGAAAATAAAGTCATCTGAGGCCCTAGACAAATGACATTCTATCAGGAATATCGATAATGGAAAAGGCAAAAATGTATAGAACTGACATAAGCTAGCGAAAAGCTTGTGTCAATCCTGTTGAAAGTCGGTTGTAGAAATACGAAACGCTTCCGAAGCGATTGTCACTTGTATAGGGGCTTTGGGCCTTGTTTATCAAAAGTTACAAATCTACACGTTCACAAGTTACCTAGAATGTTAATTTTCGTTAAATTCATAGCTCATCTCCATATTCATAATCAACCTTATTGTTCCCACTGCTGGGACAAATTAATACAATTTAAAAAAGAAAATCGAATTTAAACATTGATTGCGGTACTAAGCACGACACTTGTAATCTTGACGGAATAGAGAGTCGCCGGACACTCAGGATTTGTTATGATTTTGTACAAGTTGTAACTTACAAATATTTTTTTGATAAACAAATATCACGAATAAAAGTGTATAAATATACATACTTGTGAACTAAATAATGACATTTGGTAATACAAGGCTTGTAAGTTTTGATAAACAGGGCACTGGTTGTAAACTTAGCGGTTTTAGCAACTTTCACAATAAAATTACATTGTGATCAACATTTACATTGCCGTGAGATGAGTATGATTGTTCAGCAGTAGGGATCTGAACTGGACGTACATCACATCCTCCGTTTTAGTTTTTTATAATAAGGCTCAATTCAGACTGAAATGGCAGCGGCTGGTAGCGACGCGGCGAGCAGTTTAAATGTCAACGCATTATAAAAAATGTAGATACGCTAGACTAGAAAAGCGAGTCGGCTCGCGCCGTCGCGAGTCTACACGAGCCGCTACGCGGCGCTTTCTATACAAAAGCGTGGCTATACAAAACTGGTTCTGATTTGTTTGCCTTACTTCACAAACTTTTTAAGAGGATTAAAGAACGAAACGAAACTTTAAAAAAACAAATACTTCTTTTCTGCCATAACACTGGAAAGCTATAAAAGGTTAGTAAATTTCCTAAGAGCTGACTTTAACAAATTAAACTACATTTGACACTTCAACATAAATTGTTCCTGAGAAATAAATAAACATAAAAGCGACTCACGTGTTGGATGCCTTTTGAGTGGCTTTGGTGTGTGATGATGTGAGGTGTGTTGCTGCGCCTGCGACTGGTGCGACGTGTGCGACTGATGCGACGCGTGCGACTGATGCGACGCGTGCGACTGGTGCGACGCGTGCGCGCCGTGCGCCTGGCGCGACGTGCTCGCGGCGTGGTGCGCGCCGCGCCACGACTTGCCGAAGCGCGGCCGGAACCACGCGCGGCTTGCTAACGCTGCCATGTGGATGGATGGCGATACGTCTGTAATATACAAAAATAATGTTATTATTTAATAAATACACACAACTTCACACTAGCTTTACAATCATAGAATATATTTATTTTACACTTGTAACATGAAAGTGCATAGTGCGTGCATGTAGTGTTCTTGTAGTTTTAATACATATTTGATAATTTATGTTAGTCTAAGGTACATAATATTGTTATTAAAGTTTATTATCTTTACCGTTATTTTAATCAAAAATTGTAGGAAGTTTATTATTTATTTATTTATGGATTCGCCAGTAGCCTGATGGATTATATTTACACACTTTCCTATTTAGAAAATAGCATATAATGTGAATACTTATGCCGCCGATTTTTGACTACAGCTGCTGCTTGACTCACTGTGAAAACTTAGGTGAAGCGAGCTGTCATTCAACCTGATGCTAGACATCGACACTATTGACTCATAGGAAGACTGTACCTTTGATATCGCTGAGCACGGGGTGGAAGCCGGGGTCCACGGCAGCGAGGCGCAGGCGCGGCGGCACGCTGCAGCAGGGCGCGGCCGGCTGCGTGGGCTCGGCGCGGCCCGTGCACACGGCGCAGCTGGCCGGGCCCGCGGAGCAGCTGCATCTGAGGGACCGGCACACCGTTACTATCAACTTTATTAGGAAACAAGCCGTGTACCCTATGGGATTGCGTGAACATTGCGAAAATAAAGAACTTCCATTCTAATTTTCATCCTCTATTGGACCTTATTTACAAAAATCTTTTCTTATTGCTCACTTTCGCTATAGGCCCCATATAAGTGGTAAGGAACTTTTGTGCAAAATTTAATTTTTATTATGAATGAATTTAAGATTTGTATTACGTAGATAGTAGTAGTACTATACATCTGTCTCTCTTAAGTCTCTTCAGAAAATACACGTGTAATGTTATGTATCAACATTACTTTGAGTACGCCATTATCGTAGGCGAATATGGCTAATCTCATGATTTGCTTCCTGGCTGCCTATGAGAACTAGAAGTAAAATGACCAGTGTTTGTACTTTGTAATGTTATCGTCAGAAAACCAACAATCTTAAATGTAAATAAATTAGTATAAACATTGTTTCTCAAAGATTTCATATCAATCTGTAAAATACTAACTTGATATCCGACGGCTTTGCAGCCTTTTGCGTTGCGATGTGCAAGTTATGCATCTGAAGTAGTTTCCGTTTTTTGAAGGTCTCTCGTCTTAGCGGTCGTATGCGCGCGCACGTCTCCCGCGAAGGATGGTCGTCAGGCGGCTCGGCGCCCGGCAAAGAGCCCTCGTACGCCACTGGCTCACCTTCGAACTCCACCGGACCTTTCGCTTCGCGGACCTAGAATGGGATTGTATGCATTCATATGTGGATGATGGAAGAAATAGGATTACTACGCCGATCATAAATAAATTGGGTAGATTAATGCGAAAGTTTCTTGCGAAAAATTCAAATTTTGTTACGTTTATTGCTATTTGCAGGTCAGTACCAACTGTTATGTTGATCTAAATATGATTCGCGGTCGTATCAAATATTTATTTAAAGATTATAAAAAACCGGCGAAGTGCACGAAGGGTTTCGTGCCATTATCTATAAAAACGGCAAAAAAAATCACGTTTGTTGTATGGGAGCCTCCTTAAATATTTATCTTATTCTGTTTTTTAGTATTTTGTTGTTATAGCGGCAACAGAAATACATAATCTATGAAAATTTCAACTGTCTATCACGGTTCATGTGATACAGCCTGGTGACAGACAAACGGCTGGACAGCAGTCTTAGTAATAGGGTCCCGTTTTACCCTTTGGGTACGGAACCCTAAAAATCATCAATACAACTCTCTGAGTTCATATAATCCTATATAATGAATATTTTATGAAATCGTGACATCTGAGGATTAATCTAACTTAAGGAGTTGTATTCCTGTATCGAATGGTTATAATTCTGTGAAGCTATATTTGCTACGGTCGCGAAACATAATTTAATCAAAAAAAAAAAATACATACATTGATTTAAGTATTTGCAAAAAAACCTAAGAAAAATTGAATTTCACGGGCTACCTTAGCGCATCCCCCTAAGAGCAGGATGGAAAGTGTTTAATATTAATTAACGGTCCCACATGACGGGAACCTCGTGAAGGCCGAGAAAGATAAACAAATCAAGTATCTTGACTTGGCTCACGAGGTTGTCGACATGTGGGATGTGGACTCTGCGCTCGTTGTGCCGATAGTCGTATCAGCCAATGGCTTAATTGCCAAGAGCCTCGATCAACACCTAAGGAGGCTCTCGTTGGGCAGCTGGATTAAGGGCTTGATTCAGAGAGCGATACTCCTGGACACGGCTCGCATTGTTAGGAAGTTCCTCTCTCTCTGGAGCCCTGACCGCCGGTAGCTTGGACCCTGTTCCCGATATTTTTAAATGTTTTTATATTTTTTTTAATTCTAATATTTAAAAATATAATTTATATGTATGAAAAATGAAATAAAGAATTGTTATTATACTACCAAATCCTTATCTGGGTTGGGGTTAAGCCTTGTACTAAATAAATTCGGTGCCAAAGGCGCTAAAGTCACTAATATTAACGTTGCTTTTTTGAAAGGCTCCGCTTCAATTAAATAAAAAATATAAAAAAGCAAGCTTTTTTTCAAGATCTTGAAAAACAGCTTAGTATCATTTATACACAACTAGCTCTCGCCCGCGGCTTCGCCCGCGTGGTATGTCGATAAAAAGTAGCCTATGTCCTTTCTCAGGCTCTAGACTATCTGTGTAATAAATTTCATTTAAATTGGTTCAGTAGTTTTGTCGTGAAAGCGCGACAGACAGACAGAGTTACTTTCGTATTTATAATATTAGTAAGGATAATTTAAAAAATGCTGCTTCAATTGCGAAAAAAAAAATCATTATCAAAATAAATTATCGCGATATCCAGTCTACATAGAAAAACTTCAGTACATAATTGTTAATTCGTAACCTTGGATTTACAGCATGCGCGCGTCGGACGTATAACTTGTTTGAACATGAAACTGTTCACACGTCAATTTACCCACTGTTTATTTATTACATTTTTTTTTCTTTTATACAATTTTATTTTTTATACATCCTTACTAATATTATAAATGCAAAAGTAACCCTGTCTGCCTGTCGCGCTTTCACGCCAAAACTACTGAACTGAAATGAAATTTGGTACACAGATAGTCTAGAGCCTGAGAAAGGAAATAGGCTACTTTTTATCGACATACCACGCGGGCGAAGCTGCGGGCGAAGCTGCAGGCGGAAGCTAGTTTTACATATAAATAATTAAACTTCAGTATCGTTCTGTGACCTCTCATTGAATAAAGTTAATTCAATCCTAATAGCAATAATTATTTATCCTGTTCTACAGAGTGCTGAGCTAAATTGAACAGTGATGAATGATGATACAAAATGACAGAACCCATTTAGCAAAAACTTGAATAAATGATCAGAACTTCTTTTGCTAAATATTTGTGCTACAGATATGATACTACATATAAAATTATATTTAAACTCCAACATTAGCATAATTTTTCCTTGTGATAAAGAGGTTAAGGTCTAGGCAGGCCAAATGACTCATATCACTTTTATTTACAGTTATTTGGGAGCATATCTCAAAGAGTTACATGTGAACACATCGGTCAATGACCTGAGATTAGAACCACTCTTTTTCAGTTCTAAACAAACATTACAAAACTTTCAACTATGGTATAAACAGCTAGATACTCTCAAATTATTATTTACCTTTTATTATGCATAATTATTCTCATTGTTGTCTGAAGTTTATTATTAAACTACTGGCGAAATCCGGGTATTACTCACCTCTGCCTAACTCAGAGTATATCACATGTGTTTACTATAAAGAACCTTTAATGCATTTGCATGGCTATTTTATTCTGCGCTGGGCCCACGTGGTAGACTACCAGCCACTCCTCGGCCTGTGTCCCAGCAGTGGGAACATTATAGGCTGATTATGCTATGCTATAAACTTTGCTGTATGAATAGAATCCAGTGGAGAATCTTCCTGACCTGTTTATGGAGTTCAGTATGCTGCCGGATCCTGTACTCCAACTCCTGTACTTGTGCGTGCAGCCAGGACCAACGCGACGCTATTGAGGCGCGCGTCCTCTGCCATGACCATAATGCACGTTTGTCACTGAAACAATGGCCAAAATATGGTCGATTTATTGAACAATTTGTATCAAATTAGAAGAGCATCTCATCCCTCTTTTTTTTGTAGCACCATAAATAATTTTTTTCCAGGAAGAAAATGAATTAAATCAAACCTCATTGTCTTCATAATCTTACTGGAAGTAATATTTATGACGCCATTGACAAAAACAAAAAAAATAGAAGAGGCAGGCGCGATCGCAGCCCAAGATTGGGGGGGGGGGGTCAATATTGGTGCCGAGGAATATTTTAGGGAAATGGTTACCTAATTGATAGGTACTCTAATAACTTTTTTTTGTATTTGCCCATCGGGGTCACTGTGGCTCAAGTACCAACAGTTTTTAGGTAGTAAAGCACGTAAATCATTCAGTCTCTCGACAGCTTGAATGATTCTGGGAGGGGTCATGACACCTAGGACCGCGCCTGAGAAGAGATGCTCTTCTAACACAACAAGTCATGCAAAATTTGAACCAGGATTGATGTATTAAATCTTAACTTCAGGCTCTCAGCATCTAAGTAAAAAAAGAAAAAGTGTTTCATAAGGTCTTTTGCATTTCTGTGAGTTTATCTGAGATTTTGCATTATATGGTTTATCATTAGAACAACATTCATGCTGAGCAATGAAATGCAAGTATACATCATTTTGAATATTTTACTAAAGTAGTTGTATAAATCAGCTGCGCTCATTTCAAATAATAACAAAGATTAACTATGGCTATCATAAATGAATTTTTGGGAAAGACTGGTGTCCTTCCCTCAAATTGGTAAAAGCAAAAAATCATGTGTATGGTGGTCCACAAATTCCAACCAAGGCACCACATAGGAGTTGATGTAGGAAATAATGTGTGGTAGATGATGGCAGATAGTAATCAGCAACTAATAGCCCTTGTGTTGTCCAGATGATGAAAGCTTTTCAGAAATCCTTACTAATATTATAAATGCGAAAGTAACTCTTTCTGTCTGTCTGTCGCGCTTTCACGCCAAAACGACTGAACCGATTTAAATAAAATTTGGTACATAGATAGTCTAGGGTCTGAGAAAGGACATAGGCTACTTTTTAGCGAGATAGCACGCGAGCGAAGCCGCGGACGGAATCTAGTAATTTATAAGGAGAAATTCTGTACCATAACATCATACATTAAATCACTAATCACTTCTCCATACATAAAAGAAGAAGCCTCCTCTGCATATGAAAAACATTAGATTTTAATTCTTCAAGGACTTTCTAATTAACTACAATAGATTTTGGTCCGCGCGCGGCCCGTCCGTGGTCATACAGGTTAAATGTAACAACAACAAGATATTGAAAGACTAGCTTTGTTGATAACAATCATAATTATTGTTTAGAGACATTCTATTATGGGACTAGTATTTACTAAAGATTTCCTAATTCTATAATTCAAAAAGTAAAACATTACACTCCTTTTTAGGCAGTTGTGTAATAATGACGCAATTTCTTTTGAAAATGAAATAAAAGTCAAGTAAAAGTCACTGTACCTATCACCCCTTTTTCTCAAATGCTAAATTTAAAACAAATAGGTACTGACTATTTAATTTAAATTTATATAAATAATATCTAAATACATATATATTATTTGGCCACATCATTTTCGTTTTATTTACTAGAATATATTCTTACAGGCCATTAGCACCATTTTATCTATGAGATGTTTCATTTCTATTACAACATAGTTCCTGAATAACATAAACATAAAGGGTTAGGTAGAGGTGTACCTACAGTACACCCTGATATGTTCCTGATATGAATCTGATAAATATATAAAGTAGGTCTTGAGTTAGCCTGAATTAATGAAAAATAGGCTTGGCAACCAAATTTATAATCTTCACTTAATAAATCATGGCTTTGTGAAATGATGCAATATCCTAGAACCAAGTGAAATTTTAGATATCAATTGATACCTTTAAAAAAACTGTAAAGTAGTAAATTAGAGTAAGATATTAATAAGAATCTGATTATAATCAATTCATTTTGATATTTTATTTTATTGAAATGTATTCTAACCAAAAGTAAAGAACCACTTATAGATTTTGTTCCTGATATGTATTCAAACATAAAATCATCATACAAAATCCGATTTAAACTGCTATTACTGGTTTTCTTTAGACTATTTTGAAATATCAAGGATGAATAATAGCAGCTGCTGTATTTGTCTCAAGAGAAATTAGGAGTGTCACTCAAGCAATAAAGCCACATCCTGTGTTTGCACACTCAATTACTATAGAACTCTATACAAATGCCTAGATATCACCCCATGATAGAGATCTAACATACTTATAATTTACATCAAGATATACAGCATCATCCTGTTTTATTGTTATGGATGCAAACCACTTGCTAAGCAGGTCACATCTTGACCTTCACATTTATAATCAGTCTTTTACATTTACTTTTGCCTAATTACAGTTTGTAATTAATCCTAAGACCACTGATTCAAAAACATAACTAAGGAATTAATAAGTTACTCACACTGGCATTTGCTGTTGAACTGGATTGTTGTATGTGACCGCTTCATCATTACTTTCAGCTCCAGATGATGACAGAGTGGCATCAGAGTCCAGCTCATGTTTTACCACTGACAGGTGCGAGCGTAGTGCTCCTGCTGTGTCCTCCAGGCCTGTCAGCGTACCAGACGGTATGCCAATACATGCAGATTTTGATGCATCACCTTTAGATGTTCCAGGGTTGTAGTACTTAGGACCCACTACTGTCCTTGATGCTGCACTAGCCTGTAAGGTTGCAGTTGTCTCTACAGTCTTTAGAAATGTTTTCAAGCCCACTGGTCGTCCACTACCAGTATCTCTTCTGGCACCCCGTGTACACTTCTCAAAGGATTGAGCAGCTTCTTCAGATACTTTCTTTCCAATAGCGCGGGCCTGTAATATCCTTAACCTTCTCTGTAAGAATGAACATCGTCTTTCCAGTTTCACCTGCACTCCTTTTATCTTTTCTTCTATAGCATCACCCTCAGAATCAGCAGCTTCTGGCAACTCAAATCCAGATAGAGGAAATATTGCCTCAGGGTCATCGGTTGACAGTGCCTCACCACCAGACAGTGCATCGTCACCAGTTTCTAGGGTTTTTATATCTTGAAGAAAGTCTGTTTGTGGCTCAAGGTCAGTGTTTCCAAGATCTACTAAAATCTGCTCCATCTCCTGCGAGTCCTTAGCAAGACTGGGCTGGTTTTGAAGCCCCATGTCGTCTTCCTCCATGTGTGTCGCGAGGTTATCGACGGACGCGAGCGCCCGTCTCCGGTGGGACAGCGGCCTCTCAGTGTCTCCAAGCACAATAGAGTCGTGGATGAGCGGCTCTCGGGGTGCTATGGACAATGCTGGTGCCATGACCTGCACCTCGCCCGCCGCGGACGCTGGCGCTCGCCGCGTCAGGGCGGGCTTCTCCCACAGTTCATTTTGTCCTTATGTAACACTAATAATGAGTTCACAACACTGGCACTACACTCAGTTTCACTAAAACACAACTCTCTGCCACCATTGTCCATGCAATCAGTCCCCTGCCGGCTCCATGGAGAGCCGAAAAGAACGGCGGCAGACCGACAGCGCCTCGGCGCGCTTCTGAAAACAACGTTTATAAAGGGTTATGAACCGGTTTCTTTTCTATTCATACAACACATTGACATTGTTGACTTATTAATAATATGGAACGTGAAAAATCCAACACACAAAGCCGCATAATTCGAAATTTAACCCACGTGATAACGAAAAGAGTACACTAGCGGTCGCAGTTGCTTGTTTCTATACGATATGAAACAGGAAATGATACACTTCCAAAACACTTTCGGCGCACACTAGTTTGGTAGCATTATAAGTTTATCTGCTCTACACTCGTGTTTCACTGAATGTCTAGCATCTAAATAATGACAATGAAGATTTTTTTTAGTAATAATGGCGGAACCAGGCCAAAAAACACTAGCGAACTGGGTAGGTAAGGTACTCATATCCAGTGACGAAACGTTTTGCCGCACACGACTCGTTCGCGTAGAGCGAGTTGTGCAAAAGAGATAGCTAGTGCGTCCTTGAATGAGTACTTGCGCGGTAAAGTCAAATTAGTAATCAAATAATAAATAGTAATTTTTCTCTTAGACTGTATAATTGATTTAAAATTACGCGTTTTATTCTAATAGAAGTATATTATGCGTTACCTGCGAAGAATACATAATAATATAGCAGTATACAAACGACTATTGGCTTTGCCGCCACGCTATTAATCAATAGAAAGTCTCTGAACTGAAACATCACAAGAACAAAGTCGTTCAGCAAAATTCAATAAAGCAGGTTATGTTCATTAAATGTAAATATAATTAATTGATAACAGCAATACGATTAATTTACAAAATAACCAAGCAATAAAAATAAAAGTTCTGATTGCACTTCCGGTCGCATATGAAAATCATTAATTGCGTTCCAGGTGTCCAACGCTACAGTTTCTTTACCATATCAAAACGTTTCGTATCCGATAAATGTGCGCCGGAAATATTCTGATGAAATTGTGATGTCACAACATTTCGCAATGATAATTACATAAACAGTAATCAAGAGACACATATAAATCATCTAAAAATAATTAAAAGCTAGAGAATTATATTTTTTTACTTGATTTGTTTACTGGCTTACGTTCCGTTCTACGTTCAAGTTGCGCCCCAGAATATAATGGCAAACGAAGTAATTTTTATATCATAAAATTTTTATTACATATCTTGAAAAAAAGTATTAATAAAAATTGTATCGTGAATTCTGCAAAAATATTTATTTTTATCTTTCCTATTTCGTAAGTCAAGCTGTCAAGTTAAAAATTAAGTAAATGGGCATTGAGCATACTTACTGTAATTTTTTTAATTTGATACACTGGTTAAGTACCTACTTTGTCTACTTGCTTACGGTTACGGCCGCTGCATAGTACTTTGTTCCTTTAATTAAATCATCTTATCAATGGCCCACTCTTTGATCTATATGACACATCCAAGAAACTCAAATTAATCTTGACCAAAATCCATCAAGTTCCATTGCGTTTTTGTAAGGTGACTTGATCTATCATTAGTCACAACAATTTTTTTAGGTGCCAATATATTGTCACCTATCTATTTCGAATAAATAAGCAAACAATGAGGATTTTGTCAAAAACAATTAAAATTTTGGAATCATTCGTTGATTACCTACTTTCCACAATCAATTGACTACCAATCTCAACCATGTAATTTATTGAGCAAAACATTTACTTACTAAGAAATCTTTGAGCTTAATTTATTGAGCAAAACATTTACTTACTAGAAATCTTTGAGCTAAGTACAATAATAATCCACCACTACCCTCATCTGAGAATATATTTGATAAAATTAGAATAACCAATAACTTTAAACATTTTAGTTTTGTTTTATTAATGTAATATACCATTTTTTGTAAATATGGTGCTCAAATGTCATGATATGATGATTCTCTGCCCCAATGTTAGCCGAAGGTTGTCGCTAAAACATTTTGTATAATACATGTCAATTTTAACCAGTCCATTTTTATATAAAAATAAATGCTTAGGTATTTAACTAATCTCAATCTCTCCAGTTTGTATTTTAAATATTCTTGTGTAGTCAATATTTATCTTTGTTAATTTTATCATAATTTTTTGAATAAATATGCCAAAAAATACCTACAGCCATAGGAAACCAATAAATGCAATTTTAACTTCAGACATTAACAGAAGTTTAAATACAAAAGAAAACTAAATTAATTTCTTACCTCAGATACTATGAACATTGATGTTGCTTGTAGTACTTGAAGATTGTGGTAAAACATGTCAAGTTTTCTCACCCACATTTTACAGCTACTATACCCAGTAACTGAAAGAAATTAATGAATAAATTCAGTCCATACAATTAAAACAACATAAATTAATAAAATAATAATGCTTTCAGAGCTACATTTCACTACTGACAGTTGTCTGACACAGAAGTTGCAAAAAAATAATGTCACTAGTGTCAATAACTTAAAAACAAAAATCTATTTTTGTACAAAAATGATAACATGGATACCTATGAACACATTGCACATAATTGCTAATTTCAACACCTAACACCTAGTCTGGAACTCCAAGACACCTAATGCTGTCTTAAAACCTTCATGACTAGTGTGAATGCTTGCTGTATTGGGACACAACAAATACATTCACTTGTTACTCTTACTAAGCTACTTAGGAACTAGGCAAGGCATGTTATTATCACAAAAATCTGTATTGTACATTATATTTACATATTTGTAACTAACATGTTATTACATGGGATAAAATAACCTGATGGTCTTCTAGTCCCTACCTATTCCATGGCTACTTGTCTACCACTCAGTACAGTAGTAATTCCTAGCTATTCAAATGTTTTGATTATATTGATTTACCTCCCAATTAGGTTTATATAGGAAATACAGTTTCTCTAACAAAAAATACTAAAAACTGTAGTTGTAACGAGGTCAATTTGCTGTCATGTCTGTAAAAGAAAGAGGTACTAATTTTAATCATTACAATTTAATGTGAAATTAACATAAAAAGTGTTGTATTCATTGTAATACATAAATGTAAGATTTTAATATTTTTATGTTGACCTGTGAGTCCAAATGCGATGCAGAAAATTCTTTCACGTTAGAAAAAATATCATTGAAGTCAAAATAATATCACTTTTCTAAACTAAGCATAAAATTAGTGTATTTTTATTTCTGTGACATATATTTAATGCTGTAGTACAAACTTGCAATGGTGGTAAATTAAAAAAAGCTATTATTTCCGGTTCTTGCACAAGTGTTCCTAAATTAATAAAATATTTAACATTTTCTACACCAATCTAATACTGAACAGTTAAAGTAGTTCTTGCAATACTATTTTTATCTATGTACTTATCTGTACCCAAGTCTATAATTAATTGTAAATATGTGGTCCCATTATTTCTTAGGAGATTATAAGATTTGTATGCTACCAACTATTGAGTAAGTACTCCATAGCTACTGTAGGTACTTATAGTTACCTACCATGTGAACAAAAATTGTTGAATTTATTACCTATTTACTTGTTGAAATTAAGTTTGTCCTATGCATTTGATTTTCTAATGCTTTGGATGGACAAATTGAAATGATGAGTTGAAATTGAAAAATGAAGATACAAACCTCACTAGCACAAGGCTGGGGTACAATATATTGTGAATAACTAAGGGTTTACTATAAATGCGTCGCTTCAATTAATTTCCAAGAATTGAAATTCCGAAATTGGGATACCTTTTTATTTTAACAATTTAGAAAAGAAAATAAAAGGAAAATTAAGTTTCTGTAAAACTATGGAAATAGGTAGGTAAGTACACAAACTTGCATAAAAGTAAAAGTCTAGATAGAATAAACATTGAAATGGAAAGAACGGCAGTATTTAGGTTTTTATTTTATTTATTTACTCTTACCTTTACACGCAACGACGTCTAGAGAGGGAATGTGAGGGAAAGAGAAGAAAGGAAAAGTACGAGTCGAGTAGAGATGGATGGATAAAATACTCTTCTAAGGACTTTGATACTTATCAAAGCGTCTCTGAAATTGGGAATAAAAATACTATTTTTAATTGTATGTTCCACTTCAGGTCTTATTACTTAGATAGTTACTTTTTTTGTAAATTTTCTAATTCAGTACTTCCGCAAAGTGCCAGGGCGACCGTTCCAAGACCTTAGTGTTGAGATACTTTTAAAATAATTATAGAAGTTGTCCTAACTTATAATTCAGGGTATGTTAGTATTTTGAATTATTCTAAATAATTATTAATATTTATTTACAGCTTTCGTTATTTTATTTTTGGTAACAATATTTTGGATTGAAGATTGAATTTTGAGATTGCGATAAACTTTTGGAACGTATCTGTAAAAAGTCTGTGTGAGTGCTGTGCTGTCATGCTGTGTCAAGTCAGTTAAAAAATAATGCTGTCAAACTGTCAAAGTTCGGCGCGCGCGACTCCGATGTAAATTGTAAATTCAGGTTCTGAGTTTAGTATTATTCAAAATGTCAAAAAGTTTTGAT
Organism: Lithophane leautieri; assembly: GCA_949152455.1. Lineage (NCBI taxonomy): Eukaryota > Metazoa > Arthropoda > Insecta > Lepidoptera > Noctuidae > Lithophane > Lithophane leautieri. Next base: position 3,323,243 of record OX424469.1, on the reverse strand, counting down.
AGAACTCACCAGCTGCATTCGACTCAGTTTACACCTTTGAAGAATAGAAGAAACAGACAGTTTTTGCCCAGAGAAGACACCCTGAACCTGTCGCCGATATTGAATGAAACATCCTTATTTAAAAATCTTAATGACACAAGCCTAAGACAAGTTTTAGATGAATCTTCGATAATAGTTAACCCTGGAGTCACCACTGAAGGTTTAAGCGAAGCATTCTTTGAGATTATACAAACGAGTCGTCCAAGTGATGTGTTAGACACATTAGCTAGGTTAGCACAAGTATGTTGTGATTCTCTGGAATTAGTTGAGCCATGGAATAGATACAATGCCCAAAACTATTGGCTGGCTGAAGAGGCAAACACATGGAAGCTGCTGCACTGTTTATATGCTGATTCCATAACTGAGCATCCTGAATCTTTGGACAGTTTAATTACCGAAACTACACTATCGCAGCAAACATTGGTGAGTGCTTTGTTTAGGAGTGATTCTGAACTGAGACTGTTACAGCTGCTTGTTGACTGGTTAGAGGCTACTGCAGCTTACCAAGAGGAAGCCACAAAGACCTCGGCTCCAATAATTAGTAACAACATTCACTGGGGAAATACTTTACATCAGTTGTTACTTGGGACTAGTTTGTTTAATAAAGAGAAGAGCAAATCTATGGTCACTTGTATGGACCCTGATGCACCAAGACGTCAAAAGAAAATAGTTCATTCAGATGATCAAAAAGATGATTATGATTTGTGTAAAAGAATGTTTACAGAAGTAAGATGTGGTAAGTTCAAAGAAGCAGTTTCCTTATGCATAAGTGCTGGGCAGGCATGGCGCGGAGCTGTTTTACAAGGTTGGATATTACTTCACTATTTGCCAAAAGAAGATCCTAATTCTGCTTTGGAAATAGCTGGTAATCCTTCAAGAGATTTGTGGAAATGGTGTTCATTGGGACTTGCTAATAATACAGCAGAGAATATTCATTATAGAGCCACTATTGGAGTTTTATGTGGCCACTTAGCCAGTACACTTCCAGCTTGTCAAGGTAGTTGGGAAGATTTGCTTTGGGCTCATTTAAGAGCTCAAATAGAGGCAAGAGTTGATAAATTTCTACATGAGCACCATGCTACAGTTGATGCTAATACTACACCATCTGATGTTCTAGAACTCCTGCAGTCTGAACTTCAGCTTGAAGAATTGACTTTACAACAGATTTTCAGTGCTGTGAAAGCTTTGTTGGATGGTAAAAAGGAATCATTATACCAAACTTGTCAGCGTCACCTGATGCTTGGCCATGTTAGAGCCATCATGCAAGATTCTTTACAATGGATTGAAACTAGTGATGATAGATTTGTTAGATTCTTGGCACATCTCATACTAGTTTTAAGACAAATGGGTAAAGATCCTCAACATGACATTGGAGATAAAATTTTGGAAAAGTATGTCACAGATCTTGTTGGCAAATTAATTGATGGTTCAGTGGAATGTCCAGAGCTTATAGCTTATTACACCTCAACTGTGCCAGTTGCCAGACAAATTGTACTCTATGCAGAGCTCATGGACCATATACACAAGAGTGAGTACAGGGAGGGAGTCGTCAAAGCAGGACTCAATGCTGGCATTGACGTTGCAGCATCAGCTAGAGTTGCTATAAAAAAAGCAATCACAGATATTCAACAAGGCTATGGTAATTTGGATTTGACATTTACCCAAACCACAGCTGTTGAAAAGGATAAAACATTGATCCAGAAAGTTATATCATCCCTGGAGTGGTTATCTCTTATATCGAACCAAGTTGAGGAAGCCCTGTGGTTGAGTAATGCTATGATACGAACATTTATTTTCATTGGAAATACAGATGCTGCTTTAGCATGTGTCGTAAATGTAAACAAAATGTTCCCAGAGTTTTTGAACAAAGTATCTGCAAATTCTGCTGAACTGAGGGAACATCTGTGTTTGAAGGCATATTTGGAAGCATTGGAAGGGTTTGCAACTTGGTACCGACACTTTATAAGTGGACAACCTAAAGATATAGAACCACTTGCTTCTGATGCGTCATTCTCTGACAAAGTGCACCATGAACAGCGGTGCGCTCAAGTGGAACAACAAAAAGCCCGTTGGTTGAATGCTGTGTTACATCAAGCTAGACACACCAAAAATTTGCTTTACAATGTATTATTATTCCCTGGAGGGTGGCTTCAAGATGAAAATGATAGTACTACCTCCAATAAGTTCAATGAAGATGAAAAGCAAGAAAGAACCAAACAGTTGGAGACTTTGAGACGTCTCTGTATTCCTGAAATTGTTATATTGATCCTGAAGATATTACAAAGCAATGAAGATATTGAAAATCACAAGGAAGCAGTGAAATTAAGTGACATTATTGCTGGGGAAAATAGATGTTTGTATAAAGTGTTTACTAAGAGCAAACTCATGGAGGTATTGGAGAGGATCAAGGAGTCATCACTGCTGCTAATAGAGAAAGGAAGAGATATGTTTGGATATGAAATAATAGAATAATAATGCATGTATTTTTTCATTTTAAAATAAACGTTTGTATTAACAGTATAATTTCGTCTTTTTACACCCATAGTAAACAAATGAACAAAACATAAAAAAATAGTTGGTATTTTATATTTTAAAGCATCAAATAATAAGACTAGAGCACAGTCACAGGATTTAAGTTGATCAAATCATTACTAGATTCTGCTAAATCTGTTATGGACACTCTTCCCCTCTGTCTTATGAACTTTGCTACATCTTCTAGTTCTTTCTGTGATATGTAAATGAATTTTCCCCTATCGTCTATCACGCCAGTAAGTTCACCAGATGCTTGCAAATCTGCTATCCTGTCAATGGCAGCTTGGGTCTTCAATTTGAAATGAGCAGCCAAGTCTTCAAGTAGAACAACTTTCTGGGCCTGAAAATCAATTATTAATCTTTCATTATTTTCATTTAAAACATTAGGTAGGCACTAGGCAGTTTATAGATACCAATACCTTTATCATAAACTAGCTGCGACCCGCGGTTTCACCCGCATAAGTCTCGATCCCGTGAGAATATTGGGATAAAAAGGATCGTATATTCTTACACAGGTCATAGTCTACCCATGTGCCAAATTTTATCTAAATCTGTTTCGCCGTTTTAGCGTGAAAGCATAACAAACAAACAAACTCACTTTCGCATTTATAATATTAGTTAGCAGTAGTTAGGATTCCTTTTCTGCAAATCTCATCTCTCACCTTTATGTAGTCAATGAAATCTTTCAGCAAGTTCTCTTTCTCCTGTTCATCATTTTCGTCGAAGCCCTCGCCTTCAACTGTGAAAGCTGCCTTCAAAGCTTCATACTCTTCTTGTTCTCGCTTTTTGCGTTCTTCCTCTAGCTTACGCTCGGCCTCCTCTCGCTGGCGTTCTTCTTCCTAAAACAGAAAGGGCTTAGTTATAATAGCTAGAGAGATTGTATGTGGCTGGAGCGAACTGTAATAACACACATTTTATCCTCTGTTTATCCTGAACCAGGAATAATCTGTCTATCTCCCATGTCTATTTCTAGAACAAATTCATAGTGTACAATTAAATACAATGTGTATTGATCATGTCTCATTATTAGGTGCCAGACTATCAATAAGAAACTATGCCACACTGTTTACCCCTAACTTTCTTTGCCTTTATAATGTCATAAATAATATTAAGTCTATGATTACATACCTCCTGTTTCTCTTCAATTTTTTTTCTCTCTTGTTCAGACTCCTCATCTTTTTTCTTTTTAATCTCTCTCAGCTGTTCCTCTGCTTCCCTTGCCTTCTTCTTTTCCATTTTGGCTTCTAGTTTTGCCCTTTTCTGTAAAAACATTTTTATTGAAAATATCCTGTCGTTGTTTATTTAAAAACAAGAATTTTAACTTCTGCACTGTGACTCATTATTATATATTTTTATACCTTTGCACCCATCTTGTCTTCAAAATCAACTTTTTGTGTCTCTGGTGCATTTTCTTCTTCAGCCTCATCAACTACATCTGGTTCTTCTTCAAATGCTGCCGCTTGGTGGCGAGCAGCTGAGAAAATATAATATTTTGTAAGACAACTAGTACAATCATCAAATATGATTAGTCTCTGCTACAACAATACTTGACAGGCTTTATAAAATATTATAATGTTTGAAGCATTTTTATATTTAGTATATTTTTAGTTTTTTATTCGTTAACACAATTTATCATACCATTAGCTCTCATCCGAGCTCTTTGATTCCGAACTGCTTGCACTCTCCCAGGACCTCCATCCCTCTGGGCAACTGCTCTTGGCCTTGCTCCAGCTATATAAGAATAAAATGTTTGTAAACAACAACATTAAGACTGTAGATTATTGTTGTGGATGGACAGTATTGTTTCTATTATTTTGTAAGTCGTTTTCTAGTTTAGTTTCTATTATGTTGTTAGTTTAAGGGCGAAGGATTTGCATATGAATTATTTACCTTGGGGTTTGGCTGATGATCCAACACGTAAGAAAGCAGCGGATAGCAAAACGACAACAATTGCGCTAATAATAGCAGCAATAATAAATGGATCCATGGCTAGACTGAAACTTAGTAAATGTTGTACACCTACAAACCCTGCGTTTACGCGGGTTTTATTACATACAATTTATTATAATATGTGGATGTTCCGTTCTGTTGTTAATTAAAATGTGGTTGTTTCCACCAAGATCATCGGAAAAATGCAAATAGAATTGAATTAAAAATGAAAATTTAAAATGAAACGTCACCAAGTAAATGTCACTTGTGGTTGTGACCACAGAGTATATTTTTATGTGACTTTGTGAGAGCCACAGCATAGCATAGCACAGACCAGTGACAACTAACAAAACATGTATTTATTTTCTATTTATCTAATAAAATCAGTAAAAATCAATAAAATATTGTTTTCAAAAGAACTAACACACAAATTTTATGTTTTTCTGGCCCTTTTCAGTAAATTAAAATGAATTGAATTTTGTTTCATTGCGTTTCATCAACATTCATTACTTGTGACGAAACGTATAAATTGACGTTTTATAAATTCGGTGACGTGTGTCATGTCATCTTGAGTTTTTTTGCCGATTCTTGTAGGCTGCAAAAATGGAATTATTCAGAATATCGTCGCTATTTGCGCTATTTCTCATATTGGACGTGACTTCAGCTTTATATTTCCACATAGCAGAAGCCGAGAGAAAATGTTTCATAGAAGAAATACCAGATGATACTACTGTAATAGGTAAAACTTCCTTGTGTGCCTGAGCCTTGTGTTTCTAATCAAAATAGAGTAGCGAGAATGAAGTCTAATACTGATCGTTGTTGGTTTTCAGTGAATTACAAAGTGGAGTTGTATGACCCGAGATCTGGAGGTTTTATGCCTTCAACCCCTGGCATAGGTATGCATGTGGAGGTTCGTGATCCCAACGACAAAGTGTTGATGTCTCGTGTTTACTCCTCGGAGGGTATGATATCATTTACATCGGTCACGCCGGGGGAGCACGTCATCTGCATGTACTCCAACAGCACATCTTGGTTCAGCGGATCACAACTTAGAGTGAGTATTATGTCCGATGAAAGAGTAAGGTGGATTGATTTAAGAGGATTGTTTTAATTTTAAGAGCTATACCTACCTTCTTCAATTTTATATTATTATCCATGAAACACTCCAGCATTGAAGTACACTTGTGTAAATAATAAACTGAACTACTTATTTCAAGAACAAATTTATTGATTCCAACAAAGAATTTTAATCCAGATGGTTTTTTTTATGTCTACAAAATTCTTATTTTTTATATTATTTACATTTGATTCTCTACACGTAGTTATCTGATTATCTAACAGGATTTGTCAATTTTTCATAGTTAAAAATATAGTCCCAAAAGGTTGCGTTACAACAAAGCTTTGCAATGACTGTATAACATGTTATTTTTACCCACTCTCACCATGCGTTTGCACTGGCGAAACATTTAAGACAAAACATGTTGAAATCTCTAGTTCCTGTCAAAAATTGTATGGAACATTGACAGAAAATAGAGATTTCAACATGTTTTGTCTTGAATGTTTCGCCAGTGCAAACGCACGGTCATGCTTAACTTGTGTAACAGGTGCACCTGGACATTCAAGTTGGTGAGCATGCAGTGGACTATGCCAATGTAGCCCACAAGGACAAACTCACAGAGCTTCAACTGAGGATCAGGCAACTGCTTGACCAAGTACACCAGATCACTAAGGAACAGAGCTACCAAAGGGTAAGTTTAGAACAACTAAATATGTGTCTACCTATTATAGAATATAAGCTTTTTTTTTTAGTTTTTTTAGTGACTACCCCATCTTTAAAAGTATCTAACAACAGTGTAGGTAGTGTAGTATAGAATTTATTCATGTCAAGATTTATTAAAATAATAGGGAGATTTTCTTTGGTTACATCTCAACTATTTTCACTATAAATGTATACTTTCCTGTTCCAGCATCGTGAGGAGCGTTTCAGACAAACATCAGAGAGCACAAACCAGCGTGTTCTGTGGTGGAGTCTCCTCCAGACTGGAGTGCTTGTCGGCATTGGCTACTGGCAGATGAGACATCTCAAGAGCTTCTTTGAAGCCAAGAAATTAGTCTAAATTATCCATAATAAACATTTATAAGTTTAGTTTGTCCTATTATTTTCGTAATTTCCTGGAACCTAATTATTATTTATGACTTCTGATGTTTTGTGAGCCTTGTAAATGATCTGTATTTTTCCAATAAAATAAAATTATACTGTGAAAATAATTTATTTTATATTCAATTTCACTTATAACCTAGTGTATCATAAGCTTCAAAATACATAAATTTATCAATTTGCTTTATTCTAATAATAACAATTAGCAATATTAACAATTTTATTAATTACTTACGTTTTAGGAAGACTCATACATGCTTTATAATTATATAGAGCACACCTATGTGGATGTCCCAGTTTTATAGACACACGTAAATGTTTTAACTGTCAAAACATGCTTATACAAAATACACAGGTGGCTCTTCAGGGAAGAAAGATTTATATATTTTGAAGGGAAACCAGAGATCAGAACCTCTTCAGGCCATACCAGCAAGTGTTATTTTGTCTGCCACTCTTGTCTGCTTTATCAAGCTACTGTTTCACTAACTTTTGAGTACAAAATGGCTAACCATAAAGGTACCATTCTGTAGTCGACCGCAGGCGGAAACTGCAGGCAACGTGTCGCCGTGTCACGACTGGTTTCTATGAAATACCTTCCGTAGCTAGCGACACGTCGTTTGCAGCTATGGGCGAGCGGCAGACTGTACCATTTATTTATTTTTTCATCTTACTTGCAATTAGTTAACATATCTAATGTGTACTATGTGATTGTCAATAATTATTAATTTGGTTAAAGTTTTTTTTTAAACATACTCTTGTCCATTTTTTACCTGAAATTGTGAAACTGTAGAATGTGAAGAATGTGAATTAATTTCTTCATCTGGATGAGGAAAAGAATAAAATGGGTTATTCTGTTTATCCACTGGATATGCAGAATCATCTGTCCAAGAATTCACCCTAGGTCCAGTTGGATATACGGAATTTATATGCTTATAGTGGATTCTCAGACATGAGTTTCTTCTAATTCACCTTAAGGTGGATTTTTGGAGTGGATAAACAGAATAATCTAATAAAACCATTTCAGAAAACTTAGGATTAAATAGTAAATTGGAGGGTTTCATGGCACATCAATCTAAGTTGTCAATTTTAAACACACTATCCAAATAATTCACAAAAAGTGATGAATTTGCTTTTGGGAATGGAGTTAGCAAAGTGAAGTCTACCATGCTTAGTGTGCTTATTATTGTATCACATGTGCAGTAATATAAATGAGAGTCGATTTGAAGTTGTTCAGCTAGTTCTAGTTGATGGTTATCCATTAGGTCTTCATTTACAACAACCAATAGTGGTTTATTTGCTTCCAAAGTTTCTAGACAGCTTCCAGCCCCAGCATGACTAATGACCAAGTCCGCGCTCCTTATATCTTCATGAATGGAGTCCTTAAACCTGTACATGTTTATTTTAACGTTTTCCTTTTCAATTACACCGGGTTCCACGCTGCTATTGCCGACTTGAAAAGTAATCTCTTTACAACCAATATTCTTCAATGCTGTAAGTACGGATTCAGTCAAAACATAGTCGCAAAGTAAATCGAATCTTGTTGTGCCAACTGTTATAAAGATTTTCTCATAGTGGTTCGACATTTCACAAAAATTGTTTTATCTAATGTTTGAAAACGACCGACAACTGTGACCGCACTGTGACAACCCTTGGCGTGTGTGATTAAAATGGTGACAACAATGCAATGGTTTTGTTTTTATTTTTGGTGACAGGACCACAGAACATTAGTACTCAAGAGGGACAGGACTGACAGGGTGCTGGGTGACGCCAGCTGAGTACATTGGTGACACTTTGAAAATGTCAAAATTGACAAATTGTCAAGTCAATGTTGCCGACCTTGCTAAATGCCGAATTGCCAACCAAAAGAACTTATTTTTATTTGGATCCACGGAGTCAATTTAAAGCTCGAGTTAATTATATAACCTGTGGAAATTTATGATTGATGTAACCGGATGTAACCGTGGTAATAATAATTTTGCCGCCAACCTCCAAAGTTACTTTTTTTTAATGAGAACTCATTCAATCAGAATGGGTTCTACTGTAACATTTTCTGATCTGTGCCATTTGCTTCTCTGTGGCATCTTTCTCATTCATTCATTCATACATACATTTCGTACATTTATGATCTAGAACTAGAAAATGGAAGCAATAAATAATTCAGTAGGATCCTTGGCATTTTCATGTCTAAGTAGGGCTTGACCCGTCCTTGTTTATTGACTAATTCGTTGGGTATTATCAGTGTGAAGGTACCGGAAACTAAGACTTGTTAAGGTAAGAACTGAGAGAGTGAGAAGGTTACAACAATGTAGCGTCAAGCGTCAAGCCGGCCGGTACGGCATAACGGCACGGCATCGGCAGGCAATGGGTTAGATGAATGAATGTGTGAATGTATTTTTATTGTAAATCAGCTGTTTTTTTAAGTTTGCGAAATGTAAAATACTTTTTTATTTGTTTTATCATAAATTTCTTTTAAATCTATATTTAAATATCTTTTAAAACAAATAAAAAGTTTGTTTTAAAGGTGAACGCACACTTATCCGAGCGCGTCCCGAACAAAACGAATTTTAGAATGAAATTTGCCCAGACCAAATAAAAAACCAAGACGTAGCGCTGCGAACAATACAGTGAAGCGTGCTAAGACTATATCAAAGCTCTGTGCATAGGTACACGCTCGCACACACACATTTACAACTATTTACAATGGCGCTACAATCAAACTACACCACACTAAGTGTACACATGTTTACGAAACTGGCCTCACGTCACTGTTGACAGCGCTCTGTCTTGGTTTTTTATTTGGTCTGAGGAAATTGTATAAAAACACCTCGTACATCTGCCCGCGTTGAATCGTCAGAATCTGGAAGACAACGGTCTTCCTAGCACAGATTACTATTATTTAAAGGATACCTAGCGTTCTCGTTGACTTCGATTCGTTCGACGCGTTTGGCTTGGTTATGTGTGCGTTCACCTTAAGACTCCGCCGCATCTGTCACACATTTATGAGTGACAGAGACGAAGAAGCGCGGGAAACTCCAAACTTTGCGGACGTGTCTTTTTTGGAGAAATTTTAATTTGTTTAAATAACTTGTATTATAGGATCAGTAGCTGTAGTTTTAGTGATAGACTTTCTTTTTCTTTAAATTTAATCTTAATTCTGTACATTTTCTTCGGTAGGGTAAGTTTTTTTACATTATTTAAGTAGCGCGGAAAATTAACGACCCGCCTGACCCGGGGGACTTTGTTCCCCCGGCAGGCAAGTTTGTTACCATTTCAAACGAATCGGGAATGGATACCGATGGGTCGTCTTCGGCTCGCACGTTGAAACGTAGTCGTGTGCATGTGTGCAAACACTGTAATAAACGCCGTCGTACCCGTAAAAACCACGGTTCCGTGTCTTCGGGTTGTGGTTGCACGGACACTTCACTGCCTATTACATCGGAGCCTAACTGCTCCGAAATAATCGCTTCCACGGACACCTCACTACCTATTACTTCGGAGCCTAACTGCTCCGAAATATTCGCTTCCAATGTTTCACCTGTTATTCCTGCTCCGTCCACAGTTGTTCCCACGCAGATTGGTCGAAAAACTTATGACAAAACCGACAACGCGCCTTTTGTTTTACATATTCAAAAAAATGTAATTTCACCAAATGATGGAACTACCTTGCACCCAATAACATTTGGCAAGTTCTTAAAACATAACGCATTCCAAAACATAATAAACGGTAGCGTCAAAAAAATTGGGCGCAATAAAATTTCTTTATCTTTTTCTAATTTCCTGGACGCAAATTCTTTTATTTCTCATAGTAGCCTAGAAAAATATAACTATAAAGCTTTTATACCTACTTTTAATGTAACTCGAATGGGTTTAGTGCGTGGTGTTCCTGCAGAATGGTCTCCGGAGGAAGTTATAGACAATATTTCAGTACCAATTGGTTGCGGTCCAATTTTGAAAGTCCGACGCCTCAATTTTAAAACCATTGTGGATGGTACAACCACTTGGAAACCATCCCAATCTATTGTTGTTACTTTTGATGGGCAGGTTCTACCGAAAAGAATTTTTATGTGCTATAATGCTTTACCGGTTGACTTATACATTTTCCCTACTGTACAATGTTTTAATTGCTGTCGTTTTGGCCACACAAAAATTCAGTGCAGGTCCAAACCTCGATGTTTTAAATGTGGTCATGGCCACACTGGGGACAGTTGTGAGAGAGATCAGGAATGTGCATCTTGCTGCCTTTGCTCTGGGTTGCACTATGCTACCAATAAGTCTTGCCCAGAATTTTCTAGACAAAAACTAATCAAAACATACATGGCACAAAGTTCAGTATCATATGCTGAAGCTGCAAAACTATATCCCACAGTTACTAAATCCTATGCTGATACACTTTTATCTTCTCCTTCAAAAAACTTTGCTGATACTCCATCTATCTCTTCAAATAATAGAATGCCTGCTTCAAGTAGCTATAAAAAGACTGTCTTCCTCAAACCACGCTCCCCTCCCAAATCTGTACAAGGTTATAATAAAGAGGCTCACAATGCTATCATTAAAGATTTCGATATTCCCCAACCATCAAATGGTTGTGCTTTCTCTAATAATCCAATCAGTGAAAAAAATTACTCAAATTTTGCCATAAACGATTTTCTTTCTGCATTACACAATCTTCTTTCTCTGTTCAACATTTCACCGTCCAACGTTGCCCAATCTTTAAATGCTTCTCAATCCATTCATAATGGACAACACATCCAAAATAATTCAGTGGAACTGCCGCAGTCTATTAAACAAAAAGAGTGATGTTATTTATCTTATAAACAAATATGAGCCATTTGCCTTTGCCTTAGCAGAGACATGGCTCAAATCTCATCATATTTTTAAAATTAACGGTTATTTAACCATTAGAGAGGATAGATCTGATGGGTATGGTGGAGTAGCTATACTTATTAAGAATTCTATCCCTTTCTCTGTCATTACATTACCTCCTCATAGTGAGGAAATTTCAATTGTGGCTATTAAAGTGCATAATTCTTGTCTTGTTTCTATTTACATTCCTCACCCTTCTTCTGCTGTTCTACAAGAGATAAATAATCTCTTGTCTTTTCTGCCAAAGCCTGTCTTAATATTGGGGGACTTTAATTGCCATCACCAATCATGGGGTTGTTCAAGCTCTAATAGTTATGGCGATGAATTACTAGACATAACAGACCTACATAACTTATGCATCTTGAACTCTGGAGCTGCCACACGTCGCTCAGATCCCAATCAGAACCAAAGTGCAATCGACCTTTCTATATGTTCTCCAAACTTAGCCTCTTCATTAACTTGGCATACTCTAACCTCTACTTGTGGTAGTGACCATTTTCCAATAGTTATTTCTTACCCTCTTTCCAAACCAAATACACTAATAAGGAGATCTAACTTAAAACATAAACTACCTAATAGAAATAATAATGACTGGGACAAGTTTAGAAACATTGTTGACAGAAAGCTATGCTCTTTACCTGTTATTTCGGATGGTAATGAGAATAGTTGTGCTGAAGCTTTAGCACGCATATTAATCGCAGCGGCAGATGAAGCTTTTCCTGTTAAAAATAATAATATTAGCACAATTCCCTCGCCTCCGTGGTGGGACTCGGAGTGCACAGAATTGATTAACAAACGTAAAGAGGCTGAATACAATTATAACCTTGATATGTCTGATATTAATTTTGAAATCGTTACTAAATTAATTAATGAAACTTATATACTGTTTAAGAAGAAAAAATTTGAATCTTGGCGCAAGTTTTGCTCATCAATTTCACCGAATACGCACCCTACAATAGTCTGGCGTAACATTCGCAGATTTAGGTCCATTTATAACAACCCTTCGCCTATTCCTGATTCTTTAGCCAATGAATTTTTAGATAAATTAGCTCCACCTTGGGTTCCTGAGGCTATTAACCTTAACCTGTCTCTCATAACTAATAACCAAGACACTCATACGTCGCTAGATCTTCCATTTACTCTCACTGAACTAAAGGGTGTTATTCATAAAACTATAGATTCTGCACCAGGCATTGATGGCATCCCGTATTCTTTCTTTGCTAATTTAAATGATGATGTACTCAGCTATTATTTAAAGCTTATCAATTCTATTATGAATACGGGAAACATCCCTGTTGAATGGAAACGTCAAATGGTGTTGCCATTTCTTAAACCAAATAAAACTCCATCTGATGCTTCTTCATACCGTCCCATAGTATTGTCTTCAATTTTGATGAAATTAGTGGAACACTTAATTAAAAATCGCCTGGAATGGTATGTTGAAAGTAAAGGTCTTTTGGCAGAATCACAATATGGCTTTAGAAAAGGTAAAAGCACAACTGACTGTTTAAGTATTTTAACATCCGATATTAGGTCATCCTTCTCTAATAACCATTCCACTGTTGCAGTTTTCCTTGATATTAATGCAGCCTATGATAACGTCGTATTATCAGTTTTACAGAAAAAGTTAAAAGCCTTAGGGGTTCCATTGAATCTGTCGAATTTCATTATTAATATTCTGACTGAACGTTCTGTTAATATGTTAATAGGGGATCAAGAGGTATCTCATCTTGTATGGAGAGGTCTCCCACAGGGTTCTGTCCTCAGTCCCCTTCTATACAATATCTACACTTTTGATTTAGACTCGTCCCTAACTAATCATGTTAAGGTTCTGCAATATGCCGACGATTTATTATTATATTCTTCAAGTCAATCTGTTGAACAAGCTAGCTATGCTATCAATTCTGCTTTATCTTCTTTGGAGTCATGGTTACATCTAAATGGCTTAGATTTATCCACGTCTAAAAGCGCGGCTGTTTTATTCACCCGGAAGAGAAATATTCCCACATTAAATCTCTTTTATAAAGAAATACCTATTCCAGTTAAAGATAAATTCAGATATTTAGGTGTAATACTTGACTGTAAATTAAGTAGTGTTCCTCATTGTGATTACATTGTTAATAAATGTGAAAATCACCTAAACATGCTTAGATGCCTATCTGGTGTGTGGTGGGGTGCACATCCCTTTTCTCTGAAACTTATTTACAACGCAATCATCAGAAGTACTCTGGATTATGGATTGTTTGTGCTAGAACCTGGTAGTGTTATGGCTTTTAAAAGGTTGGATCGCATCCAATCTAAAGCATTACGAATTATTTCGGGTGCCATGAAATCTAGTCCCATTAATGCGCTTCAAGTTGAATGCGGGGAAGCTCCATTGTATCTTAGAAGGCAATTCCTATCTGACAAATATTTGTTCCGAATTCTTCAGTTCTCAACTCACCCTCTCATACCTATACTGGACTCTTTAGTGTTGCAGATTGAATCTTCAGATTACTGGTCCCATAAACGTGCCCCCTGTTTAGTTGTAAGCTATAAAAAATTCCTTTCACTTTCTTCTCCTATTCACCGTTCCAATAAACTTCCCCTCTTTAGCAGTAGTTATGAGAGTTTACAATTCAGTCCCACTATAAAATATATTGTAAGTAAATCAGATCCCGATTGCCTTTTAAGTTTTAATCATTTTCTGGCTGAACACATAGAGTACCACCATATATTTACGGATGCTTCCAAGTTTTCTCCGACGGGTTGTGTTGGGATAGGTACATACCATTCTCAATACAACATCGTACAAAAAATAAAACTTCCTCCTGAGACATCTGTTTTTACGGGGGAATGTTTCGGCATTTTAAAAGCCATTGAATATACTCGAGTTTTCAAGCTAAAAAAAACTATATTTTTTACCGATTCTCAAAGTGCTCTTCTAGCCATTAATAAACCCCCTTTCGAACACAAATCTCAGTTCCCTATCGTTTACTTAATAAGAGAATTTGCGTTCAAAACCATCTCTGAGGGTAATACTCTACAATTTGTGTGGATTCCGGCCCACGCTGGAATCCATGGCAATGAAGTGGCTGATACACTTGCCGGTGATGCGGTGCAGTGTGGAGACTTAGTTCCATATACAAATTTTAGCTATGACCTCGTATCGTTACCAAAGACTTTTCTTCGGGAAACTTGGAAGGTAGCTTGGAATATTGGAAGCAAATCGAAGGGTCGTTATTTTTCACTTATTCAACCAGACGTTCCGGAAAAACCGTGGTTTGGCAGGGCAAAGTTTGGCAAGATGGAGACCTCTATTCTAATACGAATGAGATTGGGACATGTTTGCTCTCCAGCCCATCTTGCGAAACTTCATATCATCGACGACCCCATTTGCTTGTGTGGCACGGATGTAGGCGACTTAGATCACATTTTTTTCTCCTGTCCTTTACACGACCGTTCTTCCTTTCTCAGTAACCTGTTGTCTCTCCGTATTCCTTTTCCTACCTCTATACTTTCTTTACTCTGCACAAATAGCTTTCCTGTATATAAATGTATAGTCTCATTCATCATTTTAAATAATATTAAGTTGTAATTTTTCGTCATTATAATTTGTTCATTATGGTATCCTTTATAAATAAATACTGATCCTATATACCTTCCTAACCTAAATTCCGTTTTTAATAATATTCTCGTTTCCCTACCTTTGTTTCTACTATCTACTAAAACTAAACGTGACATTGGCTAAATGCACAAACCGTGCGAAGCCACAAAAAAAAAAAAAAAAAAAAAAAAAAAAAAGGAGTGACAGAGACGACGATTTGATTGGTACAGTCAACCGTACATCAGTGATAGCACTTGCACTAAGAAAATCGCCCTTACTGCTAAGACGTAAAGGCGCTGTCATTATCAAATTGTTACCACTGATGTGCGGTTGACTGTACACACGGTTACACATCAAGCTATAGTATGCTGATCTAGAGATCTAGCATTGTATAGGATTTCTGTACAATGCGAGGTCAGCTTAGATTGGAAATGTATAGCTTGATGTGTAGCCGTGTGTACCTACATGTGATTGTAATAAAGTAAGACTTGACTTACTTACCTACCTATAAAAAAAAACCATCTTCATAATCATCACCATCGTAAAGATTGACAATTTTATTGCAATTGATCGTTTCGGGGGGACCCGATACGTTTTTGACGACTGGGTTACAAGCATGGGCTCTGACCTGGCTAATGTAACCTATCTTGGATGTGATAGCTATAGTTGAGGCACAGCTAAGCAGCTATCTAATTGCTTACTTAACTCATTTTCATAAACGATTATGACTAACCTGTTTCATTTTGACAGTTCAGCTACATTCATTGCGTTATTTACGTTGTTGAGCAGAATTATTTTTAGAACTTATGAAGCAATGGATTAGCAATCTGTCTCAAAACGATTAAGATTGTGGTCCATATTGTTTCCAATCCCCGGGCCCCGACGCAAAAAGTTTGAAATCTTGGACACCGAGTATAAAGATTTCTTTTGTTTTAGATTACGGAAAACTACGGAATAGACATGCATCCATCCAGACAAATGAATCGAGAACAAACGATTCGACTAATCCAACGGTATTGCGAACATAGATTGTTGTGGGATAATAAACACCCTCATCATTTAATGTCTAAAATGCGAAAAGAAAGTTGGAACAAGATCGCAAATGAATATAAATGGCCTATCAGTGTTTTAAAGAAAAAAATGGCATCATTATTGGGTTCCCATCGCCGAGAGTTACACAGAGAAAGGAAAAGTCGTATCAGAGGTTTGATTGTAGTTTTTATTTTATCTGTACCCACTGTATTATCGGATGTCTAGTTACTAAATTACCCTTTTTTTTTTTCGATGCTGGGAAGTCATCAAATTACTTTTCCAGCTCTTGGCGGAGCGGGAGGGCGTGTCAGACTTTTACTGACTAAAACCCACCCATGTTCCTTCAGTTGCCTATTGCCAAGGTCCCGGTATCCCTTTGAGACTTTCCCGCAACCCTGGTACTAAATTACCCTAACTTCTTATTTTTACAGCTGCTGCTACTGGAAATCCTAGGTATGTTTATACCTCAAAATGGTTCGGCTACCCCTATTTTGACTTCATGAGGAAACACAGAAACAAGCTGGTCAAAACTCACCATACAGAACCGATCGTACGTTTTTTTTTTTTTTTTAATACAAGCCCACTTTATTGTCCTGAGGTCTTAGTGCAAGTACATTTGTTTTCGGTATGCTTTAAAGTAATTCTTCTTCTTTGCAGGATGACAGTCAGCTGACCTCTCAAACTGCAAACGAGGACACGGACGCTTCTTCAACCGAATTACAACAGTCATCGCAAACAATCGATGAACTGGAACAAGTCATGATTTCGTCACCACGCCAACTTTCAAGTAACAAAAGACGTAGAAGTTTGGAAGTAACTGGAGAAGAGTCTGAATATGAAGAAGAGAGTAACTCACTTTCTCAATCTCTTAATTTTCTACGAAATAACGCCTCTAGTGTCGCCAACGATCCTTATACTAGTTTTGGAAATTACATAGTCAGTGAACTACGAAAATATGATCCTCGTACGTTGGCATGTGTAAAGCATGCTATTCATAATGTTATCTTCGAAGCTGATTTGGGCAACATTCAATTGAATACTTCAGATCGTTTAGGTAATACGTCTCAGTCATCATCGACATTCGTTACTGAGACTATAACAAAGTTCTCACCTGCTGCCTCTGACGACGACGCCGACGCCTTGAGTTCCTAATACTTGTACCACTTACACCATTAGATAGTATTAATTATGAAAAATGTTGTTTCTTTTCTCTTTTACGTACCCAGTCCCTGAAAATTTACACACCCTAGTGATATTACAGTTTTTAGAGTTCCGTACCCTAAACGTAAAACGGGACCCTATTACTAAGACTCCGCTGTCTGTCTGTCCGTCTGTCACCAGGCTGTATCTCATAAACCGTGATAGCTAGACAGTTGAAATTTTCACAGATGATGTATTTCTGTTGCCGCTATAACAAATACATAAAAACAATAAAATAAATATTTAAGGGGGCTCCCATACAACAAACGTGATTTTTTGCCCGTTTTTATAGATAACTAGCTATTGCCCGCGACTTCGCCCGCATGGATGTCGGTAATTATATACCTTACTGGAGAACCACTCTATCCATTGGTGAAAACAGCATGAAAATCGGTGCAGTAGTTTTTGAGTTCATCGCGTACAGGACGATAGACGCGGCGGAGGACTTTGTTTTATAATAATGTAAGGAAGGATGGTACGGAACACTTCATGCGCGAGAACGACTCGCACTTGGCCGGTTTTTTTCAAATATACCTACCTAGTTATCTAATGTTCCTTGCAATGTCGGAGTACAAACATACATAACTCACGCATTCTTCCCATGGGGGTTGGCTGAAAATACAGAACGCCACCTGCTACGATCCTTACATACTCCTTTTGCGTCGTTTACGTTCATATAAAGTTGGAGTAGGTATTGTTCATTAACAGAATCCAGGCGATCACTCGAATACCTGCACTGTTATATGGGGTTTAAAGGTACCTAGTACACGCCCTTGTGGCACTCCAAATTTTTGAAACGGGGCTGGCTTGCTTCTCTATTTTATATGGGGGACAGTATGGCCTAAGGAAAATATCCTTAGTTAGTTACCCCAAAAAAATGGCCTGATTTATAAAATATAGGCCGATTTTATGGGTCTAGGCCTAATATGAAATTAGTGTCAAAAAATCACGATAGCTTTAATGTACCTAACACACGTAACATGGCGTACACGTAATTCTAATGAATTTTTAACAAACTGCTGACCTTTTGGGAACGGATTCTTGGCATGTAAAGGGTGTTTCTTTTGTCAAAAACGACGTAGAATAAAAGAGACTGATTTTAACTGCACAAGCCACATACAATCAAACTTGCGCTTGTTACGTGTGTTACTCTAAAGGTGCTCCCCCACTGGGAGAATTCGCATATAATGTTACGTTAAAGAGTAACATTGCATTCATCATTGAGTGAGGCGAACCGAACATTACAGTGCGCAACCTGTCATGTCATGATACAATTCAAGCAGTACATCAGTAAGAGAGGAGAACCGAGCATTACAGTGCGAAATGTTGTAATATTTTGATACAAGTAATTGAAGAATTTAATGAAATCAGAACGATGATATACAAACAAGTGAAAAAAACCCTGATATAAACGTATTCTTGAGAGGAGACCGCAATTTGACGAACATAAGGTTGCGGTGGGATATTACGCCCTCAGGCAAGATGGTGCGATCTTTGCAGAGCTGGCTGGTATCATCTGGATGAAAGTTTAGCCGAGGATCGAGTTGAATGGCGGAACACTAGAAGTTTATGTGGTAGCAGTGTTGGCTGATGTTGAAAATTGCCGCGTTGTTCATCGATAACGATTACCTACTTTGTCGTTTGCCGCGTTAGCTATTTCCTTTTAGCTACACCTAAACGCCTGGACCGGCTACCATCTTGTGTCGTAACAACTTTTGTAAAATTAACAAAAAAACAATTGTAACCGATTATTATACGTATGCTATAATTTTAGAAGATGCTTAATAACTACCCGAATTAGCAGAACTAGGTAGCATTCGTAAATAAATCAAACCTCCTGTATGTTCACTGAAGAACAAGTATTGTTCCATGAATCATGAAGCTTCCAACGGCCTACATTCGTGCAAACCACATCAAAGGTTAACATGGCACATCTGCGTCCTGGTTTCTGTTAATTACATTAGGCCCTTAATAATAACGGGAAAGTTTTGATTGGATATCAATAATTACTTCTTCTACAGCTTTACGAATTATGATTGGGATTTCATTTGAGAAGTGTAGAAATCGGACTGCGCTCGTGTTGACTAAAAATGCAACTATGGATACTCAGTTTTGCGTTTTTGTTAGCACCAGTGTCCGCGGAGGATTTTCCGTCGTTGATAACGGCCAACGCTTCAATAGGTAAGTTGAATATTTGTCATACGTATTTAAAGCTCTAATGCTCAGTGGATGCTGCTATCTATTTTTATTATTTATCTTGGAAATCTGAATTGTTTAAATTCTCAAAAACGCCTTTTGCTGTATTTTAAGTGTGTTAAAAACAAGTCAACTGCACGCCAGTTATGTACGTTTATTGATAAAATCCCGGGAAATGTGAATTCACTAACTGCAGCTAACCCCAAATAAAAAGCAAAATACCTAAGGATGATTTTCTACCCAAAGAATCTAGAATGATTTTCAGCCAGTGCCATTATTTCAGCCATAGTATTAGATCGGCAGTACTTAGGCGAAAAATACCAGACAATTCTTGACGATCTAAAGGATTACATCAAGGAGTTGGCGAGGGTTGAGCTCAAACATGGCGGCGTCATTGTTCACTATTACTCCTGGACTGCTATCAGTCTCAAGAAAGGTATGAAATGTTGGAAATTCTTTAGTATAACCGAAAGCAAAGTGTTGTGTAATATGGTATCACTTAGTAACCAATTATTAATGAAATCATAGAAAATATAGGGTTAGTGGAAAGCAGGAACCGACAAGGCGGTAGGCTGTACCTCAGATTGCTAAATATCGAGACAAACGGAAAGACGGATAAACATGCAGTATGACTCTTATTCGTAGTACTTAGCAGTAAACAGCTTGTTGGCGCCCAACATAGTAGTAGACAGCTTAATGGCGCCCAGCATAATACGTAGTAGTAAATAGCGTATTGGCCTCCAACGGTCAACCGCAAGCCCATTGTAAAAAATGACATTGACGGTGCTTTTATTTGTCTTAGCAGAAAGAGAGATCTTCGCAGCTCAAGTGTTGCCACGGACTGACCGTGCAAGAAACAGTTACTTAAAAAAATTAAATAAAGTAAACAAACCATGATTGTTGTAGGTTTTCTAGCTGTATTCAGTATAGCCTCTTGCGAAGACACCTGGGATTTATTTTCTCGTACCGAAGAAGAAGAACTATTACTATTTGCTTTAACAGAAGTGGACTGTCCAAGGTTACCATCTCATACTGCGATAACTGCCACTTTCGCTGATCCTGGTGAAGAGCTACCACAACTGCTTCTTGATTTGAGGACTTCGAACGCTTTCCAATGGAAGTCAGCGATAATACTGCATGATGACACTTTGAGTAAGTACCTATCATATAGATACGAAAGTACGTTGCTGCAAATGGTTTAGAATCGAAATAACATGATGCAGCCGTTTTCTAATATTATACATACTCTTGTCAATTCCAAGAGAAAATTGTATTTTAAGTTTGCGAAAAACGTACCTAGGCACGTATTTGTTTCGTTCAAAATTTAAGATTTAACAGCATATTTAGTAAATCATTTTGAATACAAAAACAGGAGCTACTATATTAAAATGTCTTCTATTTTAAATCAGGTCGGGACATGGTTTCAAGAGTTGTTAAGTCTCTTACATCACAAATAGACGACGAAAGTGCTGCACCAGTCTCTGTCACAGTGTTCAAGATGAAACATGAGATCAACGAATACTTGAGAAGGAAAGAGATGCACAGAATCTTGTCTAAACTGCCCGTTAAGTATATCGGTAAGATGAGCTAAAGTTATCAGAGAAAACTGATGAACGAATAGCTTGTACCTACAATACTACCTTACCTCAATATACTTTTGTTTGACTTAGTATTTAGTTCTCTAAAATCATAGCTATAAATTCAAAAGCACTATAATCTATTTTTAATTAGTTTCTACTACCTCTCGAATGTTTTTCATTGTTTGGAGAGCATCCAAATGGGCACAACTGCCTTCTAAATTAACTTCAACAAAAGTTTTGCTTACAATGAGTTACTATGCACTATGAGGAATTTTAATCACAGTGTCTTTTCAAATTGATTGAGTGATAGAAAAAGTTTGGCTTTTTATACACTGGAGGGAGGTGTATAGCATGCACTGCCTCTGTTACTTAAACCTGTGTGAGAGTCTCTTTATAAAACTCAGGCCCGTTTTCACCAGCACTCGCTGTTTGCCTGCTGTATTTTGTAAAGCTGACTGTTGTATTTTCGACGCTCGACTCAGCACTGAATTAAGTTGAAAATCCAACAGCGCGCTTTTATTTCGGCATTCATTTAGGTATCGCTTAATGATAGTGAAAACACCATAATAAGTGTTGTTCGTATGTCCGTAGGTGAAAACTTTATAGCAGTGGTGACGTCAGATGTGATGACCACAATGGCGGAGACCGCTCGGGACTTGCTCATGTCGCATACGATGGCCCAGTGGCTCTACGTCATATCTGACACTAACGCACAGAACGGCAACCTGAGCAGTCTGATCAACGACCTGTATGAAGGAGAGAATGTTGCCTATATCTATAACTTGACTGATAATCATCCGGATTGTAAGGTAACTGTAGGATTTAGACTTTTTTCCTGGGTTCAATTGATGCACACCGCGCTAGTCTTTTTGAAGATGATAAGATACTGAAATGAACGTGCTTAACCAGAAATTAATTACAATGTTGTTATATGGGATACTTTCGGTCCTCGAAATTACCTGTTTAAATAGTTATTTACGCAGGTAGATACTAATGTATAGGAATATTGGAATTCACAGCCATGAAATAATATTCACAGTTCCCGCTAGATCACTAAAACCCAAATGACCGAGATAGTTTAGCTGCCTGCAACCACAAAAGCAAAGTCTAATCCACTCTGGATTGATGGCGTGTTTCTTTTTGTTGTTAAATGCAATTGTTCAGCTACTCGTATTTCGTTTTGTTCACTCAATCCCTGGAATGATTGAGTCTCCTGCCAAGCCTGCATTACGCTGTTTCGTGTTTTAGCTTGATTTTGGTTTCTTAGTCTGGCTTTATCAGTAACACGACAATTATGTCTGTGGTTTGATAGTGCTGGAGTTTAACATGTTTGGTACGTATGCAGGAAGAGACGAAAACTATTACACCCGGGACATATCTAATAAATGTATGTATTTTTTTTTAGTGTTTGTAAGGTCACCACACACATGATACATTTTTTTTTCTGCAAAAATTCATTCCGCATGTTTCTACGTCAGAGTCAAGGAGCCAGGAGGTACTAGATTTTCAAACGAATCCATACTTATCTGCCTCAGTGATGGAATCATGTGGAAATCTTTAGTTTTTAATAAGCTAGCATTAAAAACCCTGATATTTCTAGAACGGAATAATGTGCTACTGCCAGGAGATGATGGATGCGTTCATATCAGCATTGAACGCGGCGATCCAAGACGAGTTTGACGTTGCTGCCCAAGTGTCAGATGAGGAGTGGGAAGCCATTCGACCGAACAAGATACAGAGACGGGACATGCTACTCAAACATATGCAGGTAGGTGTCCATCAGTTTGGCTATGAGATTCATTTTACCTATTTGTCGGGGTGTAGGTAGGTATATTACGTAACATAGATGGTTGTGGGGGTATGAGAAACCAGTTATAACGTAAACCACCCACATTCCTTAACTATCACATATGCGCACAAGGGATAGCTCCCATAGACAAAAATCACCACCCACATCACCCATCCACGGACTAACCCCGGTAAGCGTAGCTTAACCTGATGGATCGACTCATTTGACTGTTATTACTTAGCCACGAGCTCCTCCCATAGAAGCTAACTTAATAAAAAAATCTGTCTTTTCTGTGTTCTGTTGTATTCCGAGTCGTAGTACCTACAGTCGTAGGAACCCACCACTTTGCCTAACCTGACCAACGTGGCTATTATCTATAATACTTATACCTCTACTTGGTTTATTTTCAACTAGCAACACATAGCAGCAAAGAGTCGTTGCGGGAACTGCTCAACATGGCGCGCTCTGGCGGCAGACACATGGGGCGCCACCTACCGGGGGCTCACGGATGCTACAGATCTGGCCAGTGCCAATCTGAATGGAACGACCGGAGTCATAGACAAAATTAACTTGTTAAACGTAAGCATTCACCATCATTAGGGGATGCGCTAAGGTACCTAATCCGCGAAATTCAAATTTTCTTATATTTTTTTGCAATTTTCAGGTCAGTATCAGGTTGTAACTTGATTAAACCAACCGTAACAAATATGGCTTCAATCATTAGAATCAGCAATACAACTCCTTATGTTAGAATAATCCTAAAATGTCTATGAAATGAAATGAAATTGTTTATTCTGTAAAAAAGATATTGGAATCACTTTTAAATAAGCTAGATGAGGTCGGCGATTCCTATCTGACTACTCTGAGAAGAAAAGCCGAAACAAACTCAGAGGTCGCAGTCTCTTTTAAAGTCCAGACATAATCTTGGTTAGGCCATATGAGGACCATGCAGATTAGCTATGAAATAGTCATTCAATAGGATTACTTATATACTTTTTAAAAGAGCAACGGAGGAGTTTCTTGCTCATTCTTCTCCATACGAAACTACTTTGTGGAAGAGGCGATTAGAATCATTTCTATTTTTAACCGACGAAAAAAAAAGGAGGAGGTTCACAAGTCGATATATATATTTTTTTAATTAATTTTGTTTGTTTTTTTTTTATGTATGACCACGCATAACTTTTTAGTGAGTCGTCCGATTTGAAAAATTATTTTTTTATTGGGAAGAGTATACCCCGAAGTTGGTCCCATTTAAAATTGAAAACCATAATGCACCCCTAAAGGTAGAAAACATGGGGTTGATTGATTTTTCACCAACTGAATTTTCAACTGTGAACCGATTCTGTTCAAATTTCGCACACATACATAGTTCTGATGTATGTCTGTATTTCTAGGAATTACTCTAGACTCGAAATTACAATGGGGACCCCACATTAGAGCTCTTTCAGGCAGATTAAGTTCAGCTGCATATGCAGTAAGAAAAATAAGGCAGTTGTCTGATATAGCCACAGCTAGGTTAGTATACTTTGCTTATTTCCACAGTATTATGTCTTATGGCGTTCTGCTGTGGGGATCGGCAGCTGACGTAGATTCAATTTTCATTTTGCAAAAGAGGGCAGTTCGCGCGATCTATAAAATGAGTCCTCGTGAGTCTCTTAGAAATAAATTCAAAGAAATTGATATACTCACTCTGCCTTCTCTCTATATCTTAGAAAGTATTTTGTATGTTCGCAAAAACTTAGGGCTTTTCAAAAAAAGAAGCGACTTCCATAATATAAATACACGTAGTAAACATGAAATTGTGATACCCAAATTTAGATTAGCTAAAACTAGTAAGTCGTTTCTTATAAACAGTATCCGCTTTTACAATAAGTTACCAAAGCCAGTTACAGAACTTAGCGATGGTAAGTTCAAAACCCACATCAAACGTGTCCTTATCAAAAAAGCATATTATAAGATTAAAGACTACGTTGAAGACAAGGAAGTTTGGCAATAATTCCTTCTGCACATGTGGCTTCCCTGGTACCTCATTAACGGCATAATTTTGTAAGAGTCTATTAACTGCTCCCAAATTACCATGTTTATTTTTTATTTTTTATACATTCATCGCAGACAGACATAATAATAATCATAGTATTATTTGACATTATATACCTACTATTTAATTTCAACTCTATAGTAGTGGCTTTTGCGGACATGTTAATTATTCAGATTTGTTACAGTTGTAATGGCAATCATGTCATTTGCTTTAAATAGGTTTTTATCTGTAGTATCTTATTTATCGTATATAGATTCCTTTCTATCTTGTGAATGTGAGAACGTCGTAGGCTTAGTGAACTGTAGACTTTTATTTTTAATTTTAATTTAATTTATTTTATATCTGAAACTTTTTGAATGGCCTACACTGTCCTCCCATAACTATTAACACTGTAATTCGAAATTATTGTAAAAGCCAATTATCTTTTAAAAGAGTAACCATGGAGTTTCTTGCCGGCTCTTCTCCATAGGAAACGACCAATTGGAACCGTGCACCTAGCTTCTGACGTTTCATAAGTGCCCATGTAGGCTTATGTGAAATAAAATATTTTGATTTTGATTTTGATTTTGATGACACAACCACTCATCATCAACTCCAGGTCTTTAACCTGGAGTAACCTCCTGGAGTACCCTGGAGTGGATGGTAAATCAAAAGCGAAAAATAAAAAACTTTTTTACAAAAAATTAAACCGACGAAAAAAGAACTGAAAAGCGAAAAATAAAAATAAACCTTATAGTGTAACTAAGCTCCTAAACTAATTTAAGTAACAAATTTTGAGGCGGTGTCAAATACACGCTAGAATTATGTAATTAATTAGTTTGTTTGTTTGGCGCCGCCTCAAAATTTGTTACTGAAATTAGTTTAGGAGCTTAGTTACACTATAAAGTTTATTTTTATTTTTCGCTTTTCAGTTCTTTTTTCGTCGGTTTAATTTTTTGTTACTATTTGACGTTGAAAAGTGCCGTTAAGGTGCATAATTGAAATAACTGATTTGAGTTTGGCTTTGGCACATGTGACGTGCCTTTTATTTCGTGTTTCTTTCCTATTTCTTCATGTTTAATCTTATGTATAGGTCGGAATCTGGCGTCCTATCGACGCAGTAAAGTTCGAAGATGTTCTGTTTCCGCACATACACCACGGATTCAGAGGGAAGGAGTTACCCATCATCAGTTTTCATGTAAGCCCTCACTATTTCAGTAGTCATTATGTGCCCACTACTTCCCACGCTTATTTTTACTCGCATCAATGTACACTCGGCTACATATCAAGTTATGTACATTTCCAGTTTATGATGATTTCGTATTGTATAGGATTTCTGTACAATGAGAGGTGAGCTTATACTGGAAATGTAGTATAATATGTAGCTGAGTGTACCAAAGGGATACTTCAGACCAGTGATGGATTAATTAGCATTCGCAATCATTGTTAGCATGTGAATTCATATTTAGCATTTAGCTAAAGAAATGTAGTTGCGAAATTCTGTGAAGTGCTAAGTGAATTTATCGCTTCGTTCTTTTTTATACTATCATACGTCAGAGCGTCGACGCACGCAGCGGTAGCGTGCGCTCTCCGTCGCACCTACGAGAAGTCGGGAATACTAAATCTATCAGTTTCACGTGACCGTGACCTCGTTCGCGAGTGATTAACAAAATTCACATACTTCATTATTGTCAATTATCGTCATATTAAATATTAGCATAGCAATAGCAATTATCATGCTAAGACTCAAGAATTCACATGCTAATTACTACTTCAGACTACTACTCTTAGAGTATATAATTACAGTAGTATATACTCTATGCTAATACTCGTCATGTACCCCATAAAACATATCCTATATTAGATCATGGTCAACCTGATTGCCATAATTGTTTTTAGCTTAATAACTAACTTTATAACAGTCAAATATTCAAGATTTCGTTCTAATTTCAATTTTAGTTTGTGTTTATCCTTTTGCTAAGCCTCCACTGTCCGTCTGTCTGTCAGCAGGCTGTATCTCATGAACCGAGTTAAACAATTGAAATTTTCACAGATTGTGTATTTCTATTGACGCTGTAACAAAAAATACAAAAAATAAAATATAGTTAAAAATTAAAGGGGGTTCCCCATATGAGAAAAGTATTTTTTTCAGCATGTTTTGTGCATTTATGTGCTATTATTTCAGAACCCACCATGGACAATACTGCAGCGGAATGAATCTGGTGGTATTGTGAAATATAGTGGACTTATATTTGATATCGTTAACCAGTTAGCTATTAACAAAAACTTCACGTAAGATCCTTAGTAATCTATAAGTACAACTATTGTAAAGAGTTGTGAGTTTGTATGTACCACTGAACTTGTTTTAAGAGGAAATAGGGTCGGTCTTTCCTCCATACAAAAAGTCATAATTCGAGGTTCGGCTCTCGTCTATTTCTTCCTCCAATATTGGACCAATTTGAAAGATATTTTATAAATTGATTAAGAAGGATATTTACTGTCATCATCATCTGCCTAGCCTTTTTCCCAACCATGTTGGGGTCGGCTTCCAGTCCAACCGGATGCAGCTGAATACCAGTATTTTACATGGAGCGACTGCCTATCTGACCTCCACAACCCAATAACTGGGTAATACGATACCCCTTGGCAAGACTGGTTGTCAGACTTTCGGGCTTCTGACGACCCATAACGACTGTCAAAGATCCACAAATGACAGCCGGGACCAACGCTTTAACGTGCATTCCGAGGCACGGAGGAGTCTCTATATGTCAAGATGGTCACCCATCCACGGATCAACCCCGGCAAGCGTAGCTTAACCTGATGAATCGACCCATGCGGCTGTTATTACTTAGCCACGAGCTCCTCTAGAAGAAGGATATTTACTGTGCTCCTATGTTTTTCTTTTTTCATTAATATTTGTCACATTTTTTTACAATATACCTCTGATGACAGCCGTCTAAACAGGCAATTTTGAGCATTTTCTGAGGGTTCTAGTACTTCTACAGATAATTTATCAACAAAACGGAAAACATAGAGGCATAGAACTAGTTGATATTTATTTAACTGTAAAAAATCATTGCTCTTAGGTCATAAACCAGAGAGAAAACCGGCGAGAGCGTTTGTATGGAGAGGGGACCGACCCTATTTCCTGTTAACATAAAATTATATCCTACTAGCGACCCGCTTCTGCTTCGCACGGTTTTTGCGACTTGACAAAACATCGAGATTTCTTAATTATATGTAACTTTAATATTAATGTATTATACACATAAAACTTCCGGAATAAATTCTCTAGACGATGGTGAAAACCTCATCAAACTCTGTGGCGAGGTTTAGAAGAATAACGCAGACATACAGGCAAACACGAATTGCGACTTTAATTTTCTAATATGTTTATAGATGACACTCGACAATAGCTTGGCAATAGGGTGTAACTTCCCATTAGTGTAAACCTCAACACACATACAAAGCGGGTGCGTGTCGGGAGCGGGAGCCGCGCACGCGTTTCGTGTGATGACATCCATGTACGGAATTACAATTGCATACAAGCCCGCCGTACTGCCGTCCCGACCCGGACCCGATACGCACCCGTGCGTGTGTGTTTTGTGCTTAAGAATGTTCGAAATCGGATATCCAATTCCGAAAACTACTTGGCTATTGCCGAGTGTCATCATCACTACATATAAAACAAAGTCTATCACCGCGTCTGTCTGTCTGTCTGTTCGCGATAAACTCAAAAACTACTTCACCGATTTCCATGCTGTTTTCACCAATGGATAGAGTGGTTCTCGAGGAAGGTTTTACTATACAATAACCGACATCCACGCGGGCGAAGCCGCGGGCTATCAAGATATCAGCTAGTAGGATATAATTTTATGATAAACAAGTTTTTCGCTGACTAAGTCGCGGGTTTATGAGATAAAGTTAAATTAATTTAAAATAGAACAGGTTCTTAATGAAGTATTTATATTTATATTTCAGGATAAAAGTTATTTTAGCTTCTATTTTGAAGAAAGAATTGGCTAATGATACTATTGCTGACGTAAGTTCAACTCCAACCATCATATATTTTTTTATTTCTACATTATGATTACGTCACTACATTCACCACGTCTTTTCACTACATTACTTTTCATTTCATTCATCTTCCCATCTCGTCTTTGAAGTTTCATTCGTTACTTAATTTAAATTAGCCATTTATAGCATGATTATGCGTGATTGATTGTTTTTTTTTTGTATTGATGTTTGGCATTTATAATAGTTAGTAAGAGTCCCCCTTAGTTGATAAGTTTGTTGTTGTACTAACCAGTGGGCTAATGTTGTCAAATTAAATAAATATATAATAATAATAGCTACAGACTACAGATCTCCTAGAAAATGTAGGTATAAAGGCTCAAAAGTTCAAAACTTCTTATCCGTGAAGTCTTTTCTTTCAGACAATGCATGGCATGGATGCTAAGCTGACGATGATAGCCATTTCCAAAGGACAAGGAGCTCTGGCGGCTGCTTCTTTCACTGTTGTATCTGATCCCATGCCAGGTACGAAATGCTTGATTATAGTTTATGATTTTAGAGGTATCTTACGCTCTAGCAATTTCTTATAAACCGATATTTTCACAAGGATTTCAGTGCTAAGTTTTTGAAGCCATTTAAATTTTTTTCGCAGAAAGAAAGATTAACATTTATTATGAACTATACTAACTATTTACAATATATGTGTACAAAATTAAATTACTGATTAAAACTAACTATACAAAGCCATTTCATATCATAACATAGCATAATTGCCGCTGCTGGAACACAAACTTCCGCATGTGAGAGGGAGTGGGCCATAATTCACCACGCGGGCCCAGTGCGGGTTCGTGGAAGTCACATGTTTTCGATTTTTTGGTTCTAGGACATGCTAGTTTCCTCACCATGTTTTCCTTCACCGTTTTGAGAGCACTGGGTGATGAAATTTACAAAGTAAAGTGCCCGCCTCGGATAGGACCCACGATCTACGACTCGTTACTCGGAGCCGTTACCACTGGGCCACCACGGCAATCAAAAGACAATTGCTTAGGGATTTAGTAAAAGTATAATGTGAACGTTAATTCCCAGGTATAAACTACACTATGCCGGTGAGCATACAGTCCTATGCGTTCATGATCGCGCGCCCGAGGGAGCTCAGCAGAGCTCTGTTGTTTCTACTTCCGTTTACAACTGACGTAAGTTCTCATTTAAAAGTTTAGATTATCCTAAACTGCCTGGGTTTTTTAGCATAACTCTTTCAGTGATTCAAAATCCCTAAATCCTAAATGGGAAAGTTTGTTTGATTGTTACGCTTCCGCGCTAAAGTGGCTGAACAGAATTGGACGAAATTTGGCGCACGGGTAGACCATAAACTGGGTTAGAACATATGATACTTTGATCCCGGGGTGCAGTTTTAAATAAACCACGAAATTAGTGTTTTTGAAAGGCTTCTATGTCAAAACATTCGATTAGTTATGAAAAGTTTGTAACTCGGAAAGCACGTTATGCCGTTGATCCTGCGCCTGATCTCTCTCCGGTTGTGTCGGATTGCCGTCCCATCAGACTATGCGAGTGAGGAAAGAGAGAGTGCACCTGTGTCTGTATACCCACATGTGTACTATAATATCTCCCGCGCCGAAGCCTAGTCTCCGTTGAGATTGAAATTGAAAGGTGCAAACGTTGTTCGGAATCATATCTTCAGTGGTTAAAATTTCAGGCAGCTAAATCCAAGATAAGAATGTGCTTATAAATGTATTTTCTTCCTTTTCTTTATATTTTAATAAATATGCATGTTGCTAGCACCTACCTACTCAAGTGAAAGAATACACCGAGAAGAAAATGTCGAGAGAAAACTTCAGACTTATTATGTCAGGCAATAAAATGCAAAGTTTTGGCTCCGAGAACGTTTATATTATACCTAGGTTACTCTACTCATATGCTAAGCGTGTTCTTTATTATAAATGTTTCTAAATTATTCTTAAGTATTTCTTTTTGTAGTTTCACCTGCTGAAACCTGCCTAAAGCATTTCACGAAAATAAAGTTACATTTAATTATTATTTATTTATTTAAACCACAATAACACTCTTACAGAATCATCCAAGTGTAAATGAAACAAGTTCATTTGCATTCGAATTGCATGAAGCTATCAGAATAACTTTAATTTTCGTAGTCATTCAGTTGATTGCGTTATCGAGAAAACGGATTTTTAAAAAGCAATTTTCAAAATAAAAATGAAATAGTTGTCAACTTTGTCAAAATAGAAACTGTTGTGATTGGGTGGGCCGAGCTGTAACAGTCATTTTTTTCCGACTTTTGAAAATTCTCGTATCACGCAATAGGTAGGTAACCTACAACATCACGCCTGAAATCCCTGAAGGGTAAGGCAGGGGTTTAAGTAGGTATACCTAGTAGATCCACATTTTGCAAGTTGTTCACAGTTTCAATTATTCTCTTATCATAAACTCTTAAGTAAGCATTTGTAGAAAAGATTGCGTTGTAAAAATTCTTAAGGCTTTAGCGCCAGAGTAGTCCGCGAAATTTCAAATTTTCTTAAAAAATTTGTTGCGGGCGTTAGGCTTAGCGCTTAGGACAATTTATCTAGATACGCTTATAACCACAGATAAATAAGGCTATTATTCTTTCTAGACTTGGCTGTGTCTCGGATTAGCTGTGATACTGATGGGGCCAACGTTATACATCATCCATAGACTAAGTCCTTATTACGAGGCCATGGAGATC
This sequence comes from Lithophane leautieri, assembly GCA_949152455.1. NCBI lineage: Eukaryota > Metazoa > Arthropoda > Insecta > Lepidoptera > Noctuidae > Lithophane > Lithophane leautieri. Next base: position 3,291,571 of record OX424469.1, on the reverse strand, counting down.
ACTCGGCAAGGAGGTCTGGCTACGATACACAATTGTCTCTGGTATATCTATGGTGCTTTGTTGCAGCAAGGTGAGAACATTGTTTTTTTATCAAAAGAAGCGACTTTTAAATCTGAATAGAAAAACTGATATATTTTCCACGTGCTTAAATTCAAAGTTTTAATATTTTAAATATAACAAAACATCACGCTGGTTTTCCCTGAAGGGATAGGCAGAGGTGCACCTATAGAACAGCCACGTTACGCCTGTTATGTTTAAGTTCCATGTAATAGGGCTCGAGCCTATTGCCATCAACCGGCACAAATCCAAACTAGCTGCTACTGAGAAATGCCAGATGGAAAATCTCAATAACTTGTACTTGGCCTTTTTGTTTAAATTATTATTATGTCGTATCTGTATGTATTTTAATGTTTGTACATAAATAATAATAAAAATAAATAAAACAATAACACTTTGCCCGACCGGGGAATCGAACCCGAGACCAACGAAGCAGTTTTTCAGACTATTTTAATTTCAAAAATTAACTTCAGAATGAAGAAATATAATAACATAAATAGTTTCTTTGAAAATACAGTTAGGCATCTGTAAGGTAACGATATTCCGTAAATATTGTTTCTGATATCAAGTCTCATTAAAAATGATAAAGATAGATTCTCCAGCTCCACTTTTAAGATGAGCCAGGCTCAGGATTTTTTATTGATGACCATGAAAGCAAAAATAATTTATTTTCACTGTAAACAGTAAGTATAGCCTCCTTTATTGTAATTGATGAATGGTTCTGGCTATAACTAACGAAATACTTAAATGTTTTGGACGCCGTTATAATTATTAAAAAAAAAAATCTTTTTGTTCTTTTCTCTATAAATGGCTAGTGTATTTTTTTCGCCTCCAATGTCCAGGTACGGGTACCTAATCATAAAATCTGAAAAGAGGTTACATAGGTGTTGTAAAACTTGTAATGTTTGGTTATTGCATCTATTGATTATAAATTAAAGTAAAATTCATAGTTGTAAATGAATGTAAAATAATAATATTGTAGGTATACCATTTACTTTATAGATAAGTACCTAAATATCGAAAAACTTGTGTAGCCTCCTTCGTATAAACGTATTAAGTACTGGCATAAACTTTAGAAAAAATGTTTGCATGGCCATATAATAATACAAAAGAAAATCATATTTTATTCCTTTATCTTTTGTGGCAATTTTTTTCAACATTTACGGCCAGGTGTTGTGCAAAAAAAACAATAGAAAGAGGTTTTTAATTTTAAATTGTTAAATTGAATATTAATTAACAAAAAGTTTTCAATTTTTATCTGACTTAAAAAAAGGACGAGGGTGTAATATATTTATGTACTTACTTATGTTTTTTTTTCTTTTTTTTTCATCGTTAATTGCTGACCGATTTTGAAAATTCTTGTTTCATTTGGTAGAGGGCTTTTATAATTATGTAATTCACTTTGTGTATCTTGATGAAGTTATAATACTTCCTGTTACTGTCGTTTACATAGCAAGTAGTTTTATACGAATTGGTGTGGGGACCAAAACTAAAAATGTGAAACATTTAAAAAAAACTGTACAAAAAAAGAAAAAATCGATTTCCAAAAAAAACACTAAAATGAAAAGTAACTTTAATTTTGGAAATTTTTAGTATAAATAATGTAATGCAATGGAAGTCCTGCTTACACAGTTTATGTAAATCGTAATATTATGTACTTATGTTAAAGATTCGATTGGAAAAACAAAGTTTCTTAATGTTATCCCCATAATTACTTTGCTTTGCTTTCCCAATTCCTTAGTCAAATGATTGAAGTATCTACATTGTCAATTTTTCATCATGTTTAGGAGGAATGTACCTTCCCCGCGCGGACAGCGGTCGCCTAGTAGTAGGAACATGGTGGTTGGTCGTCCTGGTTGTCGTAACCACATACTCTGGCAACCTGGTGGCTTTCCTCACGTTCCCGAAGCAGGAGATTCCAGTGACAACCGTGGACGAACTCCTGGAGAACCGGGGCCTTTACACCTGGTCTATTACTAAGGGTTCTTATATGGAGATGGAGCTGAAGGTAGGTTTCATACCAACTTTTAATTAAACGTGGGAAGGTTCATATAATGCCACTAAGGACGTTCAAAAAACATATTAGAAGCTGTAGCAAAATTAATTACTTTTTATTTGTGGGATGCCGTGTCGTCCATAATAAAATGATTAAATTCATAAACCATTAAATATGTTAATAACAATCCCACGTCTACGGTTCACATCAGGCCAAATCCAGATTCCATACGCTACCTTGATCACGCTATGTTCATTATCATCATCATCATCAGCCTATAGCAGTCCACTGCTGGAAATAGGCCTCTCCAATTGCACGCCATTCAGTTCGATTCTCGGCTGCTCTCATCCAGCTGCTACCAGCCACCCTGCGAAGATCGTCGCTCCAACTAGCCTGAGGGCGTCCTACCTTACGTTTGTTGATTCGCGGTCTCTACTCAAGAACACGTCTACCCCAACGGTCATCGGTTCTACGGTTAATATGGCCAGCCCATTGCCACTTCAGCTTGCTTATTCTGTGAGCTATGCTACGCTATGTTAGCGTGATACTTTTGACGTCTTGAGTTCTCAGGACCCAGCCGTTAATCTTCCATTTCTAAATAAAAATAATAATCTGTGAATATCACGCTCTCTCTGCGTGATAGACCTTGTAGTGACCAATGATAGCGTGTCACTGACCTATCTGGTCCAAGAAGTAAATAAACAGGTTTTGAGCAATCAATGGTTTTAAGGTACATTCTGTGTTTGTCTTAAATGCGTTTGTGTTTTTGTAGGTTTTTCCCCATAGAAATAAAAATATTTCCCTCCGCAAATCCGGAATTCGCACCGATTAGCGAATATTCTTGAAATTTCCGTCTTTACGTTCGTCTCTGGACAAAATCAAACTGGTTGCTAATTTAGTTGTATATTTTATTATTTACGTATGTCATAGATTTTTACACTCTGTGATTGCTTAAACTCACGCACTGACTTATTAGTATTACTTGTAACAATGTTAGGAGTATTGTAATATCGTATATTTTTACAATGTTTGTAAATATTATGTGAGCACCATGTACCTATCACATAACTAATTTATTTGTCATTGCTCCATTTATAATTCTTTTTACCTTTTGTGGTACAGTAATCTTATTGTAGGTGCATCGTCTTCACATATAATTATATAATTCATGTATACAAAATATTGTAAAACATTTTTAAAAAGAGTAACGGTGGAGTGTCTTGCCCATTCTTCTTCATACGAAAGCTACGAGGTGCATTCAATAAGTACCTAGCCTCATCGCCAGAGGGCGCTGTAGTTTCAAAAGAGTTTTACCACAGTGTAGCACATTCTTTTTTAATTCTTTTTTCAAATTTTAATTCCAATCCCTTCATTTGTTTTAATTTGACAACTTATGGAAGCGAACGTGTCGATCGCTTTTACAAAAATGGAAAAAGAGCAATATCGTTCGGTGATTCGATTCCTATTTTTGGAAGGGAAAACGCGCATCGAAATCAAAGAGCGCTTGGATGCTGTGTACGGTGACTCTTCTCCATCGATGGCCACCGTCAAGAATTGGTTCAACGAGTTTGCACGTGGCCGTACGTCGGTTTTTGATGAACCACGTCCAGATGCGTCCAGGTGCACCGAAAACAGCTGCTACGGAGGAAAACATTAAAAAAATCCATGATCTCGTATTGGCAGATCGCCGATTGAAGGTTCGGGAGCTAGCTGAGACTGTAGGCATTTCAGAAGGAACAGTGCATCATATTCTTCACGAGGAACTCGGCATGAGAAAGCTGTCGGCGCGATGGGTGCCGCGTTTACTCACACCAGAAAACAAGCGCAACCGTGAGACCACATCGGAGACGTGTTTGGCGCTGTTTAAGCGGAATCCAGCGGAGTTTTTGCGTCGTTTTGTGACCGTCGATGAAACCTGGATCCACTGGTACACACCAGAAACCAAGGAGCAATCAAAACAATGGATCCAGACCGGGGAACGTGCTCCAAAGAAGGCGAAAACTGTGATATCGGCCGGAAAAGTTATGGCCACCGTTTTCTGGGATTCACAAGGTGTGATCTACATCGATTACCTCGAGAAGGGTAAAACAATTACAGGGCTTTACTATGCCGATTTATTGGGCCGATTCGACGCCGAATTAAAGAAAAAACGACCCCATCTGGCGAAGAAAAAAGTGCTGTTTCACCACGACAACGCACCGGTTCACACGTCTGCCGTTGCCATGGCCAAATTGGTCGAATTACACTACGAATTGCTGCCCCATCCACCGTATTCTCCAGATTTGGCCCCTTGTGACTTCTTTCTGTTTCCTAATCTGAAAAAATCACTCGCCGGGAATAGATATGGATCGAATGAGGAGGTCATCGCCGCCACGGAGGCCTATTTTGCAGAGTTTGACAAAAACTATTTTTCGGACGGATTAAAAAAGTTGGAGCATCGCTGGGCTAAGTGTATCGAACTAAAAGGAGACTATGTTGAAAAATAAATTCCCACTTTACCAAAATTTTCTTTTACTTTTTGTAGGCTAAGTATTTATTGAATGACCCTCGTACCTTTTGGAATGGGTAACTAGAATCAATTCTATTTCTTTGTATTTCATTGACGTTCAAAAGTGCCTTTTATGTGCCTATTTGAAATAAATTATTTGACTTTGACTTTATTTCAGAATTCAGATGAGCCGAAGTACATAGCATTGCTGAAAGGCGCGGAACTGGTCTCGACTACTGTTGGCATGGGAGGAACCATGGCGTCAGGTATGAACGGAATATACCTACCAACAAGTAATTCTTTTTTAACATTTCTGGAAATCACTCGTTCCTGCATTAACAAATGAAGCACGTCTGATACGGTTGGTATTTTAATGTAGGCACCGTTGATTATTTATAAATGTCTAGTTAGATAAGAGTGTCACGCTGCAAAGGAACTAAAACAAAAAAGCAAACTTTGTTATGCCGTGCGTGACAACTACGTCTTACAATCGCGTCACGTCATTCTGCTTGTTTAGTGTGCGGGCATTTGGCGGCCAACAGTTAGACGCTATTTCTTTAGATGAGTTCACAGCTTTGACTGTCTATCTAGACATATTTATATCTTTGGTAGAAACTAATGGAACCATACATTTTTAACCGACTTCTTCAAAAAGGAGGAGGTTCTCAATTGGTATGTTTTTTTTTGTATGTTTGTTACGCGAGTACTCTGCCGATTATGAATCGATTTTGATGATTCGTTTTTTGATTGGTAGGTCATGCTTCTGAGGTGGTCCCATATAAATTTTATTAACTTTCCTTGCGTAGTTTTTGAGTTAGCTTCAATATTACGTATTTTTCCCACTTAGTATAGAGAATGTGCAAGCCTTTTTATATTTTGCCTTTTTACCATTTTGTCTATGTTTCTTCTTTATTCTTTTTTATTGTCATTATACTTTTGTTTTCTACCAAAAAACCAGCGCCTTTCATTTACAGCATTAATATTTGGTGGGAAAAATACGTAATATTGAAGCTAACTCAAAAACTACTAAACATATTATGTAGACGATGTTTTAAGTGACTCTGTCACTGTTATTTACATAGCAGGTAGTGGTAGATATCTATAAATATGTATGGGATAGGATCCACAATTAAAAAGTGAAAAATAAAAACTATTTACAAAAAAAAAAAAACAACAGACATCAAAACAAAAACTAATCGGTTTTTTTTAATGTCTGTTTTTTGTGTCACCGTGTTCCATATCTGAAATACATTGCTTTAGGGTCGGCCCTTATGCAGCGCGTACGTTTTCATCGACATGTCATCATCGACTGGAAACTTCGGCTCAGCTACCTGATGAGGGCAGACCGGCTGGAAGCAGACAACTGCGACTTTGCCTTGAGTACGTATTTACTTATGTATCTATTATTTCTTTTCCGTGTGTTTAGTGACTAAGCTGGCGATAGAGTTTTTATGCCGCCCATGGGCCTTTGACTTCGCTTCACATGCCGTCGAGAAATATCTCTCAGGCGTGCCAGTTTCCTCACGATGTTTTCCTTCACCGTTTTTGAAGCGATTACAATACGCACATGAATTCGAAAAGTCAGCGGTCTGTAGACCTATGACTTCGTAGTCCGATGGTCAGACTACTAGGCTGTCACTGCTGCTAATTTCTGTCATCTGTGTCTGATGTAGGTAAGTATAAGAACAATGGATTGAATAGACTAGCATTTATTTGCATGATTATTTCTTTAGGACGGCGATGCATCAGCCAACCCCTTGGTCACCTTGGTGTCTTAGTCTTAAAATGTTTTTCTAGTGCTTTTTGTAATCGGGTTGTATACAGTGACTTTGAAAAGAATGGACAAAATTTAAAGGGGTGTTCTACCATCAAATATAAACAACATTTAGTATGGGACCAATCGAATTCGTAAACACAATGTCGACATTCATATCCGATTGGACCACTAAGAAGTTCGAATTTTTTTGCCGATTATTTTCAAAGTCACCTTGTACATAGGTACAAGGTGACTTTGACTCCAAGTCAAACAATCTACATTGTGTGACTTGGAGTTCCGAGGGGATTTTTTTGTAGGCTGTATTCAGATGGTTTGATTAAGAAGTAAGATTTTCTGCAAACAATGTGTAAGTCCATGAGGCGTCTTGCATGCGTTCTCGTTTCCAGAAATATTATTGTAGGAATGAAAACTGTTTTCAGGCGCTGAAGAGTTTTTTAATGAGAAAGTTGCAATGATCGTGCCTGCGGGCAGCCCGTACCTCCCGGTCATAAATAAAGAGTGAGTAAAGCTTACAAATTAAAAACGTTTTGCATGTTTTACTTTCAGAGAAGTTCCATAGGTATTTTCTACTTAGGTAGGCTATTTTCTGGTCCATTTACCGAGCTATAGGTATCTTCGACACTTTCATCAAAATTTTTTCAATAGGTAGGTACTGACAAACTGAACAATCAATTCAGTTTTTTTAATACAGAATTATCCTAATCCTAACTAATATTATAAATGCGAATGCGAAAGTGAGTTTGTTTGTTTGTTTGTTACGCTTTCACGCTAACACAGCTGAATGGATTTAGATGAAATTTGGCACATGGACCATGAACTGGAGTAGGAAATAGGATATTTTTAATCCCAACATTCCCACGGGATCGAGACATATGCGGGGGAAACCGCGGGGCGCAGCTAGTTTAATTTTCTAATTAATTATCATTTCAGTAGCTTCCATCTTTTAACAAAAGTTTGTTTTATGAGTTATAATGTCCATCGTAATTTACCACTCTCAGTTCATAGACATTTCATCAATAGACAATAGATCCTCCCTAGATGTGTTTGGTTTTCTCCATGGCTTTTAAAATCTATAGTCAGAGAAATAAATTATTACTTAAGCAAATTGACACACTACGTCAATTTGTCGGGTTATACCCAGAACAGTTAAAGAACGATAGTTGTTCTAATGTATCTATCTCATGCACGTCAGCAGTGATGTCACTGTCACTAATGTCAACTGTCAGTTCACCACGAATGGCGGGAAATAGTTGAACGTGAAGTGGTGCCTGCACAAGAGGCCTGTTCGTGGTGATGAGCCAGAGTATTGATGTAATCAGCTTAAGGGGGATGCGCCAGGGTACCCCGCGAAATTCAAATTTTCTTACGTTTTTTGTAATTTGCAGGTCGGTGTTAGATTGTATGTTGATCTAAATATGATTTGCGCACGTAACAAATATGGATTTACAGAATTATGAACATTAGAATCAGCAATACAACTCTCTAAGTTCATGAAAGTCTCAAAACTCATGATTTCATGAAATCTCGACATTTGAGACTTTCATGAACTTAGAGAGTTGTATTGCTGATTTTTATGTTTATAATTCTGTAAATCCATATTTGTTACGTGCGCAAATCATATTTAGATCAACATACAATCTAACACCGACCTGCAAATTGCAAAAAACGTAAGAAAATTTGAATTTCGCGGGCTACCCTGGCGCATCCCCCTTAAGTACGTGATCAATAGGATTCTACAGTTGTGATTTGACAATACGTGTAATTTAAGCTAATGACAGTTAATTTGCTTATCTATCAATTAAAATCCCTAACTTTACGTAAGTAGTCTATCTTCTTCTATCTAGACTAGACCGCATGCACAAAGCGGGCCTGATCAAGCGCTGGCTGGACGCCTACCTGCCGAAGAAGGACCGCTGCTGGAAGACCTCGTCCATGATGCAGGAGGTCAACAACCACACCGTGAACCTCAGAGACATGCAGGGCTCATTCTTTGTGTTGTTTCTGGGTAAGCAATAATGATATGACATATTGGTTAGTAATACATGATTGTCCACAAATATCAGTAGAAAGGGTTAAATGGAAGGAGGGGGGGGGGGATTGCCCTGCAGTGGGGATACAAACAGGTGATCATAATAATAAATAGTAATTTAGATTTTCATCTCAGAATATCGAATACTAAAATCATTTAAAATCTTTTTACATTAAAGGATAGGGTTTTTTTGACACGCGTAATGCTCAGACCAAATAAAAAACCAAGACAGCGCTGAAATTTTTTTTACGGTACCTCCCTTTCTCTTGATTTGGGAACGTTTTGTTTTTTCTCGCGTATCCCATGGTGTGGGGTGACGTTGGAAAGGTTTTTCAAAAATATTGCGAGTTTGTCACAATCAGTTGTGGACTCACGGATCCATTTGCGAAATATTCAGCTTTAAAGTGCTAATTTTTGTTAGAGTCAAGTGAGCTGGCAGGGGGGGCCCTGCCAGCTAAATGGTTGGTTTTGGAAATGTGAGAAAAGGTTTTTCCACTACAATGTTAAGTTTGTTCTTGGGATAAATTCATTCAACTACGGAACCCTTCATTGAGCGTGATTCGACACGCACTTGGCCGGTTTTTTTATTTGGTCGGGTTTTTCAAGCTGTAGGTATTGTTTGACCTGCCTTCTAAAAGTTTCAAGATGGCAAATCAATCGAAGGATTGGTTATCGGCAAGCTTGAAAGCGTCACCCAATCGACTGATGGCCGGTTCTTATAATTTACGGACCGTTATTAGTTAGAATGAAGACTCTTGTATCTTTACCAATAATGAAACAAACACCTCATAGTTTTTCATAGTAAAACCTCCCATATGGAAGTAGCTATCACAGGTAAAATAGGTTTACGAATCTATTTATATGCCCAGTTTGGCAATAAAAAATGCTACCATTGGTAAGCAAAACGATTCGTTTTCGTTTATAGGAACCGAGCATGAAAACTATTTTAGCTGTCAAAAATTGGTTAAAGTGGTGTAATATTGTGTAAATGCACCTTTCTCTTCTGATAAACACAGCGGCCACTCATAACCGTCTTCCTAATTTTGTTCGGTTCCTGACCCTTGTTATTAAAACACGCTTTTAGCACGCGGTCACCATGTGACATAATCATACTATGACGTCCAACATAAATGTATATGAAATAGACAAATAAATATGTCTATTTCATTAATTATACATTTTAATACAAGGAAGGAATCAATGGCTTGTTTATCTAGCGGTGTTGTACAGCGATTTTAGTTATTTAATATTTTAATTATAGACCGTTGCTAAATCAAATCAAATCAAAATATATATTTCGAGTAAAGATTCTTAAAGGGCTAACTGAGTAATATTTTAACCACAGCATGTTGAATTAAAAGGTACAGTCAGGAAAATAAATTGTAAAGCCAATTGACACCCTACGGCAATTTTCTGTGTTATAACTATGTATTTCATTCAACTATCAAATTTGTGATTTAATATCCCTTCCACTGATATTTGCTGTACTACAGCAGCTGTCAAAACATAGTTGACTGATGCTCTCCGTACCACGGCAGTTCGTTTATGGTCCAACTTTTTTGATTACTTGTGAAACTAAGCGCCATGTCCCTTTCATTCTTGTAGTATAGTGAGGACGAAAGACAGAGCTAACAATAAAACACGTAAAACAGCAGCAAATTGAAAGCATGGCACAAAGAAATTTCTGCAAAGAAAATGGCGGAAAAATCGGAATTTCTATGTATATACGGATATTTGTGTTTACGATAATTTAACTTGGTAGTCAATTTTCTTAACATTTAATTTTCCTAACTTTACAAAATATTGGTTTGTAAAAAAACTCATGAACTTCTTATAAACTGATAGTTTCTTCTTTATTTTATAAGAAGTGAAAAAGTATGGCGAAAGCCGAAAATAAAATATAGAGGATGTGAGTCTATGATCTTTTTTTACCTTTGATTATTCACATTATGTCTAGATAGAGTGTCGCGCTTAGAAAGACCTGAAACAAACAAGCGATCCTAAGCTGGTGTACGTGACAGGTACGTCTACACTCGCGATACGTCATTGTGCTTTTCTTGTGTGCGTGCAAATAGCGGCCAACAGTTGGACGCTATTTTATCGACGAGTTCACATCTTTGACTCTATCTAGACATATTTATATCATTCCTTTTTACCAAGACTGGCTATTTTACTTAGCTCTGCTACTTGACACGTGTGACGGTGGCATTAGATAACCAGTTTATTGTCTTGGCATGCTTTGTAACTAATTTATGTATACTAGTATTTATTCAAGGACTACACGTAATTTAATGTGTATTCTGCATACCGGTGTACATTCTGTACCTGCTGGCACCTACTTGTATATACAGTATAATTGTTTTACCTCTGTGAACACATTAAATACTGACATTTTTTTCAGTAATTGTCCTAACACACCGAAGTTACGAACTATCCGTTGTGCCATCCAAATCCGCGTTCAGCCGTTTTTTAATATTGCGCCGATTTCATCATGCATGTGGGATTGCCCCGCACGCGAAACTCCCTTTTTCATACAAGTATTTATTGCAATGCGTGGAGTACGCTCGCAGGATGCGGGGCGTGATCCTGGGTAGAAGCCCTGCGCGGGGTTTGTCGTCCATTGTACACAACCACAACGCATAGCAGCCCGCAGAAAAATTGATAGTAGGCTAGCGTGTTTCACGCTGCGTGAAATTTTCTGCATGCGGGACAAGCCCCTTAGGCTGCGTTTCCACCAGAGATGTGCGATGGAAATGTGTCGTGTGAGGATGTCTAGCTGTGCTGTGAAAATGTGTGGGGGTTTCCACCAAAGCTGTGCGATGAAAATGTGCCTACGAGGATGTGTAGCGGAGCTGTGAAAATGCGTATTAATGTGTGGTGCGAGGATGCGTTGCGAAGCTGTGAAATGTGTCGACGGGGGTGCGGTCCGTCTATGGACTGGCTGGTACAGTATGTGCAAACCTCGCAACACATCCTTCTCAACACACATTCCTCGCAACACATCCCTCGCACACATCCCTCGTACACATCCCTCGCACACATCCCTCGCTTGTTTTGTATGCGCAAAAATCTAGCTCCGCTGAGCCGTTTCAACCAGAGCTGTGCTGACCGAGGCGAGGTAAATGAAGCGATTCCATTGGTTCTCTACAAACACATCCCTCGCTACGCATCCTCGCACATCTCTGGTGGAAACGCAGCCTGAGGCTGCTTTTCCATCAGAGATGTGCTATGCAGTTATGTTGCGAGGATGTTAAAGCTAAGCTGCGAAACTATATGACCGTTTCCACTAATGCTAAGCTGTGTAGCGGAGAGAGTAAGATGTGCTATGAAGATGCGCCGCTGCGAGGTAGCTGTGCGAGGATAATGCGCAGCTCGAGCTATGCGATGCATCGACAGTCGGGAAGGCACTCTGCTCTGCACATAGCTACACCACTCGCGGTTCCGTCGCTCCCATACATAGCACGCATCCTTCCGTATAAAAAACATAGCTTAGTTGAACCCGTTTCCACCAGTGCTATGCTATGTGGACCAATGAATATGATTGCTAGATATCAAACGCATCCATAGCAACGTAGCATAAGACATCTTTGGTGGAAAAGCTTGAAATGTTAACCGACAGAGAGTTATTTTTATAATATTAGTATGGATTGAGTTTCTTTTTCAGAATTTTATACGAGTTATCGCCTTTTCCTAAAACTACTTGTATTATTGTAGCACATAGTTATGTTTATATATTTCAGCTTTATATATTTAGGTAATAGGTAAAACGGGCTGGTATCCGCAACTCCACGTCAAAGCGCGTATTTTGCGTACGGGTGGGAAATCGCTTATTCGATCCACCCCAGCTCCTCCAAGAAGGCCAGCAACGCCTTGGTGTTACTGACCATCTCTCGTAAGGTACCTGGGTTACCGAAGTACTTTGCCCTGTATGTGGCTACCACCGGGCAGTGTAGTAGCACATGAGATGCTGTCTCGTCGTCCTCCATGCAGGCCCTGCACAGCGGACTGTCTGTGACTCCTATGACAAAGAGGTGTTTATTAAAGGACCCATGGCCAGTTATAGCTGCTGTAACAGTTCGCAGCTGTTGTTTCGTTAGTCGGAGCACCCGCTTCGTGAGGCGGCAATCAATGGCAGGGAGTGCCTGCTTCGCCTGCCTGCAGTCACCTTGGTCCAACCATATTTTGTAGTGTTGATCCCTAGTGCGTTTCCTTACCAGAGAGCGTAGGTACCCGAAGGGGAGTGGCGCAATGGGTTCAGGCCCCACCGGTGCCATGCTCGACCCCCTTCGGGCAAGTTCATCGGCTGCGTCATTGCCCCGCGAGCCGCTGTGTCCTTTGATCCATTGAATGGTTATATTATTGAGGCTACCCACCTGGTTAAGGCGTTGGTGACACTCGTATATCAGCCCAGAGTCAACAGTGTGGCTGTTTAGCGCTTGCAGAACAGCCATACTGTCTGAGAGTATACGTATCGAGTAATCCTTGACTTCCCTGGCCATGATGGCCGAAGCGGCAAGAGAAATACCCATGCATTCGGCCTGGAAAACTGTGTTATGGACTCCCAAAGGTGTGGCTATTTGTATGTTGAAGTCCTCCGAGAAGATTCCAGCACCTGTGCCACTACCTGTTTTAGAACCATCCGTGAAGATGCGTAGTTCTGCAGGACGCAAGCCCTCGCATTGGCGATCCTCGTGCAGTTGGATTCTATATTTTTTATCGAAGATAAATTGTTTGGGTACCCGGTCATTTATGGCTTTCGTAATGGGGAACTCGTTATTGAGACCCTCGAGCAGCGCGGTGTGTAGTGTTACTCTCTTACCCCAGAGCTCTGTTGCATTAAGACGCACCGCTGCCATCGTCGCTTCCTGCTGTATGAACAGGTGGAGCGGGGGTAAGTCTAGCATGGCCTCAATCGCCGCGGTCGGAGTAGTCCTCATGCAGCCCGTGATCGCCACGCAGGCTAGTCTTTGCATGCGTTGTAGTCTGTTAGATGCTGTCACTAGCTGGGTGCGGGGCCACCAGACCACAGCCCCGTACGCGATCATTATATATTTATTTGAGTATATATTAATTTTCTTGCGTATATGTGTAGGTATATTTAATATTTTTAGTTAAGACTTCGCATAATCATGTTTTTCTCTTGTTCTCACACACTATTGTCTAAATTTCTTTCTCATTTCTCCTTTCGCAGGTCTGCTGGAAGAAATTTCTTAAGAAATAAGCAGTACCTTTGTACTCATATTATAATTATGTTGTATCTCTATGTATTTTACTGTGTGTACATAAATCCTACTAATATTATAAATGTGAAAGTTTGTGTGTTTGTGTGTTTGGATGTTTGTTCCTCAATCACGCAAAAACTTCTGAACGGGTTTGGATGAAATTTGGCAAACAGATAGTTTATAACCTGGATTAACACATAGGATACTTTTTATCCCGGTAGTAGGTTCCCATGGGTTAATTTTAGACATCTACACGGGCGAAGCCGCTGTCAAAAGTTCGTTTCATATAAATCTGTCCGACTTGGTTAATCATGAACCTTTATAGATAGAAAAGACCCTTAAGGAAAACCAGGAAGACCGACAGGTATTCAATCAAGTCATATTTCCCCGGTCTTCTTACTTAAGATTTATTTTCAGTACATCGAATACACATAATAGTCTTACATACTATGCCTCAGTAATAATTCAGTAATATGAATTAGAACTTGAAACAAAACATACTTATATACAAAGTCGAGTCATTAGAATTGACAATGCAAAGTCAAAGTTTATTTTATTTTAATGATGAATCTAAATACCAGGCAAGGGTGACTGAGATATCAACGCACAGCCTAAACCGCTGGTCCTAGAGACATGAAATTTGGAGGGAGTGTTCTTCATGAAGAGTAAGGTTCCACTAAGGAACGATTTTTCGAAATTCCACCGCTAAGAGGGTGAAACCGGGGGATTTCGTTAATATTAAAAATCTTATTCCTTGAGTTAATAGACTTGAAACTTGGCACGAATACTTATCTAAGTAAATTATAAAGTTTGCCATTTTTAGTTTTTATAAACTTCCCCCTAAACGAAGATTGGGGGGTGTCAAAGTTTGTATAGAAGAATTTTAACGTGTTGTCCGATTAACTTGAAACTCATTATTTATACTTAAAACCAAAAATAAGGAATAATGTGCATTAGAGTTTTTCAAAAATCTACCCCTAACGGGGTGAAAATGGGTAGTCTACGTCACAGCTCAAACCGCTGAACGGTTTGGGCTGAAATTTGGCACACAGATAGTTTTTAGGACCTAGGCGTGCACTAAGAAGGGTTTTTCGAAATTCGACCTTTAAAGGGGTGAAAAGGGGGATTTCGTTTGTGTGATAAATCTTATTCCTTGAGTTAATAGACTTGAAACTTGGCACGAATACTTATCGAAGTAAATTATAAAGTTTGTCATTTTTAGTTTTTGTAAACTACCCCCTAAACGGGGATTGGGGGCTGTCAAATTTTGTATAGAAGAATTTTAACGTGCTGTCCGATTAACTCGAAACTCAGTATTTATACTTAAAACGAAAAATGAAGAATAATGTGTATCAGGGTTTTTCAAATCTACCCCTAACGGGGTGAAAATGCGGAGTCTACGTCACAGCTCAAACCACTGGACGGATTGGGCTGAAATTTGGCACACAGATAGTTATTAGGTCGTAGGAATCCACTAAGAAAGGGTTTTTCGAAATTCGACCTTTAAAGGGGTGAAAAGGGGGATTTCGTTTGTGTGATAAATCTTATTCCTTTAGTTATTAAACTTGAAACTTGGCAATACTTGCCACAGTAAATAATAAAGATTGTCACTTTTAGTTTTTTAAGGAATCCTTCACATAGACGAATAACGGGGTGGCAAAGTAAGTAAGTAAAAAATTTTACGCGCTGTCGGATTAACTCAAAACTCGGTACGGTAGGTACTATTACTTAAAACAAAAAAAAAATAAAGTACGTGTTTCAGGATTTTGTAAATTAACAACTGACTTAACTTGAATAATACCTTCATTATGTAATAATACAATAATATTTAAACCACCGACTACATAATTATTATCATTATGTTGTAGCAGCCCGCAGATATGTTTTTCATCAATAAAAAAACGGAAATATTGCCCGTGTTACGGAAAATGGGATACATAATAAAATAGTAACTAAGTCAAAGCTGTACATTAAATACTTTTAAAATAAGTAATTAGTACGAAGTGTGGGAATGAGTCTGATGCCGAAAATACATTTTTAAGTATTTTTGTCCGTTTGTCTGTTTATTTGGATGTTTGTTCCGGATTGGCGCAAAAACGGCCCAACGGATATGGATGAAAGGCACACAGATGCACCCTAATTGCGTAATACACGATCCACAATCTGAATCAATTTGAAACAAATTTCTAATCAATCCTACTAATATTATAAATGTGAAAGTTTGTGTGTTTGTGAGTTTGTGTTTTTGTGTGTTTGGATGTTTGTTCCTCAATCACGCAAAAACGGCTGAACGGGTTTGGATGAAATTTGGCAAACAGATAGTTTATAACCTGGATTAACACATAGGATACTTTTTATCCCGGTAGCAGGTTCCCATGGGTTAATTTTAGACATCTAACGGGCGAAGCCGCTGTCAAAAGTTCGTTTCATATAAATCTGTCCGACTTGGTTAATCATGAACCTTTATAGATAGAAAAGACCCTTAAGGAAAACCAGGAAGACCGACAGGTATTCAATCAATATCCGGATTGGCGCAAAAACGGCCCAACGGATATGGATGAAAGGCACACAGATGCACCCTAATTGCGTAATACACGATCCACAATCTGAATCAGTTTGAAACAAATTTCTAATAAATTGCTTCATAAGTTTGAAAAAAAAATCTGCTCCACAACGTAAATAACGCTATGAATGTTGTTGAACTGTCAAAATGAAAGATTAGTCTTAATCGGTTACGAAAATAAGTTACGCAATTAGATAACTGGATTAACACATAGGGTGCTTTCAATCCCAGGCGGTAGTAAGTTCCCGTGGGATTTTTCCGACATCCACGCGGGCGAAGCCGCGGGCAAAAGCTAGTAAATAAATAAATAGTTTTAAGAGAAGGAAAAATCTGGTCAAATTCTGAAAAAGAAACTTATACTGGTCACATATTCAGTAGACCGCAGAATTATGACCTTGAGGTCGATCAAGGTCTCTAAAGCAGATATATTTTCACTATTTTATGGCGGTCGCCTCTCTCACCTCTTTCATTTATTGGAGTCTCGAAGACTTATGTTAGGGTTGAGGCTCAATATGAGATTTAAGTACGACAGTTTGTTATCAACTTTACTTTTATTAAACCTACATGTCAGATTTATTTACTGATGTAGATCTGAAAAGGTACAGAAGGTAGAACGTGTGCGTTTTCGGAAGAGGTTTTTGAATAAATTAAATACATTTTTAAATAAATTGAATATAAAATGTGTAGTCTGTTCTAATTGCAGAATATGTATAATTCTAAATGTGAGATACCGCGTGACTACAAAACCGGCCAAGTACGAGTCGGACTCGCACACGAAGGGTATCCCGTATCGTATTAAGATCGCGCAAAAAAAACAGCGAAAATACACGTTTCTTGAATAGGGCCCCCTTTAATTGTTCATTTAATTTAATTTTTATTATTTGTTGTTATACCGGCAATAGAAATTCATAACCGGTGAAAATTGTCTACCTATTACGGTTCATGAGACAGCCCGCTGACAGACAAACCAACGGATAGCGGATGCTTAATAATCCATTTGACTCGCTTCGGGTACGGACCCCAAAAGACGACACAACTAAAAATATTAGCTAATCAGGAATTTAGTAGCGGGATGTATGATGCTCAGGGTCATGATGTCAAAGTGCATTTCAGTACGTATTTTTCCACTCGTGGGGCACCTTTCTTAGCTTTAGTATAGTCTTCCAGTTATCAATATCATTCTCCTACCTTTGTCTCAATTAAAGCCCCGTGCAGATTGGCGCGATGCGACGCGACGGGGTGACGCGACACCGATAATTTTTATACCATGTAGTTTTCTTAGCAATTGTTTAGTTAGAGTCGCGTCGCGTGGCTTTATGTGGGGTCTGCGTAGCATTGTCCTTTTTGGTTGTTTTTGATAACTTTACCTAAATTGTATTTTTGTTCGGCAGGTTTTTTCACAGCATCCACGGTGTTGGTTCTCGAGTTTCTGTACCACAGGCGGAAACGCCGGAGCGACCAGATCGTCATTAAGCCATACGTCGAATAAATTATTTATTTATTCGTAACAACCATAACATTTGCATAAGGCGTGGAAAAACCCTCATGGCTGTACTATCTTTAGTATACAATATTATGTATATAATGCTATAATGTATCTATTTATATATTTATTTCATATTGGTGTGCCTGCTATACATACTTAGCTGTTTTTTTGTAAGTATTACAAACTCCTGCGAAATAAAGCGAATTTTATTTACAAGAAACAAAATAAATTACTAAATGATGGTTACAATAAAATACATACTGTCTTTAATAAGCACATGGAGTCAGATAAACTTGAACCGGTTTGTTCTGTAAATATCTCACCGTTAAAACTTAGGTGAAATGAGTTTGAAGTCATTGCCCACTGCTCTTAAACTCGAGCAACATGAACACTCAGATGTCAATAGTGTTCATTCCTAGCATCAGGTGGAATGACAGCTCACTTCACTTTAGTTTTCACAGTGAGACCTTTTCGTAGAGCTAACGCTAACTTATTCTTGCGGTGGCTCCGCAATGTTGAGGATAGTGGCTCTGTAAAGGAGTCATCCTCTTTCTAAAGATATCCCGACAGTATTAGCGATTTTAAAGAGAGTCTAGAAGTCGTGGTAAGTATTTGTTAGTACCTACTGCGTAGACTTGCTACGAAATTCGTAGAGGGGAAAGATCACCATTTGATCACTCACAATTTTAATTCAATTTCAAAATTAGTTACTAGAGTTAAATGTAAAAGTTTTGTTTCAATGCATGTTTGTCTGACTAACTGAAGCGTTGCTTTCTATAACTACTTTAATGGATGCTGAAGCCCAATTGTTGCCAACCTGGTTTGTGAAGGTCAGATAGGCAGTCTCTTTGTGTAAAATACTGGTACCGAATACCAGTATTTATTGTCTAATCTAATCCTTACATATTATAAAACAAAGTCCTTCGCCGCGTCTGTCTGTCGTCCTGTACGCGATAAACTCAAAAACGACTGCACCGATTTGCATACTGTTTTCACTAATGGATAGAGTAGTTCTCGAGTAAGTTTTGAGTATATAATAACCGACACCCACGCGGGCGAAGTCGCGGGCATCAGCTAGTAAAATATAAAAGAAAATTAAGATAACGTTACAAACGAATAACTCAAAGCTTTTAATAACCCGTACCTACGTATGTTTGCATATTTTATGTCGGTTACACGTGTACTACGTGTTGTCATCATCATTTCAGCCGAAAGACGTCCGCTGCTGGGAATAGGCCGGCCCCCAAGCATCGCTACTTCGACCAGTTCTGTGCTTCTTGTACTGTCAATGAATACTAAATTACGTTTCAAGATTTTAATTAGATGAATACCTATAACTTACTTGAGGACGTCTGCAGAGGTTTCTTCCTATGGGTGTTCAGAATAAGCGAATTTCAGCGTTCAGGGTACAGTAATAGTACTTCTCTTACTGTATACATTGATAGGGCAGTGATACCCTAGTGGTATGACCGTCAGACTGCCAAGTCATAGGTCTCGAGTTCGAACTCAAGGCACGCACTTCTGATGTTTCCGATTCATGTGTGTATTGTATAATTATCACTCGCTTCAAAAACGGTGAAGGAAAACATCGTGAGGAAACCGGCTTGTGAAGCCAAGTCGGAGACCCATGGGCGGCTTAAAACTCTGACACCAGGTTAGTCACTATCCACACGAAAAGAAGAAGACTATCCATTTCTGATGCTAAGCATCGTTGCTGCATTTTTCTGATTTGACTTGTATGGGTTTTGGTGTAATTACAGTGTCATAAGACTTTGTAGCTGTCTCTGGGATCATATTGGAACTGTGATGTCTCTGGTATTGCAGACAGGCGTCGGTGTCCATATGTCACCAGGTGGGCCGCCTGCTTATTAGCCATAATGTTTGCCAAGCGTAGTGGATGTATCTCTCAGAAATGGTTAGATGTGGGAATGAAATAGTACGTTTTACCTACGGTCAAATTTTTTATCGAGCGTAGCTGTCGTAGAATTTGAATGAGTTAGATAAAAGTCTCTTAGTAACTAATCCATGCATCCAGATAGGTCAGTAAAGTTCGTCACAACATCACGCCTCATTGTCATGATTATTTAAAATCCTAATTTAGGCATAACTTGATTTTGTTACTAGGTGGCGACTAGGTTCGAAATAGAGCCAAGGTCGCTTAGTACATTTTAGTTTGATTACTCATTTCGAAGTAGGTATTGAAACGTTATGACAAGAAGATTTGTGCCGATCTATCCTGTAAAAATCTCACCGTGAAAACTCAGGTGAAGTTCACTTAACGCTCACGTGAAGTGAACTGTCAATGTCAATGTGTCAATCCCTAGCATCAGGTGGAATGACAGCTCATTTCCAGCTCACTTCACCGTAGTTTACACGGCGAATTTTTACAGAGTTTCGAAAATTCATACTAATATTATAAATTCGAAAGTAACTTTGTCTGTCTGTCTGGGTGTTACCTTTACACGCCTAAACCACTGAACGGATTTCGATAAAATTTGGCAAGGAGGTACATGGCACCCTGGGTCCTTCCCCAGGGTGCCATCTATCTCCTTTGCAAATTTTCAATATTAATATATATTTTTATATAAAAAGTAGCCTATGTCCTTACATAGGCTACTTTTTATCGACATACCGTGGGGCCGAAGCCGCGGGCAGAAGCTAGTCTTGTATAAAGTTCAAACCTTACTCAATGGTGATGCTTAGAGAATCACTCTACTAGAAATCTGGACTCAACTACACACAAAGTAACCACACACAGACTTCGGCAGAGTATTCAGTTCCTCTGCGGTGCCCAAATGAACGTGTTTTCGAAACCCATCAAGATTTAGGTTTTTTTTTCATTAAGAAGGATTGAGGGTCTTTACTCATGTGTGTTATGATTCTGAAATGTATAGTTACTGGTTCCACAAGTAAGGTGGGTATGCTAATGGTTGTTTACAACGAAACGTTTGACGTGACACTTCGCACGGAAGTTTTAGAGCAACACCGTTTGAGCACATGTTTCTAACAGCTAAAACTTTTCTTAATATTTAAGCTAGCTTAGTTTACGAAGAAGATAAGTGTTACTAAAGTACATAGAACTAAAACTAGGTGGAACGACCGTTCTCACAGAATCGCGATAGCAGAGTTATGTAGCAGCTGGATCAGAATAGCCGGGGATCGAGTTGGCGAGTTAATACTTTAAGCTCACAAATGTACACAGGCGGACTTAATGCCATAGACATTTTCTACCATTTCTGTATCACCCAAAGGTTGGCCGTTTGGGTGATACAGAGATAAACAATGGAAGGTGCAATAACAAAAATTGTGGAATATTTTTTTTTTTTTTAAGCATATACTTATTGAAATCTATAAATATAATATACAACTTATACCTAATCTGTCTTTCTTTATACTTAAGTATATTATTATTTAAAAATAAATTATTGCTTAAACTCTAACTCGAAAATGGCTCCACCGATTTTGATGCAACTTTGGCAAGTTGTTGTGTGAAGGCCGTGATTCTACATATATAGCTAGTTACATACAAATATAAGCCCAAATAAATACACGAGTATACTAAAACAAATAAGACAAACAATAAGAAAACATTAAAGTTGTGATGACATTACCAGCAATTTTTCAACATAAAAATCGTAACATTTCAGGTCACTAAAATACTTCGGTTTATAAAAACTAATTTATACACGTCGGGCTACGACCGATATTAATACTAACATTATATTTATGGGCAGGCGCCTGTCTTCCTCAGAATCGGTCATTTCTTCAATAAGTGGTAATTTGGGTAGGAACCAACAAAGAATCACCCGAGTCAAAATCCAAAGTTATTAAATCACACAAAATATCTTCCTTACAGAATTTCACTAAAATATGTTCACTAGTAATTAGGAAATCACATAATCAATCGGTTTTAATTATTCTTGGAATCAAAAAGGGACAAGATTACTCGGAACAAAAGCGATTCATCGGATACGTGGTGCGCTCACCGTTGACGTTCAAAAAACCAACGTTCAACATGGCCGCGCTGACCATCGCCTCAACGCTCCGCCAGACTGACAGTTGTCAAATCTCGTTCCGACGTATATCTTAAAGATGGCGGTAGCAATGCGCCGTCATATTCAATCAAGGCATTAAATTTCGACGACGACGACTATTTTGTTATCACTGCAGTCATTTCATTCATAGTATTATCTAAAACTAGACTGACACCATGTCACTTCTTCATAAATCATCTTTTCCAGTAATGAAACGAATATTTCCTCTTTTTTTCTCAATACTTAGATTACTTTCGACATAGATCGGGCCCTATCAGAATACCAGCGCTGCGGTATTTTTTTTTTTAAATACCTCAGCGTTATGCTGAGGTAGGAGCCTTTTTGGCCTCGTACAGCTAGTCTAAGTATTTTATTAGTTTTAATTGTTCTTTTATTTTAATTAAGTACTTACTTTATATTACTGCTTGTTTTCCCTGTGCGTGGCCCAAATAAAATATATTTCTTTCTTTCTAGATATTATAATAATTATTACGCTTTCGGTAGTAAAATGTTGCATAAATGTTTGACGTCAAACGATGAAATGAAGTTGTTAAGTAACTTGGTATATTTTGTTATCTTTCGGGGCAACGTTAAGACATAGTACCGGTACAAATGACACAACTTGACGAAGTGGGAAATTGATTAAAGTATTAACTTAATGAAAAATTAGGTTGAACATTAGGTAACTATAGTCATCAAATAATCTACAATATATATATAAATCAATTGCTGTTCGTTTGTCTCGCTAAAACTCGAGAACGGCTGGACCGATTTGGATAATTCTTTTTTTGTTGTGTTCGTTATTCTCAGGGCAAGGTTTGTACGTTTAGTAGGTGTAGGTAGGATAGGTAGGTAGGTATGTAGGTAGGTAGGTATGTAGGTAGGTAGGGTAGGGTAGGTAGATAGGGTAGGGTAGGTAGGGTAGGGTAAGTAGGGTAGGGTAGGTAGGTAGTATAGAGTAGGTAGGTAGGTAGGTAGGTAGGCTAGAGTAGGTAGGTAGGTAGGTAGGTAGGCTAGAGTAGGTAGGTAGGGTAGGGTAGATAGGGTAGGGAGGTAGGGAGGTAGGAAGGTAGGGTAGGTAGGTAGGTAGGGTAAGGTAGGTAGGTTGGGTAAGGTAGGTAGGGTAGGGTAGATACTTAGTGGTACCCGTGCGAAGCCGGGACGGGCAGCTATATAGATATAAGTAACATCATCCATGTATTGCATGCTCAAAAGAATAGGCCGAGATATTTTGTCTGTAACGTTTTTTGAAGCCCCCTTGTTAACCACTATTTATCGAGCACAAATCCAGCCTATGTACCACATACCCATACCTGTAACCTACTGCCAATTTTCTCATGAAAACCTGTCATTAATGTGTTACTGTATTGATTGTTGGATTTATTTTTGAGTCAATTATTTAGTTGTGTTTTTGAGATTGATGTTCAATCTCAAAAACTTATTTACATACTTAGATACCTACCTATATTTCCATAGTTAAAAAGTTCTAGGTACTTCTAGGTAGAGTAGTATTTTGTAATGTAGTTTGTATTTAATTCTTCAAGGACATTCTAATTAACTACAATGGTTTTTGGTACGCGGGTGTACCGCGCGCGGTCAAACAGGATTCGTATCGAATGACCAATAACTTGGGAAAATTGAAGATAAAAAAACGGTAAACGTAAGGACACAGAAAATAGATTCTATAGTGTAACTGTTATGGGTCAGTGACAACTGGGCCCGTGTCAACTCAACCCGAATAATAATACCAGATATTTTATTCCCGATTACGGTGATTTGTACGGTCAGGCAGAAATTCGATATTTTAAAATAAGTTCATTTTGGATAAAACCCTGGACAATATCCGCTCAGTAATCGTGTTTGTGACCATTAGACATACCGAGTCAGTCCAATAGTCTCCAATTAGGAAGTGAAAATGCAGGAAGTAATATAAAAGCCCAGTTTACTTAGCTACTGATCTAAGATTACTGAACTGATAATTAAGTAGGTTCTTACTAACCAGTGCAATTTGTCAGCGTAGTATACGTGATAGAATGGACGTCGTCAAGATGAGGCTGAGAATATGAATATTTAGTAGCAATTAGGTATTTTTAAAGGTGAAGAAGACTTTACAAACTCTGTCTTCAATTAAGATAGATGATTATTTAATCTACGAAATCACAAAGAAATTTCATCTTCATTGTAACTTGAATAATAGGTAATAATATGTTCAAATAACCCCTTTATTCCGGAAAATTCTAAATCGTTATATAAAATTCAGTGTTCGAGTGTTCGCTTTACTTTCATCGCAAGCGCAATGCTATTGACGCGGTCGTTGACACGTAACCTAAACTAGTAGTACTAGACAAACGGAAAGAATGACAATTTAATGATCAAAACTTTAAAAGCGGTTTCTAATGGAAAATGCCAAAGGAATAGCAGTCATATAAATTAAATAGGTGATCACGAACACTCGCATCGTTCAGACTGCGCCAATGACGTGATCACAAAACCGGTGTTGTAGCCTCATACATAAATACTTGTTCTGTGTTAAAGAGTATCATTTTAGTTTTCGTCCCGTCCACGATCAGCCGCAAAATTTGATTTTCCGGAGTTTTATTTTAAATTTATATAAAAATCATTAGGTGTCAATGACAAAAACGAAGAGAAAGTTCGCGATAACCGACAAATTTCTACCAAGGTTAGTACCTTCGATGTGATAAGTTTAATTAGTTTAAGTTAACTAGATTAATAATCAGATCTAACAAAAAAATTATTGATTTAGAAAATTAAACTTTAATTTTTGTAAAGAAAGCAGTGAAATTCAGAATTTTTGACGTTTCACAGAAAAGTTAACAATGCGGATAACAATAGTTATAAAAATTTATATTAAACCAAAAGTTTAACATGTTTGTTCCCACCATTAGGACTATTAAAATAAATCCAACTGTAAAAAGTTCGTACGTAGGTACTGTTTAAGCGTGAAAGTTCAATGTATATGAAACCAGTTCCAATCGCACTGTTGTCAAGCTTTAAGGAATTGAAGCTATGGATGCAGTTTTCTGATGGAGCAACAACTAATGTTTTAAGAATTTGGAGAAAGCTATTCAGCACTATTTTGAGGAACGCGCCATTATTAATTGATTTGTGATTTTTAAGTTATGTTAAAATAGTGGTATGTTCTTAAATTAATGTCTTATTTTGGTGATCTTTTATGATTAGTGTTTGTTGCATTATGTGAGTGAAAAATTTTGACACATTTATCAGACCGACACTATGGTCAATTTC
Source organism: Lithophane leautieri (assembly GCA_949152455.1). Taxonomy (NCBI): domain Eukaryota; kingdom Metazoa; phylum Arthropoda; class Insecta; order Lepidoptera; family Noctuidae; genus Lithophane; species Lithophane leautieri. The sequence continues at coordinate 3,266,652 of OX424469.1, read as the reverse complement.
CATTTCTTTTTCTTCGACTACTGTGTGGTTGGACTTTAATATTGTAAATGTCTCATTTTCCAATTTGTCAACAAGATAGTCTGGTTTTTCTGTATGTTAATCAATTCAAATATACCTATATACCTAGCTAGACGAAAACAGCAGATTTCAAAATGTTGCACACAACTTGGGGAAACAAATAGAAAAAATAATATTGAAACTTGTAATATACATAGCTTGTAGCTTTGGAGCAACTTGTTCACTATAATTAGTATAATTTGGCGATTACTAAATCGCCAAATTTAATTTAGTAATCGCCAAATTATACTAATTAAGTTAGTACTTCATCTTATAATTTCAAGGAAACCCACGTAAGCACATTAGCATGCTCTAAAATGGAAAAATATGTAAAAGTTAAAATTGTGACACAATACTTTGAAATTATAGAAGTAAATGTAGTATTACATATAGTTTTTGCAGAGCATTTGATAACTTTAATGATTACTAAACATAAAAAGTCAATTTCGATGCACTTAGCAACAGTTTCAAATGTAATTGAGGTGTGTGAGTCTGTGGTATGGTGTGAACCAGTTTGTCTCCAAACAACAGGTTTTTTTTTAAATGCACCGAGTACAACGTTCCATTTACCTTAAGGTGAATGGAATAATATCTATTCGAGTAATATGATCACTGTTGAAATCAAAAGTTATCACTCTTAAATTATGAATCCTAATCCTATTATAAATGCGAAAGGGAGTTTGTTTGATTGTTTGTTCCGCTTTCAAGGAAAAACGGCTGAACGGATTTGGATGAAATTTGGCACATGGGTAGACCGTGACCTAGATTACGACATAGGATAATTTTTATTTCGGTAGTACATACCCGTGGAATAATACCACCACGCGTGCGAAACTACGGGCAGAAGCTAGTACATTATATATAAATCAATAAAATATTGAAAAATCATACATTATTGTTTCGGTTTTTTTACTTTGTAGATAGAACGTCAAAATTTTACTACATGGATACTAGTATACCTTCGACATCGGCACCGCACTTTACTCTTTAATAAACTATTCTAGATTTCAACAATTTAGATTTAGGCTTGACCTATGAGAAAGTCCTTGTGGTTTAATCATTATTCTTTAGTCAAATCTCAAGTTAATTTATTAATTAACTTGGATTGAAACGAACAATTACAACATGAGATCAAGAACTTACATGCAAACACACTTCTTCAGACGTAAAAAATTCTGACGAGCCCTATCAAGTGGAGTCCCTCGAGGTTGCATCATAGGACCGGTTACTTTTTAAATGCCCTTAAGATTTTGTAAACATTGTAATTGCTTTATTTAGTCATCATGCCCATAGACAAAGTGAACATCGTAGTTGTAATTTAATTTTCTCATATGCAATTTAAATTCTGGGAATTAAAACAATTCAAAAAAATTTGAAAGACGAAAAAATTCATTTCGAACTTTACTTATACTCCATTTGAAATAAGATTAGACATTTAAATAAGCCTTTTTTACAGTCCGTTCAACCAAATAAGCCTTTTTTACAGTCCGTTCAACCGATTTTGACTTCTATTGCGTTGGTGGCATGACAAATGGCAGCTGCAGTAGATATTTGTCTTATTTCAAATGAAGTATAGTAAGACAAATGTTTTAAGTGCTCTACTTATCATACAAACCTATTAAAGTTTTATTTTCCAAAATATAAACACGTTTATCATAATAATAAGTATTTTATTCTTATTGAAAATAGCATCACATTGATCTCAAAGCTAAACACAAAATAAACATTTTCATAATTTGCGAAATGTATAATCTCGGTTCTGCTATATAAAATGCTATTTGGTCAGTGCATAATTGGTCAATTTTCTAAGCGAAGAAAAGCCACGCGAACAGTCTTGCAGAGTGTATGTAACGCAGAGTGTGGGGAGATGAGAAAGTTCTTCAAAAGGGCTGTGCACGCCTCATATACTTTCTAGCCTTGCTACACCCTTTCAAAAGAGTGCTTCGCTTTAGTTTCTAATATTATTGCAGTTTGAATCTTTCTTGAAAATACAATGTTGTTGAAAGCCTATGGTTGGACGAGGAACTACAAAGTGAAAAAAATATAACATCACGTGTTGTTTCCCCGAAGAGTTAGATAAAGGCGTATCCATAGTAGGTACACCCACATTTCGCCAGTTATGTTTATGTTTATGTTATGATTACATCAAGCCCTCCGGGTCAAGCCCCCTTGGGAATATTAAGGGGGCGAGCCTTTTGCCATCAACCGGGAAAAAATTCATACTCCAGGCTACTAAGGAATTCACACCGCCCAACCTGGGAATCGAACCCAGGACCTCATGCTTAGCAGTATCGCTTGCAACTACTAAAACAACGAGGCAGGCCGTGTAAAAGATGATAATAATAATCCGTCAGTAACTCATGTTTCAAGAAAATTATAATAAATCGTAAATCTACTTCAAAATGGACGATTCACTTTGAAAGGGTTATATATAAAGGTAACGAAATACATCAATTTTTGACGTCTCAAGAGGATCACGTGATTGATGACGCATTTTAAAATAACTCAGCTGAAATGAAGGAACTTATAAAATACAAAAATAGAGGTAGACTTAAAATAAATTCAGAAACGTGTAAATAAATCAAACACAAAGCTTAGTTTCTGCTTTCTACACTAGGTATTACTTACATATAATGTTCTTCATTATACGGTGTTGATCGGAGATGTGGTCCAACCGGTTGTATTTTATTTACTGCGGGCTCAGCCATCACGCGGCCACCGAGTGCTCGCTTGCCTGCTCCTAACGAAGGTCCAAGTGTTACGGATTTAAGAATTACATTATGGAACTCGTTTGAGATTTTGTGTTACTGTATTGATTGTTGGATTTATATTTGAGTCATATACTGGAAGCAGTGTTTTTGAGATTGATGTTCAATCTCAAAAACTTATCTACATAAATACTTACCTATATTTCCATTGTTAAAACGTTCTCGGTACTTATACGTAGAGTAGATTTTTATAATGTGATCGAATTTTAAATTCGTATCGAATGACAAGTAACTTGGGAAAACTGAAGATAAATGTAAACGTTTCAGTAAGAACACAGAATAATAGATTCTTTAATGCAACTGTAATTGACATAAACATTAAATAACTGTCGTGAGTTTTTTATTACAACTATCATGGACGACAATGATAATTTTGTTACATAATACTAAATTAAGACCTATTTATCACAACAAGAATTAAATACCAAATAATACATTCAAACAGGTCCCAGGAATGCAATAACACCAACGGTCTCTACAAAATTTTGGACGTAGGAAACCTAACTCATTATTATACAAAAACTGAGTAAACAATATGAAAATGAAGTCAAAGATGATACAAGGATCACGAATGTTTCATCATCCAGTCAATCTGGTATGGGAATGTTTGAAAACCGGTAAAATCTGGTTAATGTAAATCAGTTGTATATTATGCAAGTGTCGAGTTAAATGCAGTAGGTGCAGATAGGTAGAACCTACCTGTGCGTGAAGGTCAAGACAACACACGAGGCAAGCAATAATAGATTCTAAGTTAGAAACCAACCCTATTCTAATTTCCATATTTATAAATATGTATGTAAGGGCTGATACAGTTAGATATCAAAAATAGTATTGCAATTCCCAGACGTATTCTTGCTTCTTCGCTAATGAAAAGAAAATTTATAGGGGAAATATTATCCAGGGAATTTGGTATATTGTCAGTTTGTTCTATTACAACTATAAGCGACTGGTTTTGTTGTTCAAATGTACACACGGCTACACATCAAGCTATACATTTCCAGTATAAGCTGACCTCGCATTGTACGAAAATTCTATACAATGCGAGATCAGCATAAACTGGAAATGTATAGCTTGATGTGTAGCCGTGTGTACCTACTTGATGAAGTAAAGCTAGAAATTGTACTATAAATCAAATCTTGAAGAAATATTGTCTATAAGCCGGGAACTAAAACAAATTATAGTTCGTCATCTTTTGGGCTATTTGGATAAATTGACACTAAATAAGGAATTATATTCTTCCGAGATAGTCCTCCCAGTTTAAAGATGTGTAGGAGTAGTTATATTATTTCAAAAATATTAATGAATATCATGCTATTTAGAACTCTATAAGCTACCTCGAAGAAATATTTTGCATAGTAAGTTTGCACCTCGCTCTTTTGCAGCAGGCCATTTCCAAAATCTCAATAAAATATTATTTTACGAGCGGTTAAAATTTATCTCTACCAAAATTGCTTTTTATTTTGCCGCAATAACGAAAGTTTTTAGTGTCCTTTAGATGTTTTATAAGGTGACAACAGTAACTTATCTGAATTGCAAATTGTTAGAACTTTCGAAATAAGTCAGGACTGAAATAAACGAGAAAACTTTTAATTACTGATTATGAAATCTTGTATAATTTGTAACAAAAATATCATTATGAATTCGTAGTGGAAAGATTTACTAAGAAACTTATTTTTAAAGAATAGAAACTTGTGTAACTATCATGTAATATTTCTGTGATAGTGCGGTAGATCGTTGCAATAATGCAGTTTCTAAATCTAGTTCTGCAATCATCATCGGCATCATTGTCTCCTAAATAAACACCTCTCTAAGAAAAAATAAGTGTAGTATCATGAGGTAACCATGTTGTTTCCTTGATTCCAGGCTCGCCAAAAACCTGTGCACCAGAAAAGGCAGTCGTCGGGCGAATACCGGCAACCGCCTGGAACACGCGGTCCTCACACACCTCCAGCACGTGCCGTAGATCTCCTACCTCCACGATACCCCTCATCTCATCATCCATCTCCCTCCCACCGGCTATCAGCTTAACCAGCGTGAAAGAGATAGATGCTAAGAACCATGGCTCGCGGAGACGAATGTAAAACCGCCAACAAAGCTAACTACGCATGCAAGTCGTTCGACGTTTCTGCTCCCATGCAGTAAGTATTTTTTGACCAAATCCTTAAACAGTTGTAAAATTAAGATCACCTGTTTCAAATATGCTATGAAGCGAGACTTTTTTGATTCTCAAGAGCTTCATCATTATCATTCAGCTGAAAGTCGTCCACTGCTGGACATAGGCCTCCGCGAAGAGTTGACGAAAAATATTCAAAATACTGTGATTCACGTCAGTCACGATGTGCGCTAACTCTGATATTTGGTGTACAGCACCAAATATCGTGCTGATAATATTTTTACAAAGTCAGTGATTGTTAGCTGGAATCTATTATATTTCCCTCAAGTCATCTATAATAATTATATTCCCCGAAAATGTAAATGTTTGAGAACAAATTCTAATTACATCATTCATTTGATTACAGAAAGACCGCATACGAGGCGCCCAAATACCAGGCACCGAAGAAACAGGAGCAGAAGAAGGACTGCGGAGCCTGGGGCCCCATCTACAAGGACAAGAAGACTTTCACAGAAATGCACCTCTGCTGAACAACACCGAGCCGGGTTACCGCCATTACTAACCTCGTCACATAGTTTTAGAGCTAAGCTACCAAAAATGTAACGACGAAATAAATAATGTCAAATTCTCGAGTAATTGTGATTCTTTTGTGACGAATAGCTTTTTTTTTCTTATTGTTTCCAATGGTGTAGGTTTTTTGCTTACTAACATTATCATGTATTCATTATTAACAGATTAAACATCATCATCATCTGATCAGATTTTTTGTTGCGGACCTATATCTAATGAGATTTTTTCTATTGCTAGTTTTGTAGAATTTGGGCATTAAATATTAGTTGGGTTGTTAAAATTTGAGCGACTGACGATTCGTGTATGGTTGAGAAAAAGTAAGATTTGAATTACAATAAAGTTGATAACTTTTCTGTTTGTGATTTTATTTTAGGCTTTTTGTTAAAATAAATAAATCTCTATCTGGTTAGCAATCTGTATGAAAGGAAATCAAATAACAGTAATATATTCACAAACGTTACTAAAGCAAATATAGGTAATCCACAAAACGAATACACGATGCAACCTAAATTGAAATGTAAAAACGTCAAACTAGTCAGATTTATGTAAATTGCTCACAAAATAGTAAATACACACAGATGAGAGAGCGTGCGGAATTGTTCTGATTGACCAGTCGGGCGATACAAATGAAACAGAAACTGTAATGAAAACCCAGCATTGTTCAAAGATTAAAGTTTCTGCTACGTCACGTCAAGCAAAATTAAAGCTAGCGAAATGTTCTTTGCAAAGTTTCCATACTTAAGTAGTCGCGATAAGTTTCATTCATTATATTCCCAAAAGGGCAACTCAGTTGCAATGCAAAAAGAGAGAAATAGAGTTCAAGAATATCATTTGGAAAACGTTAAACTGGACCGAGTTTGGAAACTTGCCAAAATGTTGTCTAGGTAAGAGTGTAGAAAAATATTGAAAGAATTTAGTAAAGCAGTGCTGGCCTGCCTATTTAAATTGAATAATAATATAAACATAGAATTTGAAGAGTTAAAACATCAGATAACTAGATGAAAGAAAACGCAGTTAATTAAGTATTCACAAACCTTGAACAGGCCGGAAATTCGCACACTTGCATACGAAGATGGCAGGATGATCATAAATTCAACAAATATGACGTGGAAAGCTACGGCCTGTCTTAAAGTTTTGCACAGAAATGACGAGGGTCGAAATTTCGTACCAGAAATTGTATATTTCTACATTTCATAACTAAAAGGTAGGTAATTGCGCAACACACATGAAATCACAATTGATCGCAATGGGTTGCATTTTGACAGTTCAGCCAGATTCATTGCGTTATTTACGTTGGTAAGCAGACGATTTTTTCAAACCTATGAAGCAATGGATTGTAAGTGTGTTACGTAATTAGGGTGCAAGGGGCTTAACACAGCCACTTTGGTAGAATCATAATAGGAAAACATTATGAATCATCGCAAAATATCACAAACTGACAATTCATAATATGATCTGCGTGCGATTCTTATTACGAAATAATTCATCTGTTTGACAGTTTACTATGGAGATTCGTAAAATGGTTCACACATTATGAATTGCTTATGTGCCAAATTAGAGGAATTGCTAAGTAATGACAGCTGGAAATTCAGTAAAAGAATTAGAGGAATTGCTAATGTGACCGTTCTAGGTCCCCTTTTTTTTTTTTTTTTTTTTTTTTTTGAGGGTGGGAAATCATCCAATGACTTCTCCCGCTCTGGGCGGAGCGGAAGGGCGTGTCAGACTTTTACTGACTAAAACCCACCCGTGTTCCTTCATTTGCCTGTTGCCAAGGTCCCGGTATCCCTTTCGGACTTTCCCGCAACCCTGGCAGGCATCGGTCCTAGCGGACCCCGTCATTTTTGCTGACATCTCTTTGAGGCGCGCGTGGAACACGACGCGCCATCGACCCGGGCCTGGTCCTTATCGGACGGCGAGCTGCCCGTTGCTCGCCGTCCGCAAGCCCGCGCCTATGGTGGCCGGAAATCCGCCTGGGATTCCCGACGCCCAGGGCGTCTCCAACGGCGGCGGTTAGGGGCGTGAGGGCGCAAACTTTGCCTTTCCCTCACGCGTTCCGCCTCCTCCTTCGCGAGCATTACTGCTTCGCAGAAGGAGGTGACGGCTTCCCATGCCCTCTCGCTCCGTACCATGGCCTGAACCAGGGCCGGACGCGAGAGGTCACCGCCGCCAATCGCCTCCGCGAGGACACGGCGGTGCTCCGCCCAAGCAGGGCACACCTCAACCGTATGCTCCACCGTGTCCTCCGGGCGATCCACACAGTGGTGACACCCGGGCGTTTCCTCCCGCCTAATCCTACACAGGTACCTCCCGAAGCTGCCATGTCCGGTGAGGACCTGTGTCAGGCGGAAGGTGAGGACGCCGTGGCGCCTCTCTATCCACTCCTCAAAGAGGGGACTTATCGCCGCTATTGTGGCGTGCCCAGCACTGGGTTGCGACAATCGCACTCTCCATGCCGCCATGAGATCTTGCCGGAGCTCTGTCCGCTGTGCCGCGATTTCTCGCGGCAGCGGAGTTACACCCCGGCGCTTCACCTCCTCGCGCCACTCCCAGATGTGCGCGAGGACCTTCGCCTCCAGATCCCATGGCGGTAATCCGGCAAGGAGGCTCGCCGCCTCACGGGAGACCGTGCGGTATCCCCGGGCCAGCCGAATGGCCATGACCCTTTGGGACGCGTTCAACCGGCGTGCTGGCCGCAGCCTAAGGGAACGCGCCCACACCGGTGCCCCGTAAAGGGCCATGGACCGCACGACCCCCGCATAGAGCCTCCGGCAGGAGGCGTTTGGACCCCCTAGATTGGGCAGGAGCCGCCTCAAGGCGGCCCCAGCCCGGTCCAGCCTTGGAGCCAAACGTCGGAAATGCTCCACGAAGTTCCACCGGCTGTCGAGGACGAGTCCCAGGTACTTCATCGTCGACTCGACGCCGATGTGAACCCCTCCTACCGTAATTTGGGAACCCGACGGTGGCGCGTTCCGAGGGCCATGAAAACACATGACCTCGGACTTGTGCAAGGCCACCTCGAGTCCCAACTGCCGGATTCTATCTACGATTGTCGCAACCCAGCGTGTCGCTAGATCGGCCGCCGCCTGGTGCGACCTCCCCTGCGCCAGGACCAGCGTGTCGTCAGCGTAGCAAACCACGCTGACGTCGCTAGGGAGGTCGACGCGCAGCACCCAGTCGTATCCGATGTCCCACAGATGCGGCCCCAGGACCGATCCCTGTGGGACACCGCACGACATCTCTCGCCGGTTCCACATTCCCTGGTGACCGGGGTAGATGACGGCCCTGTCCGTCAAATAGGCCTCGACCACACGACAGAGGTAGGTCGGCATCCGGTGGTACCGGAGTGCCTCCCTTATGCAACTCCAGGGCAGGGTGTTGAAGGCGTTGGCGATGTCTAGTGACACCGCCAAGACGACCCCGCCCCGGGCCACAGCATCCCCCGTCGTGAGGGCCCGTACACGCATGATGGCGTCCACCGTAGAGCGCCCTCTGCGGAAACCAAACTGGCTCTCCGCCAAATCCGGCCCCACCCGCACCAGCCGCCCGACGAGGCGGTTTGCAATGACTCTTTCAAAGAGCTTGCCCACCTCGTCGAGCAGCACGATGGGCCGATAAGCGGACGGAGAGTCCGCAGGGCGCCCCGGCTTCTTAATGAGGACCAGTTTCCCCGTCTTCCAACGAAGTGGGAACTGGCCCCTCTCCATGCATGCGCATAGGAGACCTCTTAGTCGAGGCCCGAGAGCCTCCATGGCCAGGACCCAGGCCTTCCCAGGAAGGCCGTCGGGTCCTGGGGCGGTATTCTTGGCATTCAGCCTTCGTACCGCCACTCTCATTTCTACCTCGGTCACCTCCGGAGCATCGTCGTCGTCGTCGTCGGCGGTGTGGTCCGCATCGAGCACCGCAGTAGGCGGAGCCATGAGCGGGGAGGTATGTTCCCCTCTCGAAGGGAACAGAGCGCTCACCACGTCCTCCACAAGCTGAGGCCGGAGACTCTGCGTCAGCGGGGGAGCCCATGGGCGGAGTTTCTCCCGCACCATTTTATATGGGCGTCCCCACGGGTCTCTGTTCAGAGTCTCCAGCGTCTCCTCCCGGGCCAGTGCCCTGGCCCGCAGGATCTCCTCCTGGAGGGCGGTCTTCGCCGCTCTGTACCCCTCGTACAGCTCCGCCTGAATGGCTTCCGTATCCGGAGGGCGGATACGGAGCCTGCGGTGCCTGGTGTACTGGCGTCGCGCAGCAACGCACGCATGGCGCAGCGCTGTCAGCTCCTGCGACCACCAGCTCACCTGGCGCGAAGCACGTCCTGGCTGGACCCGGGGCATTGCCACGTCACAAATATTGGACATGGCCTCCCGGAACCACTCCGCCTCGTCGTTGATGTCGGCAGGCCTGTCCGGTGATGACACCCAGGCCTGCACGATCGAGGCTTCCAGGAGAAGCTCCCGGTCCAGCTGCTTCAGCGCCCAACGCGGACCACCCGGGGCCTGTCGGACCGGCGCGCTCGAGGTCTGGGCGGAGACATCGAACCGGATATACCGATGATCGGAATACGTCTCCACCCCCTCCATGACGCGCCAGTCAATGACACGCGGCGACAGAGCGGGGCTGGCGAACGAGATGTCCACCACTGATTCACCCCGCATCCGCACACACGTGGGGACGGAACCCCGGTTTAGGACGACCAGGCCTGTCTCCAGAGCCCAGTCCTCCACCATCCTGCCCCGTGTGTCCGTATGCCGGGAACCCCAAGCCACATTCTTGGCATTGAAGTCCCCCAGTACGAGCACGGGGAGGGAACGGAACCCGACGACGACGACTTTCAACTCCGCAAGGGAGTTGTGGAACTCGGCGAGAGTTCGGTTCGGGGAGAAGTACACCCCTACCACGACAAACTCCCCGAACCGTGCTGCCACGCAACCCCGTCCTCTTTTGACAGCCTCGAGGGACGGGGTACCGGCGGCGGCCGACGAAATAAGGGTCACTGAGCCGCTCAGGTCCTCCACCCAGTCATCCCTGGGCGGGACAAAGTACGGCTCAGCGACCACGGCGATATTGATCGACCACTGCGCCATGCTCTGGAGCAACAGATCCTGAGCGGCGGCACAGTGGTTGATGTTCGCCTGGAGGAGGCGAAATGGGGCCGTTATTGGCACTCCATTTCATCCCCCTCCCGAGACCCATGTGAGGGCCCTGCCGCAGCAGCAGCTGGGGCGGTGACGACGCCGGTGGTGGTAGCGGCAGCGGCGGTGGCAGTGGCGGCGACTGCGGCGGTGACGACGGTGGTGGCGGTGACGGTGGCGGAGGGCTTTCCCCTGCCCCTGGCTTTAGCGGGGGGAACGCAGGCCCTACCCCCGATCCGGTGGTCGGCCGGCTTGCCCGCGGCCGCACATGCGACGCAGTGCGGCGTGGCCGTGCATGTGCCGGCCTTGTGACCGGGCTGACCGCAGCGGTAGCAGGCATCGCTGCGGTCCACCTCGGAGGCGCATTTAGCTCCCACGTGGTCGCCCACATGGCAGCGGAAGCACCTCCGAGGTCTGGGTTCCAGCAGTTTGACCTGCGCGGAAACCCAGCCCACCAGAAGCCGTTGGCCCTCCCCGGCTATTTTCTTGGCCGCCGCCACAGGGCAGCTCACCGTAATGGCTTGCATACCCTTATAGTCAGGACCGATAGTGCCCGCCTTAACCTGCTCGGCAGAGCACCCCCCAGTCCTGACGACGGCGGCCACCACCTGTGCCTTCGTCACCGAGTCGTCCAGACCCTGGATGCGCATTTCAGCGCACTTAGTGGGCCTGGCCACTCGGGCCTCATCCGCGTTCAAGGACGCCCTGAGCTTTTCAGCCAGGGCGTCAGCGGCCGAGCCACCAGCCGGACCTGGGAACTCCAGCATCCGGGCCCCAGTGGCAGCGATCCTCAGTCGGATGCCACCGGCGGCGCCGAGCTCCCCTAGGTCCACCACCTCCGCCACTTTGGCAAAGACGTCCTTATAGGACACGCCCTTCTCTGCCGCTTCCGGCTGTAGTGTAACCACTACAGCTGCGGACTTCGGGGCGTGGAGCCTAGCTGCGACGCTTCGCTCCTTGTGCCGCTGCCGCATGGCCTTTTTCTTCTTGGCCGCCCTTGCCTTCTTGCCCGCCCTCCTCTTCTCCCCGGCCACTTGCCATTCAGCATCGACCGGGGGATGTATAAGAGGTGCGGGTGCGGTCTGAGGTGGGGGTGGTCGTTTAACCACCGGGACCACCGGGGCCAGGGCCGGAGCTGGGGCCCGAGCCCGAGCCGGGGCCGGGGCCGGGGCTCGAGCCGGGGCCGGAGCCGGGGCCCGAGCCGGGGCCGGGGCCGGGGCCCGAGCCACCTGCTTAGCCGCCCCGCCCTTTTTTGCCGCCCCGCCCTTGTTCTGCCCCGCCGAGGCAGATGCAGCGGCAGCGGCATATGACGCCCGCTGGCCGGGGGCCGGCTGACTTGCCGCTAACGGGGGGCGCAGGACGATGGCCTCCAGGGCGGAGAATCGTCTCCGCATTTCGGCCATCTCCTGCCGCACGAGGGTTAAGACCCGGTCCTCGGCAGCAGCAGGCACGGGCCCTCCCTGTCCGTGCTGCACCCCCCTCTGCGGTACCTCCTGGGGGCCGGCTCCTCGGAGCAAGGCCAGGTCCGCTCGGAGCTCCGCGTTCTCCTTTCGGAGAAGCTCCATTGCGGCCGTCAGTCGTGCGACCTCCGCCCGCATCTCGGAAACTCCGTCCGACGGAGTCCCTCTATAGGAGGCCTCCGCTGCCGCCATTATGGAGGCCGTGGCCTCTGCTATGGCCTTGTCTTTTGAGGTCTTAAGCCTCTTCAAGGCCACATTGTTTATTGCAGAGACCACGATCTCCGCGAGCCTGGCCGCGCCCGGCGAATTGGGGCCACTAGTGGCGCCCGGCACACCACTTGCCACCTTTGACGGAGCCGCCCTGAGGCTGGCCCCGCTAGGGTGGGGCACCTCCGCTTCCAGCCTCCCGGCCCGCTGGACCGGCTTGACCGGGCTGGACGGGTTTGACTCGCAGGCCCCATTGGTGTGGAGCCCCCTACCCTTACCCTTCTCTCGGGCTCCACCCCGCCGGCCGGAGTGTATCTTCCTCCGGCTCCGGTCGTCTGAGGACGACCCCGTATTGGGGCGCTTCCGGAAGAACTTTCTCCCGGAAGGCCCCACCACCGCCACTTCGCGCTCTACGCTCGTACACGAGCTAGAGCTCGATGCCGCGTCGGACTCCGACCGCGCATCACCTCCTTCCTCTCCCTGTCTATCTTCGTTTTGTTTTTTGTTTGTGTCCATATTTGATCCCACGAGTAAAAAACATTCTGTACTTGCTCAAAAAAAGTGGTTCGCACTAACGACTGATTACATAGCTACCCATCAGCCAAGCTATCAACCTCTCTCACGGTGCGCCGCCGCTTGGAGGTTTGGGGTAATTTTTTATAGAGGATTTCTTCCTCGCGGCCCGGGCGGTTAAGCCAAGACCCTCGACCCCCGTCAAATGCCAGAGACATGACCTAGACACTCTTCGGGGCTACGAGACCAACGGTGGCAGAAGGAAGCCCTACCTCCTCCTACCTGCCCGGCGGCAGGGTTAGTGCACGCCGGGCCCGCTCAAGACGCTGCTAAACATGTGCTCCTCCGAGTACACATTAGAGCGTCCCGCTGACAGGATATTGGCATGCGGGCAATGCCTCCCCACTAGGTACTGTGTGTCTAACACACAGCATCCAATGGGGAAACATTACCCGCACCCCAGGGTACACCGTCCCGGAGACTGGCCTTCCCCACGGACGCATCCGTAAGGGAACTCCAGCCTCCAGGCACACGGGGAGGTTTCCTGTCCACGCACCCCGTTCTAGGTCCCCTGGGCCCAGGCTCAGGAGAATTAATAAGTATTTCAGAAATTCAAAACTAAAACAATAAAATAAAAGGTTTTACTATCCGCGGAGTTCTAGGAACTTCTACTATTACCTACCAATTTCTTTAACTTATTTTATTAATGCACAGCCATTTACAATTACAGAAAGTTCGTTTTTTATCGAGAAGTTTTTCATGACAATGGCGTTGGGAATGATTAAAATAGAGCGCTTTTGCAGTCGCTTGAAATTAAAGGGCTTGTAACTGTATTGTCTAGGGATACGGGAACGTGTTCAGTGGCTGTTGTCCGCTGTGACCGCTGGAAACATGACGTTATAGTACATTACTGTTGCGGCCAGCAATAAGGGGATTGATGGACGATCGTGAAAATGAGTGCCTCGGCTTCGCCTCGGCCCTCATTTTCACGATCGTCCATCAATTCCTGATTGCGGCCAATGCTTGTATAGTACTTTTCTCAAATAATGCGCGGAAATTCAAACTAAGTAAATTAAATCAAAATTGACGAACAACTATAAGTTTTCATGCGCCAATATGTTCATTTGTTTCTTCTATGCTTAAAACAGTTCTATTTGCTAAGCCAGTTCGAAATTTAAATAAAATCTTTCATAAGTTACCTCCTTGGTTGCCGTGTGTTGAAGTAAAAAGTTCGTTCCATTTTTAAATAACACGACAGATATGAGTTTTCATACTAATTTATTTAGCCGCTAAACACGCCAGATATGGATTTTCATAGTTACTTTGCTGGCCGCATCGTCACTTGTTTTTTACCAGTATAGCAATTTTGATTTATCTCGAAGAAGGTTGTCAAAACAATACTCGAATTTCCAAGCATGTTTGAGAAAAGTTAATTGCGGCGACTTATTCTTTGCCGCGCATTTATAAAGAGGATTAAAAACTCATTACTGCCCGCTAAAAGTTTCTTATAGAAAACACCACCTTAAGGTGCACTTAAAGGCGAACCAAGTCGTTCTTTTCGAATAGATGGGATGAAAAAGATATCGAAGTAAACAGTATAAGGAAAATATAGAACAGAAAACCAGTTTTAAAATTCTACCTTAATATTCTAAAACGTTTACAATTAAATATTGTTTTCGAAAACGAATTGATGATTTCAAAAGATTTTTTTGTCATAATAAATCAGTCCGTTTTAAAATTGTTTTTTTTGATTCCATCTTATAATAAGCGGTTGTTTATTGAAATGAGTGACGTCAATGAAATAATGAATAAACATCAAAGCTGTTCGTATTACAATGGGATCGTTAGCAAACCTAATTGATGGCGCCTTTCATAACCTAATTTATAATATTTCGTGTACCCAAGTTATCGTTTAAAAGTCCTTTCATGAATTGTTATAACGCTAATCTAATCAGAATTTAGGGCATTCAACATGCTAAGCACGTAAATTTAAGCTTAAATAATTGTGTTACTAGGCGCTACACTTCAAGGAACTGTTTTAGTTGACTACAAGAGAACGCGTTGAATCCTAGTTTGTGTTTGTTTTTTTAATTGCCAAAGTGAGTTTCTTTGTTTGTTTATTTGTCTGTGACGCTTTCACGCTAAAACGGCTGAACGGATTTGGATGAAATTTGGCACATGAGTGGACCATGACCTTTTTTTTTTTTTTGAGGGTGAGAAATCATCCAATGACTTCTCCCGCTCTGGGCAGAGCGGAAGGGCGTGTCAGACTTTTACTGACTAAAACCCACCCGTGTTCCTTCATTTGCCTGTTGCCAAGGTCCCGGTATCCCTTTCGGACTTTCCCGCAACCCTGGCAGGCATCGGTCCTACCGGACCCCGTCAATTGTGCTGACATCTCTTTGAGGCGCGCGTGGAACACGATGCGCCATCGACCCGGGCTTGGGTCCTTATCGTCCGCAAGCCCGCGCCTATTGTGGCCGGGAATCCGCCTGGGATTCCCGACGCCCAGGGCGTCTCCAACGGCGGCGGTTAGGGGCGTGAGGGCGCAAACTTTGCCTTTCCCTCACGCGTTCCGCCTCCTCCTTCGCGAACAGTGCTTCCGAGTGGACCATGACCTGGAATAATAATAATAGGATACTTTTACTATTACTTATTTTTTATACTTTTTATCCCAATATTCCCACGGGATCGAACCTTACGCGGGTGAAACCGCGGGGTGCAGCTAGTCTTGTATATTTTCCGTTCTGGAGAAATATACAGTAACATGTAAGTAAAAGGCGGTTCAGTTATGATATTACTTTTGGGCACCATTATGTCTACCGATTTTCGTCTACGCTTCCAAATCTGACTCAAATGCAGTGTCGTGGAAACTGTTATTAATATTATTTTACTTCCACATCTGGGTAGAAAACCCATATTGTTTCTTATTGCCACGCAAATCTGATAAGAAAAGAATGATTATGTAATCGAAATGAGCATTTTGACCTCGTACAGGGGGCTTAAAACCAGCCACTTTGGCAGAATCATAATAGGAACATATTATGAATCATCGTAAAATGTCACCAACTGACAATTCTTAACATGGTCTGCGTGCGATTCATACTAAGAAATTATTCATCTATTTGATAGTTTTCTATGGAGATTCGTAAAATGGGCCACACATTATGAAATTACTTTAGTGTCAAATCAGACGAATTGCTAATGATAACTGGGAATTCAGGAAATGAATTGCTTTTAGAGGACTTTAGGAACATATTATGAATCATCGTAAAATGTCACCAACTGACAATTCTTAACATGGTCTGCGTGCGATTCATACTAAGAAAATATTCATCTATTTGATAGTTTTCTATGGAGATTCGTAAAATGGGCCACACATTATGAAATTACTTTAGTGTCAAATCAGACGATTTGCTAATGATAACTGGGAATTCAGGAAATGAATTGCTTTTAGAGGACTTGCTAATGTGGCCGTTTTTGAACCCTGGACTTTCTAATTTTGTTTTAATTTTAAGTTTACTTTGCTTTTTTTTTATATTTCTATGACTGTGTTTTAGTTTAACTTGTGATTTCCTGTGTGAATCAATAAATACTTTTTCTTTCATTCTTTCTAGGAATTTAATGAAGAATGGAAAATTTTGTATGTCTGTGCTGTAGATTGACAGGTTTTGCCTGAGTCAGTTGATGAGAATATTTCTTTAGCTTTTAATTCTTATTAAAGTGTATGAAAGGTTTTACCGGTACTTAGTATCACGAGCCTATAATCAACTCTTCACCAACCATACTAAATTATTGGTTTTCAGTCCTTCTCATATCTCATAACTATCCGAATCGGACTTTTAGTCAAGAGTGAACCTCACCACAAATCCACAGCGTCATCGTCCATCACAACAATCTGTCAAATTTCCTTCGTGCGTACGAATCTCCGGCCGCATTGCACTGAATGGGCCAAGAAATGGCGCGAAATAACTCTGACATCATTAACTATATCAGTGGAAGGAACTGCTTTATTAACTTGCGGTGACGGACGTTAAACAGCCGTTTTGGCAACGGTTGCTTCGCTCGATTAATTCCACATTTAACTTTGTTTCCAAAGTTTTGGTTTGTAGTCAGTGTTTGTAGGCACGATCGAAGTCGAATTAGCTTGATTGGTGATAAGGGATTTTAGGAACTCTTTTTACAATGTGATTTAAATAAAACTCCTAGACTTCGGAAGTATGGTTTTCTTTTAATTTTAAGACGTTTTCTGACAGAATAGTTAAAGAAAAGATTTATCCTAAGATAGCCTTAGTCACTTTAAAATTTAATCGGAATTCATACCTAGCCACTCTCACGTCCAAGGATACCATAATGTCCCACAGAAAAGTCCTGTCATAGAAGTCTGAAATCAAAGTAATTTGCCTCATTAAAAAAATTGTATTGTCGTAACCAAGTATCTACTTAAACTCCTTGCGTAGGTACAAATAAATTCTCAATGAAGAGGCTAGAGACAACTTAAGTTGTAGGTCACGATTCACCACAATGAGTAGCACGACAAGGATGAGGTCTTTATTAGTACGTGTCTGTCTTACTCCTTTACTTCTGCCGAGACTATAATAGGATTTCACATTTGGTGCAGAATTTAATCCCATTTTCCAAGTTTTGCTTCGTAAGCTTAGAAACAAGCGAGAATGTCTAAATATCCAGTTGTGAGAAAAATAGAGAGCAGTAGTGGCTGCGACTTATAAGTTGTAGGTCGTAGGTTCGAACCCAGTCAGGCGCAAATTGTGTAAATTGTTTCATCACCGCTGCTCTCAAAACGGTGAAGGAAAACATCGTGAGGAAACCGGCATGTCCTAGAACCAAAAATTCGAAGACGTGTGACATTTACCAACCCGCACTAGGCCCGCGTGGCGATGTATTGCCCACTCTCTCTCACTGAGAGGAGGCTAGTTTCCCAGCAGTAAGAACATTACAAAATGACATTGAAAAATTCGCAGAACGCTTGAATTCTGTGTTTATTGTTTTTAATAAAGAACCTTTTGCAATTTAGATAGGATTGTACACAGCAGTTGGTACGTAATGTAACTCATAATTATTTGTAAAAATGTTTCGTCTTTAAAATATTTGTATTTATTTAATAGCTTTCTGGTAACTTATAATACGTCCAGACGTGTTTTAAAACTAATGAAAATCCATATTATTTTGGAAATTGCCTGTGATTGTCCTAAGGCCGGGAAAAGGCCAAGGCTTTACATAAAAGGCAGGAAAATAAATACAATAATACAAGATTAAAGAAATTGAAATTACAATTTGCCGCATTGTGTTCCGTGATATCACGTACCAAGCTTTCCGCAACCTAACGGAATTTTACAATCAAGGACTTTAAGTTTACCGTTAACGCAGTCTGTTAATTAACTCAGCGGTTCATTTGCGATGGTTTCCGAAATAACGAGTTATTCACAAACAAGGGTTGCTGAATGTTCCTCGGTTAAATGTATGCATTAACGTAAATTAAACATATTCAGCTGTATCGCATGTGTCCGTCCAAATTGCGTCATATTCAGGCAGCGAGCAACTTTCTGAAGCATTTCAAATAAAATGAAACCAACTTTTGTGTTTTCAGTCTGATGCAAAATAAAACGGAACCGCCAATTATGTAGGTATTTATAAGGCTAGTTTCACTCTTAAACTGAAGATTTCGAGTTGAAGAGTTAACAATGGACGAAAGATGATTTGATTTTGACAATCAGGGGGGCTTAAAACAGCCACTTTGGTAGAATCATAATAGGAAAATATTATGAATCATCGTAAAATGTCACAAACTGACTTGAGATTCATAAATGATCTGCGTGCTATTCATACTACGAAATAATTCATCTGTTTGACAGTTTTCTATGGTGATTCGTAAAATGGTCCACACATTATGAATTACGTTGTCTTAGTGGAACTGCTAATGACGGCTGGGAATTCAGGAAATTAATTACTTTTATAGTAATTGCTAATGTGGCCGTTTAAGACCCCCGGTACAGTATGATAGCAACAAAATAATCCTATATCTCAATGTATACTTTCTTCATGAAATTGTATTTTAACGACGGAATCCGATGTGCGCTCGGTCGCGAACACTGAATTATTGAGTGTGTTCCTTTGTTCCAGCCCTCAGATGCTCTGCTTAATTGAACAGCTCCTATTGACTCTGGACCATCAACTTTTAGTATGATTACTTTCTGTTAGATCTTATTTGCGACATTTAAATGGAGCTTTTTTTTTTTTGGATTTTGTAGCAACAGTTTCTTTAATGTCTTCTAAGTTTAAATGTAAAGGAGTTTTGGTAATTTATAAAAAAAAACTGTGCTGGCCAGAGAGTTTTTAACTTGAACTATGAATACTTTTTGCTTAGGTAGACGAGATAGACTTTGAAAGTCTACTGTAATCGGCAATTCAGTAAAAAAAATATATATTTGTCTTATTATTTATCAGGCTACGAGTATTATAGATCACTTTTCTTGGATGATTAATTCAACATTATATTGAAAAACAGAATTCATTCTTTATACATATTTCAGCGTTGCTGAAAATCATTTCAGTTTTGAACGATTTGTTGTTATTGTAATGTGTACATTTCAACTTATTTATTTAGGGTGATTTTGTGCCCCAGGAGAAAAGAAAACAGAAAATACCGAGGAAAATAATTATACTACTTAGTATTATTACTTAGTTGAATTGTTGTAGAACAACTCTCAACTGCACCCGCCATCAATAAGCGTGCGTATATGCATAGTTCCGTAACCTCCGTAGCTAACCGTGTGACCGCGACCGCAAGTTTGCTCTGTTATTATTATTGTGCAAGTGTCCGCATAGTGCAGACGTCCCGCGGGCACGTGCTATCGACCGTAGTGCGGGACTCAGCACGCGGAACTGCGCGCGCACTGAATATGGACCCCATACGAGGATTTGAAAAACGAATGGGTCTTTGGGACTTACCACTTTCTTTTTTTAGGTAATTTTTTGGATAAAAAAGTTTTTTAGAAATATATTTTGAATTCCTATATTGATCCAACGTCATTTCAAAAGCACCAGCTGAAAAACTGTTTTTTTTATAGTTTTCTTCGGGTCAGCCTTTTGTGGCATAACCTATTCGTACTTAGCTCTAACTTTTCACAAATTGTACCTAATTCCTTTTCACCCAAAAAAAAAAAAATGCAGTCATTAAAATAATTACTGTGCCTAGATCGCCTCCTATGCCTAAAGTTTCAGTTTTCATATTGTTCCGAAGTTTCATAAAAAGCAGTACTTCCTATTTTAGTGAAAGTAATTAAACTGCATAAGTGCAAGCAGTCCACCTCGCGTAAAGTTTCTGTTTTGAGAATATACAGAGTACCTAAATCATTGTTTTTAATACGCCTCTGTTTAAAAAATGAAATTGAGTTGTACACCGGTTTGGGTGTATAAATTATTTTTTTTAAAGCATAATCCAAAAATTCACAGTTTTCGAAGAGCTAAATTCCACGTATATTCCTTTGTTCAGTCGCAAAGAAGAAAAATAATGAACTCATATTTACAAATCTGAAACTTTCACTAAAGCGTATTTAACGCGTAACAAATCGCGTGTCAAACACTAACTGGCGCGCGGATTTATCATTGAACAAACTCGAGCAGTTTACGCACTAGATTAATATTTCCCGGTAGCAAACGGGCAGCTTTATCGATAAGAGGCCGACGCGGGCTGCGGCACTACGGCGGGTGAGCCGTCCGCACGGCAGACGTCGCATGGCCGACCGGAGCAAATACCGCGTCGCGCCCCTGCCGGCGCCGACCAAAAAACAATACGCTTACGTGCCGTGCCCTAGGTCCGAGGAGGTCGGGACCGAACTTGCTCTTCAACTCCTCAGATCAACCCCTTACCATCACGAGGAACCCGCAACACCGCAGAAGTCGCCGCCCGGTGAGTTTGACACTTGTGGCTGTTTACAAAATCCCCTTGCAACTTTTTTACTCTGGCGGGAAAAAGTTTGCACGTGAGTTTTTAGGGTTAATATATAACTTCGATTTTGAAATGCGTTTTACGACTTTGGACACAAAAACTAAGATGAAATTCGAACAGATTTATATTATTTCAACTTCCTGGTGATCTAAGATGTTATGAAACTAATGAAAACTATTTATAAGACGTAGACTAAATTAAAAACAACATCGAAATAACTGGAAAACAGAAACATTTCACGAGTTATGAAAAAAAAAAATGTCACACGAAGCTTAAATCCGCATCCGGGGTAATTTTTAACTGCTAAACATTTTGTTAGTGGTTTTTTTTAAATTAATTTACGAGATGAAATGAGCTTATATTTTTTAAAGCAATTTTTTTATTTTCTACATTACTCTAGAATAATTGGTTGGGGAAAAATGAGGAGGGAAATTCACTAAATTACCGATTCAGTACCAGAATTATTTTAAGTAACAGTTAGTTAATAAAACAAAGACAAAAGTACTACATTATTTGCTTGACACGATCTCAATTCATAATCCGTTTATAATTAGTACATTGACAGCATTGCAAGGTGTTGGCTCTGTCTCTGTGTTCTACATAATATTTGTACTAGGAAAATAATAACACGAGCTATTTGTGAAACTCATTGATAAACTGCCGTTACGCTGGTGCCACCCGCCCAGTCTGTCAATGAAATTAACCGAAGAATTTTGTGGAGATTGCCTATGGTCAGTGGCACCATTTTGCAACTAAGATTTTTGTTGATTGACTATTCGTGCTATGAAAATGAAATGAATTTAGCACGACTCACAATACAAGTCCTCCACACTTGTAATACATGGAATACATTATCTTGGCCAGCTTGGTGTTAACGAATCCAGCATATCTATTAAAAGAGTCCTCGAGTATTTTCATTAAGCTCACCATATGACTTGAGTTGCCTTTAAAAAAAACATGATTCGAGCTTGAAAATTCCGGAGTGGGACCGTCTGCCCCATAGTCCCGTCCCTACATTATTAACAAAATGATTGTCCCGATGTGAGAATAGAACCTGCGACCATGAACTGTAACTGCAGGATTCCAGTTACTGTGGCTTCTCATACCTGGGCCAATGCGATCGTCAATTTTAATCGGAAAATAGATTAGTTCGGTTTTTCAATTAATTTTAATGAGTCAAAAGGCAGGATTCTTGTGAACGTGAAAATATGTAATATGTAAGCTTGATTTGTTAGGCTTTGTACAGTACACACGGCTACAAATCAAGCTATACATTTCCAGTATAAGCTGATCTCGCATTGTATAGGATTTCCGTACAATGGGAGGTCAGCTTATATTGGAAATGTATAGCTTGATATGTAGCCGTGTGGTACGGTTAAAAGTTTGACATTGTGGTTGTTTACTGTAAGAATGTATGGCACTGAAATTAAATATTTTTGCGGATGCCGTCGCGTTTTCGACTTTTATTATTTAACCTCGACCTCTTAAACTAGGTATTTGGTGTAAGTACTAACAATTTCTTAATCACGCATTAAGCTAATATAAATTTTTCATTGAAAAAACGCGATTGTCCAAAAAGTCCCAACACAAACATCAAACCGAAAGTTCGCACATGTAGGTTGGTAGGTAGGTAAGTATATACGTACTATTACCTGGTACCAATTTAGCGTTTCCCTATATTGGTACATAAATGAACATTCCCAAGAGGATATTACGACAGCTTGGTAGCTTTCTCATGAGCCCAGCTCGCAGTTGGCTTAGCAAATATTATTGACTTAACCTCCCTTGTCTAAAGAAGCTAGTCATATTATATCTATACTAATTAATTGCCCCGCTTCACACGGGTACCTACAATACGACATGTCAAAACATCGAGATTAAGTATATGATTGTTATCCTAAAAACTTCCTGAATAAATGCTCTAAATGGGAAACCGCATCAAAACAGCGTTTAGAAAACCTAAGCTGTTACACAGACAGATGCGAAAAGCGGCTTTGTGCACTGCGTTTAAATATAGAATTAGCATATAATATCCCCATCACTGCTGGGACACAGACCTCCTCTCAGTGAGACGGAATGGGCCGTAATCCAGGACGCGGGCCCAGTGCGAGTTGGTAGATGTCATATGTCTTCGAAATTTTGGTTCTAGGAGATGCCGGTTTCCTCACGATATTTTTGCTACACCGTTTTAGGAGCAGCGGTGATGAAATCATTAACACAAAGTAAAGCGCCTGTCAGGGTTCGAACCTACGACCCACAACTCGTATGTCGCGGCTGTTAATACTGGGCCACCACCGCTCTACTCTGCACTGCTTCCTTGTAAGAGCTGTAGATTTTAGTCCAAAATCCATCCAATTTCTACATTGACCCTGAAATAATTCACGGCCAAATATACGGTTATTCTTACCCATAACCTTAAAGTAAAGGTTTTTCCCGTCCGAAACGTCCGTAAGAGATTTAATACAACGGGTATCTGCTGGCAAACATGGCGGTCAAAATGATGGCGCCAACATTTGCAGGCTTATGAATGATTGCGGCTACTCGTAGAATATTACTACAAAAGTAGAAAATGAACAAAGAAAAGGGTGATATTACAAGTGCAGTGTTTGTGCTTACTTTTGGTGAGAAGTTGTGCTTTTGTTTTGGGAGAATGTTGTGATGAAATGGATGCTTCAAATTGGCTTCGACATCCCATCATCAGATGAGGGTTTCAACATGAGTAGGTCCATACTTTAAGTTATGATCCCCTTATTTCCAAATCAATCTGCCTAGCCTTTTCCCGACTATGTTGGGGTCAGCTTCCAGTCTAACCGGATGCAGCTGAATACTAGTATTGTACATGGAGCGACTGCCTGTCGGACCTCCACAACCCAGTAACTGGGCAATACGATACCCCTTGGTAAGATTGGTTGTCCGACTTTCGGGCTTCTGACGACCCGTAATGACTGTCAAAGATCCACGAAGCCGTTGATCCCTGCTTTCCGAGGCACGGAGGAGTCTCGGTATGTAAAGATGGTCACCCATCCACAGACCAACCCCTGCAAGCGTAGCATAACCTGATGAATCGACCAGTACGACTGTTATTACTTAGCCACGAGCTTCTATTTGATCCCCTTATCTATTTATCTCAAAAAAAATGTGGGCGTTCTGAGAAAATTCTACTCAAGATAAAGAGGACACTGAAAATTTTTCTTTTGAATGGCCGACTGAGTCGAGGACTTTCCCGACGAAAAGAATTACGATACGGATTCTACTATATCGCTTTTCACTTATGAAAATGTTTGTATATTAGAATAACATAACATAACATCACCCCTATCACGTCCAAAGGGTTAGGCAGATGTAGGTACACATCTGTCTAACCCTTTGTACGTGATATACAGGGTGAAATTGAATTCATGGGCATCCTTTTAAAGGGTCATTATACTAATCATTATGAACAACTTTCATTATGGGAACAACGCTGAAATCGCGAAAAAAAATCAACTGTTCCCTACATTTATTGTTCGCATAGCTCGTCAAAATGTAGGGAACAGCAGATTTTTTTTTCGTGATTTCATAGTTGGTCCCATAGTGAAAGTTGTTCATAATGATTAGTATAATGACCCTTTAAAAGGATGCCCATGAATTCAATTTCACCCTGTAGTAGGAACATAGAAATAGTTATCCATACAGTAGGTAATATTTATAGTTCAAATATCGTTAAATCTTTCGGACAATATTTATTTATTTAAACTTTATTTATACAATCAATATTCATTTAATATTTCATTAATTTTTTTTTCTTGTTTCTTTCTATATTTATTTAACTTTTTTTTTTAACTTTATTCACAAGTAAAGTTTGTAATATTGGTCTGAAAAGGCATTTTTAATTAACATTTTCATCTTTCTAAATAAGAAAACGGTACATTTCCAGCTGTGCTAGCCTCGCCTGTGTAAATAAGACAACTGTCATTTTAAACCTATCTAGAAACTTTACATTTATTAGCAAATGTCGGTAAATGCATTTATTACAAAGTGTAGTTATATTTATCATTATTTACAATATATACACTTGGGTCATGGGTCCCGAGTGCGCGTCTCCTTTTTAAGGAAATTTCTCGCCGACTGGTCGACACTTCACGTGACCAGAGGGCTGGCTTGTTCTTTGGCCAAAGAATTAGCATTGCCATTCAACGAAGCAATGCTGCCAGTCTTCTGGGCACGTTTCCGGATGACAGCGATGCGGACGAATAATTCGACGCCTAAAAGTCACTTTGCTTTTATATTTATTGGTATAGTTGGTTAGTCCTTTTAGTTTTAGTTTTTTAGTTAATTTTGTATAATAAGTTACATAATGTAAATGTAAATAATGTGTAAATTAGAAAACCTCTTTCTGTGATAAATAACCCTAGGTCCCTTGAGACCCCACGTCTTATCCAGGTTACACTGTAGTCTTCAAAACTGGAAGTACTAAAAATATCCGCAATGCGACCGATCTGCTACATCCCTCCTTTTGTTAGAAAACCGAAACAGCCTGAATGTTTAATCACAGCTCATAAACATTAAAGATCCTTTGTCCAAAACTAATTAAGGCCACATGAATTTTGTGCCTTAACACTCAGAAAACTAAGTTGGATCTTCGCTGCGTTGTTTTTACAAAAACGCTAGACTTTAGTATTTAATCACTTTAAATTGCCTAATATTTAGTAATTACATTTTAGTGGCTGTACTGAAATTTACGGACTATTAACGATCTTGATTTTACAATTTAATTAAGTTCCTTTTGTTTCACGACACTGAACATTCGGGTGTAAAATACGAAATCCTACCACATTCACGTTCGCATTGTGATTTTTAGGGTTCCCGAAGGGGGCCAAACGGGACCTTATTTTATTTATTATTAAGCCTCCGCTCCGTCCGTCCGTCTGTCAGCGGGCTATATGTCATGAACCGTAATAAGACAGTGGAATTGTGTATTTCTATTGCCGCTACCGCTATAACAACAAATAATAATAAAAAATCAAAGGGGTTTCCCATACAAGAAATGTTTTTATCGCCCGTTTGCTGCTCGATATTAAAATGTACGGAAACGTTCGTGTGCGAGTGCGACTTACATTTGGCCGGATTTTTTTTAAATTGTTGCGGAAATTGATACTTAAAAACAAACTTATCAAGAGTTTAATTGTAATAGCAAGTCTTTGAAAATAATAATCATAGTTAGATCATAATAAGAAATAGTACCTACTTACCTTAATTCTGCTCCACTTTTATTCAAATCGATGTAAGACTTTACTCGCACAGAGTATAATAGCAAAATCAACCATGCCCAGTTGAATGGCCAAACTTAGCAGTGCAAAGCAAGCACACACTGCGGAGTTAACCCATAAACTTACATGCCCAACGCAATATTTCAAGACTCGTAGAAGAAGCGTTACGTCACATCAAGCATGAATTAAGCAGATCCTGCAGAGCGTACCTTGAATCTACGCGACTTTCATTTACGACTGACACATGAATAACTCTCGCCGATTAAACCGACGCTAAGTAAACCTTTGTTCGAAGTCGTGGTGGATGCAGTGGCGGAAATAGTCGAATGGAAGAAATAGTAGCTGAAATGCAAATTGTGTGGTGGATTTGGGCGGAGTTTTATTTATGTCCTGACTCCTGTGGTGGCGCGAAAATCGTCACGACTAACGAAATCGCGTTTTGATGTGGTTCTGTCACTTAATTCAAGAAAAATAGGTCCTGTATTAGTAATTAACATTTACTCACTTAAATATTTGTAAGAACTCCAAAGATAATTGTAAAAGCTTTATTTAACAATTTACATCTCTGTTAGTGAGCTTGAAATTTCGTTGACTCGGATAAATAATGAAATAATATGATGTTAAACATTTACTTCAGATAACCGTTACTCAAAGAGACAATATATACTTACTTACATAAATCATGATTATCACACATCGTAAGCTCAAACGACTTCCTAAGTTATTATTCGAAAGGATAATGCAGATGGCGTAATCGACCATAAACTGCGAACCGAATCTGCGTAATCGACCTTAAACAATCCTGCAAATGCTAATCCAGCAGCTTAAGCTTCGTGCAAACTGGCGCGATATCGCGGGCACGACAGGCAGCGCTACCCTTGTCGCGCCTGTTTGTGGACCCTTTACTTGGTGGTTAACTTAACCCTGTATTACTTGCCGGCAATTTAAGTTTAGTGTCAATGTGATAACTTGTTATCTATACATGTTCTTTCTTTGCGTATATTCTTTCTTTTTTTTCTTATTAATTTTGTGCAATGACGTGAAAATGATGTACACACGGCTACACATCAAGCTATACATTTCCAGTTAATGCTGATCCCGCATTTTATAGGATTTCCCTATAATGCGAGGTCAGCTTATACTAGAATTGTATAGCTTGATGTGTAGCCGTGTGTACCATGTATTTTATTCTTAACTTGCAGACCAGATTAGGGACGTGTTATAACAAGGTATTTTGTTTGGAAATCTTGAGATAGAAATCTACTTCAGTCGATCTTTGTGTAATTTAGTTTTTTTTTTCTGAGAAAATGTTCATAGTTTTCCTTCAGTTACATTTAGATAAGCCTTACTAAGGCACCTCTAAATGTGTCGGTCGAGTACGAGATCCTATATCCAGCATAGCAGGACCAAGCTTCCGCCCGCGGTTTCGTCCGCGTGGTATGTCGATAAAAATTACTCTATGTCCTTCCACAGGATGATTCCACATCTATCTCCTTGCCAAATTTTGTTGAAATCCGTTCAGTGGGTTAAGCGTGAAAAGGTAACATACTGACAGATAGACAGACAGTTACTTTCGAATTTATAATATTAGTATATGGATGGTAACGCCTAAAAGAGACGGATATGACGTTGGTTTCCCTCAATATTCTCAGAATGACATTTTTTTTACCCGACTACGGCGAAGAAAAATGAGGGTTATGATTTTGACCGGTATGCATGTAAGTATGTATGTATGTATGTAAGTATGTTCATCTGTTCCCTTCTATCTTCTAAACCACTCATCACAATTTGACAAATGAGGTATCGTTAGAAGCATCTAGATCGTCCGCTGGTTATAGGCTATGTGGCGTCACATTAAATTAAGAATAATATAATAATATATAATATAATATTTATTGAATAATAATTAAACGCTTAAAAAGTGTACATTTCAACAACAGTAAGACTTTCCACACAATTATAGTAGGTACCTAAAGATAAACTTCAACTAAAATATTTTGAGGTGCAAGTAATGATGGATTGGAATTACAAGTTTTTTGGTAGCGACCCGCCCGATCTAGGTTAATTCAAACCTGTGTTACAGGCAGAATGGCGCCCTCTAGAGGAAATAAAGTCAGGAACTAAAAAAAAAAAAATGTCTAGTCGTACCATGTTGGGTATCAAATGAAAAGGCTTAATGAGCACATTTAAAAAAAAAAAAAAATATTATAACCCCAAAAGAATTTAAAAAAAATCTGTTCGGTTTATATTTTTTTTTTATATAACACGTGTGACTCCGGATTTTTAATTTGTCTGTCCGTGGTGTCTTGTTTATACCTTTTTAGTCGTAGTTGGGTTATAGTTTTTATTACTTTTTTTTTTTTATCACAACTTGTAAGCTAAACGACAACAGTATTTAAAATCTGTATTTAAAACCCGTTCTATCTAAGGTTACTAAAAAATTTATCTAAAACTCAAAGATAAATTCTCTCTAAATTAACCTGCCTAAAAATCTCGGTGCTCAATTGAAAAATGATGGAGGATGATACCAAAGCGTAATCTTTATTTGCTCCATAACTCTTCGAATAGTGTTGGTTCTCACAAAACTGTGATTTATCACAACCTAGTACACAGCCACTGCTAGTACACAATACTCAGCCTCTCGGATACAATACTCTTCGTCATCTATCATGTTTTAGACATTTATATCAGCTCCTAAAGGTAATAACTGCTTTAATTAATTTTCAATAGTTCGGTGCGATACAAACTTTGTAGACAAGATAATGGTTGTTTTACGGTCAGCGATAAAAGTGTATTAACACTGCAGTTTTTAGGGTTCCGTAGTCAACAGGAACCCTTATAGTTTCGCCAGGTCCGTCTGTCTTTTTGTACGTCTGTCCGCGGCTTAGCTCAGAGACTCTTAGTACCTACTAGAAGACTAAAATACAATAGACGTAGATATATTTAGTAACCTAAAACCTTGTAAGAAATCGACACGTGTTTCACCTCTCAACGAGGCATCCTCAGGATGACGATTGACCAATTGCAAACCAGAACACGAAGAAGAGTGAAGAATAGTTAAGCGGAATAAGTTGCTAATTATATCTAAGTCTATTGTATTTGAAAATGGATTTCTGCAAAGTCACGCCTGAATCAATTAACTACTAGAAGACTGTAATTTGGCATGGGTATATATTAATCACGCTGACAAAGTAGTAAAATAAAAGCGATTACCAGGCTTTCTGGTGATTTAGTAGATTGGTACAATGATCATTAGTTTATTCCCGTCAAAGTTTCCGTAATCTTTTTAAAACAATCGGATGGAAGGACTATCAATATTTTGTTAATGTGTTGATAATCTAACACAGTTGTAGTAGTGACAGCGTGCGATGATTAATGTCCCGTACATTGCCGTCAATTATACAAGTTACTATTTGTTCGCGTGCGGAAGTAGGTAGGTACCTACTGATGTACTGTCACCGCATTGCCGATGTTAGAAACGCAACTGATAATTATGTATTTATGCTTGATAATTCAAAACTTGACATATTATTGTGTTCTGAATATTTATTATAATAATTAATTGTATTCTAAATGTTTAAATATTATAAAAATTGATTGTACCTTTTTTTTTTTTTTTTTTGAGGGTGGGAAATCATCCAATGACTTCTCCCGCTCTGGGCGGAGCGGAAGGGCGTGTCAGACTTTTACTGACTAAAACCCACCCGTGTTCCTTCATTTGCCTGTTGCCAAGGTCCCGGTATCCCTTTCGGACTTTCCCGCAACCCTGGCAGGCATCGGTCCTATTGGACCCCGTCAATTTTGCTGACATCTCTTTGAGGCGCGCGTGGAACACGACGCGCCATCGACCCGGGCCTGGTCCTTATCGGACGGCGAGCTGCCCGTTGCTCGCCGTCCGCAAGCCCGCGCCTATGGTGGCCGGAAATCCGCCTGGGATTCCCGACGCCCAGGGCGTCTCCAACGGCGGCGGTTAGGGGCGTGAGGGCGCAAACTTTGCCTTTCCCTCACGCGTTCCGCCTCCTCCTTCGCGAGCATTACTGCTTCGCAGAAGGAGGTGACGGCTTCCCATGCCCTCTCGCTCCGTACCATGGCCTGAACCAGGGCCGGACGCGAGAGGTCACTGCCGCCAATCGCCTCCGCGAGGACACGGCGGTGCTCCGCCCAAGCAGGGCACACCTCAACCGTATGCTCCACCGTGTCCTCCGGGCGATCCACACAGTGGTGACACCCGGGCGTTTCCTCCCGCCTAATCCTACACAGGTACCTCCCGAAGCTGCCATGTCCGGTGAGGACCTGTGTCAGGCGGAAGGTGAGGACGCCGTGGCGCCTCTCTAGCCACTCCTCAAAGAGGGGACTTATCGCCGCTATTGTGGCGTGCCCAGCACTGCGTTGCGACAATCGCACTCTCCATGCCGCCATGAGATCTTGCCGGAGCTCTGTCCGCTGTGCCGCGATTTCTCGCGGCAGCGGAGTTACACCCCGGCGCTTCACCTCCTCGCGCCACTCCCAGATGTGCGCGAGGACCTTCGCCTCCAGATCCCATGGCGGTAATCCGGCAAGGAGGCTCGCCGCCTCACGGAAGACCGTGCGGTATCCCCGGGCCAGCCGAATGGCCATGACCCTTTGGGACGCGTTCAACCGGCGTGCTGGCCGCAGCCTAAGGGAACGCGCCCACACCGGTGCCCCGTAAAGACCCCCGCATAGAGCCTCCGGCAGGAGGCGTTTGGACCCCCTAGATTGGGCAGGAGGCGTTTGGACCCCCTAGATTGGGCAGGAGCCGCCTCAAGGCGGCCCCAGCCCGGTCCAGCCTTGGAGCCAAACGTCGGAAATGCTCCACGAAGTTCCACCGGCTGTCGAGGACGAGTCCCAGGTACTTCATCGTCGACTCGACGCCGATGTGAACCCCTCCTACCGTAATTTGGGAACCCGACGGTGGCGCGTTCCGAGGGCCATGAAAACACATGACCTCGGACTTGTGCAAGGCCACCTCGAGTCCCAACTGCCGGATTCTATCGACGATTGTCGCAACCCAGCGTGTCGCTAGATCGGCCGCCGCTTGGTGCGACCTCCCCTGCGCCAGGACCAGCGTGTCGTCAGCGTAGCAAACTACGCTGACGTCGCTAGGGAGGTCGGCGCGCAGCACCCAGTCGTATCCGATGTCCCACAGATGCGGCCCCAGGACCGATCCCTGTGGGACACCGCACGACATCTCTCGCCGGTTCCACATTCCCTGGTGACCGGGGTAGATGACGGCCCTGTCCGTCAAATAGGCCTCGACCACACGACAGAGGTAGGTCGGCATCCGGTGGTACCGGAGTGCCTCCCTTATGCAACTCCAGGGCAGGGTGTTGAAGGCGTTGGCGATGTCTAGTGACACCGCCAAGACGACCCCGCCCCGGGCCACAGAATCCCCCGTCGTGAGGGCCCGTACACGCATGATGGCGTCCACCGTAGAGCGCCCTCTGCGGAAACCAAACTGGCTCTCCGCCAAATCCGGCCCCACCCGCACCAGCCGCCCGACGAGGCGGTTTGCAATGACTCTTTCAAAGAGCTTGCCCACCTCGTCGAGCAGCACGATGGGCCGATAAGCGGACGGAGAGTCCGCAGGGCGCCCCGGCTTCTTAATGAGGACCAGTTTCCCCGTCTTCCAACGAAGTGGGAACTGGCCCCTCTCCATGCATGCGCATAGGAGACCTCTTAGTCGAGGCCCGAGAGCCTCCATGGCCAGGACCCAGGCCTTCCCAGGAAGGCCGTCGGGTCCTGGGGCGGTATTCTTGGCATTCAGCCTTCGTACCGCCACTCTCATTTCTACCTCGGTCACCTCCGGAGCATCGTCGTCGTCATCGTCGGCGGTGTGGTCCGCATCGAGCACCACAGTAGGCGGAGCCATGAGCGGGGAGGTATGTTCCCCTCTCGAAGGGAACAGAGCGCTCACCACGTCCTCCACAAGCTGAGGCCGGAGACTCTGCGTCAGCGGGGGAGCCCATGGGCGGAGTTTCTCCCGCACCATTTTGTATGGGCGTCCCCACGGGTCTCTGTTCAGAGTCTCAAATTGATTGTACCTATTCTAACTATTGAAATTTTTGTTAATTTGTATGTACCTAATATCAATTTTAAATTCTTATATTGTTAAATAGTGTATGCCCTAATGGGTAGTTTTTTGAGTTACCATAACCTAATTATAAGACCTATTGTATCACCAAAAATCACACGAATAAATACTTTGACTTTGACTTTGGCAACGAGCTGTTAAATCAAATGATAATAAATTATAACAAGAACTTCGGGTTACGTCAGTTGAACTGGTGCAGTATCATGAAGTATTAATGCCACCATTTTTCCAGTGTGAGAGAGAGAAGGAGCTAGGCAAAGCCGCTAGCACCATCCCGTTTTCGCAGTGGAATAATGATGGCATTAATACTTCATAATACTGATTTGAATGAGAATGTGGGCTCCAAGTGTTCCAGATCAGTGTTTTCCAGCATACGGTTTTAGTTTTTCTGTAAATAGTAGAATGTGCCAATCGGTGGTCTTGTTTTGGGGTATTAATTGACAATACATACAATACCAATTTAATACTGTTGTGCAAGCCTTTTTATATTTTGGCTTTTTACCTTTTGTCTATGTTCAAATAAATATTAATGGTTGTAAATCAAAAGGCGCTGGTTCTTGGTACAAAACAAAAAGTATAATATGTCAATCAAAAAATATTAAAGAAAAAAACATAGACAAAGGCTACAAAGGCAAAATATAAAAAGGCTTGCACAATGTCCTATATGCTATAATTAATTATGATCTACCCACCATTGCACGAGCACAGTTAGCAGCTCATTCATAGTTCGGACTCGAATCTGATAAATGGTAATAGGGTGCATCCCGTCATAACAGGATGTGTTGTCTTTATCAACGACATGTCTGTGAACAACAACACCTCTGTTATGAGCACACTTCCCAACAGGTTATAATACTAGTTTGTATAAATAACATACATATCCCTCTATTTGACAGAATTGCACCCTGAGACATGGGTGACACAAATACAAATCGTATACCTAACAAGAAAGTCACAGACTAAGAGCAAATATTTGTACGAGTAAGCCTTACAAATATTTGTGCCGAGACGGACGCGATGCGCCCGTCGCAGTTGGGATCAAATCTGGAATACTTAGGGTGAATTTCACCAATGAAACTGAACGCGATCAGAAATCTTAACCGCATTTAAGAGCTGTCAATGTGAATATTCCACAGAAAATAATGACACTTAAGAGGAAATAGGGTCAGTCTTTTCTCCATACAAAAAGTCATAATTCGAGGTTCGGCTCTCGTCTATTTCCTCCTCCAATATTGGACCAATTTGAAAGATATTTTACACATTGAATAAGAAGGATATTTACTGTGCCCCTATGTTTTTCTTTTATCATTAATAGTTGTAATATTTGTACAATAGGCCTCTGATTACTCTAGTGCTAGTTCTAGTGCTTCTACAGATAATGTATCATCAAAACGGAAAACATAGGGGCATAGAAAAAGTTGATAAAAAATTTACTGTAAAAAATCATTGATAAGGTCATAAACCAAAGAGAAAACAGGCGAGAGCGTTTGTATGGGGAGGTGACCGACCCTATTTCACGTTCAGTTCCTTTGGTGAAATTCACCCTTAGTAGTTCTACCTACCGAAACTGAAAAAGGGTAGATATATTATTATTCGAGAGTATTTAAATATGGTTAGAGCGGTTATCTTTCTATTTATACGTACTTCTTGAATTAATATACATTGAATGAATTTATGAAATAACGAAAAGGTTTGATTATTCTAAACTAACAATTTTTTTTTGCTTTCATACTTATTAAAGGTATTTTATTTAGTCACGTGGAAAACGTAGTGTGAACCTTTAGTAATAACCATTTTATAAAAAAATAATGTCATGACACGAGGATTTGTTTAACATAACTAATACCCGTATGGTATGTCATTATGTACTTTCTGCAACATTATATCGATTGATCGACCGGGTATGTTTAGGTATTTAATTATTCATAAACTTTAAGTATATACCTACCATAACTAGTTTCCATCGAGTCACCTGCACATATGGACGGAGATCTATTAAGTTTCACGAAAAGTGCTAAATGAACTAAGCTGTAAAGATCCAGATGCATTGTAGGACAAACAATAAATGATTTACGAATCGTTCTAAAAGTTGTTCGAAGTTGGTCGGTTCACATCCACCTGGTCGCCACAAACTCGCAAACGTTCCCGACTGGGTAACTACTACCAGACAAAACGTATATTTCGGGTTGCCCGTTCGGTTATTGTGTGGATTTAGATATCTGTTTCTAAAATACGGCGGGCGATTACCTATAAAATCTGACTGGCTGAAAATATTTCGACCGCAAATGAGCTGCCTTTTTATAGATAACCGGAAAAGAAAAAAAATAACGGGTCTGTCTAAATATGGCACATTGACATAATTCCTTTTTCCAACTATAACGTTGCTGCTAAATAGCGGGTCTTCTTCTCTTGTTGAATTTATGCATATCCATACCAATTTTCATTTACTTATTTCCTTAAACAATGAGTGCCGTCTTCAACTTTATAACAACAAGATTTACTATAGATTTACTACGAAAGTTAGCAATTGGCCCACTTTAGTTAATTTCTTTAAAAGTCAACTTGGTAGAGACAGCGCCTCGATATTATTTCAAAGCTTGTTACCAAACAAATTTTGCTGTCCATTTGGCGTCAAAATGTCCCACCCGTTTTACTGCATTACCTACTTACTTTATGTCTTACATTAAAAGAAATGAGCGAATGAATGTTTCATTATTAGGAAGAATGGCGCGCTGAAAAGTTCAGGAAAAGATTTTATACATAAATAAACTAACGCCTGCTTCGAATGAGGGTAGGCAGAAACTACAGAACGCAACTAGGATCCTACATACTCCTTTTGTTTTGGGGCTAAACCGGCCACATTAGCAATTCCTCTAATTTAACATAAAAGCTATTCATAATTTGTGGACCATTTTACGAATCTCCATAGAAAACTGTCAAGCAGATGAATTATTTCGTAATATGAATTACACGCAGATCATATTATGGATTGTCAGTTTGTGACATTTTACGATGATTCATAATATTTTCATATTATGATTCTGCTAAAGTGACCGTTTTAAGCTCCCAGTCATACGCACGCCGGTCGCGAGTACTACGCACCTGAAGCACATCACCAGTAAAGTCACTATAATTATGTCCTTCTAGGGCGTCCCCTCACGCATCCCCACTCACATCCGCCTTTTGTTATTCGTCTTTCATTCATCCTCTCACCATGACCACACTATCTAAGTATACTCTTTTCAATTTTTGACATTATATTACATCTTCTTTCAAACGGCAACGTTCACATCACATCTTTCTATTCTTAACATTTTTAGCAACGATGTAAACATTTTATTTACAGTAATTCAATAATATACATTATTATACATCTAACACTAAAATAATAATAATAATGTATAAGTGTATAAAAAAGAGGGGGAAATAATCATTATAGTGCATCAAAAAATTCGTCTCGGTGACGAACATAATTATAATATAAACCCAATGAGATTGGAGTATTTGCGCCGTAAATTTTAAATTCCTTTAAAAAATGTAGTAGGTAGGTGCATGTTTAGATATATTCCTTACCCTTCAATAACAATAGTTTTTATATTACAACATGGAGGTAACTAATATAGCCATTCGGTAGTTAAGATAGGATATGAAATACCATCCTCAACTCTCGCCACATCAACTTATCAATACATCAATATTAGAACAATTTAATATTCCAAATAGTCAACCTTTTTGTAAAAGTTTCTGAGTTTCAAGGTAGAAAGGGTACAAGACAATAATGTGTTAGATTCAAAGCTAGCAACAGTTTATAAATAGTTACAGCTACCTGCGAACAGCTGACTGCCTAGCACCGCTATATTTCACTCTGGTTTTTAGACGACAAGTTTCAACGTTTTTGCTCGCGGAAGGCGCAAAGGTTATCACAAAGCCAGTGCACGAAAGTACATACAATTCAGTAAGAAGTACCTACGTACCTACTTTCCATAGCAGTTTCATCAAAATTGGAACAAAAAAGACTGAACACTTTCGGTTGCACTTTAGCCTTGCTGTCTCTCTGTTATTTTTGGGTAGGTCCAACCTCGGACCGACAAAAAAAGGAAGACAGAGCGCTCCGAAAAACAAAAGTGAAGACACAAAACTATGCTCCTGCAAGTAAACACACAGGCTCACGCACACACATACACGAAAACTATGCTCATCGCTCCTAGTACGTCACGAGTCGTCGTCTTGTTAACATCAATAAAAAAAATAGAATTATGCCTTCCTGTGTAGTGAAAACTTGTAAAAACAATAGGAAATCACATAAAAAGTCTCACGGAATCACTTTTCAGTTGTACGTATTTAAAATAACATCGTTTTTTTAATTTAAATAACTTCGAAATTTAGGTTACTTGGAAAAAAAAACTTCATCGAATGAATGAATGAAAGCAGTGACATAAGGTGGGAGAGATGCCATAATGTGATTTCAGATTTTCCCATTCGATTAAACCAATTTAAATTCTGATTTCTTATTTCGATTAATTATATTCTTGTTTTGTTGTTTTATGTATTTATTTCCAAGTAATACTGTATCTAAAAGTAAATTGGATAGTAGCTACAAGAAATAGCGATGTAAACTTTTTTTTTTTGTTTCGGAATAGAATTCCTTCTTAACAATTGAGGTATAATACCATACTCAATAATATCTTAGTCGTACAATATTATCCTACCCATACAATATTATTCCCCAAATTATAGGGAAAAACTTAAAAAAATGGCAGCCCTTTTTACACACACATATAAAAAAAGGTAGCTTTACTTTTAATGTTCGGAGTGCTCCGTCTTTCTTTTTTTGTTGGTCTGAGGGGGGTACAATTGGAAAAAAGTAAACCAAAAAAACGGAAATTCTAAGCCACTGTTGTTCACGTTCCGAACAGATACTAAAAGGAAACACCGTGCAAATATACATAAATTGGACGATATTGCGTTTCCACCATTTGCTGGAAACAGCTGTGGATGCGGGACACGTGTCGCCGATTAGATCCTGTAGGCTTTCCGCAATAAAAGTGGCGGGAACGCCGCCCGCCATGACAGTTATGACTGTCATACGTCACGCGAGATGCCGCAGGAACAATACGTAGGCATTTGATTTCCTTTGACACGAAGGACTTGTTTCAATAAATATCAACATCGATTTCAAATCAAATAGAATTAACTATAATTTGGTACTTTACAGAATGATAGTGGAGCACGAAGTCTGTAGTTCAGCTCAGGCTATGTCTTTAGTACTAAACTATTTTTGCTCGTTTTAGTGAATATGGGCAAAGGCATTTGGGACAACACTAGAATGAAAAATGTTATCCGTAAACTTGGTTTGTGCTCTGGAGCAGAATGCAATACCGCTTTTAGCGTGTCGTCGTGTACATAATTAGAAAAGTTTCTTAAATACATCCCAAAGCACCTGCAAGGCAGAGTTAGCTGCCTTTATAGATTTTAACTTATTTGGATTTAATAAATATTTTTAAAACATCGTTGCAGTGTAATATAGGTGTCGTCTATGCGGACTTTTCCTTTTTCTGGCTGAGAAACAGTTGTTTATATGGAGCTTTATATTTACGTGCATTTTTGAGTGCGCATTCGCAAACCATAAAAATCAATCTGCCTAGTCTTTTCCCAACTATGTTGGTTGGGGTCGGCTTCCAGTCTAACCGGATGTAGCTGAATACCAGTATTTTACATGGAGCGACTGCCTATCAGACCCCCACAACCCAGTATCTGGGTATTACGATACCCCTTGGTAAGACTGGCATTCGCAAACGATAAATTTCCTGTTAATCTTTTTTGGTCCTTTTTTGTCTTAGCTAAGTTAGGTGAGCAGTGGTTGCCTAGTGGTAACGGCACTGACAGGCCCTTTAGGTACTTTGTGTAAATAACTGAATCACAACTAAAGGCACTCAAAACGGCATTTCCTAAAATCAAAAATTCGAAAACATGACGTCACATCTATCAACCCGCACTGCAATCGCGTGGTAGATTACAACACACGGGAGCCTATGTGCCAGCAGTGGGACCATTATAGGCAGAATATGCTATGCTTATGCTAAGTTAAGAAAAACTGCTTAGTGAGTGGAAAGCCTTACCTTTTATGCAGATGTCATTCATTATAAAAAGAGTGGTGTCATGCGATTTTGTACCATATGCGCTGCAACCATTATCCGTTACCTTGACCTGCCCTGCACGTCACCTGCCCTGACAATGATTATAGTAGCCCTCAGAATAGCATGGTCTTGCGTGCCTTGTTGAGTACGGAACCATTTTCTTCTTTCCCCATAAGAGGTACCTATGGCATTGATTGTTTTATGAGAACGAATTCCACGAATATTTCGTCATATATCCGCAACATTTTTACGGTTTTAATTTTAATATCGTTTTTATTATAGGGGAGGGATATCTGAATGATTTGATGTTTGTGGCACGAATATAAAGAAAAAAATGGGTTTAGTTGGTATTAAAAGTAATTGACGTTTTTCATGACTTAACTAATTCCGTGTTTAGATACGAGTAGTTAAAGGAATATTAAGGTGGATGCGCTAAGGTAGCCCACGAAGTTCAAATTTTCTTATGTTTTTTGCAATTTGTCGATCAGTGTTAGGTTGTAAGTTGATTAAAATATAATTCGTGGCCGATATTTGAATCAACATATAACTTAACACTTTTTTTTTTTTTTTTGAGGGTGGGAAATCATCCAATGACTTCTCCCGCTCTGGGCGGAGCGGAAGGGCGTGTCAGACTTTTACTGACTAAAACCCACCCGTGTTCCTTCATTTGCCTGTTGCCAAGGTCCCGGTATCCCTTTCGGACTTTCCCGCAACCCTGGCAGGCATCGGTCCTATTGGACCCCGTCATTTTTGCTGACATCTCTTTGAGGCGCGCGTGGAACACGACGCGCCATCGACCCGGGCCTGGTCCTTATCGGACGGCGAGCTGCCCGTTGCTCGCCGTCCGCAAGCCCGCGCCTATGGTGGCCGGAAATCCGCCTGGGATTCCCGACGCCCAGGGCGTCTCCAACGGCGGCGGTTAGGGGCGTGAGGGCGCAAACTTTGCCTTTCCCTCACGCGTTCCGCCTCCTCCTTCGCGAGCATTACTGCTTCGCAGAAGGAGGTGACGGCTTCCCATGCCCTCTCGCTCCGTACCATGGCCTGAACCAGGGCCGGACGCGAGAGGTCACCGCCGCCAATCGCCTCCGCGAGGACACGGCGGTGCTCCGCCCAAGCAGGGCACACCTCAACCGTATGCTCCACCGTGTCCTCCGGGCGATCCACACAGTGGTGACACCCGGGCGTTTCCTCCCGCCTAATCCTACACAGGTACCTCCCGAAGCTGCCATGTCCGGTGAGGACCTGTGTCAGGCGGAAGGTGAGGACGCCGTGGCGCCTCTCTATCCACTCCTCAAAGAGGGGACTTATCGCCGCTATTGTGGCGTGCCCAGCACTGGGTTGCGACAATCGCACTCTCCATGCCGCCATGAGATCTTGCCGGAGCTCTGTCCGCTGTGCCGCGATTTCTCGCGGCAGCGGAGTTACACCCCGGCGCTTCACCTCCTCGCGCCACTCCCAGATGTGCGCGAGGACCTTCGCCTCCAGATCGGTATGATATTGGCATGGCGGTAATCCGGCAAGGAGGCTCGCCGCCTCACGGGAGACCGTGCGGTATCCCCGGGCCAGCCGAATGGCCATGACCCTTTGGGACGCGTTCAACCGGCGTGCTGGCCGCAGCCTAAGGGAACGCGCCCACACCGGTGCCCCGTAAAGGGCCATGGACCGCACGACCCCCGCATAGAGCCTCCGGCAGGAGGCGTTAGGACCCCCTAGATTGGGCAGGAGCCGCCTCAAGGCGGCCCCAGCCCGGTCCAGCCTTGGAGCCAAACGTCGGAAATGCTCCACGAAGTTCCACCGGCTGTCGAGGACGAGTCCCAGGTACTTCATCGTCGACTCGACGCCGATGTGAACCCCTCCTACCGTAATTTGGGAACCCGACGGTGGCGCGTTCCGAGGGCCATGAAAACACATGACCTCGGACTTGTGCAAGGCCACCTCGAGTCCCAACTGCCGGATTCTATCGACGATTGTCGCAACCCAGCGTGTCGCTAGATCGGCCGCCGCCTGGTGCGACCTCCCCTGCGCCAGGACCAGCGTGTCGTCAGCGTAGCAAACCACGCTGACGTCGCTAGGGAGGTCGGCGCGCAGCACCCAGTCGTATCCGATGTCCCACAGATGCGGCCCCAGGACCGATCCCTGTGGGACACCGCACGACATCTCTCGCCGGTTCCACATTCCCTGGTGACCGGGGTAGATGACGGCCCTGTCCGTCAAATAGGCCTCGACCACACGACAGAGGTAGGTCGGCATCCGGTGGTACCGGAGTGCCTCCCTTATGCAACTCCAGGGCAGGGTGTTGAAGGCGTTGGCGATGTCTAGTGACACCGCCAAGACGACCCCGCCCCGGGCCACAGCATCCCCCGTCGTGAGGGCCCGTACACGCATGATGGCGTCCACCGTAGAGCGCCCTCTGCGGAAACCAAACTGGCTCTCCGCCAAATCCGGCCCCACCCGCACCAGCCGCCCGACGAGGCGGTTTGCAATGACTCTTTCAAAGAGCTTGCCCACCTCGTCGAGCAGCACGATGGGCCGATAAGCGGACGGAGAGTCCGCAGGGCGCCCCGGCTTCTTAATGAGGACCAGTTTCCCCGTCTTCCAACGAAGTGGGAACTGGCCCCTCTCATATGCGCATAGGAGACCTCTTAGTCGAGGCCCGAGAGCCTCCATGGCCAGGACCCAGGCCTTCCCAGGAAGGCCGTCGGGTCCTGGGGCGGTATTCTTGGCATTCAGCCTTCGTACCGCCACTCTCATTTCTACCTCGGTCACCTCCGGAGCATCGTCGTCGTCGTCGTCGGCGGTGTGGTCCGCATCGAACACCGCAGTAGGCGGAGCCATGAGCGGGGAGGTATGTTCCCCTCTCGAAGGGAACAGAGCGCTCACCACGTCCTCCACAAGCTGAGGCCGGAGACTCTGCGTCAGCGGGGGAGCCCATGGGCGGAGTTTCTCCCGCACCATTTTGTATGGGCGTCCCCACGGGTCTCTGTTCAGAGTCTCCAGCGTCTCCTCCCGGGCCAGTGCTCTGGCCCGCAGGATCTCCTCCTGGAGGGCGGTCTTCGCCGCTCTGTACCCCTCGTACAGCTCCGCCTGAATGGCTTCCGTATCCGGAGGGCGGATACGGAGCCTGCGGTGCCTGGTGTACTGGCGTCGCGCAGCAACGCACGCATGGCGCAGCGCTGTCAGCTCCTGCGACCACCAGCTCACCTGGCGCGAAGCACGTCCTGGCTGGACCCGGGGCATTGCCACGTCACAAATATTGGACATGGCCTCCCGGAACCACTCCGCCTCGTCGTTGATGTCGGCAGGCCTGTCCGGTGATGACACCCAGGCCTGCAC
Source organism: Lithophane leautieri (assembly GCA_949152455.1). NCBI lineage: Eukaryota > Metazoa > Arthropoda > Insecta > Lepidoptera > Noctuidae > Lithophane > Lithophane leautieri. Next base: position 3,225,047 of record OX424469.1, on the reverse strand, counting down.
GATCGAGGCTTCCAGAAGAAGCTCCCGGTCCAGCTGCTTCAGCGCCCAACGCGGACCACCCGGGGCCTGTCGGACCGGCGCGCTCGAGGTCTGGGCGGAGACGTCGAACCGGATATACCGGTGATCGGAATACGTCTCCACCCCCTCCATGACGCGCCAGTCAATGACACGCGGTGACAGAGCGGGGCTGGCGAACGAGATGTCCACCACTGATTCACCCCGCATCCGCACAATATAACTTGACACTGACCCGTAAATTGCAAAAAACGTAAGAAAATTTGAATTTCGCGGGCTACCCTGAAGCTTTCGCCTTAATGGTCACATACGTAAACAGCCTTTTTACTCATAATCTAACTGTTAGGTAGGTAGTAAAATGACCTACAACTATTAATACGAAACTGACAGTATCAGCAGCCAGAACCAGAAAAGAAGCCAACAGGATTCTATACGCATTGTCTTTGGTTTTGTAGTCGCAGTATCGTGTTTCATATTCATATTGCAGTCGTCCGCCCTGTATATCTCAGAGAGGAAATATCCAGTGATTTTACGGTGTTTTCTAGAATCAAACCAAATGTTAGCTGAAGCTTTAAACTTCAGTTGGAGAAGTGCAGATGATTTTGGTGGCAGGAACGTTTTCTACGAAGTTATACTAAGCCTTTAAATATTTATAAACTCCCATTGTAACCTTCTCATTCTCCTGCCTTATCTCAATTTATTTGAGACTGGCGCAGCATGTTTTTTGGAACGCACTTTTTTAACGCGGCTTGCGGTAGGTATAAACTGGTACAAATTGTCATGTAACGAAAAAGCGTTACGGGGCAAAACACTGTCTCCTGAATTTGCGAGAAAGTATGATTTTTGTCAAAATGAAATCCAAGATGGCCAATGAAAATTTCCAAATTTTTCATCATGGTTGTCGTTTTCATGGTTTTCGACAGTGGTAAAGTCGATAGTGATGTTAAAATATAAAACCAAGATGGCAGCTGCGAAAATTTAGTTCTTGTTTTAAATCACTATGCAGGCATATTATAAGTTGGAGGATTACATCTCTGATAAAAATGCTTGGCTTAATGCTAGTCCTGCTCCACAATCACAACTAACTAATTAACATTCGAAAATACTGTTGGAGCTGCTGAAGATCGTAAGACCATCTTTGCATTGTATAAACTCAATCTCCTTTGTATTATATAATTGCATAGCACAGGTTTGAGTACTATGTACTATTGAGCTACCATTTACCAGGTAATTTGTCTTTGGGAATGTCATGCTCACTGAAATGTCTCGCTGATGGTGGCGCGTGTGTTGGACCATTTAGCTCCCTTCAAAATGGTTGAGCTGAATGGTGCTAATCCATGCGTCATGTTCGTGAACGGGCGCCGTCAGTTGTGACTGGTCATCTCTTAGCTACCATGGCTTATTTTAATTTATGAATTGTTTTATGTAATAATGCGGACGCTTTTAACGTGCTTTCTACATTGTTCTCACTTGTATAATTTCAACATGAATGATGTAACCCATATATTGTAACAATATTTTGATTTAAAAGAGTGTCCGTGGAGTTTCTTGCCCGTTCTTCTCCATAGGTACCTACTACGCTTTGGAATGGGCAACTAGCTTCATATTTCTGACTGACCGACTCCTTGACAATTCAAAAGTGCCTGTAAATGGTTTAATTGAAATAAATGCTTTGAGTTTGAGTTTGAGTTTGATCATACGCGAGAAGGAACTTTGTTCCAGACACGGGTGTGGCGACCGCACACGTTTTTTTTCTTCCAGACACCTTCATTACTATCTATTGTCTTGATATTCACCGCCTTTGTAAACTGTATTTGTAAACTCACATAGGTACTATGATCAGTTAATTTAATTGATAAAGTGAGTAACTATTTTTTTAACTCAGTACTGCACACACTTATTCGTTACTGTTGCCAAAACGAAACTATACAAAAGACTGCCATGGAACCCGATCACGCTTCACCTCTTCTTAATGTCTAAGCTTCACCTTCCTAATACATTATCTTCGTGAAATTTCCTCACACGTGATGCTCAGAGCCTCCTGCAGGCTTAACGAGCTTAGTTCAGCTTTGAAACAATATGGCCAACTGAAATATAGCTCGGCATTTATAGCTTACACTAGTTATTTAGCGTACTAAAACAATAGATTTTTGTTGGAAAACCAGTTATTTCTAACTAGCTTCCGCCTGCGCGGTACGTCGATAAAAAGTAGCCTATGTTCTTTTATCGTCCTATTATATCAAATCCGTTGAGTGGTTTAGGCGTGAAAAGGTAACATACAGACAGACAGACAGAGTTACTTTCGAATTTATAATATTAGTATGGACTAGTATAGATGTACCTACTGTGCTGCATACCTACTCATTTCAATAACGATTTTTTTTGTTTTTTTTATTACATGTATATAGTATGAGTAGAAGCTAGATTTTAGTTGTTTATTGTTTGTAACCAGTCGATTGCGGGCGTAGCTTCCGCTACGGTTGGTTGCCTGCGTAGCATCCGCTACGGATGGTTGCCTGCGTAGCATCCGCTATGGATGGTTGCCGGCGTAGCGTCCGCTACGGTTGGTTGTCGACGTAGCAACCTTACGGAATTTAAAACAAATAAATATACTTATGCCTTTACTGCAGTGTTGACGCTGATATTTTCCTCTGAGATACAACAAAATATTGTATAGATATTCATACATTAAGAAGCGACGGATTTTTCTCCCACTGAAAATAGGGTTCGTCTCCCAACGCGCCACCAAGCCCGGGCTTATAGTTACTACATAATAAAAAGATCTACACATGACACAGACTGTCAGAATACTACCTCGAGCTTGAAAACTTGCAGAATTTTCATAACCATTCCGTTGCTTTCATCAGACTTTTAAAGTTTGTACCTACGCAAGATAAATATAAATGCTATAAAGACATGACGGTAAAAAATAACTGCTTATGCATAAACATGACATTTAAATGTGGAGAAGGCTCACACTACGCTTTGTGCAGAAAAGCTTATTTCAAGAGAAGGAATAAGAGTTGTCTTTGTACATTAAATTTTCAGGGTTCCGAATCCGAAGGGGGCCAAACGGACCACCCCCGCTGTCCATCTGTCCGTCTGTCTGTCTGTCAGCGGGCTGTATTTCATGAACCGTAATAGGTAGACAGCTGAAATTTTCACTGATAGTGTATTTCTATTGCCGCTATAACAAAAAATTTAATAAAGTTAATAATTTAAGGGGGTCCCTATAAAATAAACGTTTTTTTCGGCGTTTTGTCTTCGATCTTAATAAGGTTTGGGCGATTCCGACTTGCACTTGACTTTCTCCAGTCACTCGTCATTAAGCTCGGTTGTCGGTTACTCTCATCTAGCTACCAGCCATCTTGCTTGTATCATCGTTTCACCTACCCTGAAGGCGTCCTACCTTACGATTGTCGATTCGCAGTTTCCTTACAAGAACACGTCTGCCCCAACGGTCACAGGATCTATGGCAATTATGGACAGCTATTACAGATAGAGGGTCTGTGCTGTAAAAATCTTACCGTGCGCCATCTTGAAGTGCTGATAATGGTGTAAATCTCTAGATTTACACCATTATCAGCAGGTCTATTCTGTAAAAATCTCACCGTGAAAACTCAGGTGAAGTGAGCTGTCTTTCCATTGATACTAGAGATTTACACTACGAGTATGTTATTGATGCTCACTTCAAGCTCACTTCACCTAAGTTTTCACGGTGATATTTTTACGGAATAAGTAGACAGCTCACAAACTCAATCAGTCAAACTCACTTCACCTAAGCTTTCCGGGTAAGATTTTTACAGAATCTAGACCGGCAGGTGTAGAACTTCTGCATTATCTCATTGGATGTTATAATTTAGCATATTCCGTACAAGTGCTCGTCTCAGGGGCGATCGCCGTGTTCTAATGATACATGTCTCCCCTGAGCTTGTCGGGAACGTTCTTGCCAACATTCGACCCATTAAATAAAATTTTCGGCATAATTTTTTAGTGTCTCTTGAGGAATTTTGTTGGTTCAGAGAATGTTTGCCCGCCACTTTATGTGCGTGTAATTTTATTTCATAATTTTTTACATATTTTACATATGATTTTTTACATAAATATAAGGTGTATCGTTTCATACACGAAATCTCTTAAGGGGTCATTGTACACATCCTTATCCAAGACGAAAAGTAGTCTATGTACTTCTCCAGGTCCTAAGCTACCTATCTACTAAATTTTATAGCTATGGGTTCGTTGGTTTATTTGTGAAACGGTCACAAACAGACAGATAGAATTGCTTTCGTATTGAAAATATTGGTATGAATTTATTCCGCAACGCAATTGTGAGAAACGAAATTCATGAACCGTACGCTTAATTTCTTTATTCATTGCTCGCGAACCACTGGAATGAATCAGCAATCAAAAAGTATTGCGAGTCAATTAAGGTCCGGAATGAATGAACAAGAATCAACGGTTTCCAGACAGAGTGCACGCTTCGCAGACAGTTGCTGCTGAACAGGCTTTGCACCCCAATTGCGTAATTCCGAAGATCTTTTATTTTCGCCACCCACCCAGCATGACAACCCCTTTCATTTTAGTTAATTGATTCAGGCGTGACTGCGGAAATCCATTATAAAATACAATAGACGTAGATATATTTAGTAACCTATTCCGCTTAATTATTCCTCAAGAGTCATAAAAATCCTGCAAGATATCGACACGTGTTTCACCACTCAACGAGGCATCCTCAGGAAGACGATTGCCGCGAACCCGAACACGACATGTTGCCACGCCGAGCGCTGGACGCAGAGCCCTTTCATTTAGACAATTCAATAATACCTATCCATTGCGTTATTTTTGTTGTCAAGCAGGCGAATTTTCAATTGTACAAAGCAATGAATTTTCCTGCAGATATTGCGTGAAAAAGGTATTGTCATTCCGAATGGGTGAGGGTTATATGGCCAACTTGTTACTGGAAGTCGAGACTTTGCGGACATGGCATTGTGAGAATGTGGGCAGACTTTAAAATAGAAACGAATAAACTGCAAGCAAAGCTTTGTGTTCGTGGAAGAAGAACAGCTAGCTTTTATTGACAAACGAAATAATAAAAAAATAAAAATCTTTTAAATTTTCATTTCCTTGAAATTATTACATACAGATACAATTACGACCTTAATTAAAGTAGTTTTTAGGATAAAAAAAAAACATATATTTCAAGCTTCAGGCTGTGGGTTATCTGTCGTGAATTTAAGACTTTCAAAAAGTAGATTCCAATATTATGGGAAAACAAAATAGCTGTTATACCATTCGCACTTTTAATCACTATTTTGGTGTTTGAATTTAGAACACACCAATATATTCGACTTCCATCTCAAATTTTGGCTTAAATCTTTCTTTGTCTCGTAGTCATCGTATAAACTCAGTTTTATTCAAGAGTTGCATACTATGCTATATACTATAAAGCATAGTATGCAACTCTTGAATAAAAAAGATTTATATCGAGGGCCATGAATCACTCACGTCGCTCAGGTTTCTAACACTTGAATCACTCCCTACGGTCGTGATTCAGTTGTTAGAAACTTTTGATTTTTTTTTTTTTTTTTCAATATAACAGAATATTTTATTATACTAAATTAACTAAAGAACTAACTAACTATACCAAAGGAAAACATTATATATAGAGGAAGGGCTCATAGGGCGTCAAAAAATTCTTCCGCATCGCTGTCAGCGGGAAAAGTGCCCAAAAGGCTGGCAGCATTGCCACGTTGGATGGCAATGCTGATTCTTTGACCTAGAAATTGTCCAGCCCTCTGGTCACATGAAGAGTCGACCAACCGCTTGGCGATGTCCTGAAATACTCGATGAGCAGTCGGACCCCACGGCCCTAGTGTTTCAACCCCAAACGGCTCAAAGATATAGCTACCAATGAGGTTGTTATATTTGCGCCGTTTGAGATTTTCTGCACCTGCAGCAGCCGCCCCAGCACAGCCCGCCGTGTTAGGAAGATGGGATGGCGCGAGGGTGTCGACACAGGTTGCATCCCACACCAAAGGCCTACCCAACTTCCAAGGCATTATGGTCATTCCGTCTGGTCTCTTCCCATCGTCACGTGCCAAGCCATTGGGTTCTAAAACAGCTGGCACCCCGGCGGTGACAAGAGCCCGACGGATGATGTCATTAATGCTTGCGTGCCGTGCCAACCGACCAGCGCTCTTGCTGCAGGAAAGGCCATGGTGGCCGAGGCAGTCGACACCTTCACCGCACTGGCAGCGATGCGGAGCCACGCAAGGAGCGCCCAGACGCAGACAAGTAGCGAGCCGGAAGGTGGTGTCACTCAGCATAGTGCCTATGTTGGGTGACGGTAGTGCCTGAAGCCAGAGGCCCGACTCCCATTCACCCACAGCCAGCAGGCGGGCACGCTCTGCAGAATTGGTGGACGTATTAATAAGATTATTCCGTACCAACCTGCAGAGCGGCTCATCCCATTGCCTCTGGGAAAACGGGTTCACGGGCCAATCTGTACCCGGGCAAGCCGCTTTCCAGGCGTTCTCTGCATCAGTCAAGCACGGCACTTCAGGGTCAACCTGGCAGGGGGCTAAAATTTTCCCGGTCAACTTAACAGTGCTGCGGACAGAGGACAGGAACGCCGGTAAGCTAATACTCGTAATTTTTGTTAGAAACCCTCAGTTTTTCAGTTTTTCAGATTCATCTATGGCCCTCGATTTAAATCCGTTCTTTATTCACTAATTGCATAATATACTATCGTAAGAATCTCCACAGCAGTGAAAACCGTTGATAAAAACACATTCGCAAAATAAGTCCTAAACTCATGAATAATTTAGCCTATATTCACGCCAGCCAACCATAAACGTTTATTCATCCTTCCTATAACTGGATGGATAGGATAAAAACTAAATAACACGCCACTTGCTTCCTCAAGGGAAGCAACACGGATTTTAAGCTACCTTAACAAGATTAGAGTAGTAAAAAGTTTATACTTCAAACTCTGTATTCATTTAACTTAACTACTTCTACTAAGTCAGTTGATCACCTTTTTTATAGTTTGACAAAGTTGTTTGGTCGTGTTTTTTAAAATAACATTGTGAAGTTGTAAACTCGCGACAATCTTAGAAGTTCGTTCTGACGTTTCATTCTCGTACATGTAATAAAACGTTATGCCTTGAGAATCAGTGTCGTCGATTACAAACTCTCTAAGTATGTTCAATCGATATGTCTCGAGAATCAGTTTATAAGAAACTAATTTTTTTTTCATCGCTGCAGAATTCATTTTTATAGCTGTCAAAACGGACTTGTTAGATTGTTACGAGTTTAATTCCGTAGCCGCGACACTACTGGTTTCTATGTATTTCTATGGAATCGACGTGTCGCTAGCTACGGAAGGTATTTCATAAAAATACCTACATAGAAATCAGTAGCGTCGCAGCGACACGTCGCTGAAAGTCCCGAAAGTCTGACCAAGGGGTAACGTATTACCCGGCAGGTAATAGGGTTGTGGAGGCAATCGCTCCATATAAAATACTGGTATCAGTATTCAGTCAGTATAAGAGTCAATAGAGGTTTTCAATGATAATGACAGACTGTGATATTATTCCGTCTAGCTAGGAAGTTTATCGTTTCCTTTTTTGTAAACATTCTTCGTTTACCTACATGCTGAAACCAAGACCTAACAAAAATATTCCTCAATTAAAACACTTGACTGTCCTACACTGCACGTTCTTAATTATAAAACATTTTGTACGTACTTAGTTCCACCAGGCACAGTTATTCCATTTAACACAATAAAAGCAGTGTTGACAATCCTAGGCTGGAAGGCACCTACAAGTATAACTCATTGCGACCCGGCTGTACAAAGAGATATGTGATCAAAGTGCAAGCACCATACATCAAGCTGTCAACGCAACTGGGGTAAACAGAACGACTGTTCTTTTCTGTGAAGGATGTTTACATAAGAGGTGAAATTAGTTTTGTGACACGATGTGATTGAAAAATTTATAATCAAGAGAAAATTCTGGTATTTAGATGCATCCGGTTAGACTGGAAGCCGACCCTAACATATGTAGTTGGGAATAGGTGCGGCCCATTGATTGATACAAGGACACAAGAGAAAATTCAGAAGTGTATTATCAATCATTTCAGTTTTTTAGGTTTACATATTATAAAACAAAGTCCTCAGCCGCGTCTGTCTGTCGTCCTGTACGCGATAAACTCAAAAACTACTGCACCTATTTTCATGTTGTTTTCACCAATGGATAGAGTGGTTCTCGAGTAAGGTTTTATACTATTTAATAACCGACATCCACGCGGGTGAAGTCGTGGTCATCAGCTAGTATACAATATAATACAATTTGGGTTTTAGCTAAATATGGTCAACGTGCACCTCCCCTTTTATATATTTTTACCTTTAGAAGCCGGTCGTGCCGGTCTGGCTACATAGTCAATTACTATATGTTACAGTATTTCGTTAGAGACTTCAATCGAAAAACAAGGTTTTAGTAAATATTGTTATGAAACAGAATTAAATACGAAAGGTTTTACACCGCCAGTAATGGAAAAAGTTACATAAACACACGCTACTGCTGCATTATTTTTTATCTCTCTGGAGTATCTAAATGTTTTCAATTCCCCCTAGAGGGAATTATCAATCTGTGGGGTCATTGCAAAACCCACTTACAATGGCAATGCCATTCATTTTGTCAGGTCAACAGCATTCATAGCGGAGACGAATTTTTCAAACTTATGAAATCAAAATCCTTTAAAGAAATCCTTCGGATTGTGATTGACTTTTTCTCTTATAACTATGATCCCCCAAATCTAATTATTCTGGTCTTTTAATGGGGTCGTCCAAGCTCAGGGGCGGATGCTATGTGTTATGTGACGATAATGTGAAAAATAAGTTTCCTTTCCGCCGATCAAAATGTAGGTAAGACCAGATAAGATCTAATAGGATTTTGTAAGTTTACAACTTATTTTCTGACGGTAATAGGTATCTACATTGATAAAAATATTATGTACGCACATTTCGATCTAGGAGTCAAATATTTGCCTTTTCTATTAAAACCGGGATCGGCTGAGATCGAACAGTATTCGTAAAAATGTGTATGATAATAACGATAATAAATAGTGTAAGGACCAATGTCGGATCACAGATGGCATTCGTTCGATTATGATCGTTCAGGGACTCGTTCGCTCAATTAATTGAAAAGTATATTATGTCTGTTGCGGCATACTGCAGTGTACCAGTGGATTCATTTGAGTATAGAAAGGATAATTATTCTTCTGGGGATCTGAAATGTACTCCCAATTTTTTTTATTAAGGCTTTAGCTTTTTGTGGCTAGTAACAACTCAAATAATTAAGGATTTTTTTACTTTTAGGGTCTTCAACAATGAGTACACTATTACTTTACCATTTGTAACGTCAGACCTACATCTCGTAAGACGTGACCGTTACCACTGGGCGCTACCACTGCACTGATTACATAAGTAATTTAGTGTTGTGTATTTTGGTGTGCAAAAATATATTAGCCGTGTCTTTATAAGTAGGTACTTAGTGCCTATTTTCTTCAACAAAACATTTTCAGTTTCGAAATAATCGAAAACTAGGCAGTCTTCTATGTACCTAATAAAGTTTAAATTGAGGTCATAACTCGATGAAAATGGTTGCTTGCAGGCTTTAACGGTCATTCATATCAAGTTAATACCGCATTAAAATTTAAAATATTTCGTGAAGAGGATTCTTCCTTTTCAGCAAGAGTTATGAGGTTGTATAGATAATATTTTATGTTTATTGCAAGTGTAGGAAACGTGAGATTGCTCTGCGGGAAAGTGGGTGGGTAATAATTGATTTTTAGCATCCTTAAGTGTGCATATTACCCCTGCATTGGCACGCCTATAAACTTCGGAAAGCGCTTTTGATGACGTTCGCTTTTACAACCGACTCGTCCTGTGGAAACCTTCAAAACAAGATGGCTCTAAGGATTGCTTGAGTGAATTAATTGGTTAGCCATTCCTTTTGTTTTCCATTCTTTAATAATACGATCTACTACGTAAAAACTTGACTTTTCTGTATCCAAATATTAAATGGCAAATGGTACCATTTGCTTTTAGCATCAAAAATATATCAAAAATTACTCTACTAACAAATTGTATGCTCGTGAGTGCACCATTCGTTTATAATAAAGTTGGCGTGTTTAGAATTCACCGTGAGTTAGTGCAGTAATAAAGATAATGATTTCCCGTAGTTTGGCAAATGTCCCGCTCTTGCACATCACTAAACAGCTTGATGGATACTTCAGTAAATCGTTTGATATTTGCGGTTAATACTATTAGTCTCTATAATAAAAGAAGTTCACAGTAAAAATGTAATTCTGTGGATGCCATAAAAATCGACCGGCGGAACAGTAATGATTCATGGTCCTTGTTTGATGCTTATGAAGATATTAATAGATTGAGAGGTTGACGAGTTTTATAAAAACTGTGTTTAAGAAAGATCCTTTTTAGGGTTCCGTAGTCAACAAGGAACCCTTATAGTTTCGCCATGTCCGTCTGTCTGTCTGTCCACGGCTTAGCTCAGAGACTCTTAGTACTAGTAAGCTGTAATTTGGTATGGGTACTTATACATATAAATCACGCAGACAAAGTGGTAACATATTTTTTTTTTATTGTAGGTACCTCCCGTACACGTAACGTGGTAATGAGTTTTTTTTTTCTCGTCAATGCCATGGTGTGGGGTATCGTTGGAAAGGTCGTAAAAATATTGTGAGTTAATGAAAGCTATTTTTGGAGTCAGGGATCCGTTTTACGAAATATTAAGCTTTAAATTGCTAATTTTTGTTAGAGTCAAGGGTCCCCTCCCCGCCACCCGCCAGCGAAATGGTTCTTTTTGGATATATGAAAAATTCACAGCAGTAGTATTATAACCAAATTAAAAGGAAAACTATAACAGCTACGTAGGCTCTACAAGTTACCGAGTAATAATAATAATAGAATGGCTAAAAAAACCTTATTAACAAAAACACTCCTTTTAATTGTTGCACCTTTTGACTCTTTTTGTTTCTGTTTTTGTTTTCACATTTATTTCTTGATCGATGAATTTTGATTCAAAAGCCAAGGTGTCAAAAAAAAACATGTAAAGAAGGCGTAAAACTGTAGTTAAAAATGTTATTTGAGTTTTTTGACTGTAAGCTACAAATGGCTTTGTTTTGGTATAAAAGTTAAAAGCGTTACTTATGTATAATAAACTATAATTTCCATGAAAGCGGATGAAATTTGCTATAAAAATGTTTTTCATTTCAAAACTCTGGCTTCTATAGTTTAGGTGAAATTGCAATTTTAAAAGTGTGGTACCTACTAAGTTTTGAAGGCCAGTGTATAATTAGGTTTCAAATCTAAGGACAAATGATAGTTTCATACCTAAGTATTCATATCACATATGTACCTATATGAAGAACATAGGAATGCGTAATGTGATATTCTTTTTCTGGCCCACTGTTCGCGTTCGTTACTAAACTGATTTCCCGTCAGAGTAGGTGAGATCCGGTTTTATCCGCGACATAAAGGGATCTAGCCCCAATTTATGGTCTGAAAAGGTAGACTACTATAAATCAAACTTTGATGAAGGTTTACATTGGATCTGATAATACACCCAACTTCAAACTTTTCTTAGAGCAGGAAAAATCCTTTTCTTATTGTACTTCAACGAGAAGTAAATATCATGTTGACCTCACAAGCTTGGAAAGATTCTGGTTATCATTCGAAATCTGAGTGCAAAACATCGATCACTAATAAAGAACTAGATACACAATCTCATGCAAAAGTTCTCTTAAAAATGTCGCCAATTGTATTGTGTGTGTGTGTACTTAAAATAAATATACATTAATGTAATTTCAACCTTAACTGCAATATCTAAAGTCGAATTCACAAAGCTGTTACAAAAAGCAATAAAATTTTACGACCGAGGCTCGCCGCTAGGACAAGGAATGAGTGGAGACGAACTAGAACAATATTTTTTGTTTGTACTGTAATATGATAAATGGTATTTTTAACTTCAAAAAAAGGAGGAGGTTACTCAATTCGTCGCGTGTTTATACATATATGTATAGTATATATTTTTTTTTATGTTTGTTAACTACCGATAACTCGAAGACGGATCGACCGATTGAGATATATGATTCAAACGGTATTACATTAGGTTTGATCCCAAGTTGGTACTATTCGAGGTACAGCGGTTTTGTGTAGCCTTCTGATGCCTTTCGTAGTCACATATGTATCACTTTAAAAAAAATGCTTCGAACATACAACGCTTCCTTGGGTCGGCTTGAAAAATTCTTCGGATCTTTGACGTGCTGCAACGGATATCCATTCTCCACACCTCACTGGATAACGAGGAAAGCTAAAAAAAAAAAAAATTTCAAAAATCTCGATTAAAAACCACAAAAAAATATTTACAATATCAAAAATCCCGCCTGATAAAAAACAACTAAAAAGTTTCAAACAAGTCACTTTTCAAGCAGTCTGATGCAGTTGGTGGCAGTTATTTAAGTTAAGTTTTATTACATAGGCTGATAAATACATTACCCTCCCTTGCATCGTGCAGTCGAGTAAATAAAAAACAAAAATTAAATCACGCATACTAAAAAAAAAAATAAGAACAATAATATAAAGCGTCTCCAACAAATGGAACAGAGTCAACACGCATAACCCAAACAATTTAAGTGGGCATGCGATAGTATGATTAATACGTTTCGTAAGAGTCTTTACAATTGAGCTGCTTTATATCGCCTGCTATTTATTACGACTTAATTTAAAATAATGTTTTTACGATGATTTCTTGACAAAATATCAGTATTTACAATACAGTGTTAACAATTATATAATGATAATAATAATACTTACCAAAAATATGAAATTCCATCCTTTTTTAGCGTCCTAGACGTGTGATTTTTACAATTTTTAAACGAGCACTGAGGCATGTTTACCGTCGGAGCGTTCGAATGCTACTAGACGAAAAGACCACCCAAATGTTCAAGTGGGCGGTCATTCGGTGAGGACATTTTTTGACGCTGATTGTGTATCTAGTTTTTTATTAGTGATCGATGGTGCAAAACTGCGTTTTATTCGCTAGCGTGGAAAGAGTTTTTAAAATTCGAACCTTTCTATTCAATAATTTTATATTATACCGCCGAGTCCACTGATAATGCATTAATACTTCTTTCATGTCAGTGCGCCAACCTCATTTTTAGAATAATCGCACTGGCCAGCACGAAAATTTCGCTCACCGCGCATAAAGAAGTTTTTACTTCAAAAAGTTGATATAATTTTCTTCTGTATATTCAATTCACTTTCCATCATTTTAGTTTGTTTAGCAGTGCACATTTAGTGCAAGTGGTACATAATGCCGAATCGAGCTTTCTTTCGGAAAATTGGGCGAAAAGTGCATAAAAGTGTACAATAATTTGTTCAATGCATGGAGACATCTAGCATTTTCCTCGCTGTAGTGAAGTGAAAAGTTGTGTGTTTCGCTCGGCAGCAAAGTTATTCTGCGTCTCGTACCTTTGAAACCCTCGCAACGCTCAGGACTCTATATTTGAACCACTAGCTTCGCTCGTGGTTCAATCCTAAAATCCTTCACTTGCTCAGGTTTCAATACAAGTACTCGCGCCAAAAAACAACTTTGCAGCCTTGCATTACAAATAACTATTTCTTATTACAAACACACTCTGTGAACCTTTTGTCAAAATTCCTATTTTCAGTGGTTTAAAGACCATGCCCATCTGTAAGTCAATAACAATTAATCGCGCAACTGTTCTATTCTTATAATAGTCCTAACTAATATTATAAATGCGAAAGTGAGTTTATTTATTACGCTTTCACGCTAAAACGGCTAAACGGATGTGGATGAAATTTGGCACATGGGTAGACCATGACCGGGGTTAGGACACACAATACTTTTTATCCCGAATATCCCACGGGATCTAGAGTTATGCGGGTGAAGCCGTGGGCGCAGCTCGTCTTTAATATTCTGGTGATTTCTAACGACACGATAACGACTTATTTCTGTCGATTAAGCGGAGTTTTCCAAGGTTCGAAACTAACACAACAGATGAATAACTTAATGTTTTTCTTCATAAGCCATAACGGAAATGAACGTCAATACAAAAATATAGAGCGTGCCCTTGCTATACGATAATCAATTTTTAAGAGATCTACAGCAAAGAGTGCAGGAATCGATAGTCTTATATATTATTCAACGAGACATTTACTGAAGGCGCACGTGAAATGTGCACTACATTCAGAAGGAAACGGGATCAGAATCGTGGTGTGTTGTGGGGTTGAGGCTTTGTTTCCATTTACATTCTGAATAACACTTCATTTAGGTTATGGAAAGCCGAGGCTTGGTTGGCTTTGCGAGCTTGTGCGAGAAAAAACGAAAAAGCAGAATTTGATCAAACAAAATTTTCCAAGTGGGACCTTCTGAAGATGTCATTAAAACAAAATAATCATCTGGTTGCTATCAAAGTAGAGGCCTTTTCGGCACTTCTTTCAAAATGATATGTTTTCAGTAGGTACAATATTTTGTAGTAGGCATATATCCGATTCAGGTGACTATAAACAGTCTACTACACTCTAAGCTTTTTCCAAAAACTAAGCTATTTTGGACACGACTGTTGGTCAACATGCCTAGGAGGTCTATATTCAAATGTTTGTTTCAGCGTGGAACAAAAGGACTTGCGAGTGTTCCGAATTCAAAACTTCCGGAGCACAGTTGCATTCCGAAACCCGCAACGAGTTCTCGTTAGCATTTTCACATCCATTAGTTATAGGTACTCGTAGGTAGTTACGATTCCCGCAGACATTTCTAGAGCAATCGACAATTGTTTTAAATTAATATTTCAATGACCATGTTGCATGTGCTTGTATTCATTTACACACGAATATAATCAGTAAAAAAAAACGTTTTTTGTATTTTATCTACAAAGCTATGAAAACAAAGGTTTTTACACCAATATTACGGGATAAAAATGATTTACTACTGGTGTAACGCTACCTATTGCGAGGAAGATTTACAGCCTCCCGGCCTCCGTTCCGATATAGCTATTGTTTGTTTTAGTTGAAATAAAGATAAAACTATTGACCTTATTTATTTAGGTCCTTTAGTTGTGGTGTGAGCAGTACACCAAGTAGTGTAGAAGTAAAAATTACAAACTGCTTCTGGTGATATAAATAGATATTTGCATGTACCAAAGCACTTAAGGGTAATAGAATCGGTTTATAAATTAGCGGCGCCCCGCGGTTTCACCCACGTAAGTCTCGATCCCGTTGAAATATCGGGATAAAAAGTATCCCATGTCCTATTCCAGTTCTTTGTCTACCCCTGTTCTAAATTGTATCCAAATCCGTTCAGCCGTTTTAGCGTGAAAGCGTAACAAACAAACCAACTCACTTTCGCATTTATAACATTAGTTAGGATTTTATTAATTATGAAAATTAAAGAAGCGATTAACAGAAGTAATTAAGGTAATTCGTTTAATAAATCATTCTAAAAATCTATCGATCGTTAGTACTTTATAAATAATGGTAATGGATAATGCCTGGATTTTGCTAAGCTTGTTTATTGAAACTGTCTAATTATGTCGGCACTAAACCTGAGTGTGGTCGTAAGATAAGGCTCATAATAATAATCTCTAGCAAATTAGGAGCATGTTCATTGTTCTGTATTAAAGATATTTCTTACTCAGTCTTAGTAATAATATTAGCCTCTTCTTTAATATAATGTTTTATTTGTTTGATACAATTTGATTTAGGTATCATAATATTGCCTAATTTACCTATTGTACCTAATTCTACTCAATAAATAGAACCAAGGTATATATATTTTCGGGTCCGCGGCCATTCGACCCGCTTAGACTCGACCCAAAGAATAATACCAAATGTTTTACTACCAATTCAGTGTTTTGTACAGTCAGGCAAAGTCATATTTTAATTCTAAATAACTTATTATTCATGGAATATTGTTTTTTTTGTTATGATACATAATTTATCCTGGTAGTCAGTGATTTTTAACTCTGACAGTGTACAAATACACAGTGCACGTTCGTCTGAGTCTAAACGGGTCGAGTGGGCGCGGGCCCATATTATCTTCACTTCTAGATGTTCAGTATCACAAATCGTTTTAGTAATATTTTTTATGTTGGTTTCTGGTTGCTCATGTTCTCTAGTTACGGTCTTATGCTGAGGCTACATTATCGCGTTATCGCGAAATAAACTTCGCGCGCTCTCTCTCGCACATCGCTCGACGTCTCGCTGAGCAACAGAGAGCGCGCGAAGTTATAGTTCGCGATAACGCGACAATGTAGCCCCAGTTTTAAAGCAAGCGCACTACATCAATGGTGGTACGAGTCATGGCCAGTTCCAACAGGATTCTGAAAATGATAGCTGATAGAGTGGACTCTGCTTATGTAATTCACCGCTGTCAGTTACATGTGTCACCGTATTGAGATGTTAACTAACACGTAGTTTTAAGGGCAATGTCTTATCCCTATGAGTCCTTGGCTCGAAATAAAGTTTTTGATTTGATGTAAAGCCACCAATATACACATTGTTATTGTAAGTCTAGATCTACATAATTTATGATATAATATCTATTCAATAAGTACCTATTGAATTATTAACTGACGCAAGAAAGCACTCTAGCATGTAAATTAAAGGAATTCGTTATACCGGGAGATACTTCAGTCTCATTTCTAATGTTTGTATCAATACTGCAAAGTCTTAGCAAGTACTCGGCCTGATTCACTTTAATTGATTCAAATGAATATTTGAAGGCTACTGTCGTAACAGTGAGACAGAAGTTCCGTACCAGGCACAGGTGAAGCGGGGTTATCCAGCTACAATGCCGTTGTCATTAAATATACAAATTCGTTAACGTAGAAGTTTCCTTATTTACGCAATGCGTAGGAATCGCGGAGGTAGGTCCCGTGTTGGGCGCCAAAAAGCGCGCATTGGGCTCACCCTGGGCGCCAAACGAGAGGAACTCTCTCATTCTCTAAGTTATTCATTGTGTTATGCAATACTCCGCGCCAAAAGTTGTCCTTGAGTCGAGTGCTGCTGTCGACGAGAAAATAATTCGCTTTAAAACAGTAGGGTTCGCGCGATAGTCGAGATACGGACGAATGAGCTGGACGACCTTCAGCTTTGTTGCTAGACTTGTTTAAATTCCAAGTTATTGTTGGTGGTTTTGATGCTATATTATTTCAATCTGTACCTATTTAAATTTTCAACTGTTGTCTTTAGTTGCAGCCTTGAAATTATTCTTATGAATTCTCATTACATTTCAGTATTGTTATTTGTGCAGAACCTAACTTACCTTACTAACTTATTTACCATAAATTTTAAATTCAATTAGTATCTACCCACCGATCGGTAAACACTACTTCCATTACTCCAAGCAAAGTTTTAGCTATTAGGAAAACAGAAGAAAAGCAACAGGTCGGTAAATCCAGTAGTTTATGGCACGTTCACTAATGGCTCGCGTAGACTTATTGTTTTTTTACGAGCTCCCGTTTAGGAACTAAATAACTACACGTACACGATCGTCAATTTGGCGCTCCTAGACCTGGTTTACGGTTGTCGGATTGCTTGGAAAATAAAAGTTTAAATACGGCTTACAAAAGGTACCTTTAGTTATAGAATGCCACATAATTATGGTACGTAGGTAAGAGATTACTTTATATTTCAAAATCTTTAACAAAATGAAAACAACTGTCTCCTGGTGTATAATTACTTTACCAGGATAATAAATCAACACGCATTGGAGACTCTAATTATAGAACAAGAAAATTCAGCATTGGTTGTTGGGAGTGTGGCCAAAAAGGAAATTTTGAGAAATACCTTTTTACGGGGTATGCCAACTTATGTTTAATATTATGGTCACAGTTCCCTACTTTGTTTTTATCAGCTCCCATATATCTACTATAACAGTCAATATAGCTGGCTTACAAGTTTGGCGGTCACAGGATTGTTAACGAATTAATTGACGATAGTAAACTTAAACGGGTTTATTATTCGGTTTATGTTTGTTTCCTATGGTGCTATACAAAGTATAAATTGCAGAAATATATTGACTTGTATAAACTGGTAAGTTCGCACTGTAAGCAGGAACCATTAGGTAGGTATATTACACTGTAATTTGTAATTTTTTGTTGGTTGCTAGATCGTTAAAATGTATATCTATTTATTTTCAATTTGTATGCAAATGAAGTATTGCTTCGAAGAAATACTTAACTTTAAAACATCCTACATATATTGTGAAAAGGTTACCCTACTTTAGCAAGAAAGGCGTTCTTTAGACACAAAGAAAGAAAGAAAAATAGGTTTATATGTCACAGAAACACGTGCATACAAAAAGATAATAGTACTTTAGTTCGTTCTAGACCTATCAGATCTGTAATCATACTTAGAATATGCAAGGGGGATCGTTGTATTTTGATCATAGACTATTTTGAAATGAAAAGCCAGATTGCAATGAGAAGCACATTTTTTTTAAAAAAAACATGATTACAGAAATTAATTCTTGCCTATTTTATTGAAAATAAGTGAACGTTAAAAAGGAGATTATAATTTAAACAAAGATTTAATTATTCAAGGCTCCTTTGTTTACATAATCAGTAGGTACCTAAATCTTTCGATCACACATTAGCAACAGCAGGAACAATAGCTTCGTAAATCCCGATGCCTCGTAGGTAGGTGTCAGCTCTTAGGTGTTCGTTATGCTCATGAAGACCAGGCGTAGTTTTAGTCATTGGCGAGAAGCCGAGCGCGGGAATACCAAGTTCTCGCAAATACCTGCTGTCAGTACCACCCGTGAACGTGCTGGGTTTTAACGTGATTTTTCTGAGGAAAAAGAAGTATGTATTTCTTAATCAATTTAAGGATGTTAGGGAAGACCCCAAATCGGATAAAAATACAACCAAAAATAATGTTTCAAAGGCACCTAGCATCATACTTATTATTTACATAGGATGGGAAACGAATTTCATTAAAAAGATCCGCCTGTCTTCGAAACTTGAAACAAGTATCTACTCAGGGTTTCGTGAAAATGTTGCCCAAAGGTTTTTAAATAACAAGAGCAAGACAAGAGTGGAACAGAACCAAGAACGAAGCGAGTGTAGGATTTTTATTTTTCATTTCCATCGAACCGCAATTGTTCCGCTTTTTAGCCGTGCCAGGATTCGCTCGTGAATGGAAGTCGAACGATAGAAAAATCTCTGCCCAGATTCCACGGACGTAATGTACGAATGAACAAATTTAGGAAGAAAAAGATTGGTTTAGCTAATTACCTACTGTGGATTTACAGGAAATCGCGACCTCATTATATGTTCAATCAATCAGAACTCAGTTATTTTAGAATCTTACTAATTAATTATATTTTATGCCAAAATGATATTACTGTATGAAATACTCTAGGCCACTAATTAGGTAGGTAGGTACGTAGTAGGATTGTGATGTTCTGACTTGTTATTATTTTCTGCTTTCAAATACTTTCTTGGCTGAAATTATGTGCGGTCTTTTAAATTATTTGCCATTTGAATACTCGTTACCTAAATACCAAAAACACCGACCCAAAACCTCAATAAATTAATTATGTAGGTACGCAAGCACACGGTGCCGTATCAAAATAGTACCTAATTAAATAATTGTGACCAGCAAAAATGAGGGGAAATTATCCAAAAATCATTTAATGTAGGGTGACTGGTAATTAGTGACCGATATTTTAAAACGTGACCTTACTCATCATTATTAACAACTTTTACAATGGGAAAAAAACATAAAATCACGAAAAAAAAAACTGCTGTTCCATACATTTTGACGAGCTATGCGAACATAAATGTAGGGAACAGCAGATTTTTTTTCGCGATTACTGATTTGTTCCCATGGTAAAAGTTGATAATAATGATGAGTAAAGTCACGTGTTTAAGTATCGGTCACTAATTACCAGTCACCGTATATAAAGAACATTCCAATTACATAAAAGTATTAAAAGTGGGTTTTTTTTTTTTATTTGGGATATACTTTTTAATAACTCATGAAAATTTTATGTATTAAGCAGATTTATTTCGCAATTTAAGTGTTGGTTCCATACATACTTTATTATACACCAGCATTAATTAGAACTGCGTCATAGGACCGGTCTATGTGGTGACGATGCTAGTGGACTGAAAAGATGACTGATGTTGATTCTTATCGTACTTACATTTGTTCAGCAGCGGCTTTGAAAGCTAGCCAGTAGGGGTTAGAGTTGTCCAGCTTGGTCGACGCCACATAGGGGTCCTTTTGCTCATACTCAAACGTCACACCGTCACCTGCTTCAGCGCACCAGCGTCTTATCTGGGGACATTATTATAACTTAACTAAAACAATGAAGGTACCATTGTAGTTTCTGTTTACCCCCACGGGAAGAAGTCGTGAGCTTAAGAGTACTTATGTGTGTGTGTGAGCATTGTACAGACATTTTAACTTTGAAAATGTCTAAAAAAATACTATAAACGTAAAATGTGTAAAACTATTAAAGTTAAAGCTTATTGGCTACTAGCTGCGACCCGCGGTTTCACCCGCATAGTTTCGGATCCCTTGAGAATATAGGGATAAAATTTATCTAATGTCCTCTTCTAGGTCATGGTCTACCCCTGTGCCAAATTTCATCCAAATCCGTTCAGCCGTTCTAGTGTGAACACGTAACAAACAAACAAACTCACTTTCGCAATTTTAATATTAATATAATAATATAGTTAAGATTAGGATAAACGTTAATTTCTGATTTTCGAGCTTATTACCTCGGAAATCAGAAATTAACGTTTATAGTTTTAGTCCTAGGAGAGTAGGTTGATTTGTTCATGTGTGTCTTATTAAGTTACTCCTGGGAAATCTAGGAGCTTTAAACTTTTCATTACAACATAAAAGCGAAGTTAGTCTTGTGTGGTTCGCAACAAATAAAATAAAGATGGAACAACTATAAAAAGGTTGTTTTAGAGGTAACCTCATAGTTTGTCTTACTTTTAAAACCGTTCGCGAGAGTCCGGAGAAAGGACGAATTTACCCCCTGAATGAATCACTAAGTTCCTTGACCTGTGTCTTACTAATAGGTAAGGACCTTTTTTTTTTTTTTGAGGTTGGGAAATCATCCAATTACTTCTCCCGCTCTGGTCTGGGCGGAGCGGAAGGGCGTGTCAGACTTTTACTGACTAAAACCCACCCGTGTTCCTTCAGTTGCCTGTTGCCAAGGTACCGGTATCCCTTTCGGACTTTCCCGCAACCCTGGCAGGCATCGGTCCTAGTGGACCCCGCCAATTGTGCTGACATCTCTTTGAGGCGCGCGTGGAACACAACGCGCCATCGACCCGGGCCTGGTCCTTATCGGACGGCAAGCTAATAGGTAAGTACCTACGTCAACAATACTGTCAAACTTTTTTTACTGATTGAATACGAGGCTTTTGGCTTCTTTTGTATTATTTTTTATTTTGTCTTTTTTTGTTGTGTGTGCGTTTTCTAAGGGCCAGAGTCGCCTGAAATAAATGGTATTATTATTATAATGTTCGTGATCATTTTTGTATCCAGTACTGAGTTGCGGAGGTAAGATAGGCAGTCGCTCCATGTAAAATACTGGTATTCAGCTGCATCCGGTTAGCCAGGGGGCCAAGTCTACTAATTTACAAACGTGTATCAATGGTCTCACAATTATGAGTTGTTGACAGATTTGCCATACAAAATCTGTTAAAAACTCATAATTGAGAGACCTGGAAGCCGACCCCAACATAGTTGGGAATAGGCTAGGCAGGTTTTATACATTTTATATTTTACGTATTCAACAAACATTGTACCTACCTCGCTCTCAAACTGTGTGAGATCGACAGACAGTGCGATGCGTATGTCAAAACTCGCGGTCAACTTTTCTGGCACAACATTGTTTTGGATTCCACCCTGTAAATGAAACAGTAGGTAGCTATGATGAATCGGATTTTTATATTCAATGAAAATTTATGAAACGTACCTTAATAATAAAAAAAATTGGTAAATAACTTCTTGGAACTTCAAAAACGGATGAGGTTTTGTATTCGAAAATTTTTTGCATTGTCATTGTTTGCCCTTATATTTTTTTCATTAAATCTGCTATTTAATTAACCGACTTCTAAAAGGTGGAGGTTATTAGTATTGTGTACCTAAGTAAAGCAATTACTTATTATGGATGTTAAAATATCACATAAAACAAAGCTAAGGCAAACCCAAAGCATTACAGGAGTGATGTTTTGTTATGTTAAAATATACCATCGCCGTTTAGAAAAACATAATTTCTGCTATTTTTGTCCTATACTAGAGAGTAGAGTAGTTGGTAGGCATGCTTACCGATAGCATGGTAAGATTGACAGAAGTGACGTCACCAATGGTCAAGTCAGGGTTGTCAGCTAACTTCTGCTTTGACTCCTTACGTAGATCCATGAACTTGTCCACCATGTATCGGAACTGAAACAAAAATAAAAGGCAACTCATCTTAGGTTGTATCTTTTCCATGAAAAAGTAACAAAAAGAGAAAGAGGTACTTTTTTTTTTTTTAATTATAATTTTTTAAAATATTTTTCGAGTGGATGGTACTTTTTAGATTAGTTGGGATTATTATGTGACCAGTTTGTATTATTATTAAGTATTACGTCATAGTTACTTTAAATTTCTACAATTGTATTCCATAGAAACAAAACTTACAATATTATTGAGAGTAGGATAGACAAGCGGGACCGATTTGACTTGTTAAAAAAATTATTTTGTCAGAAGTGGGATTCGAACCCACGCCCACAGAAGTGGACTGCGACCTGAACGCAGCGCCTTAGACCGCTCGGCCATCCTGACACATTGGAGTAGTTTCAAATATCGAATGATATTAACAACTGATTTACTTTGCACAATATTCACGATGGTTCAACTGGTGCACCCATCCATAGAGTAATTAATAGTACCACTATTGGCAGACTCATCATGCAGTACTTATATGTCTGAATATAATACGTCAGTAGGAACCTACGCTTTGGAATGAGCAACTAGCTTCATCTTTCTGACTGACCGACCCCTTGACAATTCAAAAGTGCCTGTAATTGGTTTATTTGAAATAAATGCTTTGAGTTTGAGTTTGAGTTTGAGTATGAATAGGTACTCTCGAAGTCTTGACGAGTATGAAAAAAGTGCTAATTAATAAGGCAGGATACTCACTAACGTATTTACAAAGATCGTAATGGATTTTTTTACCCGACTGTCCCAGAAGGAGGGTAATGTTTTTTTTAAAGAGGTCAGGATTTATGTTCTTTTTTAAAAATACGAAAAACATGGTGTCATTTTTCTTAATAATATCTGTGAAAACCTTAGATTTGGGAAAATATGAAACTGTCTTTACAAAGCATGCTTACTAAGCATTTGGAAATCTCACAATATATTCTCCCGTTTTGCACGACCAAAATCAATTAGTAAAATACTACCTCGTTGCAAGCAAAGCACGTCTTGATTCTCTGTTTCTCAAAGTATATCTTGATAATTAATTTATCGAATAGGGTGAGATTGCCAAGTGGTTGCGGTCTTGTAAAAATACTGCAGTAGATAGTAAAGTTGCAGAATAAATGTAGGTACTGCAAAGAGCTGCAGTTTCATTTCTTTAATAGCAAGACTGTTGCCGCTATCGCAATGGCGATCTTTTTTAGTTATACTTATCATATTAAAGTCACTTTGGACCACCACTAATTAAATAAATTTTATAGCTGATATACTTATCATATTAAAGTCACTTTGGACCAACACTAATTAAATAAATTCAATTGCGTTTTACTCTAAAAAAATGTAAACAGCAACCTTGTGAAAATCCATTTGTTACGAAAAATGAAACAAATGTTGAATGAATTAAATTCAAAATATTTAGAACGTTAGCTATAAATAATATGCAACTTACGTAGTTACCTACTGGTGCAAGAATATATTAAATTCGAACATGTGAAGATGAAACTCAAACATTTATCAACGAAATGGTACTTTAAAAACTATTTTCAACGTTATCAGTTATATTTTCCAATTTTCTTTCGACAGTGAGAGGCAATCTCGGAAACAGTTCATGTAAACTGTACATTTTTCAGTACCGACTGCAGGGTAGTGTAATATTAAATATTACATAAAATGTTTTATGGCAAGACGAATCTAGTTCAGAGAAATTGTGTGGCCTGTCGTGTGATGGTTATTACGGCATCAGTTTAAATTGCCACACAAATAACCTACCACCCAAATAGCTACGTCGTCTTTATGAAATACTTAATATGAATCTTTATATGAAAAGACGAAGCAAAGTTTGTCTAAACAAACTTCGCATCATTAGGCATTAGGCACTATAGGCGTTACGAATAATTGAACATGTGAAAATCATAACGGATTCAAGATATCTATAATAAAAGACAATTATAGCGCTACAAATTACAAGGTTATTGTAGCGTGTGGCCAAAATAGATACTAAAACCCGCCATCTTTTTTTTTAAATTCATTTTGAGTGACATTTCATAAAACAATTGCACAAAATGTGTACCAAAGGGCGTTGTTGGCTTGTTGGTCCTTTTAATGTCATTCCGGCGCCAACAGATCATTGAGATCTAGATGAGATCAGAGTTATTTTTCTTCACACGTAGTTATAGTCTACCTCGTAAGTGCTTTATCATCTATAACAAAAATTCCCACTATGGTTGAAACTAACTTACTGTCACATTATAGAAAAATATACCTTGTCCTTTTATGCGATTCAACCTTTAGGGTGGTAAAGCAATTTTAGATAGAATATACATACTATCCTACTGCTTTCCTTATTCTTGTACTTGACTGTAAGTACTTACTACAACTGTTGGCTCATTGGCTGTGGCGCGTTGGGATTTTCTCCTCGAGATCCCGAGACCCCGTCTCGCGAGCTTATTATAAAAAGTTCACAAGACAAAGTATTCATATGAGTTAAGTTATCAAAGCACCCGAGAATACTTTGAGACGTTAGCAGATAAGTACTTATATTACCTACTCTAGTTATTTTATCTTTGTTCAAGTGAACAAGTTTGTGTGAAAATGTGTGCGAGATTTAAGAGCCTATACAACCTCAAATTGCTTAGCATGATCCTCCGTTATGTCGAAAATGTTGCATTGTTCATATTGATATAAATGTATGTCAAAGTTGAGGATTGATGCTAGGTGCTATGTTTGACGAAAACACGATTACATAAAATGTTCTCCATGAAAAAAAAAACCAAAGTTATAGATAAACGGAACTATAAACCGCTGGTATTCAAAAAATAAAAATCAGATCATGAAACTTGAATAATAACTAAACTAACTATAAAGCAGACGTATGTTTATTTTTAAATTACCGTGATTTTCACCGTAAAAAGCAATTACCTAAACTATTCGAGGCTTGGAGCCGCCAGCACCCCACTTCGTCTCGCTCTCACTCAGTTCACGAGTAGTATGAAAAAGTAAATTTGAGCTGAGGCTCTGAATGTCTCTGACGCAGACAATAATTGTCTGTTTGTGTATAAATATTGTAATATAACATCACGCCTGTAATCCCCGAAGGGTTTAAGCAGAAGTGTACCTTAGTACACCCATATTTCACCAGTTGAGGGGGCGAGCTTCTTGCCATCAATCGGGCAATCCATACTCCGGCCTGCTACTGAGAAATTTCTGAAGGAAAAACCCAATAACACTTTGCCCGAACCGGGAATTGAATCCAGGATCTCATGCTCAGCAGTAGGGCTTGCGACCACTAGACTAACGAGGTAGTCAATAAGGAAATAAAGCCAAATGTAATCCCCAAATCATAATCATATCCGTGGAGTTTCTTGCCGGCTCTTCTCCATAGGAAACGACCAATTGGAACCGTGCTCCTAGCTTCTGACGTTTCATAAGTGCCCATGTAGGCTTATGTGAAATAAAATATTTTGAATTTGTTTTTTTTTTTATCTATTGTACCTTTGCACAATTGCACTAGAACTATTTAAATGCCAATTTCTACTGTTAACCATTTTACCAAGATTTGAATAATGCGTTTAAGGCCATTAACTTTTATAAATGGTTGCCCGAATATAAATAGCGAGGATACATTAAAGCTCGGCCATTTAGGTTGGTAATTAAGGTAGTTTGTTTTAGTTTTGCAGTTTACTGCATAGACAGTTTATTCAATTTTCTTTTCATGTTTATGGTATCTATTTTTTAAATTATTTGAAGCGACAACTACGTGCTGCGTGCCTATAACTGAAAAAATATTTACGTTATTCGTGGATTGCACATTGTGCAAGTGATATTCGCAAAAAAAAAAAAAAAGCCCTCGTCTACAATTTTCTTGCTGCTGGAACTCGGGCCTCTCAGAGACAGACATAGCCCACTCCCTCTCATAGAGAGGAAGCCTTTGTCCTAGCAGTGGGAACTTTATAGGCTGAGTATGCTATGCATGCAGAGTTCTGTGGACGACGACGTACGCATGAATCCTTTAATCACACTTTCAAGTAGTCACTGCAAATGACCCAAGAGTTGACAACACATGACATTAAAATTTCACACAGGGTCGTCCACAAACATACTCTAGTATGCTTGGATCTGAATATTAATGAAGATGTGAACATATTCATCATGCTTCTTGCCTTTCCCCAATTATGTTGGGGTCAGCTACCAGTCTAACTTGATTACCAGATGAGGTTGCGGTTGTCTTCTTTTTAATTCTTTTGATATAGTAAGTGGAAAATGTATGACACGAATATTGTCATCTAAACATATTATTAAAGTCGCTTTTCGTGTTTGTCTGTAGGTATGTCCGCTTTGTTCTTCTCAACCACGCAACAGATTTTGATGCGGTTTTCAGCATCGTTTAGAAAATGTATTCCAGAAGGTTTATGTGTATAATACGTTAATATTAAAGTTACATATAACTAAGAAATCTCGATGTTTTGTCAAGTCGCATAAACCGGGCGAGGCAGGAGCGGATCGCTAGTTTCATA
This sequence comes from Lithophane leautieri, assembly GCA_949152455.1. NCBI lineage: Eukaryota > Metazoa > Arthropoda > Insecta > Lepidoptera > Noctuidae > Lithophane > Lithophane leautieri. Next base: position 3,197,984 of record OX424469.1, on the reverse strand, counting down.
TAACTACATAATTGCTATATTTTCTCGGGCATAATTATGATTACCTATGTTCTGACGACTTCATTGATTTCTAAACCCGTTTCTATGATATTTGTATGCGTGGAACGTGTCAATGCGGTTGTCTGCTTTCCGACTTTTAAGTATAGACGGCCACATCAAGCTATACATTTCCAGTATAAGCTGACCTCGCATTGTACGGAAATCCTATACAATGCGAGATCAGCATAAACTGGAAATGTATAGCTTGATGTGTAGCCGTGTGTACCTACTTATAATTCAATTCACACACCAACACCGGGTAGCAAGGCGGAACGCAAACCCTAGTTCTCGTTTGTTGAAAAACTATTTGCTCTTTTTAGGGTTCCGTACCCAAAGGGTAAAACGGGACCCTATTACTAAGACTGCGCTGTCCGTCCGTCTGTCTTTCTGTCACCAGGCTGTATCTCATGAACCGTGATAGTTAGACAGTTGAAATTTTCACTGATGATGTATTTCTGTTGCCGCTATAACAAAAATACAAAAAAATAGAATAAAATAAATATTTAAGGGGCTCGCATACAACAAACGTGATTTTTTGCCGTTTTTATAGATAATGGTACGGAACCGTTTTCATTTCTGGCTCTATATACTTTTGAATGGTCTACACCCCTCAATTACCAATTTATACCATCACACAGACTTCAAGATACTTCCTTTAAATTATCAGATTTAAAAAACCAAGACGGATCTTCTTGATAAATGACGAGTTTTATTCTGAAGGCACTCGGAGAACGGTCATTTATCGTCGGGATCCATCTGAAGTAGAGGAATATAGGAGGATATCTGTCCGTTTATAATCGATTTTGAATATAAAGAGACGTTTTGAATTTATATTCTGAACTGGAATATTCTAGAAAGAATTTGTCAGTCCCGAATCGTTATAAATGCTAAAAATAACTCATTGAAACTATAGGACTAAGCATAGAAATATAAAAGTCTGTAAAACAAATGAACTGCTTGAGCAGTGAGCACATTTTTGTATAAACTGCTGCTTTTTTTCGATATTTCGTATTATGATGGTAAAGGCTCTTACATACTGGGGCGATTCGTCGCGCGACGCGACGCCGCTGCATTGTTCGCCGTGAGAAATTGTTTTGTTAAAATTCGCGTCGCGCGACGAATCGCCCCAGTATGTAAGAGCCTTCAGGCGTTCAATCAATTTCCCTAGCCTTTTCCCAACTATATTGGGGGTCGGTGTTATACATAATAATACCTTCGTTCTCATAATACATACACCCCTTTCCAAAAAAAACGGTCGGTTTTGATTTTTTTACATTATTGGTAATCCTAATCATTTTGTTGTAAAGAGGTTTTAATAGCTAAACTATGATACTGGCACTTAATAAAGAGTCTGGGTATGAAAAAAAGTTAATTACAAATTCGAAACTTTTGTGTAAAACAATAATAGTTAATCCCTTTTTCAATTTGTGACTTTTACTAACTTTTTGCGGGTTTGCGGTTAAAAGGTTATGCTGGTAACTAAAACTAACTTCTCGTTATTTTAAGTAGAATAATTTATTTATGTTTGTCGCATAATCCAGCCTTATTGTGACTTAAAACAGATATCTTTGCGTCGATTGTAATGGCAGAAAAAGCAATAGGAGCTAGTCAAATTGTAGCGCTGCTGGAAGAGGAGTGTCATTTAGTAAAATATTAATATTATCCGTAGAAAAGCCAATGACTGTTAAAGTGCCCGTTTTTTTTGCAAAGGGGTGTATAATATACCCAAAATATGCTTTACCCAATTATTACACCAGCACCCTAATTAAGTAATACACGATCAATCACAATCTGAATCGGTTTGAAACAATGTCAAATCCATTCACAAGTTCAAAAAAAAAACTGCTCACCAACGTAAATAAAGCAATGAATGTTGTTGAACTGTCAAAATAAAACCGATTAGTCTTAATCGGAATACGCTTGTCACGTCAATATTCTAGAAGAAATAAAAAATAAAATTACTATGCAATTTTCCCGAAGAAAGTAAGTTAGGTTCTCTTGTGTAAAACTAACTTCTTTGTGCCATTGCAATTAGCTCGCTGGGTATAGTTCGCAGGCACATGCTGCCAATTTCCTTTTATTTTATTCTTTTTAACTGATTAAGTTTGCAACGGATCTCCGGAAAGTTGACTGTCTTAGGATTTGCTGATTGTCACAAAAATGCACAGATAACCGGACTTGAAGAATATTTTAGCTGTTTATTAATCACTTATTTATTTATTAAGTAAGGCACACCGACATATTTACTAAGATAGTAACAATAAGTAATCACGAAACTTCATTACTGTGTAAATTCTATATTTATAGGTACCTACCTAACTTATATTCTCAGATCGAATAAAAAACCAAGACAGAGCGCTGCGAACAATACAGTGAAGCATGGAAATACTACACCTCCGCTCTATGCGTTCACGCTTACACGCCCACATTTACAAACATTTACAATCAAACTACACCTCAGTAAGTGAACGCATTGAGGGGTTTATTCATAAACAATAATTAAAGTTAAGTGACGTTCAAACGTCAAAAATGTATGGTTAAACAGTCGCTAATCATTACTTAACTTTAAGCAACGTTTATGAATAAAGGAGTGTATGTTTACGAAGCCGGCCTCACGTCACTCTTGAAAGCGCTCTGTCTATTGTTGTAACATTTATGGGCAATGCGGAATCGCTGCGGCTTGCTCTCTTTTGTAATGTAATATTGAATGCGTAGCGTTTTCTTTGCAAAAAACGGCTTAATTTAATATTATCTTTCAAATAATTAGTTAGTAAGTCCTTTTAGTTATAGCTTTTTAGTTAATTTAGTATATAAAATTACAAAATGTAAATAAAATTTATAAGTATTAAAAAAAAAAAAAAAAAAAAATTCAAAATCATCTCTTTTCTCAAATAATTATTAAAAGCCCCTTAGAGACGTTCTTCTTGAAATAGTTCTTGCCCTGGTTTTGTTTTTAAAGAAGTTACAACTACATACAAAAAAAGGGTTTGATTTCACTCACTCTACGATAGGTATACTCTATATTTTAATCAGCTCCTGAATGTTTCAGTGCAATATCTTCGTAAGGACACAATTCTGAATCGGTTAAAGTTAGGCGTCATATTGTAGGTACAAGTATATCTTTAGTAGGTACAACATTGCGTTAGTTTTGTGCATTTTTATCGAAGAATTACTTCTCTACTTTTTAGGGTTCTGTATCCAAAGGGTAAAACGGGACACTATTACTAAGGCTATGTTCGCGGCTTAGCTAAGAGGCTGTTGGTACTAGAAAGCTGTAATTTGGTATGGGTATATATATGAATCACGCCGACAAAGTGGTAAAGTACCCCCTACACGTATTTTGGGGATGGCTTTTTTTTCTCGTCAATCCCATGATGTGGGGTATCGTTAGAAAATACGTTAAATTTTTTGGATTCAGGGATCCGTTTGCAAATTATTAAGCTCTAAAGTGCAAATTTTTGTTAGAGTCAAGTGTCCCTCCCCCCCGCCAGCTAAATTGGTTTTTGATATGTGAAAAAGTTCACGGCAGTAGTATATATAAGGAAATCAAAGGAAAACTATCACCGCTACGTAGGCTCCACAAGTTACCGAGTAATAATCGACCAACTTAAATTTGCAGTTATAAATGGTACGGAACCCTTCGTGCGCGAGTCCGACTCGCACGTGGCCGGTATTTTTATTCTTCTTCATTGCTGAAAATTGTAATTTAATTAAATCATTCATTCATTCCAATTCGTTAAATTATTCCAAGTCGACTACTGCAACGGGGTTTCTTAGTTAAATATTTTTTAAGAACAAATTAATTAATTAAATACTGTTCAATTTTTCAGGAGTAATTTCAAGTATTTCAACAGAATCTGTTAACATCTCTGTAGGTAAGATAGGCAGGTATCCGAACTAAAGTTGGTATTCATTTTTCTGACGACCACGAATTGGAACGAATACTTACCTACCATCTCATTGGATCACCTAACGTTATTCCAACATACGAAATTATTCATATCACCTAAGCTAAGCTTACTATCAAAATGCATTATTATTCTTAATTCATGAACAGACAGTATTAGCCGGTTGGCAGACAGCCAGCCATGTTAATATTCACACCAACTCCAATATGAAACATAATTATAGTACCAATATATGTATTCTACAATTAACTGTTGACTTTTAAACGTTTTTCTTAGATTGGGAGATAATAATATGGATAAATAATCCTAGCGTATTAAGGGGGATGCGTTAAAGTAGCCCACGAAGTTCAAATTTTCGATAGACGGGTCGACGGACACATTATTGTATTAAAATCCATCCAGCCGTTGCATGCTTCGAGGATAAGTATAAAGAATCACACAAACAAAAATAATAAAGATCCACACATAAGCGTGAAAATCCTAACCTTGTCTTTGCAGTCACGCAGTCGGGTAAAAAGTTAAGCTTAATGAGCATAATTCGATTTCTGACCTTTTCGCCGCTGTTATCAGGCAGCAGCAGGGAGCCGTGTCCGGACTTGCCCGGGCAGATGATCGTCATATCTGTAACGAATCCATATTGCTTGATTACCGGGATAGCTTAGCTGAATACCCTTACTTTGTACGGCAGTAACAGCTCACTGGATCACGCGCAGTTAGCATTAGATTTTGTATCTGTTGTAAAGTATTTCTCGATCTATTGTGATTTTGAGTCAGTAAATGCTTTGAAACATAGTCCAGCTCATTCCGCCATATCCTTCTAGGCCTGCCGGGTTGCTGTTTCTTTCCATGTCAGAAGTGGGAAAGGATACCTTTGCCCTGTATTAGATTCAAATAGGCTTGTAATAGGTAGCGTTATAGAGCTGGTAGCAATAGAATCAAACTCGACAGTCCGGTGACTTTTTAGACTAAGTATTCCCTTTGTGGTTTTAATAAACGGCCGATTCTTATAATTTCTGGACCGTTATTGGTTAAAATGAAGACTCTGGTATCTTTACCAACGAAGCAGACATCCTAGCTTTGCATACTAGACCCTATCCTAAAGAAGTAGCTACGTAAATCTAGCTTATGAATACTTACTAATTATTATAAATGCGAAAGTAACTCTGTCTGTTTGTCTGTCGCGTTTTCACGCCAAAACTACTGAATCGATTTAAATGAAATTTGGTACACAGATAGTTTAGAGCCTGATAAAGGACATAGGCAAATTTTTATCAACATACCACGCGGGCGAAGCCGCGGGCGGTAGCTAGTAAGTCTATTTATATGCCCAGTTAGGCAATAAAAAATGCTACCATTGGTAAGCAAAACGAATCGTTTTCGTTTATAAGAACCGAGCAATTATCTAAATGTTGTAACCTACGAATATATTTTATTATCACCTGGCTACACGCAAGCTGACAGACCGCGAGAAAAGGGTCACAATGTAATTAAAGATGGTTTACCTTGTCCTTTGACATTATAATCTTTGGATCCTATTCAGGGTCCATTTTATTATCAAATATCGTTATTTTATGCGTGGAAAAAGTGGAACTGTTTTCGCAGGTTGAGGCCATTTCCTATATAGACTACACTTATTTAAATTCACGCTCCGTTGCCTACACGTACTCCTAGGACAAGAAAAAAAAAAGAAAAATTAAATAGCGAGTTTTAAGGTAGTCGCATACGATGTATAACATCTGACATCTTGGCTGACAGTAACAACCTCTCGGGAAATGAGTTGGAACCATCTGAGGACCAACTCTAGCACCGCGCGCGCTCATTGGTCAAATCAAATAGCGCGCGCTTCCTCGCCTTCCTGTTACACACTTCCGTCCCTTCTCACGAAATCACTTTCACAGATAGCAGGAAAGCGAGAAGAAAGATGTTACACATGAAAAAAAAAAACTCACGCCATATGGTCCTCTCGCCGTTGAAGACCAAGAACTCATCGGTAGGGCTGGCAATACCTTCATCCAACGCAAACCCAACATTCAGTGCTTTGAAGGCGTCAGTCTTCACAAACTCACCCATCCCTGGTCCTCCGCCTATCTCCTCGTCTGATGACAGAATTTGTGATATTCTAAACAATGCTGGGAAGATAATATTGTAGTGATCATGTTTGACAACATGTTATAATTATAGGCTAGCCCTAGTTAACTGAAAGAGCTAATCTTTATGGCTACACATCTCATCTAGGAGGTATATTCAAACGCAAGTCGGAACACTTTTCTTTCTACAATACCTAGTACTTTCTTTCAGGTTCAGAATATCCCGTCGGTATATCATTGCTTTTACATCTACATAAAATGTTGTAAGTATTCCGATTAAAACAATAACCGTAAAGTCGTCTCATTAAATAGAAAGAAACCCTTCGAAACCGATGCATTTCAAACTGTATTTCTCATTAGTTATTCTCAGCAGCTGTGTCTCAAAAAGTGCAGCTACATAATCATTTGGGCTAATAAGAGCGCTCGATAGATCACTAACTCACTTCTCGAGCTTAGAGAGACAATAGACCTAGATACGATACGAGCTCTGCTTGCCTTGTTAAGAGCCACCAAAGAGAACTTTTTAAAATAAAGGGTTGTTTTTGTGTCTGCAAGGGGTTTTACAAATGGCTGTCAAGTTGCCATACAGTTGGAAAAAGTGCACAGTTGTGCTATTCTGTAAATATCACACCGTGAAAATTTAGGTGAAGTGAGCTTGGAGTGAACTGTCATTGCCTTGTCATCAGTAGGTATCGATGACAATGACAGCTCACTCCACGCTCACTTCACCTAAGTTTTCACGGTGAGATGGTTACAGAATAGCAATGCTGTTCAATAAAAGTTGAAGTTGATTGGGCTGTACGACACATTTACTTATTTATTTAAATTTTTACTGCTGATATTATTATCTATATATATATAGTTATTTGTAAATAGAGGGCTAGCCAATTGCCGGGCACAGAACCATTCAACTAAGATTTTTTTAATGTAATCATGTCAGACCAAATAAAAACCAAGACAGAGCGTTGTCAACGGTTTTAAACATGTGAGCACTTTAGTGAGGTGTAGTTTGATTGTAAATGGGTGTGTAAGGGTGTATGCACAGAGCGGGAGGTGTAATTTTGGCATGCTTGACTGTATTGTTCGCAGCGCTACGAGTGTGTCTTGGATTTTTATTTGGTCTGAGGTAATCATATTCAAACGTAAACGAGTATGTAAGGATCGTAGCAGGTGGCATTCTGTAGTTTTTGCCTCTAACCCTGTGGGAATTCATATTTATGTCTTAATTTGCGTTACATAATGTTAACAAGATCTTACAAAGGCTTATAATGTTAACAAGATCTTACAAAGGCTTATAATGTTAACAAGATCTTACAAAGGCTTATAATGTTAACAATATCTTACAAAGGCTTAAAGCTAAGGTACAATTGTGGACTCCTCATACTAATAACGTATTTTCATAAAACTGACCTGGCACAAAAGAAAGATGCAGAGTTCTCTTCATCCTGAGGCCTTTCGCCTTGATCCTCTTCACAGCTTCGATGTACTGTACAGCCACAGACTTCATGTCTTGTACTCCGCGACCGTAAATAATGCCATCCTTCAAGTGAGCTTCAAAGGGGGGATAGGTCCAACTTTTCTGGAAAAGGACGACCAGGATTAGTTTAATACCAAATTAAAGATGCTACCTTAAAAAACTATCCACGCTTTTGCTTATTATAGGTTGGCTAATGCTTTCGATATTTGCTGACATTTTGGTGCTGCCACGTTCGATTAAGTTCCACCGGAGACCAAGGAACATTATACTCAACTCGGAGACAGTGGGGCTACTTTTTTACGATTCCCTCATAATATGTCATGTTACGAACCTCATTTAAGGAAGCCGATATACTCCTTTGTCATTCCATGAGGATGGTGTCACGAAAAATTTAAAGACTCAAGATTTTGCAGGATAAAACTATATAAGTTTATCCTTATTTATCCTTATCATCATTTCAGCCCAAATACCTTTTATCCTTAATGTAGTTATTACCTAATCGTTTCGTTTATAGTAAGTATTGGTCTTGTGTCTGGGTAAAGAACAATTCCCTCTATTTCTAGTGATCGTTTTAGTCCGTAACTATCAGAGCCTCTAACCGCTAACGATACTAAACTGCAAAAGAGTAATTAGGTTTTTCTGTTAGAGAGAACCTGATTTACTCCAACGAGCAGGGATTAAATGTGAGACGATATAATGTGTGGAGAGTCGCTAGTAATCGTATTGGGAGGTAATATAATTACCGTCTGGTGTACCTACTAAGCGTTGAATGTGTGGAACATTCAACGAGTCAGAATGTAAGACGCGGGCTTAGTCTCAATTAGAAAATTCATTTCAGATGCTAGACGTCTGGATTTGTGCCCGGTTGATGGCAATAGGCTCGCCCTCTATCACATGCGACTTAAGTATAACTGACGAAATGTAGGTGTACTTTTGCTTAACCTGTTTGATTTTGTGTTATGATAATAAAGTCGAAAATAAACGATATTTTTTATTTTGTCGCGATCCTACTTTACCGAAATCTCCAAAAAGTCAGACTCTAATCAACAAAACTATACTACCTACTCTTAAGTAAAATAATTTGTTCAAAATTAAATAGTTGAAGCTAATTTTCCGGGTGGTTGGCAATGCAGACAATATTGAAGTGTCAGTGTAACCGCGAATACTGGAAATGGCACAATGGCAACATTTAATTAATTATAAAAAATGTACTTATAATATTAATTTATTGGCACTACTAAGTATTAAATTCAATTAGACTTCAATATTAATTGGTATGTAGACTAAATGAATCTTCCAAGCAAGACAGTATCAAGATGGTCTATTAAATCAACAATCAAAGTGTCCTCCAGCATCCAAAAGCCAGTTTGTCAATACGAACAATGTAGTTTGATAACTGAAGAAGAAGAAGAAGCAAGAACTGCAAGGTGAGTGAAATCAGAATATTTCGGTCACGTCTCACAAGTCCGTGCAAACACATTGTAGAAATGTCAAACACGTTATAGAAATGTCAACGAAGGGATTTTAGCTGATAAGTACTAAACATATGGACGTGGGGACACTTTTAAAATAGTTTGCTCATTTGCTCAAATGCGTGTCTTTAGTAAGTTAGTAAGCTTTTTATATGCCCTCATAATTCTCTTGTCATCATCCCAATTGATTTGGGGTTGGCACTGCATGTCGTCTTGCATACTTCTCTCATCATCTGCCTAGCCTTTTCCCAACTATGTATATTGGGGTCGGCTTCCAGTCTAACCGGATGCAGCTGAATACCAGTATTTTACATAGAGCGGCTGCCTATCTGACCTCCACAGCCCAGTAACTGGGTAATACGATACCCCTTGGTAAGACTGGTTGTCAGACTTTCGGGCTTCTGACGACCCGTAACGACTGTCAAAGATCCACAAATGACAGCCGGGACCAACGGCTTAACGTGCTTTCCGAAGCACGGACGAGTCTCGGTATGTAAAGATAACCTATCCACGGACCAACCTCGGCAAGCGTAGCTTAACCTGATGTATTGACCCGTGCGGCTGTTATTATGTAGCCACGAGCTTCTTGCATACTTCTCTAATATCGTAATATCGTCATCACAGCAGTCACCCTGTTTTCAGCCATGTCATCTTTCAGACAGTCTATCCATCCTTTTTTTGTGCGTTTTCCCTTTTATAAGCCGTCGCGTCCATAATGTCGTTTCATTCATGGCTTACACAGACAGGCGCGACGCGATTCCACTGGAACAATTTATATGAAAACTTAACAGAAATTGTCTACCAGTGTCGCGTTGCGCCTATCTGTGGGAGCCTTCAAACGACAATTTTGCGCCACGTTGTGGTTTCTTTTTCTGTGTTACATAAACTAAATCTCTTTATGCACAAACATCCAGACTTGTAACCACAATGTTTCCAGCTAGATTCAAACCGAGCGAAAAACACACAAATAAAAGAGAGTTTTATTTATGTTACTAGCTTTTGCCCGCGTGGAGGTCGGAAACTCGGATTTTATCCCACTGGTACGTACTACCTGGATAAAATGTATACTAGGTCCAACACCTACCGTACCGTACGCGTAGCATGACCACCGTAGAAACGGGTTTTGTCGACGGAAGAATAGACATTTACCATTGACAAAACCCGTTTCTACAGTGTCATGCTACGCGTGCTGATCATGATATACCTATGTGCCCATCGAATTCATTCAGCTGTTTAGGTGTGAAAAGGTAACAGACAGGCTTACAGACAGACGCAGACAGAGTTACTTTCGCATTTATATTATTAGTATGGATAGTATGGAATTATGGATTCAGGTGGTACTGGGCAGAGTAATAAAATCTCAGTAAATATTTGGGTTAGAAAGTCCTCGGCGTACTTGAAACTAGGTTACTTTAAATTTAATTTTAAACTGCGCTAGCAGCTCCAGCGCCTGGAACATCTAAATCTTTGAGAAGTGGATTCTTTAAGAATTTATACCCAAGTGGATCCTTGGGAAAGCACCGAGAACAGGAGGAATGTAATCATTTGAAGACTTTTTAACATTTAAGGTGATGTGAGCTTTAGATTTTCTTCCTGATCTATCGTCTGTCTATTATCTTTATCTTTTCGTGTCTGCCTGTGTGACTGGAGCTTTGATCTTCTAATCTACACCATTTTGATTTTGATGCCCCATATGATTTTGATGCCCCATTACTTAGAGCATTTATTCCGGAAGGTTTTTGTATATAAATAATACATTAACATTTAACTTAGATATAACACAGAAATCTCTATATTTTGACTTGTCACCATTAATCTTGTACCCATGCGAAAATGGTCCGGGTCGTTATTTAACGAATCATAACATCTATCAAGCACATGCAAATGGCTACGACTTCTTGATCATAATTGCCTTCTATTTTGGTTATCGCTCTAATTCTCTCGACATTATGTTAAACATTATAAAATGTCACTATAAAGGTTAACGCAGTTGTGGGAGAGCCACACCGCATTGCAAGAATCCTCCTTCATTACTTTCGTACGTTTTGTCTGAACCACCCCACGCTACAGGCGGAAAATGATGAAATTCAAATGCGATGAGCTGCGGCTGTAATGTGCGCTTAGCTTTATGGCCACTTACCTCAAACACTGGAACAACATCCATGTGTGAGTTCAGCAGCACACTCGGCAGGGTCGGCTCTAAGCCCTCCCAGGTCATGACGAGGACCGGCTTCTTTGGCAGAGGCTCGTGGACTTGTACTGGGAGACCCATATCTGCGGCCTGGCCGCGGAGGTACGTGAGGCATTCATCTGGAATTCAAATCATTCGATTTATGTTGGCTTGTAAATAAAAATTTCTATTCGGTTAACTAAAACCAAAACGACATATACTCAAAATATCCAGTACCACATAGAACTGCTCTCTGGGCAAAAGTTTTTTGGAATGGCATCTAAAACAATAAGATAACTGTGGACATTTTAAGCACCAAGGAGATCTGTCACCGTAAACCTAATTGTTATTTTGTAAGATTTGCTTTTTATACTGCATGTTTAGATAATTATTTTATGCCTATTAGGCCGGACATAATGAAACTGTAATTTACCCAACATACATGTGTCTGTATGAAAGAAAAAAAAAGAAAGAAAATACATTTATTCAGTACAGACTGAAAGGCACACAATATACATAATATACAGCAGATAACAAATAAAATATAGAAAAAAAAAAAAGAAAAACAAAAAAAGGTGCAAACGTGCGATGTAGGGGAGTGCGCCTCACGGCTGCACCAAAAAAGTCCAGTTCAGCAAAAATGACAGACTGTACAACTGTAAGTGCCTGACGCTGGTTTTCAACCGGACCCGAAAGTGTGAGGTGACGGATGCAAATCAGTTTTATAATATAATAAGTGTATGTATACCTACTTAAATTTAACCTATGCCCACAATAAAAAGATTTGATTTGAACATAACATCACGTCTATTTTTCTGGAATGGTTAGGTAGAGGTGGACCTACACAGTTATGTTTAAGTACTATGTACTAGGGGGCGAGCCTATTGTCATCAACGGGGCACAAATCCAGACTCTGGGCTGCTACTGAGAAATCCCTGATGGAAAAATCCAATAAGACTTTGCCCAACCCGGTAGTCGAACCCAGGACCTCATGCTCAACAAGAGCATTTGCGACCGCTAGACTAACGAGGCAGTTGTGTGTAATTGATGTAACCAAAAATCAATCTGCCTAGCCTTTTCCCAACTATGTTGGGGCCGGCTTCCAGTCTAACCGGGTGCAGCTAAATACTATTATTTTACATGTAGCGACTGCCTATCTGACCTCCACAACCCAGTAAATGTGTAATACGGTACCCCTTGGTAAGACTGGTTTTGTCAGACTTTCGGGCTTCTGACGACCCGACTGTATAAGATCCTCGAATGACAGCCGAGACCAAAGACTTAACGTGCTTTCCGAGGCACGGAGGAGTTGAGATATGTAAAGATGGTCACCCATCCATGGACCAACCCCGGCAAGCGTAGCTCAACCTGATGGATCGACCCGTGCGGCTGTTATTACTTAGCCACCAGCTCCTCCTCCTGAAATTGCTGTAACCTTATCTTATAATAACAAAACTATTTCCAATTTCAATTGTTGACTTCAACTTTGATATTTGTTTGAACATTTAGTGGACCTAAACTAGTTTAAGTTCGGGTAAATAACTTTTGTTTATTAAAATTATTATGAACTAGAAATTTTAATGACCTACGCGTCATGTCTATATGTCCAAATGTCTTCAAAATCCTTCTTTATTATAAATCCGCGGCCATGTGCAATAAACATACAATTGTGGTAAATTGAGATTATAAATTAATTAAGTAAGTATTAATGTTTTATATAAATTCTCTAAATAATGATGCAACCCGCATCAAAATCCATTCTGTGGTTTAAAAGAACTAAGTGGACACACAGACAGACATGAAAAGCGACTTTGTTTTATACTATGTACTAGCTACTGCTCGCGGCTGAACACGCGGGCCCACATTCTTTTTCTAAAATAAACGTAGCCGTAGTAAGGTACTCCATAGAACATCAGCTATCTGCAAGTCCTGTCAAAATTGGTCCAGCCGTTTCGGAGATTAGCAGGAACAAGCAGACAGAAAAACAGCCAAAAATATTAAAAATTGTTTTATTTATATGTACCGTATATATTTTCATATGCAAAAGTAAAAAACTGTTATTTTGACATTATAAACAGACACTTCTTTTTTATTTATTTGTATGTACCTACTCGTATGTAGGTATAGATAGAAAAAAACGTATTCAAAAGATTCACTGCATTCCACCTACTTACATAAAAAGACAGAAAAATATTCATTAAAACATCGCACAATACCCCATACATCCAGACAAATTAAATTATCTTTTTTACTGCAATACATGGACCGTTCATGAATACATCCGCAGAGGTGCCGCGGTGGTCTAAAAACGGCTCTAAAGCGCTATTGTATACTCCGCCGTAATGCCGACGCTCGCTGGTCTGTCCTCGCCCCTCTTAACGAGGCTTTACACGAAAATAACGGTCGCAAATACCAACAATATTAATGTCTGATGGAAAAAATGAAATAAAAGCAATGTCGGGAAAGTATGAGATAGATTAGATAGTAGGGTGTCCGTACAGTTTCTTGCTCGTTTTTCTCCATAGCAACCTACTATTACGCTTTGCATGCTAAGCATGACAATAGAAACGGGTTTTGTCGACGAAGGAATACACAAAATGACAGATAAACAATCAGTCTGTCATTTTGTCTATTCTTCCGGCGACAAAACCCGTAGAAAACCCGTTTCTATGATTGTCATGCTGCGCGTGCTGGAATTGGCAACTAGCTTCATCTTTCTAACTGGCCTTGACAGTTCAAAAGTTCCTGTACATAATTAGTTTAACTTAAATAAATGCTTAGTCAGAAAAGGTTATTAGGTAAGTATTGAGAAAAGTGGAAATGTGTCGGAGAGAGTTTGCCTTTTTATTGCCACGCCGAGTGCTGGACAGTGGTTCTCTGCGTCCAGCGCTCGGTGTGGCAATACATCGTGTTCTAATTCGCGACTGGACAACCGTCATCCTGAGGATGCCTCGTTGACAAGTGGAAGACGTGTCGATTTCTTACAGGGTTTTTTATGACTCTTGAAGAATAGTTAAGCGGAATAGGTTACTAAATATATCTACGTCTATTTTATTTTCGTAATACTTTTTTAAATAAAATACGTGTACAATTGCAAGTTTACCTAAAAGTTCATAATTATTATTAAACACTATCTTACACCACGAAACAAAAAAACCGGCCAAGTGCGAGTCGGACTCGCACACGAAGGGTTCCTTACCCGGGTAAGGGTTCCGGTGCAAAAAACGATTTAATTATTAACTCTATTATTTGATATTCAACTGTCTACCTATTTACGGTTCATGAGATACAGCCCGCTGACAGACAGACGTACGGTCGGAGGGGCAGCGGAGGCTTAGCTTTGACGGCTTCTGACGTACCGTAACGACTGTCAAAGATCCACGAATGACAGCCGGGAACAACGGCTTAACGTGCTTTCCGAGCCACGGAGGTCTCGGTATGTAAAGATAGTCACCCATCCACAGACCAACCCCGGCAAGCGCAGCTTAACCTGATGGATCGACCCGCGCGGCTGTTATTACTTAGCCACGAGCTCCTCTCAAAACTTCAATACCTACTCGACCCAAATGTATGGAACAGCTGATTATTTTGTATTTATTTTAAGTTTGGTACACGCTGTAGCCATTATAGATAATAAAATTCGCGATGCATAGACCCTTAACAAATGGATACCATAAAGATACACTACCTAGACCTTCGTAGATTATGTATACAAATTATACGTTAGATATACAAGCCATTATACCGGACATATTTACTATCATACGTGAAAGTGTTACCGGATCCGGTTTCGTTCGGTCCGGTTTTCAGCGGCAAATCAGTAAATTACGTACCATAATTAACATTGGGGTGGACGCTGCGTATCCTCAGGTAATTCCGTAGATTGCTCACTGCCGGATCCGTTTCGTAATCACCCGACATTTTCCGGCAAAGGAACGATTCTTGTTTAAAATTAGAATTTGACTAACTTTTTTTTCGGTGATGTGTGGCGGGTAGTTGAATGATTCTGGTACTTTTATAGGCAATTTATCGTAATGTATTGTACTTTGTACAACCGCAAATATTACTATCTATCTGTGGGAATTGGGGAGGTTGGGGGAAAATAAGACACTAATATTTTGTTTAAGAATAATTAGGTAGACAGACGATTGATTAACTATTTTACGTACGTGCAATTATGATGATAGGCGTCAGTCAGTCCTGCCAGGGTTGCGGGAAAGTCCGAAAAGGCTACCGGGGCCTTGGCTGTTGCCAAGGATAACTGCAGGAACACGGATGGGTTTTAGTCAGTAAAAGTCTGACACGCCCTTCCGCTCCGCCCAGAGCGGAAGAAGTCATTTGATGATATCGCACGCTCACAAGAAAAAAAGGGCTCAGTCAGTCAGCAACCAAGGTTCAATAATTCTTTTCAGTGTTTTGTATTACCTAATTGCCGAAGGTATGCAAAATAGGCGACGAAATGTTTGACGTTGAGTTGTGAACACCAGCCCATATTACTTTATTGGTTTTATGAACTACTAGCGACCCGCCCCGGCTTCGTACGGTTTTTACGACACAAATATCGTGTTATCTTTATTTTATGTAAGTTTAATATTAATATAGACATGTTATAAATGCATCAACCTTCCGGAATAAATTATCTCAATTATGTTAAAAACCGCATCAGAATCTGTTACGTAGTTTAGAGGAACAACGTGGTCACACAAACAGACACAAAAACCGACATTAATTAATCTATGAACATATTAAACTGGCACTGCATAGGACGATTTAAACCCATGTAATCATAAAAATACTTGAATTAAATGATTATTTTGTTTTATTGATATGTTATTAATAGTATTACTACATAAGAACAATCTATTATCCAATCAGATTATGATATTTGATGAAAATAAAACAAGTCAGGATGGCCGAGCGGTCTAAGGCGCTGCGTTCAGGTCGCAGTCCACTTCTGTGGGCGTGGGTTCGAATCCCACTTCTGACAAAATGGTTTTAGACTTACGTAATGTCTGTTTTGTTTGATATTAAGTACTTAGGTTTTTTTATGTTGATTGAATTCGATGAAAGATGCATTTTTACCAAATAATGTTTCGTAGTATGTTTATGAATATGCATTAAAATGCTTATATAAATATAAATGAAATGCTGAAAAAGGTTTGGCTTTGGATATTTTTTGTTTCAAAATTCGAGTAATAAGTTCAAAGTTTTTATGAAGACAAAAATTGGAAACGTATAATATATTTAATACAAAAATGTACTTTTTTATAGGATTACTAAAAAAAAGACAAAACATGCAGTTCTATAAGAATTTAAAAGAGATAATTAATTAATAAAGTAATATCTTTATTTTTTCCTTAATGATCAAAAGAATTAGTTTTACAGACGGCTACACATCAAGCTATACTTTTCCAGTATATGCTGATCTCGCATTGTATAGGATTTCCGTACAATGCGAGGTCTGCTTATACTGGAAATTTATAGCTTGATGTGTATCCGTGTGTACCTTCTTTATATTTTTTAATAATTAATTATATAGTTACTTGCCTACTTAAACCACTGTTTAAACGCTTGACTAAGCTTTGTAAATAATGTTTTTTGTATTCATTTCGTGCACCAACATCTCATGCAAATAAAATATAACTTTTAAGTATGATTCATGGGGGCCAAATTGGTCGCACCTCCCCAAATAAACAATACAATATCTAGCGGCCGCAACCGAATCATTTACCTACATTTTATATTAAGACAGGAAACAAGTCTACCTACCACCAAACTGATAGTGATTACTGCCCTACATACCTCTGGAAGTTATCAATATTAGAATATTCAGAACAAAAAATTTGAATATTTTCAATGTTACCAATTTTGTCAAATATCTAGCTTTTTCCCGCGGCTTCACCCGCGTGGTTGTCGGAAAATATCCCAACGCAACACACTACCGGGTGTACCGGGATCCAAAATAGAGTTACCAATATGAAAACCCCTGGTAAAAGCCGTATGAAAATACGTTCGATAGTTTTTGAGTTTATCGCGTTCAGACAGACAGACGCAGCAACGAGGGGACTTTGTTTTATAATATAGTGATAGTGACAACGCTTATTGCAAAGTAGGTAAGCCTATTTTCTGATTTATTGTGTTATAGAATTAAGGTGCCAGATGGGATTCTCAAACCCAAAAAAAAAAATTTTTTTTAATAGTACCTTGTTGGGTATCAAAATATAAATATTATAACCACAAAAGAATTAAAGTAACAAAAACTAAAACCCAACTACGACTAAAAAGGTAATTAAAAATCCAGAGTCACACGAACAATAAATCGAACAGATTACGTGTGACTCCGGATTTTTAATTTGTCTGTCTGTGGTGTCTTGTTTGTACCTTTTTAGTCGTAGTTGGGTTTTAGTTTTTGTTACTTTAATTTTTTTACCTTTAAGTAGGTAAGTAGTTGTTGCACTGTAATGTTATTTTTAAGGATCTATTATGTTTCTGTATCCAGTGTAAACAATTGTTGTTAATAAAATAAATAAAACGCTAATAAGAAAAGCAAAGAAAATTGGTGTAAAGTTACAACAAGTTAAACTAACTTTATGAAACAATAACCAAACTGACATTATAATTGTTCTTTTTTATATTACCTAAACCTAACATTGAAACTGTCCTCATTTGCTTAACATTTAAAATAATGTTAATATTATCACAAATTATGGTACCTAGTCTAAATGATCGTCCTGGAGTTTTTCTTCTGCTAGCTTTTCAAGGTTCCTTACCAAAGTGGTAAAAAAGGAACCCTTGAGAATATGGAACGTCGTCCGTCGCTCTGTTCATATAATATGCCAATGCTGGGCATAATTCTCTCCCAACAGCGAACATTCAATTAAACATAAAATGGATTCTACAGCGCGTCGGAGCTATTTATCAACCTTATCACTGCGCATGTACTTACATAGTATAATGTACAGTTGTAGGTACATCGTAGAATATCAAGTAAAGGAAGGGTTATCTATTATGTCGTATGTCATGCTATGGATGAACGGACACGGGTGACATTTGCTAGTTTTCTTTTATATTTAGTTTTTCTCTTATGGGTGCATGCAACGGTAGGTACAGGAGCCTAAACCGGCCACATTAGCAATTCCTCTAGAATAGAATAGAATAGTTCTTTATTTGCACAGAAAGTAGGTACAAGTTATAGATGTTAAGTTTAATTTTGATCCTTATACTAACTACCTTAACTAAGGCATGCAAACAGTTTTGGGCTATAATAATAAAGACTCATTTCTTATATATTATTAACACATTCAGTCAGATCAATACATTACTCTAAACTCAGTTCATTTCCTGAATCCCAGCAATGCCTCTAATTTGACTTGTATGCAATTCATAATTTTTGGACCATTTTACGAATCTCCATAGAAAACTGTCAAAAAGATGAATTATTTCGCAATAAGAATTACACGCAGATCATATTATGAATTATCAGTTTGTGACATTTTACGATGATTCATAATATTTTCATATTTTGATTCTGCAAAAGTGACCGTTTTAAGCCCAGAGGAGTTAAATAAATAGTTACGGTTAGTTGGCATATAAAGTGAAGTTATAACATTTAAACTTGTCGTGAAAAGTTGGGCTTTCACCTTCAATATCTCGGAAGTCAGGCAACTTCCCCAGGTACGGTTCAGTACAAAATAAAAAAAACATAATCACAAGTAAGTAGAACTAGTAACCCTCGGCTTAAGCGTCTTGTTAAACCCATTAAAAATGAGTTTTCCTGCAAATAATAACATAGTGATGACTGCTCGAAGTAAGCGCTAGGTGGTACCGATGCACTGTTTAACTTCCATGCCGTAACTATTATTTATAACTTGTAAATACTTAGGGCCGTAATTTTGTGAATCAAGAATTTCACCACAACACGTCATTTTAATATAAAGTTTAAAACAATGGAATCATAAAACCAGTATTTTCATTAGAATTTGTTCCAAATATGAATGTTTCGTGACTACCCGCGGTTTGCAGCACGCGAGTTGAGATGTTAAATAATCATAAAAGTTTTTACGTGAGGTAATGTTTGTTAACCAGATTGTTAACGTTATTTATTTTGTTAGGTTTTATTGTTACAACAATTTTGTAACTAGGGGCGTTGACCTTCAGGCACACATCTGTCCTTGCAATCTCTATCTCTAAACCTATTTTACTTTCTTTCTTTCTTGTCATAATTTTGAAATAGGGTTCAATATACAAGTGCTGCGCCATAAAAATACTGCTCTACTAAATTCGATACAGATTTTCAGCTTCAGTACCTATAGATCGTGGTAATGGTTCGACAGTAGTTTTCATTTTTTCGTACGTACATGCAAAAAATACATCTATTTATGCAAGATTGACAACAAAAAAAAGAGATAAACTTTTTATTTTTGCCCACGCCACCTACCGGTAGATTCCAATATCAGTGCAAGCAACAAGTGGTCTGAAAACTCGTGAAAGCTTCATGTTTCAGGGTCACTTTCAGTAGAATGTTGCCAGTGTGTTTGTATAGATGGCGCCACTACAACCTTGTCAGACTCGAACGAGGTCAACGGATTTAAATTCCCTTCCATTTCCAACTGGAAGGGAATCGAGATTGCCGAAAGATGGCAGTGTTGGTTCCGTAAAGAAATGTTCCAACAAACCACTTGTCGGTTTCGGGGTATGCATATTGGCCATGATATTTTCAAAACTCGCACACCTCGTCACAATCACATAAATATGTGGCTTATCCAGTAGATCATTATTATTATTTACTGTCAGTAAGTAGCCAATTTACGGATTAATATAAAAAAGGCAAAGCTTTCTTCAATATGACATAATAAAAGTTGAGATCCTATTTATTTTGTGTTGCACCTACATGGTTCAGCTTAAACGGAATAATTATTATTAGAGGTCAAAGTTAAATGAATTACTAAGAATTATAAAATCACCCTGCAGACTTCTACGTTATGGCGTGACATTCAAAATTTCGCATAAACCTACATGGACATGGGCAAATAAAGAACGTCAGAATATAAGTGCAGTTTCCTATGGAGAAGAGCCGGCAAGAAGCTCCACGGTTACTCTTTGAAAAATAATTGGATTTTACAATGTTTTCAAATCAATGTTTTAAATAGGTAGATATGGGAGGACAGTGTAGGCCTGTCAACAAGTACTAGACATCCCATCCAGTCCTCTGAGAATCAAACCCACGACATCACCAAACACGTCCACAATTTTAACCACTAACACCACGAAGCTACCCATTAAAAAACTAATTACAATTCTCATTAATTTTACGTCCGATAAACCTTTAATGATTTGATTACCAATATGCTCATAGCTTTATTATAAAGCGTAGTGGCCACTACACGAGCCCAACGTTCAACTGAACTAGAGAATTGGCTCAGGCTCATTTGCATTAGCGCTAAATCATCCAAAATGTACAATCTGCCAGAACGAGCCTCACGTATCTAATGGTTATTAGATATATTTAGAATTAGTGTTTCATATAGAATGGAATTGTGTGAGGATTCATCCATATCCACCCCATAGTAGGTAGGTATAAGTACTAATATTACAAACTAAAAGTTAGTTTGTATTTTGTAATATGTTTGTGTCTACGTTTTCACGCCTTGACGACTGAACGGAATTCGGTGAAACTTTTAATTTCGTAAAATCCTGCATCGCGCAAGCAGGGTTTACTTCGCGACTAGCATGTATAATATATATATGGTGCATCTTTTCATACACGAAATGTCAGAGGCCATTGTACACGTCATTATGAACAATTTTCACTCTGGGACCAACATTTTTTTTTTTTGAGTCTAGCATATCGTAAATGATTTCTCCCTCTCTGGGCGGAGCGGGAGGGCGTGTCAGACTTTTACTGACTAAAATCCACCCGTGTTCCTTCAGTTGCCTGTTGCCAAGGGCCCCTGTATGCCTTTCGGACTTTCCCGCAAATGGGAACAAGCCTGAAATCGCGAAATAAAAAACAGCTGTTCCCTACATTTTGACGAGCTATGCGAACACAATTGTAGGCAACAGCTGATTTTTTTTCGCGATTTTCGGGTTGGTCCTATAATGAAAGTTGTTCAAATGATGCGTACAATGACCCCTTAAGAGGATGCCCATAAATATCTATCACCATAATTTAACCTAAACTTAGGTAGCATAGTAGTTGTTCCTAGAAAATACAGCCTTACATATGCCAGTCAACTATCGAATGCTTCAATACTAGGAAATGTAGAGAACATTTAATATTCATCGACATTTGACAAACACCCAGATAGATGGTTCATTCATTCGATCATTTATTCATATATTTGCATACCATAATGTGAATTAAGTTGTACCATAATGTGAATTAAGTTGTTACAAATAGGCTTAAAGCTAAGATACAATTATGGACCCTGTAAAGGCACAGCAAAATAGGTAACAAAATTTAATTAATATTAAACATTCAAATTAAATTAAATAATAACATTTAGAACATGAATTATTCTTATTACATTAAATGTATTTAAATTAGAATTATACAATATTTATTGTTTATTTTATTATATATTATATGTGTGAATGTACCTAATTAGTAAATGTAATTGGTAAATGTAGACATAATGTCAATTAAATATTTTGCAATTCCAGTCACAGTTTATCATTCATGTATTTATTTATATTATAGTAACTTTTATTTATTAGAAATAGCTTCAGTTTATTACTAAACATATTATATGTATTTACATTCTTTAGAATCAGTAGTCGGACTAGAGACCACTAGGACCAACAAGGGAGTCAAGGAGTGAGTTCTGGGTTCGATTCCCAGGTCAAGCAAAATGTTATTGGGTTTTTCCGTGAGGAATTTCTCAGTAGCAGCTAGCAGCTTGGATTCTGTATTTGTATGAGGTTAATTGGATTATTATAAGGGATGTAACACAACTGGTACTGCTAAAAGCCTTTATCAAAGAAGTGGGCCTTTTTGGCGCAGCCGTGAGGCACACTCCCTTGATAATGTCCTGCATCGCACTTTTACACTCTTTATTTATTTCTTTATTTTATTTTGTTATCTGCTGTATATTATGTATATTGTGTACCCTTTTAGTTTGTGCTGAATAAATGTATTTTTAGCCGACTTCTTCAAAAAGGAGGAGGTTCTATGTTCATCTGTAGGTTTTTTGTTTTGTATGTTCTTCGATATTTTCGCCAATTGTGAACCTATTTACAAATTTCTTTTTTTGTTCGAAAGGGTAGGTATACTCCCGAGGTAGTCCCTTATAAATTTTATTAACTTTGCTTGCGTACTTTTTGAGTTAGCTTCAATAATTACGTATTTTTCCGACTTAGTCTATGTAGACGACATTATATTTGACTCCGTCACTGTTATTTACATAGCAGGAAGTGGTATTCGAATTTGTGTAGGGTAGGTACCACAACTAAAAAGTAAAAAATAAAAACTTTTTACAAAAGAAAGACAACCGACTTTTAAAAAAAACACAAAAAAACGTGAAAAATTACTTTAATTTCGTAAGTCGGTAGCAAAAAACGAAAATTGAAAAGCAAAGACACCAACTTCCGAAATTAAAGTTATTTATCACTTTTTTTTGGGTTTTTTTTTTGAAGTCAGTTGTCTTTCTTTCTTTCCTTAATTTTTCGCGTTTACGAAGGATTGGTGAAAGCAGGAACTCTCTCAACAACACCTGCTTGAACTTATGATTTAAACATTTGTACGGCGCTTAAAAGGCGCCTTAATTGTTATCACTCGTTGTTTCTATAAAAACCATCCCTGTTTCCATCGATACAGTTCGAATATATCCATTAAATATTATGATTCTGTTCAAGTTTTTCTAAACCGGTGCTTGTGCACAAACGAGTGTTGAGCACAATAGTCTGTTGGCACTCCATTCAAGCGAGGGGGCGCCTGAAGCTGTCTTAGGGCCTTATCACACTGACGATTTGCGAGCGTGTTTCCAGCGAATCGATTGTATAACGCACTCGTTGCGAATGGGTAGCGAGAGCGATTGACGTAAGTGTACATTATAAGAGAGTGTAAGAAAGGTGAGCGTAGAATCGGGAAAACGCAGAGAACCTGTCGCGTGGTCGAGGCCAGCTCGCTTTGCACTCGCGGAGAGCATGTTCACAAATCGCTTTGCTGCAAACACGCTGGCAAATCGTCAGTGTGGAAACGCTCTTACACCGCGGCGCCAGCGTGGGCTGCAAGATCTGAAAGGTCGTATGTAAATTACATTTCTTCGAAAAGGTTACAGTAGTTTTATCTTACAAAGCGACGCGCGCTTTACATATGATAACCAAGTGTACAAACACGCTGTGAATGTGTGCGTAAAAACGAGGAGCGCAAGCGTTAGCACATAACACACACACGCACACACCACACTTTCAACTTCGACACTGTTTCGGACGGTACTGAGAGCTGCTGCGCTTACACACATATTCACAGAATCTTTGTACACTTGGTAACCACAAATATAGCGCGCGTCGATTCGTGAGATAAAAATACTATATTATCTGGATACGATGCTCACTTTTTTGCACTAAATGTTGTTAGCATTTAGCACCCTTTAAGTTTTTATACGGATCCCATTGACTATTGCCTGTATTATGTCGTGAGAAGAAAGCATATGGTTTAGGAATAGTATATTGTTAGTATGTATTAAGTTAACGCTAAATATAAATGTATAATTACAATAAAATTTACAAATAGACGACATGTTAAAAAAAAAAACACCTAACGACTGAAGTGTGAATTGAATTTTTCTGACAGAAATAAAGCAGATTTTTAACATAAAGGCAATCCATTCACTGAGTCCGCTGGACCGTATCATATCTGCTCACTAATTTAATTAATTAATTAATTGATAGTAGGTATTCATTCATAGCTGTCATCTCTTGCGGTTATCAGCAGTAAGCATTTCTCACTAAGAGTAGACATGTGCTAATGCGTTTGAGAGACGAATCATTAGATTTTAGTATTCGCACTTACTCAGCTCCGTTATAGACTGCTGACGACTGCGTATTATGTTCAAGATAAGCCTCCCCCCCTCGCAGACAGTCGTCACGTAATGTCGTGAAATGTCAGTAGTTATATTAACTACCTGCACACCTGAAGCTAATTATGACATAATTAAGAATTCCATAATTATCTACACGCTTACTATTCAGTTTTTTTTTGTGCTGATTGTAATCAACAATTCAACTATGTAGACGGTATTAAGTCCCCAATGCTGACTGTAAAAAGGTCTGTCTGGTATTATGTAAGAGAATAATGTTTTTTTTTAATATTCCGCTATAAAGGTTGTATTGTATAACACAATAAAACCGCCACTCGGGCTGGTGTTCGCAAGTCCTATTCTAACCGCATAGTTTGTTTTTTTTTTTTAATGTTGAGCCAAATGTACATAGCTTTTTTTTTTTTGACGGTGTGAAATCGTCCTATGACTTCTCCCGCTCTGGGCGGAGCGGAAGGGCGTGTCAGACTTTTACTGACTAAAACCCACCCGTATTCCTTCAGTTGCCTGTTGCCAAGGTCCCGGTATCCCTTTCGGACTTTCCCGCAACGCTGGCAGGAAATGTACCTACCTGTACATACATTATATTTTGTTAAATTAGTTGTGTTGTGGACATTGAAGATTGATATAAGTACTTACTTTATATAATTTCATGTTTAGTAAATATTTTCAACTTTAGGTGCTTACCTATTATCTATTGCTTATTTGCATTACTTTTTATATTTGCATGCCAAAAAATGGCGACGTGTGTCATCGCTCAAGAATACTATTTTTATCTACCACCTTTGTATTACCACATTTAAAGCAAATAAATGACTTTGACTTTGCGTACGGTCCCGATAAAAGTTTAAAAAATAACAAAACAAGTCTGCCGAAAGCAAACAAAATCACGCCTTACAACAATAAACTGTGACAAGTTCCACGTTTATCCTATAAAACTTCAGAATGCTTATTTTCCCAAGGGATCAAAAGAGACTAAACACACACCAAACTTGTATTTGCACCCAACAAAAGGGCGAGAGATACAAATAAAACACCTTTCTCTTAGCTGCAAAGGAATTGGTCCTAAAACCACTTAATCTGGAAAGTAGGACCAAATAAAGTCTGGTCCTTTGAGTATGAATGAGCCAAGCTTTATAGCTTCTACTTAAATAAAGATGAGTGTCAGCAAAAGTAGCTATACAGCCGCATTCTATACAGCAAGTAAAGCCACAAGAATAGACTAGCAGGTCGCCCGTGGCTGCGCCCGCGTGGACCCTAAATCTTAAACTTAAACAAAAGTAGCCTAAGTTACTCCTTATAACATCAGCTATTTGCCAGTGAAAGTCTCGTCAAAATCAGTCCAGCCGTTTCAGAGATCAATCGGAAAAATAAACAGACAATTATAAAAATTGTTATAGATTGTATAAGTACCGTATATGTATACTTTTATATGCAATGATAAAAAATCTGTTATTTTGAGAACAAACAGACATTCAATTTTATATATTTGTATGCATTTTTGTATGTACGTATAGAAAAGCGTAATAAATGATGACCTACATACCTATTCATTCTGATGCAACACGTGAAAAGAATTGGAAACTATAAGATTTCTGTAATCGTTTGATGTCACAAACAAAATTAACATCAAAGATACCAATTGTAAATATTCACGATCAAAACCCATCAGTTGCTTTATTTATTTACACAAATGTAGACCAGCTACTGTCAGAACCCTCTGAAACTAATTTTGGACTTAGATTTTCGTGGAAGACATGTTTTCCAGATGTAGGTCGTAGGTTCGAACCCAGACAGGCACTTTACTTTGTGTAAATTATTTAATCACCACTGCTCTCAAAACGGCGACGGAAAACATCGAGAGGAAACCGGCATGTCCTAGAACTAAAAATTCGTAGACAATATGTGTTATCCATTAAACCGCACTGGGGCCGCGTGGTAGTTTACAACCCACTCCCGCTCAAAGAGAGGAGGTCTGTGTCCCAGCAGTGGGAACATTATTGGCTGATTAGTTATGCATGTTTTCCACACAAGCAAGACATTGTTTTATTAATACTTTTATGTCTGGTCCTTTCTCCCACATCACATAGATAGGAAAGGATTACTTTATTGTTCTTTAACGACGGCTGAATTAAGTCCTTACAGCTTTCATGTGAATTTGTGACTGTTTTCCAAATGACGGGAAACACTGGCGTGTGTCGCATAGTTTCTATGTATTCATTTTAAAGTGACGGTGCTATAATGTGGTGCGATTTTATGATAAGAAATAGCAGTGTTTTATGAGTTACCTCGTTTTAAGTCGCTATTATACAGGGTTATTGGTAAAACACCAACAACCTCTTAAGGGGTAATTGTACTCATCATTATGGACAACTTTTACAATCGGAAAAACCCGAAATCGCGAAAAAAAAACAGGTGTTCCCTATATTTTGACGAGTTATGCGAACATACATGCTGGGAACGGCATTTTTTTTTTTTTTACCCGCGATTTTTTGTTTGTTCCCTTACTAAAAGTTGTTCATAATTATGAGTACAATGACCCCTTAAGAGGTTGTTGGTGTTTTACCAATAACCCTGTATATTTACTAGCTTTTGCCCGCGACTACGTCTGTGATCCAGGATAAAAAATAGCCTATGTCCTTCTCCAGGTCAAGGTCTATCCCTGTGCCAAATTTCATCCAAATCCGTTCAGCCGTTCCAGCGTGAAAGCGTTACAAACAAACAAACTCAGTTTCGCATTTGTATGTTAGGGTGAGTTTTAGAAGCATTAAGCGTCTAAATTGAGCAAACAAATTTTTCAAACATACTTAATTATGAAGCAATGGATAAGAAATATCCTTCAACATCATTCAGATTGTGATTGAAAGTGTGTTACGCAATTTAAATAAAAAAATAAATAAAATAAAAATAGTTTTTATTTGCATCTTCAAGAGATAAAATATGTTTTACAACAAAATAGGCCTTAAGGTTTTAGGAGTATGAGGAACAGGGTGTAATGTTCACTCATCCACCATAGAAAAGGGAAGATCCTCCGACAAGACGGGTGTTGTGTCTAGCAAGCAACTGTCCAACGATTGATGTGAGGTTCTTGTATATGTCTATTGCACGGTAAATTTTAATTGCGCGATGCAGGATTTATGTGACGTTAGGATTTTTGTGTGACGTCAGGTCATTGATGCGTAGTTCGGATGTGGCGATGTAGTTACCGCCACAAAGTAACAAAGATAGTATTGTAGAGTTTCAGCCAATACCTAAGCTAAGATAACTTAATAGCTTGTAATTATAGGTATCAGCGCCCACCCTTGTTATTATTATAGGCGATGTGTTTGTGCCCAAACTTATGGAATAGTTTAAAAACTTAAAGTGCTTGTCGTTTTATTACGGGCAGGTAACATTCAACCTAAGAATGATATAGTAATGTCGAGGTGGACTATACAACACCTCCCAGTAGCTACCTAGTTACCTACAAGTAGCACGTTTAAACAACAAAATACCTTTTACTATTTCTATACCCGAAAATTACAACTGAAAGCAATTAATATCTGCCCCTTTCTGATTCATTATACGGCGGCGGTTCATTACTTTCTCTGATCACGTTACCGGCCGCGAGTCATTATATTATTTTTGAAATCGACGTCAAAAGAAATGTAAAAGTCATATTAAACAATTTAAAAAAAGAGTACTTTAAAAAAAATCTGTTACTGTTACAATTACTTGAATTCAAGTAATTGTAACAGTTTATTCTTATACTAATTACAAAGCAAGATATAATAATAACTTACACAGATGAAACCATTAAGTTTAATATGTAACGAAAATGTGCGGGCCACAAGATCCAACACCCTGTATGCGTACCTAACACACTATCAATCACAATCTGAATGATTTTGAAGGATATTGCTAATCTATTGCTTCATAATTATGTTCGAAAAAAAATCGACTCAACGTAAATAACGCAATGAATTTTGTTGAACTGTCAAAATGAAAGACATTGCTACAGTGTGTTAGGCAATTAGATATCCCCTGTTTTTTAAAAGTTATAAAATATACGAATTATAAACCAATTAATCTGCCTAGCCTTTCCCCAACTATGTTGGGGTCGGCTTCCAGTCTAACCGGATGCAGCGGAATACCAGTATTTATGAAGGAGCGACTGCCTATCTGACCTTCACAACCTAGTAACTGGGTAATACGATACCCCTTGGTAAGACTGGTTGTCAGACATTCGGGCTTCTGACGACCCGTAACGACTGCCAAAGATCCACGAATGACAGCTGGGACCAACGGCTTAACGTGTTTTCTGAGACACAGGAGTCTCGGTATGTAAAGATAGGCACCCATCCACGGACGAACTCCGGCAAGCGTAGCTTAACCTGATGGATCGACCCGCGCGGCTGTTATTATTTAGCCACGAGCTCCTCCGAGCTATATGAACGATAAATGTGAAGTTTATAATTTATTGAACGCTAAGTTGATGACCGTTATAACTAAACCAGTATTCATCAGTCTATCAGTCGATCTGGATCAGTAAACATGGCGTATTAAATACCAATACAATTACCGCTAATGATAGTTAACAGTTCGCCTTTGTTTGTTTTAACGCTAACAGTTTAAATAAATGAATGTATAAAATAATTAATTAATCTAGTGGCTGTCAACCGGTGCCATGTGCCTTGATTCACAGATAAGGCGGGAAAGTTTTTTTTTGGTTGATAAATGTCATTAATTTAATTTTTTATTAATAGTTAATTAAAACGGTACAACACCAATTATATTAATTAACATAGAAACATTAAAAGGTACCATAATTTTTAGAAACCACTATTATTATTTTTATTATATAATTATACACATTTACATTATGTAACTTATTATACCAAATTAACTAAAAAAACGAAAACTAAAAATACCTTAATTATGTTGTATACTAAAAAAAACTAATATGAAACAATGCATACTTTCTCTCACTGACATAATTTTACTCAATTCGCCGCAAACACATCTCATTCAGGGTTGGCAGACAGAAAGGCGTTCAGCATTTATTAAGTGCGACACACACACGGGATTCGACTCTAGCGACAGATTTGGATGGTGGTTGCGCAAACAGAAGTCATCAAGTTACTTTCACCTAAACGAATACTATAGTCGGTATTCGACTGAATGCATTCTTGACACCTGCCAGTTTCTTACTAACGATTTTTTTTTTCCTCTTTGGCAACTGAGCCGATGTCGACTATTCTGCCAGCGTCATGTGGTGACGGCAATGCAGCAAGTTGAGCAGCCGAACTTTATGGGCCTTACCACAAAAACTTAAACACTTGTTCAACGCGTGTTTAATGTCAGTTTTATGTCAAACTCCATACAGAAATGTCATGTTTATAAGGTGTGTAGGCTAAACAACTGATAAACACGGTTTTGTGGTAATAAGGTATGTGTTTTGCGAATTTGATCCTTATTACTGCCAGAAATTGTCTAACTGACAGGTGTCAGGAACGCACATTCTCTTGACGCCGACGCGACTGTAATTGTTGTACAGCGCCAGCGGTCTATAAGTACACAACTTGCGTGATAAATATCATCAGATTTGCCAACAAAAAGAAACCTTTCCTTTTTGGGAATGCCATTTGGTCCTCTCAGGAATGCAGAAGAAATGTATAAATGTGGAACCAAAGGTCAATCAGGACTAGCCCTTTTGTATACTCCTGAATCCTGATACCTATGGGTAACTATGAAAAAAATTAAGCTGTAGAGAAAGAAGAGATCACCAAGATTGGGTTCCGGGCATATAAAGACCAATTCTTGTCTCTTCACACACAGTAGGACCATAAATCCCCTTTTTTTTGGGCGGAAAATTATCAAATATTTTCTCCCTTTCTGGGCGGAGCGGGAGGGCGTGTCAGACTCTTACTGACTAAAACCCACCCGTGTTACTTCAGTTGCCAGTATGTTGCCAGAGGCTACGGTATCCCTTTCGGACTTTCCCGCGACCCCGGCAGACCATAAATCCCCGCGAGATACTTCTTATTTCACTCAGACACTCGTTTACAATCCCGCACTACGTTTATCCGCTATAAACAAGCTGTAAACTTGTGACAAAACAACTGTAGTCGTTTTATTTCTCTGCCTGCCCTGTATTTTATCTGTAAGTCTGTATCTTACCTATAATTTAATCCTATAAAAAACCCGGCTTATCATAGTTGCCAGTCGCAAGATGAGGCAGGTTACGGTTTACTGAGTGCCTAGCACGAACCCGCGAATTAAACGTAACGAATTTTTTAAATGTAAAGGTATTTTTCATTGTACATACTCGTTTCGCAAAATCAACTTAGTTTGAAGACTTATCATATCTATGGGTGCTGCTAACAGTGCGTGTCGGATTTTTAAATGTTCGATTTAAAAATCGATCGAATTTACGTAACGTTTTATTTGCGCGTTCGTCGTTGGCCCACAGATCCTTTGCGGTGTAGGTACATAACTACTGTAACGTCACCCCCCAGCACCCGAATTGCGTAACACACGGCCAGTCACAATCGGAATAATTTTGAAGGATAATTCTTTCATTGTTTCATATGTTTGAAAAATGTCTCTGCTCAACAACGTAAATAACGCAGTGAATGTTGTTGAACTGTCAAAATGAAACAGATTGCGATTGATCGTGTGTTAGGCAATTAGGGTGCTAAACTACAATGAAACAAAACAACGTGCGGTTCTTTGGGCTGAATCTTCCAAAAACACAAACACAGAGATAGCAAACGTAATGATCAAGAAATATTACCCGAAAACTACGCGAGAAATCACGTCCTCAGTTTATTATAATAATAATTTATTCATTAAAGTCTCAACCTGATACACTACCATAGACCTCATTATTCCATAACATACGCCCTTGAAGTAACAAACTAAAATGAGGATAGGTTACCTATGTTCACATAATATTTATGAGATAGAAATGAGCTTCGATAAAACCATCTTTGCTTTTATAGGGCTCTTTTTTAGAGAAGCCTTGCAAACAAATATTTTATACCTAAGTGTAAGTTTTTTTTTTACTTTACGTATACGATCAATTTATTTTAAGGACTCTTGTTCACACATATTATCTTGGGAAACGGTCTTATCCGAAACCTCCATTCATGCTAAAACGTTCATAAAAATAACTTGCTATACCCGCGGCTGAGGTTGCGGGAAACCTGTTTAGAAAACTATCATTTAAGTTACTAGTTGTTTTCCAAGTCTTTACGCTCATATACTAATACTCTAACTAATATTACACATGCGAAAGTGAGTTCGTTTCTTACGCTTTCACGCTTAAAACGGCTGAACGGATTTGGATTAAATTTGGCACATGGGTCATGATCTGGATTAGGACATAGGATACTTTTAAGGCGAATTTTAACAAAACAATTTCTCACGGCGAACAATGCGGCGGCGTCGCGTCGCGCGACGAATCGCCCCAGTATGTAAGAGCCTTTATCCCGATATTCCCAAGGGATCGAGACTTATGCGGGTGAAACCACGGTGCGTAGCTAGTGTCCTCCTGGAGGGTGCAAAATTATCTTTTATGTGCATCAGGGTATTATCTAGTTAGGTCTTTTATGTCATAATGTGCTCAATTTCATTATAAGTTACCTCTCCGTAGCCGACGTAGGCGGCAATTGCAGGCGACGCCGACGTATCGCTGCGATACGACTGGGATCTATTAATTGCTATGAAATACCTACTATACCTAGCGACATGTCGGTGTCATAGAAATACATAGAAACCAGTTGCGTCGAAAGTCTGACAACCAGTCTTGCCAAGGGGTATCGTATTACCCAGTTACTGGGTTGTGGAGGTCAGATAAGCAGTCGCTCCATGTAAGATACTGGTATGCAGCTGCATCCAGTTAGACTGGAAGCCGACCCCAAAATAGTTGGGAAAAGGCTAGGCAGATGATGAGTTGGGTCGAACGTCGCCTGCAGCTGCCGCCTACGGTCGGCTACGGGATTTTACCTTTAACAAGAGAAAACCATGAAAATGTCAAGCTCTCCCATGAAATACTGTTTCTATAAAAAAGGTCTAAACTCACTAGATAAGACCTTTTGTTTTGAAATAGAGCAACGACGGTTCTATAAAATGACACACTTTGACGGTTTGTTAAAGTGTTAACATGTCCTCAAAGTGTGCCACTTTATAAAGGGGTCATTAGCAACCTATCAAAACATAGAATTCACGAATACCTTTCGGAGAATAAGGTTACAATAACAGTAGGACCTACTGATATCGTTTGATCTCCAGACAAGCGTCTAGCCGAATTAATGGGAACATTATACTGCCCCCTAACACGAGCAAAAAATGGGATGTTGAATAACTATGAGAATGTAAAGACCTTGTTTTTTTCTAATCGCACGCAATATGTGTAAAGCATTTTGTACACACACGTTTACTGGCTGTGAAAAACTACGGTGTGGTTTGTACGCCATACCGTAAAGAATCCGTGCCGTGTGCAAAGGGCCTTAATTTATATTCTAGCGCCATATTATGAAGTATTACTGCCATCATTATTCCACTTCGAAAAAAGGATGGTGCTATCGGCCTTGTATAGCTCCGTCTCACACTCACACTGGAAAAATGGTTGCATTAACACGTCATAATACGGCCCCTTCTGTAAAGTTCGGGTTTGTAGAAAAGTTGACATATTTTTGAGTTGAGTTCACATTTGCATCTCATTCGCAATCTGTCAAAAAAACCTTCAATTTACCAAAATTTTTGACAAGTTTGACAGATTGCGATTTGAATGTGAACGTTTTTTATGTAAGAGAATTGGTCCTCAGCACCCCAACGCCTAAATAAAAGCGTACTACTTATATAAAATTAAATGTCGAAAGCCCTGTTTGCCACACCGATTAGGTTGTGTGTCTGTCGTCTCAGATCGGTTAGTCAAATGATTTTGTAGGCTACACCGCAGCCACGTCGACTCGTCTGCCAGATTCATAAAGTGTAACTGTTTTGTTCTAGTGATATCTTTTATATGGAAGTAGACATAAAGACTATAATATTGTGTACGCGGTTTTAAATACCTAGATCTAGACGAGCTTGTTACAGTAGTAAAGGATGTTTTAGATTTTGAAGTTAAATTATAATTTTTATGCGTCAGTTGTTTTTTCTGTTTCTGCTTAAAACCTAATGTACACGGTGCGGTATCGGTATGCCAGAGGCAATTAAATCGCACCGTAAATTGAAACAAAAATAAAAGTTCCACCGTCTAAACAGTGTTTGGTTGCTACAAGTCATGTGTTGGTTCAATTTTATTGTGTTCCCCAGACAAGAAACCTGCATCATGTAAATACGCCGTAAGTCTTCTTTAACATAATCAACCTATAATGTTCCCACCTGGTGGGACACAGACCTCCTCTTTCTGTGAGAGAGAGTGGGCCATAATCCACCACGGGCCAGATATCACGTGTCTTCGAATTATGATTCTAGGACACGTCGGTTTTCTCACGATGTTTTCGTTCACCGCTTTGAGAGCATATTCATATTCAGAGAGCAGTGGTGATGAAATAATTTACACAAAGTAAAGTGCCTGATAGGGTTTGAACTCACAACCAACAACTCGTAAGTCGCGGACTTGCGGCCGTTACACCACTGGGCGACCACTGTTGAGTCTTCTTTAGTAACTCTTCTTAGTAAGTTTACACTCTGAATAGAAAACAATGCATTAAAAAAATTGTTTTCTTCTTTCGTCTTTACTGTTATCGTTTTATTTAATAGTCGTTCATTCAGCTGGTGCCAATTAAAGTTATGCTAAGAAAGTTTCTTAAACAACCAAAATAATAAATAGATATAAATAACAACTCTCTTTCAGTATTACGGTCAAGATATATTTCACACGAAAGGGACAGCATGTGTAAGGTCATGGCCTCCATAATGGCCTGAAAACGTCAAATTGTGTCACCTTCCGCTGTGCATGAACTATTCACACGACGACGACGTGACTTTACACACAAGAATAACAAACATTCAAACATATCTCGATATAACAGATATTTGATACACAATATCTGAATGGGTCTTCCATTCTAGAGTAACTATGGAGTGTTTTGCCCATTCTTTTTTGTACGACCTTTTGGAAGGGGCAACTAGGTAGAATTGTGGCGGCATCTACATCGCCACTACGCATCAAAGACCTGAGGTCACACAAAAATCCTGACGTCACATAAAATCCTGCATCGCGCAATTAGGGTTTACCGCGCGATGGACATAATATACACAGGGTCCAACATCAATCGTTGGGCAGTTGCCCGCCAGACACAAGACCCGTCTGGTAAGAGGATCCTCTCTTTTTTATAGAGCATGAGTGAAGTTTACACCCTGTTTCTCATACCCCTAAAGAATCAATTCAATTTTCTTGTAAATTTAGACGTTCAAAAGTACCTTTATTATGCTGTTTGAAATTTTGACTTTGACTTTGATTCAATATTGATTGTGATCACATTTGAGAAATAAAATAATGTTTAAAGGATGTACCTACCTCATCCGTTCTGCTAACTATAGACCAAACTCAGATAACTGGACTACGTGGCATTATAATAAGAACTTTTCCAAGCACTAAGTATTTCTGGTAGTTTTAGTAAACTTGCTTGAGCCTCTTCAATAAATCCACACAACTTTTAAAGCCCGCAAAACTCATAATTCAAGATATAATAAAGATATATAGGAACTGCATGTAGGAAAAACTCGTCGGTTAATGTTTTATGACGTCTCCGGGAAACGGCTCGCTTGCGCTTTTAGGGAAACATCATCTAAGCGACGATGTTTTCTTTATCGCAATTTTAAAGCTCCATAAATCTGAAAATGCTCATATTTCCGTCTCTCTATCAATCAAAAGTTTGGTGTTGGAAAAGTAAGCATACTCCAGTTAAAAGTTAGTGACCGGATCCAGAGATTATTAATTTGATAGTAGATACTGGGTTCTTCTTTTGTTCTCAGCTCAGGCTATGGTAAAATATTATTCAGCAAAGTGGTAAGTAGCAACTAAACACATAGTAGAGTTGATAGTTGTATATCCAGTCACGGTCTGCCCTTGATTTTGAACAGTTTTTCGCGGTCAATTGCGATTTCATGACAATCTGAATTTTTAGTAGTGAAATACCTAACTTCATTCTTCTGGACCCATCAAATCAATTTGAGATATTAAGTATAAAATAGTTTCAATAATAGGTAGGTAAATATTATCGCTTTCCCCGACTAGTCCGGCTACTGTCCTTAGTAATTGAATTGAATATTAATCTGTCGCTGAACAGAGCAATAATAACGTTATTTTACAATTAAATCATGAACTAGAGCTTGTTGTTGTGACATAACAGCTTTTTCCAAGAATATGAGTTTTATTGCATTATCTGACTGTGTGCAATAATTTAATATTTCAACAAGAATATAAACCAGTGCGACCAGATTTTAGGTGTCTCTAAATGCTTAAGTCTATCATAAAATAGAATAATGCCCTATAGTATGAAACCAGTTTATCTTCATTACAGTGCCAAATAATAAATGTGGCAGCTTACACTGTTTACAATATAAATACTTGATAAAAAGCATGAACACGCTTTTGAATAGCTTTTCAAACTATTTAAAAGCACACTTCAAAGTTTGCAATGTTTTAATTGCTTCACGTTTGGTGTCTTAGGAGCACGTTTTGTTTTTAAATGCCATCTTTTTTTAAACTAGGTTTGTTAATAAATAAAACAAGGGCACAGTGTGAGGAGAAATTCTTACGAAAGTTTTTTATAAAGTCACGTTTAAAGCAATAGTTCATAAAACCTTCCATTTTCTCGTGCGCTGAACATTTAACACCTTCAAAAGAAAAACTTTTATTTTTTCTTGGGAAAACTAAACCTGCGTCAAAATTGTCGACTTGAAGTCACAGTTTCGTTTCATCACTGGTTGAAGTCGAACCCTGACCCCATTGTACCATACGTTATCAAGATTCAAATCATCGATAATACGCTAGTGACCAAGGAGTAAAATATTCGTCGGGCGCGCGGCAAAATCCTCAGTCGGCATAACGACCGCGAACCGTGAGCACCATCGCGTATCACATAAAATAAACACGATAGTGTCCGAACATTAAAATGAAATAAACACTGCTTGTTGAGAAAACAAAAAAATTGTCAGTGACGTATTGTGTTCTAATTTTGATTTTACGCGCCGAACGCGATGCGGCCAGAAAATCGCGCGGCGCAGACTTGCATGATACTTTGTTGACAGTTATAAAAATAATAAATTAGTGTTAAAATAAGTGTTCATTACTAGTGCATAGTTAGTTTTGCTTAGTGTATAGTTAGGTAATATTAAGTGCTCAATTGTGTAAATAATATGGTAAGGTAAATAATGCGAGGCGAATGAGTCAACTTTCGATAAAAATTCAAAATAAGAATCAAGAACGTCGTTCAATTTATGGTTTCTCATTTGCATTTTTAGGGATAACTTTCAGCAACTAGGCAAAGGAAAGAAGCCAAACAAACAAGATCCAAATCAAATAGCTATTAAAGTGGTGGTATCGATTATTTTAATTGGCACGTTCAATGTCACTTTTACTACTGACATGTCCATCGCGTGTTGTTTATGAAGACACTAATTTCCAAGAAAGTAATACCCATAATTTAACTAACACTTTCGTCTTTTAATGTCAAATAAACTAAAATTAATAAATTAGATACATTTAGGTAATCGAATTGTTTTATGTTTGTATGTTTATGATTAGCCAGCCTGTAACAACAAAACTTACTTAATTTTAAAACAGCTTTTATTAAAAAAGTTTTTCTTCATAATTTTGAAAAGAGACACCTTTCGTTTTCTGCAATTTTTTTTTTTCAAAATTACCTATGGACTACACTTATTGCTACCTATTTATTTAGATTTTTTAATGCTCTACTTTATGGGTATTAATAGCTAAAGGACGAATAAAAGTGACCATACAGATATAGGCATATCTGTTTGGTCACTTATTTATTAATCCAGTGACTTATCTAGTCAAGATAGCAATCCTAGATCAGGAAAAATTTGTTTTTTACGGCAAAAAAACCCCACTTTTAATGTCCACTAAATTTAGGCAACGCTACTAAATGAAATGCCAAAACAAAAAAAAACACCACTAAAATGTTTCGTAAACGCTTTTCAGCGCTCAAAATATAAATTGAGAGAATATATTTCTAACACCTGTAATTGGGTGCGTGGTTTCACACACGTTATAATATCTTGCGGATCTATTTTGTTGGTTTCAGCCAAGTGGGGTCTATTCCTGTAGCGACACCGCGAATAAATTCGGAAACAAACGCACACTGACAACCACTTGGCGGCCATACTGGTTTCATTAACACGTTATATTTCCACGGACAAAAGGGATAAGGTGTTCTAATTGAATCAAATTGATGAACCTAATAATCTGTTTTTCCCGGCTAATCTCAGAAACGGCTGCATCGATTTTGACGAGACTTTCACTGGCAGATAGCTGATGTTAAAAGGAGTGAATTAAATAAGCTTACTTTATTTTATAAAAAATAATTAAGGTTAACGCGGGCGTAACCGCGGACAACAGCTTTAGGTCATTTGCATACATAGGAGTAGTCGTTTTCTTGAGTGGAGACCGCGAATCGGCAAGCGAAAAGTAGGACGCTCTCAGGCTAGGTGGAGCGGCGATCTCCGCGAGTCTGGTAACACAGAAAATACCAACATTTGCCAATCATTCTAATTCTTAAAAAAAAGAACAATGAACGCTTATAAGAATCAAAGTCAAATAATTTATTTCAAATAGGCACATAAAAGGCACTTTTGAACGTCAATGAAAAACAAAGAAATAGAATTGATTCTAGTTGCCCATTCCAAAAGGTAGCTTTCGTATGGAGAAGAATGGGCAAGAAACTCCACCGTTACTTTTTTCAAAAATGTTTTACTTGTGTACATGAATTATATAATTATATGTGAAGACGATGCACCTACAATAAGATTACTGTCCCACAAAAGGCAAAAAAAATTATAAATGGAGCAATGACAAATAAATCAGTTATGTGATAGGTACATGGTGCTCACATATTTACAAACATTGTAAAAGTATACGATATTACAAAAACGAATAACTGGCAGGTCCCCGAATCTATTCATAATAGAGTCACGCTTAACAAATCAATGAATACTAGGAACACTTTGACGGCCATTCGGCCATAGTTACAAAAACTTCCAATTTGAATGAATGACAAGGAATTCAGTACCTTTACCCACTAAATAAGTATACCTATTTTTTACAGAATATACAGGTTGATGTTTTTCTTTTCAGCTTAGTAAAATCATCTGCTTTTAGTTTATAAAAGTGGTCCTTTAGGAAAGTGACTCCGACAAACCTAACCTAAACTTTTTGTTTTGTTATTTTTGGTTCCGGTTGGACAATAACCTAACCTAACCTATCCATCAAGTAAAATATTTATAGAATAGAATATATTTATTTGCATTTAAACCTAGTACAATAATGATCTACATGTCTCGCCATGGACATACAAATATGATACATACAAATACTAGCTGATGGCCGCGGCTTCGCCCGCGTGGATGTCGTTTATTATATACTAAAATCTTCCTCGAAAACCGCTCTATCCATTGGTGAAAACAGCATGAAAATCGGTGCATTCGTTTTTGAGTTTATCGCGAACAGGACGACAGACAGACGCGGCGGAGGACTTTGTTTTATAATATGTAAGGATTTTATAGGAACCAAGTTCCATTATAATTATGCAACTAGCATCAAAAAAATGTTTAAAGTGTTTTAAATCTGAAAGTAACTAAGTATATGTAAAGATTCCATTTTAGAAGTTTATTTTTAAAAAAAACGAAAGACTACCTTCTTAATCTTGAACCCCTAAAGCCTTCATATCAAAAGGCCAGCTAAGCTTATTAAAAACGTATAATGTCATCAAATATTTTCACGTAATAAGCAACGAAACTGAAAACCTTTGTAATTTACTCAGAGATTTCAATCGGGACCCTTGACCCGCCCTGAATGACATCAACGTGGTCACAATAGCAAACAATGAAACCCTTTGTTGAATAAATATATAAAAATACAGTTTTTCTATCAAATATTCAAGATACGTTGAGGGTAACAAAGAGTGAAAATATCCATCCCACCTTTCTTTCGATATACAACGGAAGGACAAACACTCATATTGTCTTTTCCGGCTAAGTAATAACAGCCGCACGGGTCGATCCATCAGGTTAAGCTTCGCTTGCCGGGGTTGGTCAGTAGATGGGTGACCATCTTTACATACCGAGACTCCTCCGTGCCTCGGAAAGCACGTTAAGCCGTTGGTCCCAGCTGTCATTTCTAGATCTTTGACAGTTGTTACGGGACGTCAGAAGCCCGAAAGTCTGACAACCAGTTTTACCAAGGGGTATCGTATTACCCAGTTACCGGGTTGTGGAGGTCAGATAGGCAGTCGCTCCATGTAAAATACTGGTATTCAGCTGCATCTGGTTAGACTGGAAGCCGACCCCAAAATAGTTGGGAAAAGGCTAGGCAGATTGATTGATACTGAAATAACAGCTTTGTGTGAACTACTGTTTCCAACCTTCAACCAAATACGCAGGTGGCTGCAGGAGTTCACGCACGCACAAGCGGAGAACTGGTGGACCTAGACACCAGGTTGCAGGCAGTCCAGGGAGGCTATGCCATGGCTATGGATAGCAGTATAACCAGCGGTTTATTACGCCTGGATAGGAATGGTCTGCGCCTGGTGACGGGGAACATCACGGGACACGGCTCGCTGAACAAAAACTTTCACACAATAGGCATAACGGACAGTCCTCTGAGCAGGGCATGCATGGAGGCTGAGGGAACCGTCGCGTACGCGCTCTTTTAATTCACGAGCGTCACCCAGATCAGAAAAGAAACCCTCGGGTCACCTAGGTCTTTCACAGATGTTCTGAAGAGACCAGGAGATTTAATTAACTTCTGGAGGGAGGTGGGCTGGTAGGAATAACCACAAACGCCCTTCATGGCCCACGCATAATGGTCAACCTCAAGGACTGAGTGCGGAAACCAAATCCATAACATAGAACTACTGTTTCCGACTTTTCAGAAATGGCTTCTGATATTATACTCGTAATTATGCCTATCCTGTACCACAGAGTTTGTTACTGGATAGCCCATTACTAATAAGAACTTTATAATTATACTAGCGACACGCTCCTGCTTCGCACGGCTTTTTTCGACGACAAAACATCGAGATTTCTTAGTTATATGTAACTTTAATATAAATGTATTATACACATAAACCTTCCGGAATAAATTCTCTAAACGTTAGTGGAAATCCCATCAAAATCTAGCAAGTACTCGGACGAAGTCGCGGGCATATGCTAGTTATGAGATAATCTTTTAATTTCTTCTAAGGATTATATTCTAGATAATATAAACGTACGTAGAAATCCACGTAACAAAAGTTCCTTAATTAATAAAAGTAAGTAAATTCATCAATCAATACAGAACGCTAGGAATTCATTCCCTGACCATCTGGTCAGAAACTTTAGGAACGTTTGGAGTTTTTCGCCGAATAGTGAGTAGTCACACAAAAAGAGTACCTAACCCTGTTCCCGCCGCATGTTGTTGATGAATCCTCTACAGACCTTCAATGGAGCGAATACAAAACTTTTCTTCAGT
This sequence comes from Lithophane leautieri, assembly GCA_949152455.1. Taxonomy (NCBI): domain Eukaryota; kingdom Metazoa; phylum Arthropoda; class Insecta; order Lepidoptera; family Noctuidae; genus Lithophane; species Lithophane leautieri. Next base: position 3,157,110 of record OX424469.1, on the reverse strand, counting down.
AAAAGGATTCGATCTCAAACTTGGTATATAACTTTAATGGCGATCGAAATATAGTACATTACTGTCGCGGCCAGCAATAAAAGGATTGAAGGGCGATCGTGAAAATGTGGGCCGAGGCGAAGCCGAGGCATACATTCGTGAGTCCATCAGCTCCTGATTGCGGCCAAGGCTTGTATAGTACTTTTCTCAAATAATGCGCGAAGATTCAAACTGAGTAAATTAAATAAAAAATCCAGAATCAATGACGAACAACTATAATATTTAGAAAGAAAGAAAGAAAAATATGTTTATTTGTCACAGAAACACGTGCATACAAAAAGAACAGTACTTGATCATAATATATAAAACATAGAAATATGAGATGAGAACATAATAAAAAAAAAAAAAATGCGCCTTTGTGTTCATTTGTTTCTTCTTTACTTTAAACAGTTCTATTTGCAAGCCAAATCGAAATTTAAATACAATCTTTGATAAGTTACCTCCGTGGTTGTTAAAGGAATGTCTTAAGAACATTGAAGGCGACGTTAAGGAAAATAGTATATGTATGATATTTACGTTATTTATCATTTTCTCGTGTTTCGCAGTTATCCTTCAGGTATGAAAGGACCTCTTCCCGTAACTTACTAGAAGGATCACTTTCTTGAATGGACCACTTTTATAAATATCTAGCTGCGCCCCGCGGTTTTACCCGCGTAAGTCTCGATCCCGTGAAAATATCGGAATAAAAAGTATCCTATGTCCTATTCCAGGTCATGGTCTACCCATGTGCCAAATTTCAATGACTGTTTTTGCGATCATGGTCATAGCGGCACATTTTTAATAAATAAGTAGGTAACTTTATTTAGCTTAACGTCCTCGTCAAGGTTTCTACATTATCTACGTATTATAGCAAAAAAGCTAGTATTTAGATGCTTCCAACAGGATGTTGGTCATTAGGAGGCTTGATAAATTAATGGAAGCCCAACTGTAAGGCGAAAACAAGCGTGTGGCATGCGAAGCTACGGCGCCGGCGCCGATTAGATCTCACAGTTGTAAATAAGTAAGGTAGATAACAGAAATGCTTATCCTGAAGAAGGCAGCTACTTTCTGCCTTCAGGTGGCGATAATTCGTGACATCATTTGAGTTTATTCACATAGTATACGGCAGATATTTTATTTTTTGTCTTTATAACTGATGCTCGCGACTTTGCCCGCGTGGATGTCGGTTATTATATACTTAAACCTTATTCGAGAATCACTCTATACATTGGTGAAAACAGTATGAAAATCGGTGAAGTCGTTTTTGAGTTTATCGCGTACAAGACGACAGACAGACGCGGCGGAGGACTTTGTTTTATAATATGTATGGATGTGTTAAAGGGTCATCTAAAAACTAATAGACCTTGTAATGATGTGCGCTTTAAAAAAAAAAATGTGCTCCTTTTTGAACTTTCTAGTCTTTTCTCAAAGTTGGTCGCAGTAACTAAGTTTCAGGGCACCCCGACGAAAATAGTTTAGATTAGGTTAGAACTGTGACCAACAGCGCGCGAGCCGAGCGAGCGAAAGCGTCTATTCATATTTTTAAGACACCAAAATGAGAATTATTTGGGGTTCGATTAAATACATGCCATTCGTACCCTACCTATGTGTATAATATTTACAAATATCGAGACGATCAGACATAATATGAGTTTTAAAAAGTGGTTTTCGTAACTATTTTGTTTAAGTACCGAAATAATAAGACATGTAGAAAAAACGTACAATGAGAATGAAAAAAGAAGGTTAAGTACCAATTTTTTTTTTTTTTGAGTGTGTGAATTCATCAAATGTCTTCTCCCACTCTGGGCGGAGGGGAAGGGCGTGTCAGACTTTAACTGAGTAAAACCCACCCGTGTTCCTTCTGCTGCCTGTTGCCAAAGTCCCGGTATCCCTTTCGAACTTACCCGCAACCCTGGCAGGCATCGGTCCTAGCGGACCCCGCCAAGGTTAAGTACCCTAAGGTGACATTTTATAATCTAGACGTGAACTCGTGTCACCAAATTAAAAGTAAAAGCACTTAATTTTCTGTTTGATATTTAATAAACTAGGTACGTTATCAAATATCTAGAAAATGTAGTCTAAAAGCAAATATTTTAATTACTTTAGAGGCAGAGCTATTAAAAATCTTTAAAAGATTTAAAGTTCACCAACTATTTTTATAAGCGTTTTACAATTAATGACAGAAAAATAAATTAATGTCTTGTAAGACAAGACCTTTATTTTATAAGTGCTTAGGTTAACACTTTAATAACATAAGATAATTATTTAAAAAATAATGTAGGTAGTCAATGCGTTTATGAAAAAAAAAAAAAAAAAAAAAACAACCGACCTCCAAACAAAACACTTAAAAGTGAAAAATAACTTTAATTTCGGAAGTGGGTGTCTTTTGTGGAACCACCGCAAGCTTCCTATACCAAATAAAAAAAAAAAAACAAAATCGGTCCACAATATTGACGAATAATAGATGGACAAACATAAAAAAAAACATACAGACGAATATAGAACCTCGTCCTTTTTGGAAGACGGTTAATAATACCTACTTTTGGTACTAAGGTATTCATTTATATTCAGCAATTTCATAATGACTAGTGCTGAAAGCATACTTTAGTCACAAAACTCTATCGAAATAAATAAAAGAAAAGCGAAAGCGCTGAATGATTTTCGAGATGATGGTTGATAATGTATTTTTTTTTTCATTTTGCTGATCTAATTTCAGATACATAGTATATTGTCCTTCACATACTTCAAATCTGTTACCATAAATCCTTTACAAAAGTACATAATCTTACTCACTTATAAGTTAGTAATTAATTACTAATGGCCAATCCCTATAATTTATGTACCGTTATTGGTTAAAATTAAGACTCTCGTATCTTTACCAATAATGAAGCAAAGACCTCATAGCTTTTTATAGTAGACCCACCCATATGGAAGTAGCTATCACAGCTAAAATTAGCTAACGAATCTATTTATATGCCCAGTTTGGCAACAAAAAATGTTACCACTGCCTGGTAAGAAAACGATTCGTTTTTCTTTATAGGAACCGAGTAGTGGTGCCCACGGACCCGTATTAGTAAAACCACATTCTACCTTTGCCTAAACGATAATAATATTTTAGGTATGTAATGTACTTAGTGAATTAGTGATCCCTAAAGTGATTAAGCGACCTATCCTGTTAAATATAATTATGGACCCTCTTCCTTTACTAAAGTATTAAGGAGTATGTTTCATACAACGTGCCATTAATTTACAATGGTGACATTAATTTAACACACGGGTAGGGCTAGTGGCCAGTAATCATAAAAATTATAATAATGTGAAATAATTCGTAAATTGAAAAATATTTTTTTTCAAACAAAATAAATAATAAAACAATATCCAAAATTGGGCTCAGCGTAAGCTGGCTTACGTTCTGTCAGTCCGATCCTTTGACGGCATAATTTCTAAGAAATCGCGCGGCATTCCTTCAATTCTCCTACTTTATGCACATTATTCGTTTTAATTTCATTGATGCGATGTTATGATCCGTGATCCCGGCAAATGACCTCTGCGCTACAGTTCTTTAAAGAGTACAGGCTCCATTTGCCTATATCTATCTCAATTTATTTGAAGTCAGCGCAACATGTGTTCTAGTTTTATAACATTCATCGTAATATTCGACTCACATCTATCTATTTAAATCATACCTAAAATTAATATCAGAACTTACAGAAACTAATTTAGATTCAAAACTTAGTTTCTCATTGGACCGCACACGTTTCTATTCCCACTCCAACCGTTGGAATCCGAAAATGGAACCTCGGATATTTCAAGAACCATTTCATATCCGTCATGATTACAGGTGCATCGCTAATGACGATCGTGGTTAGACATCGATTGATTCAGAGAACTTGCTGATTGGCTGCGGGTTGGTCGTCATGTCACACAAACTCACGAAACAATTGAATCTATGTCTGTCAAACTTAGGTAATTTCGGATATAGTTGCGTAACTTGTCAATTGATGTTTGACAGTTTATTGTTGATAGATTTGGGACTAGTAACACTGATACAAATGGGTGTTTCGACTTTTATTCTTTGTCTTTCGGTACCTAGCCTGTCTCAAAAGTTCTAAACTAACTTATGAATCTTCACTATGATCGCAGCTAAGTTGTTAAGTTTTAAAGGAGCAGTCCTGCAATGTGTTATTGGGTTTTGCCATCTGGAATTTCTTAGCAGTTGCTCGGAGTCTGGATTTGTGTGCCCGGTTGATGGAAATAGGCTCGCCCCTGTATTATATGAGACTTGAACATAACTGACGAAATGTGGGTGTTACTATAGATATAGCTCTGCACCCTTTGGGGACTAGAGGCGTGATGTTATGATGTTTATGTCCTATTTAAAAACTAGGCATATTTTAAAAGTTCGAGAGTTCAAAGGACCTAATTGTGAACAACAAACAGCATGACTTTTATAAGAAAAACAATATGTTTTACCAAAATCTCAGAAAAGACTCTTTCCTTCGCTAGGTCCATTGCTGGTACAATCCTTACTATTATTATAAATGCGAAAGTAACTCTGTCTGTCTGTCGCGCTTTCACGTCAAAACTACTGAACCGATTTAAATTAAATTTGGTACACAGATAGTCTAGAAAGGACATAGGCTATTTTTTATCGACATACCACGCGGGCAAAGCCGCGGGCGGAAGCTAGTTATTTATATAATACCACGATTAAGTACAAATGCAATACGCCCGTCAAGTGCTGTTATACGTCCGTCATTGTCCTTCATTCACTACCGCCATCCATTGTTGTCGTCTACGTGAAAGAGAAAATACCCATGTTCAGTTGACGGCTGAACAAAGGCTGAAGCTACTCCTATACCTATTCGTTTAATTTTTCTTTGACTGTAGTTTACTGGGACACAATCTAGCAAAATGTTAGTAAGTACAAACACAGACTTTGAATTTTTTACTTTAACATAGTAGAAGATTAGTAGTGGTGGCCCAGTGGTATCGGCAGTGACTTATGCGTCCGAACCCAGCCAGGCGCTTTACTTTGTGTAAATAATTTCATCACCACCTTAAGAGCAGTGGTGATGAAGTCACCGTTTTGAGAAAAACGGTGAAAGAAAACATCGTGAGGAAACCGGTATGACCTAGAACCAAAAATTCGAGGACATTGACATCTACCAACTCGCACTGGGCCCGCGTGGTGGATTACAGCCCACTATTACGGCTATCCGCCAATTACATTAGTTATAGAAAATTTCACTCTCGCTCATCTCTCTAGACACACTGACAAAATCGTCTTTCATTCGTCCGTAAACACGTCACAGCCAGGTTAAGCGGCCAAGAGAGTGTTGAGCGCGGAGAGAGTGCTGGGACAATAATATTGGGCAGTTATGATCTTTCAGGCGAAAAAAGCTGCCGAAATGTAACAAGATGATAGTAATCAATGTGTTTCAGTAATTCAACGTTATACTTAAATATTTCCCTGACATATTCGACGAAATATCAATGGGTAGCAAACAGAACTTTACTGAAATTTTATCTCATCCTTACATATTATAAAACAAAGTCCTCCGCCGCGTCTATCTGTAGTCCTGTACGCGACTAAGTCAAAAACTACTGCACCGATTTTCATCTGTTTTCACCAATGGATAGAGTGGTTCTCGAGTAAGGTTTTAGTATATAATAACCGACATCCACGCGGGCGAAGTCGTGGGCATCAGCTAGTCTAGTTATAATTTACGCACCAAAAAAAAACACTCTTTACCTGTGGCATTATATGTAGATCACCATCATCTGAACTCTGAACGCCCACTTCAGCTGTTTTTTTGTCACAATTTCCATATTACATAATAGCCCTTAGGTCACAAACTACCAAACTAATAAGAATTATGGTCGTCCCAAATAAAATACGTTGTTTTTCTCAGAACAAGGACGATTCAAGTTATACAAGTGAGCGTTGTCTATTGCTCTCATTTCGAGAAATGTCCTTAGGTATTAGCTATGTATAACGGCGTATCAGCGAAACGGTCATTATGTATACTGACTAGCTAATGTGGATAGTTACCAGCGTTTGTAAAATAGCTGGGCGTTAAAATGAGCTTTAGGAAGAGTCTGTCACAGTGACAGGTATGTGTGACTGGAAAAATCGGTATTGTAGAGCGACCAACAACCAGCAACATCGTAAAACCCATTATTTTACAAAGATAAAGGCCGTTAATCCACCGCCACGTCAACTGGCCGCCAACGAGAACGAGATGACGGCGCTGAAGTAGCAATGCATACATTTACTATGGACGCGCGTCCACCGCACACCAGCACCTACTTCACGTTCGTTTCGAATAATCTCGTTTCTCGTTGACGTGCGATGGACAAACAGTGTTATCGTGGCGTTTCTACGGCTCTTCTCCATAGGAAACGACCAATTGAAATCGCGAACTTAGTTTCTGACGTTTCATAAGTGGCCATGTAGGTTTATGTGAGATAAAATATTTTGAGTTTTTGAATTTGACCACGCTCTACAAAGCCGATATTTTCTACAATTCTACATGCTATATTTGCGGCCTGATACAGTACATGTTTTCGTCAGATGTGTGTATTAGCAGATTATTATATACGAATTAATCTGTCTAATAAATTATGTCGAGAGCAAACACGATAACATTTTAATACATCGTGTGAGAGATGGATTTATACTCATTACCCACTTTTAAAGATTTATAATTTATGTCCTGATGACAAGCATTTTCTTGTAACGTTGCTCCACTTCGTTTGAACCTCTATCCTGGGTGCGCATACATACATTTTAGACGCCCAGCGACTCAAATTTAGAAAAAATACAAACTTCGTATGAACAAAATTACTTTTTCGTAAGGCAAAACAAAAAGTAACCGTCACCGTGCGGCAACTCTGCTTTAAAGGTTCAATTAAATTATCTAGCATAGCATAATCAGCATTGCTGCTGGACACAGGCCTCCTCTCAGTAAGAGGGAGTGAGCCGTAATCCACCACGCGGGCCCAGTGCGGGTTGATAGATGTCACATGTTTTCAAATTTTTGGTTCTAGGACATGCCTGTTTTGAGAGCAGTGGTGCAAATTAACTAATTGAAATTGGAGTGATGGATACACCTGTTTTTTTTTTTCTTTCTTTTTGGAACAGGGAAATTAGAAATTGACATCCTACTACGTCAATTTCCCGTGTTATAGGCATTTCGTTTAACTGTCAAAAGAAGACAGATGTGATTTGAATATGTGGTCAATTTAGGTTGGTAGTCAATTTACTTATCAATTAATTTCCTGGAATATAACTTATGCTATACATAAAACAGATGATCAATGGAAAAATCCTTTTACATAATTATATTACGTGGGTTTTTACAAAACTATTTACAAATCCACAAAGGTAGGTAACCGTTGCAATGCTGCACCTTTCATCAGAACTAAAAGCAGCATAAAGCCCGTTTCAAAGTCTACCATCAGACCGCAAAGTCCGGCGGAGTCTGCACAAAGCACCGAGACGTGACTGTCGTGATGGAAAAACTGTAGGAATGCAGGACACACGCGACTTTTTGTCGCATGGAAATTGTTGGTCCTGCACCCTAATTGTGTAACACAGTTTCAATCACAATTTTTTAAGGATATTGCTAACCCATTGCTTCGTATGTTCGATTTGTCTGCGCGTAGAAATTTGTCTGCTCACCATGGCTACATTAGGTTACATGTTTATCACGTTATTTATAATGCAAATAAAGTTGTAGGACTGTCAAAATGAAAGCCATTGCTACTGTTAGTGCGTTACGCAATTACCCCGCTCAAATTGACGATTTGAATTCAGGAACGGTATGTCCAATTTACTTATTTCTTTATCTGTGACAAGATCTATTTACTAAAGTTTTACAAGACTTGTTCATTATTTTTGACCAGCTGGGTCTGTATCACGTCGTAAAGCCTCGCCAGCTTTTATAGGCTCGTATACCGGTTAATTTTCAAACCGGTATGATGTACTTGACAAAAAACTTTTCATTCGGTTTCGTTCGCATATACTAACCGGTTGTTTTAAACCGATGTTTGGTATAGTATTATCTAAAGGTTTACCGGGTTAGAGCAATAAAAACCGGTTAATAATTCAGTTTTTATTCAGCGCGGCATCCTCACAAGTAGTCACAAGTTGGATCGCTTTTACCGACATGCCGCTCGTCGAATGAACCGATTAATTTAGGTTAAAATAGTTCTATAAACGTTTGCGTTCTTTAGAAAAGTTTGGAGGACAACCGTAATAAACCGGTTTATTTTGCAAACCGGTTCCGAGCCAAACGTTAGTCATTCATTCCATATCCATTCATCATATTACCAGCCCTCACACATTCCATCCATCTTCTCTATGGCCTCACTCTCAACCATCAAAATTGTCCATAAATATCCCTTCTCCAAAGAAAAACCTATCTACATTTTCTTAAAAGTCACTGCTCTATACACGCTGTGCAATACGTACGTACTTCGTACAATACGACGTTCGGATATCCTGATTGCGTACTTTAGCTACAGTATCGGCACGTATCGCGCTGTGTACGAGCAAGGGAAACTATATGACACATAAATACGACACGATAAGTGTTTTATTAGTATTATCAGAGCCATTTTGGAGGAGCTCGTGGCTAAGTAATAACAGCCGCACGGCCCGTGTATGAGTGACCATCTTCACTTATCGAGACTCCTCCGTGCCTCGGAAAGCACGTTAAGCCGTTGGTTCCGGCTGTCATTCGTGGATCTTTGACAGTCGTTACGAGTCGTCAGATGCCCGAAAGTCTGACAACCAGGCTTACCTAGGGGTATCGTATTACCCAGTTACTGGGTTGTGGAGGTCAGATAGGCAGTCGCTCCATGTAAAATACTGGTATTCAGCTGCATCCGGTAAGACTGGAAGTCGACCGCAACATGTCGAGAAAAGGATAGGCAGATTGATTGAGAGCTGTTTTACAGATATGCTAAACCAAAGTAACACTTCCAAAGTGTTACTTTGGTTTAGCATTCGTTTTTGTGGAAGTAAAAAGTTTTCAGCAATTCGTTTAATCGTTCAAAAGCGGTGTTTTTGGTACTGTTATTAACATAATTATGCACCTAAGTACATCAAACGTTATCCTTATTTCCGTAAAACCGTGTTTATCTGTTGTTTACCCTAACCACCTTTTAAACATGACATTTCTGCATAGAGTTTGACATAAACCTGACTTTAAAAACGCGTTGAAAAAGTGTCCAAGTTTTTGTGGTAAGGACCTTCACAGCACTATTTTCAAAATATCTGTAAAAATTTCTCATCTTGAACTGTAGAAGACCTTCCGAGATCTTTTTCTACAAAAAAAAAACTTATATTTTTTAGGGCATGTGACTTATGGTCAACCTTTTTTACAAGGATAAATAAACATAAATAACGTTTACGACAGCGGACAGTGATATGAGTTGATTATGATTGATGAAGATGACTCCTGAGGTCCTGAAAGATTGCCTACACTTGCAATTAGGACCCGATTATGGCCCATGCTTCACTGCCTTTGACGTTTATATGGTCGCTTAGAATTTATCCATTTCAGTCGACAAAAATTTGTACCTGCCTACCATAGATAATAGAAATGAAAAACGACAGGAATGTCTCATTTTTACCCGACTACGGCGAAGAAAAAAGGAGGGTTATGATTTTGACCGGTATGTATGTATGTATGCATGTATGTATGTATGTATGTAGGTATGTATGTAAGTATGTTCATCTGTTCCCTCCTATCTACTAAACCACTCATCGCAATTTGACAAATGAGCTATCGTTGGAAGCGTCTTGATCGTCCGCTGGTTACAGGCTATGTGACGTCACATTAAATGGCGCCCTCTAGCGGACATAAAGTAAGGAACTAAACAAAAAAAATTGTTTAATCGTTCCATGTTGGGTATCAAATGAAAGGGCTTAATGAACACATTTCAAAAATATGTATTATAAACCCAAAAGAATTAAAAAATAAAAAGTAATAAAAACTAAAACCCAACTGCGACTAAAAAGGTATAAACAAGACACCACAGACAGACAAATAAAAAATCCGGAGTCACACGTAATCTGTTTGATTTATGCCCTAACACGTGTGACTCCGGATTTTTAATTTGTCTGTCTGTGGTGTCTTGTTTATACCTTTTTAGTCGTAGTTTTTATTAAATTTTTTTTTTTCTTTCTTTGAGGGCGGACCATACGTCTTACTTTATTTGCAAGAACTGAAACCCTGTTTTTCCATATGTACAAAGTTGAGCCTGAAATCATCCTTTGATCGGAATTCATTCTCAAAAACTAAATCTTGCTTTAATCACAACTCAATCTGCGTAGCCTTATCTTAACTATGTATGTAGTCTCTAGTCTAACCAGATATATCTGAATACCAGTATTTTACATGGAACGACTGCCTATCTGACCTCCAAAACCAAGTTACTGGGTAACACACGGTACCCCTTGGTAAGACTGGATGTCAGACTTTTGGGCTTCTGACTACCCGTAACGACTGTCAAAGATCTACGAATAACAGCCGGGACGTGCTTTCCGAGGCACAGAGTGGTCTCGATATTTAATGGATGATGACGCATCCACGAACCGAACGCAGCAAGCGTAGCTCGAGCTTCGGCCGACCCGTGCGGTTGTTATCATTTAGCCACGATTCACCACTCTTGCCAAAATATTAGTGATAACACTTTAAAGATATTACCTAGTTCAACATGTTACTTACCTAATAATTACATAATGTAATGGTTGTGTGTGGACACTAACTAGGTTAAGCAGTTACAACCGGAGCCAAATCACTGCTGAAACTACATTTGGCATAAGATGTTACACGAAAAGTAGATAAAATTGCACTTTCTAGTGGCAGGTTACCAGAAACGTTATTGCTTATACACGATAGGTATATCATAACTTCTAGCCTTGATTGAAAAATGTCCAGTCCACCTAAGTATTAATGTATTGAGGTACTTACGGAATCGTAAAAGTTTATAATTGTTAGGCAATATAATTGAAAGGCAAAAGTTTGTAATTGTTAGGCAACTGAGTAACTTAAAAGGCCTACCCTACCTCAAATTTTATCTCGCTCGCACCATACTACTCGCGGCCTGAGTGAGAGCGAGACGGAGTGGGGTTCTGGCGGCTCTCAAGCCTCGAATAGTTTAGGAAATTGCTTTTTACGGTGAAAATAAAAGGTAATAAAAAATTTAAAAAACATAAGTCCTGCTTATAGTTAGTTCAGTTATTATGCAGTTTTATAATCTAATTTGAAGTATTTTTAATATCAGCGGTTAATAGTTCGGTTTTAAGGTAACTTTGGAAACTTTTTCTATCGAGAAAATTTTATGAAATCGTGTTTTCGCCAAACATAGGACCTAGCATCAATCCGCAACTTTGACATATATTTATTTCAAAATGAATGCTGCAGTATTTTCGGCATAACGGAGGATCATGCTAAGCAATTTGAAGTAGGGAAGGGCCTAAATGCATTCCCCCACTTACAGTCCGGCCGTCGAGAGAATGCATTCGTGACACCTGTTAGTTGGACAATTTCTAGTAGTAATAAGGACCAAATTCGCAAAACAGGTATTCATTAGTATGAAACTGTACTTTTAAATGGGGCAATGCACGTCACTCTCACATATCGTAATTCGTATTTTAAAATCCTCTTGTCTTCATCTCAAAATAGCTCCTGCTGCACATGTTGTAATTAAAGATTGGCCAGCGACAAAGGTTTTAAAATTGCCAAATTATCGTCACTTGAAGGAATACCTACTTCTTTCATACGTTCGTTAGAAAATAGTACGATTATAATTATATATAGCTAGCTGCGCCCCGTAGTTTCACCAGCATAAGTCTCGATCCTGTAAGAATATCGGGATAAAAAGTATCCTATGTCCTAATCCAGTTCATGGTCTACCCATGTGCCAAATTTCATTCAAATCCGTTCAGCCATTTAAGCGTGAAAGAGTAACAAACAAACAAACTCACTTCGCATTTATAATATTATTAGTTGCCGTCCGCAGCTTCGCCCGCGCGGTATGTCGATAAAAAGTAGCCTATGTCCTTCCCCAGGATGCCATCTATCTCCATGCCAAATTTTGTCGAAATCCGTTCAGTGGTTTAGGCGTGATAAGGTAACAGACAGACAGAGTTACTTTCGAATTTATAATATTAGTATGGATTCGTTAGGATTTGGTACTACCCAAACAAGTTCGTCAAATACAATCAGCTACAATACAGCAGTTTTAAGTCATCATAGTCTTCCAAAACTAACATTTCAAAACGTCAGTTCTTCAACTAGTAATGGGGTTGTTATTGTAAACACGCCGAAGGACGGAGTCGAGCTATCCGTTACAAATGGCGCCTCTCTTAGGAAAACAACCAGATTTACATAAGTACCTTTGTAATGAATTCCTTCACTATTACACAAAATCAAGCTTGTATTCCCTGGAGGGTGGACAGAGGTGTTGTGTTCTTAAAAGCCGGTTAAGGATGGTATTAAGTAATTACTAACTACTTAATACTATTTTACAGCTAATTACTTCTCAATAAGGTTCCATAAAATGGAAGACAAAAGTGTTTAAGAGGGATGCGTTAAGGAAGCCCGCGAAATTAAAATTTTCTTACGTTTTTTCAATTTGCAGGTCAGTATCAGGTTGTATGTTGATCTAAATATGATTTGCGGCCGTAACAAATATAGATTTACAGAATTATAAACATTAGAATCAGTAATACAACTCTTCAAAGTGCCAAATGTCATGATTTCATGAAATAGTCATTCGATGCACTTGTAGTATATAATAACCGACATCCACGCGGGTGAACTCGCGGGCATCAGCTAGCAAAAAATAATTAAAAGTTAAAAACAAATAAAATTCTTCGATTTATATAGTTGAACACAATGTAGATCTTGTTGCGTTAGTACGGGAGCAATTATTGATGTCATAAGTCATTATGTGACATTAATAATGGTAATAATGTCACATAATGACTTATGACTACATTACTTTTGTAGCGAGACAAGGACGCGTCAATGGGTAAACCCTAGGCGTCCGTGTCTCGCTACAAAACGAACCGCTAGCAACACCCGTCGCCCGCGACTGTGGAAAATAGGCCTAACAGAAAATATGAAAGAAAAATGGTTAGGTAGTTATTAAGTTCTCGTCAAGATTACTTTGTGTGAGCTCGTACCGATGATTACGGTCACCATGGCGACGCTTTGGGAAGTTGATTTATGACGATACAGATTGTGAGTAGCGTTAAGGGACTTTTCTTGAGAAAAGGGTTGTGTCGAGCATCTAATGGATGTATCAACATCATAAAGAATGGATTTTTGTAAATACTTTTTTGGGCCTCTTACTTAATTTATATTAACAGAGAAAAAGTGATACATAACCTCGTAGTAGTATCCAGGATGTTAAAGAAATTGCGTGCCATAGTTTAGGTGTAGGTTCAGTATCGATAAAAGAACCCAGGAAAAATAAAACAAAAACCAAAAAAAAATAAAAAAAATAAAACCTTTTTTTTTAGATCAACCTAAACTCAAACTCAAACTCAAACTCAAACCATTTATTTCAATTAAACCATTTACAGGCACTTTTGAATTGTCAAAGAGTCGATCAGTTAGTCAAAAAGTTGAAGCTAGTTGCCCATTCAAATTCGTAGATCTCTATGGAGAAGAACGGGCAAGAAACTCCAAGGACACTCTTTTAAAAATGTATATAGATATTACAAAATCCTGGGTACAGTATTCTTCGTGCTTCTATATGTGAGAACAATGTCAAACGAAAAATAATCAAAAAGAATTCAAAATATAAGATTAAAAATAAGCCCTGGCAGATAAGAGATGACCAGTCTCAACTGACGGCGCCCGTTCACGAACATGACACGTGGATCAGCACCATCCAGCTCAACCATTTTGTAGGGAACCGAATGATCCAACACACGCGCCACCATCAGCGAGACATTTAAGTGAGTATGACATACTCTCATCTGCCAGGCTCTTTCAAGTCAACATACAACGTGATACCATATGAAACGGCCCCATGGTACTCACATTTACAAAATTGAAAAAGTGCTTCTAAATTATACAAAACTAATTTAGTACCTACTAACTTAAAATAGCAATCGTTTAGTATTAAAATTATTTTATTTGTTTAAATGCGCGCAACAAGTGAAGGACAAAATGACAACGCGTTCGATAGTAGGTACTTAAGCATCTTAAAGCATTTAAACAAATAAAATAATTTTAATTCTAAACTATTGCTATTTTAAGTTAGTAGGTACTAAATTAGGTTGATCTTGCAAAAGGTATTTTTTTTTTTGTGTTCATTTATCGATACTGAACCTACCCCTAAAGCTATGGCACGCAATTTCTGTAACATCCTGTATATACATACAAAATACAGCGACTTATTTCGCCTGTAATCTCCGAAGGGTTAGCAGAGTTTTACCTACAGTACCTAATAAGTAAATCCACATTTCACCAATTATATTTCAAGTCCCATGTAATAATTTAATTATATACAATATATGAACCTTTTTAAATATTCATTTCCCTGAAACAGTTGATGCAAGTAAGAAACAGATAATTAAAAAATATCACACGACTCAAGAACTATTCTCGAACTTATAAACCACAAAATTAATAATTAATTAATTAAACACAACACGAAACACAAGATATACAACACGAGAAAAATAAAACAAAAACCTATCATCAATGTTGTCATTATTAAAGCAAAGACAAGTCCCGACAAGGTTGAACGCATGGTGACCGTAACCGTGGTATTTGGCGGCAGATCAAAGGGAACCTTGACAAATAGTGGCAACCTTCTGTCGTGTAGGGGAACGCAGAATGGTTAAGTATTAAAACCGCACCTTTGCCGGCCTGCTTTATGTTGCCGAGCCTTTGTTTTTCATTAATTAGGGAAATTATATCGTGTTTCAGGCCTGAGATTCAAAGAGCAGATTTTAGATGCCTTTTTAATTTTGGTTTACAAAGGAAAACCTGGAAAACACTAACGACTAGAGGGAGTTTCGATATCGTCATCTGCCTAGCCTTTTCCCAACTATGTTGGGGTCGGCTTCCAGTCTAACCGGATGCAGCTGAATACCAGTATTTTACATGAAGCGACTACCTATCTGACCTCCACAGCCCTGGTTGTCAGGCTGGTTGTCAGACTTTTGCGCTTCTGACGACCCGTAACGAATGTCAAATATCCACAAATGGAAGCCGGGACCAACGGCTTAACGTGCTTTCCGAGGCACGGAGGAGTCTCGGTATGTAAATATGGTCACCCATCCACAGACCAACCCCGGCAAGCGTAGCTTAATCTGATGGATCGACCCGTGCGGCTGTTATTACTTAGCCACGAGCTCCTCCATTTCCATATACAGGTGCCATGTTATGAAGTATTAATGCCACCATTTTTCCAGTGTGGGAGAGAGACAGAGCTAGACAAGGCCGCTAGCACCATCCCGTTTTCGCAGTGGAATAATGATGGCATTAATACTTCATAATACTACCTCAGGGTCAAAATAGATTAGCTAGAGAAACTGCAGACGTGACGGGTATCGATATACCTTTAGACGTGCACGAAATCTATTTTTAACCGACTTCCAAAAAGGAGGTTCTATTTTCGTCTGTATGTATTTTTGTTTTGTGTATGTTCATCGATATTTTCGCCAATTGTGAACCGATTTAAAAAAATCTTTTTTTGTTCGCAAGGGTTATACCTACTCCCGAGGTGTTCCCATATTTTTTTTATTAACTTTGCTTGCGTAGTTTTTGAGTTAGCTTAAATATTACGTATTTTTCCCATTTAGTATATCTGGACGATGTTCTATGTGACTCCGTCACTGTTTTTTACATAGCAGGCAGGCTACCACTAGGTAAGGTCGGGCGGGGCTATTTCGACTGTGACTGAGAATAATTCAAAAACTTATGTATCAATTCAGTAGAATTATTCTCATTAGTTGGAATTAACCCACAGTCGAAATAGCCCCGCCCGACTTTATTTGAATTAGTGTGGGGTGGGTAACACAACTAAAAAGTGAAAAATAAAAACTTTTTACAAAAAAAAAACAACTTTTTGTTTTTTGTAAAAAGATTTTTGAAATGAAGCAAACTTTTGAACTTGACTGAAATTCTGGAGTGACTTAAGAGCACGATATTCCAAGACGAACTGTTAGAGGAAACCTTCATGTCACGTGGCTTGATATAATACACTCAAAGTATTTAATTCAATGAAACCAATTACAGGCACTTTTGAATTGCCTAAGCGTCGGTCAGTCAGAAAGATGAAGCTAGTTGCCCATTCGAAAGCTTAGTACGTACCTATGGAGAATAATGGGCAAGAAACTTCTACGATTTTATACGATTACGAACGATAATTATTTTGTACGTATATTTTTTCTGCGGCTTCGTACAATTTCGTTTTTCTAAATAAGAAAAAATATTATTAATCGAAAAAGTCCATGGCCAAGGTTTAAGGGTGCTCTGAATTTAATTTGTTTTCGTAACTTTGACAAAAATATTGATTTATTTTATGTCTACTTATTTATATTTTTCAAACAAGCACTTACCGAAGTAATTAGTTGCTAAGCTTAGCTTAGGTAGTTGTTTCAAAACTTTCAGAATAAAGTGTAAGTAGGTGATGAGTACCTACCAAAATATAACTTGCATTTTCCAAGAAAATCTCGACGGTACAAACATACACTTTCTTTGATTACACCTGCAATCACAAAGTAATACATATTTATAAATAACATCTGTTCTCTCCGTTCAACTAAGTTTGATTGAAAATTATTTTGAAGTAGCACCAGCAGTAGCACCCTCATTGCGTACCACACTATAAATCACAATCTGAATGATTTTGAAGGATATTGCTAATCCATTGCTTCATAAGTTCGAAAAATTTGTCTGCTCAACAAACGTAAATAACGCAATGAATGTTGTTGAATTGTCAAAATGAATCCCACTGCTACTGTAACTGTGTTATGCAATTATTTGGCTGAGAATTCCAGTATTTTTTTGTCTATCTATAATATAAAGTAAAATCGCTTTTCGTGTATGTCGCATGACCGCGTTGTTCTTGTAAACTCCGCAACGGATTTTGATACGGTTTTTACCATCATTTGGAAAATTTATTCCGGAAGGTTTATCCGAATATATACATTAATATTAAACATACATATAATAGAAAAAAAAACATGTTTTGTGAAGTCGTAAAAACCGTGCGAAACAGTGGCGGGTCACTAGTTTATTTTTATTCCGTGAGCGTTTTCTCCGAGTCTTTGAGAAAAAGTGATGTTGATTGTTGCCGACATGGCGATCAATCAACTTCAATAAAAATAAGAAGACAGTATTGTAGTAAGACAGGTTATGTTCGGAAATTGTTATTATATTTCACGTCTTTATTGCGTTTATTTACTACTAGCTTTACGCACGCGAAATATCGAGGGTTTTTTTTTTTGTTTTTTTTTTTTTCATATTTTATCAAAAAATATTTGGCTGAGGCGTGAAAATTGATTCGCTGTTACAATGTAAAATAGGTTTCATTCGAGTGAAAGACACTAAGTACAAGGTTAGTAAAGGTGTAAAAAGAACTTCACAGGTCTGTTTGCGATGGGCAAACTTATATTATTCAGAATGATAATGATAATTATGAATCTAATTACCGTTAGCAGAAGTTTCTGAAAATTCTTTTCTTTTTGCCAAAATAGAACACGATTTCTAGTTAGGATGAAATCATTTTGTTGCTTTTCGATTCCGATTTTCTTTCGTTTCGGTGTCGTTCTTGATGAAACAAAAGAAACCTAAAAAGAATATTATACTTAGTAGACAGTCTTGTCAAATCTTTAATTATCTTCAATGTAGGTCGTTTTCATTCTAATGAATACCTACATTGTAAAAATAAAATGTCAACGTCAAAGTCAAGGTCAAATAATTTATTTCAAATAGGCACATAAAAGGCACTTTTGAACGTCAAAAACAAAAAAATAGAACTGATAGATAAATAGAACTGTTATATAAATTAGAAATGTTTTTTTTAAAATAAATATAATATATTTAAAGATAATTTTATCTCCTCAATATTTTCAATATTATGCTCTTATTTATAATAACTGTAAACCTAAAACGTATACGACTAACATTTCGCCAAGAATTGGTTATTTCCAAGTCGTATATTAAATTGTTTTGACGCGTAACCTTAAACATTGAAAGAAATATTGTATTTTCACGAAATCTTTTTACATTTCACAGTTGGTCAATTAAGAATTGACGTCACGCACGAAAACTGCCGATTCGAAAACGAAAATAACAATGTCAAATGCAAAAATAACAATAATACGGCAGCAGCAGGGTTATAAGCGGAGCGCTGAAATCCGTTCTTCAGTATTATATTGTCATGAAATGAGCACAAAATACGTTTTATAAATTCATCAGTGATGTTTATTTGTACGCTGTATTTCTTAAAATTGAAATGGGTCAGGGAAGATTGATGTCTGCTTGAATCGTAATGTCTTTTTGTGTGACTTGTGTTTGAATATAATAAGCGACATTTATAAATACCGGCCTGCAACTGTCCCACTGCAGAGAAAATGCCTCGGCACTTTTCCGCTGTTTATGGGCGATTTCTGACTATAGTCACAAGATTTTTGTACAATGTTTTAATTGGAAAGCATATTGATGAAATATTAATTAGCACTAGGAAGTGGTGAAAGGTGGGCGTTTTGGGGGACTGTCTTATGTAATTTTGACGTTCGAAAAGTGCTGATTCTCAGCCTAGTTTGAATAAATGACTTTTGATTTTGATTTTTTGATTTTGATTAAATAGTTTATATTTTATATTTTATTAACTGGCTGCACCCCGCGTTTAAACCCCTGTAAATCGCGATATCGATAGAATATCGGGATAAAAAGTATTCTATGTCCTATGATCTACCCATGTGCCAAATTTCATCTAAATCCATTCAGCCGGTTTAGCGTGAAAGCGTAACAAACAAATAAACTTACTTTCGCATTTAATAATATTAGTTGGGATTAGGATGACGAAGTCATCAAGAAAATCTTTTTTATCCATTTATAATGGTACTTATGAAATCCTCAAAGTTATTACGGGCTAAGTTATATTACAACGACTAAACAGATATCTCCCGTTGCGTGAAATTGATATTGCTCGCGGTTTCATTTTATGCCAGTTATGCGGACAGTGACCCATTGTCCTACGTGGGCAATAAACGAGGATAAACGACGCGATGCGATGCGATAATGTTAATGGAACATTTCCCGGGTTGTTTTTCTATCCACACACAGTTTACATGGTGATAGAGCTCGTCGTAAAGTGTTTTTATGACAATTTTCTCGTGCCTACTCGTGAATATGTAGGTAAATTTTCCCGTTCTCGTGAATAGGTAAGTCAATTATCCCGTACTCGTGAATATGTCTATTTTCCCGTGCTCGTGAATATGACAATCAGTCATAAGTATAAATATCTACACGAAGTTCATATTACATGACTAAATACAATCTTCTCGTTGCTATACCTATTGTCAATGGCTTTAGCATCGTACGTCCACCTCTCGTATTAAAAGCAGTGACTCAAACGATTCAAGTATTATAATTTCATGGAGTTACAAAAGTCAAATTACGATAGCTACGCATGTTTCAAACGAATAAAGTCGTGGCCGTGGCCACGGCCATGACCCCTGGCTAATGGCCTTGCTATACTTCACATGGCCCGAAGTGGGCCCTACGGTAATGGCCATGGGCTATGGGAATCACTTAAAGGGAGGGATACTAATTCTTTAGTGTGTTTGGACTGACTATTTGATATTTTACCTCAACCTGACTAAACTTTTACCTGGAGAATAAATAATAAATAATTTATTTTCCAGAAGTAAAATTACATAGTAGTTATGCGCAGCATTTACAGTTTAAATTTGATCATTGACCCCCATGCTAGGTGGAACCTGTGTTACAGGGGTCATAATGGCATGATGGTGTTTCATTGGTTCTCAGATACTTATCTGTATAATTTCAATATGGTTAATGTGGTTTAGTCCACGTTCAAGCCCCTTCAATCTTTACCCCCGACCATGTTGAACCCCTAAATGTTGTCCATGGAGTCCATCCTAATTTTAGATATCCATGGAGTTTCTTGACCGTTCTTCCCCATAGGAACCAACTACGCTTGGGAATGGGCAACTAGCTTCACATTTCTGAGTGACCTACTCCTTGACAATTCAAAAATGCTTATAAATGGTTAAATTGAAATAAATACTTTGAGTGAGTTTCAGTTTGAGTTCATTCTGAAATCGATATACGATGATACGTGAGTTGATATACCCCTTGCATAAATTATTATAACTTTAAAATATTCGCAGATTTTTATAAGATGAAATGATAAAAATGATGTTTTCATTTCTCTACATAATTATAATATACAATATCTCTGGAAGCTTTTAGAATTAATGGGTTAATACTATGGGTGGGCATTCACATTATGACATATTTAATGTGAATATCGTAGTTATTTGCGACGGAAAGCGACGGTCATTTACCTCGATAAGCTGCTCGATGCATCCTGTTTGTACCGAACTCATCCGTGAACAGTAAATAACTGAATCTTCAAGGAAACGATTGTTACCTACCTTGCTATTATTTGAAAACATTGAAATAATATAAAATACATATTCTTAGATCTGTGAGTAAAACTCATGATGTGTGCTATATTTCCAGTGTTGCGATATGAAGGATGTATCATTGGACCTAGCACTAAAAGTGGGCATAAAAGTTACTATTCTATTTCTTTATGTCGTCTTTCATGTAACGACAAGACATTACATACATGAATATTCATAAATTGAATGATGGATTAATTGCCTAATACAATTTCTTTATTCTCATAAAAACAAACAATAAATCGTTGAAGGTTAGGGTTGAGTTCCTAATAGTGAGTGAGTGTAATAGTGAGTGTGAAGCGTTTTCCCAAAACTTTGAAGGTTATATCAAAACCATGTAAAGAAAATTACAGTTACTATATGTTTACGTAAGCCTGTAGTCAACATAATAAACAATAAGGGGGCTCTCTCCCTATTTTGTTTTCGCAATAAAATCGTACAGAGTTGTGAGCCAATTCTCAGCCATAGGCATAAACAGCTTAGCTTAGACAAACTGTCGCCAGGACATAGGCACTCTTTGAATATTTCTACAAAGGACATGAAATTAAGTCACCAGTCGCTAATATTTCTAATCAAACTTCCTTTTTGTTTGATTCCTCCAATTTTTTTTTTTTTTAAATGCCTTTTTTTTTTTAAACTACGTCCGTTAAAAGACTGACCCGCAATTGCAGTAAACCGGGAAATGTAGAAAGAAGGAAGGGAGGTCTTTTCCCTTGCCGTGGGTTAACATAGGTTTAAAATTAAAAAATAAAAGTACAACAATTATATCTAGGTACCTACTCTGTGTACACCAATTCCTACATTTCTGTCGGAATGTTAAAACATAAATCAAATATCATCATCATCTGCCTAGCCTTTTCCCAACTATGTTGGGGTCGGCTTCCAGTCTAACCGGATGCAGCTGAATACCAGTATTTTACATGAAGCGAATGCCTATCTGACCTCCACAACCCAGTATCTGGGTAGTACGATACCCCTTGGTAAGACTGGTTGTCAGACTTTCGGGCTTCTGACGACCCGTAACGACTGTCAAAGATCCACAAATGACAGCCGGGACCAACGGCTTAACGTGCTTTCCGAGGCACGGAGGAGTCTCGGTATGTAAAGATGGTCACCCATCCACGGACCAACCCCGGCAAGCGTAGCTTAACCTGATGGATCGACCCGTGCGGCTGTTATTACGTAGCCACGAGCTCCTCATAAAACATAAATCAAATATGAAACCTTGAAAATCAATACCAAATAGTGTTTTCAAAGTTCCAAACAATATTATGAATGTTAATCCACTCGTCGGCACTAGGATGACTAGAATTTAGGGTGCGTTTTCACTGTGATTTCTACTGAAGCGAAGACGAGTGTACAGGAGACATACAAGAATCGACCAATCACAGGCGAGGCGAGATACGCGATGTGGATTTTGACCAATGGGATTAGTCGATTCCTGCACGTCACCTCTCCGCTGTTTCCGTGGAAACAAACCTTTAGGCAATAAAGACGACCAGACGTCTTGGCTTCCTCCACGTCTCGTAAAACATTCGTCCTTGACACAAAGTAGGCACAATCTCCTAATTCTAGTTTATAGTTTAGGAGTATGAGGAACAGGGTGTAAAGTTCATTCATCCACCATAGAAAAGGGAGGATCCTCCGACCAGACGGGTGTTGTGTCTGGCGGGCAACTGCCCAATGATTGATATTGGATTTTTGTATATATGTTCACTGCACGGTAAACTCTAATTGCGCGATGCAGGATTTTTGTGACGTCAGGATTTTTGTGTGACGTCAGGTCTTTGATGCGTAGTTTGAATGTGGCGATGTAGGTACCGCCACATCACTCCCCTCCGGAGACCGAAGGTCGATAGTGGGCTGAGTCTTGTATCTTGCGATGCTTGCCAGTGCCAGTTGTGGTTCCAGTGAGTCGGAACCGGGTGCCGCATTGTTCGCAGTGGGTCGGAACTGTTTGCGGCGATTGTGGTGATTGAGTTGATTGAGTTGATTCCCCAGTGGGTCGGGGTGATGAGGATGCGGGTGATGACCAGGAATGCGCGTTCGCTGCATGCTGGTGGTCAGGATACCCGCTGACGCCTCGGGTGTTGGCTTGGCTGTGTGACTCGCCTCACTGAAAGCTTGCGGGAGTGATGATGATGACGTCACGCTGGAGTAGTTGCACGAAGGCTGCGTTGACGTTCATATTCGGGGTCACCAATTTAGGAGTATGAGGAACAGGGTGTAAAGTTCATTCATCCACCATAGAAAAGGGAGGATCCTCCGACCAGACGGGTGTTGTGTCTGGCGGGCAACTGCCCAATGATTGATATTGGATTTTTGTATATATGTTCACTGCACGGTAAACTCTAATTGCGCGATGCAGGATTTTTGTGACGTCAGGATTTTTGTGTGACGTCAGGTCTTTGATGCGTAGTTTGAATGTGGCGATGTAGGTACCGCCACAATAGGTTCCTATCTGCGACAGACTGGTCTTTGGGTCTTATGATGACGTATGTATTTGGCTTTCGTTTTACGTAAGTTATATCAAATACTTGTTGTAATATTTCCTTGTAACGTTTCAGTTAAGTACTTTAACGATTTATGTGCTGTCATATTTACACATGACACGTAAAATAAACAAAGTTAGGTACTACTGACCGTATTTCTATTTCTAATCAATCATTCACATAATTATCTTCATAATTTTGTTTGATAAATCAATCAAGGCGACAGTTAGTCCAGTTTATTTTGACATTAATTCAATTTATAATCATCGTTTACGATTTTATGAGTTTTATCGCTCAAATGTTTTATGTTTATCTGAAACTCAATCAGCGTACTCAGCTATTGTTAGATCCAGCTAGTTAGTTAGTAGATACAACTAAACTACTTAATGCTAGAGTAAAGACTTTTGTTAAAATCCTATGTTTAAAAATTCATTGTCACCTTACCGATGACACACGTGGGCAATAAAACATGGCCGCCAAAATACCGCCAATCTGAACTACACTACAAGTGCAGAAATACGTTTCAGTTGTTCAATGAGTTAAATATTCATTTAGTTAGTGTTGGGAAAGTATTTTTTGAATGAGTTCAAACATTTTCCCTTGGACCATTATATAAGAAAATACCGTTAATTGGACGTAGTTCCTGAAAAACGTTCCAACTCACTAACTTGACATTTTGAGATAATTGCGATTAAAGTTCAATCTCGTATTACTTAATGAAATTTTTTTTTTTTTCTACTGATACTTTTTTGTGCTATAGATGACATGATCGAGTTTTAATGTGACCCTATTTTAGACTTCTAATGTTAATGCTTTTCTCAATATTCATAAAAATATTGCTGTGGAACGTTTTTGGTTTATTGCAATATTCATGGTACATTTAAAATTTTAATTTGCGCAAAACGTTCCAAACGACATGTACGACAAAGAAAATAATAATAAAACAAGATTAAATAGAAAAAAAAGTATATTTTTTAATGAAAAATTTTACGATATACGTTCTTCTTCGAATTCGAAGTCTTGTTCACCAGCAAATCCTTCAATAAAATCGGGACCTTCTATACCCTGCAGGTTTTTATAAAAGGACGGGCAATCCTCAGGAATTAGACTAAACATTGACTTTAGGTCATCTAATTTAGCCTGGGTAATGGGTTTTCCGTCTGGCCAAAGAGGAATAAGGAGTTCTGAGCATAAAGGAAGCACGCTTCCTTTAAATTTTCGCCCTATATATAACTCTTGATATTCCTCATTATTATCTGAACTCATGAAGACAGAGTGTACATTATCCTTTCTTATTTGGATATGTTTGGTCTTTAGCCAATTAACTTTAACCTTATTAATGAACATCTTTCGATTTGTTATATTTTTTTCTAATTTCTCAGTGCTCACGAAGTCTTCTTTTTCCATCTTTATAGGTACAAGAGGGGTCTTTTTTGTGCAAGTCTTTATCACATTCACGTAATCTTCAGCAGTGTATAGTCTCTGAAATTTTTTTAAATGACTTTCAATTTTACCAAAGTCAGTGTCATTTGGCAAAAATGTATGTCCACTTTCTAGGAAATTTAAATCTATAACCTTTAAGGTAGGATGGCTGGATAAAATCACTTTAAGAATGAGGACCATTTTTATGTTCCGATTTTGGCCCCCGCAACTGTCGCTCCACAATGATAGATATTCAACATTAGGACGCATTACTTGGTTTATAAATTTTTTCAAACAGGAACCAACTTCTTGGGCACCTCTGCCAGCTTGACCCTCAACCCAAACAAAACAATATCCTTTATTTGTAGAAGACACATGAACGCCGCAGTTATAAAACCAGAGTTGTCTTTTATAAAATACCACGTTTGTTGGAATACGTGGTAAAGGCAACGTCTTCTCCATGTCAAATGTTAAACACTCAAATGTCTCATCTACTTTTGCCCTTTCAATCTGGCAATTCATTTGACTTCGTAAGGACTCGGCTAATTTTAAATGCTTTTCTTTTTCGGAAATCAATTGGTTTCTGTCTTCTATTGACAAATCGTTCGGGACTTTTAGTTTTGCTGCAAATGTGTCACATCTATTGCACGTGTCTTTTTTAAGACTTTTGAACCTTAAGTTAAATTCTTTCAGGAAAATCTTTCTGAAAATGGCTAATGATACATATTTTTTGCTGTCGTTGCCATGAATGAGTCTAAATTCGTCAACATATAAATCATATATCTTTTGCATAGTCAATCCTGGTTGCAAATATAGTGCATCACCAATTTGAGATCTTCTATAGTGGGACTCATATTTTGGTAAGTTATTTATAATATTACAAACAAAATCTATTTGTTCTTGCGCAGTTTTATTCCACCCACCAGATGAAAATCCTCTACAATCCCGTAAGTTATCACCATTGCGTTGTTTTTTTAAACTAATTGTGATTTTTTGTGTGGTTACTTGAAATGTGTTTAAAAACATGTCACGGCACACAGGAATATTTGAAATTCTATACGTTCTGGAGAAGTTTCGTGGCTTTTTGACCTGAGATGAAGTATTTTCAGATATATACGACCGTTTTTTACGTGTTTCCGTAACGTTCGAGCAAATGTACAGTAGCTGAGCTTCGTACGACCCAAGTGTGATAAATTTATTAAATTCTTTTCTTCTTTCTTCTTCTGTTACGTTCAAATGACACTGTTTTTTGCAAACGCATGCGTAACTTTTAAACGTTTTTGGGCGTACTTCTCTATTTTTTCCTCTGTACGGCAAATTAGCATATTTGCGACATTTTCTTTGAGCTAACGTATATTCTTTGAATTTTCTTTTTCGCCCCCTTTTTGGCCGACTTGGTCTTTTTTCAGTAGTTTCTTCATCACCATTGATATTATTTGCTACAGAATTTTCTTCTTCACACGTGCTATGGCTTATTCCTTCTCCGAGATCTTCATGCAAATTATTACTATATACTTCGTCCATGTTCTGTTCTTGTGTAATACTTCTAGGTAGTAAAATTGATTCGCTGTCCGCATCTGAAATTTCCGAACTCTCGGAAACTATGTAGTTCGGATCTTTGACACTATCATCGTCACTGCCACTTAAAAGTGTATTTAACAGATCTAGTGTAGCTGGTGACATTGGTCTTACTGGAGAATCTTCAATTCCTTAAAAAATATAATGTTATGTAGCAAAATGTGTATTTGTTGAAATGGAATATGCGCAATACATTATTATGGTAAATGCTATTTTTAAATGGATATGTCTACTAATAAGTAATTAAATAGAAATCGATGACTAACTTTGAAAACCATTTTCAGAATAATCTTGTACAATCTCTTGAGGTTCATTCTGTAAATCTGGGTTTTGTGATGCCCCAGTATGCATAAACCAATCACTCTGTATTCTCAATATATCTTCATTGTTAGTATTTCGAGGTGTGATTGGCGAATAAGAAGGAGGATCCAGAGAAATGTAACCTGAAAAAAAAGCAAACATTTCATAAATCTTACCAAATATTAACCTTACCTGCTTCCCAGAGGGGTAGGCTGCAACTACAAGTTTCTACCATAGTACTAGTTACTACAATCCTGACATGTTCAATATAAAGGTATAACAACAATTTAATAACTTTCAAAACTCTATGTTATGGCAACTGTAAGGGAGTAGTTCTTACTTTCTACACTTGCTATATTATCTGTATTGGAGAGATTGGTATCTTGACATGTTATAGAAGTACTAGTTGAAGGTAGGACTATTTCTAGGGCTGGTATAGTCTTGAGATTGATCACATCTGTAAAAAATATGCGTATAATATACATAGTATATGGTTTGGTTAGTGGTTGGTAATATTGTTTGGCTACCTCTATTATCAGAACCTTTAGTTTGTTCTAAACTGAAATGAAAATATTTATTTGTCCACACCATCCCTGCACATCCTTTTAATAATGTAGATAGGTATAGATAACGTGCGGTCTTAATAAAACAAACGAAAATCACTCAAGAATGTCTCCAAAGCTGTATTTTGAATCATGTTACTTTAATAAAACAAAGGAAAATCACTATTAAAAATTTTAATAAACAAATCATGACTAGCTAACTAGATACTATACCTTCAGAAGCATTTGTTTCATACTGTTTTATTATCTGGTCAGGATTCATTTCCTTCAAAGTTTCCACCAGACCAGTGGTTTCAACTTCACCTTGCTTTTGAGAGGTTATTTTTTTTCGGAGGTCCATTAATTTCCGTCTTTTAGCCAATAACTTTTCTAATGACAGAGTCTATAACAAATCATAACGATTATGTAGGAAGTTAAACTTATATTAGCGAATCAGTCACCAAATATATTTCACAATAAATTGGTATTTTAATGAATACTTACGTTTTCCTCGGCTTCCATAGTAAAATAAAATTAACACCTGACACTATAAATTAATAAACTTACACAGATCACTTAGTACTTTACAAAACATAACGATAACGAAACAAAACACGACACGGCGACAATATGTGCTCCTTCAACGATGCTTGCGTCCTACGTACTGATAAGCCAAGATTCACAATGACAGGAAGCAAATAGTCTGTCTCGCTTGCACTCGTGGATAAGTATCGACAAAAGCACTGAATCACTTGCGTAGTTCGTATTCATTTAATAAATAATTGTACCTAAATGTGAGAGAAATAGGAAATAAAGTTATTAATATTAAAATATAAACTTTTTTTCTTCTTGTCATTAAATCATTATGTTAACCTACCTTAAGATGTTTTTTTTTTAAATCAATAATATTCCAATTGACTTGGAACTTTTTAATGAAAATTATATTTTGCCGACATGGGTAACATTTATTTAAATCAAAAACGTTTCAAATGGTATGGACCATTTTAGTGAAATATCTATTCTCCGGAGAGTGCACGTACTATGTTTAAACAAAAACGTTTCAGATGGCTTGGAACGTTTTAGTGAAACATCTATTTTAACAAGGTCAATCAGATTTTTAAAAATCAAAAACGTTTCAAACATGTTAGATCACATTTCAGAAAAAAAAAATTGACTCTGTCTCATATTTGGGTTGTTTCACACAGCTTGGGCTTTTTTAGTTTAATATTTATTTGTGTTCTCTATACAAGTGGGTTGGGTTACTAGATCATGATTTTATTGATAAAATAATAGTACAGCCACCAAATTTTGACAGTTAGTAAATAGCAATCACATGACTTATTTGGTATTATAAAGTAAGTTTTGATCTAATTGTGGGTTGGAACGTTTTTCAGGAACTACGTCCAATTTATGTGTGTCATTTTTATACGTTATCATCTTAATATTAAATAACATAGGTATTACTATAACACAAGGTAACGTTATTTGTTCCTCAAAAGAGGTCAGTTTCCATTTTATACGCCTCTTTAAAAATATCCCAGTTAAAGCTTCGCAACCTATTCAAAATTCAACAATTTCACAAATTAACCGGCGGCAGCCTTCATAAGGGACATATCACTTTTTACCTCGTCCACCAATCTGTCGCTGGCATCCGTCCAGCGAAACTACGTTTAAACCAGTGAACAAATACCATACAACTCGCAACACCTCTCCCTTTCACTTCCCTATTGTAAGACAAAGAGGGAACATTGTACTCGCATTCGCGGGAATGTAATAAATGCACC
This sequence comes from Lithophane leautieri, assembly GCA_949152455.1. Classification (NCBI taxonomy): domain Eukaryota; kingdom Metazoa; phylum Arthropoda; class Insecta; order Lepidoptera; family Noctuidae; genus Lithophane; species Lithophane leautieri. Next base: position 3,128,270 of record OX424469.1, on the reverse strand, counting down.
CATATGTCAACAACGCGTCTGAATTGATGAAAGCAGTCCAGATGGCTAATGTTCGCGGCTGTATGAGATGCCTCTGAAATAACAGCTTTAACTTCATGAAATTAAAATGAAAACAAACTGATTTATTTATTCAGAAAGATTTTTGTATTCATTTATCTTTTTGATGGTCTTTCGGCCTCGGAACTGGACAAGAATAACGTTTGCTGATTTTCAATTTGTCCCTGCCAGTTAAGGAAATTGAAAAAAATTGTATTTAATATAAAATTGATTTATTTGAATGTGTATTTTTACCGGACTGTGAAAAACGAATTTCACAATTTGGAATGAATTTATTTAAGGCTAAATCCGGCTAAATTTCCGCCTAATAAGAATTTAAACGGGTATTCCATCGCTTAAACTGTATACCTACCAAGTGCTGAAAAATTCTCGATTTCAAAGAATAACTATAACTGAAATAAAATCAATCATAATTTAAATACCCGGCATTCTAAATAAAAATAAAATAAAAAGCACGTGCCATCCGTACAACTGGTGGACACGCTAAAGATCGCGTGACAGCACCGGTGGCCATCTATTCACTGAATGGCGCCCAACGTGGGACAGCGTAGGGATGCCGTAAACATACCCAAGGTTGCCGGTATCGTGTGAATATAGGCATTATTTATTGATACCTACTAGCTACCAACGGACTGAAGGGATGAAACAAACGTGACTAAAAGAGTGATGAATATAATGGATGAATAGGGAGAGGGAGATTGGAGAAAAGATGCGATGGATTGTAAAAGTCATTAAGTGAAAGATAACCTGATAGTTGACATGGGAGAATGGAAGGAAGAGGAACAAATTATACTAACTATAAGAAGACTAACTACTCCTAAAACTACATGTCAAGTTTTTCCTTTCTTGTCAAAATGACCCGAAGTTCCCTCACTCCCAAAAATAATTCAAACAGATTTGGTAGTTTCACAAACAAGTTTATTTTACATTTATAATTTTAGCGTAGGGAAGCCGTACATGTTCTAGCACTATTAGGCTTTGCAAAACTAGGGTGGAGTTGTTTTTTATTTGGTTAATTAGGCCCATTAAGACCGTTCCCTGGATATGAATTATGAGCGTTTACTGTCCCAACTCAGCTGTTCTAACTCTTCCTGGTCTATTATAACCTTGAACCTACTTAAATACGTAATTTGCTACTAACTTCATGTAGGTACCACCATATTTATGCGTTCTTAGTTCAGTTTTTACTCATAGTGGCAAATACATTTTTTCACCATTTAGCCCACCCCTATTCAAAAAACCAAATATCTATAAGTTATTCTGCACGTTTAACCAGTAATTGTAGATAATTGCAACAAATGTCACGTGTCCAGTTAAAATATTTAATGTATGGATTCACGGAACCGTTCATCGTTTCCATCGATGGTTTTATTTACTGAAAATGACATTGATTTGATTAATGGTAGAAACGGTGTAGAGCTGGAAATATTCTTACAAAAAAAAAAAAGCGTGTGCGGGCGGGGGAACCGCTCGCCGTCAGGAACGGAGTTCCTTCTCACGTAGGATTTAAAACAAAAACAAAATTAAATTTAAATTTTCGCAGCCGCCATCTTAGATTTTCATTTTGACCAAATTCCCACTTTCTCTCTGTAGTACACTGCATGCAGGTGGCAGGCATGCAGGAGGCAGGCATGCAGTTTACTCGGGCCGATGTGTACAATTTTATCTCACGACACTGTAATCACATCCCTCTTTTCATTTGTTTTGAGTTTGAGTTTTTAGAGTTATATTTTATGCCAGTTTACAAGCCGCGTAAAAGAACTTTCGTTCGAACTTCGTTCCAAAAAAAGTCAAAACTGATATGATAGTCCAGACTAGTTTCAATGTAGAAAGTTCGACCTCAATACATACATCAAAAAACGAACCTCTCTAAAAATAGATTTATAACTTAAAAACTCGAATAATTCAATATTTTCATCTCGGTTCAGGTAGTTTCGAATGAGGTTAATGTTCTGGCATTTTAGCCATAAACAGAAGATCCAAACTATTACCCGGTAAAAATATCTGGTAAATATTTGGCAAGGTGAAGTAAATTCTGTTAGTGATATTACTAAACGACAGGTCCATGTGAAAGCGTCAGTGGGCAGTAACGAGGCGTCAGTTTCTGGATCGTTGGATACAATCCAAGCTACGACTTGTGAACCAAGAGACAGTCTGAAGTTGGGCCATTTACACATTGAAAACAACAAAATGTACAAAATATGTTATTGAGAAACGCGTTGGTAGATTGATAAAATATTAAAATTTATATTAATAATGGACTGATTGAATATAATGGAATAAAATATTAAGAGTAAGAATATAATAGTACCTACAATATTAAAGAGTCATTATTATTCAATTCACATAGATTTCTGCTAAAGTATTATTTCCTTTTAAACTTGACGCAATACGTGAACGAAATCGAAAATAGAAATCAATTTATTGTGGGTCTTGTGAAAGTTAAGCTGTTTTAATTTCACGAAGTTGTTTTGAACACGAAATAAATTATAGGAAAGATAGAAATAAACCCTTGGATCAATATAGACTTAGAAGTAAGCACTTATGTAGCAATCAGAAACAGAATATTAATTGCAAACACAGATTACAAAAGAACAAGGTATGAAAACCACTTAACTCAGCAGCAAAGCATGAAGACAAAAATAGAATTCGCAAAGTCGGTTTCTGAAATCAGAATGAGATTACGAAAACAATTCATAAAACAGATTCTAATGACAAAGAGCTTAAAATTCCAACAGATTCAGAATCCACACTCTACAATCATACCACTAATGATAAAGTGGTAACACAGAATCGTAGGTACAGAAAATCGGCTCCATACAGCGAGTGAAAACAGGCGCACTCACACATAAACGACTAAACACAGCGCGCGGCGATCTGAAACAAAATAATGCCACAACCGGTCCGTGCACGTGAAGCGTGTCTATGTGTGCGTGCGTTTTCGCTCGTTGTATGGAGCCGACCTGTAATATTCTGTGGTAGTAGGTATCTTCAGCAGCCCTTGAATAAAATTATTCTCTCGTTCCGAACTCCTTTGTGGCTAAATCACTTGGTAAGCGATCATTATTACAATGAATTCGACGGATCGTACAGGTTAGACGGCTGCTTGAACAGTAAAGCCTCGCTTATAGACAGAAACAGCAATGAATGGGCTCGCGAAATAGATTCCGGATTATCTAGTTTTGTAAACTAGCCTATTTTTTTTTCTTTCGACAGCTGTATATTTGATGAGGAATAAATTGTTTGTTAACTTTGTGATGTTAATGTAGTCTAGCAGAACTGATGTAGGTATGTTCCGAAGCTTGATGCGAAGGGTTTGTTCAAATTCATGGCCCACGTAAAAGTATAGTTGTTTAAGATACGATGGGACTGACATACGCTATGCGTAAAAGCCCCTATAGACAAATAAAGAAAAAAAAAATGTAGTCTGGACTGACCTTTTATAGTGTGTAAGTATATCCATTCTAAAATTATAAATGCAAAAATAACTCTGTCTGTCTGTTATTCTTTCACGTCTAAACCACTGAATCGATCGTTATAAAATTTGACAGATAGGTAAACTGGGACCAGTAGATGGACAGAGGGCATTGACCGGCAGCCACTTTTCAACCTGGATAGTTGTATAAAGAAATATGAAATACAAAATATGTACACGCAAACGAAAGGAAATATGAAATACAAAACGTACACTTGTCAACAACACAAGTGTTGATCGCATTTTAGTGTTAATCGTTTGATAACCATCTAATTTTATTCGTCTCCCAGCGTAGGTGTACTGGTTTCTGCAACCCTTGACCTAACTACCTAATGAGAGCCTCTAAGGTGTTGGTCGAGATTCTTAGACTGTATAAATGGTTATTTAAAAAAAAACATGGCGTCTCCTGCATACATATTATTTTCTTCCTCATAAGATTCTTACTTTTCAACATCTTCTACGATACCCCAAATTAAATTCTATCTAAATTTTTTGCCAGTAACTTACGATTTCATTATAAGTTTCAAAGATTACGGTGAACTTCGCTTTTTACTTTGTTTCGGTGGGTATTAGAGAATTGAGGTCGAATAATTGATAGATTAAATCTTTTTTGAGCACGTACCTAAAAGAGCTTTAAAAAGGCTGTATTCTTCAAAAGGATTTACAAAACTGCACGTATTTCGAAAACTGTAACCGACAGAGAACTGCTTAGACTTGGTAATTCTCATTATAGAATTACTGAAAAACTACAGATTCTTATAAAAGGCCTAGAAAACTGGTTATACATAGGCAAACAATGTCAACAGCCATAAAAATGTAAAGTTTGGATAGTGAGTGATTAGACGGACCGCTCGAAGGCTCGAGCACATCGTTTAGACTTCCTGAATTATTTATAACTTTACAACCATCTCGAGACTATTAACGGAAACAAAATGAAATATTTATTAAATGACCTATTTTTTCTTTCTTTTATAAAAAAAAAACGTGGTTATTTGTCTCGTTACCTAAATATCAAGGTTTTTCGAAAGAAGCATGTTTTACTTATCAGTTTTATCGGTTTCTGCGTAAAATGCCACGGTTGTCAGGATTTTAGAGGGGCGTTAATAGACTTGACCTTTTCATCATAACCGATATAGTTACTGCTTCATTCAGAGGAAAATAAAATAAATACTTAATAGAAAAAATAACAACACACAACATAACATCACGCCTGTCTCCTCGAAGGTTTAGGCAGAGGATTACCTATTTGTACACACGGCTACACATCAAGCTATACATTTCCAGTATAAGTTGACCTCGCATTGAACGGAAATCATATACAATGCGAGATCAGCATAAACTGGAAATGTATAGATTGATGTGTAGCCGTGTGTACGTTAAAAATAATAATAACGATAAGTCTATTTATATAAAAGAGTAGCTTTTGCCCGCGACTTCGTCTGCAATCCAGGATGAAAAGTAGCCTATGTCCTTCTCCAGGTCATTGTCTACCCATGTGCCAAATTTCATCCAAATCCGTTCAGCCGTTATTTATAATATTATATTAGCTTCCGCCAGCGGCTTCGCCCGCGTACTATGTCGATAAAAAGTAGCCTATGTCCTTACCTATCTCCTTGCCAAATTTTATCTAAATCCGTTCAGTGGTTTAGGCGTGAAAAAGTAACATACAGGCAGACAGAGTTACTTTCGAATTTGTAATATTAGTATGGATAGTTAGAATGTGTCCTTTATTGATAAACCTAGAGGTACCTGACATTTTAGTAACTAGGATGAAAAGTGCTGATGTGATTAAAATCGGAGAGTTTTAAAGTTGAAATGATTTGTCGTGTACAACGACTTTTCACATATGTACTGAAAAGTCGTTGCCTCACTCCCTTTATTTAATTTTTAGGGACTTAAAACCGCACGGTCGATCGAGGTTAAGCTCCGCTTGCCGGTGTTGGTCCGCAGATGGCTGACCATCTTTACATAAGACTCCTCCGTGCCTCGCACGCACGTTAACAATACAGTCAATCAAAACACTCAAAACACCTAGATAATATTTGTTGTACCACTTTCTTGCCATTGTACCTGGTTGTTTTATTCGTTTTAATACGTACCTAGTGTAGTCCATACAGAACAAACAGTAATAGAAGAGGTAGTGTATTTCACGTATTGTTTTTCCATAGTTTAGTGACTTCTTTGATCACGATATGACATTTTGACAGTTAAATGCATCGCAGACTCGGAATGCGTGAATGCGCCCGCGGCGTCGGCGTCCCTTCGCTTGTCACCACAGATAACACCATGGACAAGTGATGTTGGAACGTCTGGCGTGAGGCGATTCATGCATATTTATAGTTACGGTTTTTATTTATGTATTATTTTTCATTGTTTTATTTATTTTTATGTTGTAATCCCCTAATTTATATATTGTGTCTGTAGGCGTGTCCGTGGCATCACAGCGGGCCCTATCAGAATACCAGCGGTGCGGTATTTATTTATTTAAATATCGCAGCATTATGCTGAGGTAGGAGCCTTTTTGGCCTCGCACAGGTTGTCTATGTATTTAGTTAGTTTTAATTATTCTTTATTTTAATTTAGTTTTTGCTCTATATTTATTGCTTGTTTTTCCTGTGCGTGTCCCAAATAAAATATTTTTCTTTCTTTTTCTTTCTTTCTTTAAGCCGTTGGTCCCAGCTGTTATTAGTGGATCTTGTAACGGTCAGCACACAACAGTATGGCTGTTCTGCAAGCGCTAAACAGCCACACTGTTGACTCTGGGCTGATATACGAGTGTCACCAACGCCTTAACCAGGTGGGTAGCCTCAATAATATAACCATTCAATGGATCAAAGGACACAGCGGCTCGCGGGGCAATGACGCAGCCGATGAACTTGCCCGAAGGGGATCGAGCATGGCACCGGTGGGGCCTGAACCCATTGCGCCACTCCCCTTCGGGTACCTACGCTCTCTGGTAAGGAAACGCACTAGGGATCAACACTACAAAATATGGTTGGACCAAGGTGACTGCAGGCAGGCGAAGCAGGCACTCCCTGCCATTGATTGCCGCCTCACGAAGCGGGTGCTCCGACTAACGAAACAACAGCTGCGAACTGTTACAGCAGCTATAACTGGCCATGGGTCCTTTAATAAACACCTCTTTGTCATAGGAGTCACAGACAGTCCGCTGTGCTGGGCCTGCATGGAGGACGACGAGACAGCATCTCATGTTCTACTACACTGCCCGGTGGTAGCCACATACAGGGCAAAGTACTTCGGTAACCCAGGTACCTTACGAGAGATGGTCAGTAACACCAAGGCGTTGCTGGCCTTCTTGGAGGAGCTAGGGTGGATCGAATAAGCGATTTCCCACCCGTACGCAAAATACGCGCTTTGACGTGGAGTTGCGGATACCAGCCCGTTTTACCTATTACCTATCTTGTAACGGTCGTCAGAACCTTAGCAATTGGGTTGTGGAGGTCAGATAGGCAGTCGCTCCATGTATTCAGCTGCATCCGGTTAGACTAAAAGTCGACCTCATCATAGTTGCGAAAAGTTAGGCAGATTGATACTCCCAGAAATACCCCCAGTATTTCAGAAAGCCTTGTAAAGAGGCTTTGTAAATCATTAGCACCACCGTAAACAGGCCACCTGTATAAATATACTTGACATGTAATGTAAACTAGTTAATATTGTGTATTATTAAACGCGTTAACCACCGGTGCTAAGCGTTAACTTCGCCTCCCCGAGGGGCTTCCCTAACGGATGTCCGACATAGTAACTTAAGAGTGCGACCACAGAGTTATACTATAACGGTGATTTCCTATGACCATTCTAACTTTTACGTTTTATTGTTACGTATACTGATAACACGAACGCGTGACGTATCATCTGCCTAGCCTTTTCCCAACTACGTTGGGGTCGGCTTCCAGTCTAACCGGATGCAGCTGAATACCAGTATTTTACATGAAGCGACTGCCTATCTGACCTCCACAACCCAGTAACTGGGTAATACGATACCCTTTGGTAAGACTGGTTGTCAGACTTTCGGGCTTCTGACGACCCGTAACGACTGTCAAAGATCCACAAATGACAGCCGGGACCAACGGCTTAACGTGCTTTCCGAGGCACGGAGGAGTCTCGGTATGTAAAGATGGTCACCCATCCACGGACCAACCCCGGCAAGTGTAGCTTAACCTGAGGGATCGACCCGTGCGGCTATTATTACTTAGCCACGAGCTCCTCCACGTATACGCAACGTAAAATCCGAAAGATTTTTTAATAGAAAATACTACTTAATTTTCCGCTAGGTTGTTATCACAATACCAATAGTTAGCACTTATACAAAAATTGAATTATGAAATCAAATAATGTTAAGATTGAAATAATGTATTTGTTGAATTTATTTTTATTTAATGTTAATTATTCATAATTTTAATTGTTACCTATTTAATTGTGTGGAATGAATAAAGCTTTTTTTATTTATTTAGGTACACAAAATCATTTATGAAGAATTTTTTAATCTCGAGAGGCAATCTGTAAAAGCAATAAATACTTGACATTGAAATGACTTTGCTGTTATGTCAAGATTGATTCGTTATTACTTATTTACATTATAAATGTAAACTGTTTACATTCGTTGATTTAAGGAGGTTCAAACACAAATTCTTTACGTTCCATTCCTAAGGTATTTATGAAATATATTTTTTAATAAAAATATTAACGCTAAGTTGGAAAAAAAAAAGGGGAAATTGCCGTATTTTTAAGAACGTTTGCATTTTAATCTCTGTATCAATTTTACTTCGTGGTCTCAATCTGTCAAACAATCTCTTTCGTGTCTACGTTCTGCCTTCAGAAAGTTTTTTGATCAAAAGAAGATCAAACCCTTAACATACACTATAGCGCAATCCTATCACCATACTTTATTCCCGATATAGGAAAGATACCAAATCCCCATAGATACAAGGCTTCCCAAAACCAGTCTTCTATTTTTAGAAACATATGGTCACTTCGCAAGGTTGTAGCACTCACAATTTTACGGTTAGTAGGACTCTTACTAAGGTCGACCCCTCCCTTTAGGGCTACCCCAAGGTTACACACTTTAGACTACTAGGCATATCGACCTCTCACTTAAATCCCAACCTTATCACCTACCACCAAAGTTCAATTTTCAATACGAAAAATCGGCCAAAGTTTACTACTTTCTCAAGACACCTGGGTGATGAAATTTTGAGCTTTGAAGCAAACGTTTAAGGTTGAAATTGGAGTGTCAAAGAGGAGGTTGATTACTATCAATCAAAAAGATGACGTAACAAATATGAAATGTGTTGATGTTTTGTTTACAGGTGTACATTTGCATTTCTATGATAAAAGTGACAGGTATTTACAATGCTATTATTCAAAGAATACCTTCAAGGAAAGAGTTTTAACAGTAAATAGGCTATAGTCAGAATGACATCAGCTTTTGAGTCAAATAAATGACATTTCCAAATGTAACATAATAAATAGATGGATGAACAAAAATTACACATTGTGCCTACTATACGTGCACGCTTAGCATAACCACCGAAGAGTGGGTTTCATCTCATAGTTCCTATGTCATGTTGGCTCCACTCCACTGTTAAACACGGACCTATTAGGTACCTGCCAGGGTTGCGGGAAAGTCCGAAAGGGATACCGGGACCTTGGCAACAGGCAAATGAAGGAACTCGGGTGGGTTTTAGTCAGTAAAAGTCTGACACGCCCTTCCGCTCCGCCCAGAGCGGGAGAAGTCATTGGATGATTTCCCACCCTCAAAAAAAAAAAAAAAGGGCCTTTTAGGTAGCGCCGTAGCATATTTTTGTTCGTTCTACAACAGTAGAGCCAACATTACGGCATAGGAACTATTTGATGAAACGCACTCTGGAAACGGGTTTTGTCGTCGGAAGAATAGACAAAATGACAGATAAACAATTGCAATCTGTCAATTTGTCTATTCTTCCGTCGACACAACCCGTTTCTTCGCTGGTCGTGCTGCGCGTGCTGAAGGTATTATTTAGGCATTATATAAACTATTTGCACACAAGAAAAACCTATCACAGGACCCCGATTTGCATTGTGACGTAACTGGCAAAAACGATACAAAAAGTTCCGTAGCCGTACTACGCACCGTAGAAGGCTCTACGGCTACGCGCCTACGACGTAGCACTTCTCGTAGCATGTAGCTCTTTGCTACAAAGCGGTTAATACCTTCACTAAAATCTCACAGTACCGCCATAATACCTAAACTGTCATCATTTTTATCTACCCTAAATATGGTGCTTTAAAAGTGAGTTAACTACAGTGCGTATTCATACTTTTACAACTAAACATTGTATTGTAATTAATGGCAGTTACACATGCGACTTGGATATTAACGTATCACGGAGCACAAATGTGACCACACCCGAATTCAGCAGTATTTTCAATTGTAATAAGTACATTTTTAGAAAGCTTATGTTTTTTAGTAATTTATGAAGGTAGGCCTTGAATTAGGTAGGTGTATGAGTTGAATAAAATATAGGTATTTCATTTACATGAATTTTACAACGAAATATTTATGATGTCTTTTTACCTTGTATTTTGTGTTGTTTTCTTTCGATTTATTCGATTTACAAATTAATTTGTCATGGGGTTAAAATTTTACCCTATTAAAAAAAAAAAACTTAATCACGTTTTTTTTTAAACATGTATTAGTAGAAAGGTTTTATTTTGTTAATAGCTTCCGCCCGCGTGGTAAGTCGATAAAAAGTAGCCTATGTCCTTTCTCGGACTCTAGACTATCTGTATACCAAATTTCATTTAAATCAGTTCGGTAGTTTTGGCGTGAAAGCGCGACAGACAGACAGACATACAGAGTTACTTTCGCATTTATAATATTAGTAAGGAAGTAAGGATTGGACTGCCTCGTTGGTTGAGTGATCGCAAGAGCTACCATAGAGCATGAGGTCCTGGGGTTCGATTCCTGAGTCGGGCAAAGTGATATAGGATTTAAATTTTTAAATTACTTATCAGGAATTAATCAATCGCAACCCGTAGTCTGGATTTATGCCCGGTTGATGGCAATAGGCTCGCCCCCTAATACATGGAACTTAAACTTACCTGGCGAAAGGGTATAGGTACATCTCTGCCTAACCCTTCGGGGATTGCAGGCGTGATGTTATGACTTCCTCTATTTCATTAGCTAGTTTAGGAATTATTCCCAGTTGTCACCCGGTCGAACCCACATGCCCAGCTAGTACAAAATACTTACGATACAGCGGAATGTTTGTCACGTCGCGTAAATTAGCGGCGTGCGTGTTTGGCGGCGCGCCAGAGGTGGTAACAATACAGTTTGTGACGACGTTTAACTAAACTGCTGTGGATCTTAGTTTGATGAGGAGACTGGTATGAAACTCAAAAAAAAAACTCAAAACTCAAAGCATTAATTTCAAATAAACTAACTACAGGTACTTTTGAATTGTCAAGGGGTCGGTCAGTCAGAAAAATGAAGCTATTTGCCCATTCCAAAGCGTAGTAGGCTCCTATGGAGAATAACGGGCAAGAAACTCCACGGACACTCTTTTAAATCGAAATATTGTTACAATATATTGGCTAAATCATTCATGTTGAAATTATACATGTGAGAACAATGTAAAAAAAAGACGTGCACGTTAAAAGCGTCCGTAATTGAACGATCAAAAACAATTCATAAATTAAAAATAAGCTGTGGCAGCTTAGAGATGACCAGTCCCTACTGGCGGCGCCCATTCACAAACATGACGAAAGAACATGATGTAGTGGGAACACAGATGATATAACATCATGCCTGTATTTCCCGAAGGGTTGAGCAGAGAAGAATCTTTGAGAAGGAGTCCTGTGTCCCAAGAGTTATAAGCTGATTATGCTTATGCAGTATATTATAGTTTCATAGGTCATAACACAAAGGGGTGAGTTTATGTGTGTTTGTATTTAGGCGTGACTTTACGGAAATCCATTATAAAATACAATGGACGTAGATAGTTTTAGGAACCTATTCCGCTTAACTATTCCTCAAGAGTCATAAAAACCCTGTAAGGAATCGACACGTATTTCACCTCTCAACGAGGCTTCCTCAGGATGATGATTGACCAGTCGCGAACCAGAACACGACGTGTTGCCACGCCTAGCGCTGGACGCAGATTGAACCAAATCGCCCGGCACCCCCACTTGGTTGTATGGAATTACTTATTCTATTTACTTGCAAAATCTGGGACACGTCCTAGTTACAATGGAAACATAAATGATCTCAAGTTTTTACTGTGCATCAGTTTCTCTGGTTTTATGGAAGGATTGTTATGACATGCGTCTTAAAATCCGTCATCGCTGTTATTGTCTTATGAAGAGAATAAGACTTTACTGGCGAAATGTGTGTGTTATATGACTGTACAGTATACTCTGCCTTAAGGCTCCCGCAGACAGGCGGGACGCGACAGCGCGACGCGAATCTAAAAATTTCCAAGAAAATTTAAAACGCAGAAGGCTTACAACGCTCAGCGCGTGCAGTACAATAATGCGCTGAGGATATTGTTGGGGCTGCTTCGCTTTTACAGTGAATTGGGCATGTTTTCCGGAGCGCGAGTAGATCACTCATGCGCAAACGGTGTGCATCGATGTTGCGGCGATTCAGGGGTAGCCCTAACAGTATTTTAGCTACACTGGTGGACAAGGTTGATGGATCATTTATCAGGCTTTGGGCTGGCAGACATGTGCGTGCACATGTCTGCCAGCCAATTAATTTATAATTATTGTATTTTTAAGTTATTGAGTTTACTAACATAGGGTAAGTTCATCCTGACACGATATGGATCCCTTGGTCTGAAATAATATTGAATTTGAATTTAATAGAAATTGTTCTACTAGTCGCGTCGCGCCTGTCTGCGGGAGCCTTTACCCTCCGGGGAAGATAATAGGAAGGTATAATACCCACAACTTAACTTATGCTAGAAGTTAAATCATCGCTGCTGCATATTTCTTGTAGGCTTTACTTTTTTTTTCTGTCAAAATTGTTTACTTCATAATACAATGACTAAGCTAGTGTCACTGTTTCAAAGCCGCCCACGGGCCTCTAACTTGGCTTCACATGCCGTCGAGAAATATGTCTCGGGCATGCCGGTTTCCTCACGATATTTTCCTTCATCGTTTTTTATTGTATATTTAATTAGCTTCGAACGCTGAACACCCCGCGTATACACACACGTAAATCCGAGACGCTATCCACTGAGCTATTGTAACCAGATTGGCATCCAGCCAGCTCTTGTCGACACTGATATGCGTTGGTGTAATGTTAACTATTACTACGACAAGTAACTGTCATATCACAGTCTTGTGTCTGGAAAGCTTGATGACATTCTGTTAACTCGACTTTTGTGGTTCATTGTTTGTGGTGGACGTATTACCAGTTCGTGGTTTTGAAACTGGATGACCGTTCAGCAACAAAATCATATTGTTAGTGTTACCCATATCCTAACTAATATTATAAACACGAAAGTGCGTCTATTTGTTACACTTTCACGCTAAAACGGCTGAACGGATTTGGAAGACCCCTGGAATAGGACATAGGATACTTTCCAGGGGATGGAGACTTACGCGGGTGAAACCGCGGGGCGCAGCTAGTAGTTAATATTATTTTAACATAAAATTCTCTTTAAATTCCGAAGGGTAATTTTCTTTCACCAGAGTTGAGATTAAATTCTAAAGTTTCGGTATTAAAACTATTTAAAACGTATTAAAACCGACGTCATTACCTCTTTAGTAGTTGTATTATGAATTGCAAGCAAAGTTTTACCTCATTAATGTCAATCTTGGAATAGCTGCGACGTTAAATGAGGTCGTCTAATTTCTGCTGAACGACGCGACGAATTGCTGCAAAGTTTGCGCTTTTTGATGCAAACTACTACTTTAAATGGGTGGGCAGTGTATTTAACTATGTATATATTAAGTCATAGAGCAGCATTCCTGCCAAAAACAAAACAAAGACAATTTTTTTTTGGGTTTTTCTCAGTTCGGAGTCTGGATTTGTACTCGCCACATAGGAGTAACTCTCGAAATGTGGGTGTACTATAGGTACACATCTGCCTAAACCCTCGGGGAATATAGCCGTGATGTTATGTGTTTGCCCTTGCGATTTTTTGTGTGTCAAAAATAATAGAACAGTTACCGCTCCTTTATCAGCAGACGCATTGATATTGAAAGACTATTGATGCCTATAATCTTCGTAACATATCCCAAAACCTAATTTACTTATGTATTTTGTGATGAGTGAAGTGAAAGAAAGCTGCACATCTTTTCTGTTAAAATCTCACTGCGAAAACTTAGGTGAAGTGAGCTGTCATTCCACTTGCATTGCTATTCTGTTATCTCACTGTGAAAACTTAGGTGAAGTGAGCTTGAAGTGAACTGCCACTGGCTTAGCATCAGTAGATATCTATGACAATGACATTTCACTCCACGCTCACTTCACCTAAGTTTTCACGGTGACATTTTACGATGATTCATAATATTTTCCTATTATGATTCTGCCAAAGTGACTATTATATGCCTCCTGAGCTCCAATCCACAACTTACAACTCGTAAGTCGGGGCTGTTACCACTGGGCCACCACTGCTCATTAATGGCAGATAATGTTACACTACATAACGCCTTTGAATGGCTCTAAAATAGTACAAAATGTCGTCTATCATAATAGAAATGAGTAAGTGAACAAAAGCGTTTGAACAATCTCAATTTAGACATTCCAAACATCAGTCTGCGTCCCTAGAAATATATGAAAAGTTTTATTATTCGTAGCAACACATGATGCTTAGCCTAACATCAACGAATAACACTGTGGTCCCAACACTTATACACAAAAACTTTTACATTCTCCTCGTGCTTATTTGTACAGACTACAATTTACATAATGCGTGTAGTTTTGTTTATTCTTTACAGCCATATAGGTGGTAGGTCAAACTTTGATAGCTTGTCGTTCTGATATCTAAGTATTCCTATATAAGTTGTTTTGCTAAGACAGATTCAAAAATATAGGTCAACTGTATGAGAATCGGGGACAGATATGAAATCAGGACGAAATTTAAATAACGGGAGATAATAAATGCTTTGGATGTATTAACTTATTTTGTGAGAAAATAGATTGTCTGTTCGAATTAGCAAAGTAGTCCGTTCAAAAAACCTACATAAGGAGATACCTGTAACAGAAGACCTCCCTCATTTCTAGGTAGATAAAGTGATTTTAGCCCTCATTCACAAAATTATTTTAATTTTATTGATTTAATTTTAACTTGTAATCGGATCATTGGAGAACCTTTTAACGCTTTAAAAGTTCCTATAAACTTCTTAAGACTTTAATGTTCTTATCCTTTGAAATTTACCTACATATTTTCGTCAATCCACATAAAGTAGGTAAGTAATTAAATTAACTAATTATTTTTATTTTTAATTAAAGTTTAAAAAGTCAATTAAAGTTAACGCTTATTAACTCTGAGTTTCGTTAAAAAAATAAGTATGCAAGTACTTAACAAGCCAAAATTTAATGCGTAGGCATGACGACTGGCAACCAAATGATAATCAGATTCTTACATTAATTTAATTTTAATGTTATTGGCAATGATTTTGTTATAAAAGAATTGTTCTTTAAAAAAAGGGGAGGTATGTATGAACAATTACGACAGCAACAATGCTAATATTGTAACAAGCAAATTTCCCTGCGCATACCTAGAGTTTAGCGGCCAATTATCTTCCCCGCGCCGTGTCAATACTTATGTTCTGTATAACATTATTAAGAAGTGTCACTGTACTTAATATTCATGATCATCTGTCAATAGACTTTATTCTGTGGGCCTAAACCGGCCACATTAGCAATTCCTCTAAAAGCAGTTCATTTCCTGAATCCCAGCTGTCATTAGAAATTCCTCTAATTTGACATAAAAGCAATTTATAATTTGTGGACCATTTTACGAATCTCCGTATAAAACTGTCAAACAGATGAATTATTTCGTAATATGAATTACACGCAGATCATATTATGATTCTGCTAAAGTGACCGTTTTAAGCGCCCTGGACACTGGAATTTTATTTCCACTCCTTCTCCATCCACGATACTCAAGTCCTAACATTATGTCTTCCTATTGTAAGTCTAAGTCTCATTTCTAGTCTGGAGTTAAACTAATCAAAGGGCCATAGAACCTACATATTATCCTCCAAGTGCACGCGACCGCAAACTATAATGAGGGTTATATGATTATTGATGACTGTTTGAGTACTAAGTATACTTGGATCTATTTGGAGATTAGGTAGGCTAACATTTACATAAATATTCATAACGAATCGTAAAGTCTTAACGATCGTGCAAACTTTTTGTTATTGCGGCCTGAGGCTTGTATCTGATCAAATACCTACCATCATCATCTCCCTTTTACCAACTAATTCGAAAAAAATACTAGTATTCAGCTGAATCCGGTTGCAGCTGAATATCAGTATTTTACATGTGGCGTCTTCTTATCTGACCTTAACAATCCAGTTACTGAACAGTAGTGATGTGACCGCCAGACTGCTAAGTCATAGGACTCGTGTTAGAACCAAAGGCACATCTGACTTTTCGGATTCAAGCGCGTATTGTATAATAATCACATGCCTCGAAATGATGAAGGAAAACATCGTGAGGAAACAGCCATGCCTGAGAGATATTTCTCGACGGCAAGATAAGCCAAGTCAGAGGCCCATGGGCGGCATAAAAAATTCTGACACCCATGTTAGTCTTTAACCACACGAAAATATAGAAGAACCCAGTTACTGGGTGATACAATACCCTACTATACCTGACTATATACATATGTAGGTAAAACAAACAGGAAGCAATTAGGAATATACTGTATGGATTGAGTAATCCGTTCTGATCTCGCCATAGTTCCTTGGTTCTGATGCATATACACTCGGCGTCACAAAAATCGCACCTCTTTAAGAATTCCCTTCAAACTCATTTTAACCCTATTAATCAATGGTAAACATATGACTTTATGGTATCATTGGGAAGGCAATTTATTTAAATTACAGAATAAATCAATTAATTTGGTTTTTTGTTTACCAGGGAATTAAAAAAGCAAGCTTATTGCAAATGATTAAAAAGTAAATTTTATTTTATCAGCAAAAATTACAATAATGTCCTTAAAAATAACTTAAAACCTAGTGTTACCCCCCCTAGCCGTGATGACTTCTTCCATGCGTTCTCTCATGGACCTAATTAATGTGACAACAGTCTCTTGAGGAATGTTGTCCCATTCTGCAACGACGTCTTCTGCAATCTTGGAGGTCTTGGAGAGTGGTAGGGGCAGGATCACGTGCCCGTACTCGCCGTTTCAGTTCATCCCAAAGGTGCTCAATAGGGTTCAGGTCTGGACTTCGCGCTGGCCAGCGCATAACAGGGATCCCAACTTCTTGCAGGTAGTCTCGTACAATTAATGCGGTGTGACAGCGGGCATTATCGTGCATTAACGTGAACCCACTGCCAACAAAACCCGCATAAGGGACAATGTGCTCCTCTAAAACCTCTGTTATATACCGATGAGCAGTCAGCGACCCTTGCCCGCGAGCACTTCCAGTCCGAGAAACACACACAAGGTTCGTTTTGCCGTCGATTGACATGCCGCCCCAGATCATGCACGAGCCACCCCCGTATTCCACTGTCTCTTGAATACAGGCTTGTGCGAATCGTTCCCCTTGCCTCCTGTACACTCTTCTACGTCCGTCGTTGCAGAAAAGACACACCCTCGTCTCATCCGAGAAGAGCACAGCCCTCCATTGGTCTATTGTCCAATCCACATGGTCGCGGCCAAATTGCAACCGGTCTCTTCTATGCTGTGCAGTCAATTTTGGCCCTGTAGCAGCCCTGTGAGCTGTAATTTTCTTCTCCCGCATTCTTCTTCTAATCGTGGAGACGCTTACAGAAGTTCTGCGAGCTGATCGCAATTGTTGTTGCAGCTCAACAGCATTGGAGAACCGATTGCGTAAAGACGTCGAAACAATGAAGCGGTCATCTCTTTCGGATGTGCAGCGTTGTCTTCCAGATCCACGTCGCCGGATATAGCCACCAGTCTCTTGGAAGCGTTGGAACACTCGTCGAACGGAAAAACGACTCAAGTTCAGTTGCCGAGCAACATCACATTGCCGCATCCCTGATTGCAGTAGTGCAATGACTTGAGCGGCTTCATCTGCAGTGGTATCCATCTTCTGGGGTAGTTTTCTTGCTGTAGCTGTTCACGTGTGTTCACTTCAAAGGTTGAATAGTGAATTATCCACATTTGACCCAGGGCGCCCGTTTTATACCCTTGTAAGGTGATGCTATTAGTGATCGTTGTAATGCGTATTTTAACAACATTTTTTTTAACGATACGTGCTAATGAGATCTTTTGTGTTTAGTAATTATAATTGTTGTTAATTTAGAGGTCGTTAAACATACTTTCAATTGATACCAATATTAATTAGGTTTAATGTATTCGTTGATGGCTGGACATGCTTGAAACTTATTTTCGGAGAGGTGCGATTTTTGTGACGCCGAGTGTATAATCTTTGTACCTACTGAAGTACGATTGCTTATAACAAGCTTTCTGATGTAGATTAAGTCATTTACTAACTGGGTTACCTACTTCACAAATTGCTTTAAAATCAAGTTGTTATTATGTCGTTAATTTTTTTCACCATTCAAAGTGTTGACAACCGATAAATCAGTAATAAATCAGATTAATGAATGTTGCACTTAATATGGGGTGACCCTTAACTCTATTGCCATTTACCAGGTTGAAATTCTAACTCTAGGCTCGCAAACAAACTTTATGTATGGTTCTACATACACAAAGAATGTACAGAAGAGCGAAATAATACTATCTTTCCACTTCGTCATACTTGTTAGTTATTTTAGTGATATTTATTTTAGAATTATGTATGTATTAAGTACATCGGAGGAGCTCGTGGATAAGTAATAACAGCCGCACGGATCGATCCAACAGGTTAAGCTACGTTTACCGGGGTTGGTCCGTGTATGAGTGACCATCTGTACATACCGAGACTCCTTCGTGGCTCGGAAAGCACTTTAAGCCGTTAGTCTCGGCTGTCATTCGTGGATCTTTAACAGTCGTTACGGGTCGTCAAAAGCCCGAAAGTCTGACAACCAGTCTTACCATGGGGTATCGGAGTACTCAGTTTCTTGGTTGTGGAGGTCAGACAGGCAGTCGCTGCATGTAAAATACTGGTATTCAGCTGCATCTGGTTAGACTGAAAGCCGACCCCAACGCAGTTGGGAAAAGGCTAGGCAGATTGATTCTATGTATTTACTATTTAAGTATATATTATATGTTTTATTGAATACGTGAATTGTTTTTTTTTAATGTATATTATTTTATCTTAGCTACTCTTACACACGGCGTCTACATCTCTTTTTATCCTCTATCTATCCTATCGCAGGTATGCTGGAAGAGATTTCTTTAGAAATAAGCACTGTATTTGTACGTATTTTTCTGTTCCTTTTTTCTTGTCTGTTTATTTTTGTGTACATAAATAGATAAATAAAAGTTTGCCTGGTTACATAAACTTTCGAATACTAGAGCGCATTGAGCATTAAACACGCTAATAAATAGTACACAAGAAGACTAACATCAGAAAAAATCACGTAATCCATTGCAAGTTTCACAGCAAACAGTTAATCGAAACCACTTGTAGGTAACAAATCAAGTAGCAATTACTCTAAAACCAACAAATCAATGGTTATTACGGATACATTCTCCCATTCACTGCCAAGACTCGCGATAAAAATCCCAACGTTTATGTACTGCTATCAATTTAGTTGTTATGGCTAGTCATTCAAGCTACGAGTGGTTCTACGGGCCGTTACTCGGCTTCTCCTGGTTTATGAGACTTGCTCTCTACAAGAAGTTGTTTCACGTCTTTCTTTATGGGACAAGATACGCACTATTTTTTGGTGATAGTGTGGAGTATTAGAAGGCTGAACGTCACCCAAAAAGCAATGGAGAGGGCTACGCTCTGAGTTTTCCTACGTGGTCGAATAGGAAATGAAGAGATCCGTAGAAGAACCAAGGTAACGGACATAGCCCGAAGTATTGCCAAACTTAAGTGGCATTGCTCGCAGAACAGATGGCCGATGGGGCCAAAAGGTTCTGGAGTGGCGAATACGTACCGGAAGACGTAGCGATGGAAGGCCCCACACAAGGTGAACCAATGAAGTCCGCAGAAATCACCTGGATGCGAGAAGCACAGAACCGGTCGAAGTGGCTTGGGGGAGGCCTATGTCCAGTAGTGGACGTCTTTCGGCTGATATGATGATGATGATAAGTGTGGAGTACTATAGCCACTGTAAACTGGTAGCCCCCAACGGGTAGGCGGGTATGTATTGTAACTACAACTTGATTTTTCCAGTGATGTTTAAGTCCCATATAACACCGTTGTGGCGAGCCTATTACGTTTAACAGGACAAAAATACAACCCTCGGTTGCTCCTAAAAATTCCTTGTAGCAAAATCTTATAACACTTTGCCAGGGATCAAAACCAGGACCTCCCATTTAAAAGTCAGGTTTACCACCACTAAACCCTCGTAGGTAATTTGCCTCGTGGCAGTCGTTAGACTAATCATGTTCAAAACTATTAAGTCGAGAAAAAACAAATAAAAACCGGCCAGGTGCGAGTCAGACTCGCGCACGAAGGGTTCCGTACCATTATCTATAAAAACGGCAAGAAAATCATGTCTGTTGTATGGGAGCCCCTTAAATATTTATTTTATTTTGTTTTTTTGTATTTGTTGTTATAGCGGCAACAGAAATACAGCCTGGTGACAGACGGACGGACAGCGGAGTCCTAGTAATAGGGTCCTATTTTACCCTTTGGGTACAGAACCCTAAAAATGTCAAAGCCAAAACGTTTATTTTAGTCAGACCACTTACCTCACTTAGCTAGAGGTTTTCAATTGTTTGGAAGTAGTTAGTTATAGATTATAGATTCGTATAGAGGTAATTCCAGGTAATGCCAGAGGCATTTACTGGAAAGTAGCTTCTAGGTTACTTTTTTATATTTGTGTGTGGATTGAACAAATACTTCTGGAGACAATAAAAGTGGCCAGCAGGTACCTACTAGTTAGTACTTGAGAACGTAAAGAACATCTGAAAGTTTCATCGTTCTAGCCTCTCAATCTACTAGACATTTCCTTCATCAATGCGACTCCTATAAGAATATTTTCACATGCAGAGCTTTTAGGAAAACCTAGTTCGTTCTAAAACGGTGACAGAAGTTATCAGAGCATGCCAGCTGTTTAATGATCCGCTTTCAACGCTTTGAAGATAGCTGTGGGTACCTAATTAATGATGCTTGAAACTGCTAGTATTCGTCATGGTCATTATTATTGTATGTCCATAATTGTGGCAAAGTTAAATTCAAATCACGACGCGAATCACTAAACTCATCATCATCTGCCTAGCCTTTTCCCAACCATGTTGGGGTCGGCTTCCAGTCCAACCGGATGCAGCTGAATACCAGTATTTTACATGGAGCGACTGCCTATCTGACCTCCACAACCCAGTAACTGGGTAATACGATACCCCTTGGCAAGACTGGTTGTCAGACTTTCGGGCTTCTGACGACCCGTAACGACTGTCAAAGATCCAGAAATGACAGCCGGGACCAACGGCTTAACGTGCTTTCCGAGGCACGGAGGAGTCTCGATATGTAAAGATGGTCACCCATCCACGGACCAACCCCGGCAAGCGTAGCTTAACCTGATGAATCGACCCATGCGGCTGTTATTACTTAGCCACGAGCCTCTCTCACGCGAATCACTAAACTGTTCGTCGAAATTATGTTCACGATTTTTCAAACAATCCGTCATAAAAGCTCAAAATTTTACGCTCCAAGTAATTGCTGCAACAATTTATCTAAAAACCAGGCCATTATTTTTCGCCATCGCTTTTCTATTGCATCCAAAAGCAGTTAGTGCTCAATTTCATAGAAAATGTTCGGCAGCATGGACGATGCACTTAGCCTTATTGCGGCTCGCAAGCCGTTAAATGTCCGACACTCAGAAATCAATTAAGATAGAGCCATCTGTTTGGTTACTTCAAAGATTTATGGCCAATGAAACTGGCACTAGTTTTTACAGTTTTTTCGTGGGTTTTTTGAAGCTCAAAGCTCTTATAGAATCAACATGCTATGACGTAGAGTTAGTCACATAGATACAGAGTATTTACCGAGTCATCATGCTTCCTATTCCAAGTGCCGAATATGGATCACAGAACGGATGACAGAATTCCAAAGTTTTTGTACAGCGATCTTGCCAGTTGAGCACACTGAGCACCCACGAAAAATTGCCGAAAATACGCTATATCGAATCCAATTTTCGTTATCTTGATTTACGATTCCCTTCCTAGTTCTTCGTATTAGATTTTCAGGATATGTTACATGTAGGTTTGTATATAAATACATAGTTAATCCAGATAAACACATGTAAAGCAACTAACAACAAAAAAAAAGCAGATATAATGATCATAAAAGTGGCCTTTTACGACATTCCGACCAAGCCGACCGTAATCTTTACTGGACCCACCAAATTGACCCGTAAACTTAACAACACCAAGAAAATTAGTTAGAAAATCCACTCTTTTCAAGTACGTTATTAGCTTAGAGCCCCATTTACACGATGCATTTCTTGCCTGGATACAATGAAATTGAAGCAACAAATGACTTGCATCGTATAGACACTGTTTAGACGGTACAACTTTTATAGTTGCTTCAACTTATGGCGTGCCATAGGGAATTAAATGCACCGTGTATTTACAGGCTTTAAGAACAGCAACGTCTACAAGCGTAGACCTTCCTAAATGGCTAAACATACCTTGCACAATCTTTCCCTGCTATTGCAGTATCAAAAACTTGCATAAGAAAAAGACAGAATGTTTATTTTAGTTGCGATAAACATTGAGGGAAAATATGCGTCACTTTCGCACAAAACGACCATGGCTCACCAAAATGCTGCGACCCTATGCGAGATAGAGCCCCAGCGCTGATTGACATACCTATTGCATTTGCAGGGGCATGATACAGGTTTCAGGGGGTCGTATCATCGTTGCGAGGAAGTGAACTATGGGTAGCCACGGTTGGTTATCATTATTTCTACTAACAGGTACCTAATTCTATCTGATCCCAGAAGATACCATAAGATTACTGTAGTGCTCTTAGAAAGCCTTTATCCAACACTAGCTGATGCCCGCGACTTCGCCCGCGTGGATGTCGGTTATTATATACTAAAACCTTACTCGAGATCCACTCTATCCATTGGTGAAAACAGCATGAAAGTCGATGAAGTAGTTTTTGAGTTTATCGCGTACAGGACGACCGACACGGCGGAGGACATTGTTTTATAATATGTAAGGATATACACAGCAAATAGCTGATTAGCAGCAATAACTGACTGACTTGACTGACTCCAAAAATGCCTGTACTGTGTGAACTGTACACATTATGTTACGGCCTCATAGACTTTGTTACAAATGGCACTTTTGGTATTTTCTATTAAGTGTTACCTTATCCCCGTCATCGTCACACGTAAGTAACTTTCTTGTGGTAAAGGAGAACTTGATATTTACTGGGACCAAATATGGCGACGATAAATTATGTAGGTAACTTTGTTGGCGTCGAAAGAATACTAATATTATGTCGGCCTGATATTGATTGTATATAGAAAAATGTTAAGGTAAAAATATTTGTAACTTGCTAAAATATTCAAAGGATTTTTTAGCTGTCGAGTCGTGCTGTTGTTGTTTGTATAGGTACCTAATGCATTTTTTCTTGTAATTATAGGTAATCTTGTATGGATTTCACAAGCTTCCCAATCTGAAGGCATAATTTATTTGTGAGCAGAGTGAAGCTGGGCTTTCTTCTTAAAAGCATATTAATTCGTAACATCACGAACACGCTGTACGTCATCGCACCATATGTTTAAGGCACCTGTCCCACCGCCGGCGAGGAAGCGACTAGCTGTCAGCGATTTTCTCGCTCAAAAAACGTTCTAAAGATCGTAGGTCCCGTGTAAGTAAAAGACATACATATACGAGTATTAATAGTTGATCGCTGACTGTTTACACGCCGGCGAGCGCTTGATTTTCATAGCGACAAGAAACGATCGAGGAAAGTACTCACTCAACGACACTCGCTTGGCGGGCAGAAAACTCGCTGAAACACCTACATTTGGTACCTACATTTATTTATTTAAACTTTTCGCACTCAAAAAAGGTACAATGTCGGACTAAATGCCGCCTTAATACTACATTCACATATCAGCGATTAATCGCTAGTCGCTGTTGCGCACTCGCTGTTCTCTTATCTACTCGCTTATCGTTAATCGCTGGGAGAGGTGTATAAATAGAAAACATCGCGCGTCGTTTATGCGAATATCCATCAACGTTTCGCGATAAACTACAAGATTCTATAATTCTTGTTTACATTACGGGCTACACATGCAGTCGATTTGGCACGATGACGACTGTGCAAATATTTCAGAGCGCGAATATGTTTTGCAAGTATTTAAATACTTTGATCTTTGAGACAAAACTCAGGAATGCTTGTCACTCCAGCCAGATGCGATAATGATTCAGAATAATTGGGTATTTGCCTAGAGTCCAATACTTACCTACCCAGATGTTTTGTGGTTATCTTTGTCCAGTGCCACAGCCCAAAATTCAGTGCTCAAAAGTTCACTAGTACCTACGGTACTAGGGCTCTTGACATAAAAACTATAGTTCGCCAAAAGATTCGTGATAGCAGTATGGTGTTATCACTTTTAGAGCAGAAAAGAAGTTCGCTACTGACTCAAATCTCGACATGATCGGTGATCCCTTTTGACCGATTCATATACATTACGGGCCGTTATTGGATAAAAATTAAGTCTCTTGTATCTTTACCAAATGAAGCAAAGACCATGAGGTCTTTGCTGCTAGGCCCTCTGGTCCAGCTTTGCATAGTAGACCAGAGGGCCTAGACAAGTGACAATCGCTTCGAAAGCGTTTCGTATTTCTACAACGGCTTTCAACAGGATTGACATAAACTTTTCGATAGCTTATGCCAGTCCTATACATTTTTGCCTTTTCCATCATCGTTATCGCTGATAGAATGTCACTTTGTCTAGGGCCTCAGACCGTATGGAAGTAGCTATAAAATTACCTTACGAATCTATTTATATTTTTAGCAATAAAAACATACCATTGGTAAGCAAAAAGATTCGTTTTTGTTTATAGGAACAGAGCATTAGTTAGTCTTTAGCGAAAGTCAGAGCTACCTCTGACTAGTAGGATTAGTTCACATTAGGTATATTCTATAACATAGGCGAACTAATCCTCTTTTATCTTACCGGCAAGATTGCGTATTACATGGTATAATCAAATGCCTATACAAAACATATTAAAACTTGAGCCAATTTCTGAAGATCATAAACATATTTATCCCTACGTGCCTCTACTGTCATCGAGCAATTTTATTGGTTTACCTACTTTCGAAGATTGATAGGCAATCGTTTGCATAATAGCTGAGGAATTCATCTTTGGAAACTCATATCATCTAACATGCTAGACATCTTACATAAACGATCCATAATTTCAGCTGAAACTTTTTCCAAACAATCGAATCCTTTGAAAATAAATGAATATCTCTCAGAGATTTTAAATGGGAATTTGTTGTTCATTGCATGCAATTTAGTGACGAAAACCAATGAATAATCAGTACATACAATGATAAATATCATAACAACAAAGAATAAATCTTTGTTTCAAACATTAAGCGCTGGAACAAAAGTACATAAACGAGATACAAATTCATCATACCAGCACTGGATAAGCCGCTTGCCGTAATCAGCTTACCAGTCACGAAATATAACACAATGATCAAATATTGCGAAGTAAACAAAACGTTACAGTACGTCGACGAAAGGTTTAGTAAATCGATGGAACTTCCTGTATATTTCATACAAACCGACCAACTCAATCAGTTTTTACCTCGATCATTGAGGATTACCGAGAAATTGTTACGTCGAGCCTTCTATCAACCGCTGTTCATTAGAGTAATACGGTTCGTAGTAAATTGAAGTGACATTATCAAGAAATGGGTAAACATGGAGCGGTTAGCAATTTACTGCACTTACATTTCATACTGATTGTTTTTACAGTGATATATAATTAGAGCTATGGAGTATGAAATTAAAGTTGGTTCTTGGATTCTTGATTATTCTTCCTACTGTCGATTCCGTTTCAGCGGTGTGTAGATACCTACCTCTTTGTGAAATTACGCTATGTAAGAAAGGTGTTTTTTTTTTGTGCCCAGTATATTTCGCTAACACATCTACAAACATTCATTACTTGTTTGTTTTTATTAGTTCTTTGATCTCAACAAATTGATCTATTATTCATTCAGTCCCAATCGAAAACAATTCATCAAGCTTCCAAATAGCATGTTAATGACTTACAGTCCTTTGTGAGCTGAAAACAAAGAAATTGATTACCTATTATTTTTAATAAACATTGTTTCTAAGCTTTTAAACGTTTCAGGAAACTAAAATTTGATATAACATTTGGCCTGAACATGTTGTTACCGGTGTTACAGCGTCTGTTGCAATTATTGGACTAAGTCCAACGGTAGTAAATAAACTGAAACGATGGAAACTGATGATAGTTAACTCTTCAACAATAAAGCTTTAGCATTTAACCATGTTTTGAACATTCACCTACTCCAATAACTTTTAAAAGATTCTAGAAAGTATTTTCATACGGTTCTCCAGAACTCTATTCACCTCGCATTAATAAACCCTACCATGCGAACGTTCATTTTAAAGCGGAAATAAAACAAACTAAAACAGTCAGAGCCAAACTGGAGCCGTTTGAATATAGCCGGGTTTAATCTTGGCGTGGTACAGTGAACTAATTACTGTGAGAGACTCAGCGTGAGAGCGGTGTGCACGCATACGGTAACACATTAGTGCGACAGAGACGGAAGTGGGCAGTTTTCCAAGATGAATTTGATGTTTCGGAAGAACTTCAGCGGGGAGAAGACCCTCTCGTCGAGCGGGGGTGGGGGGAAGGCGCGGGGCGCGCTCGGTGCAGGGAGGAATGCGAAGCGCCGCGACCGCGAGCGATACTCCTGCATGGAGGAACATCACTACAAGACCCACATATTCTTCTCCGCGGCACCTCGGCCCAGTGCGCAATACAACGACCTCACAGGTAAACGTATGTGATCAGTGACAGTGAAACAACCGGAAACTTTTCTTGTGTTTGTGTTGTGTCTAAACTTTCTTAACTAACTTCGCAAAATTAAAGTTGCGATCTTTTCAAAAAACGGGTCCTATAATATTGTGGAGCTTGCAGTGACCTCGTCAGTTTCTGTTAAAAACACACGACGTGAACCGCCGTCGCAACTATAAATAAATTATTTGACAGGTGACGCAGTATTTAGATACCGAGTTCATTACACATGCTTACTATTACAAGCAGTTAACATCGTAACAAGTGCTCTTGATTTAAACAACGCTTTCCGAAGTTCGGTAAGCTTTATACAACTGTGTTTCTCCAGATGGATGAAACTAGTGTAAGTCGGTTAAAACTGGTTCAGTTTTGGCGCTAAACACCAAACACCCCGAGGTTACTTCCCGCGTAAGTGTTATGTATGACACGTATATTATACAATATTTATAATTGGCACGATTCAATCGACTATGTTTATTACTAACCTTCTGAGGGATATATCATTTTAATATCTGTTCGAAGTTCATCAGTTAAATGTCCAAACGTAAAGGTATAAAGTTCTTATTTTGTGTCCAATTTAATTTGTGTATAGACCTTGTAGTATTTCTTCATAGATGTTAGAAATAGATTGCCAATCACAACTGTACATAGTTCTAACTTCTAGTAGGTGAGTATTTCTTCTCGAAGGTGTATCTAATAGCCAATTTTTACTCTACCAAAACTCAATTAATACGCCTAAGGGCTGATTTAACCAAAGCCAGATATTTTTTATTCGGGGAATAGGTACAATTGATAACTGACAGCTTTTGTCCCTAGTATAAGTCTAATCCAGCGAATAAATATTACATTGTTGACAGATTCTCTATACAAAAACTGACGCAATTTTATTCCCCGAATAAAAGTTATCTGGCTTTGGTTAAATCGGCCCTAATACGCGTGACCCTATTTTTTTTTGTTGTAAATAACTTTTATTTGTAACTTGTGAGTTTAACATCAAGCTTGCGAATTAAATCAACTGTGTTTTTCTGTTTTTTATTATCTTTTTAAAGCTCGCGCAAACAGGATGTGGTCTTGCATAATAAGAATTGCATTACGGTTTTCAAATTTTTGCTTATGCTAATTGGAACCAAGAACACAATACTTAATTAAAGTTGCAACGAATCCCGTTTATGCGAGCTTGTAATAAATTTGTAGACCACTGAACCAAGTCACAGTGGATCTCTACCATAATTTTTCCTGCCTTCCAGCCAGGTCCTCATAAACTGAACCACTAGGTACCTACTTACTACTCCAGCATCCCGGCAAGGTTTTTGTCAGTAAGAGTCTGACAGACCCAGAGCGGAGGACATCCATGAGGATTTGGTTCCACACGCAAAAAATAAAATATGATAAAGCCATCAAATTAAAGGAAAGAAGAAATTTCTACCACGAGGCTACCGGACCAACCTCTACGCCAGATCATAACAAACAATCTCGACCTCTAAAACTAACATAAACCCCTCACTCTCTTCAGAACGATGCGGGCCTGTACTGGGCGGTGGCACAGGGCCGGAGCCCGAGCCACCGCAGCCGCTGGTGAACCGGGAGCCCTCGGTTTCACTCCTGCGCTGGGACCGCGGCCCCGCGACCACCACACCGGTCCCGACGACGGACCACCGGCGCCGCACCGAGCCTGTGTCGCTTGCCACGCTACAGAAAGACTGCTTCGTTATTCCAGCACACGCACTTGATCGGTTTCTGCCGGATGGTGTGCCGGTTAGTATCAGATCTTCAGATTTCTTTGACTTTTTTCGGTCTAGCACCTTTTTCACCGACCACGACCGCAAAGTTACGTTTAGACAGATTGCAGAAAACGGTCCCGTCTGCCGTTCCCCAGTTTTCAGTAAACTAAGCCAATGATCGGTTCCTGCCCGATAGAGTATCGGGTTGTATAAGCTCTTCGGTCATCTTCGACTGTATTCGGACTAGCACAGCACCATTATACCGTCCTACCTCACCGCACAGTCTCGTCGTCTTTCCACAGAAAGCCACGCCTGTGATCAGTTCTTGTCGGATGGAGTGCCGGTCAGTATCCGCTGTTCGGCTATCTTCGACTAAATTCTAATGAAAAATCATTTTTTTGTCGAAAATACATAATATTGTTGTAAAAAAACTGCCTATCTAAAAATCTGCTAATTTTCTGCAACTGTAACCCAAGGCAGTACAACTAAGATAGAATAATTTATCATAATTAGCGCTGATACAGCGACCGCCATTTACATAGTTGATAGCTACGCTTAAGCGCCCAAGAATTAGAGGTCGCCTAGACGAACCAAATACTTCTTGTGGACAGCGACAAATCGCGGTCAATTTTTTGTATTGTCTCGACGAAGTTAGGAATTTCTTTAAGCAAGCCTAATAATACGAATACCTTTGTAATTGAAAAAAATATATTTTGGAGTAAGTAACTTTTTCTCAATTCCAGCTCCCAGTTCCGCCTCCAACGCCAGAAAAAGGAATGACAACAAAGACTGCACAAAACTCCCTTAGCATCCTCGAAATAGCCGACCCCAAACTTTGTATATTGGCCCACCTGATGAGCCCCTTGGAACCAATAGAGCCTATATTGGAATCCCCGCTTGCCAAACCTTTAATAAGACAGAAAGCTGCTGCAGCAGAGCTGTTGAATGAAGTAGCAACGGCCAATACTGCAGTTGGAGGGATGTTGTTGGCGAATATGGAGAAGCATGCCGAGTTCCCTTTTATATCTTACTATGTAATAAATACGACGCAAACAGACCCTTTGCTTTTCTATAATAATATGAGGGGTGCGTCTTTGAACAAGTTTGACCCGAAGACGATAAGGTACTCGGCGGCGCATACGCTGGACCTGTACAGTGAGGTGGCCATGATCTGCAGACCTCCGTTCAATGACTTAGCTGGTGGACCGAAGAAGTCACATACGTCTACTACTGGATATATCATTAGTGTCTATAAGGTATCGTCAGTTTTATGTTTTGGTTTGATTATATTATTTCCAATAATGATTTAGAACATTCTGAAGTTATTTGCTTCCTTAAAGAATAGGTACCTACAGAATTCTACAGCCATACCAGTCAATCTTAATTTTACGTCCCGTCTGGATCAGTTTATCTATTCATTGAAGCGTAGTTAAGATGTCATTCGGTATTTTCGGTTACCGCTCTTTCTTAAGAACTGACTCTCTTTCAGGGGGCTTAAAACGGTCAATAAATCATAAATGTTATATTTTCACTTTAAATGCCAACTAACCGTAACTATCTTTTTAACTGCTCTGGGCTTAAAACGGACACTTTAGCAGAATCAAAATATTAAAATATTATGAATCATAGTAAAATGTCACAAACTGACAATTCATAATATGATCTGCGTGTAATTCATATTACGAAAAAATTCATCTGTTTGACAGTTTTCTATGGAGATTCGTAAAATGGTCCACAAATGATGAATTGCTTTTATGTCAAATTAGAGGAATTGCTAATGACGGCGGGGATTCAGGAAATGAACTGCTTTTAGAGGAATTGCCAATGTGGCCAGTTTAGGCCCCCAGGTGTTTTTAGACCGAATGTATTACTGAAAAGACAAAACTTCAATTACAGGTATTTGAGGGCGACGACGGCGAACGCTTTGAAAGAAACTGGCTGTACTGGACAGGCGCGCGAATGTTATACCGACACCTACCTCACACGGTGGGCATGAGGAAGATAGCCCTGCACAAGTCAGTGGCCTCCCACGGAGACAAAATGTACCTGCTAGTGTGCGAGTGTGCCAACCTGATGGATGACCTGTCGGGGGCTGCGATGCTTGTGACGGCTCTGAGGGCCCGCCTTTGCGGGTATACGGGTCTTTACAGGCCAATACAGACTTTCTAGTAGAGGGACGAAGGCCTAAACGGCCTTGAGTGTGTTGTACTTTAATTTTGCAGACATCGATAGGTTAGCGTAGGTTAGTTTTGTTGGGTAATGACTTTGGGACTTGAGTAGACCAAGTAAAAACCTCAGTCAACTATCTTCTCGTACACAGTTTATAGAAACAGATTTCTAAATAAATATTAAAGAAAGACTTAGAAGAGTTATTGGTATACTTTCCCAATTTATCACCCAACTTAAGATTGGATCTCTATAACACTTTGGGGGACACTAAACACCCATAGACGTTATAACAATATAACTTCTATTGTGTATCGTTCAGTGTCCTTGAAAGCGTTAAGTAGTATCTACAGATGTCTTGACAAAATTGGTCATGAGCAGCACACGTTGTGAACAAAAACGGACCAAAGTATTAATATTACGTTTAAGACTACTTAAATGGTGTACAATGTATGACTGGGTAGGTACAGGCTAGTCGAGCCGAAGTGTTCTTGATTTAGATGTAAGGGATTTTAACATAAACGAGTGTTTTTCTTCTGTAGTCGCCATTTTTCTCAACCTTTCACTATACTTTTGATATGATCTACTACGA
Organism: Lithophane leautieri; assembly: GCA_949152455.1. Taxonomy (NCBI): domain Eukaryota; kingdom Metazoa; phylum Arthropoda; class Insecta; order Lepidoptera; family Noctuidae; genus Lithophane; species Lithophane leautieri. The sequence goes on along the minus strand of OX424469.1, from coordinate 3,096,965 downwards.
GACAAATCACCTCACTCTGACAGTCGTCTAGATAAAAATCTATGATAAATTATACCTACATGACTTGACAATATTTTGTTACGTTTGGGTTAAGTCTTCCATATAAGGTACGTGTCCAAAAATGTCATGTTCGATTGATACCGAGAGCTAGCTCAATAAAATCCCCCTTTATATTTTTGGGTAAAATCTTTGAAAGAAATAATTATTTTTCGATTTTCCAGTTTTCCTGACATATCTCGAGATACATATCATTATTCTCACAAGATGTTCAATCGACAATATTTGTAGCCATTGCCTACTCCAACTCATGTTTCACCAATTCTTACTAAATTAGAAATAAAAGAATATTGTGATGCTCACAAAATACAAAATAGTTCGTCTTGTATAAACCTGTTGCTAAAATTAGAAACGCACAATAATATTATAATACTAAAATCTCATTGAAATTAATAATACAGAGATGTATTCAGTAATGTTTTTGCTTTTAGTTTTGAATGATGATTGATGACACACGACGAAAATATCACCTTTTAAAAAAAACATTATTTTGTTATTCTTAATTGGAATTTGGACTCAAAAAACGTAGTTACCATCTAAATAGTTAAAACATAGTCAACTTAAATGAAGATCTAAAGACGAGTGGCCAATTTCGCGTCGTAAAAAATATTGTAGTTTATTGTTCTAAAACTTTATAAAAATAATATTAGATATTTATTACTAATAACTTTAGCTTCGTGCACCGATTAAGCTAGGTTTAGACCATGACACAATTTCAATTACCAAAAAATATTAAGTTCGTGGTACCATACATACCACCAACCATACCATACATAATATAAGCATAACACCACGTCTGTATTCCCCGAAGAGGTACCGGGCACAACTCTGGGCTGAAACTGAGAAACTCCGTGGTATTCAGTCATTTTTGGAGTTGATGCCATCGTGTCATTGTATAAACCATGCTTAGTTTAACTTGTTATAGATATTCTCTGGTATAATATCCATTACCTTCTAAATTATTTTAGTAAACAGAGCAACACTTTCTCTATATCAAAATATATTTGTAATAACATAATTGATATGACCAAAAAGCCTACCTGATATTGTGATTCATTAAAATAATAAATTAAGCGTACATGCACAGAGTATAAGCATAGTTATTGGCTTGAGAAGCATCAACATATTGTATCATAAGATTTTATAATATAATATAAAATAAATATCTTTTTATTAATTTATGCTTTTTAATATATAATCATTTATATTAAGTTAATAAATATTGATTAGATACTAGGAATTGAATGTAAATGAACCAAAACAATGTTATGAAATAAAAACCAATTAATTTGTTCAGAGAAACTGACCTGAGTCAAACAACAGATTAGCTTAGTGATTAGAAAATATTTATTTTTTATTTGAGTCAGTTATTCTGTTTTTTAATGGAGTTAATTAACACGAACGTTTACTGTGTAACTACTTATGTATTCTATGAGAATAACTTTAAAAAAAACTTGTTATTGGTTCAAGCATATACGACTGTATCCTATAATATCGTGTCTAGTCAATACCTGATTATTTTGCTATGGTGCTAAATCTAGTCAATTTGTAGTTAGCAATAAAACAAGGCTTGCAAGTTTGGTAATTGAATTATAAGTAACACTTAAAAATAACTAGTTTTTTTGCTTTAGAAGTTAAGTTATAATTATATAAACTTTAAAACAAATAAGTACCTAACTAGAGATTTTGCCAACTTAATAAATATTCTTTAAATAAAATGGATAAACATTTCGATAACACCAAATTCATTAGAAGTATCTCATTTTAGCGTATTATAATTAGAGTTTAATGCAATTTTATAAGGCTTAATAAAGTTATATTAATAATAGAATTATAATAAGTAGTTGAAATGTTCGGGTTGTGTGGAACCAAAAATCTAACTTTTTCAATTAATAAATTGTTTTTAATAGAAACTGGTGGACGAGATGATACTTATTGAACCAAGAACATCCCTGTTCAAGAAATATGTTTCATTATCTAGGCTTATTTATTTTTACAATTGCTTAGAAATACTTAGTAGGAGCTTCTCGAATAATATCCTTTCAAACTTACAAATGGACATGACTATGATAACCTTTTTCGTTGATAAATACCTCCCTACTTAAGGCGGTACCCTGAGCAAAACGCCACTCGCTTTTTTGGTAGTTTTTAGGAGCTATCTACTTGTTATTTAAAAAGAAATATCTAATAATAAAAATACATTACATTTCTACATAATATTAATTCCAAAATTGTACATTTCTTTTTTTTTCTTTTTTAAATCAGAAAGTGTATGTTTCTTTCCTTCCAACGAAACCATAAAAATGAGAAATAATCTTTGTTATCATGCATCTCCTCGTAAAGTAAACATTATTTAATTTTGCACTAACACTAATGGATAGACAATTTAATAATGAACATTTTGTAACAATTTTTTTTTCAAAAGGTCAATATTTGATTTTATAAAGATTTTTTCCTAAAATTTGGGCGTATTCACTACTGTAACTCACCGGGATTCAGTCTTCAAAGAGGGAACGAATTTAGTTTGCTCAGGGTACCGCCTTAATGGGTGATTATTTAGAGCATACGCGTTTAAATACCTATATGAATCGCATAAAGTTGAATACTTAGTATAATTTATAGAATACCGAAAAAATACCTTCTTGTACTCGACATAAAATCTATTAATTACCTAGGTACAAATATTTTGGCTTGTTAGAGGTGAATCAATCCAATATAAAAATTGGCACCACTATTTCTAAGAAACATTCAAATAATAATGTTTAAAATGATTGTATTATTGTATTACAGCAATTTAAAATAATTACTGTTTGGCTTGAAAAGCTAGTTATGAGTGCAGGCTAAGCTCTGTAGAATGTATAGAGAATTTAATTAATATTTCAATTATTTTTATAATAAAAGTTAAAATTATATGTTGTTTTTTTTTCCTGCATGTGTAAATTCCTGGGGAGTTACGAGGTAACTTGAATATTCCTTCTTTATCTATTTCCCTAAAATCCTAAATAAATCCTATCTAATATTATATATGCGAAAGTTAGTTTGTTTGTCTGTTTGTTACGCTTTCACGCTAAAACGGCTGAACGGATTTGGATGAAATTTGGCATATGGATAGACCATGACCTGGAAAAGGACATAGGCTACTTTTCAACCTGGGACGTAGACGAAGTCGCGGGCAACAGTTAGTTTTTATTAAAAGAAAATTGTACCTAAGATAGCTTAGACCGTGTCCTAACCAAACGACAGTGAACAGGTGGTGAGAACACGTGATCGTAGCATCGCGTTCACTTTGTTTGGCGAACTCAAACTTGCCATCGTGCATCGGCGTCCCGCGTCGTGCCGACAGAGGGCGCCTTCAGGTTTCCAAACAAATGAGCGACACATGAAGATGAACGCGAAGATCGCGTATTCGCGCGGCAGATCGTTTTGGATAGGAAACGCGGTTACACTGATTTTAAGACTCCAATATTATAAAATTTTCTGGCATAGTTTGTCTTTGGGAGAACAGTCTAATAATGGTTCTTGTAGTTGTATAAGAAAAGTTTGAACTTGTGGCGTAGCCTGGGATAGGTCTACATATGTCCAGGTGCCGTATTATGAAGTATTACTGCCACCATTTTTCCAGTGTGAGAGAGAGACGGAGCTAGACAAGGCCGCTAGCACCATCCCGTTTTCGCAGTGGAATAATTATGGCAATGGCACTAATACTTCATAATACTACCCCAGCAGTGGACTGCAATAGGCTGAGTTGATTGACCAACGAAAAGAGGCCTATGCCAGCAGAGGGTAATTCAGATTCTTGACTAAAATGATGATGATTGATGATGATGAATTGGTAAAATTCAAAACAATATCATAAAAAACATCATATTTAACAGTCAAGTTTTATTAAACAAATTATGTATTAATACTTTGTACATAAGATAAAATTAAAACAAACTATTTTTCTCTAGATAATTAAAATGCTAATTTACATACATCAGTAACCCTTGTGACCACGAAACCTTCTTCTGTTGTCTAACTGGAAAGAAAAAAAATATACAGTATTAGCTAATGATAAATAGTTAGGGCGAATTCGACCAAACTTTTATCCCTAGTATAAGTTTAATCCAGCGAATAAATATTAAATTTTTGACAAATTTTCTATACAAAAACTGTCAAAAAACAATTTTATTCCCCGAATAAAAGATATCTGAGTTTGGATAAATCGGCTCTAAGTATAGTAAGTATTGTATTATGAGACGACTTCCATTTAAGTTATGAGGAAAGTTTTGAGTATGAATGTGGCATGATGGCTCATGGAAAAGTAGGGGAAGACCAAAGAATCGATGGATGGACTGTGTAAAAGATGGTATGGCTAGAAACGGGGTGACTAATCAGATGACTGTTGGAGCAGTATGGACAACATTCTGTCCCAACCCTAGATAAATTGGAAAAAGGGCAAGAAGGCAAATGAGTGACTTCTATAACAAAATGACAAAGTTCATTTATTATAAGTGCAATAAGGTTCCCCAATTAATGCAATACAACAATAGCCCTTTCATCCTGATCTCCCTTATTGTGCTAGTTTAGATACTGTTATTTCCTTTTTTTGGTTATAAAATATCTCAGAGATCAGCGTGCCTCTTGGCAAAGGCCTCCTCTAACAATTTCCATTGCATTCTATCCCTTACAACTTTCTCTCTTCTTCTCCAGTTCGGACCTGCTGTGGGACTGAGTTTGTCCTCCCATCTTTTCAAGAAAATCAATAAATTATCTTTCCGAAAAGACGGCCAATTAATTATATAGCTAAAAGTATAAGGCTGAGCACAAACTTTGCGTCCTGTCTCATTCACCAAAACAGGATCACAAGCAGAAGGTTCAGATTTATATTGAACTTATCTGAAGGTTGTTGTAAGAGATAATAATAATAATAAGATGAAAAAGCTAGAGACTCAACTAAAATAATTAGTATTGGATAGAGTCATGTACTCGTTTGGAAGGGGCTGCAATACAGACATGTGCGTAGTAAAGTCAGTGACCTGCATAACCTAAACCCTCTTCCCCTATTCTTATTTGTAATAGGGGTTAGGTAATGCAGAGTAATGACCTGACCGTGCTAATATTTTAAAAGTATGTATTTAGAATTTCACCAAAATAATGACTTAACCTGTATGACCGCGGACGGGCCGCGCGCAGACCAAAAACTATTGTAGTTAATTAGAAAGTCCTTGAAGAATTAAGTTACTTACAAGTGATCTTTTACATTCAAAGAAGGTTTGTCTAAGTTGAGCACACTCATCCGGGACCACTCCTTCTCTAAGACATTCTCTCGGTGTTTTCTTTTCCTGGAACAGAATTAAATATTTCATTGCAGATCTTTTTAGTTTTAAAGGAAACTATACAACTGTTCATAGCTATTTATCATTCCTGTATCCTACAGGAATGATAGGTCATTGAATGTCACTCAGAAGAGTAATAAAATGGCGATATCAAAATTATCATAGCGATATAGCCAATGCAGATATATCCATTACATAAACGACTCAATTACAGTGGTGATCCACTCGCTTGTAATTTGAAATATAGCATTGCTTTACACCATAGAATTGAACAGACTTGACTAATAGAAGTAAGTATTATCATCACACCTCACATCGTACATAAGTAAACGTATTTCATGACGATTTTGGGGTTACAAAACTATGCAAACCATGTAGTTACAGCAAAATTGTACACAATAAACGCTTTAGAATTACTACTAATATTAACATAATGGCTCACAAAAATAATGCTGTATGTAAACTTTAAAGAAAACTAACCTTTTTACAGCAGTCACTTGCAAGTAAACACAGTTTGAGATCAGCCCTGATTCCCGCACATGGTGACTTGTCAGCTAAGCCAATTTCATCGGGAGCAAAGGTAACCATTTTTATTGCAAATCGTGTATTATTTCACAGGAAAAAGAAAATAAGATTGATTCTCAAGTTTATCATCAATATCTTGTTGACATATTTCGAACTCGAAGTGACATCTGACAATGACGGACAATCAAATGACATTCTATCTATGAGGTGTTTCCGTTTTAAGTGTTTTTTCCTGCTGGTGCACGAATAATTTTTACTTGCAGTGGTTTTAGTACTAGTTAATTTTGTTTAAAAATGTAACACAAAAAGTTATTTTTATACTCATAAACTCAATCTGAAATATCTTACTATTCGTAATAAAAAAACAGCACAAACTCATAGGAATCGGAGTACAATAATGAATTACGGAACGGGACGATGGTTTTTTTTTTTTTTGACACTTTGTTGCTGTCACTGTCATTAACATCATTGATAACAAACAGCTGTTGTGTGATTACGAGTTTTTCGAGTTCAGTGGAGTTCAGTGCCCATCGCCCCCAGAGGAGTCCCTATTGTCCATGAACTTTAAATTTCAATAAACATGAGGAAACTGTTCCCTATAATATCAAGAAGCCATTCGCACGTGTGCAGTTTGAAACCGTACAAAGAAACGAGATGGTTGATGCCGAATGGAAATCCAACTGGTGCATACATTTACAACTGTGTCGCAGATCAAAAAGTTCCGGTAATACTGAATGACCCTCACATCGCCACCTGGTATTCTTGCGGGCCAACAGTGTACGACTCCGCTCACGTAGGCCATGCGAGCTGCTACGTCAAGTTAGACATTATTCAGCGAATTATAAAATCATTTTTGAACATAAAACTCGTGACGGCTATGGGCATCACGGATATTGATGACAAAATCATTAGAAAAGGTATCGAAACTAGCACTCACTTCCGAAATATCGCTAAACAATATGAACATGAGTTTTGGCTTGATATGGCTTCTTTGAACATTGAAAAACCTCTAATAATTACTAGAGTATCAGACCATATCCACTCCATTGAAAGTTTCGTACAGAAACTGATTGACACAGAGATGGCTTATGTTACATTAGATGGGTCGGTTTATTTTGACACCACCAAGTTTCCTTCTTATGGAAAGCTACAAAAGCCTCAAACTGAAGGTGAAGCAGCAAATGAAGAGAAAAGAAACAAAACAGATTTTGCTCTATGGAAAGGTCATAAGCCTGGCGAGCCTTCATGGGATGTGGCTTGGGGCAAAGGTAGGCCAGGGTGGCACATAGAATGCTCTGCCATGGTCAGTAAAGTGTTTGGATCTCAAATAGACTTCCATGCAGGAGGTATTGATCTTCAGTTCCCTCACCATGAGAATGAAGAAGCTCAGTCCTGTGCTTACCACAATACAAGACAGTGGGCAAACTATTGGATCCATGTTGGTCACCTGCATGTGAAAGGAGACACCAAAATGTCTAAATCTCTGAAGAACACCATATCAATACCTGACTTGCTGAACCAACACAGTCCTGATGTGTTCAGAATGGCTTGCCTCACATCAAGTTACAGGTATCCAATGGAATACAGCCCTGAAGTAATGAAAACAGCTGAAGAGGTTCTTAACAAATTCAAATTCTTCCTCAAGGATGCCTTAGTTTATGTTAATAATAATGCTGTAAGTAATGGAGATTACAAAGATAAGATATTGGAAGATTTACAGAAAACAGAGGAGGCTAATATTGAGGCTTTGAAAAATGATATCAACACTGCAGTTTGTATCAACAATCTCCTCACTTTAGTTAGTCATGCAAATAGACTTATTAGGTTGGATACTTCAGAATATTATCCTGTACCCATTGTATTAATAGCAGAGTACGTTACTCAAATGTTGACAACATTTGGACTGAAGCTGCAAGACTCGGCTCAAGACAGTGTATTGTCTAACTCTTTGATAGACACGCTGGTAGAATTTAGACATACAGTGAGATTGAACGCCTTATCTAGGAAAGACAAGGAGATACTGCAAGCATGTGATTTTGTAAGAGATAAAATGAAGAAAATTAAAGTACAGATTAATGATAGCAATAAAACCTCTTCTTGGGTGTCTACTCAATGAATTCTGTCTAATTATATTATACTAGCTGCGCCCCGCGGTTTCACCCGCGTAAGTCTCGATCCCGTGGGAATATCGGGATAAAAAGTATCCTATGTGTTAATCCAGATTATAAACGGTCTGTTTGCCAAATTTCATCCAAATCCATTCAGTCGTTTTTGTGTGATTGAGTAACAAACATCCAAACACATAAACACACAAACTTTCACATTTATAATATTAGTAGGATGGCTATTATGACACTATTATTTGTAAAATTTGATATAAGTAGCTGCAAAATCAATGTTTTAGCTTAAAGTTTGTCTTCACTGGCACCACTCCCATTCTATGCTAGGGTATGTGGCTAACTAGAGTGAATCACCATTAATTTCTAATAATATTCTGTTACTGAATTATAAGTTCCTTCCTTTGTTTGAAACTAACAATTCTAAAATATCAATGCCTAAAAAACAATAATAAAATGCCTTGATAATGTTATTATCACTCAAGTGATTTTATGACAGGCTTAACTTTATCACAAAAAAATCAATAACTTTGTACATTATGTGTAGAAATAAAAAAAATCTGTATATTGTGTAGATAATAAATGACAAATATTGTATGTTACATAGTAATGTTCAAATAAAAATATATCACCACTGTTCATTCAAGTTTTTATTTCCATAATTTACTTACATTCAAGTCCATTGACTAGACTATGATGAAATGAGATTTCTGGGGTCTATATAAGTCATAAGAATATAAACTAAAAATAAAACTTTCCTTTATGGCAAGTATGATATTATAATTGTTCAGGGTTAACATTTTGTGTCATATCTTGTTGTTTTGGAATAGATAATTTCGTCGTTTACACGATGCAAGTGACGTGTATACGCCCTAAGGGCGTGCATACACGTCCGTAGTACTGTTTTTACATTATAACCGATCGTCCTACGTGAACGACGATTGGACATAAAGCGATGCGAAAATACCGAGAGTAACTGTTCCTAATATGATATGCAAAGCGAATATATTTTTATGTCCATACATTTATCGCTCACCTAGATCGCGGGTTACAAGATCTAAACATAGTAATGGCCTGGCAGCCATCAGTCTTATAATAATTTTACATTCAATGCTATGTAACAGTGTTACTTTGTTCGAAAACCGAATCCTTATAATAATGAGCGCAGTTCTAAACAAATATTAAGTACAATTGACACAACAATGAGATATTCAACAAAATACAGCATTAGTACAACAAGCTTCGTTATACTGAGTTCGGACGTAGTTTATTATGGAATGTATATTATAGTTGACTGACTTTGACCTATGCCTAGTTCCTAAAACTCAAAACGCATCGTTTTATTTACCAGTCATAAGTTGTACAAATGTTTAACTTTTAACAGTGCTCCGGAAGTATTTTTATTTATCAACAGATTATACTAATGAATGGAAGACTCTTCTATGAAATAATATTGACCCAAACGGGGGTAAAGCTCAATGAATAACGATTATTGCGTCATTAGGAATCTGGCATAAAGTCACAAATTAGATGACAAAACATTTTAGCAAAGCTACTGACTAATTCTACTTTGGCTACTTCATTATTCAGTATCTAACATACTAATAATGCACAAAATCTCTAAAATTTTTACCAAAAACAATAATTTCAACACATTTTCATACTACAAAGAACGCAATACAACGAAGCTCGTCGCACCCACTTTTAGAAACAAATTTTGTGCGCGGGATACGTTCACCTTAGGAGGTAAAGAGTTGTAGATCTCTTGACTTAATTGGGAACAGGATGTATCGAGCCGTTTTTATCTTGTATCATATTTTCTGCTTTATAAACCTTCCAGGCGACTAGATAGTCTCGAACCATTTTGAATAACGTGTAGTAATTAATGAACAGTAGTATGACTATCGCTAAAAAGTTGTGCCACTGTATCGAACTGAACAGCAGGCAAAGTTGGAGTACTATGAGGGAGAGTTGTAGACACAGCATCCCGCATAGCAAGAGTGATGGGTTGGCGAACACCGTCTGTGGGAGAGAGAGAAGAATTTCAAGTAAAACTTTGTTAATTTTGAAAATACTAACATGATTCTAGTGAAACACCATCAGCCCACTAGAAATGTGTCAGAAAAAGTATTAAAAAACACCGACCGAGTGCACGTCGCACTCGCGCACGAAGGGTTCCGTATATCTATTAAACGGCAAAAAAACACGTTTTTTGTATGGGAGCTCCCTGAAATATTAATTTTATTCTGTTTTTTAGTATTTGTTGTTATAGCGGCAACAGAAATACATCATCTGCTCGTTTTTGCTCAATATTGATAACGGCAACAGGTAGACGCTTGAAATATTCACAGAATATTTAGTTATATATTCACTTTAAAAATAAATAATTAGATAAAAATAAAACAAATATTTAACGGCAAAAAATCATGTCTGATGATTTTTTGCCGTTTTTATAGACACGGAACCCTTCGTGCGAGAGTCCGACTCGCACTTTGCCGGTTTTATAATGTGTTGTTTATTTAATGTGCACTAAAGAGTTTTCTATCCATGTATACTCACATGGAACCTGCAGTGCACGACTGAGGCAGGGTCTGCGGCGACAGTCGGCGTGTTGGCGATGTACACGCGACTGTTCAGCGTGACGCGGGCGCCGCGCGACCACATGCGGTTCGCACACCATGGTAGGACTTCGCTACCTTCTGTGGATCATAAAATTTGTTGGTGAAACTTCACAAATTGTTGGTGTGTCTTCAAAACATTCACAGACGTGACAAGTATTGATATCCAATAATGATTTAACAAAAACAAAAAAATTACATACACTTAATGTGGGAACTTTTTTTTTTCTCGCCTATCCCATGGTTTGCAACCCACACCATGGGCGGAAAGGTCATTCAAAAATATTGTGAGTTTGTCAAACCCATTTTCGGATTCCGGGATCCGTTTGCGAAATATTAAGCTTTAAAGCTACTCCTGCTGCTATTTTTTGTTAGTCAAGTGTGTCCCCTGCAAGCTAAATGGTTGGTATTGAATATGTGAAAAAAATCACGGCAGTAGTATACATATATGTATAATGAAATTAAAAGGGAAACTATCACAGCTAAGTAGGCTCCACAAGTTACCGAGTAATAATCGACCAACTTACATGCAGGAAAGTCAGTTTTAAGTTTGTCAACTACAATGTTAAGTTTGTTTGATAAATTCATCCCAACTACGGAACCCTTCATTGCGCGTGGTTCGACACGCACTTGACCGGTTTTTATTTAAATTTAACAGTGGATCCAACATTACGTACGGCAGAGGAACTATAAGATGAAACGTACTCTAAGTATTTATTTATGTATAAGCTATGCTTACCTGTACAAGTATTATTATCCGCTCGCCACCGGCCGAGGTGCAGCGCGGCGCGATGCGGCACGTCACAATACGTGGCACTGACGAGCTGACTGACGTACCGCGCGAACAGGCCCGCCCATACGAACGCTGTCTGCTGCGAAGCTGCATACACCTCGTAGTACAGGTATGACTGGAAAAATGTAATTTTAGATGTGAGTTAAGGCTAGTAGTCGTTAGTTCACCTTTAGTTCACCAAAGGAGCAGGCAACCTGGACATTAAGGGTCAACCGATTTTGACTTCTACAATACCGTAGGCATAAGGATGGCATTAAAAGCAAAAAAGGTTACACAATACCAACTGTCTAGTGCAGCTGCCATTTAACATGCCACCAACGCAATAGAAGTCAAAATCGCTTGAACGGACTGTAAAAAAAGGTTTATTTAAATGTCTAATCTTATTTCAAATGAAGTATAGTTATGAATAACAAAGTATCTTTTCCTCACCTGTGCAAAACAGCACGGTATAAAACTGGAGTAGTAAGCTCCAACGACGGAGTTGAAGATAATCTTCTTCATCCGCACGTTAAAGTCTTGTCGTAACACCTCCACCTCCGTGCGTATCTGTGCAGCGTCGTGCGTACAGCAATGTAGCGGTGGGTCGCCATTGTTGAGCTCGAGGAACGGACTGGAGTGGAAGCCGAAGAGAAGGAAGTATATGACAGCGCTAGAAAAGAAAATTCAAAGGTATATTTGAAGAGATAGGTTTAAAAGATGCGTCAATGTACTTTGTAAAGCCACTTTTTGTAACAGTGAAAAGTTTATAGGAAAACTCAGAAAGACCAGAGACTCTAGACATTCTATCAGCGATATCAATAATGGAAAAGGCAAAAATGTATAGGACTCACATAAGCTATCGAAAAGCTTATGTCAACCCTGTTGAAAGTCATTGTAGAAAATACGAAACGCTTTCGAAGCGATTGTCACTTGTCTAGGCCCTCAGGTTAGGCAAAAGTAGTATGTAAAGACCGTAGCAGGTGGCGTTCTGTAGTTTCTGCCTACCCCCATGGGAAAAGGATGAAGGGTGGGAGTTTATGTAGATATGTGTGTAATGTATGTATGTATATAGGAAATTCGCTACATGGAAAACATACACTTTTCCTCACTCTAGAAGCCTGCTAAATCATTTTTCGTACAATTTACAAATTTGCAACGTTATTTAAATTAATAAAATTGAGCAGATTAAATAATGTGTGTGGGTACAAAATAAAAAAATTAAATTAAGCAAAAAATCTTTTATGAGGTAGGTACTTACGGATAGCACAAGTAAAATATTTTCACCAGAGGATACTTGAGCACTATGAAGTAGGTGCACCAAGAGAGAGCACCAAGTACTACACCCAATATAAACATCCTGAAAAAGAAATGTCCAATTATTGTATTCTGGAATATCTTTTCTGTGAGCTGCAGAAGTTCTTATTTTGCATCTTTCTATATCAAGAAAATTTCAACAGTCCATGATTTTTTATTCATAGCCGTAAATGTAAGAAGTCGCAGAAGCTTCGAGTGGCTAAGATGCGGACAATGTGAGATAAACTATACAAAGTTTGGCCGCAACGACTAACTGGTCGCACAGACTAGTACGTAATGTGTATTAGCTGACGATACTTTACTTGGAAGCTGCGACCACTAGCAGTGTTCGTGACCGTGTCATCAACATTATGTGTCTTCCATGTACTTATACTGTGATCGGCGCTTTAGGAATGCGCGGCGAGGCCGGCAGCGTTGAACAATGAGCGGTGGGCGCGACGCCGCGCGTCGTGAGCTTCGACGAATGAGCGGCCTGCACCGCCCCTCCGTCTCGCCGCCCACATACCTCAGGCACGGACCAGAGCAGTCTCGGTCAGACTATACTTAAATAATTCTCTTCAATATTCATTTTCTTCTTACCTGGCAGCAATAGTCGCATGTGGCATCAGTTTGGGCGCGAGTAGCCCCCTGAGAACAGCCAGGCTGATACTGAGGAGTAGCTTGCGGAATATTATCGTCACTATAAACGCCACCAAGTGGGGGTCAATCAAGTAGAAGTTCTGAAAACCAAACCAACATTAAAAAAAACTTTAAGACTTATATAGGACTTGGTCGAACTGAGGCGAATCACGCGCGGGATGCGGGACGGAAGTCACTCGCGCCGATTGTGTCACCTATCTTGTATGAAGTTCTATTAAAATGTTGTCACACATCTATGAAATCAGCATGTGAATTTATTTTAATTTCTAAATCTATATACATAAATCCAGAGACGTACCTAGGTAACCAGAGGCCCCGGTGCATAAAAAACTGGGGGCCCTAACTAAACTGAGGTTTTATCAAGTAAAATTATAAATATGTATACATATATAAATACTTTAAAGGTGCAAAGCTACTTTATTATCAACTCTTTACCTATCGTGCACTACAGGGCATGGTAAAGATACTAAGTACATGATTTTATATGCAGAAGTGTCTTGTGTGAGCTTTAGTGATCGCCTAGGTTCTACAGGTGAAGAGTTTAGGAAAAAGAAAAGAAAGAAAGAATAACGTCTATTTGGACACAGTTTTAAGTCTTTGAATTCTGTGGGTGGTGACTACGCCGTCAGAGATGGCGATGCCTTTGATAACATTTTGATTTTGTTGATTTCAGTACTGTTTTTGTTAGGGAAAAGCCTTTGTGTTGTGTGTTTCCGCAAGTTTCGAAAACTTGAAACTTGTTGGGAATCACCCTGTAAACTTTCAAATGAGTTGCCATGATTAGTCGTGTTGCACTTGCAATCTATCTATTTGATTGACATTCCGAAGGTGAGAGAATTTTTAGCTAGTTCAATACGGGGTTTGCTAGTCTGGGTCCGAGGGCCCCCTGAGCTTGGGGGCCCCGGGGCACTGCCCCAGCTAGCCCCAAGGTAGCTATGCCACTGCATAAATCTATATACCATACGGATCGACCTTGAGATTCTTATCATAATGTCAATAGAGCCGTTAAATAGATAAGTTTATTTTATCTTTTCAGCTAATCTATCAAATTATCAATGAGTCACAAGGAATGATTACCAACTTCCTAAACATAGAAATAAGGAAGTTTAGATATTTACAGTCACATGCTGTAAATCTCTGTAAATCCATACTAATATTATAAATTCGAAAGTAACTCTGTCTGTCTGTTTGTATGTTACCTTTTCACGCCTAAACCATTGAACAGAGGCCCTAGTGTGAGTTTTATTTAACCATCTCGACTTTACGTATCGACCGCGAAAGGCGCTCCGATTGGCCCTTCACCAGTGAAGGTCAGTGAAGGACCAATTGGAGCGCCGAACGCGGTCGATGCGTAAAGTCGAGATAGTTAAAAGAAACTCACACTAGGGCCTCTGAATTCGACGAAATTTGGCATTTAGATTGATGGGATCCTGGGGAAGGACGTATGCTACTTTTTGATTCAAAAATAATCCTATAGGGGGTGATAAAGGGGATCAAAATTTGTATAGTCAACCCAGCATTCCTTAAGTATCCCGGACGTCGGATATCGTCCCACGGGAGTGTACCAAGCCGCGGGCAAAAGCTAGTAAGATATAAGGTAAAAACATTATTACTGTTTTTACCTCATATCTGTGATGTTTACTGTTACAGTAAACATCAAAATGACTCAGGTCATCAATATGATTTGTCCAACATCTTTGAGTCATTTGGTAATTAAATTTCAGTTTAAAAAATTTACTAGATACATATTTATATTGAAAACATGACCAGCAATCTAACTTAGTCTTTAAAAATATCAGTTTGTAAATATGTATGTATAAAATGTTACATTAATAACAAGAAAAACTATAAATTTTCAAAATACTGCAAAACTAATTTTTAACCAAATTCTTCAAAAAGGAGGAGATTTTGATGATTCTTTTTTTGTTCGGTAGGTCATGTATCAGAGGTGGTCCCATTTAAAATGTACTTCGTCACTGTTATTTAGATCAGGTAGATAATCGAATTTGTGTGGGGTAGGTACCTACCACAACTAAAAAGTGAAAAATCGGAAGTCTTTGCTTTTCAATTTTCGTTTTTAGCCACCAAATTCTGAAATTAAAGTTATTTTTCACTTTTTAGTGTTTTATTTTACAATTCGGTTGTTTTTTTTTTTGTAAAAGGTGTTTATTATACTAAGTAACCCTTGTACTGCTAGTAAAACAAATTATTCTTACTAACCAACTACCTAATTTCAACAATCTAGGAAACTAGCTGCACCCTGTAGTTTCACCCGCGTCAATCTCGATACCGTGGGAATATCGGGATAATAAGTATCCTATTCCAAGTCATAGTCTGCCCATGTGCCAAATTTTAATCTAAATCCATTCAGCAGTTTTAACATGACAGTGTAACCAACAAACAAACTCACTTTCCTATTTATAATATTAGTTAGGATCCACCAAGGAGGAAAAGTATGTTATTATAATTAATTCACAAGGTAAACTTAACCTTACCATAGCCTGGTTTGTATATGAATGCGGCAACCACCAGGCTGTCCTGTATAGATTCAGGAACTGGAGTCCGGTAGCCACCAGAGTGAAAACAAATGTCATGGCTTCAAACAATAGAGTTCCATCTTGTGGTATGTAGGGGAATGGTATGTGTTTAGGGGCCACGGGCCCATCTGCAAGCTTCATGTCTGTGAGTCCAACGCTTGAGAGAGTGGTGGGTGGGGTGCGTGCTGGACGACCCAGCCGCTTCCCATTACCATTCATTTCTTCATCAGGAACTGGGAATGTACCCTGAAAAAATTTTGATGAAGTTAGAAATACTAAGTACTACAAATTTTTTTTGTTTTATTACTTAATTACCCTATAATGTTACTAAAATTCATGTGGCTAAATTAAATTACTGAACAATAAAATTTGTAATTTAAACATGCTGCATTAAACCAGATACTATTTTCGGCATGCAAATGTCTTGTTTTTATTAAAGATTTCACAAATGTAATTAATTCAACAGGACTCGAGCAGTGTGGTGTGTGTTTATGCAGATGGATACTTGAATGTTACCTTCTTATTTACACCAGAAGCCTTTTTAGATCCTGGTGGCATCATTTTACAGGCTAGAGGCGGCAGGGGCCGCTTAATAAGCGGGTCTTTAATGATTTTTCGCCGTCTAGAGACGGCTGTAGACGAAGTATTGCTAACTTGGGAGTTCGCCCAGCGTCTCGCCAGGAGTATGGTCAGGCAGCCAACGACCGCTGGTAAGAAGAACACGACAAAAGGGCCACTTTCATTTTCCGTACAACTCATCACTCACATGTTAAAATGTTTTATAAATTGTCACAATATTGTTTTATTTCGATTATTTTCGATCAACAACACCAATAGCACGACAGACGAATCTAAATCCAACAGATGTCAATTTTTTTTTTAATAAATCTTCATGTTTCTGACCAAAGCAATATTACCATTCAGCCAAGTTTTCCAAAATATTACCGTCGTGAAGCAAAAGGCTGAGAACTCCGTGCCGAATTTTGCTCGAATTTGAAATTTTTTGTCTATCTGTGTCTCTGTTTTGACGCAATCGATTTGCCAAAGCCAAAGCTAATTTTTCGATTTGTCAATGTGAGAGTGAATGATGTGGTGCCGGCTTTTGATTTCATCCAAAATAATGTAAAATGATGAACAAACCATCCCAAAGGCTGCAATAATGTCTTTTGCTATACTTTGCTCATTCGTCTTAACATTTTATGTCGTCATATGGTTCTTTGATTCTTTTTTCAAGGTACCTATTTCAATTTTATGAAATTGTTATGAAATAATTAGTACTGTATTTATTGATTGACAATTTATTTCAGAGTTGTATGCACTATCCGTATTATGCATTCCTGGAAGGGACCGGACTAAAGGTAGGAATACTAAACTTCACATGGACAACAACCGCTTTCAACAGGTTTCTATTCAGATGGAGTAAAAACTTGACCCGTGTTCTTCGGAAATGGTATACATGCGGCTATATATTTACGATTTGGATATTCTTACCGTTTGCACTATGGACAATCCTTACATTCATATTCGATCATTTTTATGAGACCATTCAAATCAGCAGCAATGTGCCTGAAGTCAAAGCCATGCTCCCTGGTGTAAACATTCCGGCGTCAGACTTTTGGGTGTACTTCTTAGCAGTAGGATGCAGTACTATCTTTCATGAATTGGGCCATGCACTGGCAGCAGCTCAAGAAGATGTACAACTTATATCTGTAGGTGTATATGTGTTCACTATTATACCAATAGCATTTGTGCAGATGAATTCTGATCAATTAAATAACTTAGCCATCACTAAGAAATTGAGAATATTCTGTGCAGGGATCTGGCACAATGTTGTCACTGCATTGGTTGCCTTACTATTATTCTTTTCAGCTCCTATTTTATTTAACATAGCATATGAAACTGGTATTGGTGTTAGAATAACAGATTTTACAGAGGACTCTCCCCTGAGAGATGTAAGAGGATTGCACAGAGGAGATGTAGTTACAGCAGTAACCAGTTGCGAAGTCAAAACTGCAGGTGATTGGAACTACTGCCTCCATATGGCTCATGATCGGTTTGGAATTTGCACCAGTGCAGAATTTGTTGCTCAAAATGATGAAATCATGATGGAAACAATAAAAGAGAATGATGTTGTTGAATGTTGCCGCAAAGATGACTTGTACAGTTTTTGCTTTGAATACATGGAGCCCAAAGTGGTAGCTGACTCACTACTGCCAGGCCAATTCTCTTGTTTAAAGCCAAGAGACATGGTCAAAGATAAGTTCACAAAGTGCACAGAACCTGGTGGTTACTCTTGTCCAAGAGGAATGCACTGCTTGAAGCCTTCACTAAACAATCACACGCATTTGATAATTATTGAAAGAAAGGAAAAACATGCTGTTCTATATTTAGGTTTGCCATATGATTTACACAAGACAGTGTTCATTGATCAGTACTTCCCAAGACTGGGCCTGTTCTCATTCTTTTCACCTGCACAGTTTGAGAAACTGCTGAGATACATATTCATATTTTCAATGGGCATTGGATTTTTAAATGTTATACCATGTTATGGCATGGATGGTCACCACATAACAAGAAGTTTGATTCAAATATTAGCAAAATGCCTGGACAAAAATGGCGATTTTGTAACATTCTTTACAGTATTTACTTTAGTAGTTGGCACAGGGGTGACAGTGCCTATGCTGATTTATTTGTTCTACCAAGCTATCTATAAAGGTGCATAATAGATGCATCTAGTTTGTTGTAAAAGCTAATAAGTGCTTTGACAATGTAAAGTCTGATATTCCCAGTGTATTTTTAAATACATGAGGGGAAATTAGTGCATCATAAAACATAGATTTATGTATACATTTTACAACAAATTGTAACATAATGTATAGTGTAGTTAGGGATGTGAAACACAATAATGGACAAAAACCCATTAGGGCTGACATGGGTGTAACACACATGCATGCTATACATGTCTGTCAAAAGATCTACTCCTGGCAACCCTATCTATAATGGCCATTGGTTTCTAAAGCTGTGTCTAGGCTAGGCGAACTGAGTATGACCATGGATTCTCGTAGTGTAGCAGTAATTAGAATTCTCAAACGAGCACTACTTACTACGCTAATTTGTAATCCGTAGGGCTTGGCTCATGCTTAACTCATCTAGTGAAGAGGCAGCTTTAGACATTTTAAACTGATGATATGACTGGACTTAACAAATATTTATATCTATAAGTACTTATGTACTTATAAAGTATAATATTTTAAAAAACTTGGTTTTGTAAATAGCGAAATTAAGTATAATGAATTAATCTATAGTAGAATTATAACTTTAATTTTTAGTTACTTCCTATTTTATCAAAATGTTTTAGTTATAAACATGTAGGTATTGAATAAATGTTTTGTATTTACAATAAACACCTTTTATTTCCCATAAATTATTTGTTGCCTTTGTTTCTTCAGGTAGGTAAACAAAAGAATGTTCACAAATTCTGATTACAGTTACTTATGTTTGGAGGTAATATAATCACTTTTATTATTGTAAGTACAAATGACTTAGTTAGTTTATCTAATGTTAAATCATACTACAATCTACACTACCTAATACTAGACAAGTAATCAAAATTGCTCAAAATTTACTAAAGCTAACCCTTATTTTTCAACTTTTACTCAAAGACAATGACTTTTTCAAATCTCTCAACGATTTCTGTCCATGATGGAGCATTGCTTTGATGGCTATTTCATCAGTGAGATGCATATTATTTTTGAAGTCTGCTCTGGCCCATTCTCTTAAATCTGCCTTCGTGGTTTCATCTTGGACTTGTTTGAGGGTTCGAAAAATTTCCCTGTAGAGCTTTAGCACTTCTTGGCGTACGAGGAACTGGAAATAAAGAAAATTTTATTGAATATTAATCGTCAGCGAAATTAACTTTTATTTGCCGTGAATTATTTGAAAGGGATAAGTATTATCGAGATCGCAAGTACCTGTTTCAAACTCAAAGTAGCCTTCGGTAGCTTGGAAGACATTCTTCTATTAAAAAAAATATCCTACATCATTATTTTAGGCAAATTCGAAGGTACGTTTTGTGGCCTAAAAATAACATAACCTCAATCCCTCAATCAGAATCAGAGTACATTTTTTACTCACTAACTGAAACTGAAACAGCTGTTTATGACAGTAGCGTAACTTTGACATTGACATTTGATAGTTTGATTGAGTTGTGACGTTAGTAGGTTTGCAAAGTGCGTTATAGCCTGTAATAGATAATTACGTTGCTATTTGTTTTACTGATCCCTGCCTGATGCGATAATGTGATTCACGATGGAAGACGATTACCTAGCTAGCGAAGGTATCGGAAAACAGCAACATTAGCGGTACGTATGCACAATAAATGTAAGTAGGTACCTATTCCCAAAACGTTTTGAGCTGGAGTAAGGGGTAGAATGTCTATTGTCTGTTCACCATGTTACGGTGGCGTATAATATTATAGCCGTACATCTTGTTGTCCGATGATGGTAAGGGCTTGGCGAAATCAGATTGTGGATCTCCAACGCACACACCCTGAAATGTAATGAATGGAGAGCCCTGCAGGTGACTGCAGTGACATACAGGTTCTTAAAGAAACCTACTTCAGGCACCAGCCTCTCATAGAAAGTTAACTCCTTACTTGTGAACTACTCCCCCAGTACACGTTGGGCGAGCTGTTGGCTGAGCGCGCACGGCTTAGGTATTGCTAACTAACTTGCAAGTCATCTCGCGAGCACAAGAAATGCTTAATAACGATCGTAATGGGTTTGATTGTGCGATCGTGCAATCAAAGCTACAAATCTCTTTTGATTGTCCTAATTGGTCACGCGTCATCACGCTAGCACAGCAAACAGCCACGCATCGCGTGATGCACATCGCGCGTACTATTAGGACACCTTTTGGACCATCTCACGATCATTTTCATCGTGCGACGAAATCGCATCGTTATCTTAAGATCATAACACGTAAGTATGATCGTCAGCCAATTAGGACGACGCTTTAAATGGATTGTCATGTTGAGAGGATTCATGAGATATTTACAAGGTAGATGTGAGTAAAAACGCCAGGAGAAGGGTGTTTGTTTGTTTGGGGCCGAACTGTTTTTCAGCTGGGTTTTTTTGTCGGTAAGTCCAGAATTGTAGTAACTTTTCTAGGTAGGCAGGTCCTAAAACATTCTAATTATATATCGATAATGTACCTAAACACTTTTTAACAATTGTACCAAATTTAACACAAAACGAGCAGAAAAAAAAAAAAAAAAGAACAATCTGCCTGGCCTTTTCCCTACTATATTGGGATTGGCTTCCAGTCTAACCGGATGCAGCTGCTGAATACCAGCAGGTATTTTACATAGAGCAACTGCCTATCTGACCTCCACTACCCACTAACTGGGTAATACGATATTCCTTGGTAAAACTGATTGTCTGACTTTCGAGCTTAGAGTATATAATTACCTACATATACTCTAAGCTTTCGGGCTTCTGACGACCCGTAATGACTGTCAAAGATCCACGCATGCCCGCTCAATTTGTGTCAATACCTTTGTGACTTTTTTTTCTTACTGAAATGCCCAGAAATCGTCAACGGACCACCACTAAAGCGGCGTGGAGCGAAGACCTACTGCACGCTCAAACTGCAATTGAAAGGAGAATGTCCAAAAGATAAGCTGCAAAATCACAACATACCATTCGTACCTACATAAACCGCTCAAGACTAGGTCGTAAGCCGGTTATTAGTTAACAGCAAGTAAATAAAATCCCTATAAAATACCTACCCTGTTGCTTGTACGGCATTACCCATAGTCAGGGGCAACAGCGCGCAACCCTGTTTTTAGGGTTCCGTAGTCTACAAGGAACCCTTATAGTTTCACCATGTCCGTCTGTCTGTCTATCCGTCTGTTCGCGGCTTAGTTCAGAGACTGTTGGTACTAGAAAGCTGTAATTTGGTATGGGTATACATATAAATCACACCGGCAGAGGTAAAACAAAACATGAAAAAACATTTTTTTTGGGTAAGTACCTCAAACTCAAACTCAAACTCAAAGCATTTATTTCAAATAAACCAATTACAGGCACTTTTGAATTGTCAAGGGGTCGGTCAGTCAGAAAGATGAAGCTAGTTGCCCATTCCAAAGCGTAGGTTCCTATGGAGAAGAACGGGCAAGAAACTCCACGGACACTCTTTTGAATCAGAATATTATTACAATATATTGGTTACATCATTCATGTTGAAATTATACATGTGAGAACAATGTCCGTCCGTAAAAAGATAAAAAAGAAACAAAACAATTCAAAAATTAAAATAAATTAAAATAAGCCGTGGCAGCTAAGAGATGACCAGTCCCTACTGATGGCGCCCGTTCACGAACATGACGCATGGATCAGCACCATTCAGCTCAACCATTTTGAAGGGAACTTAATGATCCAACACACACGCCACCACCAGCGAGACATTAAAGTGAGCATGACATACTCTCAGTCGCCAGGGCACATTCAAGTCAATGAAAGACGTACCTAGTAAATGGTAGCTTTAAAGTACTTAGGTAAGTACATAGTGCTCACACACATGTGCTATGCAGTTATACAATACTAGGAGATTGAATTTATACAATGTAAATATAGTTTTTACAATCTTCAGCAGCTCCAACAATTATTTCGAATGCTAATCAATTAGTTTATGCGCCCTGTGGAGCTGGACCAGCGCTGAGCCAAGCATTTTTATCCGTAATGTAATCCCCTAATTTATAATATGCTTGGCGGCATAGTGTGCGTTTTATACAAGATTTAAATTTTGTTTCATTCAGTTGGAGTATGTGGGGAGGTATTTTATTATAACATTTTAAACAGTACCCCATGAAAGATGAGTCTACTTTAGCCAGTCTGAAGCCCGGTTGAACTAATTGGTCCCTACTTCTAGTCCTATAATTGTGTCTTTCACCTCTTTTACTGAAAAGACTTAGATTTTTCCTTACGTACATGATGTTTTCATAGATATATTGACAAGGTACCGTCATGATGTTAATATCTTTAAACAGTTCCCGTAGAGAATCGCGCCTGCGGAGGCCATATATTGCTCTGATCGCTCTTTTCTGCAGAATAAAAATAGAATCGATATCAGCAGCCCGTCCCCATAGTAAAATACCGTAAGACATGATACTATGAAAGTAACTAAAATAGACTAGCCTCGCGGTATCTACATCAGTGAATTGACGGATTTTCCTCACAGCGTATGCTGCTGAACTTAGCCGTCCTGCAAGAGATGTTAAATGAGGACCCCATTGCAGCCTTGAGTCGAGTGTGATCCCCAGGAAAACAGTTTTATCGACGAATTCTAGTTTCTCCCCATTCAATACTATGTCACAATCACTACTTTTAACATTCGGTAAAGAAAATCTTATGCATTTCGTTTTTTTCCCATTTAATACTAAATTATTAGCAGTGAACCAATTTTGGACCTGCAGTAGGGCGTTATTTACGTCGTCAAGATTTAATGCACGTCTATTTATCTTAAAAATTAAAGAAGTATCGTCAGCAAATAACACCATTTGTGGTTGGTTTTTTAATAAATGGGGTAGATCATTAATATATACTAAAAAGAGGAAAGGACCCAATATCGAGCCTTGTGGAACACCCATTTTTACTTTTAAACCGAGTGAATTGACACCATTTATTTGAACTTGCTGTTGTCTATCATTTAAATAAGATTTTACTAAACTGAGCGCAAGTTTACCTAGTCCGTAATGCTCAAGTTTCAAGAGTAAGGTTTTGTGATTTACGCAGTCAAATGCCTTGGAGAGGTCACAAAAGATTCCTATGGCATCTTGGGCCCTCCCACGCTGTAAAAATGTGTTTAAGTAAGGTGACACCGGCGTCAGTCGTACAACGTCCTTTGGTGAAACCATATTGCTGTTCGTGTAAGATTTGGTTGGTGTTAAAATGATTAAGCATTTGATTGAGCATTACCTTTTCGAAGACCTTGCTGAACACCGGCAAAACAGATACTGGTCTATAGTTGTTGGTGTCTTTACTGTCCCCAGATTTAAAAAGTGGTATAACCTTACTGTATTTCATTAAATCCGGAAAGACTCCTTGATCCACACATAAATTAAATATTAAAGCTAAGTATGGTGCTATAGTCTCGATTAGGGATGTACCAACTTTGATAGATAATCCCCATAGATCTTCGGTTAATTTTATTTTGATTTGCCGAAAAGCTTTTATAACTATAATAGGGTTTATATGTTTAAATTGAAATTCAACCGGGCAGCCTGGAACGTTCGCTCTTAATAAATTAATTGAGACATTGGGTGATGAGTTTAAAACTTCCGTCGTTTTACCTGGTATATTAGTAAAGAAGTGTACAAATTCTTGAGCTACTTCTAAATTAGAGCTGATGGCACCACGTGAAGTCTCCAATGTGTAATCAGTGTTTCGTATTTTATTCTTATTAGTTTCACTATTTATAACTTTCCAGACTGATTTTATTTTATTTTCTGCTGATTTGATCTTGTTGCTAATAAACAGGGCTTTAGCTATCTTACAGGTATTTCGAAAAATTTTAGAATATGTAGCAACATACTTATTGAAAGTTCCAGTGTTAATGTAAGGCTTAAGGCCATACAGCTCGAACAGTCTTTCCCTGCTTATCCTAATACCTCTTGTTGCCCAGTCACTAAAAATAAAATTAGGGGAAATATTTTTTGTTTTCTTTTCAAAAGTTTTATTGAATTCAGTGTGCACTACTGAAAAGAAATCCTCATACAATTTATTTGCATCGGCCATATTCTGGCCCAGAGCATTTAACTTATTATTTAGGGTACTATTGAATCTATTTAATTTGCCTGTTGTTATTGGTCTAAATTGTATTTGCCCTTTTTGCATAGGTGTTTCAAACTTAAAAGTTACCGTTTGTCCACTATGATCAGACGGCAAAAAATTTACGATGGCTTTATCTAAATAATCACAATCGCAAAAGACATTATCGATACAAGTAGCAGAAGTTGGAGTTACTCTAGTCGGTTCTGTAAAAACATTCGATAAATTGAACGATTTAAAAAGGCTTAATATTCTACAGCTATTTGAATTATTTTCCAGAATATTAGTATTAAAATCACCACAAATAATTGCGGCTTTGTTACTGGATGTAAGTTTCGCTAGGACATCTTCCATTATTGACTCAAATAAGGAAAAGTTCTGATAATTAGGGGGTCTGTACACGCACACTACAACATGCTTATCCAGCTCAACACAAGACAGTTCGATGCAATGTTCAATTGATAAACCAACTATGTCATTACGTTGCTTAGATTTTAAACAATTTTTTATCAAGATCAGAGAACCTCCACATAGCATGGATTTACGGTTAAAACAACTGACCACACTATAGTTCTTATAATTAATCAGCATTTGATAATCCTTTAACCAATGTTCAGTAAAACAAACAATCTCAAACTGTGTTTTTTCTAAAAACATTTCAATTTCTAATAATTTGGAAGAAATACCTTGAATATTTTGATGAAATAATTTCAAGGCGTTCTGCTGATCTCCTTTTTGATAATTACTTATTTTAGAGCAAGAAGACACCTTGTTGTTGTTAGTTATAAGAGTATTCTTACTGGTACCTTCTGTTGTCTTACAAACTAGTTTAAATGACTATCCGGAGTTAACCCCAAGACTTCAATGTCATCACCAGGCAGTGAGCTCATAGTCAGTGAGGGACATGGAGACTCCTTCGTACAATTTGTAAAAATATCTATAGCATTTGAGCTACATTCATTCTGGTTCATCACCTTATTATTAGTATTATTACTAATCATTGTGGTGTTAATAACACAAGACTTTGACATACTATTTATGTCTGAGTTTATATAATAAGCTAATAGCCTTGCTATTATGTGTCTAAAATTAACAGGCAGATACACAGTACCCCTAGTCGACTTTAAAGTTTCCACAAAAGTGTTGGTGTCAAGAAATACAAGCTTGTCACTATAATGGCTAACTAAGAAGTGCATATGCTTATTAAGCATATGAATATAATTGTTTTGTCTATTTGTCAATTTTTCAAAATATGGGAATGCACACAATATTATTTTACTACAATTTAACTTTAACAACTCAGCTACACAGTCAGTTATTTCTTCTTTTCTGACTCTAGAACTATTACCTACAAATACAGTAATGCTGGTTTTAGGGTTGAACACATTTCCTGTTACAGATGCCATTATTTGTTTATAGGTAGACCCTGGCATACAATAATTTTGAGTAGAATAACTCAGGTTATTACTACCTCCCCTACCCTTAAATGGGGAACATTTCATTTTCTCGCCTGTCCCATGGTTTGGGGTGTCGTTGGAAAGGTCATTCAAAAGTATTGTGTTTGTAAAACCATTTTTGGATGCAGGGATCCGTTTGCGAAATAATAAGCTTTATAGTGCTAATTTTTGTTAGAGTCAAGTGCTAAATGGTTGGTTTTGGATATGTGAAAAAAATCACGGCAGTAGTTATACAGGGTTACTGGTAACTCGACGTATTCCTTGCAGGACGTCATAGTAGGGTTAAAATGCAACAAATTAAGCCACCAAATGTTCTACCGAAATTCAGTAGTTTTTGAATTAGTTAAGAGTTTTAGTTTTATGAAGTAATAGCAAAAATTACAAAAAATTAAATGTTTGGTTAGTGATATTTGCCAAAGTTTTAGGCATTATTGAACTTTTAATTATTAACAAAGGTCTGCTACGGCGTCAACTATGATAATAACTTAAATTTCAGTACAGTCGCGCCGTAAATCATTTTTAAATTGGTTTCAAATCATTTAATCTGGGATTTTTCATAAAAAAACTAAAACTCTTAACTAATTCAAAAACTACTGAATTTCGGTAGAACATTTGGTGGCTTAATTTGTTGCATTTTAACCCTACTATGACGTCCTGCAATGAATACGTCGAGTTACCAGTAACCCTGTATAAAGAAAGCAAAACTTGCTTTATATAAAGAAATTAAAAGGAAAACCATCAAAGCTAAGTAGGCACCACAATATACCGAGTAATATTCGACCAACTTACTTTTGCAGTTGCGAAAACATATTCTTCAACAAGTTTTTCAACTGCAATGAATTCATCCCAACTAAGGAACCCTTCACTGTGCGTGGTTCGACATGCACTTGGCCGGTTTTTATTATTTACTTCTGTTTTCTTACCACTACCACTTATGTAAAAGATTTAATTAGTAAATACTTTTTGTGTTAAACGACTGAATAGGTACTTAGTTAAAATTTTAATAATGACATTAGTACCTACCTACTTTGACATTATTATGAATTTTTGAACATTGTAATTTTAATTTTGACATTATGATCTCAGACCAACCAAAATAGTCTGAGATTATGATTTATATTTTGGCATTTGGTATTCTTTGACATTACGATTTATATATTCGATATTATTGTTTATATTTTGATTTAGCTATTAATATTTTGACATTACATATACTTAATGCATTTTTGATGAAATTCATAAATTCATAAACTTAATACTTACAACATTTCATAATTTTATATATTATTCTTATTATGTATCTAATTCGATGATTTGCATGTACCTACTTACTATTATTATTGGCATATTTTTTTTTGTTTTTAAATATTTCTACAGCAGCCATGGTAGTATGTGTGAAACAGTGTTTAATGTAAGATCACAATGTACAATATATTGAGAAAAAAAAAAAAAACATTATTCATATTTTCAATTTATTTAAATCAATGTACAAAAAAATATAAGTAAGTACTTACACCCCCTGCTAACCCGAGTATAGGTACCTGCCAGTAACAGGCGTGCGTGTATGACATATTTTATGTAGACGTCACCTAAGGAAAAGGAGTATGTAGGTGGCTTTCTGTAGTTTCTGCCTACACCCATGGGAAAAAGGTGTGAGTTTATATAAGTGTGTTTAATATAAAGTACCTACTTACCTACCTCTAATTTATATATTTTTTAACATTTTTTTTCCATACTTCGTATTAAAGAAAGAAAAGAAAGAAAAATATTTTATTTGGGATACGCACAGGAAATATAACAATAAAAACAAACACTAAAACTAACAAAATTAATAAAATAAAATAAAATATTAATTTAAAAAATATTTGTCGTCATCTCCGTCCATAGTCACCCCCTTTCTAGCCATATCATCCGGTAGGTCCCATTTGTTCTATGGAACATGACGTAATAGAACAAATTGAGAAAATATTGTCCCTATTTGTACTATAGAACTACATACTAGCTTTTGCTCCTGTTTTTATTTATCTGTGAATGCACAGAACTAAATGGGAATCGCTTTTCCCAAATTCTTCCATGATGAGATATATAAGACGTGAATGACATTAATCACTGACGTTAATACTAGGTAGTTCACTATCAAAAAATTGAAACTACTCGCTACATAATATTTTTATTTTGAAAAATAAAAGCAAAACAGCAGTTTAACAATACGTGTTTCTGTAACTACAAACATCATTCTCGAGTGGCCAGTTTACATATCAACTTCAAGAAGTTTATATACTTAGTTTGTTCTATGGAACAATTTGAGACAAAAAGTACAAACTGTTCTATAGTACAAATAGGGACAATATTTTCTCAATTTGTTCTATTACGTCATGTTCCATAGAACAAATGGGACCTACCGATATCATCTTCCACACGGTCCATCCATCGTTTCTTTGTCCTTCCCCTACTCTTATAGCCATCCACATTCATACTCCAAACATTCCCCACGACTTTTACCTTATTAATTGCTCCGCAATTCCGCATCACATGCAAATTATACCTACTAATAAAATAAAATTATTAGGAAGTACCTAGTTAATAGAGGTAGGTAATGCTTTTTGTTGAATGCTAAATTCGAATAATTTAGATAAGTTTACAAAATACAGTAAAATGCTGAACATTACTTAATATCGCGTCAAGAACGTTTTACGTAGGTACGTTATACTTACATAAATATGTAAAGGTTGGTATTTTTTTTATGGTACCTACACGGTAAATTAAAAGACAACAGATTTTATTATATTTAGTTAATAAGTACTATAAAAAATATAAGTTAAAAAGTTATATCATCCTTAGCTAAGGTGTAGGGTGCCCATGGTTCCCTGTTTTCCAGGTTAACTCTTATATTTTATTTAGCTAAGTACCTATTTAAATTAAACATACATTTTTAAGTAGAAGTACCTAAACTATTAATATAATGATCTAATATTACGCCATAAGATTATTTTCTAGGCCGATTCCTACTGTTAGTTGTTGAGACCAGTAAATCAGTAAATTCTATTCGTGGAAATTTTTCATCAAAGCCATGTTAATTAAGGAACATAACAATATCATTAACGGTTACGTGTATGGATTATAATTATCTGAAATAAATTAATTAATAATTAACAAAAAAGGGGGGTTGCTTTAGGTACATGAAGCTTGAAAGTGGACGAAAGTTAACCGCCCATGCGCTACGTCCGGTCTGTAAGCTCCGCCCTAGGTCCGACAGTACGCGGGAAAACGACCTTTTTTCACGGCGCTCAACAAAGCGACCAATCATGGCCGCCCTCAGTCGCGCTGCGATCGCCGCGCGGAGCGCACGTACTGTAACCCTGACGCTGCTGCGCGCATAATGTAATGTTTACGCGAACGCTAAAGTTGAACAAGAAAAACTTTTAAAAATCCTGTAAATATTTTTCACGTGTTATTATCATAACATATTTGAATATAGTGACTTTGTATATCTAAGATGGACCGTAAAACACCCACCAATCCATCATCACCACCGAGGGCCCAAGTGAAAAAAGAAAATGAAGAAGAAATCAAGGTAAGGTTCAGTTACAAATATTTTCGCCGACATTGACGTGGGTTTCCGTTGGAAAACCATCATCGTGTTACGGTTTCGTCTTATTGGCAAGCGGCCTGTTTCAGCCGGTCTCGTAATAGGAGACGACCGAATCGTATTTTTAAATTCGATATTTATTCATCTTGATCTGCGAGGGGACCTCCACAAAGGTTCGAGACTCGGGGTTACGCCGAATAAATTATTCGGTGTTATATTTCGATATTAATTACATTTTGCGATACACAATAAAACGCGTGTAATATCACGTTTTCGAGGCCTTTTCCAGCCATTAAAGTGTGTAACGCGATATCCGAAGCGCGCTCGGATCGCTGTAACCAGAGTCGCTGGATGTTTTGATAATAGATATAGGCGGCGCTGCTGTGTTGGTGTGTACCGACTGGCAGCACGGTAGGTGTGTGCGTGCGGGGTAATTTTAGACGTTCCTTTGCTCAAAACGTAACTCGAGACCGTCCCAGGCCACAAGCCGACGCTTCAATTTATTGTTTTCATCTGTTTATCGTAATTGTGAACGTATGGTAGCGTCGCCTGTGCGCGTTATTGTCGCCGATAGTCGCCCGCCCCCGTGGATTCGCGCGCTTTTATTTTGGCGCCACGGAAATAGTTTGACATGTCAATAACCCCATTAGCGGTGTCCACGCGTCGGTGACGTCACAGGACACACGCGGCGATTTGTAACAAAAATTTGAGGTCGATTTAATTTATTGCATTTGTCGCCTCCCCGTCCTACTTACGAAGGTATTTTTTTTTTTATTTTTAGCTTTTTATTACACTGTTCAAAATAGTGGACTACATTTGCGTATTATTATTATGTCGTCTGAGTAGTGCGATACAAAAACTATGATTATTAGCATTAAACACTGTACTGGTACTTTGTTATGATATTACAAGAACACGCCCAGCAGTCGTAAATTAGATGAACACCAAATGATAGGTCTTGCAACATAAAATCATTGAACGGTAGCAATAAACTGAATATAACGATCTGATAAGTAGTAAGTGCTCTCAACCCGTTATTATGGAGCCATAAATAGCAAAATGCATTTCACATGTGAATATGAATCAAGGTAGTACACATTGTTAGGTGCCTACCTGCCGTTTATCGTTATTTATGCATTAATAATAAAAATAATAATTGTGAGGAGTTTCCTGTCTCTGCAGCCCTAACCACGATCCTGCATCCAATACCGGCGGACCACATTCTTTTTTATTACCTATGGCTTTTATGATGAAAATCAAAAATCATAATCAAAAGTCAAACTAGGCTGAGAATCAGCACTATTCGAACGTCAAAAATGAAAAATCGATGAAAAATATATTTAATAAGTATGAAAATAAATAAACGAGAAAATAATAAGAAAAATAAGTACTGTAAAACACTTTGTTTTAGCTTTTGAAGCTATTTTACAGACAATTAATAATAAAACGATAAAAAGTTTGTAAGCACTAATAGGTATAAAAACAAAAAAACGCCAAACCATTTTCACTAAGTTATGAAACTTTTATGTCACGTTATATCTGATGTGTAGGTATGCTGAAATTCTATTCATATCGCATCGATTCGGTGTAGGATATAATAGGTAAATAAGTATTGTTTACTTCGTAAACGATGTTTGGGGTATTGCTTATTGGAATGCCTTTTGTATCACCAAACATTGCCTTAAAAACCGCGCAACATCGCTGGTAAGAATAATGTAACAGGTTCTAGCAGGTTATCCGTGGTCTGGTCATGGTTGCAGCCGTTTTAATAAGTCCCACTTCAGAAATGTATGGAAAAGGCTGGATCTTTTCCATACATTTCTGTCACTGTCTTGTACTAATGCGGGATAGCTCTCTAAGGTGCTTGCATAAAGAAGCGGATTTCCAATAAAGACAAGTCGGTATCGATCGGTGCGGGTGAAATAGTACCGTGTTGACTAATGCGCTCACACATGAAGAAACAGATAAAACTTGTTATCGTTTCTTTCCGCAGATCATCTTGCAGCGATCTTTACCGAGATTCGGGTCCGATAGCCCGCTTCTATCAAGCATCTTTATTTTCATTAATTTATTTATTTTTGATCTGTGTTGCCTCACTGCAGGCATTTCCACTCCTATATTACTTCAGCTAGTCTGGACTGGACCAATCCTGTCTGTAAGCGTCAATATCTCGCCATCTTCTCCTGGGTCTACCTCGATGTCGACAGACGTTTTCTGGGACTCACATGGGGGTAGATTTGGCCCATGACTAGTTCGACATACGGCATTTGCATCATTAGGGAGAAAACAAAAGGATATACAAAAAAAAAAAAAAAATTGCTCTAATCCAAAATAAAGTTATCGTTGGGTTTTATTTTTCAATGTTTTCTAGAAAACCATTTCAGTTGGTATCATGTCATCCATATATCGTGATTTAACCTTTTATTCAAAATACCACAGATATCGAATCCTGTTTTCTATCTAAATGCAAATGTAAAATGCATTGCTCTATTACATTATATCGTGCGTCGAACTGCAGTCGACCGTGTCATGTCAGGGTGTAATGGATGCGCTGGTAAATTGACGGAAATGCCTTTGGAAGAATGAAGGGAACACGCGATAAAGAATGACAGACTAACCCACGATAAGTCAAATCTTTACTCAAACAAACAGCTTTAAATCTTAAATCTTTAAGGCCCTGATTCTGTCTAAAAAATATTCTTCAACAGCTTTTTGTAATACTGATTCGTATCGGTGAAGGCACTCGACTGTTACATGAACACTTGTCTGAAATACCTATGTATGTTGCAGACAACCAAGAAAACTAATCGCACTAGTCTCAGGATTGAATCATGCATCTTGAAACAGTCCAATGTAAGTGAGACTTTAAAATAACAATGTCTAAATGAAAATTAAACAAGTTAATCACTAAATCCGACACGCAGACATGACACGATGCCCTAGAATCTTTTCCGCAAAGCGCTTACGAAACGTCAGATCATAAACATTGCACTTGCAACAAATGCGAGTACGCACATTATTGGGGCAAGGTCGCGGACGCAGCTTTTTAATTGACACCTTATTCCCTTACCTATAAGGTTTATAATTCAGTAATCTGTTTATGTTCTATCTAACATTGTCGGTGTCGCATCTTATTTATGTAGCGCATGTGCATTTAGCAACGTATCGTTTTATATAGTGGTCATTTAGTCTGAGAGGTCAGTCGCTGCACGGTCAAGGAAGTGTTTTTGATGATGCATTAGCTCGATGTATAAAGACGATGATTATAGGCCACATATAAACCTAATTAAGGGTATTTAGATATTGCATTACATATTAAATGCGTGGTAGGCTGTTTTTACACGTGCTGTTCTGAACTACATACTTTTCTTTGGTGTTCTTTACACACGTTTTAGTTTTACTTATCTTACAATTATTGAGTCGTGATTATTTTAACTTACAGTTCATTTTAAATAACGACGCATTGCAAGTCTTCTACTTACATAAACAATCATTCATAATTAGATGTCCGGTTAAAAACCAAAATGTTGGCTACACTTGCGTAAAATTTTCTATCTTTCAAATTTAAATCTTCTATCGGTAACTTTTTCGAATCATCGTAAGTACCTCAATGATTGTGGTCAAGAATCAAACCCTCCGCCGCAACTGGACATTTGGTATTTCGTTTGCAGTTTTATTCCTACCATTCTTTGTCGTCATGTACAACCTATGGGTGTATGACGTCAACCAGTATAATATAATAATTACAACAATATAAAGTAACGAACA
The DNA here is from genome assembly GCA_949152455.1 of Lithophane leautieri. NCBI lineage: Eukaryota > Metazoa > Arthropoda > Insecta > Lepidoptera > Noctuidae > Lithophane > Lithophane leautieri. The sequence continues at coordinate 3,063,426 of OX424469.1, read as the reverse complement.
AACATGGAAAGTCAACACGAGTGCGATGGGAGTGACACACGATAGCCTGTTGTAATCGACACCGTGATGCGATGCCTCTGCATTGTACATCTTTCATAGAATAATGTGAGCCGCGCGCTGCAGAGGGATATGTGTGGTATGTGCGGCGTAAGGGCAGAAGCTATGGAAATATGGATGATATACTAGGACCAATTACGACTCACTGAATTTGTTAAAAGCCACAATATACTTACTCAAAGATGATAAAAATTGCGAGATCTTCTCCGTCTTCCTTTGAATCGGCCTGAATTATAATTGTGAAGGGCTCACGTCCACGTCATGGTAAGTGTACAAATATTAGCCAGCCAGCACTAAGGTGGCTAAATGCTCAGTCTGTCTAAGTATTGCCAGTCTATAGAATATATACAATAGCCTCTATTATTATAAATTTTTAATATATATACATATTTAGTTCCTAATATGATTATGAACCATGTTAATACCAATCAATACCTAGTATCTTTTTGTGGCAAAACAACCCAACAAAAACATAACCGTCTTGCTCTCTTCTCAAATTATTATTATGCAGTTCTGCCAGCTTTTCTGTTTAACTTAAAAAAAAAACAACCCCCTCTATGGCATATATCAGAAAGGTGTGGTAAAAAAAGGTGTGTTTGAGACGATGGTCTGTACCACACCCTTAAAAACCATACCTTTCTGTAATATGCTGTGTATCATTTTCATTAGTAATTAATCAAACATCAATTTGTTTTAAATTAAACTGACAAAATCAATGCCGTATCTGCATCACAACCATAATCTTTGTGTAAAGGGGGGTGAATAAACACCACCTCGCAGGCACGGGAGGCGTGCGTGCGCGTATCAAGTGTTCAGCCACCATCAGCTCCAGATCCAACCCACACACACCTTAACACCAAGCAATAAGGATGAAAATTCTTCAAACGAACGATATTTCATAACTTTGGAGGGGTAAAGTCCGATAAATCTAGCTCAGAGCTTGGATTTCTGAATGTTGGTCTTATCTGTTTTATCTCTATGTGATGTATTCTGTGAACATGGTGTGCGTGGGTTGATATATTGAAAACTGAAAAAATTTGACAAAGGCATATTTTTAGGGTTCTGTATTTTTGAATATGGAGGTCACTTATCGGGGGCAAATTGGAAAAAAAGTTTTGCAAACTGTATCATAAGTTAAATGAAAGGGCTTGTTGTGAGAATGGTAATTTTTTTTTTATAATTTTAAATTAAATATTTTTAAAGATTTAAGAAAATAAATGAAAATGGACCATTCCCCCCCCCACTCCAAAACAACTGAGCCAATTTTAAACTTATAAGAAGTCTATGGTCCTAAAATAATAACAAGGTAAATCTCTCAATATTCTGCGTATAAACTTACATTTGCAGTTGGAATGTATCGGAGAAAATGTTTTTCAACTACATTGTTCATTTTTTTTTGTAATCACTTTGTTTCTTTTTGCTGAGGAAAGTAGGCCGCCACCCCATGCGTTATTTTTCAGATAAGAGAGTCACATTTACAAAAAAAAACAAGAATCTAATAAATTATACCTAATTTATTAGTAACAATGCAAAGTAGGTACCTAATCTTTTATCCAATAAGAACATTGTTTAAAATCACGAACGAAGTATTCTAATAAAGCTTTTGTGTTATTGACATTCTAATTTTAGGGTAACCATGATTTCACAGTTTACGAGACATCATTACAACTTTTACTGACTTAAAACTAATAAATCACGTTTTGTAGTATAAATAAAGCATATAAAACGTTCTTATAGATGTTTGCTTAACTTCGGGTGACATAAAAACTGCGCCGTATTATGTTACAGAAATATTCGGGTCTGTTGGTTGGATTGGCTACAGAATTTTCAAAACATTTAATATTTATTTGTTTACATCAAATAAAATTTAAGTACGATAATTATTTAAAGATTTCTCGGCTTTTTGGAAATACATAATTGATAAGAGTGCCTAAGTACCTACTTATTGAGAATTTTTGAAGACCAGCAAGCTAATTGCCTGAAGGCTCCCGCAGACAGGCGTGACGCGAATAATGGTGGAACAATTTCTATGAAAACTTCACGGAAATTTCATAGAAATTGTTCTATTGTTCTACGTCGCGCAGTTATCGCGTCGCGAATGTCTGCAGGAGCCTTAACACGCTAACAATTGCATTGCTTTTCATTTTGACAATTCAACAACATTCATTGCACTATTTACGAATTTTTCAAACATTGAAGCAATGTATTAGGAATTTCCTTCATTCCGCTCAGATTGTGAAACATAGCGTGTTATGCAAATGGGGTGTAGATAGATGTTTTTGTTATATTTTTTTTAATTCAATATTTTCCTACTTTTTTATCATTAATAAATAACGATACATTTAACACCCTTTACATAGAAATATGTAACACAATACAGTTGAATGATGTGTCTACTAAATTTGGACGGGTCGCTTTTAGTAGAGTGTCGTTTTACAACCGCTTCTCATATTACTACTTGACCGGACACTACTGTACATTAGTGACGCTCACATTGCACATTTTTGAAATGCTCAAACTTGTGTTTTGTTTGTTACAAGAAAAAAAGCACAAAGAGTCTTTCAAATTGCCACTAATCGGTAGCGGTTTTGTAGTTTTTAGGGTAAAGTTAAAGAAAAGAAAGAAAATATGTTTAGGTATTGTTTTTTTATTAGTGTTGTAATAGTAATCAGTACCTAAGTGACAAAAGTACCCACAACAGCATTATATGTATTATTATCTATTCATAGGTGTTTATTGAAAATGTAAATTAAATACAAATACACTTAAGCAATGTTCTAAAAAAAGGCAAATTTTACTAGATCTTTCTTTTTTTTTCTTATATTAGACTGGAGGACTAATTTGAAATGCGATGGAAACCAACAAGACGAAAAATAAATACCTGTATTTCTCTAAAACGCCATTAAAACACGATACAAAAAATATTCTCTGAAAAGCAAAATAATTTTCTTTATCAGGCAGGAGGGTCGTAAAAATTTTTCAATAACTATTAAGTTTCACAAAATTAAAACGAAATATTATTATGATATCGGTGAGGTATAATTAAAATATTTTTAATTATATAATTTGAGAACATCGGCGAAGGTTTCAATCGCTCGTTTTAATTATTGTAAGTTCTCGTCTCGACACCCGACGCTCGGTATCGTCGTTAATTTTAGTGTAAAATGAGACGCTATGTGCCTCCGCTGCCTTCGGCGCTGTACTATGCGAAAAATAACAATAACAGTTTTTTAAATATTGGGAAAATAAATTGATCAGTTTTCATCTGAAGAAATTGATACAGCATTCGTTTATACATACATGCGAGAAAAAGCTTTTGCTTCCAGTTTTTGCTTTTTTATATTTTGCTGAAAATATGATTCCTTTATTGGAAATTGACTCAAGTAAATAAATGGAACATTGTAGTTTTCAACTTAACATATCATCACGCTTCCCCGAAGGGTTAGGCAGAGGTCTACCTGTAGCACACCCACATCTCGCCAGTTACGTAGTATGTAATAGAGAGCCTATTGCCATCAATTGTGCCCGAATACAAATTCCGAGCTGTTGTTTTTCAACTTATTGGAATATTTTTATTTACTCATTCCTAGTCGACCAGATAGGTCGATTCTGAAGTCTGACAAAATGAATAAGTTCAGTAAACACTCAATCAGTCACTACTCAACATTGAAAATCCAGTAAATCCTGTTTTGCGGCACAAAACAGTGCGTGAGCGGAACCCTAAGCGCAGTTGTTGAACATGATCCCGTATAATTAATGCTCGTCTCAGCTAAACCGGCCCTGGCGTCATTTGACTCCATTTTGCGTCACAAGCCCGGCCCGTCAGGCTGACGTTAATTTTCGTGAAACACGAACCGTCTGGCTTTACTACTTTTTACAGCTATTATATTATAATCTATGATGTGTGTATGGTGTTGGTGTATTCGTTGTTTATTTGTCTAATAGCGGCTAGCCTTGGGAAGATTGGCTAGATGAATGGGTTTCATTTTGACAGCTCAACACAAAGAATAGCTTACGTCATACCTAAATGTTATATGGTTACATGTATCGAAGGTCTATATATTATACATTTCAATAGGGTGGCAATCGATAGTTAGCAGAAGATATTATTTATTTTTGTACTAATAGGACAGAGGGGCAATTCCTGTAATTTTAAGGATGTTCACATTCGCATCTCATTCGCAATCTGTCAAAAATACAATCAATTTACCAACATTTTTGACAATTTTGACAGATTGCGACTTGAATGTGAACGTTTTTTAAGTAGGTACGAGAATTATCCCTAGTGTGAAGTATACATTAAAACTACTCAAAGTACATATTTTAAACTTTCAAAAGGAAACTGTTATTCTGAAATCCTCAATACTTAACCCTAGTACTTACGTCATATCTCCAAAAGTCTCGAATCCACATTATACACAAAAAAAACATTCGGCCGAAATCGTTTACATTTTTTTCGGCCACTTAAAGGCACAGTGTCGACGTAGGTGCATGTTGTCATATCGTAAGATGAAACCGAACACCGCCACTTAATACCGTCGCATCGCAGTAATATCTTGTAATCAGACACCACCGACTGGCCGGTTTTTTTCTCGCCTGTCAAGAATGTTTGTTGAAATCCTTTGCCAATTTTGAAAATAAACTTGGAGTTACCGGTACCATTTACTCATATTGTAACTTACTAAGAAGTATTTCGTGAGACATGTTCCCTTAATTTTATAACGTACCTGTATTGAAAAGGCTAGACAGATGATGGTTGTAATAAAATCCAGTCACAGTTTACAACTACGTTACTTTTAGTTTGTAATAATACCCAAGTTAGACCAAGCACTGCTGTGAGAGTCCTTAAAAAAATCTCATCTTTTACCAATCAACATCTAGACTAGATGTTGATTAGATTAGTCAGACTATATTGAACTCCAACAACAGTGGGTAATGGTCAGCATAATCAGTAAACGGTAGATAGCTATCGTGTACTGATTATGCTGCCCATTTTGAATACCTGATATAGCAGTGTAACATCATTGCAAACCCTAAATTATCCCAAATTACTTGCATATCACGATACGTCCGTGTAATATGCAGTGATTAATGCAGTCTGCCTGCGGACCCCTTGTTTTGAACAAACGATGAGGGAGGCATATTATGTTCAATAGTGGACGTTGTCTGGCTGACGTGAATGTATTACATTCTAATTAAGTTTGAAGCCAAAATCATGCACTCAGAGGTCCATAGGTATATTATATTCTTACATAATATACCTATGTATGAGGCCCTTTGAAATTTCATATCGGTGTAACGTAATAATTATAAGACAAAAATTATTTGGGGTTGGAATAGAACAGTAGAAGGCTACTTTTACTAACGGAATCCTATGACGCGAATGCACAAAATTCATAACAAAAAAAACAGGAATTGTAAATAAATAGGTAATATTTTTTTGTTTACCTAATTCTTCTAAGTTCATAATTGTGCTAAGAAGTAACTTTTTGTATTTATTATTGTAAAAAAGAAACAGTGCAAATAAAAACAAGTTCGGCCACGTTTAAATCCCATTTTTTAAACTAATCATGGTCACCCTAGTTTTACAAGTGCAGCAATAAATAAAAAGTACTCTGTGAGTGCAGCTTTTGTAAGCATTCGTAAAAAAATGAGGCGCGTTCGATTTATTGCTATTAATTTCAATACATCATTTAAGTTTCGTCGTAATTATCATAATTTCTCAGAAAAAAAGCACTAGATAAGATAATAGTAAAAACAATAGGCCAGTAGGCTGGCCCCCTATGACATGGGACTTAAAAACTTGTCGAAATGTGGGTACTATACACCTCCGCGTACGCCTTCGAGGATTATGGGTGCGATGTAAAGGTTTGTCATGTGTTATGTATGATATTCGTAAAACGTATCGGATGGAACATCTGCAATTCTGCATTATAAACATAGGTAAATACGGTGCTTCATTCCGCGTACGTACCATAATATAGTATGACAAAGAAAATAGGTAGTTAAGCACTTGTGTTTGATACCCGTGCGAATTACTAAAGCTCATTTTAGGGAATGGAATGTTAATGTACTCGGTACGGATACCAACAGGTAAAAAGATTTCACCCTTGAAATGTCCTTAATTCGATATTTTATTTAAACAATTCATGCTTGAATTTTTAACAAAATAAACTATTCGAATTTGGGAAACTATAGCAAGCAAAATGAGTATGTAAGGATCATAGCAGGTGGCGTGGGCGTACTGTAGTTTCTGCCTACCCCCATGGGAAGAAGATGTGGGTTTATATAAGTGTCGATAAATAAAATAAATAATAAATTTATTCAAAAAATAAAAATTAACAAAATACAGTGTAAAGCCGATGATAAGTACGTTGATCATACCAAGTAATGATGACTTTCAAACGTTTTAAATCTACGTTCTTATCAATTATTTATTTTTAAAACATCACTAACAGACAGACATTCGAAATAAACGGGCACACCGCACGCCTCGCCCTTGGGTAGCTTCGAGCCGTAATGAGTGAACCCATCGCAGATATTACTATAAACACGGTCTTACATTATTCACGTTCTGTGAAGCTTGCTGGTTACGTCACGAAATGTAAGCTTCTTTGGAAGGCACTTGTCATTGGTCATCATGTGATTGTGATGAAAAGAAAATAAAGCGAACGTTCGTGTTTTAAATCGGTTCCAAGGGTGTAGTTTCGGTGATGTTGGCAACATTGGGTAATATCTGTTTTGTTTTGCATCGGGTTTTTTCGCAAGTTCAAATTCTAAAAAGTAAATAGTTTTTAGCTTATAGTGGAATAAAATATGCTAGCAATAGTAGGTACTTGGAGATTTAACATTGCGTTGCAGTGTTAAATCAACAAATAGTTTTTTCTCAAACATGCTTGGAAATTCGAGGATTATTTTGACAACCTTCTTCGAGATAAGTAAATCAAAATTGCTGTACTGGTAAAAAATAAGTGACGATGCGGTCAGCAAAGTTATTATGAAAATCCATATCTGGCGTGTTTAGCGGCCAAATAAATTACTATGAAAACTACTAACTAAAATTACTATGATCTGTCGTGTTATTTAAAAATGGAACGAACTTTTTACTTCAACACACGGCAACCAAGGAGGTAACTTATCAAAGATTTTATTTAAATTTCGAATTGGCTTGCAAATAGAACAAAGAAGAAACAAATGAACATATTGGCGCATGAAAAATGATAGTTGTTCGTCATTGATTCTGGAATTTCTATTTAATTTACTCAGTTTGAATTTCCGCGCGTTGTTTGAGAAAAGTACTATACAAGCCTTGGCCGCAATCAGGAATTGATGGACTCACGCATGAGTGCCTCGGCTTCGCCTCGGCCCTCATTTTCACGATCGTCCATCAATCCCCTTATTGCAGGCCGCGACAGTAATGTACTATAATTTGTAACAGAGATCTTCGTTAGCAATTGATCGTTAATAAATACCTACTTATCAAGACCTACCTACATAATGAAATCTTTTATAATTATTTAATAGTTCTAACATTACACATTTTGAAAACTAAAATCATGTCCCACACAGCTTCATGTCATTATGTTCATTTATTTATTTATTCATCAACTTACATCTACCATTACAGGACAACCCAATGCGATAAATGCGCTTATTTTAACTTAATAGATACTAACATCTATAACTAATTACAAACAATGCATTCCTTGTGAATTCACTCAGAGAACAACAGAATAAGTCCGTCTCACTCGCTATGAGGTTGAGCGTGCGCAGCGCACGCGTCAGCGGCGCCTCCCCTAACAAGTTGGTCCGACCCCGCGGCTCCACCAGCAGTGGCGGCCGCCGTCGTCGCCACACGTACCTGTCCGGCACACACAGACTCACCGGTCCTAAAATAATTGCATTATGCACCTTTCCTCTCAGTAACTAATATATATGAGGTGAGTGCAAGATCCCTCCTCACCCTTAGCTCATTGTATCCTACCATACCTAAAATAAATAAGGTTGGATACATTAACAGATAGAATGGATATACTCCGTAATACCGCTTATATAAGTATGTTATAAATTTATTTTGTACCATGTGATGTTACCCGTAAGCACTAAGTTGCAATTTGACGCCATTCTTAGCTATTCATTACATGGTTGCAAAAATATAATGCCTAAGTGGGTATGTAGAGCAAATCAAATGTGTGCATAAATGGCAGATTAGGTACTAACCGCGATTAAGACTGACTGACATTGCTTCAGTACATTAGTTAAACATAGTATGACTCAGAATAAACGCAGATTTTTATAAGCAATCACCCCAGATGTACGTAAATAACGTCAATTATAGTTCCCTTCCAACGTGCATGCTTATGAATGGATGTTGCATGCATGCTAATGCTAAAATGGTTGAATAGCTGACAGGAAGATCTCTAGGCGCGCGCGCTCCAAAAGCAGATTTTTGTCATGGGAGCCAGGGTTTAACAGTGTTTCGTAGAAATACACATACAAGCATGCGTAGGTAACTTGTTACGAATACTACACCACACTATTTGGCAGGCAGGTTCAAATCCGGACAATTACCAATGTGCCTTTCCCAATCTATGTACTTGGTCAGTTTATCTTGGACCACTGACATCGGTGATGGAAAAACATCGTAAGGTAACCTGGGCCTGAAATCGCCAACACGTCTTGCTTGAGCAAGCGTGCGTGGTGATCATTACTTGTGCCTTTGACATACAGTGGGACAATAAAAGGCTGGTATTATTATTATAATGCACCTACTTGGCTAGAACACTTTCTGTAATACCTACTGCAAGATATTGATACTTCGATAGCTTCATTACCTGAAATGAAATACGAGGAAAAACAGACATAATGAAGAAAGACTATATTTATAGAAATGTTTACAGGCCACGAAGAAATGATTGTATAACAAACAATTTGTTCTGATAAAAAAACCGTATCGTGTGTCAATCAATGCGTGCCTTTAATTGTATACTTAGCTGTAAAGATTCCGAAAGACTCTAAATATCAACCAAAACGTGCTCGGCAAATTCACCGTTTGGTGGTGGTTGTTGCGCATGATTGACCGATCATGCGCAACAACAACAACTAAACCGTGCATTCGCCGAGCATGTTGGGTACAAAACTACAGACCCTACTATAACTCATGCTGGTCAAAACTAACTTCTTTTCGATATTCATTTTACTGTTTACTTTCCGTAATTTCGTACAATAAAAAAATTTTTACACTATAAGCTATTTACAGATCTACCAAAAATATAATACATTCGAGTTTGCTAAATAAAAATAACAAAATACAGATTATATACATAAAGAAAGGGCTCATAGGGCGTCAAAAAACTCTTCCGCATCGCTGTCAGTGGGAAAAGTGCCCAAAAGGCTGGCAGCATTGCCACGTTGGATGGCAATGCTGATTCTTTGACCTAGAAATTGGCCAGCCCTCTGGTCACGTGAAGAGTCGACCAACCGCTTGGCGATGTCCCGAAATACTCGATGAGCACTTGGACCCCATGGCCCTAGTGTTTCAACCCCAAACGGCTCAAAAATATAGCTACCAATAAGGTTGTTATATTTGCGCCGTTTGAGGTTTTCTGCACCTGCAGCAGCCGCCCCAGCACAGCCCGCCGTGCTAGGAAGATGGATTTGAATGACTTTCCGTAATTTAATTGTTTTAATTTTGATTCTTTATTTAACAAGTTTTTTGTTTTGTTTTAGTTGCTGAATAATAATAAGGTACGTTAATTTATTTCACTTTACCTACTACTACAAAGGGCTGGTGAGCAGCCACGTCGCAGACATTAAGGCTACATGAAACGCTATTATTAATAAAAAACTATAAGTAAGTAAGAAACTCTTAAACTATTCTCAGCAGTAATTAAATAAATTATGTCACAATTAGAACTCTGTATTCAGAAGCATTATTTTACAAAGCAGTGTTCAGAATGCGCGGCTCGCGAGCTACGCCCGGTGTTGCCAGCTAAAACGAGTTTTCCCCGAAAGTGTGGCGTTCCGTTCTCGCATGACCAAAACAGTCGGGTGCCATACTCTCGGGTTGCCAGAAGAGCATTGCACGGCAACCCGACACTCTCTTTGTTTCGTACCCAGACGTTATAATGAGAAACATGTGAAACATAATCGATCTAGGGATATTGGAGACGTAATATTACGCCGTTGCTTTTGTTCAGCGCGTTCGTGTGCGCGCTTTGTGTTTTCTATTGCGATGATAGGGTTTTATTTTGAGTCGCTGTGGGAAACTATTCGGTGCATGCGACTGACGATGTATCGACTGAAGGATTATAAATCGTGTAACGTAAGAACTTTCTATTCACGGCGAGAGTAATGAAATGACGTCGTGGCGTCTTGGGCAATCATTCAGCGACGTATTTTGAAATTGAAACTCATTTACGACTGGTTTCATTGTTGTCGCGTAAGATTGAACGCGTGTTGTGTGGAAGTTCGGTTAGTCTGAATAGTATTATTAAGTAGTTACAAAACACCAAGGGTCGAACCTGGGAATTTCTATGTGGATTTTAAACAGACAAACCGTCGACTTGAGCAAAAAAAGAATGACTTGATATAGAGCGCTAAATACGTCTCTTGATAATTCCCCAGAACAATTTCCCACATGCTATAAATTACCATAACAGCACTACTCGCAGTGCTTACGCATATTTAGATGACCAATTTTAGAATACGGGCGCGTTCTATTCCTGTTCAAAGTGGCAACAGCACCAACTGCGTGAAACCGTAGCGTGAGGTCTATCGCAAACGCAACACTAGAACATGCGGATTCGGTTACCCGCCAATCTGGCGGTGATCCTTACAAATTGTTTGTTTGTCGTACTGCGTAATGCACGATCGGTCAGAATTGGAATCGGTTATATCTAATCCATAACTTTTAACTAATGGACTAGACATTGGTTTCGAATCGATTCCAATTCTGATTGATCGTGTATTACTCTATTAGGATGCTGTTTTAATTCGAAGATTGAAGTGAAAAGCGTGTTCATACGAGTAGGTAGGTACCTCGAATCACAGCAGGCTAACTGCGTAACACATTTTTTTTTAGAATGCAAGCTCAAAATAAAGTATATTCCTACTCGCAATGGCTTAACATAATTATTTGGAAATTGTGTACCTTTTTTTTAATTTTATTTTTCTTAAGGGTCGGAAATCATCCAATGACTTCTCCTGCTCTGGGCGGAGCGGAAGGGAGTGTCAGACTTTTACTGACTAAAACCCACCCGTGTTCCTTCAGTTGCCTGTTGCCAAGGTCCCGGTATCCCTTTCGGACTTTCCTAACAATTTTATTTAGTTATATTAAGAGGTGTCATAATCTTTTAGTGTTTAGTTGAGACACTGTTTTACATTTTAAGAGAAATTACCTAAGCAGTAGGCAATTAGGTAATGTACTCGTAGTAAAGTTACTAGAGTAGGTAATAGGCCTCTTGGAATTTACTGGAAGTAGATGCTAGATCAAATAACTAGGTACTTAAGGCTGACCATAAACTGGCTTTGATTGGTCAGTGCGGTAGATAAGACAATTATCTATCAATTAGGCTGTAGAGCCACTGATGAATACAGACGGTTCACTCCTCAAAATCATTTAAATAAAAAGCGACACAATAAAGTACAATTCAGGCCTACAGTTTTCTCTCTTTCTATCGTAACGTAAGTCTTATATCTTCTGACTACGTTACACTTACTGAATTGGCCCGATCAGACGAGCCCGCCGCGTACTTGTAGCTTCATACATATAAATCCTAAAATGCGGAGAGGACCATCTGTATTCATCTGTGGTAGAGCCTAATTTAAATTAACATGACGTGAATTTAGTAAAGTTCTATTGCATTAAGCAATAGAATTTCACTAAATTCAAGCTTATCATGCTCTTCTCTATAATCCAATGGACAGGCAGCAAGTTACAATGTGAGACAAAAACTTGTCATAAGCATAATCAGCCGTTAATATTCCTACAGCTGGGACATAGGCCTCCTCTCTGTGAGAGGGACCGGGCCTTATCAGTGCTTAAATAATGGAGGGAATTCCCGTAACTTCAAACTTATAACAAAGTTGTATTACATCATTCTTATTAGAACTAGCCGTATAACTTCATTGTTTATTTTGAAATATTTTTTATGTACGTACTACCTTTTGCCAGCGGATTAGCCGGCGTGGATGTCGGAAATTATTCCATGGGAATGTGGTACCTACCCGGATAAAAATAATCCTACTTATGTATTAATCCAGGTTATAAACTACTATAGCAGCGCCCACGTAATCTCAATCATGTGGGAATATCGGTATAAAGTATGTGCCAAATTCATTGACATATAAATATTACTGCGTATTACTATTTAAATCAATAGCCAAATTTCATTCAAATCTGTTCAGCCGTTTTAGCGTGATTGAGTAACAAACATCCAACATCCTAACTTTCTCATTTATAATACCTATTAGTAGGATAGTAGGATTGAATGACATTTTGTTGATAATGAGGAATTGCAAGAATAAAAGAATATCTACAGAGCCATTTTTTTTTTTTTTTTTTATGAATGGCATCTCGTAGGTTTTACCACAAAGGGTACTATCTACTTAACCGGACTGTCCTGCGAAGATGCTCTAAGCTATGATACTAACTCAAAGCGCCTCCAGCCAGGGGCATTTAAAAACTAATCTAAAACTAATTATAAACTAAACGACGGCTCGCTAAGGGCACCCCCTGTGGGGTACGGACCTCGGCTTAGGGCGTCGCTGGGGGGAGGGCAGCTAGTGGGGACAGGCTGGATCGGGGAGTTTAAATTAACTATTACTACTACTGGCGGCTCAGCGTCCGCCTGTGCGGGCGCTTCACCGTCGACAGACAAGGGTCGGGGAGGAGTAGGATGAGTCGTCATCCTGTTAGATCGGGGTCGCGGTCGAGGAGGTCCTCGACGTCGAGGTCGGAATGAAGGACGGCGTCTGGTTTTAAGAACCGTACTGGTGGCCCTATTGCTCTCCTGGAGGAGAGTTATGGGGTCGTCGGGGTCGGTGAGAGCATGCCTCGGACGGCGGGTATGACTAATGCGAGAGGGGGTATAATTGGCCGCCTCGACAACCAGTGGGTTGCGATGTTTGGCGGCGGAGTCAAAGAAACGCTTAGAGAGGCGTTTTAAGAATTGAGCTATCGTGGGGATTTTAAGGTCGAGATGGAGGATCTCGTTACGGACATAGTAGGGGGAATCGGTAGCTCTACGGAGGAATCGGTTCTGGATGGTTTGCAACCTATGAATATGGCGGGGTCTAGTGTGGGCAAAGACGGCACCGGCATATGTCATGATGGGACGGATACACGCAGTGTAGATACGCAATTTGCACCTAAGTGACAATTTGCTACGTGCATTTAGGACGGAGTGAAGCCTACCTAGAGCGAAAGCGGCTCGCGAGCGAACCTGCTTTATGTGCTCTTGAAAAGTGAGGTGGTCATCGAGGACTACACCGAGATATTTGGCTCGCTTCTCCCAAGGGATCGGCTTGCCGAACATGGTGATGGGCTCGGGGAGGGTGGGTTTCTTACGCGGTTTGGAAAAGAGAACCGCCTGACTCTTATCGGGATTGACCTCGATTCGCCACTTCCTGAACCATTCGCCGAGCTTGTCGACTGAGGTTTGGAGAGTGTCGCGAATCGTAACGGGACTACGGGCCTTAAAGTAGATGGCCGTATCGTCTGCGAACAGAGCCAACTGTGCCTTTCTACTTTTGGGAATATCGCTAGTAAACAGCGTGAAGATGAGCGGGGATATGACAGAGCCCTGGGGGACACCTGCGCGAATGGGACGGGGTGAGGATAGGGCACCCTCTATGCGATAGCGAAAGGTGCGGTTTGACAAAAAGTCACGTAAGATGAGCACGAGACGATCGGGCACACCGAGTTGGTATAGCTTGTATAATAAGCCATTGTGCCAGACTTTGTCAAACGCCTTCGCTATATCGAAGAACACCGCCCCCACCATTAGGCCTCGCATAAAGCTTTCGCTTATGTACTCGACTATGCGGTGGGCTTGGTGGATACTGCAGTGTTGGGTGCGGAACCCAAATTGCTCGTTCGGGATGAGACCCTTGATCTCGGCGTAGTCTCTGAGACGCTTATAAATAAGCCTCTCATAGATTTTACCGAGAACCCTGAGCAGGCTGATGGGACGGTAACTAGAGGGATCGGATTTGGACTTGCCGGGTTTGGGGATACCTATAACGGTGGCTTCCTTCCATGCCTGGGGGAAGATATTATTGCCGAGAGCACCATTGAAGATGATGGTCAAGAGCATTATTAATTGAGCGGGGAAAAGTTGGATCACTCTATTAGTGAGTCCATCTGAGCCGGGGGCTTTACGCGTTTTAAGACCTTTGATGATCTCGTGCACCTCATCAGGAGTGATGGGGGGCAGTGGATCATCGGGGTCTTCGACGGGGGGGAGAGATGCTCTGCGTTCGACTTCAGCGTCAATCTCGTCGAGATGAGGTTGGTCTACAGGCAGTGTGCTAGGCGAGCATTGAGCCTCGAGACTATCGGCTAGGCATTCCGCCTTGTCGGAGTCGTCGAAGGCTATGGTCTTATCGGGACGGACTAGGGGGGGCATGGAAGCGCCCTGTTGGGACTGCAGATTTCTCTGGAGTTGCCAGAAAGCTTGGTGAGTGGGCTCGAGATCGCTCAGCATCTTGTCCCAGCCCGCTTCACGCAACTCAGCAATGCGTGTCCTTACTTTACGCTGTAAGTAGCGCATGTGAGATTTGTTAGCGGAGCATGGGAAATTGCTGTAAGCACGGGTGGCCGCGTTCTTCTCGGTCATCAGATCACGCACATCGGCCGGCAATTTGAAGCGGTGGTCGTCCACCACTGGAACTTGCCTTGAACAATCGTTCAAAACCGATTGTACGTGATCCGTGAGCGAGTCGATCGCGGCCGTCGTGTCAGCGACAGAATCGAATCTACAGAGCCATTAGCGAGCCTTAGTTTTCTAGTGGGATACACAGAAGCTTTTCGTGTTCAAGTATGATTAGTAATTTAGAAATAAACCGGCCAAGTGCGTGTCAGACCACGCACAATGAAGGGTTCCGTTCTTGGGATGACTTTATCCCAAGAACAAACTTAGTTATGTAGTTGAAAAAATGTTTCACATGCATTATGATTATGACGAAATATTTTTGACAATATGAACCGAAACACCAAAATCTAAATTCCAATCTCTCCCACAAATGATCACATAACTATTCTAAATGAATATGATAGTTGTTTTCCATGTGACGTCCATATTTGTTTCCACGTACATTAGCACTGCTATCGTTTTACACGGCATTAGGTAAATTATAAGCTCCACTAGTCGCTGCAACACGATATGTTTGCAGTCGGTGCCGTCTCGGCTTCACCCTCATCACAGAGCAGCGGAGTACAGTAGGACGACTTGCGTAATTATGGTTATACCTGGGTAGGTCTTGTTCTGCTGTTCTGGGATTGTTTTGCACTATGTATGGTGTCTGCGGGCGTTATTGCGGAACACAAATAAAATTGCAATCGATGAAAAATGCCATTTATTTTGACAGTTTAGCCACGTTCATTGCGACGATTAGGTACGTTGTTGAGCAGTCGAAATTGTCAAACCCATGCAGTTTACTGGATTAGGAATTTACTTCAAAACCCTTCGGATTGTGATTGAAAGAATTTTACGCAATTAGAGTGCTGAATTGGATAAGTACTAATAAGTAGTCTAAGCAAAGTTTATGTTTTGCTTTAAAAAGATTGTCAGCAATAGGCACCTTCACACGTAGCCGGCCAAAACCGATTTTGAAAATATTTTTTCCTCGTTCTGTTAATAAATCATAAAAATGGGTATTTCCAAACATTCTATTAATATTTATTAGATTGGGTGCAATCTTTTAAGTGCAATCGATATTTTTGTTAATCAATACAACATAAAAAAACATTAAGATAAGTATTAATGTTAAAAAACAATTTTAAAATTAATGATTGCTCAAGTTTCACGCATAATCAGCTACCGACCAACTGCTTAACTGTAATTTACAGAAACATTAGTCACATCTTTTTGATTTAATTAATTACAGTGTATGTTTTACGACCATATTTTTGACACTTCATAAATTCGTTCTCGAAATTATTCTCATGTTTGCTTTCATACTTTAGTACAGGTACCTACCTACTACTTATACTCGTACCTTCTCTGCAATTCTGTTTTTTTTAGTTACCATTATAAAAATATTATGACTGTTTCATCTTCGCCTCTATAAAGAAATTACCTACTCTAGCAATACAGGCTCGCCAAAACGCTTTCATAATTTTGTTAACAATCCATTAATTCTGGTTTTGTGGATCGTTTATTTATTTATTTTATTTTTATTTATAACAACTTATGCTACCATTACAGGGTTTACCCTAATGCGACAGCTAAGACTTAAACTAAGAAGATCTTGGAAGTATGCTACCAATGTACACCTTCAGTTACTTGATTTAAATAGACTCGATGGTCTGAAATATCCAACACATAATGAGCAAACGTAATCATCAATGCACGTTCTTTCGATTTTGGCCATGCACTAGTATGATTTCAGGCATCATTGATATAAATAAATACATAATACCAACCAAAGAACGACTGGCTCCTCTCTACATTGATATTAATGATTATTCTGTTATTTACGCAAACATTGGATATTGAAACTAATCCAAGTTTACTTTTCCTGATGTGTTGGACACGGGCAAACGACGCTGAACATTTATTTATGCCAGATTCAAGTTTCTTGGTGACTACATCCATTGCTATTCGATTTCGTGTTTACATTTTCTATTTTAATATCTACGATTTTGCTTCCCTTTCCAGCGAATAATTGCGTTTCAAATTATATTTAGGGGAACAGAAAATATAAATAGATATTTTTGTAGATGGTGACTCAAAGTGAATCTTTATTTTGAAGGAAAAGTTCTTCAAAGAAACTTTATATTTGTTTTTGTGCAGTGAAAACCCATAAATTGAGAATATTCAGTTTGTTAATACGAAAGTTCTCACCAACTTCTGAGAACCTCTTAACATCTTTACTGAGAACAGTGAGAATGACTATCATCACATCAGTGATCGAATTCCGTTTTTTATTATCATCAAATATAACTGTTCCTGTTTGATTTTGTACACATCAAGCTATACACATCAAGCTATATTTCCAGTTTATGCTGATCTTGCATTGTATAGGATTCCGTTCAATGCGAGGTCAGCTTATACTGGACATGTATAGCTTGATGTGTAGCCGTATGTACGATATGCATCGAAACTTTATACCATTATTAAAAACGGAGCTTTCATTTTGTTGATCATTAAATATCGGATTTCTTAGCAAACCTTTATTGGTAATTTTTAGTTTATTTGCCTTGGATATAAGTCAACTTTGAATATAAAGAGATAATATCCGTTATCATTACGAAATGCGTCGGATTAAGCGAGATTTCATTCTGATAAAAAAAAAATACTGGGCCATGGAGATACCTTGTAAAAATATTGTTGAATTAAGCAAGAATTAAAAACATATGTAGCATTTAGTAAGTAGTTTACATCTTATATCAAGCTTGCTTCATAAATCATAATACATGGGACTTGAGTATAGATACTCGGCAAAATACGTGTAAGAATTGTACCATACACGCCTGCCTCTGCGTATCTCTTTGAGAAATACAGGTGTGGTGTTAATTTATGTTAATATATTAAAAAAAAAAAACATAATAAAAATAATAATTCACAAAAAAAAATACATTTAAGTACTCTATAATGTTACGCTGTGACGCCAGCTCGCTCGCCCTAATGAATGACGTACAGAGGATGCCTCTAGTTATAGGTACCATGATAGTGATTGCGTAGGTTTGATTAGATCTTTTGTCACCCCGGTCACTGGGTCAAGGAATTAATGGCTTAGAACCAAAATAACGTCGATGTATTGTTCTTCGTTTAGGGTTGAGTGTGGTCGATGTGTGGGGTAAATAGATGCGGTGTCGAGTTTCGATTATGAATCAGTATCAGAGGCGATGACTGACGGCTGCGCTTGTATTATATTGGCACAATTGCTTTATGCTTTGCTATACAGAGTAGCGGGTACAGCCACACCGGGTCGATCCATCAGGTTAAGCTACGCTTGCCGGGGTTGGTCGGTGGATGGGCGACCATCACTTACCGAGACTCCTCCGTGCCTCAGAAAGCACGTTAAACCGTTGGTCCCGGCTGTCATTCGTGGATCTTTGACAGTCGTTACGGATCGTCAGAAGCCCGAAAGTCTGACAACCAGTCTTACCAAGGGGTATCGTATTACCCAGTAACTGGGTTGTGGAGGTCAGATAGGCAGTCTCTCCATGTAAAATACTGGTATTCAGCTGCATCCGGTTAGACTGGAAGCCGACCCCAACATAGTTAGGAAAAGGCTAGGCAGATTGATTTTGATACAGAGTAGCGGGTACAGTCAAGTGACTTCACAGACTAATATAATTGTTTATAAAGGCTTTATTAATGGCTGCAAGGTCCAATTTCTATTGTACACAATAATATTCGTTACACTGGACACTTGGCTAGCCTAGGCGTAGGTGGACGTAGGTAGACGCTGGGTAAGATGCGCCGTAGATTTCGCACAGAGGTAAAGATCGCGTAGTGAAAAAGCCACGTAGGCGCCCGCGCAGAAGCTACGTAGCGTAAAAGTCGCGTAAGCGCGCGCGTAGAGGCAGCGTAGCGGAGAAGCCACTTAGGCGCCCACGTAGAGGCCACTTAGCGTAGAAGCTGCGTAGAGGCCGCGTAGCATAGAAGCTTCGTAGGCCGCCTAGTGGTTGTGATTGAACTTGCGACCTTTCAATATCTAGTCCTACCGAATTAGCCATTAAACAAATGGCGCTCGTAATCTTTGTCGTTCAAGTTCAAGCAGTGGGTATGTTGTCTCCATCCGAAGCTTTCCTAGACGAAATGTGGTTATAAAATGTTAGTACTTACATTTTTTTTTTTATATTCTGTAATTCAACACAAACTCGTAATTAGGTACACACGGCTACACATCAAGCTATACATTTCCAGTTTACACTGATCTCGCTTTGTATAGGATTTCTGTGCATTGCGAGGTCAGCTTATAATGGAAATGTGTGTGTACCTATGTACTATGAGATACTTCGTTCGGGTAAACTTTCATGTAACTAAATGAATTCTTGTTATCAAATGAGAATTGCTGGAGAAAACATGAGTATAGTACTCAACACTGGGTTTCCTTACATTCCCAGAACTTTGATCGAATGAACGTACTGCGTACTTACGTAAGTACGCAGTGAAGTGAGCTGGTGTTCATTTCTTTCGATGCAGGTATCCTTGTTGACATGTCAAGTGTTGAATATAAACCCTACCGTGTATTTCTGTAGTATTATATTCTTTTCTTTTTTAAATGATTTAATGTGGGTTGTAGTTTTTACCCGACTACGGCGAAGAAAAAAGGAGGGTTATGATTTTGACCGGTATGTATGTATGTATGTACGAGGGTCATTCAATAAATACTTAGCCTACAAAAAGTAAACGAAAATTTTGGAAAAGTGGGAATTTATTTTTCAACATAGTCTCCTTTTAGTTCGATACACTTAGCCCAGCGATGCTCCAACTTTTTTAATCCGTCCGAAAAATAGTTTTTGTCAAACTCTGCAAAATAGGCCTCCGTGGCGGCGATGACCTCCTCATTTGATCCATATCTATTCCCGGCGAGTGATTTTTTCAGATTAGGAAACAGAAAGAAGTCACAAGGGGCCAAATCTGGAGAATACGGTGGATGGGGCAGCAATTCGTAGCGTAATTCGACCAATTTGGCCATGGCAACGGCAGACGTGTGAACCGGTGCGTTGTCGTGGTGAAACAGCACTTTTTTCTTCGCCAGATGGGGTCGTTTTTTCTTTAATTCGGCGTCGAATCGGCCCAATAAATCGGCATAGTAAAGCCCTGTAATTGTTTTACCCTTCTCGAGGTATTCGATGTAGATCACACCTTGTGAATCCCAGAAAACGGTGGCCAAAACTTTTCCGGCCGATTTTACAGTTTTCGCCTTCCTTGGAGCACGTTCCCCGGTCTGGATCCATTGTTTTGATTGCTCCTTGGTCTCTGGTGTGTACCAGTGGATCCAGGTTTCATCGACGGTCACAAAACGACGCAAAAACTCCGCTGGATTCCGCTTAAACAGCGCCAAACACGTCTCCGATGTGGTCTCACGGTTGCGCTTGTTTTCTGGTGTGAGTAAACGCGGCACCCATCGCGCCGACAGCTTTCTCATGCCGAGTTCCTCGTGAAGAATATGATGCACTGTTCCTTCTGAAATGCCTACAGTCTCAGCTAGCTCCCGAACCTTCAATCGGCGATCTGCCAATACGAGATCATGGATTTTTTTAATGTTTTCCTCCTTAGCAGCTGTTTTCGGTGCACCTGGACGTGGTTCATCAAAAACCGACGTACGGCCACGTGCAAACTCGTTGAACCAATTCTTGACGGTGGCCATCGATGGAGAAGAGTCACCGTACACAGCATCCAAGCGCTCTTTGATTTCGATGCGCGTTTTCCCTTCCAAAAATAGGAATCGAATCACCGAACGATATTGCTCTTTTTCCATTTTTGTAAAACCGATCGACACGTTCGCTTCCATAAGTTGTCAAATTAAAACAAATGAAGGGATTGGAATGAAAATTTGAAAAAATAATTAAAAAAGAATGTGCTACACTGTGGTAAAACTCTTTTGAAACTACAGCGCCCTCTGGCGATGAGGCTAGGTACTTATTGAATGCATCTCGTATGTAACTATGTTCATCTGTTCCCTCCTATCTTCTAAACCACTCATCCCAATTTGACAAATGAGGTATCGTTGGAAGCGTCTTGATCGTCCGCTGGTTATAGGCTATGTGACATCATATTTAAAATCCGGAGTCACACGTAATCTGTTTGATTTATGCCCTAACACGTGTGACACCGGATTTTTAATTTGTCTGTCTGTGGTGTCTTGTTTATACCTTTTTAGGCGTAGTTGGGTTTTAGTTTTTATTACTTTAATTTTATTGTCAATATTGTCTGTCTGTCACCAAATTCAGGTGTCGCAAGTGTTGTTATGAGTGTGAGTAGGTACGGTCAGCGACAAAAGTCGATGAACGACTTCTACACATACACATTATCTAAATAGACACACGTTTATTCAATACATTTTATACAAAATTATTCGAAACGTATCTATTTCAGCATACTAACTCATTATAAATGCGAAAGTGAGTTTGTTTGTTTGTTTGTTTGTTTGTTACGCTTTCACGCTCTCTCTCTATCTTAGTGTGGTTAGTGACTAACCTGGTGTCAGAGTTTTAAAGTCGCCCAAGGGGCTCTGACTTGGTTTCACATGCCCTCGAGAAATATCTCTCAAGTAGTGTTTCACGATAAAACGGCCAAACGGATTTGTATGAAATTTGGCACATAGGTGGACCATGATCTGGAGAAGGACATGGGGAGGATTTCATCCCGATATTCTCACGGAATCGAGACTTATGCGGGTGAAACCGTGGTGCAGCTAGTTTTATATAGCATAGAGTTTATATTTTTTTAATCATACTTCTGTGTGCCTAAAACGGCCACATTAGCAATGCCTCTAAAAGCATTTCATTTCCTGAATTCCCAGCTGTCATTAGCAATTCCTCTAATTTGACGCAAAAGTAATCCCTACTATGTGGACCATTTTGTAAATCTCCATAGAAAACTGTCAAATAGATGAATTATTTAGTAATATGAATTACACGCAGATCATATTATTATGAATTGTCAGTTTGTGACATTTTACGATGATTCGTAATATTTTCCTATTATGATTCTGCCAAAGTGTGTTTTAAGCCCCTGCCTGGTCCGATTTGAATTAAATACTTTGCTCAATAATTAAGAATTACGATTACAAAAACTGAAGAGTTAATTGAGTACAGACACCACTGTACCCTGCATAAAGGTCCATATTTATATTGTGCTATAGGTATGTCGTGAAACATAATTACACGTGAAATAAAAAGCCTGCCAAAAATGCTTATCAAAACGGTTCTCGCCCGGGTAATCCTATACAAAAACAAAAATAAACAAGGTAGGTATTGTACGACTTGTATCGTGTTATGTCAGTTTAAAATGAAACCTTCTAAACGACCATTATTAAATCGTATAAAGTTCTAAATGTTCCATAAACTTTTAAATAAGTAGGTATTTTTCTTCAACGGCTACCGTTACTTTAGTGTTCTCAATTTTTTTCTTTCTCTTACAGAAAGAAAAAAAATGTGCTATCAACGAAATTAGGTATACATACAGTGTTTAAAGCTATAGTATTTCAAAGATAACTTTTTTTTTGTAATGGTAACACACATTACTGACCATACCAACATTACATCGGCCATAATATGACTTTCACATAAACATTAAGGTTTACTGAACTGACAAGTGAGTAGGTACAATATAAAATATGTTTGAAAAGAAAACTTATAAAAAAAAAGTATTCCTGAAACTCTACATCTTTGAAAAGCTGCATAGAAGATTTCGATTACATAAATTGATCGGACAGAATTAAAACACAAGATACTCATGAAGGTCTCGGTACCCACATAAGAAGAACCTCCGATATTACTAGGAAAAACATGCTCTACTTTACACAATACACTTCAAAAGCAATCTACGTTATAGTTACTTTTACTCTTTGATCTACGTGCACAAGTTCGATTTCATTCGCAATATTCTACGCTCAAAGACTGCAACAGTTTAAACAGCGGCGTCAAGTTTTCTGCTCTAGCAACACCGTGCGTAGGTCGCCCGGTGTCGGGTTACGAACGCTCCTAAATTTACCTTAGCCAAGCTACTGCCATTAAAAGCATTTATGTTATATTGGATATCACAATATTATCGGGAGTTGAGTTACCACCGCGCTTTGACCGTTCATGGCTTTGTTACTCGCCTTTTGTGACTTGTCTGGGCAAACCTGTGTTGTGACAGACAAGGTCGGAAATCTAGGTTGTCACTGCTTGTAAGTAGGGTTTTGTGTTTCGAGACGAAGAGATTATTAGAAGTTTGTTATTTTATAGCGACTGTTCATATTCCTGTAATTAAGTAGTTACTCTATTTTACTTTGAAGCAAGCTTAAGCATAATCAGCCTATAATTTTCCTCTTTACACTGCTGGGACACAGGCCTCCTCGCGGTGAGAGGGAGTGGACCGTAATCCACCACGCGGGCCCAGTGCGGGTTGGTAAATGTCACATGTCTTCGAATTTTTGATTCTAGGACATGTCGGTTTCCTCAACGCTGTTTTCCTTCACCTTTTTGAGAGCAGTGGTGATGACATAATTTACACAATGTATAGCGCATGTCTGGGTTCGAACCTATGAGTTACAACTCGCAAGTCGCGGCCGTTACCACTTGGCCACCACTGCTCTTTACCTTTGAAGAGAGATGTGAATTAATGCCGCAAAAAATGTCAATTTCTGCCAAAATAAACTTAAGTTTTTAGACCTTACTCTTGCACTTTTTCTTGTTTTTTTAGTTTTTGTCGGAAGAAAATCATTCTGAAAAGACTTTTCTGATCATTGTATTTTGTCTCGTACCACATAATAATATACCTAGCCATGCAGCCATTATGATAGATTTGCCAACCGTCCGAGTTGTGAGCAAATGCAAGGCTGGCACCGATCAGTCCACTTCAACGATAAATCAAAATCAATCAAACTTGATCAACAATGAAAAATTAAGATTCAATGACCTCATTAAACATTTAAATATAAATTGAATTGATTTTTACGGTCAACCGCACATCACACTTGAAACTTGAAGTAACTATGAAAAAAAGGCGGTCAAAGTCAAACTGTTACCATGGTCGTACGACTGACTGTACCATGTTGAGGTATTGTAGATCCCGGGAAATAAAGGTTACAGGGGCCGTATTATGACGTGTTAATGCCACCATTTTTCCAGTTTGAGTGAGAGACGGAGCTATACAAGGCCGATAGCACCATCCTTTTTTCACAGTGGAATAATGATGGTATTAATACTTCATAATATGGCCCCTGGTCCTTGTGTGACAGTGACAATCGACAAGTGACAATCGCTCGAAAACGTTTCGTATTTCTATAACTACTTTAAACGGGATTGACGTATAAGCTTTTCGATAGCTCCTATACATTTTTGCCTTTTCCATCATCGTTATCGCTGATAGAATGTCACTTTGTCTTCTTTCTTGTGTGGTTAGTGATTAACCTGGTGGTAGGGTTGTTATACCGCCCGTGGATATCTGACACTTGGCTTCACATGCCATCAAGAAATATCTCTCAGGCATGCCGGTTTCCTCACGATGGTCGTTCACCGATTTCAAGCAAGTCATCATCATCTGCCTAGCCTTTTCCCAACCATGTTGGGGTTGGCTTCAAGTCCAACCGGATGCAGCTGAATACCAGTATTTTACATGGAGCGACTGCCTATCTGACCTCCACAACCCAGTAACTGGGTAACACGATACCCCCTGGCAAGACTGGTTGTCAGACTTTCGGGCTTCTGACGACCCGTAACGACTATCATAGATCCACAAATGACAGCCGGGACCAACGCTTCAACGTGCTTTCCGAGGCACGGAGGAGTCTTGATATGTAAAGATGTTTACCCATCCACAGACCAACCCCGGCAAGCGTAGCTTAACCTGATAAATCGACCCATGCGGCTGTTATTACTTAGCCACGAGCTCCTCCACGTTTTTCGAGCAAGTGATGATTATACAATACGCACATGAATCTGAAAAGTCAGTAGTGCGTGGCTTGGGTTTGAACTCGAGACGACTTTGCAGTCCGACGGCTACATCACTTGGCTGTCACTGCTTTTTTTTTTTTTAGGGTGGGAATGCATCCAATGACTTCTTCCGCTCTGGGCGGAGCGGAAGGGCGTGCCAGACTTTTACTGACTAAAACCCACCCGTGTTCCTTCAGTTGCCTGTTGCCAAGGTCCCGGTATCCCTTTCGGACTTTCCCGCAACCCTGGCAGGTGGCTGTCACTGCTGTTAAAACGATTCAGGTTAATAAAGTGTAGCAATTTATTGTTTTCCAAAAACTAGATCACCAAGTGTTTTGATTATGGCGATATCTACCCATTACCTTTACCTC
Source organism: Lithophane leautieri (assembly GCA_949152455.1). Lineage (NCBI taxonomy): Eukaryota > Metazoa > Arthropoda > Insecta > Lepidoptera > Noctuidae > Lithophane > Lithophane leautieri. Next base: position 3,038,175 of record OX424469.1, on the reverse strand, counting down.
TCAGTCTAAGCTTCTTCATCTTTTTCGCTTCGCTCTTGACAGAGCGGTCGTGGTCACGATTAATTTTGTCCAATCGCAGGTTTAGTCGTTGCCCGCCTCACGATCTCTCTCCATCTGGTTCTGTGACATGACAGTCTGGCGCATTCATTTACAGGGCCTCCAACCACGGATTTTATTTGATCGGTCCACCTCATCGGTGACCTCCCGCTGGCCTATTACCTTCCACTCTGCCCTGCACCACTAGACGCTCTATGGAGTCAGTAGACGCAGTCTACGCTACTCACTTTAAAATAAGCTTTTAAAGGTATGCCAATGTAGATTCTTACCAAAGTAGCCGAGATCAAAAGGTCGAAAGAATCCTACATACCAGAGAAAATGCGTTATAAAGTTACAGTGTAATGCAACAAATCTTTTACCCCCTACATTTGATTGATTTGATTTTCCTACATAATTACAGTTGCTCACCTTCTTGCACAATAAAATTCTACCTACCTATATATACCTTTTTTATGCCCTATGAGCTCTTCCTTTATATTTTATCGGCTACACATCAAATAATATACCTAGTATATACATTTCCAGTATAAGCTAACCTCGCATTGTACGAAAATCCTATACAATGCGAGATCAGCATAAAATGGAAATGTATAGCTAGATGTGTGTACACATATATGTACATAATGTTAGTGTTAGATTGTATATTTTATTTAATTTTTTTCACTATGTATAGATGAAAAGCAAGTACTTAAGTAATTGTCTAGTTAGTTCTATCAGAACCTACACCAGAATAATTCCGAAAAGATTAAGTAATGGCCTTTATATATATTTAATCATTATTACCAGCAAAGAAAACACCATCAAAGTACGTTCAATTAATCATTTTAACAACATTTCCCCCGGAACTCGTTAGTAGCTGCATTTAAATTCTCTATAATATTAATTAATCGAGCTGCCAGTACAGTTACCACGACTAATTAATATTTCGCAGCAAGATACGATATATTCGTAGTTTCGGTAGCGTAAATGTTGAATAATGGGCGTCCAGTTTAACTTGTTCCTTGTGCATGTTGGGTGCGTTCAGGGTATCGTATTTTCACCTGTGATAATTATTACGCAACGCAACACTGACGTCGGCCGTAAATTGAAATGCGAAAGCTCACGTAGGTACCGGAGAGTGTGGTTAGATCATTATTAGCAACAGGATTTATTGATTAAATTACGATTTTGATTCTGTTTAATGTTGTTTGATGTTTAGATTAATAACAAAGGATAGATTAGGTTAGATTTTAAACTGATTAGGAAATGACATTGTAGTATATTCTAGGTACGTTTTTATGAGAGCAATGCAATGCAGTAAGTAGGTAATTTATTGTATATTATACGGAAAATATACTTATAAAATGGGAATCTTATCGTTCAAGCCGATTTCTGAAACCTCTCATAAAATTTATATTCTATGAACACGCTACGCTGAAAGACAATGATATTACGATTAATTAAAAAAAACCAGTTTATTTTAATTTTAATCTCTGAGCTGTTATTCTACTACCTCTCTTCCAAATCAAGGTACTTTTTAACTTCATAAGAGCAAAATGTACACCTACCATTCCATTTTTAACCGACTTCAAAAAAAGGAGGAGGTTATCAATTCGTCTGTATTTTTTTTTTTTATATTTGTTACATCAGAACTTTCGACTGGGTGAACCGATTTTGATGATTCTTTTTTTATTTGAAAGCTGGTGCTTCCCGTGTGGTTCCATATTTTTTTTATTAACTTTGCTTAGTAGTTTTTGAGTTAGCTTCAACAGGTACACCATAGAAACAGAAAGCATCCGCAACTACTTTGGGGTCATAACTCGCGAGCGATTAGGTAAAGCGCGGCTATCTTGTTAGATCAGATGTAATCGGAACCCCATGGGAGTCAGTTAAATAGTTTCATTACGCGACGACTGCTGGACTTACACAATCGTGCTTTAATAGTTGAAAATCTATTGAATAAAACGTGGGTTTCTATTGAGCTGCAAGTTATATTTATTCTGATAATACTTAACGCTAATAGGGATTATTAAAAATCATGCTCGTTCCTTTATACCAGATGCTCGTTTCTTGCCAATGGTAGCATTTTTATTGCCAAACTGGACATATAAATAGATTCGTAAGCTAATTTTACCTGTGATAGCCACTTTCATATGGGAGGGTCTACTATGCAAAGCTATGAGGTCTTTGCTTCATTGTTGGTAAAGAAACAAGAGTCTTAATTTTAACCAATATCGGTCCGTAAATTATAGGAGTCGGCCATAAGTGATAAAAACAGTCGATGGTAACAATTTGATTTTCATAGCGCGTAATAAATTGGTCTACGATCTTATATCTATGGAATATATATATATAATATATTATATGCAGTGCTACGAAAGGCAACATAGATCCATCTTTGATTTGTACTTACCTATAAGTAAGTATTTAATTTCATGTTTTTAGAATATTTACTCCAACTGCTACACCTAGGTACCAATTAATTTGCGGTTGCAATAATATAATTTTTCTAAACAAAAACATTTGGAGGGTCTACGAGGTACTATGAAAGTCATGAGCTAATTTTATTCCAACGATTTGGCTATCTTTATCTTGTTGGCAGATAAATTATAGTTCCTGGGGGATTTATTAGTGTATGGAGGCCTAAGTTCTGCAGTTAAACATTCATGAAAATGTTCATTATTCTTTCTTCTACGGCTATTTTCTAAACTTAAGTTAGAACATCAGACGCTTAATTTTTCTGTCATTCCAGGTTCACAAGACTCCGGCTAAATAAAATTACATAGGAATTAACGTTGATCTGCTCCTTTTATTTCATTTTTCGATCATTCGGTAGCGAGTGAAGGATGCCGAGTGCTTCTTCATTTCGTGTGGTTAGTGACTAACCTGGTGCAGAGTTTTAAAGCCGCCCATGGGCCTCTGATTTGGCTTCACATGTCGTCGAAAAATATCTCTCAAGCACGTTTCCTCACGATGTTTTCCTTCACCGTTTTTAAAGCAAGTGATAATTATACGATACGCATATGAATCCGAAAAGTCAGAGGTGCGTGTCTTGGGTTCGAACTCGAGACCTATGACTGGCAGTCCGACGGTCACACCTCTAGGCTATCACTGCTTGCCGAGTGCTGAAACCCAACATCATTGAATCGGTTCACTAATTAATTAATTTTCCACTTTAGATTCATTTTGTATTCGGATGCCGATTGAAAGACAAAACATAACAAAAAGTGAAGCGTCTGATTCTGAGAGCTTTATTAACTTAACTAGTGAGAGTGTAAACACTGACACCACCAACATAAACATTTCCATCCATCCTGGATTTCTTTCTGTAACTAGAACCCAATTATCTTTGCTGGCGACTGGTCATCTTCTCCTCTGAAATATTAGCCGTCTGCGCAGGACGCGGGATTCTGTCACTAAGGTTTGCGCTCAGATTAATTAAAACCAGGTTATTTTGATACTCGTGTGTCAAAGGGATAAGGTTTCAGCGTAATGAAGGCATCTTCGTAAGAGCTTTGACTGTTGCCGATATGTTGTGGCTAACGAGGTTTTGTAGGATATTATTTGCAGGGTATGTGGATAGTAGCTACTTAGTGGTGCTTTGACGTCGGGACAACGATGTTGCATCGATATTCGATAGTAAACTATAGTGGGTATTTTCAAGATTTGGTAATAGTTAATTGATTCAGGCGTGACTTTGCGGAAATCCAGTATAAAATACAATAGACGTAGATAATTATATTTAGTAACCTATTCCGCTTAACTATTCCTCAAGAGTCATATAAAACCCTGTAAGAAATTGACACGTGTTTCAACTCTCAACGAGGCGTCGTTATTTTCGTTTACATAGAAGTTATTAGTGCATAAAGCGTGTTATTTTTATGACTTTAGAAAAACGTTTATTAATTGAGAAAACTTGAAATCGAATTAAAAAATTCGTCCGCATCGCTGTCAATGGGAAAAGTGCCCAAAAGGCTGGCAGCATGGCCACGTTAAACGGCAATGCTGATTCTTTGGGCTAAAAATAGGCCAGCCCTCTGGTCACGTGAAGAGTCGACCAATCGCTTAGCGAAGTCCCGAAATACTCGATGAGCACTCGGACCCCACGGCCCTAGTGTTTCAACTCCAAACAGCTCAAACATATAGCTCCCAATAAGGTTGTTATATTTGCGCCGTTTAAGGTGTTCTGCTCCTGTAGTACCTGCCCCAGAACAGCATATTTTTTGATGCCCAATGAGCTCCTCCCCTTCATTTTTTCTTCTTAATTTTTTTATATAATTGTATATACTATAAATATTTATTATTAAGTCTGTTAGAGTATATATCATAATTATGTAAATACCGTATATTAATAAACTAGCTGTGCCCCGCGGTTTCAGCCGCGTAGGTCTCGATCCCGTGGGAATATAGGGATAAAACTATGTCCTATTCCAGGTCATGGTCTACCCGTGTGCCCATCCTCTCCTCTCTAGAGTAGGGAATGTCGCGGCGCGGCGGCGCGGCCGCGCCGGCGTTGAACGGTTCGGGAATTGCATTTCGTGATAACTTCGAAATTAAATGTCCGATTCGAATGAATTAAAAAGTATTTTACTGCTACATAAATACCCTTGATGTTAAACCTATTTATTTGAATAAGAATTAATATTATGTTGATAAAACTCCTTCGCAAATGATGCATTAATTTCGAATAAATTTGATTACCATAAAAAATGATTATAGTGAGTGAATCTTAAAAGATAGGCATATGCTGTCGAGGAATTTTTTTTATAACTTTTAAAGAGGAACAATTCCATCATACATGATATTTGCGTAACTTAAACCGTGTACGCAGCGCACGCAACGGTAGCTCTCAAAAAGGAATATTTTTTCCCGTTTTTGCAACATTTTTCATTTATGCTCGCCTCCTGTTGGTCGTAGCGTGATGTTATATAGCCTATAACCTTCCTCGATAAATGGACTATCCAACACAAAATGATTTTTTCAATTCCAACCAGTAGTTCCTGAGATTAGCGCGTTCAAACAAACAAACTCTTTACCTTTAATTAGTATACCTAGACCATTTTTTTTTTTTTAAACACTCTCCGCTCGAAATACCTACTTAAGTACGTTGCAAAAAGTCTACGAGTTTACTACGAGTCTGCTACAAATTCATGAAATGTGCTTGTGGTCATCATAGAGAGGTCCATAAAAAAAAACGAATCTATTTAATCATGTTTTAGAGTTGTACTTCAGTCCCAAACATTCCTTCAGCGTCCGTTTCTAATAAAAACGTAGCTACAACAGCTATAGTTGCCAAATTACTACTAACAAACGTAAGTTGATGAATGACTAACATCTTTTATTACCTAACTAAACTACGATTCTTAGGTACTATGACACCATTATTATTAACGAACGAAGAAAGTGCGCACACAGAGTTGAAACGTTTTTGTCTTGTGTCGAAACTTTGCAATACTTAGAATATAGCTTATGCAGATTTTTGATAACTTAAATTACTGTTTTGTAGCAAGTAAAGTGGGCGCGCCATTGTAGGTACTTACTACGCCTAGAGCGCAATAGTCTCTAAAACTGAACTGATAACACAGTACGCATAGCCTTAATGAAGCAATGCTGGCATAAAACAATATGAAACCACGTTCTTTTTTTTAAATATATTTTTTTGTGACACAGATACCTCTAGAATTACGTGTTGTTAAAAGTGGACGTTTTGTATATCCAAAAGAATTTATTAACGCGATAGCTGGCAGTAATGTTGACTGTAAGGAGGTCATCAACGACAGCAGTTATTTTATATAAATCGTGTTTTTTTTATACTTTGATATTAAAAATAGCCGTTTTATTTGTGGACGATACGGTGGCTATCATTATGTTCCAAAAATTACATCAAATGTTGGTATAAAATTAAACGTTTTGCTCCCGATTCGCGATTTATTCGTTGATAGTAGTCGGTATCTTTAATCTTCCCTCTTAATTTGACAGTCAAATCAATTTAAACCTCATCATTTGTGAGTGACTAATTTTCTTTACTAAATACATTTAAAACTCTGTCTCAACCCATTACATTATTTTTCCAGGATTTCGCAGAGACAGCGATGAATGAGCTGCTAGGCTGGTACGGGTATGAAAGGTTGGAACTACGGAGATGGGCGGCATCACGAGCCCGCGACGCTTCCAGTCCAGAGCAGACCACCGAACAGAAAAATAAAGGTATGTCCAAATCAAGAAAAAAAAAAATTTTTTTTTTTTACTCAATGCATTCAGAAATTGAACATAGGTAGGTACACTGCTGAACATGGGCAATTAATGTAACAATGAAGTTCTTTCTTACATGGGACTTAAACATAGGTACCTAACCAGCGAAATGTGGCTGTAAAAATGCCTAGGCTACCACTTCAGGGAATACCAGGCGTTATGTTTAGGTTATGAACATTGATTGGATTACATGATCATGTTTGAAACGAATTTGCGTTTGCTGTTTATCGTTGGGTTTTATGAAAGACAGGAGTATTTACCCTGTCTAATCTCAGGATGAACTGACTAGTTTAGTTTATATACCTACTTTTTATTATAGTAGATCATCATCTTCAGCCCTGCCATTGTGCCATTCTGCTACATAAATGTTAGGAACTTGTGGAGTTGCGGAGGAAGGATCGTAACAAAACTTCTACTACATGGCGTTTAACTCCCTGAAATCAGAGCAGCTAATAGACTGAGCTACAACAGACTATTCAGTTCCCCCCGTTTCTATTACGTTTTAATATTAACCAATAAAATCATATTACATTTCTTAGAACAGGAACCCTCTTCCCGTAGCAGCTGTAGTTCTCCGAATAGATGTGTTACCGAACGCAACCCTCGCGCGCTTTCACGATAAAAATGGCGGCAAAATTACGCGGCAAAACGAAACTCTGCGTGATGCCACAGATAGTAATCTAATTCCTACATTATTTGAGGTTTAAACTCATTTTCTCGGAACTACTTTTTTATGAGGTGTGATATGAATATTATAGGTAGGTAAGTATCGATAAATTTAAATAGTAACGCTACCACGAAATATGATAAAGATCGCTGAGCAAGAAATAGACGGAATACTGAAAGCTTTGTACGTATTATGGGCACATAGGTACATTGATGTTAGCAAACGAACATTATTTACAAATTTGATACCGCAAAGCCGGTTTACTATTCCTAATGAACGCCCGCGAATACGTAGTATAAACAGGTACCTATGTAGGTGTGCCGCAAAGTGAAAATGTAGAACTTTGTGGTTAAATTGTGATGATTAGGAATGTATAACGTTACGATATAATGTTACATAGACTGCTAAACACACGCGTCAATTTAGAACGAAATAGTTCTCCCGCTGAGATATTTCAAAGAATTTAGTCTTTATTCATCAGGAGCTTAATTAGTACCTACCTAAGTTCTAGAATCTACCATGTATTCAATTAAGGATAGATCAGTATCTGGGACTCCATTAATAATTTTATTAACAGTGTATGTTTTGTAGGCACGGCCTAGTGAGTGATTGATAACTGATAAAATAATCACTACCTGCATCATTACATTATTATAAAACGAAGTCCACCGCCGCGTCTGTCTGTTGTCCTGTACGCGATAAACTCAAAAACGACTGCACCGATTATCATGCTGTTTTCACCAATGGATAGAGTGGTTCTCGAGTAAGGTTTTAATATATAATAACCGACATCCACGCGGGCGAAGTCGCAGGCATCAGGCTAATTATATTATAAAACAAAGTCCCTCGCCGCGTCTGTCTGTCTGCTCTGAACGCGATAAACTCCAAAACTCCCAAACAGATTTTCATACGGCTTTCACCAATGGACGGAGTGATTCATGAGGAAGGTTTAGGTGTATAATTCATTAAAGTTTTTTATAAATTGGCGGTAATAAGAATGGCGATGATTTTTGAAGATGTCGGAAAAAATCATGCCGACTTGGAGCTTTACCTCCTGGGAAAGATCCGCGTAAACCAACAAAGTTATATGAAAACAATATAATACAGAATTCATAATTTTTTTAGCTGGATTAACACATAGGGTACCTTTAATCGCGGTAGTTTCGTATTAGACTTAAGTACCTACTTGGAGGATTTCAACTGTCCGTAATGAATGAGTCAGTATTTCGTAGAAATCAAAGTAAAACCATTAGTTTTCCGTTTCATAATCATTCTAAGGTTTGGTAAAAAAAGGAATTAATATGGTCTATAAAAAGTATAACGAGCTATCATTTACTCGCCTGTATAAGGTTATAAACGAATCGCAGTAATGAGAAAGCCAGTGTACAGTTTCGCGCGTTTTTTTCTCTATTCAATATCACTCGCAAATTAATTGGAGATGGATACCCGAGCCGCGCTTACTGTTTCCAGAAAAGCACTTTTTATTATTCCAACAACATGATATTCACAGTTGCAACTTCTATTTCAATTAGCCAGTTTTCCGGTAATTTTTTATCGAATAATGGATGAATGTCGTTTTCTTTTTACTTGACTGCGCCAGAAGGAGGGTAATGTTTTTCGGGAGCATGTATGTAGGTACTTATATGTTTGCCTATTTCTTAGCCACGCTCTGTAGCCTAAACGGCTTGACGAATTTTAACATAATTATGAGGTGTTGTTAGATTCGTGTTAGTTGTGGGAGTGACACAGGCTACAAAATATTTAATTTAAAAAAAGGGAGGGAAGGTTTTTTTTTTTATAAATTAAATACTTAAGTACTACAATATTGGAATAAAATACAAACTAGGAATGGGGGAATTCGAAATAAAGCTATCCATACTAATATTATACATTCGAAAGTAACTCTGTCTGTCTGTATGTTACCTTTTCACACCTAAACCACTGAACGGATTTCGACAAAATTTGGCTAGGAGATATATAGGGCGGAAGCTAGTTTTTGTACAAAACTAAAAAGCTTGAAATAAAAAAATTATTTATTAAAAAAAAAAAGTCTACTAATCGTGTATTTTGAGTTCTGGGAAATTCATTGTGCGAGTATATGTATATTTGATTACAATTTATCTTTAATATTATTTTGGAAGGATGTTTGTGTTAAAAAAATAATGTTGCATTTATTTACCGATTTTTTTTTGCGCTGTGCGCCTGTCTGGTTTGTTTCGCAACATTTCACTTTTTGACAATAGCTAGGTATGATTGATGGTAGGTACCAACCTAAGTATTATACCAGACGGAAGACAATGCCACTGACCTGTAGATTGGTAGGTAGTTATAATGATAAGCACATTACTATCACCAAACTACACTGTTTACTTACCTGTTATACTGATAACATTGTAGACTTAGGGAATGTTTTCTTTCCACTTATAGGACATGACATTTTCAGTTCGTCTGTTATTTTTTTAGGCAGGTATTTATTGGTTTATTATAAAAAGATTACTTACACCACAGTATAAAAATGACTCACAATGTTGTAAAACTAAATCCCTCACAACTAGGGTTACCATTTCAATCACTTTAATGTTATGAAAAGTCAAAAAGCCGATCATGTCATCCGTACAAATCCGGACGGATGTTAACCCTACCTACTCATGGCTATTTCTGTAAATGTCAGTCTCTGTACCTATATCAGTGGATATTACCGTTCATAGTCATAATATTCTAATCAAATAAGATAACCATAATCACTCTCTTTTGCAATGGCGAAATCGATAAACAACTTTGAAAGAGGAATTTCTCAGCATATTAGGGTCAATATTTTTATTGCAGAACGACCTCGACTTACGAGTCGAAGGCTCAAACCCAGGCACAATTTGTGCCAATTTATTTAATCACCACTGCTCTCAAAACGGTGAAGCAAAACATCACGAGAAAACCGCCATGTAGCTACCAAAAAATCGAAGACATGTGACATCCACCAACCCGCAATGGGCCCGCGTAGTAGATTACGCCTAGTACGCCTATCCTCTCACAGAGGGGGAGGCCTTGAACGTTAGTTATAGGCTGATTATGCTTATGCCATGCCCCCAATCTCTTTAATAATTCTCATAAACCCTTTCCTTCTTTTTCAGCTGACGAATGCTCCTGGTGCAACAAGAGCCTCCCGAGTGAGGGTTCAGCACTCCAGCATGCGGGAGCCACATTCTGCTCAGAACTCTGCTTCAGTCAGTCTCGGCGGGCTAACTTCAAACGAGCCAAAACCTGCGACTGGTGCCGGCATGTCAGACATACCGTCGCGTATGTGGACTTTCAGGTGAGGATCGCTGGGTTATTATTATTAAGAGACCATTAGTCATTTACTAAGGTTTTAAGTTTTTCGATGGCCATGGTGGTGAACTATGGTTCGTTCCATTAAAAAGTCGTAGTGTTATGTGTGGTATCTGTCAAAGATTATGTCAATTGAATGGTACTACCCACTTAGAATCAGTACCTATTCCTCTAAAATGGGCACATACCTATTATTCAGATTTTACTTGTACAGTACAGTACTTTTTAACACTTTAGATCGTAAAAAATCTAATAAATGAATCTCTCATTCCAGGACGGTGCCACACAGCTACAGTTCTGCTCAGACAAATGCCTCAACCAATACAAGATGCACATCTTCTGCCGAGAGACGCAAGCGCACCTCGATCTCAACCCGCATTTAGTCAATGCGTCATCATCATCCAACCTTATTACTCCGGAACTCTGGCTCAAAAACTGTAAAAGCAGATCTACATCACCAAACTCCGAACGATCAGGTTCACCTAACCCAGAAAACATGTCTAACAAACCAGCAAACACAGAAAAGACAGAAGCTCAAAAGACCCAAAACAGATCTCCGCTTCCCCTGATAACGATCGCTCCAACAGCAAAGCTGATGAAGCAAAAACGACCTTCAGATGAATCATTACCAATACAGAAGTCACCCGAGGCAAAAAAAGATACTAGGAACATTAAAATGAATCTACGGAAACGAAGAACGTCGAAATGTTCGGCCACGGTCACGTCGCAAACTGTACGGCAACGGACTTCGACCCCGAAAGCGCAGGATCTTCGGATGTGCAGTCCGTCTGATGGATCGTCCCCAGCATCGACTGTTGGAAATGCTCTTCATTCGCCGCCTCATCCGATAAACACGCACCCACCACCGCCACCGTTTCCTCCTAATCCGATGTTCAGTATGCCTCCACCAATGTTTTTAGACAATCATGATTTAAGGCACCCGCATAATATGTTTCCGCCACGACTGAATTTTATGCCTCGACCAGGATTCCCAATGGAACGACCTCGACTCCCCGGACTTCCGCAGCCACTGAACTTCCCCACACCTATAGGCCAGGCCCCACCTGTCACAATATTAGTCCCGTACCCGGTAATCATACCGATTCCGCTCCCCATTCCAATTCCAATACCTTTCTCGGCATTCGTCCAGGCTCACTGTGCGAGTAAAGTGAAAACAGAAAGCAAACCCGATGCAGCAGACGTAGAAGGACCTTTAGATTTTACAATGAATAGTGATAAAAACAAAAGAAATGAGGAAGTCATGGAATGTAGTAGCGAGCAGAGTAGTGAGACTGCGTTAGATAAGAATCCAGTTTGTGAACAAAACAACGAGCGAGTAGAGGATGATAAAATGGAAACAGAAATTAATGAGACTGGAAATCCGGAGCAGACTTTGCCCAAATTCAAGATAACAAGGCTGGGCAATAAAATGGCGAAAATAGTAACTAAGAGTAGGGAGCCATCAGAATCCACAAGACCATTGAGGAAACGGCGGAGATTGGTGGAGGTGCCTACTGACGACGAAGCGCTCATTCCAAAGACAAGGAAAATAGTTGAAGTGTAAACGTAGAATCCAAACAATCTCATTATTCTCTGATACATATCACAAACGCATGATAATCCGAACAGAGTTCATTAATCTTTCAGTTTGCTAGTCTTTAGTTTTAAGATGCTATTAAATTTTTATGTCTTAGGTTTTAGGGCGCACTGTAAATGTGATATTAGTAACTTATTACTTCAATGTATATGTAAAATAAAATAAAAATACTACTCTATATACATTAGTTTTATTAGTCATTAGCCTGTGTTAAATGATAAGTACCTAATCACTGAAGTAAAATTATTCAATAACATTGTGTTATCACGTTTGTTTTATCACATGTTTGAAATTGATCGACGAGGCTTTCATCATTAAGATAGAGATGAATAACAACAAACATTTGAAAACATTGTATCAAGCTGCTGTTTTGTTTACTTAGGCAAATCAAAATAAAGTAACATGCAATAGGAATAATCCTAACGTTTTGAGGAAATGACATCTTTGTAAGTTGGCGTCATCTTCAACTCAAGCTATCGCAAATCAATAGCCTAGCCTTTTCCCAACTATGTTGGGGTCCGAAAATGTTATTTTGAGGTGTTGGGACATTCAATCATTTTGTATGGGACATTTGAAGTGCCTCTTGTATCCTACCCAACACTAATCTATAGCTCACTAATTGTCTACGATGCGCACTAAGCGATTTGTGCAATACGCGCACTCATGTTATATCTCTACTAGCTGCCCGTCCCGGCCTCGCACGGGTAGCAATAAGTACCTACCCTACATACCTTACCTACCCTACCTACCCTAGGGGTATGAAAAATAGATGACGACCGATTCTCAGACCTACCGAATATAGGTACATATAACATTTCATAAAAATAGGTCAAGCCGTTTCGGAGGAGTATGGCAACTAACACTGACAAGAATTTTATATATTAGAAGATGATGGTCACCCATTCGTGAACCGACCGCGGCAAGCGTACCTTAACCTTCCATCGACCCGGCTGTTATTATTACATTTAGCCACGAGTCCCCTCACTCAAACAGCTGTTATTTGCCCTGGAAGAGATCTTAGGATTTTCAATTCACTTAAGTACATTATTCTTGTTGGGGCATATTTTGCAATCGTAGACAACATAGAATCACGCCTTCTTCCCATGGAGGTAGGCAGAAAATACTGAACGCCACCTGCAACCTATACGCCTTTATGTGTATGTACCTATCAAAATCAAAATCAAAATCAAAATATTTTATTTCACATAAGCCTACATGGGCACTTATGAAACGTCAGAAGCTAGGTGCACTATGTAAAAGGTATTTCCGATTATTTCGTCATTCCAGACAATCAGAAAAACAGATGTTTAGCTTCAATTCACTGAAAAACAATGAATCATTCATGAATGTAGATTCAGGTGTAGATTACATGATGAAATCCATAACGTGTGGCGCAATGGAAATGAAAGAAATCGTAAAATTTCATAGGCTTTTAATGTCTTGACTTAAAAATCATCGCTAAAAACCAATCATGGAAAATATTGATTGCTAGGTATACTTTAACAACATGTTCTTACTTACTAACAGCTAGGCCACACAAGGTGGATTGTACGCCTCTACATTCAGAAATTTGTACATTTTTGAGATCCAATTATCATTTACATTAAACATCATTAAAATTATTGAATTCTATAAAATTATATGTTCAAATAATTAAAGCGTCATCAGATGACCCACATTAAATGCGTCATAACAATTAAAGGCAATACTGGCATTATTTCATTGATACTTCCTGAGCGAAGTGGGCATGGAATATTTGGAACTTTAGCGATTTTGTCAACAGGGAAACCATACTGCCACATTTGACATAACTTGCCGCATCCAGGGGCACATATAGTTGACGTCATCTAAATAAGCAAAGTAGATTTAGATAATCTGTATACATTTGACTACATTTAAGCCTATTTATAATAGTGTACTCATGCGACACTAGCAAGACTTACAGGCCAGATGGAGTAACATCATGAAAAAGTACTTTGGCCAATACATTCTAAGTTTGACTAGAATGCTTTCGTAAGTATAAATATTTCCGACCTTACGGCAATCTGAGCTTGGTAATATTCTAAGATCTACTACAAAAAGTTAAATGCTTTACTGTTGTTTGTGATTATACAAATCCCAGAGTGTAATAGCACCATCAAGTCCACCGGCTGCCATTATGTTTGCATTCCAAAAAGAGACCTTCTCAGAAGAATAAACCACATCTTGAATGGCTTGCTTATGCTCTGTCAGCACTACCAGAGGTCGGAGCGAGTACCAAGAAAAGATGCGAATGTGGCTGTCCCAACCCCCAGAAGCGAATACCTTTCCATCAGACCGGGACTGAACTTTATTTATACCTGGGTTTTTAATTGTTATATCCATCTTGTGGGCCAAGCTTAAGTCTTTTCTCCCTATACTAAAGATCTGTATCACATTTGAGGCATTTCCAATCATACCCCTTTGCTGCTCAAGGTGGAAATCAACTGACATCGGACACTCTGCGGTCTTCAGTTTGCTGATACATTGACTAGTGTTGAGATCCCATAGCAGGAGCCAACCTGCTTCATAGCCGGCCAGCAGGCAGGGCTGGTCACAAGGAAATTCAACATATTTCAAGCACATGGGCTCTCCAAGCTTAAGAGATGTGTCCGGCTCCAGACATCCTACTTTCTCTCCGGAAAAGTTGTAAATGTGAATTTTTGAATCCTTGTCAGGTACATAGAGTGTTTCGAGTTTTGTGTTGGCGTCAAAACGGCAGAAACCAGGGTAATCAATGTTGATGAGTGCGTCTTCCTCATAGCCGCTATTTGTTAAACTAAATACTTTGAACTTGCCGCCCTTCTCTTGAGTGATGAGGTGATTGTTGGTGTGGGTGAGGTGAAGAATGGGAGCTTGACCAACATGAATCTTCTGTTGCACACGATTTGTCTGGAATTATAAAATAAAATCTTATTTTTTACAGTAAAACAGCAATAAAGAAGAACTGGCTGATCTTGGAACAGTAGATTGTTATAGAAGAATATTAGGGAATATGTAAAGATTTTCAACATCAGGATTCTATGGTTTCTGCAAATAAAAAGGGAAATATCGGAACGTACGTAAACGTATGAATAATACATGGCTAGTGACACGTAATATAAAAATATTATAATACAAGTGGAAAAATACAATAATTACAGTGACCCAATAAAATAGCATAAATGTGTGTTTGTTTTGATTTGGCAGTCGATCCGCTCTGTTCTAGGTCGCGAAACGAGGGTAGTAAACAAAAATGTCGCGCACTCAATGGAAGCCATAGGACACGTCATTAACGCCTTCTACGCAGTTGTGATGCTCAATAATATGTTTGGAATATATACGTGTTCTTACCTGAAGGTTGTATGCATAAACATAGCCGTTTTTTGAGCCGGCTAGTAACCTCTCGAGACCACCAGGCAAAAAGCTGAATGCCAACGAATAAACAGGAACGTTATCCACATTTCTGATCGTATAAACGGGGTCTGGAGGTAACAGGGCCATCTCTGGTCAAGCTCGGAACGAAATTATTTGTCGGAATTGGTAAAATAAAATAATAACAAAATTAATCAAGCCATCAGAAACTCAACCACAACTACGCACAACACAAAACTGACAGAAAAACAAAAAAGTTCACATCGTAACAATCGGTTGCGTTCGAAACTAAGAAATGGTAAAATTCTCACAATAATATTAGAGTAAACTCTCGAAAACAATCTATTTATATTTTTCAATTGATAATAAATTATTAGTTGCTGTTTGTGAGGATCAAAAACATCTTCATTTCTTTCCGGATATTGTTCGTTTCACTGATTAAATGTGTACTTTTATTTACTTTATATACAAGTATTTGAACGCAAACGATTTCAGAAAAACTTTATGTCACTGTTTATAATCTGTGGTCATATAAAGGAACGGATCCGTAATGATGTTCGCGTTTCGATTATGAATTTAGACCAAATCGATTTTATGATGAGATTTTCACCAAGTATATGTCCAAGAAGACGAGACACTCATAAATGCATAAACTTTTTTGATATGGCACATCGAAGTCTAGAAAGAGACTGTCACACGGGTATCCCTTATCAATAGCAGAAACGGCGCTCTACAAATTCAATATTTTCTTCTTATAACTAATGTCCTATTTTTACTGTATGGATACTTATTTGCACAACGCCTCGGTAAAATGGAAATCCCGACAAAATGTGAAGTCAGTCAAAGTTTTTTCCCCTAAAACTTAGATTTCAAGTTAGATAGAGTGTAATAGGTACGTCAACCATGACTAAGTACATTTGACAATCCTACTGAAATAACTAATAAACCCCCTCGCCGGCGATACATACTTAGTTTTTATTTTTACTATTTTGATCATAAAAAGATCGATACTTAAATGAAATTTAGAGAGAACTGAAAGTGAGAGAAGAAGAGGGCAAGTCATCCACAAGCTCACAGGAGTCACATTTTCACAGTCAATGTAAAACATCTCGAAAGTCAAGGTGAAAAAAAAATGTTATAATATGGTAAATATCAAATGATTGAAGTAAGGCGTAGTTGACGGAGCTCCGCATTGCGCGCTCCTATTTCTGAATGGCTAAACAAATATTTTCACACAAAACGAACATTTTCTTTTTTCTTATATCGTACGAAGTGGTTCTATCATTTCACCAATTTTACTTTAATTAATGATATATACTAATATTTTAGACGAGTGTTCATAAAAAACATTTTTGTAGTATTTCGAAATCCTGAATCCTGTTTCATTTAGATTAAAATGTTGTATTAGTCAATTGGTCTAATCGATTCTACGCCCAACACTAGTGCTATTCTAGCAGCCAGCCTGTCTGTCAATCACTTCACTGCGTCAGTTTCTCTTCGCAAGCAGTATTATCGTGTTTTATACTTTGATGGATTTTTGAATGAGAATTAATTAATCTTACCTAATAATGGGTGCCATACATAAATTAAGGAGATTAATTTAATCCTCGAAATTACAAATGGCTGCGGAGTCGCTTCTGAAAACGGGCAAGCATTCGAAGTATACATCGTATAGGAAAATCTTGTATCATAGGTTCTTCGTCGGCCTACTCTTGTTTATAGTGGTATCTTTAGTGTTTACTGTGGTGTTTAACGCGTTTTCCGGTAGTTCGCCGCGGATAGATGTGTATCAAGCTGTGAATTTGGATTCGACAAGTGTTGAAGTGGTCAAACTTAGCAGAAGTGCACTGGAGGCGCATCCTCGTGTGTCCAACTGCACTTACTGGGACTGCGTGGATGTGTACAGATGCGGGAAAGGCGGACACAACAAGATAACAATATACATATATCCATTGAAAGACTATCAGACTGAAAATGGGAATTCTATATCACAATTTTCTAAAGAATTTTATATGATATTAGATACTATAAAACGTAGTAAATATTACACGCCCAATCCGGAGGAGGCGTGCTTGTTGGTACCTAGCATAGATACTCTGAATCAACACAGTTTCTCAAGTAAACATGTCTCGCAAGTGCTGCAGTTGCTGCCATAGTAAGTAACAATAGATAAGCTTGTCTATTTGTGTACAAACAGGCTCTTGTCTAACTCTATTTATAGACAATGAGGTTAAAAGGCACCATTTATGATGTATCTATCTTATTAATTATCTGCATATTAATTACTAGCCTGCACATAACATCAAAATAAGAAATAAGTGTGTAATAGCGTAAAAACTGCATTAGAATTTTTAGCAAGTTTTTTTTTTGTTCCCTGTAAGGCTCCTATAAACTTGTAAAACATTGTTAAATGAGGAAACATCAGTGTTTTACAAGTTTATAGGTGTCTAAAAATGAGCTTAACCCAGTTGTGGTAATGGTCTCTAAACCTACTAGAGGTATACATAAAAGGCTATAATTTAACTGAAAATTAATAGAGCAACAATGGTATTTTTGCTGTGTGTATGGAAACAAATACTTATTTTTTAGGGTTCGGTGCCCAAAGGGTAGAACGGGACCCTATTACTAAGACTCTGCTGTCCGTCCGTCTGTCTGTCACCAGGCTGCATCTCATGAACCGTGATAGTTAGACAGTTGAAATTTTTACGGATGATTTATTTCTGTTGCCGCTATAACAACAAGTACTAAAAAACAGAATAAAATTAATATTTGACAAATTTTTTTTTATAATGTTTTGCCATAGGGGGCTCCCATAGTTGTATGGGAGCCCCCTATGGCAATACATTATACGTGATTTTTTTGTCATTTTTATAAATAATGGTACAAAAAATAATACAAAACCCTCCGTGTGCGAGTCGGACTCGCACTTGACCGGTTTTTTCCAGCACTTATCATGATTCTATCTTTTAATTTCTTCAATTGGTTCCTCATTACTGAGGATCGTGGTCACAGGACCCCATTTTAGAAGCAGACAGTCAGACTCAGCATCAGTCTCTATCAAATCAACTTTTATTCATTGTAAATAAATTTATATAAAGCAAAAAAGATGACACAACATAATATCAAGCCTTGTTGTCCCGAAGGGTTGGGCAGAGGTGTCCTTACCTATATAATAGTACACCCACATTTCGCCGGTTATTTTTAAGTCCCATGCAATGAAAGATAAAAAAGCAATAACATTATCTTATCATAAACACATTACTGGTTTGAATTGTCACTTTACATTACTTCCTATTTAAGAAAATTTAAACCATACATCAACGTAACAATAAACTGCAATTTCCTAATGAAATAAGCCTTGTCACTAACAAACATGTTTTATTCAACAGTTGGAATCATGGGGAAAACCACCTTATATTCAACATGCTGCCTGGCTCCGCACCCAACTATAACTCCGTTGTGGACCTCAATACCAGCAGAGCCATTATAGCAGGAGCGGGCTTCAACACATGGACTTTTAGATACAATTTCGACGTATCAATACCAGTATACAGTCCCGTTGCCGAAAAGATTGACAGTACACAACCAGAACAAAAGAAGTACCTTATTATATCAACGCAGCTCAATATACCACAAAATTATTTAGAAGAATTACAGAATATTGCGTCTTCGTCCAATGATCTGTTGTTATTGGACAGGTGTAAGACTGAAAAGACAGATTACAGTAAAAGATGTGAATACACAACGGGTAGAGAGTTTGATTACCCCAATGTTTTGAAGGACGGAATGTTCTGTTTAGTTGTAAGAAGTATGAGATTGACGCAAGCTATCCTAATGGATATTTTAGCTTCTCAGTGTATACCAATAGTGATTGCGGACTCCGTAGTGATGCCTTTTAGTTCCCACGTTGATTGGAATAAACTGGCTCTGTTCTTATCAGAGGATAATATAAGGAATTTGGTTAAAATAGTGCATTCAGTGAGTAAAGAGCGACGTGGGGAGTTGTTCTGGCAGCTGAGATGGGCATTTGATAGATATTTTGCTAGTGTAGAGAAGATAACATTGACTGCTTTAGAGATAATTAATGAGAAAGTGTTTGCGTTGGCCGCCAGGACGTATGAAGAGTGGAATATGCCTGAACATTTGGTAAGAATACCTTTGGATTATGTTTCACTTCCTCTATTCGAAACTCCATTACCTATGCTAATTGTTTAATTGTAGTTGTGGGGAGGAAACGATGTGTATGAGTCATAAAATGAGTGTGCAACTTTAATAGCGAATATCAATGCCCTTTGCGACGAGCCGTCGAAGCGTTATTTACTTGGATTCATTTTTATATCCAGTAGGTACCTACGTAAATTCATTTGTATAAGTTAAAAGGAAGTTAACTTGGGTTTGATAAGGGTTAATATGAATTCCATGAAGTTTTCATATAAATTGTATTGTTCTACTAGAGTCGTGTCCCGCTGTGGCGTCGCGTCTGCCTTTAGGGTAAACTGCCGAAAGGACCAAGTCACAATCACGTCGTCGATTTGGTCCTTCTGTCGCTATGCGGTTTTATCACAAGCGCACCCGCGTGCTGTTGTGAGCCCCGCAACTACAGTTAATTAAGCTGTAGGATATAATTATGACATTTACGAAGCTATTTGCTTTAAATATCCTTAATTTCATCTTTTGGGCCACACTCACGCTTTGTAGGCAGGAGAGCTACTTGTGACCCTCGGTAGCTTTCCATTTCAAACTGCAGCAGTTACTATCACCCCCACCGACTTTGTGGGCGCCCAACCAACCGCACAAACCCTGCGGCCTTGTGGCTTTTCAAATAAAACTACCCAACCGCGGTTGCATGCGGGCACGGAAAATTATCGCACCGCGAAAATTACGCTCAAAAATATGTGGTACGTAATACTGTGGTACCTGCTAATAGTCCGGGGAATACTTTGAATTTAAAAGAGAAAAATATAATGTTAAAAGCCATTACCGAATATTAAAAAACTACGGGGCCTAAGCTAAGAGATGACTGCGCAAAAAGTTTCGTTCCAATCCGTTCAGCGATCGACGGATTGAAAAAAAAACAGTCGAGTCAGCTCTATTTTAGTACTTTCTCAGATAGCACAATGTATTCAATAAGTTTCAGTGATGAATTTCGACAATGCTATTATTCCATTTTTATTTTCAAAACTAAGCGTCAGATTTGATTACCTAGTACTTATTCTATTCATCTATGTTTTTAAGTAAATATAGAATATAATGGACCGGTTTTCAGACGTTACTTTCGCATTTATAAGCGAGTTATAAAGAACAAAAATACTTTCTACATAATGTTTTAAGTATGTAATTTAAAAAATCATCTCGAGAGTCGCTAAAAATAATTTCCTCAACGTTCTGTATACGAAATGCCTTTCAACTTTAACATTACGTAAAAATAGCTTTACAATATGCATTGCACGTGGCATGTGACGTCATATGCAAATGCATGCAAGTCTCTAAGGGAGGAATGCAATCATCGCGATCTTCGTATTAAGTAAAGTGTCGAGCAAAGAGCGCAACTTCTCTTGTATACAGTGCGACATCTTCGTCTGTGACGCTGATTGGATTTACAAGATTTTGTCTGATATATATTATACACTACTAGCTGATGACCGCGACTTCGCCCGCGTGGATGTCGGTTATTTTATACTAAAACCTTACTCGAGAACCACTCTATCCATTGATGAAACCAGCATGAAAATCGGTGCATTAGTTTTTGAGTTTATCGCGTACAGGACGACAGACAGACGCGGCGAGGGACTTTGTTTTAGAATATGTAAGGATGTATCTTACAATTCTACTAGAAACGGTAGATATAATATCAGTATTTTTTAAACTTGCTCGAAATTCAAAATTCTAGCTTGCCAATTAAGATCTTTGTAACGGTTACGTTATCTAGCTAGCAACACACAAAAGAGAGGGCAATCCTGACGCGGAGCCGAAGCAAAATCTAGTCAAATAGGTACATGAATATTCAATATTTGCTTTTACGGTATACCTTTTATTCGTACTTTTAAATCCTTAGAAAAGGTCAAGCGTCAACTAATTTGCATAGTGTGTGCTACGGACAGGTTTAATCTCACTTCAATTAAAATTTCTTTCAACTTATTCGGAGCTTGAAATAAAGGCGTTAAATTTTCGTAAAAAAATTCTTTAAGCAAATCGTGTTTGAATTACTTATGCCAGTTTCGGCGATGTGAAAGGTTCAGAATAATGATTATTTTACATGTGTGTACGAGTAAATAAAATAAAATATTAAAGTAAGCCGAATACAGAAGGTACGTAGTGTTGTTACACTGTTTTGCTAAAAAGTATCAATCAAAGAAACTGCATATGGAATACTAGTGATGTTTCCAATCTCCAAACAATTTCAATGAACTCAAAGGGTGACGTTACGGGTCACATTCCGAAGCTTATGTCAATTTGGTATGTTCCATCGACATTTCATACGTAGATTGTCATCTTGTCTATGGGCTGGTTGCTCGTTAGCAATTGCACGAACACACGTCAGTATGTTTTTTACTCCCAATTCTTGTATTCCCATAAACATTTTATAGAATCTAGCTTTGATGCTGTCAAAACTTTCGGGGCTATCCGAATCTCTTTGCTACGTTATTGGTCCTTTTCTAGACTTTGTGCCGAGATCGAGCGTTTTCTTTTGATAAAACAAAAACAAAAAGCAGGTTCTTCAAGTAACAACATTGCAAGTGGTCGCTGACCCAAAAAAAAACATAAATTCTTAGGAATATTTTTTTATTTTGTTGTGTTTAGATATCGATACCCGCCACGTCTACACAGTTTCGCTAGCTAATTCATTTGACCCTGTAGATTATTTTATAACTATGCCGTATACAATTGCATACGACGTAGTTACACGACGACGGTAACGATTGCATTGGTTAGACTGGAAGCCGACCCCAACATTGGAAAAAGGCTAGGCAGATGATGTATGCAATTGCATAACTTATCGTCAATATATGCATCCTCTCGTAAGATTTATCTCCGTGTTGCAATTTTTTGCAACTTTTGAGACATGTTTAAATCTGGTTTATGTGACCTTATTAATCTCGTCATGTGATAAATTAAGAGACTCAAGTTAAATAAATATGAATCCTACTCAGAAGAAACAAACTATGATGTTGAATCGTCCTCGTTCTAAAAGAAAGAAGTTTCAAAAACTGCAACTGTACTTTCTAATGGCTTTTTGTTCCTTGCCATACTCCATAACCATCGATCTTCATCATAGACCGGAAGAGACTGCTACAGAACTTTTTACTCCAAAAACTGCTAACGAAATAACGTTCGGAGACGTCTGCAATAGTTGGGGAAAAATTAGGTAACAGTATTGTATCGATTGGTCCTTCTGTACCAATATATTATACTCTTGGTCCGCGATCTTTATGGAGGTTAAATGCAGGTATCAGTTGTAGGCCCCGTTAAAACCTGTTCCCGATGAGACTGATCGGAATATTAATAAACAGGTCATTGCATGTTGAGTCAGGTCTACGGTCTACCCCGAGGACGGTCGGAGTTGGTCCTTCGTGTTTCCTCCTTTTTATTGTAGTTAGTAATTTAGGTGTTTTAAAATTGTAAGTAATTATTCAATAATGCGACACGACTTAGGGTTGCTAGATTTGGATCTGGTCTTTGGGGTTAGGCTTTAGTAATTTATCTTTCTAATAGTTATCTTTTACAAATCAACAGGGCGTCTTCTTTTGTCAATCTTTTATGGACAAAAACATACATAATTCATGTTTAGATACAAAAAACCATAAAATACAATATAGGTAACAAACCTACATACTTAGTATTTTTATATCAGAATTCGAAAGGATACGTTCAATGAAATACGACAGCGCCGGAAATTTCATGTGACAGTGTCTGGAAAACCGGATAAAGCCAAATCACAGACCGAGCATTGGTCAAAAGTTCGAAAGCCAGCCAGACATGAGTTGCCGTTGTTGCCAACCCTAGACAGTGCGAATAAATTTTTAGTGGACTGTTAATTTTTAGCGAGAAAAGTTGTTTAATTGCTTTTAACATTAACGTATATTAGAAACAATTGTATAAAAGCTTAATGTTGTATTCGTTAATATTGCTGCAAAATGTGTTATTTAACATTTTCAAACTTCGAATTAAGGCCAATTATGTCTGAAGCAATGTAATTATGGTGTTTCCATTTATTCTGTTTTTAGCCGAAGAAATGACGAACAATTAGGAGAATTAGGTGGCCTTTGTTTCGTCATTTTGTTTAAATGTCTGAATAAAAGTATTAGAACTTTGGAAACGGTATTTCTCGTCGAAGCCCAGCTGAAATTTCTTGTTATTTGGACGATGTCTAATTGTCTATCGCTTCAAACTTCAAGCTGTAGATACAGTTTCTGACCTAGATTTCATATCAGACTAGTATGAAACTTAATTAAATACTATACGATCGAAACCGCTCGTAAAAGCTGGCTTAGCAGCATTCCATAACAAAAATTTTAAACAAGGAATGCAAGAATCACAATTTGAATTGAATCTCTCAGTTATTAGAGATGAGTCACTAGAAATGAACTTAAAATGCTTCTATAAAATCGACTCACGCGCTGTTGCTAACTGAAGATTTTCTTCAACTTCCGGTAGTAAACACGCTTCCCTCTTTGCAGTCCCTCGGTTATTTCTTTAACATAATATTATTCTACAGTTCTCTATGATTTTTTCCAAAATCTCCCATAGTGAAACCACGACTTGAACTATGATTTTTGGTGGTCAAAATCACAAGAGCGACGTAGTCATCGCAACAAATATTTGCTTGGCCAACAGACATTTGTTTCGAGTCTCTGTGTGTGCTTAGCGGTCCACGAAAAAGACAACTGGATGTTATTCTGAATAAGAATGAGCTTCCCAATCCGCAGCTTTATTTGCCTACCAGAATGAAAAAGTAATGTAAATTGTATACTTTCAAGCAGAAAATGGAGCAGTAAGTAATATCATGTTCGGTCTCATATGGCAGTGTTTTATTAAAACATGTGGACTATCTACGTCGGTACTGTAGCCTGTAGTGTTGCCAGATGTGTCCATTTCCGCGGGATGTCACGATTTTCTATGATTCAACACCATTCAATGTTATATCAAAGGATTTCTTTTGCATAATATTCCCATCGGACCAAATGGGCAACACGTTGTGTAAAATAGTCTTCACTAACATATTTTCGAAGTTTTTGGCCCTGTGTTTTTATTAGCATAAGAAATGTCCCCAATAAATTGGGTCAAAAGGTACGACATACCCTTGACGCCCTTCTGGTCCTCCTCGAGTCTACGTCACGTATCGGAAATCAGTCAAAGAGCCGATATACGACAATGTGCCTAAATATATACCCACCTTTATCACAAGTGGCTTCAGGAAAATACCTCTTTTAATTTTCCAAATAGCTTTTTGCTTGTTTTAAAAACTTTGCGACTCGTTTCCTGAATATTGTTACGTAGCTCTGAGTGGAGACGCCGAGATTCAGGCTTTTATCGCAATGACTAACACTCGAATAGGGAAAAATCTTATTTTGCAAAGGAATATAATAAGCGTTGCGATGCCTCTTGTGTTCTCTATTGTTCGCTACATGTATATACATATGTATATAAATATCCAGAAGTTTTGCGGGACAGGCAACTCAGTTATAAAAATATTGAGAATGTATTAAAAATGAACCTGCAGGATTAATTTAGCGAAGCATGTAAGGACATTTAAAGGGAGGGGCTTGTGGCTAAGTAATACTGCCGCAGTTAGTCCGTGAATGGGTGACCATCTTTACATACCAAGACCCCTCCGTGCCTCAGAAAGCACGTAAAGCCGTTGGTCCCGGCTGTCATTTGTATATCTTTGACAGTTGTTACGGATCGTCAAAAGCCCGAAAGTCTGCCAACCAGTCTTACCAAGGGGTATCATGTTATCCAGTTACTGGGTTGTGGAGGTCAGATAGGCAGTTGCTCCATGTTGAACACTGATATTCAGCTGCATACGTTAGACTGCAAGCCGACCCCAACAACCCAACATAGTTGGGAAAAGGCTAGTGAGATGATGACAAAGACATTTGAAATTGGTCCAGTAGTTTTGACACAAATTCCAGTCTTTAAATATTTGGTTTATCTGGGTGTGGATAAATGAACAAACTTTACGAGGGCACAAGCGATCTTAATGTGTGTAAAGAATTACATATCACACGTTTAAGACTTTATTACGACAACGATCGATCTTCGCTCGAGCCATTAAGTCCCGAGAGCCCCTATATAAACATCATATAAACAAACTCGCAATCCTCTATACAATATTGGCAATAGATACCTACCATGAGACATCCAGCGAGTTAGTTCAGGGACATTGTCGTTTGTATGTCATGTACTAAGCTCCTTTATCCTCCACGATCCTGTATTGAGTCGGCGTCACGTTCACTTTATATGAACCTATCTTTCTATAGCTGCATACTCTCAAGGGCCTCACAGAATAGCACACATTATTAGCCATCACTAGCCCATCATCTGCTGTGAACGACAGCGCAATTTCCTCGTTTTTATTCAGTCTGGCTCATAGACCGGTTTCATTTCGTACGCAGTTCCTTGCTTTCAGTTATTCATTTCAAAGTAGGGTGCGATTAAAAATCGCTATGAAATTCCAATTTCCATGTGAGCACTGAAATGCCGAAAGTGGAATAGCCCGTTTGGAAGCTGAATTTGGAATTGAGTTAAATGGCAAAAGCGAGTTTTTGCCAACTACTTATTACGGATTTATGTGTATGATAGTAAATTTCGGCCTCCTATAGATCTGTTAATAATGGTTCATTGTTATAAATAAATAAGTGTATTAGTGAGCCTTCGGATATTCGATCCTTTTTAGGGATCCAACCAGATGGTACCTAAAGGGTGATCGAGTGCGAAATTAGGAGTCTGTACAGCATTATAATGTATAAATATTTTCTATGTGAATCCGTTGATCCCCCTGGAGTATTATATCCTTTGTGAAGAATTCTTTACGTCTAGTGTATATCCAACCCTTTTCAGATTCTTATACATTAATACCTACAACGTCTTTCTCTTGGCGCAGTACGGTCCAGTGAACCCGCTCTTCTTGCCGGTGACCGCGTCCAAAGCTGCCGGCTTCACCGCGGTCATACTGACATACGACCGGGTCGACAGCCTCTTTGCGCTGGTGACCAAACTGGTGCGGACGCCCAGCTTGGCCAAGATACTAGTCGTTTGGAACAACCAGAAGAAGGCGCCGCCTCCTTGTGAGTATATCTTTGGTAACTAGTCCACCTTTCTGAAATATTAACTTTAGCTTTGTGCAGTCCGACAAAATTCAAACAACCAAATAAAATGGAAAACTCATCCATTCCCAAAATCCCAAGTCGATGAGAGCTTACCCCGACACGGTTTAATGTCAAGATTTTATGAATATTAGGTGCAGGAGGGGATGTTTTAGTAGCTTCTTCATCAAAATTAAATGCCCCATTAATAATCCGGTTTCGTTTAAGAGCTCCTTCGTAGATTTAGAAATAGCAAATGGTTTTATGTTTTGTTAAATAAATAGAGTCGAAATTCAATCTTTTTTGAGGGTTTGCTCTCGCCAGACGCAATGTTGGCAAGATGGGCTCAAATGTCACTCTGGAAATAATGGACGTTCCTTTTAAATTAGTGATCATTTTGAGCTCAGCCCAGTTGACGTAGATGGTCCTAGTTCGTGCACACTAAACTAGTCACGACGAATATAAAATTTTGTTTGTCATTGTTCCCTTCAGTCGGAGCGTGATTTACTTCATTTAGCTCAGTTTTAACTTTACGACTGTTGTTTACGGTGTCATTCAGAGTTTTTAGGTGTTATTCGTAACAAAGTAATATTATGTTTTATTGCTGTTGTTCATAATGATATTTGGCAGTTTCACGCGATGTGAAATGAAATGAGACTTCGTTTGCCCCCTAGTTTCTGGAATTATTTTTATAAAGAGTACCGTTTTACCGTACCAGTTTAACCGTGGATTTTCTTGTCGGCTTTTCTCCATAGGAAACGACTAATTGGAACCTAGCTTCTGACGTTTCATAAGTGCCCATGTAGGTTTATGTGTAATAAAATATTTTAATTTTGAATTCTATTCCTTTTTATCTGACCATTCATTTTATTTTATCTATTTTAATTACATTAGTAAATTGTTAATATTTTGTTCAAAACAGCTTACCTTAATCAGAATCATCTGAAAACCTGGTTTGATACTATCAACGACCTAACACGTATACAGCAATACGTCTTTTTTACTCAGTTTTGCTTTTAAGTCATTATGGTCAGAGTCTACCTTCCTTATAACAACTCGTCTTGCTTTGGCTCATTAGGAAGTGCTCTAACAGAGCTTGGTCTCGAAGCCATGATGTAGCTAACTTTTCCTTTAAGGGGGATGCGCTAAGGTAGCCCGCGAAATTCAAATTTTCTTACGTTTTCTGCAATTTGCAGGTCAGTGTCAGGTTGTATGTTGACAAACATAGCTTCACAGAATTATAATCATTAGAATCAGCAATACAACTCCTTAAGTTAGAATAATCCCTAAATGTCATGATTTCATGAAATAGTTATTCAATACAATTATATAAACTTGAGAGTTGTATTGCTGATTCTAATGTTTATAATTCTGTAAATCCATATTTGTTACGGTCGCGAATCATATTTTAAGCAACATACAATACAACCTGATACTGACGTGCAAACTGCAAAAAAAGTAATACAATTTTTATTTCGCGGGTTACCCTGAAGCTTTCGCGCTAATAATTTATTTAGTTGAGAAACTTTTATGTATTCGTTCTCGGATTCCCCTAATCAGAAATTATTAAGATAGCTCTCGTTATCATCTTTGCTCTGTTTTTTTAAACCTTGACCTCTTTGGTCGGATATTCCCGAGTTATCCATTCATAAAACCTGTCATAAGATTAATTCAAGCTTTTTTAACACGGTGCAAGTTTATTGCCAACATAAAATTTAAGCAACAATCGACTGGCACCGTCTAAACGACACGTACAATTCTTGCACGGACAAGTTAGTTGCCCGTTCAAAACTGGTATAGGTGTAAACAGCACGCACAATAATATCGCATTCAATTCTGGCATGAAAATTTTCGTCATTCAAGTATGAATGGGTTCGGCGTAACATGTCTCTTTCTTCCATACTTCTCTATTAGCTGTCATCTCGGTAGTTGCGCCGATCCCAAATAAATTAGGATAAAGGCAGGAGAATGACGATTCAAATATGAGTGGGGAAAAGACCGAAAAAATAAAACTTTAGACGTTCAATGAAATTGAATTAAATATTTGGCAGCGCAAATGCGGGCTATAGGTACTTGAATCAATTGTACAAGGACATGCAACTCTCTGTTTAGACCAGGCGAAACTTGCATGCAATAATTGCCTTGGTGTGAACAGAAGTCGCATGCAATTATTGAATGGCAAAACTTGCATTAAATTATTGTATGCCAATTTATGGAAATCGTACGCCTGTAAACACTTGCATGCAATTCTTGAATGCCAATAATTGAATGTGCTTTGTGGTAAGTAAGCGATTATTGCTCTTGAACGTTCCAGCAACTTGCACCGTGTAAATGGCCAATGGGGTGTAACAATACATTCAATTTAATGGTTTCATAATCTGGGAGTTATATATAGCTTTTTACCAATAATGTTTCAGCTATGTTCTGGTTTGACCAAAATGTTTTCTTTTATATTTGTTTTTATTTATTATACCTGCTTAGCCTGTTAAACCTGTAGACGAATTATTTATTAAAACGCTATTGTTGTATACGACCATTTTTTGCCGGGTATAAATAAAACGCGAAGTGTTCTTTAAAAACTAAGAAAGTATAATACCTTAATTGTTTTAAATCACGTAAATTGTTCAGCATTTTAACAGGTATTTAATTACTTTACAATCTAGCTTTTTATTTTTGCTTGTTTGCAAATCTAGGACGAACCTGCATTATAATAAGTCCTATTTTCGAATTTGTATATTTTGTACTCTACCATTATACGTACTCGTATATAATGTCGATGCTTCAATTCCAGAAATTATTTTCCGTTTAAAGCCGCATTGACCAAGTACTAATCCTTAATAGGACGGTCAATGAGCCTCTTACAACTTCTTAATTATCTTTATAGCTTATAGGAGCTGTAATGTGTGAGGTCTTACGTTCGATCCAGACAGGATGAATCCTGTGGGATTTTTGGGGAGTCGATAAAATAATAGTGTAATATGCGAACTGTGAATTTACGATAGTGTAGTATAGTGGTTTCTTCGTTAAAGGCATCCTTTGGAGTTCACCAATCCCTTAACAGCAACCTCTTGGGTAAAAGGAGGGAAACGCTTGTAAAGTCTCGGCCTGTATTAAGTTTTTTTATATTCACATCTCGAGAAATATCAAAGGAACTATTCCCTTCAGGATTCACCTTTACCCACTAGCCTTATTACCACAAAACCGTGTTTATCAGTTGTTTAGCCCAAACACCTTGTAGACACGACATTTCTGTATGGAGTTTGACATAAAACTGACAGTAACACGCGTTTGTCAAGTGTCTTATAGTACATTATTGTCGCGGCCTGCAATAAGGGAATTGATGGACGATCGTGAAAATGAGGGCCGAGGCGAAGCCGAGGCACTCATGCGTGAGTCCATCAATTCCTGATTGCGGCCAAGGCTTGTATAGTACTTTTCTCAAACAACGCGCGGAAATTCAAACTAAGTAAATTAAATAGAAATTCCAGAATCAATGACGAATAACTATCATTTTTCATGCGCCAATATGTTGATTTGTTTCTTCTTTGTTATAAATTTGCAAACCATTTCGAAATTTAAATAAAATCTTTGATAAATTACCTCCTTGGTTGCCGTGTGTTGAAGTAAAAAGTTCGTTCCATTTTTAAATAACACGACAGATATGAGTTTTCATATTAATTTATTTGGCCGCTAAACACGCCAGATATGGATTTTCATAGTAACTTTGCTGGCCGCATCGTCACTTGTTTTTTACCAGTACAGCAATTTTGATTTATCTCGAAGAAGGTTGTCAAATTATGCTCGAATTTCCAAGCATGTTTGAGAATAGTTTTTTATTTAAGACCGTTTATGTTCTTAATGCATAGAAACAATCAACAGTTGAATTAGTTATATAGTACAGACACTAATAAAAACTCATTGAAAATGCACACGTGCAAATCAGTAGGTAAACCAGATATCAATACGCATTCAGTGAAACAAAGCATTGAGAGTAAAAATGAAAACACAATCCGTTTCCAACCATAAAAACTGCTGAATAAAGTTCATTTTAATCGGTCTTCTTCTAAGAGAATCGTTAGCATTTCATGTGCAATCGACTATGAATTTAATTGTAACGAAGAAAGGGTCAATTTTGCACTGTGATAGTAGTTAGATCTGCATTATTTAATGTATGGCTGCCAATAGTATGTTAACGCGGTCTGATTTTTCATAATTATGGCACATTTATTTCCACTTTCTTTTACGTTTCAAAAGGTTAGGAAGTTCTGGTTTCTTATTTTGAGCTTTATTATGAGCTGTTTAAGTTCTCTTTTCAACGGAAAACTAAGCTTTTTAAAATTTTCTTTTAATAAGTATTTCTACCCTGTTAACTGAGTTTCACAAAAATAATTCCTTTGAAGAAATAGCTGAATCTAAGAAATAAATCGCGCTCAATTTATTTCTGAGTTGGAAAGGTTCGTATGTTGCTGTCATCTAGAACAACAAGACTTATGGCTTCTGTACATGACCAGTGTTGGCGACAAATCAACGTCCTAGCCGGATTACGTATTACTATGATAGATCTCTGGTATAAAAAGAATGGATGAACGGCATAAGAAAAAAGATGAGTAGACATTCGAAAGACTTCATACAATCTCCACGCAATTCTTGGCAGATTAACGTCTGCGTGTAGTTGACAAGATTTGCTTAAACTCTGTGTAGTTCCCGTTGGATATCTTCCTCATTTGGCAATTGATAAAGTGTCTTTTGATATTCAGTTTATTACAGTGGTCCATAAACCCTCACCCTCAGAATGGGTTCAGCCGGTCTATTCTGTAAACACCTCGTCGTAAAAACTTAGGTGAAGTGAGCTGTCAATCCCTAGCGTCAGGCGCAGTGACAGTTCATTTTAAGCTCACTTCAACTAAGTTTTCACGGGGAGATTTTTATAGAATACCAGTACAAGTCCTCCACAAGAAAGGTAGTGCATATGGTAATTGGACTGTCTACAGAATACAGATTTAACTAATGCAGCTGCTCACATTCTTGATGTAATTCCTAAGGGTCAGTTCACAGTTTCACACGAAGACGCGCGCGAAGCGCACTTTTTTATGATCCGATACAATATTGAATTTATTTTCTACACAATAAGGTACACGTGCTGCGCAGCACCACGCAGCATAGCGTACTTTGACACGTGTCAACACTCGCACTGAAATTATACCTTTTCCTTAAGAAAATAAGTTCGATTTGTAAAAAAATGCGCGTAGCGTCGCATCGCTTCACGTCGGTTTGAACTGACCCTTAGACACTTTTAAATATGAAAAACCCGGGTTGAGGGCCGAATATTTTCTGGACACCACAAAAACATTTTAAAGCGAAATTTTTGTTGCAGCATCCGAATGGCCAGTGATAAACAAGCCGCTGAAAGTGATAAGAACCAAAGAGAACAAATTGTCAAATAGATTCTTCCCGTACGACGAGATTGAGACTGAATGTCAATTGACTATTGACGACGATATCGTTATGCTGACGCCTGATGAGTTGGAATTTGGGTGAGTAATTAGATTTTCTTCAGTAAAAGGACCCGTTTTTAACCGACTTCTTCAAAAAGGAGGAGGTTTTCAATTCGTCTTTATGTTTTTTTTAATGTGTGTATGTTACGCGATTACTCCGCCAATTATGGATCGATTTTGATGATTCTTTTTTTGTTTGGTAGGTCATGCTTCAGAGGTGGTTCCATATAAATTTTATTAACTTTGCTTACGTAGTTATTGAGTTAGCTTCAATAATTACGTATTTTTCTCACTTAGTCTGTGTATGTAGACGATATTTTATTTGATTCCGTCACTGTAATTTTCACAGCAGGTAGTTGTATTCGAATTTGTGTGGTACCACAACTAAAAAGTGAAAATTAAAAACTTTAATTCGGAAGTGGCTCTTTGCATTTCAATTTTCGTTTTTTGCCACCGACTTCCGAAATTAAAGTAATTTTTCACTTTTTTGTGTTTTTTTTGGAAGTCGGTGGTTTTTTTTTTGTAAAATGTTTTTTTGATTAATACTTACACTTTCCACACAATCGTGTATATAGCATGTGTTGTACCTATGCACTAGATTATTGTGAACCGACCTTAATTCTTCATGTGTGTTTATTTCGAAATTGATTCAAAAGGGGGCAAATTTTTACCGTTCCTTAGGTCTTCTGTGCCATTTCACAATTCGTCTACTACAGGGCGTCGTCACATTGTGTAGAAAATAAATGAAACATGTTTGACAATAACACACGCCATTGTTAAAAAATCTAGGCTCTCTGCTTTTGGTTAGAGGCAATTCGAGGTACGCTAAAGGCAGTTTCAAAGGAGATAATTATAAGCTTGCAGTATAAAGAATATGGAATACCCTCCTGAAAACAGATGTCGCTTACAATTAGCGTTGCCAGGTGTCCCGATTTGCGCGGGACGTCCCGATTTTAGGAGTCTGGGGACGGGTCTCGATTTGCACCTGAGCGGGAAACTAAATCTCCCGATAAATGAATACAATGTCCAGGACGACACGTTCACATACGGGCCAATGGTCAACGTGATTGAAAATCTAAAAATTTAAACGTTCTTTGACATGGATCACCTCTATGAAGAAGTATGTAAAGTCAAAAAAGTAGTGAAGGCAGCAGTTCAAAACGAAGACATGACGCCGGCGCCGCTCCAAAAATGGCACAATATTTTAAAAGACAATCAAAGTGTCTTTTTTGTGTCCCGATCTACAACCCAAAATCCCGATTTGTTTTACCTTCTGCGCCG
Organism: Lithophane leautieri; assembly: GCA_949152455.1. Lineage (NCBI taxonomy): Eukaryota > Metazoa > Arthropoda > Insecta > Lepidoptera > Noctuidae > Lithophane > Lithophane leautieri. Next base: position 3,004,845 of record OX424469.1, on the reverse strand, counting down.
ATTTAAAACAAATCGGACCTGGCAACATTACGTACAATGTACTCTCACGCTGTGAGGCGAGAAGTTGAACCGCTCGTTTAGTTAATTACTACATGAAGAAGGAAATGCAAAAATAATTAGCATGCTTCGTCTAAAATTTTCAAGCAATTTTTTTGTTTAAGCTTCCACCTTTTGTGACTATTTCGCTCCACAGAATTTCTTTTCGGCGCGGGTGAATATAGCTCTATACAAATAAACATTTTCCATGTATAGGACAAGACTAGAGGCTTATTTGTTTTCTGTGTATACCCCAAATACATTTCTTGAAAGGCGTCTTGCAGAAATTAAATTTGCTTGAGGCTACGCATCTTCAAAAGCCAGAAAATTATATAGATTTGACTGTTCATGTTTGTCGCTAAGCCCACATACGTAGCGGGCGTTTGCACAGGATTCCATCGGGGCTTTGTTCTTTCAAGGAAAGATAAGGAACGTCTGATGTTTGCGTACATAACTAACAGGTTCAGTTGACAAATTATCAAGGACGGTCATTTAGTAATCTAATAACACTTTAGCTAACCATTTTTAAAGCAGGTCTTCGAGATTTTGACTGCTCGTAACGACTGTCATGAGTCATGAGTTAGACGGTTAAAGGCTCGTGCAAACTGGCGCGATATTACAGGCGCGACAGGCACTGCAACCCTTGTCGCGCCCGCGATATCGCGCCGGTCTGGACCGGCCTTAAGGGTCTACCCTACCTCAAATTGCTTAGCATGATCCTCCCTTATGCCGAAAATACTTATAAATAAATATATGTTAAAGTTGAGGATTGATGCTAGGTCCTATGTTTGACGAAAACACGATTACGTAAAATTTTCTCGAGAGAAAAAAATCCAAAGTTACCTCTAAACATAACTATAAACCGCTGGTATTAAAAAAATACTTCAAATTAGGTCATGAAACTTTGCATATTAACTGAATGCTATTAGCTATAAAGCTATTAATAAAGCAGTTCTTATGTTTTTTATTTTTTTAAATTACCGTTGTTTTCACCGTAAAAAGCAATTTTTAAACTGTTCGAGGCTTGGAGCCGCCAGCACTCCACTCCGTCTCGCTCTCATTCAGGCCGCGAGTAATATGGTACGAGTGAGATAAAATTTGGGGTTGGGTAGGCCCTTAATAACGGTATAATATGTGTGTTTGGAGTCTGATGCTTCTTCTTTCACATCGATGGTACACATTTCCAGTTTAAGCTGACCTCGCTTTGTGTGGAAATCCTATAAAATGCGAGATCAGCATAAACTGGAAAGTATAGCTTGATGTGTAGCCGTGTGTACGTCTTGTCAAATTACATTACACATAGCAAGCAAATTTTTGAAAAGCAGACGAGACTCGGCACTACAGCTAGTTAAACCCAAAGTATCTGTTCCACATAATTTAATCTGTGCCACCATTTTACTACGTTACGCCAGAACATTTTATTCCGCTTTGAACCCACTATATTTTTGAGTTGGCCTTTGAAGAACAAAACAAACTACAACTAGAATTAGGGCGCCGTGTTTGAGGAAGGCCTGGATTGTTTAGGAAATACTCACAGCACTGAATATTTGCCCGCATTGGAGTATTTAGATTTCGTCAAGCGTGTAAATTCAGTTGAGGTTTCGAGTGTTGTTATTCAATGGGATTTAAATGGAATGGCTGGCCATTAAGTGGAGTGTGGACAGATTTTATAAATAAATTCTCAAAAATATGCTTTGATAGTAGTAGCCTATTTGGTTTCGGGAAGAACATCGGCGGACCTCGTAAACTGCGGTTCCCAAGTATATTGGGGTCGTTGAGATTTTGTTGGAATATTGGAAATCTGTTATATTTATGGGAACGGCAAATCTGCCGGTCTATCTTGGAAAAACTTCACCGTAAAAACCTATGTGAAGTGAGCTTTCAATAGTGTCAATACCTAGCATCAGGTAGAATGAGAGCCTAGCTCACATCAAGCTCACTTTACGTAAGTTGTCACGATGAGCTTTTTACAAAATAGACCAGCATTGCTATTCAGTAACCATCTCACCGTGAAAACTTAGGTGAAGTGAGCGTGGAGTGAGCTGTCATTGTCATCGATACCTACTGATGCTAAGGCAGTGACAGTTCACTCCAAGCTCACTTCACCTAAATTTTCACGGTGATATTTTTACAGAATAGCACAACTGCAGTTCATGCATGATTTGAATATGAATGTCCGCTGGGAAGGAATAATTATCGTAGTAATATAATGTGAATTCATTATCATAATTATAAAGTGCTACGAGTATATGCTACACTTAGAATTAACATCAAATTTTTTTCTCATTTCACGATAGAGCGGCGCCGTTAGTAAAACTATCGCTCGCATGCGATGATTGTTGGAGTGTAACTGTTCGCATTAATAATATCTTTTTCTATTAACTAATGTATTTTATTTAATCAATGGCCGACAGACGTTTCTCGTCTATAATACAATAATTCATACAATATTTCCATAGAAAATGCGCTTTGGCAATTGTGGCGCTTTGAAAATTCGGGAAAATCAGTTTTCCCGAGTTTTTTTTTTCCGGCATCTTTTCAAATTATTGGTTTTCCTTTCCGTAAGTACCTGATTCGGACTATTACGAACATTTTAAAACAAAATTTGCCAAATCTGTCCAGCCGTTCTAAAGAGATGCGCTTACCAACGAACAGCATTACATTTTTATTATATACTAGCTTCCGCCCGCGGCTTCGCCCGCGTGGTATGTCGATAAAAAGTACCCTATGTCCTTCCACAGGATGCCACCTATCTCCTTGCAAAATTTTGTCGAAAATCGAAAAATCCGTTTATTAGGCGTGAAAAGGTAATATACAGACAGACAGACAGACAGAGTTACTTTCGAATTTATAATATTAGTATGGATAGACATCATACCTACGAAACAGCTAGTTTATGAAAACTGCTGAACCATAGTCCTATTATATCCATAGTATCATTTATGGACAGGATATTTTCCGCGGTTTTTACTCAAATTTTAATGAAGTCCCGATATTTCCACGCTGTTCAAACGCCATATTGGATAAGTCAGCCATGTGTTAAGCCTTTTCCCTTCTCATTTCATTGACATGAAAATAACGAGGACATAAAGTTTGTAAGTATGAGCGCCTCACCGGTCATTATGGCGTCTCTTGGAGCCTACCCCAGACCTCCATTGCAGGACAAAGGGTGGCCTGCAATGGAGGTCTGATATAATGATGATAATGAACGTTAAGCCAAGTGTAATTAGGAAGATATACAGTACAGGTGTAGTTGAAAAGCAGTGCACGCGGATTGGTGATCGTATTTGAATACATTGGCCGTCAAAACATAGTACCACACTTCTAAAATTGCAATAACTTTTAAATTACACAAGATATATTTTCGAAATAAAAAGGATTACAAAAAGAATTTAATTTTTTACATAAAAATGATATAGCCGATAACCGTCTTTTAAGGAATGGGTAAAAAAACATTATAAACAATAATTGGCGGAATAATAACGTAACATACACAAAAATAAAAACCGGATTGAGAACCTTCTCCTTTTTGAAGAAGTCGGTTAAAAACACTGCTTTCCCAATTGTTGCAACTTTTGACTCTTTTTGTTTCTGTTTTTGTTTTCACATTTATTTCTTGATCTATGAATGCAAATAAGGCGTAAAACTGTAGTTATAAATGTTGTTTGAGTTTTTTGCCAGTAAGTTAAAAATGTCTATATTTTGGTTTAATTTAAAAACGTTATTTATGTATAATCAATTAATCAACTATAATTTGCAAGAAAGCGGATCAAATTTGCTATGAAACGTTTTCTATTTCAAAACTCTGGTTTCTACAGTTAAGGAGAAATTGCAATTTTAAAAGTGTGGTACTAAGTTTTGAAGGCCAGTGTAGTTTGTCTCTTTGAAACTAAAACCGTTCTCTCTACTGTAAGTCAGTCAGTCATCATCATCTGCCTAGCCTTTCCCCAACTATGTTGGGGTCGGCTTCCAGTCTAACCGGATGCAGCTGAATACCAATATTTTACATGGAGCGACTGCCTATCTGACTGTAAGTCAGTCAGTACAGTAACTTAAATGCGATATTGAACAAGCATTACGCCAACTGAACTAGATGCTACCGAATAAAAGTAGTTCATTCCCACAGATAAAGGCTCCCACAAATAGGCGCGAAATCGCGGGCGCGACAAGGGTAGCGCTGCCTACCGCGCCCGGGATATCGCGCCTGTTTGCACGAGCCTTAAAAGTTTTCAAATTCAAATATTTACGTACAACTAACTACTACTCAAAGATATAATTATGTCTAGACAGACAGTCGAAGCTGTGATCTCGACGTAACAAATAGCGTCCAACTTTTGGCCGCTAAATGCACGCCCACTAGCATCCTGTTTATCAAAAGTTACAAGTCTACACGTTCACAAGTTACCTAGAATGTTAATTTTCGTTAAATTCATAGCTCATCTCTATATTCATAATCAGCCTTAATGTTACCACTGCTGGGACAAGGGCATCAGGTCATCTCTCTCTTTTGACAACATTTAAAAAAAAGAAAATCGTAATAACATATATTGCGGTACTAAGCACGACACTTGTAAATTTGTAAGACGGAATAGAGAGTCGCCGGACACTCAGGATTTGTTAAGATTTTCTACAAGTTGTAACTTACGAATAATTTTTTGATAAACAAAATCACGAAGAATATAATTAATTGTGAACTAAATAATGACATTTGGTCCACAAGTCTTGCAAGTTTTGATAAACAGGGCACTGCACAACAAAGTTCAAAGTTGGCTGGTTTGTGTTAGTTCTTTTGAAGCGCGACACTCGCTGTCTAGCCATATAAAAATCAAATAATCAAATCTACTACCACTATATATAACTAGTTTAGCTAAAAAGTTTTAAGGCTCTTACATACTGGGGCGATTCGTCGCGCGACGCGACGCCGCCGTATTGTTCGCCGTGAGAAATTGTTTAGTTAAAATTCGCGTCGCGCGGCGAATCGCCCCAGTATGTAAGAGCCTTTAAGCTAAAACAAATTCCACGAACTACATTGTGAATTTCGGATTGATCTCCATTTCTACATGTGTTTCGATTAAATGATAACCCTTTCGATGCTAATGGAAATAAAACAAAAACACAAAATGATAATTGCCTAGTTTGCAGTATTCTATCTATACATTCAGTGAACATTTGGGAAAATACAGGCATAATAATTTCACTAGGACCTAATGGGCGTACTGGTGGAATTGTATTTTTAAAACAGCAATTCTGAACTGTCTGTGTGTATTGCTGTGTGTGATGGATGGTCACGGTTTCAATGAAAAAATATCGACAGTAAAAAACTAGTAGATCAAACTGTATCACGTTAAAAAAGGGTAGTTACTATTTGTTAACGATTGAAAGCAAGTGAATTATAGTGTCACGGTATATCATGCGTGTTCTTAGGGATGCCTCAGGATTATCTTTAAATTATAAACTAGATCTAAGTGCCCGGAGTCGGCGGGTAAATTTTTCCGACTTTTTCGGGGGATTTTACAAAAATTTAATGTCAAAAAAAATACGAATCGGACAAATCGGTCGAGACGTTCAAGTGATCTTTCATAAAAGTGGCAATTGATTTTTATTTAATAGTTAAATGATTTTCGCTTCTAGAACCGAATCTTTTATATCTAATCCTTCCTAAAAACTCTTTTCCAAATGAAACAAAAATAAATAATGTATGTACGAGGAATATATCACACAAATATTAATCTGTAAATGTTTTAGTATACAAGGGGGTGTCCCCTATGGTGTATACTAAAATGAAAATAACCGACTTACAATTAAGTGTTTTTTTGGAAGTCGGTTGTTTTATTTTTGTAAAAAGTTTTTATTTTTCACTTTTTGGTTGTGGTACCTACCCCACACAAATTCTAATACCACTACCTGCTATGTAAATAACAGTGATTGTATCAAATAAGATGTCTAAATAGCATAAGTGAGAAAAATACGTAATTATTGAAGCTAACTCATAAACTACTCAAGCAAAGTTAATAAAATTTATATGGGACCACAAGGGAAGCACCAGCTTTCAAATAAAAAGAATCATCAAAATCGGTTCACCCAATCGAAAGTTCTGAGGTAACAAACATAAAAAATAAAAAAATACAGACGAATTGATAACCTCCTCCTTTTTTTGAGTCGGTTAAAAAGAATTTAGATCTACATTAATGTGACAACCCTGCCTGTCATTCATACATTATAATAGCACTTTCATTGGCGTTAAATCGCTGTGGGCGTCATGACCCATTAGATAGGTAAGTAGTCTGTTGTTATAATCTACTGAGTTGACGTTTAGAAAACATCGTATCTAACTTTATATTACTGTAGTAATACAACAGAGGAGAAAGTTTCACAGAGATAAACGCAGCCACAGGCCGATCCACGTTATATCTTGACAGGTGTTGTTACTGGCAACTCAGAAACCCGAGTGGCGTAACTAGGTACATATCAACCCACTTCAAGGACATATATAATACCGACCTCATTGGTGGTGTCCTTCAAAAAGGTTAGGTAGATGCGTAGTACTCGCAACCGGCGACATATTACGTGTATGAACGTGGACGAAGCAAAAGACAGCGTAATTGCCACATGCTTAAGATCCCTCCTTTGCTAAGATGACTCCATTTGCCGTTATGCTGAAATAATTTTTGCCTATCGGGCTAGGGAAAAAAATGGAGTTCAAGTACACACGGCTACAAATCAAACTATACATTTCCAGTTTATGCTGATCTAACATTAAATAGGATTTCCGTACAATGCGATGTCAGCTTATACTGGAAATGTATAGCTTGATGTGTAGTCGTGTGTACATACCTATGTAGGTATGTAGGGCCGCCGGTAGAGTTGAGTTTTTCTGTAAGAAAATTTTCTGTTAATACACGGGCATCATTGAGTAACATAGGCTATCACTACATATTATATAACAAAGACCTCCGCCGCGCGCCGCGTCTGTCTGTCTGTTCGCAATAAACTCAAAAACTGCTCCACCGCGATTTTCTACTGCGATTTTCATGCTGTTTTCACCAATGGATAGAGTGGTTCTCGAGGTAGGTTTTTAGTATATAATAACCGACATACACGCGGGCGAAGCCGCGGGCATCAGCTAGTTCTTTTATTTTAATTTAGTACTTGCTTTATGTTACTGCTTGTTTTTCCTGTGCGTGTCCCAAATAAAATATTTTTCTTTCTTACTTTCTTTAATTTTAAACCCACTTCAAAAAAAGGAGGAGGTTATCAATTCGTCGGTATTTTTTTTTAAATGTTTTTTACCTCAGAACTTTCGATTGGGTGAACCGATTTTGATGATTCTTTTTTCATTTGAAAGCTGGTGCTTCCCGTGTGGTCCCGTAAAATTTTTATTAACTTTGCTTGCGTAGTATTTGAGTTAGCTTCAATAATTACGTATTTTTCTCACTTAGTCTGTGTAGATGATATCTTATTTGACACAGTCATTGTTATTTACATAGCAGGTAGTGGTATTATAATTTTTGTGGGGTAGCGGTAGGTACCGCAACAAAAAAGGGAAAAATAAAAACTTTATCAAAAAAAAAAACAACCGACTTCCAAACAAAACCACAAAAAAGTGAAAAATAACTTTAATTTCCGAAGTCGGTGTCTTTGCTTTTCAATTTTCGTTTTTTGCCACCGACTTCCAAAATTAAAGTAATTTTTCACATTTTCGTGTTTTTTTTTTGGAAGTCAGTTTATTTTTTTTTGTAATTGAAGTCATCACGCGGGCGAAGCGGTTGGCGGTAGCTAGTCTTAAGATATATTTCTGTTTAGGTATAATGTGAGGAACCAAAATTATTTGAAGAAAGATGTTTATAAGCATAGACTGCTCTAATTGAGTAGATCTACGTGAAATTAGTCTCAAAGACGAAACCCTTGAGATTATCTCCATATTCGCTCCCGAGACACAAACATCTTTTGAACCCTTTCTTCAAGTAGAGTTTCTGCTCACCTTGGTTGACCGTTAAACCACCTCGTTTAGTCTAGACATTTCTTTGCTTAGGTACCTATTTATCTTGTACTAGCTGATGCCCGTGGTTTTCGCCCGCGTGGATGTCGGTTATTATATGTATACTAAAACCTTACTCAAGAACCCCTCTATCCATTGGTGAAAACAGCTTGAAAATAGGTGCAGTAGTTTTTGAGTTTATCGCGAACAGGACGACAGACAGACGCGGGGGAAGACTTTGTTTTATAATATGTAAGGATAAACATCGTTCCATTATACCCTCTTCGTTATGGTTGTTTCTGACGTAAGAATTGATTATTCACTTTCACATTCATATTAATAAGTCATAGTCTTGAACAGCCTATAGAGATATGAAGGTACTTAATGGAATTATTATGAGTTCGTTGACTTATCGTTATCAGTTCGATAATCTGAAGATAGCGACGTGAGTTATGTTGAGGATATCCGACGTGCGAACATTATGTTTGTCTAATGACGTGAGGGCGCTATCATGTGTGTGATTGTAAATCTGTTCGCTATACGATGGAATGGAATACTTACTAGAGACTTCATTGTCGGCAGCAGTCTGACTTACTTATCAGGGGAGAAATCAGTGGCGTATTAACCCTAAGACAAACTAGGCATGTGCCTAGGGGCACGAGGATAAAAAGGGGCGCGCGCGGAAGATTAAAAAAAAAATTAAAATTAATTGTGTGAGTATGCACCTACTTACAATTTTTTTTTTCTAGCCTTCACTGTCCCACTCCTGGGCAAAGGCCACCCTCCACTCCTTCCACTTACACAATGTAAAAAAATATATTTAAATCTTTACCAATGTAGAGCTTCCGAAGCGTGCTCCGCCTTCTTGATTATCCCTACTAATATTATAACTGAGAAAGTGAGTCTGTGTGTATAGGAGATATATCTTACTTCGTCGTGCAATGAACTACTAACAGATTGTGATGAAACTTGGTACGCAGCTAGATAGACAGAGACCAAAAAAAATATTTAAATGTAAGTATAGCCGCTAGGGGGCGTCACTAAGGTGTTTGCCTAGGGCGCTCGAGACATTTAATCCACCACTGGGGGAAATACACTATGCGGATTTGAAATACTGCCAGGGTAATATAATTAAGTAATTGATTCAGTCTGCGTCCAGCGCTCGTCGTGTTCTGGTTTGCGACTGGTCAATCGTCATCGTGAGGATGCCTCGTTGCGAGGTGAAACACGTGTCGATTTCTTACACGGTTTTTTATGACTCTTGGAGAATAGTTAAGCAGAATAGGTTACTATATACATATGTATATCTACGTCTATTGTATTTTATAATAGACCTGATGCTCGCGGCTTCGCCCGCGTGGATGTCGGGTTATAATATACTAAAACCTTCCTCGAGAACCACTATCCATTGGTGAAATCAGCATGAAAATCGGTGTAGTCGTTTTTGAGTTTATCGCGAACAGACAGACAGACATACAGACGCGGCGGAGGACTTTGTTTTATAACATGTAGTGATTTCTGCAATGTCACGCCTGAATCAATTAACTATTATTAATTGCTTTATGTAAGCAAATTGACGTTTCAATTTCATGCAACTGTCAAAGAATGACGGTTGTGATTTGCACACAATTTAAGTTGGTGGACAATTTGCTGAACTAATTATTGTTTCCTGACTTTACATACCGTCTAGGAGTCTATAAGCGGGGACTTGTTTCTGTGTGTGGTTGACCAAAATCTACCAGATAATAATAAACTCAAAATTAGAAATAGAATGAATTGAAACTTATTAGCCGGATAAGGCGTGTGCTTGATAATTTTCCATCGGAAACAATACGAACTTTCATACAAACTTTCATCCTCTATTTATACCAGATAAGGGATGAATAAAAAATATTAAAAAATCCTTCCTTTTGGCTTACCTGCTTTATTTGTATGAGGAGCTCTTGTGCCTAATGAGAATTTTCTAAAATGACGTTCATCACTGGTACGAGTACGTCAGGTCCGGGCACCTGTCAAAAGTGTCAAAGTGCCTATATTTTCTTTAAACTCGCGACAATCTAAGAAGTCCGTTTTGACGTTTCGTTCTCGTACATGTATAAAAAGTTATGCCTTGAGAATCAGTTTTAATCAATGTAGATAAGTCGTCGATTAGAAACTCTCTAATTATGTTCAATTGATATGTCTCGAGAATCAGTTTATAAGAAACCATTTTTTTTTTCATCGGTACCCAAAGCATTTTATAGCTGTCAAACCGGACTTCTTATATTGTCGTGAGTTTAGTCGTAAATGAATGATGAACGAATGATGAACGACACCATATAAGTATTTAATATTTTTGTCGAAATGGAAGACCTCTTGTGAAAGTGGCGCCAACTGGTGGCGTGAATTTTCATGAATACCCTCATTCCTTGCTTCTAGAGTTCTAGACCTAGGGGTTTATTTATAAACGTTGTTTAAAGTTAAGTGACGTTCAAACGTCAAAAATGTATGGTTAAACAGGCGCTTATCATTACTTAACTTTAAGCAACGTTTATAAATATACCCCCTAGTGGTGGTTTAGGCTGTGCGTTGTCTGTTAGTGAATGAATGTAAGATTTTTATTAAGTAGAAAGATACCCAAGTAAACTGGAATTTATCCGGAGGTGGAGTAACAGGACATAAATCCAAATCGAAAAAAACCTTTTTGCCCAGATAATAGCACTACAAGATATTTTTACGTAAACCCGTTTCCTATAATGGTATTGAATAACACGCTTGACAGACTCGATATGGCTCAGTTCTCTGTTCAGATAACGTCTATGGAAGGAAATACTCATAATCTGATGAGTTAAAGCGCTGACAACAGGCAAACAGTAAAAGTAGGCTTGACTTCAGTAAAAGAATTGTCAAATCTATTATAGTTTGTGGTAGCGGAAACAATATATGTTGATCTTAAACTTAGTTCTCAGAAATTGGTTGTTACAAAAAAAGGTTTTGGAAAAAGATCTCGATACAAATTAACGGTAACCTAACCTTTTACCGTGAGTACTAATCCAAAATATCTGTATTGTATCTTCTCAATTGGGAATTCTCAGGAATTGGTGTTTAGCCTAAACAAATGATAAACACGGTTTTGTGGTAGTAAGGTGCAGCCTCAGACCAAATTAAAACCAAGACAGTGCGCTGTCAACAGTGACATGAAGCCGGTTTCGTAAACATGTGTGCACTTAGTTTGGTGTAGTTTGATTGTAGTGTCATTGTAAATAGTTGTAAATGTGTGTGTGCGAGCGTGTATGCACAGAGCGTTGGTGTAGTTTTAGCATGCTTCACTGTATTGTTCGCAGCGCTCCGTCTTGGTTTTTTATTTGGTCTGAGGGTTCAGCTTTATTATTAGTATATACAAGATACCTATAACTAATTAAGTCAAACAGTTACAACTTTACGATTCTCGGCCGTAAATTGATGGCAGTGAGTAATTTACGGTTGTTCTCGAGTTCTCGACAGACGACAGTGAACATTTGTACTTTATGATAAAAATGATTGAATAAATAAATCATCTGCATCTACATTTATCATCAATATTGTTAAACTTTTTTTATTGGTTGAATACGAGGCTTTTGGCTAATTTTGTATGTGTATTTTATGTCTTTTTTTGTTGAGTGTGCGTTTTGTTTACGCATAATAAAGAATTTTTCTTTCTTTCTTATCTGACACTATCAGAGTAGGTCAACGTCTAGAATTATTATCACTTATCAAGTTATCACACTTGGGATTTATCTCGAGACATAAAGACGTAAACGTCACGTATATTCTAAGGGGGCGTAACTTAATTAACAAAACTTTGTTCTTTATTATTTTGCTCAGCTCCGACTGAGTGGAAAACTTTTTGGATCGAATTATATTTGATACAGTAAATTATAGAAATGGGTCGTTTCTGTGCTGCTTATATCTTGTATCTTGCTATTGTTGAAATCTTTTCTACGAACAGAATTTTCGACAAAGCAGTTTTATTGTGAAAGGCAGAAATATCTAAATTCGAGAAATATGCATGTAAATGTTGTTGGTTTCTTTTATGCAATAGAGATTGTCGGAAGATTCGAGATGTGAAAGTGGAACATAATTATAATCAATTTCGCAAAAATATGACATTGATCAAGATCGTGAAAGTTGTAAGGATTCATGGATACTAATATTTTATAGACTAATCTTCGGTAAATAGAAGAACAAAAGTTTTTACAAATGATAACCTCCTCCTGTTAGAAGCAGGTAAAAAAAAAAAAAAACAATCGACTTCCTTAAAAAAAACATAAAAAAGTGAAAAATAACTAATTTCGGAAGTCGGTGTCTTTGCTTTTAAATTTTCGTTTTTAGCCACCGATTTCCAAAATTAAAGTTATTTTTCACTTATTTATTGTTTTTTTTTGTAAAACGTTTTTATTTTTCACTTTTTTATTGTTTTTTTTTGGAAAACGTTTTTATTTTTCACTTTTTAGTTGTGGTACCTACCCCACACAAATTCGAATACCTGCTATGTAAATAACAGTGATGGAGATTTATTTATTTATTTATTTAATACTTTAAGCACATAAATGTACAGAGGCGGACTTAATGCCATAGGCATTTGATGAGATTTGAATTGGGATTGTTTTGGGATTTGAGATGTCGTCTACGTAGTAAGTGGGAAAAATATGTAATTATTGAAGCTAACCCAAAAAATACGCAAGCAAAGTCAATAAAATTTATATGGGACCACCTCGGAAGCATGACCTACCAAACAAAAAAAGAATCATCAAAATCGATTCATAATTGGCGGAGTAGGTCGCTTAAATAAGTATCTATCCGAACTTGTTCGTGAGAGCCACCACACAGAGAGGAGGCCCGTGTCATAGCAGTGAGCACATTATAGACTGAAAGAAAGAAAGAAAGAAAAATTGGTTTATTTGTCATAGAAACACGTGCATACAAAAAGATAACTAATCAGCAATATTAAACAAAATAGATCTAAATACAAATATGAGATCACGAGTTTACAGATAAGTAATCGGATTGGTTATGCTATGGATAAGCAGTAAGCACGTTGTGTTATGGAGTTCTTCTCCTTCATATGGTGCAAAAACCGCTTCCGCTGGAGTCTGGACTTCATCCACAAACTTACAACTGTGTTAATAAAGGAGTTTCCAGAAGTAAACTAAGTACCCATAACCCCAAATGTCAATTATATTACACACCTCTTTGAGCCCAATAATCTTAATATAGGTACAGAATGTGCGAAGTTTAGGGCCGGCTTTGGATGCCAATCGGTCATTAAATCAATCGAGCGGATAATATGGGTGTTATGTTGCCAATGATGAATAGACATGTCAATTGGCGGAGGGGCGTACAAATTAGGTAGGTATATTCAACCTTTTTTAACTCGTGTACTCGGGTCCTTTTAGAATAAAGGAGTCCTACCATCATAACCATGTATTGTAGGCATAAAAATCTTATATTAGTAGGGCAGGTGATGCGCAAGCTTGGTTACGGTGTCAGTTTACCACAGCTTTCAGATCTGTTCTGTGAAAACCTCACCGTGAAAACTTAGGTGAAGTGAGCTATCATTTCACCTAATGGCATTGACACTATTGACAGTTCACTTCACCTTAGTTTTCACGGTGATTTTTTGACAGAATACATCGCAGCGGTTTATAGTTGGTTCATTCTTAGCCAAAAACCACATGACACTTCACTTGTCGTCTATTATTGACCTACTATAAGAATGTGAGAGAAAATCCAGGCTGATTATCGACCTATATACTCGTAGTTCCACAGTCGACGATAAAACATAACTTGTCAAGTTACAAGTATGTAAAGTTTCACAGAAATAAGGCGTCCTAATTGACGCTAAAATAAATGTGGGCAGGGTTTTATATCAAGGCAGGGCTGCTTGAAGCACTTAATTAGCTAAATGTACTACACACAGGGAACTTTGCCCGTACGTACCTACACACTTACGTCTCACCTTAGCCTTTCTGTGAATGTAAGCATCTTTACCGCGACGCAAGTCATCCGGCAAACTTAGGAGTTATGTAATAATGTCGTATAACCTTCGCGGGCTGTGTATAGGACAACCCTTTCTCTCAGTGACGTTTTTACTCGCATGGAATGTTAAGTAGATGAAATATTTCCGTATTTGGCTTGTTGTTTAGATAAAATTCTTTCCGACAATTTTTACTCTTTAGGGAAAAAGTATTCCAGGAAAAACAAACTCCGTTCTACGTATAATTTCAAGGACTTTTTTTTCTTTTCAATATGCGAAAGTAAGTGTTTGAGTGTTGCGGCTCTAAGTATACTCAAGAGTATCAACAAAGGATTGTCATTTTAATTGTATCATAGAGGGAATTTGCAAGGGGGTTGTCATTGGCTTGTGAGATTGCTGCAGAGGGACACTGATCTCTAAGATACAGGGATACCCCTAGTTTGGAGATCAGGGTTTCAATGTATTGTGCATAGCATAAGCCAGTTAGTTATAATTGAACTTTGTATTGGTACTTTTGTAGGCTTTTTTTCAATAAACATTTTTTATTTATTTATTGTATCTACAGGGTTACTGGTAACTCGACGTATTCCTTGCAGGACGTCATAGTAGGGTTAAAATGCAACAAATTAAGCCACCAAATGTTCTACCGAAATTCAGTAGTTTTTGAATTAGTTAAGAGTTTTAGAGCTAAAAATTACAAAAAATTAAATGTTTTGTTAGTGATATTTGCCAAAGTTTTAGGCATTATTGAACTTTTAATTATTAACAAAGGTCTGCTACGGCGTCAACTATGATAATAACTTAAATTTCAGTACAGTCGCGCCGTAAATCATTTTTAAATTGGTTTCAAATGGTTTAATCTGGGATTTTCATTAAAAAACTAAAACTCTTAACTAATTCAAAAACTACTGAATTTCGGTAGAACATTTGGTGGCTTAATTTGTTGCATTTTAACCCTACTATGACGTCCTGCAAGGAATACGTCGAGTTACCAGTAACCCTGTATATGAACCAGTGTTGTACCTACAATTACCATATTTTTTTATGTTTAGGCTCACGTCTGACACTGGGGCCTAAAGTTATAAAGATCTACAAGTCATCGACTAATAGGCTTATGTCTTTCAGTCCTATTATATTTTCTAAGAAATAAAAAAAATAATCTTTCATCGCGTGGGTTCCTATTGTTCAGAAGAGACTTCATTTATTTTAATCTAAGGCTGTCACGCGCACTGTTCTGTAATAGTACTTAAGTATTTCTTGCGGCTAGATACTATACGAACAATCATAAAATGAGCCTGGGGCCTAGTCTTGCCATCTTTGAGTTCTGAATCATCACGATTTAGCTGGATTTGAGAACCAATTTATTTTTAGGGTTCCGTACGTTCGAATGAAAAAACGCACATCAGCAGTCATATTTCATTTATTTCATTCTCGCCTTTTCTGTCTTTCACTTAAGTCTATCCATCGTTACTTTGGACTTCCCCTACTATTAAAGTCATTTTCAATAAGCTTTCATTGTACTATTTAAGTAGTGTAATTGTTTGGATTTCAGTTTCGACGTGTGGCGCGAGTTCCCCGACCGGATAGTGGGGTTTCCGTCCAGACTGCACGTGTGGGATAACACCACCAACTCTTGGCGATACCATAGCGAGTGGACCAACCAGATCTCTATGGTGAGTCACTGAGTTGTTTTATTTGAAGATAAGATAAGACAAGAGAGAGTAAGATTTCACCTGTTTTTTATTTTGCCTGCATTAGACTCAGGACTGCTGGCGGGCTGCTTCATTCTACATAGAGCGCTTAGCATGAACGCGCGAAATAAACGTAACGTAAATTCGAACGATTGTGAAATTGAAAATCCCAAAATTATTCACAATCATACTTATTGTGCTTGTTTCAGCAAAAATATAAGTAAACCAAAATGCTATAGAATAATTCTAAGTTCGATTCAAAAATCGTTCGAATTTACGTAACGTTTATGCCACACGTTCGTGCGGGTCTTGGCTCGTGGCCTAGCAACCGCATGCGGGCACGGGAAATTATGGAACCCTGAGTTTGGGCTACTTCAAAGAACGGTCTTCCGGAATACATTTTTTTTGTGCAGAGTGTTCTTATTGGAAAACCTTCCTTATTTCTCTGCCGTGCAATAGCTCAAGCTCAAGCTATGTAGTTGGACCACGGAACTGTAGAATATTTCGTGTAGTTTGTGAATTATATGGGACTGTAGGTTATACTTATAAGTTCGGGGTATATTAGTATAAAAGTAAAATAAAAATACGACTACAACATGGCACACATGAATTATATTAGTGCAGCACAATGCATAAAAGAACTCATGTCAAGCAATTATTTATGAAATTGCATATTGCAATGCAAATATTATTCAGTGAAATTCCGGGAATCATTCCGAAGAAAAAGTTGAAAATTTGTAATTTTGTGATGTGTCAGCTGCCATTTTAAATTAAAATAGCAGCGGGCACATAACAAATACAAATTTTAAACACTATCAATTCCCATGTTTATGAGGTCAGTTAATTACCAAAAACTGGACTTTTAATCAGTCGTCATTGCGTTTAATTTAAAATAACATTCGTAATGAGTATTTATTATCAGCTCGGTGATATTTTAAATTGCATTTGTATACAAAATGGTGTAAGTACCTATATGAGAGTTATCGGCGGTAATCTGAGCTCAGTTATCAATCATGGCCTGGATTGCTAGAAATGCAATGGTAGCTGTGTTTTTCCTAGCTTCGTGACCTGTTTATTATAGTTTTCATTAGTTTTTCAGTGTAGGAGTATTTTATGGTGGCTGAAATATTATTCATTTTAAAACTTATACTTTATGAAATAACTTGAAAATGCACTCTAAACTCAACCTCGAATGAAAAGATACGATACGATTCTTTACGATTGAAACTTACCTTTGTTGGTGTGTTTGTTATTTCATTTTTCAATGTTTGTTTCTGAGGACGATCGTAATAGGTACCTACTGCAAAGTATACGGCTGGTCCTTACTTCCAAGGCCCAAGCAACAAGTGTCCAATTGTCTCAATCACAGCTGCATAAATATTTATTTGACCAATCAGCATTTGTTATGCCCACTTACCAATGAAGCAATCTTGTGGTCTTCGTCAGGGGTCAGTCACTATCGTACATAATTGAACGCTATCAAATATTAATTTTGAAAATTGCTAGACAGAAGAATGGTTAGTCATAGTTTTTGATTACCAATTTATGTATATTATGTCTAGATAGCAAAAAACACAGAACCGGTCGAAGTGGCGGTGCTTGGAGGAGGCCTATGTCCAGCAGTAGACGCCTTTCTTTTGGCCGAAATGATGATGATATCTATGATGATGATGATGATGACGATGATATCTATGATGATGATGATGATGACGATGATATCTATGATGATGATGATAATGATTATATCTATGATGATGATGATGACGATTATATCTATGATGATGATGATTACGATAATGCCTATGATGATGATGATGACGATGATATCTATGACGATGATGATGATGATGATGACGATGAATCTATGATGATGATGATTACGATAATGCCTATGATGATGATGATAATGATTATATCTATGATGATGATGATATTGATTATATCTATGATGATGATGATGATGAGGAAGATATCTATGATGATAAGATGATGATTACGATAATGCCTATGATGATGATGATGATGATGAGGATGATATCTATGATGATGATGAGGATGATATCTATGATGATGATGAGGATGATATCTATGATGATGATGATTAAGATAATGCCTATGATGATGATGATGATGATGATAATGATTATATCCATGATGATGATATCTATGATGATGATGATAAAAATTATATCTATGATGATGATGATGAGGATGATATCTATGATGATGATGATTACGATAATGCCTATGATGATGATGATGATGATAATGATTATATCCATGATGATGATATATATGATGATGATGATGATGATGATGATGATAATGATTATATCCATGATGATGATATCTATGATGATGATGATGATGATAAAAATTATATCTATGATGATGATGATGATAATGATTATTTATATGACGATGATATCTATGATGATGATGATGATAATGATTATTTATATGACGATGATATCTATGATGATGATGATGATAATGATTATTTATATGACGATGATATCTATGATGATGCTAATGATTATATCTATGATGATGATGATGACGATGATATCTATGATGATGATAATGAGTGTCGCGTTGCAAGAGAACTAAAACAAACAAGCCAACTTTGTTATGCTGGTGTGCGTGACAGCTACATCTTACACTTGCGCCATGTCATTGTGCTGTCTTTGGGGTTTTTCTAGTAGGCGTGCATTTAGCGGCCAACAGTTGGACGCTATTTTTATCGACGAGTTCACAGCGTTGACTGTCTAACTAGACGTATTTATTTATCTTTGGTTACATAGTTTTTATTTTATAACAAGCCTGATTTAAACCCTTTAGGCAACGTATTTTCAAAAATCCTTCCTTAGCTTCCTTTGTTATAAAAGGAACTCTTGCGCAAAATTATATGCTTCTAGGACCCAGAGGTTTAGACTGCGGTGTCTGTCAGTGATTTAATGAATGTTTTTTTTTTTTTTTTGATTATACAAAAACTTGTAAGATTGATTTTAAGAGCTCCAAGGTATCTACGTATTTGGTTTTTCAACTTGATACCTCCACGTGTTCCTAAGAAAAAGGGTCCTGACAGACAGACAGACGGACAACGAAGTGATCCTACTGAACTCAAAACATTTCCGTTTATTTCCTTTTAAGGTACGGAACCCTTAAAAACAGCTAGGTATAGTTGTTTTTAGTTTTCTAAAGGTAATAAAACTAAAATTTAAAAAAAGTCATCTAAAAAGGTATAAACAAGACATCATAGACAGACAAATTAAAAATCTGGAGTCACACATGTTAAATCGAACAGATTACATGTGACACCGGATTTTTCATTTTAAGACGCTTCCCAAAGATACCTCTTTTGTCAAATTCTGTTGAGTGCCTAGTTTAGAAGTTATGAGGGAACACATGAACATACATACATACATACCTGTCAAAATAACCCTCCTTTTTGCTTCGCCGTAGCCGGGTAAAAATTGTAAATGCTTACTAACTATACTTATAGCCCGGAGATTTTCATTGAACTAAAAATTACGGTGTCATCAGTTTTCCCGCCTAAGATAGACTACTTTATTAACCCATGTAAATGCGCTCTGATAAGTCCTGAAGCCATCAAGCACGGCCAATATTGAAAGATTATTCCATGCATAAACTTTTGAAAAAAACGCTGATGAATACTAAACTGTTTCCAATGTTTATCTAATAATGCAACCATATTACAGTCAAACTTTGATAAGCGAGACTTCAAGGGACCGCGATCTCTTTTTTGCTTATGGAGGACTAGCTTCCGCCCGCGGCTTCGCCCGCGTGGTATGTCGATAAAAAGTACCCTATGTCCTTTCTCAGGCTCTAGACTATCTGTGTACCAAATTTCATTTAAATCGATTCAGTAGTTTTAGCGTGAAAGCGCGACAGACACTGACAGCGTTACGTTCGCATTCAAAATATTAGTAAGGCAGTAAGGATTCTCACTAACTCGAGTTTCTAGTATATAGAGGACCGGCCTTGTTCACTTATAGAAGTTTATAAGAAATACACATTTGGCCATTCGAATAGAATACGATACAAACGCAATGTTAGTTAGTACTTCGAAATTTAAAAAAACAAAAACAATGTAAGTTTTATTATTTAAAAAAAAACACCGATATATCGATAGTTTTTTTTTCGATATATCGAAATCGATCTTGATTTTTTTTTACGGCACTTCTTGCATCCCTAATTATTAGTATGTAAGAAGATAGCAGTCAATACTTATTTGCATTCCACAGTGTGAACTTAGGTGGTAGGTTTTACAAAGGCATGATCATTTGGACCATGTACCATCAAAGAAGTTGATATCTATGCACCATAAGGACAATTTTGCTTGCAGCGCTCGGCCGTTATAGAACCGGGGCGGTAACAGATGTGGTCATCGTGCTCACGGGTTTTTTTTTTGAAACTGCTAAGTTATGAAGTTCTTCGATAGTACGGCACAGCAAAGTAGGAGAGGAAGAGAGTTTTAATTTAATGAATTAGTTGGTTTAAAAAAAAAAGTTTGAAAATGTATCAAATAACTAATGAATTTCGATCAAATTGTATCTAACGTTTTGAATGCATCTATCTCTATGTGATATGACCCACTGGCCAGCTATGCGACCTTCGCGTTATTGTTACAAGACAACGAGATGTAGTGACCGGATGATGTAGGACTGACTATTACTGACAAATGCTTGCACTGACTGGACAGGTCCACTCAAATCGTTGTGGTTCTTTCCTCAAAAGACCATTTCAGACGCTTATCTACATGGTCCTCATATGGTCTGACCAAGATTATTTCTGGACTTTAATAGAGACTGCGACCTCTGAATTTGTTTCGGCCTTTCTTCTCAGAGTAGTCAGATAGGAAACGCCGACCTCATCTAGCTTATTTTTAATATTTTATAATATGACGTGTAAAAGTGATTCCAATATCCTATTTACAGAATAAACAATTTCATTTCACTGACATTCATACGGGTTGAATCCTTTCTTAATACATTTGGATGCACGAACATACAATAACACATTTAGGTATTATGAATATCAGCATCATCGCTAGGCGACGTCTTAAAGACAACGGACGTTTTCTGAGAATCTTTTATGTCTAAAAAGATCACTTAAATGAGTAACGAAGACTTCTGGGAATCGTCGTGGCTGTATACTGCAAGAAGCATGATATTTAAAACGTTACATCGAACCTCGTTTACGTCGACCTGAGCAGTGTTATCATTGTCGATGGCAAATAAGAATACTTGTCAGTGAAAGACATGGACGGATGACAATGCCAAGCTGTCACTGAACTATCAAAGCACATATTTTACTCTTTGATTCGGAGTATCAAACAAAATGTGCAACTGTCCGACCGTCCCAATTTTCATGTAAACAAAAGTCAAAATATTAAAACAAATACCACAAAAATGGAAGACCTTTTTAATAAACTCCAAAAGGACGGGAAGAATAGTGTAGACACTCTTGTAAAATGGATGAGTGAGTCAAACTTAATCAAGGTTGATACTACTCAGGACGAGGACAGTGGTAGATCAGGAATTGAAAAGATTCGAACACTTTTTGGCGAATCTCGTGTCGACGACAACGTTCCATTAGATGAGTTTAAAGATGTTCTCAAGAAAATTGCGCAGGATCAGAAAAGGGGGATCGATGAATTAACTCAACAGCTTGCGGACGATGGACCGAAAGTGGTAAAAGCTGCCATCGCAGGCGTCAGCGCTTTCAAGAAAGAAATCATGAAAGACGACTAAACTGCTGATGCTTTACTTGCTCGCTTTACATGTAACAGATATTCTCGCCAAAAAATAAATTCTTTCTCACTCATTCAATCAGTGCTATTTATTTCGGTATTCTATATCCCATGGAGTCACTGATGAGGCTTAAGGTAACAAATAAACAAACAGACATTCAGTTGATTTCCAAAAGTCAACATTTCTATGACCCACACTGGTATTCTTAAGAATATTCTGTACTAGCTTCCGCACGCGGCTTCGCTCGCGTGGTATGTCGATAAAAAGTAGCATAGTAGTAGTCCTTCCCCGGGATGCCATCTATCATCCCCTTGCCAAATTTTATCGAAATCCGTTCAGTGGTTTAGGAGTGGTAACATACAGACAGATAGTTACTTTCGAATTTATAATATTAGTATGGATTAAGTTTGAGATTCCTTATAGAGTAACAGATATAAGGGCCTGAACTAATCAAGCCCCAGTTGTGTGACCTTAGCGTTATTGTGTCAACGAGATGTGTCTGAAGGAAGTACAGTTGCATACAAATGAGAGTTTCTATGCTAAAGTCAACTTTTTTGTGTAAATGTAATCACAGAACGGTAATTTCGTCGTGTTCCACGCGCGCCTCAAAGAGATGTCAGCACAATTGGAGGGATTCGGTAGGACCGATGCCTGCCAGGGTTGCGGGAAAGTCCGAAAGGGATACCGGGACCTTGGCAACAGGCAACTGAAGGAACATGGTTGGGGTTTAGTCAGTAAAAACTTTTTTACAAAAAATTAAACCGACGGAAAAAAGAACTGAAAAGCGAAAAATAAAAAATAAACCTTTTAGTGTAACTAAGCTCCTAAACTAATTTAAGTAACAAATTTTGAGGCGGCGCCTAGTACACTCTAGAATTATGTAATTAATTTGTTTGTTTGTTTGGCGTCGCCTCAAAATTTGTTACTTAAATTAGTTTAGGAGCTTAGTTACACTAAAAGGTTTATTTTTTATTTTTCGCTTTTGAGTTACCATCCACTCCAGGGTACTCCAGGAATCGGGAATCCCAGGCGGATTCCCGGCCACCATAGGCGCGGGCTTGCGGACGGCGAGCAACGGGCAGCTCGCCGTCCGATAAGGACCAGGCCCGGGTCGATGGCGCGTCGTGTTCCACGCGCGCCTCAAAGAGATGTCAGCAAAATTGACGGGGTCCAATAGGACCGATGCCTGCCAGGGTTGCGGGAAAGTCCGAAAGGGATACCGGGACCTTGGCAACAGGCAAATGAAGGAACACGGGTGGGTTTTAGTCAGTAAAAGTCTGACACGCCCTTCCGCTCCGCCCAGAGCGGGAGAAGTCATTGGATGATTTCCCACCCTCAAAAAAAAGAAAAAAAAAAAGGTTACTCCAGGGGGTTACTCCAGGTTAAAGACCTGGAATTGATGATGAGTGGTTGTGTCATCAGAACTATGTATGTGTGCGAAATTTCAACAGAATCGGTTCACAGTTGAAAATTCAGTTCGTGAAAAATCAATCAACCCCATTTTTTCTACCTTTAGGGGTGGATTATAGTTTCGAATTTTAAATGGTACCAACTTCGAGGTATACCCTTCCCAATAAAAAATAATTTTTAAAATCGGACTACTCACTAGAAAGTTATGCGTGGTCATACATAAAAAAAAAACAAAAAAAAAATATACGTGTCGACTTGAGAACCTCCTCCTTTTTTTTTCGTCGGTTAAAAAGTTTGACACTCCCTTCCGCTCCGCCCAGAGCGGGAGAAGTGATTGGACGATTCCCACCTTCAAAAAAAAAAAAGGACGATAATTTCTAAAAAACATGGGTAGAAATGGCAATTTTTTTGCGATACTGAAAAAACATAATTACTTATAAATAGAGAATTATCAATCATTAAAAAAATCGAGTGATATGTAAGCTTTCTCCTTTTCTGTAAGATAAGTGCAGATTTTTAATACTCTGCTTTTTAATTCTAATTACAACTTACAATAAAATTATAAACGTAGATTCACATAGATAAAATAATTTTCCCTCCACTTTTTCCGATTTGATTGTAAAATCGTCTAAAGTCTTTCTTAAAAATACACTAAAACACTTCCATCAAAAATTCCCGTCTTGACTACTATACACTTCCATTAAAAACAAAAAACTCAAACGCCATCAATTTAGACACATACATAAATTAATGAGACCTCACACATCTCTTGATTGTGATTTACGAGCCGACTGTACCATGCTGTGTTAAGTTCAATGAGACAATTGACTCAACACTTTGCTGAGAGTTGATACCCGATTGTGATAAGGAATGTTAATAGGATTTGTTTATGTAAAAAAGTTCTTAACCCCGTGATATTATGACGGATTTCTCTATTTTAATGCTCTCAGCCATCTATCGTCGGTCGTCCATCTGATTTTTCTATACTCCATTTGAAATAAGATTAAACATTTAAACAAACCTTTTTACGGTCCGTTCAACCGATTTTGACTTCTATACCGTAGGAATAAGGATGGCATTTAAAGCAAAAAAGGTTACACAATACCAGCTCTCTACTGCAGCTGCCATTTATCATACTTCCAACGCAATAGAACTCAAAATCGATGGAACGGACTGTAAAAAAGGCTTATTTAAATGTCTAATCTTATTTCAAATGGAGCATACTGAAGTTTCGCAAAACAGCCCTGTACGTAAATAAAAGGTACGCGTTCTGTTTTTGTCAATCTTTTGAAGTTAGATAGACAGAGTGATGTTATAAATTATGTTCATCGCCAAACGCAAAAAGTAATTTGGGTGCAAGAGGGCCTCAGAATAGGACGACTATCTGTCGTAACGACACAGTGTGACGTAGGGAAGATAGTCCTAACATAGATAATATTATATTTACATATTTTATTTTATGTATTTTATTTTAAATGCGAAAGTGAGTTTGTTTGTTTGTTTGTTATGCTTTCACGCTAAAACGGCTCAACGCATTTAGATGAAATTTGATACATGGGTAGACCGTGACCTGGATTAGGATTATCCCGATATTCCCACGGGATCGAGACTTACGCGGGTGAAACCGCGAGGCGTAGCTATTACATCTATACAGTCTATACAATCTCCTACAGTA
Organism: Lithophane leautieri; assembly: GCA_949152455.1. Classification (NCBI taxonomy): domain Eukaryota; kingdom Metazoa; phylum Arthropoda; class Insecta; order Lepidoptera; family Noctuidae; genus Lithophane; species Lithophane leautieri. The sequence goes on along the minus strand of OX424469.1, from coordinate 2,980,283 downwards.
GTTCTAAGGAGCTGGCCACACAGAAGAGACGTGAGACGAAGACGGGACGCAGACGCGGCAATAGTATGCAGATGGGAAAGCGACGCGCCTGTGTCTTGTCTTTTCTATACGTTTTGTGCCAGATGAAATCTGTGTCTTGTCTCACGTCTCTTCTGTGTGGCCCGCGCCTAACGAGCAGTCAACCCAGACAAAGTGAAATGAAGAAGTTGGAAACTGACAAACTGCTCAAAGCAAAAACTTTGAAGACCCTCGATATAAGTTCGTATATATTCGAGTAAAATTCTTAATTTTGAAACTTTTATATTCAAATGTTACTCGCACCGGTGGCCCTACCCGTGAGTAAATGAGAGAAATTTATTTTAGGTACTTAACGGATCAGAGAAAATTGGTATTATCAGGAGGAAAAGTTTTTAGGGTTCCGTACCCAAAGGGTAAAACGGTACCCTATTACTAAGACTTCGCTGTCTGTCTGTCCGTCTGTCACCAGGCTGTCTCTCATGAACCGTGATAGTAACACAGTTGAAATTGTCACAGATGATGTATTTCATTTGCCGCTATAACAACAAATACTAAAAAAACAGAATAAAATAAATATTTAAGGGGGCTCCCATACAACAAACGTGATTTTTTAGATTTATAGATAATGGTACGGAACCCTTCGTGCACGAATCCAACTCGCACTTGGCCAGTGTTTTCCGCACTTATGTCATGACTGACAAATAAAGATGATGCCGAGACAAATATAGAAGCTTACAATTTGAATTCTGCGAAGAAAATAATTCGAAGGAAATGTTTATTACTTTAGATTGGATGTCGTCCAGCAGTTTTTAAGATTATTGTCTTTCTTTTTCCTTGTTATGTCATTTTATAAGTTGAATAGCGCGGGGTTTGTTGAAACAAAACTTTTTGAATGAATTTAGTTAACGGATTTCTTGGCATAGGTCAATCTTCTAGCTTTTTTCCAACATGTTGGAGTCGGCTTCCTGTCTAATCGGATGCAGCTGATTACCAGTATGAGTGACTGCCTATCTGTCCTCCACAAACCAGTAAAAAAAACCCCTGGTAAGACTGGTTGTCAGGCTTTCGGGCTTCTGACGACCCGTAACGACTGTCAAAGATCCACGAATGACAGCCGGGACCAATGGCTTAACGTGCATTCCGAGACACGTAGGAGTCTCGTATATAAAGATGGTGACCCATCCATGGACCAACCCTGGCAAGCGTAGGATTGACCCGTGCGGCTGTTACTACTTAGCCACAAGCTTCTCATTTCTTTGCATAGTTATACGGAGAACTTTCGTATAGTGATTTAGTGTATCATGCGTGTTGAATGTAAATTCTATAAAAACTATAAAAACTTAGACCTAGCAGTTTTCAAGATTATTTTACCTCGGAAAGCTAAACCTATGAAAGGTTTTCGAAGAGGCCCGTAAAATATTCGACAATGCAAATGTTCATTTGTTGCATTTATATTTTTGATGAAGACTCCTTAAAAGGAATATATTAAATAACATTTCATCCTTACTCGGGAACACAAAAAAGCATAAAACCCAAACTACACTGGCCGTCAAAACTTAGTACCACACTTATAAACTCCAACACTAAAATTGCAATAACTTTTAAATTGCACAAGCTACATTTTCGAAATAAAAAGGAATAAATAAATAATTTAATTTTTTATATAAATTTTTTATATCCGATAACCGTCTTTTAAGGAATGGCAAAAAAAAACCTTATGAACAAAAACACATTATTGCAGCTTTTGGTTCTTTTTGTTTTCACATTTATTTCTTGATCGATGAATATTGATACAAAAGCCAAGGTGTAAAAAAAAAATGTAAATAAGGCGTAAAACTGTAGTTATAAATGTGATTTGAGTTTTTTGCCTGTAAGTTAAAAATGGAATTTTTTTGGTTTAAGTTAAAAACGTTACTTACCTATGTATAATAAACTATAATCTCCAAGAAAGCGGATGAAATTTGCTATAAACCGTATTTCATTTCAAACGCTGGCTTCTACAGTTTAGGAGAAATTGCAATTTTAAAAGTGTGGTACTAAGTTTTGAAGGCCGGTGTATTTAAAACACAACGTAACGTGTGTACTCGTAGTAAGACGATAATCGAAGCCGAGACTCACTTATACTCCCCGTCATTGTGATCATTTTTGACCATGATCTAGGAACCTACTGGTTACAAAGATATCGAAGGTCAATATTCCAACTTTTTTTTAAAATATATTATCTCGAAAACAATTATAAATTATCGTTCTCACTTCGTATCGGAACGTGGATCCACTCGACAAACAATGGCTTTCTAATTGTTACCGTAATTATGGCATTCAACCGGTTAGATACCACAACTTCTGTACCCTTGCATGCACACATAAGCAGAAAGAAGAAAGAAAGAATGAAAGAAAACTGTTTATTTATTTATTATATTATTTATTTATTATATTATTTATTTATTTATTATATTATTTATTTATTTATTATATTATTTATTTATTTATTATATTATTTATTTATTTATTATATTATTTATTTATTTTATTTAAAAGCACAATGTTTTGAGTGCGTTACGTTGCGTGCTACCGTAAACATAGTTTTCTCTCACGCCAAAAAACCATCCTGTATAATATCCACCTTTCACTGTATAACATCACCCTTTCACCTTCCACCTTTCGTGGAAACAATTTTTTTTTTTTTTTTGGTATAATCAATTTATTTTGAATTTTGTTTACTGATTGTATTTTATGCTTTCATAAGTTTTCTTTCTAGTTTATTACGATATTGTTTTGTGGTAAATGCTGTGTATACCTTTAATAGGCATACATAACAGTACTTTTCATGTGTATATCCTTACATATTATAAAACAAAGTCCTCCGCCGCGTCTGTCTGTCGTCCTATTCGCGATAAACTCAAAAACAACTGCACCGATTTTCATGCTGTTTTCTCCAATGGATAGAGTGGTTCTCGAGTAAGGTTTTAGTATATAATAACCGCCATCAGCTAGTAAATAATATAAACTTAATGCTTGATTCCTATTTCATACCTCCCTCGCGGGCTCTCACAGGGAGCAGGCCTGAGTCACAGCAGTCTGAACAAAATATGATTATGTTCGGTGCTTTTTGTACATGTCAGCTGGAATTGTTTTATGTGCAACGAAGCATAAATTCTCAAACACACCGATATCCATACTAATATTATAAATTCGAAAGTAACTCTGTTCGTCGGTCTGTCTGTCTGTATTTCACGCCACTGAACGGATTTCGATAAAATTTGGCAAGGAGATAGAGTTTTCATCGACATTACCACGCGGGGAAGCCGCGGGCGGAAGCTAGTTACCCATATATTAAATCCTACTCCTCTCAATTCCAGGTGCTGACTGGCGCAGCGTTCCACCACAAGATCTGGTCGTGGTATTACACGTACAAGATGCCGCCGGAGATCAGAACCTGGGTGGACGACAACTTCAACTGTGAGGACATCGCCATGAACTTCCTCGTCGCCAACGTCACTAGGAAGGCGCCTATCAAGGTGGTTTAGCTGATCCCTTTGGTGGCAAGAAACTTGCCATGTGGATAAAATCTTTCTGATTATATAGCATGATATTTATGGTTCCGTACCCAAAGGGTAAAACAGGACCTTATTGCTAAGACTCCGCTGTCCGTCCGTCTTCTTTCTGTCTGTCTGTCTGTCTGTGTGTCTGTCCGTCTGTCGCCAGGCTGTATCTCATGAACCGTGATAGTGAGACAGTTGAAATTTTCACAGATGATGTATTTCTGTTGCCGCTATAACAACAAATATTTAAGGGGGGCTCCCTTATAACAAATGTAATTTTTTTGCCGTTTTTATAGATAATGGTACGGAACCCTTCGTGCGCGAGTCCGACTCGCACTTGTTCGCATCTCGCATGAGTCACGAACGATGCACGTTTTCTAAACAGTGCCTATTGAGATGTATTACATTGCTGGTAGAATGGAGATGTACCTACTGTACACCTCTAACCACCCCACCCCCTCACCTCCTCTCTCTATTTGTCTGTGGCGGTATCTAAATCGCCACATGCGAACTACGCATCAAAGATCTGACGTCACACAAAAATCCTGACGTCACATAAATCCTGCATCGCGCAATTAAAGTTTACCGTGCAATGGACATATATACAAGAACCCGACATCAATCGTCGGGCAGTTGTCCGCCAGACGCAACACCCGTCTGGTCGGAGGATCCTCCCTTTTCTATGGTGGATGAGTGAACTTTACACTCTGTTCCTCATACGCCTAAATGTCTGTAATTTTTATAGTGTACATAACAAAGAATATTCTACGAGTATCTATCTATCTAGTTTTCTACCTTATATCGACAACAGGCGTTTATGTAACAGTACCAGAAGTGGTTCTATCCTCAAAAGATCATCTCAGACACCAATCTGCATGTTCCTAATATGGCCTGACTCTGGGTTAGTATTATGAAGTATTAAATGCCATCATTATTGCGCTGCGAAAACGGGATGGTGCTAGCGGCCTTTTCTAGCTCCGTCTCTCTCTCTCACACTGGAAAAATGATGGCATTAATACTTCATAATACGGCACCAGGTCTTTAAAGAGACTGACCTCTGAGTTCGTTTCTCTGAGAATAGTCGGATAGAATACACCGAGCTTTAAAAATAATTAATTTGATGTGTTTTTTTTTAACCAATTTACAGAAACTAATATCATTTAGTATGCTAAAGTTTCTCTTTTTACAAATTCCAGGTGACCCCTCGAAAAAAGTTCAAATGTCCTGAATGCACGAACACCGAAATGCTATCTGCAGACGCCCGACATATGTCGCAGCGATCATCCTGTATCGCGCGCTTCGCCGAAGTATACGGCCACATGGCGCTACAGCCGGTGGAGTTCCGCGCCGACCCGCTGCAGTACCGGGAGGCCGGCCCGGGCGTGCCGCATGCGTATCCCGAGATAGGCGCGCTGTAAGGTAAGGTTAATGGGGCCCTCTTGATTTTGATGACGATAAACTGAAGTCTATTTACCTCGGTAATCTTTAGTTGGAGAAAGTAACGCAATGCCGTCATAATGATAACTTGTAAGTTTAGAAAGATAAGCGTAACATTTGGTTGATTACCGGGGTATTCTGAAAATGTGTCAACTTTAACAAAAAAAAAAAAAAAGCGAATTACTATTGCACATTGTTTTTTGACCAGATATGGACCATGTATTTGCCATATTTGGAACACAACATAGTGGACACATTTTTTCTATACATTTGAAGGCTATTTATAAGGGTGTAGAGTTAAGAGGGCCCCAAATGTTAGAATTAAAGGAAAGTAGGTGGTATGGACAATAACAAATTGAATGAAGGCTGTAAGAGAAATAAAAACAATGGGATTTCGTCCCCAATACCAGGGTATGTAGAGTTAAACTGCCATTATTTCATTAAATTCCCCGATACACCCCCATTTTGTATGTTTATCGTAGAAAATCTATACATATTTTTTAATTATTTAGCTTTAAAATGTATGTAAAGCAATGGTACCGTAAGTGGATCAAAATATATCATTCTGTCAAGTTTTTCTTGTACCGAACACAGATAATTTTAATTTTTAACTATATAGTGTTAATGAGTTATGATACCAGAATAAAATATAAATGATTGTTATTATAAAAATTGCCTTCGTTAAGTTATTTCTTCATTATTTGAAAAAAGAATAACGTTGAACAAAAATACTCAATTTACCAAATCTAATTAGCGAACAAAACAAAATATTGGGTTCGTATATTAATTATTTTTAATAGGTATGGTTTATAATTTTTTTTTGATGATTTATTTCTCGTGATATGTATAGATTTTGTACTCTAAATGTACAGTCAGCACGAAAAATATCTACTCTATCAAGTAAATATGTTTCGTGGTTCAAAATCCCTTATCCTTATTTTAAGGACTTGCGTTGTGAGCTTACTAATGCCTTCGGATTATTTTGACGTTATACAATGTCAAATTATAGAGTAAAGGATATAGTTTGTGGTTATATATTTATTGTTTATATTAACGAGCTTTTACTGGCGTTTTTGTCTTCAAATGATTGGTTTAATTCGTGGAATCTTTTTCCTAATTTTTAATTGTTTAGCAAAAAATGCTCGGTTTATCGAGTTTTCGTGTTATTTTAATATAACACATAATTTAAAATGTAAGTTTACTATTTTGGGTCCTTTACGATATAATTACACTTATTATTTTAAGAAGCAATCATGGTTATAATTTTTTTTGTCTTCTGTTTTTGAATGTTTATGATAATGTCATTTTGTACCAACGAATTAAATCAATATTGGAGCGATACAAAACGCTTGAGCTTTTAAAAAACACACGGTCCCTGACATGAACGCGTCTTAATAACTCAGACATATCTACTTACAGTACATTAGCTAGTATTGTGTGTTTGTTTCAAATGATTTCATATTTTACGCCGATATTCATGGATGCGACTGTACTTTTATGTGAAATTAATGTTTGTGTAATTTATGCATTAATTTGCACATGTTTATTTTTATTTAGTACTGCTAAGCTATTTATTATTTCACATCATTACTTAATTTTAAAATATGTTTCATGTTTCAATAACACAAAAGTTAATTTAAAATAGTTGTAAATTTTAAAAAAGTGCTCTCTAATACAGTAAATATATGCCTGCACAATTTTTTTAAAACAAAATAATTTTATACGAATTTATTGATAAATTTTATCAATCCATAATTTCATTAAAATATAATTTTGTTAAGACTTAATGTTTTGTATTAATAATTTAAATAAATTGAACGATGTTTTAGTTAAGAAAAAAATTAAGAAGTTTATTAAAATTATAAATTAGGTCGTATCCATAAATATAGGCTTTAAAGGTAACCTCGTAACTTGCCATTCCTTTTAACAGTATAAAATAATGTTGTCTATGACAATAAGTTTGTAAGTAGTTCATAAAGATCCCCAATTGGTTTCATGTCAATTCTTACTATTTAATATTGATGTATTTTCAAGATGTCTGCCAAAATTGTGCGTAATTAAAATTGAACACAACGTGTACAGTCAGCTACATTTATAAGTGACGAAAAATTACTTGCACAATTTTTTTTTTAAATAAAATTAAGAAATCCTGATCATAATTCCCCGGTTTTGGCAAACAACTTGAATAAAAAAAACCTAAATATTTAAAAGTAATGCCATCTGTCCTTAGGTGAGTAAAGAAATGATATTCTAAAGAGTTAGTGAAGGTAAATAGTAATATATAGACGTATAGCGAAATAGTCCATCTTAACATATCGGTGCTTGCGCGAAGAAGTAATGTAATTCCTAATAATTTTAAATTGTGTAGATATTATTATTATATGTATGTAAGAAACGCACGATATATAAGTAGTGAGATATAAATAGTTTTTATTAGTGTATAATTTATGCGGAATTATATGTGTATTTTATTATATTTTTTTGTATTTACTGCTTTTTGGTTAGGGCGTAAAACGAGAACTTGATTATGAGTAGCGAAAATCTTTGTGATCATTCATTGATTCTGGTTAGTACATTTTTGCAGATATCTTCTAGTGGCTATCGAATTGGCATTCATTTTACGGCTTGTCCGGCGTAAATTCGTTGAAAATTTAGAATTTTCAACATTAATTTATTAATAATATGATTGTAAGTAGAATTAAAATGTCTCGTCTTTTGATATCAGAAAGGAATTTAGTCTTAGGTGTGGAGACGGTCTGGTCTAGCTGTCTTTAATAAAATGTAAACCAGTGCTTTTACTACCAAAAGCTGTATCTTTTATGTTCTCGACCATTTCCGGGTATTGCCAACGTTACCCGGGTTTTATCAGCAATGGCTAATTTTGTTAGCATAGCAAAATGCTAAATTAATTACAAGTAATCATTGTTGACTTGTATTTTAATTGAATATTTTAATCTTATATTTTATTCGTGTACCATTGAATTTTAACAAATAATTCTACCATTTTTACTTTTATAAGAAAACAAAGTTTTCATAAAAACAGCAATAATAAGTACATATTTAAAATATACCTAATAAATAAATTCAAAATTTTTATTTTTAAACGTCTATACTTTTTCATAATTTAATTTTGATGTTTTTATTTGTATTTCTTATACTTTTTGTATAAAAAAACGTTTTCGTACACAATTAGTTGATAACCTCATATATCTTATTTTTAAGTTTTATAATTTTAACTTTTTTGTAAAGTGTTCATAACATTTCGTGAAATAACGATCAATGTTTAAAATAATTAAATAAATAATTTTGAACAGACTGAATTACAAGCTGCTAGTTGTAGCTATTGATTAAATATAAATACATTTTAGGTGTTTCTTTTTAATGTTAGCCAAAGACCTAAACGACTAGTCGCAGAGATGTATTTATTATTTTCGCATTTAATTATTTAAGTGGATGCTCTATGTCGTGTTGTGTTGTTACCAAACCTGTCAAGTGTCAGACTGATGAGTAATGTTTTATGTCATATAGTTAGGCTAGATGCTAGGTAGTTGGTGAATAGGAGATAATATGCTACGCTAGTTGGTGGTGACATTGAGAAAAACATCAGTAATTAGGTACGACTATATCTTCACTCAGAGCAGTGGTGGCCCAGTGGTAACGGCTGCGACTTACGAGTTGTAGGTCGTAGGTTCGAACCCAGACAGGCACTTTGTGTAAACTATTTCTTCACCACTGCTCTCAAAACGGTGAAGGAAAACATTGCGAGGAAACCGGCATGTTCTAGAATCAAAAATTCGAACACATGTGACATCTACCAACCCGCACTGGGCCCGCGTGGTGGATTACGGCCCGCTCCCTCTCACTGAGAGGAGGCTCTGTGTCCCAACAGTGGGAACAATATAGGCTGATTATGTATGTATATATCTTCACCCCTATCTGTCATTTTAACGGTCATTACCGGGTTTACCGCCACAAGTTGGCTGGCTAATTCAACCATCATCATTTTCATCTGCCTAGCCTTTTCCCATCTATGTTGGGGTCGGCTTCCAGTCTAATCGGATGCAGCTTAATACCCGTATTTTACATGGAGCGACTGTCTATCGGACCTCCACAACCCAATTACTGGATATTACCGCTTGTAAGACTGGCTAATTCAAGCAATGGCTGAAAAGTTATCTGCAGTGACAAATTCATTCAAATTGCAATAAGGCATTTACTGAGGGGTTGATCAATGTTCAATGTCCATACTATTATTTCATTATTGTCCTTTCAAAGTTTTGGTCAATGTCACTTCTGATTATCGTCTAATGCAAATCGTAGAATGATTAGATTGGCTTACATGAGTGTGACAAATTAAGAAGAAAAATAATAATATTATTTGATGAGAACATAAGTCAATCACCTAATTATACATTTGGCAAACTTCAACCAATGATAGAAATAGGGTTTTGATATAATTATTAACTCTGTTGTTATTATTATTTCATTTAAAATTATTTTATTTTAGATGTATACGATAGTATGTGTTTTATTTTATGTCTCGCAGGTCCCAAGTACAGTTGTGTATAAAAATCTTAGTAGTTTTATATCTCTTAGTAGTAATTAGAAGAATTACTTGACAAATTTTATAAAATAAAGTTGTACATGTTTTATTGTTGTGTTTCTGACATTATGTTTTTAATTTTATAACCTGTGGGACTCTGTATTACCGAAACTGAAGCAGCTATTTTTATAAATCGCTTTAGTTGATGTACCTACTGTTTAGATTGTAAGCAATAATTGTTTGATTTGTGACGAATGTACTGAGAATAACTATTGTAAATATAATATGTTGAGTCTACGGATTACATGCATAAATATGTATAAAGGTATGAATGTGTTAGTTAAGTTCAAGGGTAGGTTCAGATAAGAGCGCGTCTATTTTCTGCTAAACGAAGCAGGTATCGAGTGATAGTCATCTGAACTCACCTTTAATCAGTAATAACTAAGTCACTGATCATTTTGCCTTACATACGCATAAGAAATATTGATTCAACAGAAGATTTCCAAAAATACAGATTAAAAAGATTTTAACGAAAATAAATCCAATTTTAATTTTAAAAAATCCTTAATATTTATGCATGTGAGTGTACCTACCAATGATTTGTCCATACGATGTTTGTTGACGTTTTTGTAATATCTGTGTAGATAAATGTTCTAGAATAATGTAAGTACTTAATAGATTAATTTGTTGCGATTATGTACAGCATGTAAATAGTACACATATACTGTGAATAAAAGGAGACATATCAATTTGTAGAGTATGTTTTATTTTACCTTACTTTGGAGTTGTTTTCCTTCGCGCATTTAATTATAACCTGAAATGGGACAAAGGCCATATGTAGCACGTTCTTTGAAATCTTTCGAGCATATATAGACTTAGAAATATGAATTACATACGTGCTCAGACTATCAGAAATGACCTAGGTACTAGGAATACAGTTTGCTCTCTGAACTCAAGTGTATAAAATTTCGCAAAAATTGAATAAAATCATCGTGATGGACCTTATACTCCATTTAAAATAAGATCAGACATTTAAATAAATCTTTTTTACAGTCCGATCAACCGATTTTGACTTCTATTCCGTTAGTGGCATGACAAATGGCAGCTGCAGTAGACAGTTGGTATTATGTAACCTTTTTTACTTTTAATGCCATCCTTATGCCTTTTTTTTTTTTTTTTTGAGGGTGGGATATCATCCAATGACTTCTCCCGCTCTGGGCGGAGCGGAAGGGCGTGTCAGACTTTTACTGACTAAAACCCACCCGTGTTCCTTCATTTGCCTGTTGCCAAGGTCCCGGTATCCCTTTCGGACTTTCCCGCAACCCTGGCAGGCATCGGTCCTATTGGACCCCGTCATTTTTGCTGACATCTCTTTGAGGCGCGCGTGGAACACGACGCGCCATCGACCCGGGCCTGGTCCTTATCGGACGGCGAGCTGCCCGTTGCTCGCCGTCCGCAAGCCCGCGCCTATGGTGGCCGGAAATCCGCCTGGGATTCCCGACGCCCAGGGCGTCTCCAACGGCGGCGGTTAGGGGCGTGAGGGCGCAAACTTTGCCTTTCCCTCACGCGTTCCGCCTCCTCCTTCGCGAGCATTACTGCTTCGCAGAAGGAGGTGACGGCTTCCCATGCCCTCTCGCTCCGTACCATGGCCTGAACCAGGGCCGGACGCGAGAGGTCACTGCCGCCAATCGCCTCCGCGAGGACACGGCGGTGCTCCGCCCAAGCAGGGCACACCTCAACCGTATGCTCCACCGTGTCCTCCGGGCGATCCACACAGTGGTGACACCCGGGCGTTTCCTCCCGCCTAATCCTACACAGGTACCTCCCGAAGCTGCCATGTCCGGTGAGGACCTGTGTCAGGCGGAAGGTGAGGACGCCGTGGCGCCTCTCTATCCACTCCTCAAAGAGGGGACTTATCGCCGCTATTGTGGCGTGCCCAGCACTGGGTTGCGACAATCGCACTCTCCATGCCGCCATAAGATCTTGCCGGAGCTCTGTCCGCTGTGCCGCGATTTCTCGCGGCAGCGGAGTTACACCCCGGCGCTTCACCTCCTCGCGCCACTCCCAGATGTGCGCGAGGACCTTCGCCTCCAGATCCCATGGCGGTAATCCGGCAAGGAGGCTCGCCGCCTCACGGGAGACCGTGCGGTATCCCCGGGCCAGCCGAATGGCCATGACCCTTTGGGACGCGTTCAACCGGCGTGCTGGCCGCAGCCTAAGGGAACGCGCCCACACCGGTGCCCCGTAAAGGGCCATGGACCGCACGACCCCCGCATAGAGCCTCCGGCAGGAGGCGTTTGGACCCCCTAGATTGGGCAGGAGCCGCCTCAAGGCGGCCCCAGCCCGGTCCAGCCTTGGAGCCAAACGTCGGAAATGCTCCACGAAGTTCCACCGGCTGTCGAGGACGAGTCCCAGGTACTTCATCGTCGACTCGACGCCGATGTGAACCCCTCCTACCGTAATTTGGGAACCCGACGGTGGCGCGTTCCGAGGGCCATGAAAACACATGACCTCGGCCATCCTTATGCCTACGATATCAAAGTCAACATCGGTTGAACGGACCATAAAAAGGTTTTTTTTAATGTCTAATCTTATTTAAAATAAGTAAAACCTTCATTTGAACGGAGAAAACACATTATAGGTCGCAACTACATAAACCTCACTACACTATAAGAATGCACTGCTAGCCCAACAATGTTCTACAAAAAGGAATCTTAGACAAAAAGTACACAGAGAAAAGACTACCTATCTAGCCAGCCAATATTTCTTCCAGCTCAATAATTTAAATTAGGCTCCAATTTTCATTAAAAACAAAATAAAAATAAAAGACCTACCGTGCGTGCGACAAGAGTTACAAAGGGTTCCGCATAAAATATTTATTTAGTCTCATGCAAGTTCTCAGTTTATCATAGCATTGTTGTACACATAGAAGTCAATCAATCTGCCAAGCCTTTTCCCAACTATATTGGCGTTAGCTTCCAGTCTAACCGGATGCAGCTGAATACCAGTATTTTACATGGAGCGACTGCCTATCTGACCTCCACAACCCAGTTATTAGGTATTACGGTACTCCTTGGTAAGACTGGTTGTCAGACTTTCGGGCTTCTGACGACCCGTAATGACTGTCAAAGATCTACGTATGACAGCCGGGACCAACCGCTTAACGTGCTTTCCTAGGCATGGAGGAGTCTCGGTATGTAAAAATGGTCACCTATCCACGGACCAACCCCGGCAAGCGTAGCTTAACTTGAAGGATCGACCCGTGCGGCTGTTATTACTTATCCACGAGCTCCTCCACATACACACATATAATTGTGTACAAAAAAAGATCCCCAAATGTGTACTTGTATGTGTTATATGTGTATTTAACACATAAATAAACATATAAGTATTGGGGATTTTTTAGATCTAGTTAAGCAAGTCTTGCTAGTTACTGTTTTTTTTCTCATGCATGAAATTGGTTTATAGACACGTATTCAATGCTTGTTAGTTGAAAAAGCGTATTCAAATTCACCTTTACCGGATTGTAAAACCTACTGTATTTCATACATCAGTTTTTAATTGTATTACAAGCTACGGAGTACCCTAGGATAGGGCCAATCCTTAGACAAAGTCACTAGTACCTACCTACATTAGTACTAGTCTCTAATGACAATAATTGCTCACGCGTATCAAACGACGTTTTTCAACACACTTTATCATCATCATCATCACCGTTTCAGCCGAAAGACGCCCACAGCTGGAAAAAGGCTTCTCCCAAGCCGCTTCGACCGGTTCTATGCTTCTCGCATCCAGCGGATTCCTGCGGGCCTTGATCAGGTCATCGGTCTACTTTGTGGGAGGCCTTCCAATGCCTCATCTTCCGCTAAGCGGTTTCAACCCCATCAGCCATCTGTTCTGCGAACAATGTTCTGCCCACATACTTCACTTGGACACACAACAATGAATAAAACATAATATTTTGCAACAAATACTCGTAGGTATGTATTTGTGAAAAATGAATCGTAGGTTTTCTTCTATGAAGGAAAGGCCACCAAATAGTAAAACTTAAAATTTTATTTAAAGTTTAGGGGTATGAGGAACAGGGTGTAAAGTTCACTCATTCACCATAGAAAAGGGAGGTTCCTCCTACCAGACAGGTGTTGTGTCTGGCGGGCAACTGCTCAATGATTGATATTGGATTTTTGTATATATGTTCACTGCACGGTAACTCTAATTGCGCGATGCAGGATTTTTGTGACGTCAGGATTTTTGTGTGACATCAGGTCTTTGTTGCGTAGTTCGAATGTGGCGATGTAGATACCGCCACAAAAGTAAGTAATAGAAGACTAATTAGGTAATGTTATTATTGTAACAAAAATAAATGAAATAAGTATAACTACGTTTTTTTCCTAACTACGGAACCCCAACAAATAAAAAGCCACACAGAATCCGCAGCGGGTAGGTACGGACGACAGAAGAATGGAATCCGATGAACACGGGATTTTGCGTCGAGATGCGCGAAGCATGCCGGTGGAATAGTTACAGACATCGCGGTAATTTTATGTGGCCGCTCCGTAATTCAAGGGGCAAGTAGTGTTCGGCTATTGTTGTGAATACGTTTCACGGGTGAGAGCGCTGAATGTGTTGTTGGTGAATGATAGTGGCCATTGTGAGTTTGTACAGTACAGTACGCGGACGTTAATTTGGCACGTAGAAAAAGTTCGGATTTGTGTCTTACACTATTATATATTTTTGGGTATTTTATACAAAAAATACCGTAATATATTATATTACGGTTTTTGTTTTTCTACGGCGAGGTTTAGATATACTCCACTATCTGCGCCCCACGTTTTCACCCGCGTAAATCTCGATCCCGTGGGAATATCTGGATAAAAAGTATCCTATGTCTTATTCCAGGTCATGGTCTACTCATGTGCCACAGCCGTTTTAGCGTGAAAGCGTCACAAACAAACTCACTTTCGCATTAAAATACTAGTTAGGATACCGTAAAAAAACTGTGCAGCGTACAAAGGGCTTAAGTCTAACCAACTCACGCTAGACGAGAAATTACAGTGGGCACCTCATATAAAATCTCTTGCGGGGCGGTTAAGCTCGGCCGCTTATGCTGTTACAAAGATAAGACAGTTAACAGATGTAGAAACCGCGCGTTTGGTCTATTTCAGTTACTTCCACAGCATTATGTCGTATGGCATTTTACTGTGGGATCGGGCTGCTGACATTGAATCCATCTTTATTTTGCAAAAAAGAGCTGTCGGAGCCATTTATAATCTATGTCGTCGCGAATCTCTCAGGGAATTATTCAAAAGGATTAATATTATGACGGTACCTTGCCAATTCATCTATGAGAATATTATGTATGTAAGAAAAAATTTAAATCTTTTAAAGAAAATAAGTGACAGACATAATTTTAATACTAGGAATAAAGATAAAATAGATCAACCATTTTTCAGAGTAGCTAAAGTACAAACATCTTTTATGGGGTACTGCGTTAATAGTACATTGTGATACGAGTGTGCTCTATTGGATATTACAGACGAGGCGGTATTGTTAGCGCGAGCCGCAGGCGAGCGCGATAAGGTAGCCGAGAGTGTAATAATCAATGCACACGAGTTTCTTACGACGTCTTTTAACACACCAGGCTTGTGTAAGAACTTATGCTACAATAACGTAATTATAGAGATGACACATTTAGATTAATAAAGTTCAACTGACCTTTGTTGCCAGGTACTGACTATCCGGAGCTTCGTTTAGAAACTTTTATACGTCTGTTGGTGACAATACTTTAAATTTCGTATTTTTGATAATACATATTTAACCACACAACGAAAACAATAACAACTATAAGGAAAATGGCGCACCGGTTTTGTTTTTCCATGGGTGTAAATAAAGGCACTGGCAAAACCGCTAGACAGCCTGTAGTAAAATAAACAAAAAATAATGTTTTGAATAAGAAAAAAAATACTAAACAAGATACAAGAGTGCTGTGTTGGTCACACACTCGGCTCCCTTATCGCGCGAGTCAGTTTTATACGACGCTTTTCAACACACTTGCGAGCAAAAAAACAGACTTATAATGTTAAAACAGACGTATTATGTTTTAATTATTGAAACAATTAGTAAAAGTACAATTCTCAAAATCATACCGAATAGTTTTTGTTACCCTTTTTGCATGAAGTCTCTTTGATGAGAATTAATTTAAAAAACGCAACTCTACTCTTGTGAACACAGAGAATGCTTATTTAATATTATAGGATAGTTCATACTAATTCCATGTAATTATAATATCCCACTGACCTGCCCATGGGTTTTTTTTTTTTCTTAACTGATCGCCCATGATTTGCCTATGGTATTAAAAAGTTTCACCAAAGTCAATTTCTATATATGTATGGTAGGTATGGAATTAGTAAATACTATAATGGTAACATGGTATTTGATGTTGCCATGATAGTACTTACTAATTCCATACCTACTGCCATGTCATTACTCCGACTTGTAAATAGTTATCTGTGGCGCACATTACCGCACTAGTGCGGTAATGTAAAGTAAAAAGCACGCTTCCATAATACACTGCATTATGAACCCAAAAGCGGTTCAATAAGAGCCACTTTACGAGCAAGTGTGTTGAAAATGCTATAACAAAATACCTTGTGATATATCGCAATTAAATGAAAGAAAATTTAAAACTCATATAAAAAGTACACTTTGTGAACAAGCTTATTACAAATTAGAGGATTATATCCAAGATAAGAATGCTTTGAAACATGCTGGTCTTGCTCCATACGACAATTTAGAGTCTGGACAAAATCAAACTGGTTGCTAATTTTGTTGTACTGTATTTTATTATTTGTATGTCATAAATTTTTACACTGTGATTGCTTAAACTCACGCACTGACTTATTAGTATTATTTGTAACAATGTTAGGAATATTGTAATATCGCATACTTTTACAATGTTTGTAAATATGTGAGCACCATAAACCTATCACATAACTAATTTATTTGTCATTGCTCCATTTATAATTCTTTTTACCTTTTGTGGTACAGTAATCTTATTGTAGGTGCATCGTCTTCACATATAATTATATAATTCATGTACACAAAATATTGTAAAACATTTTTAAGAGTAGGTAACGGTGGAGTTTCTTGCCCATTCTTCTCCATACGAAAGCTACCTTTTGGAATGGGCAACTAGAATCAATTCTATTTCTTTGTTTTTCATTGACGTTAAAAAGTGCCTTTTATGTGCCTATTTGAAATAAATTATTTGACTTTGACCAACTCTAGCTAATCTAACTATTTTCCTACTGCTGCTGTTGGACGAAGCCTAATTCCTACCTAGGTAGACGTGAAAGCTGCGGTGATGCATGTGATAAGTAAGTCTCCTAGGTGTGCTAAATGAGTAGCCAGGAGCGATTTTGTCTCTTAAATGCAATAGTGTCACCAGCCTTTTTTTTTTTTGAGGGCGCGAAATAATCTATTGTTTCTCCCGCTCTGGCCGGAGCGGAAGGGCGTGTCAGACTTTTACTGACTAAAACTCACCCGTATTCCTTCAGTTACCTGTTGCCAAGGGTCCCGGTATCCCTTTCGGACTTTCCCGCAACCCTGGAGTGTCACCATCCTAGCATCTTGTGCCTTCAAACATGTTACTAATCGTTATACAGGCCTGTTAATGCTTCGTTTCAGGCTCCTAGCAGCTGCCTACTGCTTAGGTTTTAGGTATATACATATAATTGACTACGTGGGACTGGGAGGTCTCTCAGAATAAACTCTCAAATGTGACTCGTCGGTATTAGGTACAGATAGTGCCATCCACGAAGACACACAAAGTAGCTACAGCTGGGGCGCGTCTACGTGGATGGCACTATCTATAAGTAGGTACGACATAATAGCAATTCATAATTTGTGGACCATTTTACGAATCTCCATAGAAAACTGTCAAACAGATAGTGCGCTGGAAATTCAGGAAATGAACTGCTTTTAGAGGAATTGCTTATGTAGCCGTTTCAGGCCCGCAGTAGGAAGGCACTTTCCCATTATGTGTCAGATGACTGTTTCATGCAATTAGTAATATAAGTAGGTACATATAATGTAATTATGCACATGTATGTAAATACCTATATTGTTTGTTTACAGGGTTTTTCATATTACATCATCGCACAAACCATTCCTCAAAAGGGCTCATCTAGGTACTATCGAGATACTCCTTAATTGGCGCATTAAACCATAGTCAATTAAATAGGAACGGAGCGAGCCATACCGAAACAAAGATATTGTAATAAATCGAACAAATCCGCGCTTAACATTAACTGAGTGCAAAACAAACGTATTCTATTAGGCGGAACCGATCCGATCTCTGTGTGAACAAAGCTCCGCGTCCCCCATATATCCGTGCTAGTTTACTTACGACTCCGCTAAACTCATTGTCAGCCACGTCGATATATTTAAAGTGTTGGCCGCAAATCGATGCGCGCCTTTGTAGCACCCGACAAGTCGCGCATTGTACGCACCAACCCGAAGGTGTTAATGTCAGACCCCACAAATATGTAGCAAGTGAAAAACAAAGCAAAACGCGTACACGCCACCCGAGCCCGGAGCCCGGAGTCTGGCCCGCGATTTATTTCACGCGTTACACCAACCAAACAATTTTAATTAGTATGGCTCCGGTTTAATGAATAGAGACATAAAGTGCGTTGCTGGATTCCAAGAGTTTCGATACTCCATTGGAGCGTTCCTCAATAATTGGCTACTAGATGACGATATTCGTGCGATGTTCGGCATTCGTTCTGTTAGACATTGTTTCGATAAAGGGCCAACTTGTGGAAAGTTATGGGGACCACGTACGGGGAAGCGGCGGCTCTGTCTTCGCGGCCATAATAAGGTTCGTTCCATAAAGTTGCATCCTAATGAGGTTCTTAATTTTACAGTAGCGGTAATAGACAGCTGATTAACATTTTTTATAACGGTTACGCTAATAAAGTCTGGGGGTAGGCAGTAATTGGCGATGTGAAAGAAAACATCACTGTTCGTCGTCTGAAGCTGAAATGGACTCATTACCTATAGGTAAGCGTGCATTATTAATTTGATAATCAACTGCATCTTTGCTTATCTTTTAATAACGGAGTTGTATCAAAAAAAACATAGGCAGTTTAGAGTTTTAAGTTTTCAGACAGAAGTGAAAACTTAAAACGAAGTAGGTATTTATTTTATTTTCATTTCTATTGACAGAAACAGCAAACAGTTACATTATAAAAACTTACAACTAGTTAACAAAAACATGTTTTGACAATAATATAACCCACAACGCTGTTCACTGGTAGACATAAAAGTTAAAAAGAAAAAATAAGTATACTTAGTCGCTAGGAAATTTAGTAGCAGTACATGTTAGTAATTAGTTGTCTAAAGAGAATAAAAAGTCAAAGTTATTTAGATAGAGATAACATGATAATAAATTTAGAAAAAAAGTAAACAGTAAAACTGACCTTAGTAAGTCTGATGGTAGATATGCAATAACAGTGGTTTTACATAATTATAGTCATACTTAAGTAGGTACTCATACCTACAGAGATTTTCGGTGACGAGAACCCAAGATTTTCTTCTAGTTACTAACAATCACTCAACGCGCCTACAGAAGATCTCATTTCAAAAAACTTTGAAACTGCTGCTTACGCCGAAGAAGTCAGCCAGTATTTGTGTATTTAAATTATAATTTAAAGGGCTGCACAGATTTATCGTGATTCCATTCGGTTGATATCCCAGTAGGTAAGTTTAATTTTAACAAATGTAAACATTTAATGTGACAAATTATTGGCACACGCTGCCACCCGAATGATATCTGAATGGATGACATCATTCCTAGATAATACTACTAGGTATTATTGAAAGATACATGTATGTAGGTATTTTCCACTCCCACATTTTTCGGGATAAACAGATTCCTCGAATGATATTGAATTTGGAATTTAACTGGCAGGTCAGGATGGCCGAGCGGTCTAAGGCGCTGCGTTCAGGTCGCAGTCCACTTCTGTGGGCGTGGGTTCGAATCCCACTTCTGACAAAATACTTTTTGAATTTTCGATTTGGAAACTTAAATTGGTCCCGCTTGTCTATCCTCCTCATAATAAATGCTTTGTTTCGTTTTAATAGAATTCAATTAAGTTTTGAAATTAATAACACTTCACTGCAACTGTACCCCTGGATGATGGATATGTAAGTAGGTTGGTTGGTTACTTAAGTTTTTTTTTTGCCAAGGTACCGTCCTTTAAGGATAATACTAAATGCTTGCTGCAGTATTTCAATAAATATCTTGCTGTGATTGTGCACAACTATGTGATTTGTGTGATAGGCCACCGTATTAGTACTTAATTCACATACAACATCATGCCTGTATTCCCGAAGGGTTAGGCAGAGGTGTACCTTTAGGGGTATGAGAACAGGGTGTAAAGTTCACTCATTCACCATAGAAATGGGAGGATCCTCCGACCAGACAGTTGTTGTGTCTGGCGGGCAACTGCCCAATGATTGATATTGGATTTTTGTATACATATATGTTCACTGCATGGTAAACTCTAATTGCGCGATGCAGGATTTTTGTGACGTCAGGATTTTTGTGACGTCAGGATTTTTGTGTGACGTCAGGTCTTTGATGCGTACTTCGAATGTGGCGATGTAGGTACCGCCACATACCTATTACCCATATTTCGCCAGATATGTATTATGGGGCGAGCTTATTGCTAGTAGTACCTAATTCAATCTCAACTAAATAAAACCCTGTGTGTAACATATCAAGAGTAGCTGTCTAAGTAAGTCTTAATAACAATTTAGATGTATAATGTTATATAATACAGTCAACATCATTGACGTTATAATATCCAAGACCATAATAAATTGTTTAATCAGGGACCAATTTTATTTTCTTTCTTGATTTTTTTAAAAATCCTGGTTACTGAATAAAAACAACTTATCTGAATGAAATACTTACCTTTGAAATGCATGTTAAAGTAAAATTATATTCTACTTTAAAAAGATATATATATCAGAAGTGGGATTCGAACCCACGCCCACAGAAGTAGACTGCGACCTGAACGCAGCGCCTTAGACCGCTCGGCCATCCTGACATATGGAAATGCAGCAAATAGATTAATTCTGAGAAATATCTTTTTTATACAGACAGTGACAGAATGGCTGACTGAGGAATTGTGTCACGAGGATGGGCAGGAGTGCACTGTTTGTCTGTGATCACCAATACCGCTGCCATGCTAAATCACTATGGCATTAGTAAAATGACTGATCTTTGTAGCCGATAGTTAGGTTAGGTTACAATAGTTCGAGGAGGCCTGCGGTCGCGGGGTCCACCAGTCGGGGGTTGCGGAAGATTTTTACGTTCCTGCGGCCCCCGGCGTAGGTGTGAGTCGGAACACCGGGGTGGTTTTTAGTCAGTAAGAGTCTGACAGACCCCTCCGCCCGCCCCAGAGCGGAGGACATGCATAAGGTTTTCCAAACCGGAAAAAAAAAATTGTCTGCTCTACAACGTAAGTTAGGTACGCATTGAATGTTGTTGAACCGTCAAAATGAAAGCCATTGCTACTGTTAGTGTGTTACGTAATCACCCCGCTGGCCTATAAGGACTGAACTTGCTATCTATAAAAATATCATTAAGTATACTAAATAATTTCGAGTTGACGACATTCAAAGTCTAGTCTAGTCCAATGACACTTGTGTATAAATAGATTGTAAACAAATGATGTAATGCTTTAAATAACTCATTTATGTGGCAGTGAACAAAAATATAGGGTCAAAAAATTTCATGTCGTTTAACATTTTATATGTTGATGTCATACATTTTAAAATATAAAATGTCAAATTACACGAAAATGGTTGCCAATGGCTTATGGGTCATCAGAGGTAATTTGGTTGCAAATGACCTTTCCTACATCCTCTTAACGGATTGCCGACATATAACCAATAACCCTATAGATGTACAATATTTACACCATGATAAGTAATTTAGTTATTTTAATTATTTCAGTTACCTACCTACATGTAGTTTATTGTTTTCTGATTTAACATTTTTACCTTCCGGTTATTGACCATTGACATCAATTTGGTTTGTGTCCTTTCCTGGTTTGGTTAAAACTAACTTTTTTCCGCGGCTTTGTGTCTGTGTCGAGATTGGAACTTACCCTGTAATACTTTAGGACAGACATCCCGGTAGAAATTACCCCACGGGAATCGTTCGCTTGGGGTAAATTCTACCGGGATTAAAAGTATCCTATGGGCTATGGCCTAACCCAGGTCATAGTCAATCCGTACGCCTGTCATCTAAATCCATTCAAGGTAAGGCAGCGAGTTATTTTCGTATTTATAATATTAAGTAGGTATGGATGTTTATTTTGCCTCCGAACGTCGTTTAGTCGAGCGGACTCTTTTTTTTAATAATTATAGCTTTAAACCGCTTTATTCCACCGATCTCTTCTCTTTTCTGAAGCGGTTTTATAGATTACCTACGTATTCGTTTAGTTTTCATCATTTATGCCAGTTTTCACTAAGGCGAGGTGTTCATTTAGGTCACCTAGAGTTAGTGAAAACGGGTATTCTTCTTCTGTAATTCTCAACAGCTGTAGCGTACCCATGTGACCTTCCCATATGGCAATAATTTTTAGTGGAAAAGCTGAGACGAACTTTGATCGTGAGGAAACCGGCATTACCTAGAACCAAACATTCAAAGACATGTGACATCTACCAGTCCGAACTGGGCCCCCGTGGTAGATGATCCTACTCCACTCCCTCTTGAAGAGGCCTGCGCCCCAGCAGTGGGAACATTATACGCTGATTATGCGGTGTATCGCACACCAAAACACCGACATTTTACGACTATGTCACGTAAGGTATGAGTTTGTTACCCTCACTTAAGTGCTACCTATTTATCTTCTAACATTAATCTTCAATCAACAAGACATTAAAGTCGTAATACAATATACTTTAATATTAATAATAAATTCATTGATTAGCTGCATAAGGCGACATACATATGCAGTACATACGAACAATGGCAATAGGTATTAGCATGTATTGACGCAAAGATTAACATTATATACAACGCCATAATTCTCACTGTGAATCAAGCGCAGGTCATCGACACACACATCTATGACAACTACCCTGTATAGGGTGACTAGAATGCTCGGATAATTTTAGATAGTTCCTAAAAACATCGGTTTCTGAAAGCCTTATCGAACACCTTAACCCTTTAGCAGCTGTTATTATTACTTTTATTACCTACCGAATATGGCACTCGGATTTTTAAAATTGCAGAAGCATATTTTACTTAAACAATCTAGCATTGTCAGTATCTACTTAACTAAAGCTTTCTAGTACCTAACTTTAATACCATGCCAGAAAAATATTCAACTTAATTCTTTTTGTAAAATTAAACCAACGAAAAAGAACTGAAAAGCGAAAAATAAATAACTTTAATTTCGGAAGCCGGTGTCTTCGCTTTTCAATTTTCGTTTTTTGCCACCGACTTCCGAAATTAAAGTTATTTATTTTTCGCTTTCAGTTCTTTTTTCGTCGCTTTAATTTTTTGTAAAAAAGTTTTTTATCTTTCGCTTTTGAGTTACCATCCACTCCAGGATACTCCAGGGGGTTACTCCAGGTTAAAGACTTGGAGTTGATGATGAGTGGTTGTGTCATCAGAACTATGTATGTGTGCGAAATTTCAACAGAATCGGTTCACAGATGAAAATTCAGTTGGTGAAAAATCAATCAACCCCATTTTTTCTACCTTTAGGGGTGGATTATAGTTTCGAATTTTAAATGGGACCAACTTCGAGGCATACCCTTCCCAATAAAAGAATAATTTTTCAAATCGGACTACTCACTAAAAAGTTTAGCGTGGTCATACATAAAAAAAAAAAACATAAAAAAAATATACGTGTCGACTTGAGAACCTCCTCCTTTTTTTATCGTCGGTTAAAAATAAAGTCAAATCATGTATTTCAAATAGGCACATAAAAGGCACTTTGAACGTTAAAAACAGAAAAATATAATTTATTCTAGTTGCTCCTTCGAAAGGTAGTAAGTATCGTATGGAGAAGAACCTCCACCGTTACCTACTATTTAAAAAATGTTTTACAATATTTTGAATACAGTAATTTTAAAAAAGCTTATTTATTTGAAGACGATGCACTTAGAATAAAATCACATCACCATAAGTAAAAAGAATTAAAAATGAAGCTATGACACATACTATGTAATTTCCGTGTAAGAGTGAATTACCTGTAACATAAGTGACGCTAACTATACTTACTTACATAATTTCTAATTCCGAGAACGAATTAAATTAATTATTTTCCTGCTCCAAATTTAGGATAAAACAATTCAATGTTAACATTTAATATCTCTTTATATGGTAATTTAACGTTAAGATGAGCTCACATTTAATTAAATAATTTTGTCTAAAGTAGGTAATAACTACTTTATTTCTCATTTATTCCAATAATTATTAACTGTCTAGTTTTGCTCCCTGGTTGATATTACCCAGAAAGAGGTGAAGGAAACGCAAGATCCCATATTAGTCACCAAACTCACAGCTTGAAAATCGAAATGTGAAAATTAAATTAAAAACTCTTAGGAGGATTTTGTTTAACCATCAGTCTTCATGGTCACATTAGAAGTACCAACCTAAGAAGACTGGATTTCGGTTCCTATACCAATCCATGAAAGCGGCGAAAAGCCTGTAGGTGTAATACCTACCTATGTATTTTTATGTTCTATTTTAGAAAGAACACAGACATTCTGATTTGACATTCCTTTCATATGTCAGGATGGCCGAGCGGTCTAAGGCGCTGCGTTCAGGTCGCAGTCCACTTCTGTGGGCGTGGGTTCGAATCCCACTTCTGACAAGAATCTATTTTGTAAACATTTAGTCTTTTTTTTAACATTTATGTCCTGGTAAAAAAATAAGTGTTCAGGGATGTTGTGGACCTGGTGTCTCAGCTCTGAATCCAGTGGCACCTTTTGGTTCTAAACATACGTGATATGATGAGCGTTTGTCATCCAAGCATCCAAACTAGATGCAAACCTACTCGGAACTCAATTTGGCTGAAGCAAAACGTATTTTTGCGTTAGGCCCCACATTTATACGATGTAAGTTTCTTTAATGTGGCATAATATAAAATTGAAACTACAAAGTTATTTGGTGCTTCAATTTCACTACAATTTTTTTTTATACCGTATGCCTCATTCTATTCTATCGCACCGTGTAGGTAAATCAGGCTTTGGAGACTATGTCCTATCTCACATATTGCTCGGCATGTCCTGACACCAGGGGTGTGATTCTGAAAGACCTCATTCTAAAATTCGAATCTGAATCCGCTGTGAGTTTCTTAATTGGCATTCTAAAAACTCGGTTGATACACTAGCGCTATCCTTGCGAGCGTCTCAGCGAGTTGAACTAAATTGACCGTGAGATTTTGACAGATAAAGTATGAGATGACGTAAGAAGTGGCATTCAATAAGGTAATTCCCCCGTCACTTCGAAGCTTACTTCGCACTCGAACCCGAACACATTTTGAACCTTAAGCGAAGTGAGAGTGAATAGCGATGTGAGATGCGAGTTGTTGTTGTTTGAATTTTACAGAATCGACGTACAGCACTCGGGAGACATGAATAGTGGACCTATGCTTCATTGTTGATTGCCATTTGTCTTCTATTTAGGTTTGTTTTTCCCACTCCAAGACAAAGGCCCCTTCTGCCTTTTCCATATACTTCTGACCTCTGCCAATGACTGTGGGTGGGCCAATCCTTTCGATAGCAGTCCAGAGGGCCTCACACAGCTTACAGCAGTATTATTTTAATCTTACTTTGTGGGGGAAAGAGATGGAGCTATACGTCCTGTAGAGCTTCATCTCTTTCCTCCACTGAAGTAATATTAAAATAATGGTTGCTGTAAGCGGTGGTGGTAGGCTCCCAGTACATCCCTTCATATTCGTCTTGGTGTGCCACGATGTTGCCTATTCAATTGGGCCAATGGCCCGTTCAATTGGGCCCAATTAGTGCTGCTTTGGCCCTTTCAAATAATGTCCCCAAGCAAAAAAACCTTCTGCCGTTACCCTAAGTTAAAAAAAAACCCTACTCGTCATAGATAGATAGAAATCTCTTAAATTCCAGTTATTAAATGTAGAAATACCTAAACAAATAAACCTAATACGATCCTGTTTTCATCCGCAAACTCATGCAGCGCCTATCATATGTGGCATATTGAATGGCATTGCGTCAACATGTCCATCCCTGGCGCGAATGGTCGCCACTTTTGGCAAGGAATGCGGCTGCCCCGTCCCTCGGCCCTCGATCGTCGTTTGTTTAGAAAGTTGACGGCGACCTGGCTAATACGTACCTATGTGATGGGGGAAACAGCTGATTGGGGATTTGTAGGGTTCGATATTTTGAAGCCTTAAGATGTGCACCTCGGGCGAAAAGATCAGCTCAGATCTTTATTTCTCGTTTCCGCTGAGGTCTTCATAAACTTATTCATTATTTTACTGTTTTGTTCTCAAGGTAAGGGTTCAAGATTTCCGAATATTAGGCGCATCCTTATTAATATCATAAATGCGAAAGTGAGTTTTTTTGGTTGTTTATTTGTTAGGCTTTCACGGTAAAATGGCTGAACGGATTTGGATGAAATTTGGTATGGGGATACTTTTAACCCTCAGACCAAATAAAAAACCAAGACAGAGCGCTGTCAACAGTGACGTGAAGCCGGTTTCGTAAACATGTGTACACTTAGCTTGGTGTAGTTTGATTGTAGTGTTATTGTAAATAGTTGTAAATGTGTGTGTGTGAGCGTGTATGCACAGAGTGGTTGTGTGGTTTTAGCATGCTTCACTGTATTCTTCGCAGCGTTCCGTCTTGGTTTTTTATTTGGTCTGAGTTTGAATCTTGGAGAAGGACATAGGTTGCGTTTTACCGACACACCCCGCGGGCGAAGCCGTGGCCAGAAGCTATTAAAAACATAATAGAGAATTACGGAAGAAAGAGAAAATGTTGCATCATCTGTCTAACCTTTTCGCAACTATGTTGGGGTCGGCTTCCAGTCCAACCGGATGCAGCTGAATACCAATATTTTACATGGAGCGCCTGCCTATCTGACCTCCACAACCCTGGGTAATAGGTTTCCCCTTGGCAAGACTGGTTGTCAGACTTTCGGGCTTCTGACGACCCGTAACGACTGTCACAGATCCACAAACGACAGCCGGGACCAACGGCTTAACGTGCTTTCCGAGGCACGGTGGAGTCTCGATATGTAAAGATGGTCACCCATCCACGAACCAACCCCGGCAAGCGTAGCTTAACCTGATGAATCGACCCGTGCGGCTGTTATTACTTAGCCACGAAAGAGGAAATATTGCGCTGGCCCTAAATACATTGGGATAAGGGGGAGAGGTTGATGATGATGGTGGTGAATAAATCACATTGTTTCAGCGGCATTTGTGTGCAAACTGTGTTTAATAGTTTCTTAAGGCATTACACAGGTGAGTAAAAAAAAAAAAAATTTTTTGTTTCCCACCTCTAAGAAAAATTACAATGAAAAAAAAAACAATGTTTTGATTCAAAACTTACTAATTACTCGTAGGTACTTAATTAATTTTCTTACTTTAATCTATCCAAAGGTTGTCTATAAAAGATCGCTAAGATAAGCGAGCGATTAGCGATAAGACCGCCCATTGTGTCACGCCATGAAAATTTCTACATAACAACTGTAATTTTATGCTGTACATAATAAAGAGTATTATTCTATTCCACTTTACGAAAACTCATTAGCAATTCTATTATTAACGAAAGTACCTATGTACTTCCTTCCTCGGAAGTAAGGAGACTGTGGTAACTATTTTACATTTAATTAACATTTTCCGCGTGTCATTATTTATAGAGTTATTATAATCGGGATTCATACAATAGGTTTATTAGTTAGTTTAAAATTAGTTTATTAAATTAAATATACTTCAAAAATTATTGGATATCATTAATTAATTAAATTGTTGCTTATAGTTTCCTTAGCTACAGGTGATAAAATTGCTCAGGGCAGCGATATTGCGTAATACATAGTACCAGTATCGAGAACTCCTGATTAAATTATTACGTCTGTTGCGTGAATGTTGAGGTACTGATATATATTTTTTGTAGGTAATTAATCAGGCTGTCAGGCGTTGTGACGCGTAAAGAAAGAACCTACTGAACGGAACTTAACAACGTTATCAATGTACAGCGTCGTAATGGGCTATTCTATCAGCTATCATACGGGCTTATGACCCTGCTCTATTTGAAAAACGAATAAAATCGTGCAATATCAGGAAAAAGAATCGGTACATAATTATTATCAGATCACCTCCTTCGATATAAGAAAGCATGCATTAATACTCGTAATAAGTCAGCGGTAGGTAGGTACCTCCAAATCTAAAATGACGTATATGGCAACACTAATTAGATGTGATAACACATGCAAACTTAAAATAAATTCGATCGCGTCATAATCGCGACCCGGCGTCACTGGGAACAGCATTGCTGTCACTGTCAACTGCTGCAACTGTCACTGCCTTAGTATCAGTAGGTATCGATGACAATGACAGCTCACTCCACGCTCACTTCACCTAAGTTATCACGGTGAGATTTTTACAGAATAGCACAACTGGTCACTAAATGACTTAACAGTTGCTACGAGCACTAGGTACTCCATCTAAATTATTTTCCTTAACTAGTACATAGGTACAGGAATATAGTCCCTAATCATATGAAATTAACTAATTAAATGCCCATACATTAATTAATTTTAATAATTAAAGGTATTAATCTACGGGTTTTTCCGTGCGGTTTGGATAGGTTGGTGCGTTTTTAGCGTCGAATGAAAAAGTGGAAAATGAGTTGAGATTATTTAGGAATTTTCATCATTATATAAAAATAACTAGCTGTGCCCCGCGGTTTCACCCGCGTAGGTCTCGATCCCGTGGGAATATAGGGATATAACGTATCCTATGTCCTATTCCAGGTCATGGTCTACCCGTGTGCCCATCCTCTCCTCTCTAGAGTAGGGAATGTCGTGGCGGCGGCGGCGCGGCGCGGCGGCGTCGCGGCGCAGCGCCAGCGTCAAACGGTTCGCGTATTGCATTTCGTGATAAATTCTAAATTAAATGTCCGATTCGAATGAATTAAAAAGTATTTTACTGCTACATAAATACCCTTGATGTTGAAACTATTTATTTGAATAAGAATTAATATTATGTTAATATTACATTTGATTACCTACCATAACAAAAGGTTATAGTGAGTCAATCTTAAAAGTTAGACATATGCAGTCGCGGACTTTTTTTTAGAACTTCTAAAGAGGAAAAATTCCACCATATATGATATTTGCGTAACTTAAACCGTTTACGCAGCGCACGCAACGAAAGCTCTCAAAAAGAAATATTTTTTCCCTTTTTAGCAACATTTTTCATTTATGCTCCGCCCCTTTTAGTCGTAGCGTGATGTTATATAGCCTATAACCTTCCTCGATAAATGGACTATCCAATACAAAAATAATTTTTCAATTCCAACTAGTAGTTCCTGAGATTAGCGCCTTCAAACAAACAAACAAACTCTTCAGCTTTGTAATATTATTAGTATAGATACTCGTAATAGATAATATTAGTATGGATTGTTAATTTGGTCACGTGAAGAGTCGACCAATCGCTTAGTGATGTCCCGAAATACTCGATGAACACTCGGACCCCACGGCCCTAGTGTTTCAACCCCAAATGGCTCAAACATATAGTTCCCAATAAGGTTGTTATATTTGCGCCGTTTGAGGTTTTCTGCTCCTGTAGCAGCTGCCCCAGCACAGCCCGCCGTGCTAGGAAAATGGGATGGCGCGAGGGTGTCAACACAGGTTGCGTCCCACACCAAAGATCTAGCAGTCGTTTTATTTGGAAATGCGATGATTCCCTCTTTGGCTTCATTAGGAAGTACTGTGCCTAAATACCTACCTACCACGTAATTTAAATGCCCCGAAGTACTTTACTACTTATCTGGATTAGCAATAGCAAGGCAAGTGGACAGTATCCAGATTCATGTCATATTCTTTTTCATTACTTCGTAAATACACCATAGCTGAATGGAACGTGATAACAGTGTTATTTAAAAGGTAAATTAATTTTAGTGCGAATCAATCCATCTGCCTAGCCTTTTCCCAACTATGTTGGGGTCAGCTTCCAGTCTAATCGGATGCAGCTGAATACCAGTATTTTACATGGAGCGACTGCCTATCTGACCTCCATAACCCATTAACTGAGTAATACGATACCCCTTAGTTAGACTCTTTGTCAGAATTTCGGGCTTCTGTAACGACTGTCAAAGATCCACAAATGACAGCCGGGACCAACGGCCTAACGTGCTTTCCGAGGCACGGCGGTATGGAAAGATGGTAGGTATTTTTTGCATGTAAATTGTAAATTGAAAATTTTTGCATGAAATGTATAAGTAAGCAAATTATGTGAGACTTCTTATATTTAAGACATTATACGTACCATATTTTATGCAAAATAAAGATATTTTATGCTGTTCTATTCCAGCCATCGTTTCTTTAGTCTTCCCCTACTCTTATAGCCACCCACATTCATACTCAAAACTTTCCTCACGAAATTTTACACATATCATCCCAGCTTTAATATTCTTTGGTCATCCAAACAAAGAATATAAAGCTGAAACAAAATTAAATATTCCCTCAACCAAAACTGCTTATGGAAAACTAGGCCCCGTTTCAACGGGATTCGACACTATCGGATATCCGGCCATTGGACAATGCAGTCATAGAGTCATAGACAAGTTTACTATTCATGTCATTTACTATCGTCATAGCATGTTTGTCTTAGTGTCATCGGTCACGTATCCTAGTGTTTACTGTATTATATGCATGGAAAATAACGTTAGATTAAAGTTATGTTGTGTTATTTCCATGCTAAAGTGATAGGGCTTGACTGCAGGCGGAAAGTCCCTCGCGTCCTATCGGTGTTGCGCGTTCATTAATTGAGTCATTTTACTTTCGTTTTGGGGTTTATAGGAAACTAGCTACGCACTGCGGTTTCACCCGTTTGCACCCGCATAAGACTCGATCCCGTCGGAATATCGGGGTAAAAAGTATTTCATGTCCTAATTCAGGTTCTGGTCTACCCATGTGCCAAAATTCATCTAAATCCGTTTAGTCGTTTTAGCGTGAAAGTGTAACAAATAAACAAACAAACTCACTTTCGCATTTATAATAATAGTTTGGCTAAGTTAAAACAGTCGCACGGGTCGATCCATCAAGTTAAGCTACACTGGCCGGGGTTGGTCTTTGGATGGGTGACCATCTTTACATACCGAGGCTCCTCCGTGCCCTCGGAAAGCACGATAAGCCGTTGGTGCCGGCTGTCATTCGTGATCTTTGACAGTCGTTAGGTACGGGTCGTCAGAAACCCGAAAGTCTGATAATCAGTCTTACCAAGGGGTATCGTATTGCCCGGTAACTGGGTTGTGGAGGTCAGATAGGCAGTCGATGGAGCGACTGACCGTAAAATACTGGTATTCAGCTGCATCCGGTTAGACTTTGGAGGCCGACCCCAACATAGTTGGGAAAAGGCTAGGTAGATAAGGTTGGGATGGATTTAAATCGTACTCGTGCATCCTAAATCCATTATTACGAGTAGGTTCAGTCAAAATGCATAACACTTATAGCCCGACCCCGGAGTGAATCACGTACGTCAGCCATCAGGCCCCCAGCATATGAACTCTCGTACGTTTAAAGACAGCCAGTCCAAAAGGTAGGTAGGTACACTAGGTAGGTACCCACTACGCTACATTCACAATCTCATTAAAGTGTATTGCAGGATGAATATTTCCTTTATTTGAGAAAAAAAAAATGCGTTTATTGGCATATACGTAAGCGTGGCGTGGTGTATACTTTGTTTAAGCGTTTATTTAAATAACTAGCTTCCGCCCGCGGCTTCGCCCGCGTGGTATGTCGATAAAAAGTAGTGTCCTTCCCTGGGATGCCATCTATCTCATTGCCAAATTTTATTTAAATCCGTTCAGTGGTTTAGACGTGAAAAGGTAACATAAAGACAGATAGAGTTTCTTTCGAATTTATAATATTATATAGTACCTATAAATAGTATAATAGTATATATAGTAGGTATATATACTATAGTATGGATTGATAAAGAACAGTTCCTCAGGTAATCGTTGAACCAATATTGATAAGGTTTACTCCCCAACCAATTAAAAAAATTAAACCTATATTTAAATTAAGTACGCTATTCTGGGAGCTCATTAGATTAGGTCCCATTATCCTTGTGATAAGCCGGATGTTGCTCACGTATGTACCTTGGAACGTTCATAGAGGTCATATTGATAATTTAAGTGTGTGATTGTCCTATCCTACTGAGGAAATGCTAATTAGAAACCACTTTAAGTACAGCTATTACTTCAGGTTTGGCTGTTTTAGGGCCAATATCGTTGACTACGCCTTACTTTAAAGACTTGGTATTTACCATAGGTACCTATAACAATTCTTTTTTTACGTTGACCTTCGATTCGTTTGACATTGACCTTGAAAATGTGTCGTCTGCTGTCAACTTGTGGATGCGGGGGATGACTTGCCCTCTTCCTCTGTCCCTTGCAGCTCCCTCTAAATTTCATTTATCAACATTTTCTCTACGATATGTGTCATATTAAAAATCGTTATAAAAAAGTATGGGTTTCCGGCAAGGGGGGGTGGGGGTTTACTTACCCTCCCCCCATCCCTACCCTCTATCGAGGCAGCACGTGTCTAATCGCGTTATACTTATAATATTATACCATAGGTCCATGCACCTAGGTACCTTTATTTATATTATATAAAATGTAAAACAACTACTTCCTGACATAAAATACTAAATAATAGTAATTATGTACAAGTATATAAAGAAAGGGGGGCGAAATGATCAAAGGGCATCAAAAAATTCGACTGCATCGCTGTTAACAGGAAAAGTGCCCAAAAGGCTGGCAGCATTGCCACGTTGTATAGCAATGCTGATTCTTTGGCCAAAAAATAGGCCAGCCCTCTGGTCTGCACGTGAAGAGTCGATCAACCGCTTGGCGATGTCTTGAAAAACCAAGTGGGCACTTGGACCCCATGGCCTAGGGCCTAGGAACCTTACTCAACATGTATCTAATCAACACTTTCAAAGATTTATTACATTCTCAGGTTCTCTGTAACTTTCTTTTTGACTATTATTTCTTAACAATTATGGAATTATCTTATTCGAAACACGACACTAAAAGATACTTTAAAAACTTTTCCAATGTAGTAAGGTTTACTGAACTCTGACTAAGCACAATAAAATACACTTAAAAAGGCGAAACATGGCAATACTCGCGGAAAGTGGGCGGCCAGCTGGCGGTTCTCGAGAAAATTTACAAATTTCTGCTAATAACACCATAAAATGCGTATAATTTTAATTTTTGTCATAAATTTTGGAGGCCCCTGGGTTAAAAAACATAGGTATATTTTATGGTGTTGAAAGTTTGGAAAATAATCCCATGTTGGGTAAACGCTAAAACTACTTCTCGATAAGTACGCAGCAAAGTTTCACAGTTGGAAGGATATTGTGGGTTGGTACAATAAAAGTTTATGTACTTAGTAGGTATCTACCTACTTAGTAGGTATGTTTTATTGAATGCAGGCAACATTCAAATTTTAAATTCAAAGTAAAGACTCAAACAAGAGCACGAGAACTAGTGGTGGCCCCACAGGTGGCCTACTGGTTACGGCTCCAACTTTCGTGCGTAGGTCGGGGGTTCGAACCAAGGTAGGCACTTTATATTTCATCCATCACCACTGCTACAACCGACAATTAATCTGCGCCGTTTTGCGTGGATGTGACGCATTATTTTACCCTAAGCATATAGTTATTTTTAACCGACTTCTTCAAAAAGGAGGAGGTTCTCAACTCGTCTGTATGTTTTTTACTCCGCCAATTATGAATCGATTTTGATGATTCTTTTTTTGTTTGGTAGGTCACGCTTTAGAGGTGGTCCCATATAAATTTTATTAACTTTACTTGCGTAGTTTTTGAGTTACTTTCAATATTTACGTATTTTTCCCACTTAGTCTATATAGACGACATCTTATTTGACTCCGTCACTGTTATTTACATAGCAGGTGAGTGATATTCGAATTTGTGTGGGGTAGGTACCACAACTAAAAAGTGAAAAATAAAAACATTTTACAAAAAAAAAAAAAACACTAAAAAAGTGAAAAATAACTTTAATTTCGGAAGTCGGTGGCGTAAAACGACAATTGAAAAGCAAAGACACCGACTTTCGAAATTAAAGTTATTTTTCACTTTTTTAGTGTTTTTTTTTGTAATTATCTTTCTTTGTGTTCTTTCTTTCAACCATGTTTACGGCAAATAAATGTATTTTCTATAACTTATTGTGTGATGTGTATGAGAGCAAATAAATAAATAATACTGTGAAGGAAAATATCTTGTGAAAACATGTCCTAGAACCAAAAATTCGAAGACATGTGTGACATCCACCAGCCAGCACTGTAAGCCCTAGTTATTTAAATTTTTAAACCTTTCCAAGGGCCAGTAGCTACCTTTTGATTGCCTATTCATAATGAGACTATGTCGCAAAATTATCACGTTTTGATATACAAACAACCAATCATAAACGTAGATCATGATGTTTTATACTCTACTAATAGGTCATATACTATTTTTACCCGACTACGGCGAAGCAAAAAGGAGGGTTATGATTTTGACAAGTATGTATGTATGTTCATGTGTTCCCCCATAACTTCTAAACAGCTCATTATAATTTGATAAATGAGGTATCTTTGGAAGCGTTTTGATCGTTCGCTGGTTATAGGCTATGTGACCTCACATTTGAATAAGGCGCCCTTTATAGGACAAAAAGTCATGAACTATATATTTTTTATTATGCTCTGAAGGGATTCAAATGCACAGGCTATATCAGGTTTAATTAGCACATTCCAAAAATATATCTATGATAAACACAACAAAAAAAAGACATCGTAATCTGATCGATTTATGTGTGACTTCGGATTTTTAATTTGTCTGTCTGTGATGTCTTGTTTACATCTTTTTAGTTGACTTTTTTGTCGTAGTTGAGTTTTAGTTTTATAACTTTTATTACTATATTTGCCTCGTTGGTCTAGCGGTTACAAGCGCTACTGTTGAGCACGAGGTCCTGGGTTCCCGGTTCGGGCAAAGTGTTAAAGTATTTTACCATCTGGAATTTATTCAGTGTGAGTAGCCCGGAGTCTGGATTTGTGTCCGGCCTGGCGAAATATGGGTGTACTATACATACACCTCTGCTTAACCCTTTGGGAAATACAGGCGTGATGTTATGTTATAAAGTAAGTCCTGTCAACTCATGTTTTGCTATTTCTAGTTACAATCTTGAAATGTTAAACTTTCTTTTGAATTCTTCAAGGTCTTTCTAATTAACTACAATAGATTTTGGTCCGCGCGCGGCCCGTCCGCGGTCATACAGGTTAAACCTCAGACCAAATAAAAACCAAGACAGCGCTGTCAACAGTGACGTGAGGCCGGTTTCGTAAACATTGTGTGCACTTAGTTTGGTGTAGTTTGATTGTAGTGTAATTGTAAGTGAATGTGTGTGTGTGAGCGTGTATGCACAGAGCGTTGGTGTAGTTTTAGCATGCTTCACTGTATTGTTCGCAGGGCTCCGTCTTGGTTTTTTATTTGGTCTGAGTTTTAAACTTGATTCTATTGGTGGGTTACAAAATAAATGAGAATGATGATTATGAATGAATTTAATTATATTTAACTCATAGCTGATAGGTATCATTAGTTGTTGAACATCATTACCTACTTATATTTAATGCTGGAATAGAGCTAAAGAATTTATTTCAATAGCTCTGCTGATTGGGTGGTAATAAGAACCTAGTTCTTATTTGGATTCATAGAAATAGGTAGATTAAACACACAGGACTGAGTAAATTACTTAGAAAAAGTGTATAAAACTTGATAATGTCAAATACATTGATCCAGCTACAGCTACCTTCGAGTACGACACATACATATTAAGTAAATGTAATGAGGCATAGGTAGGTATGTATCATTCAATACCTAAGTGACGTGACAAAGTTTTTAATTATTAGACTTGAAAAGCGCCAGGTGCGAGTAGGAGGGATTTCAGTGGCCCCCATTTGACCGTCGATTGCCATATTTGGCACGGCTCGCGTCTAAATATGGCTCTGGCACTGCCCACCGCCCCGCCGCTGCGCCCGAGCCGCTCCACTTCCGACTCTATTATTTCTATTTACGAAATAAACTCAAAATAAAAGCTCTATTTTAATACGGATTTCGGGCACTGAAACGTTCGCGGGTTCCCGGCGAACGTTCGCTTTTCCTACGGATGTGTCGGGTTACGGCCGCGCTTTGCGTTTCCGTCCCCTTCGAAAGATATTGCACGCATCGCGCGAGACAGAGACAGATAGAGGTCGAGGTGCGCGGGACGCAGTTGAGCGAAGTCAGTCGCGGTCCGAGCGGCCGACTCGTCAGTCCCGCCCTCGGCTCTTTCGCGTTTTCGGTTCAAACTTAGTCTCCGTTCGTCGTTCGGACGGTGAGGTGTGTATAGCGCGTCCGCGCACCGGTTACTGTGGCGTACTGCGAGGTTATAATGGACGCGCCCGGCGGAGCGCGGGAGCCCCGCTTCGGGTCGCCGTATGGTATGGGACTCCTCGGCGAGATGCCGGATATGTACGGCGCTGGTAGGCCGCCCAGCGCGCTCGGCGGCGGGCTCCGGCCCGGCATGCAGCCGTGTCCGATGCCGCGCGCCGGCGTCAAGCGACCCTCGGAGCAGTGCTACGACGAGCGACCTCCGCAGAACGTCGGCCTGGAGCACTGCCCCATGCCCGACATAGCAGACGATGGCTATGCATCTCTCCAACCCAAGAAATCGCCACCTTCCAATGGCAAAAAGACCAAGGGTCGTGTGAAGATAAAAATGGAATACATTGACAACAAACTGCGACGGTACACGACATTCTCCAAACGGAAGACTGGGATAATGAAGAAGGTGGGTGTGTGAGACCAGTTTTGGCAATATTCCATATGGGTCGTCAGGGAGCGCTGGCTGCTTGCAACCAGCATGCATGTCAGAGTGCATTACAATGTATGAGTTCATGGCAATCATAAGTGAACCAAGCTATATCTGTGCCTGTGTCCTGCCCAGATGATGAGAAATATTGTGTTTTAAGTTTTGTTTATGTGCGGAGTTGCTTAACTACAACCCAATTTTGGCTAAACTAAAATGTTTCATTTATCCAATTTGTGCGAAGATTATAAATTCTGTTTTAGTATATGGTGTAAATTGCTATAATGCCAAGAAATTTCTGTTATATAAAATTTATCACCATACAGAAATATTTTAAAATTTTGCCATTTCTTTGATAACTTTGTCTTCAACGCAGTTAATTTCCACTTTGATGAACGACTACAACATTGATAAATTAGTGTTACTTTAATATTCAAAACTAGATAAATTCAATAGAAAAATCCAAAAATCTAATTTGAATGGTGATGAATTGGTGCAAGTGTAAACAGTGAGATGTCAAAGTTGAATGCTCTGAAATCTTCTAAAACTGGAAATAATGCTAGTTAAACTTAACACAGCACTAACAGCTACTATCAAATTTATGGTTAAATGTGGTTCAAGGTAATATAATAGCATAAGCTAGCTGAAAAACACAAAAATCTCTCATTGTTTTGGGCTTAGAGGTTATGATGTTCCCAACGCCCGAAAACCATGGAATATTGCTGAAAACTTGTCCAGATGCAATTTTTCTGTCAGTATTTAACAATTTCTCGATCGTCGAGGCCGTAAAATCGTGTTTAATGTTTATTTACAGTGTTTTTGTGAACATTTGTGATGAAAGTTTTGACAGATGTCAGTTGTTGCAAGGTTATGTTTCGTGAGTATTTTATTGTTATTTGCTAGTTTATCGTTCCCATAAGACGTAAAATTTAATATATTACGACATAAACTTTAAGATAATGAGTGTTCTGTGGCTTAGAAGGTTATATTTTTAGTCTAAACTTTCTGTAAATAGAAGACGCTGTCATAATTAACTCGTATGTTACACCACGAGATGGCGCTACTGGTATCATTTTGTGCATGAATTTTAATTTTCGTAGAACGTGCCTTGTTACTTTGAGCTTTGGGGGAAATATTTTTTTGATACTTGAAGACTTTATATTTTTTAAATAAATTGTTTGAAAAGTAATCGAGTTGTGAAAGGATAGTGAGGAAGTTAGTCGTGGTCGTTGCGTATGATAATAATAATTACCTATACTTTAATCCTCTGCGTATAAATATTTATTTAGCAGCAATCTTGTTACCATACTAATTATTGTATAAATATAATAGTATTAATTATATTTAAGTACTTATGTTAATATTTTCCAATTCGATTAGGATTCGTTTCTATAACGCGTCGTATTGAACGGACGCGCGACGCCCTGCGGTGTCCCGGATTACGCCTGGACTACTTGCATGCATTTGGCGACTATAACCCAGTGTTCCAATGGCCGATGTCAAGATATTAAACGGAATAAGCAGTGCTTTATTTTGCATAAATATTGTGGCGCGCCATAAAATGATCTAGTCAATAACACGTGTGATTAATGACATATTAATATATCTTAATCCAGTTTTTACAGGGGATCTTTTAAAATGAGTGTGATATTTTTGAATTTAATTAATTGAACTTAGTAAAAAATAAAGGTATGCCAATAAAAAAAAAACTTTTTAGTATAGCTATTGCAATATTCATAATAATCTTAGTACCAACACTAAATATTATAAGTCACAAGTCATTTGATTTGTTCTTATGTTGCTGTTGAGGTTATAATTAATTAATTTATAATTGTAACTATCGTAGGTACTTATTTGATGAAGAAAATAAAGTAAAACGCAACATAGTAAAAAAAAGATATGACGTATACAAAACGAAAAGGCGACATTTTTTACCGTTAACGTGTACTTATCCTCTTATTAATACGATTAATACAAAATCATGTTTCGAGTAGGTGTAAATTGTCAGTTGTTTTGAACAATTAAATGCTTATCCTTTACCGTTTAAATTACAAACTATAAAAAAGAACCAAGGATCAAAATGTATTGCGGAATCTGTCCGATCTTGCTTGCTGTCATCATCATCGCATGTCTACCCCGTTGAAAATCTCACAAATAAATCATTTTGAAAGAAAGCTTGCTAGTTATTTTTTCAACAAAAATGTTTTTTTATTGTTTATTAAATAAGGAACTTAACCGTAACATCCCAAAACCCTCGAAAGATTTGTCCGGATCTTGGAATAAGTAGGTACTTTTAAGCAATCTTAATACTAACAAAATATCATTATTTATGGTTAAAACATAATTTATCATGTTATTACATCTACATTCAAATAAATAGTCATCTTCACGAAAGCGATTAGTTTTTTTCCAATCGGAGCTAAGAAAGCTCCTTGAAAAAACTTGCTATAACAGGATATTTGTATTTTGTTTTGTCCCATAGACTATTAACACATGCACATAACGCAAAATAGAAAAGCACCGTTTGATACCTTCTGCATCAGCTTTATCTCTCATCATCATCTGCCTAGCCTTTTCCCAACTATGTTGGGGTCGGCTTCCAGTCTAACCGGATGCAGCTGAATACCAGTATTTTACATGGAGCGACTGCCTATCTGACCTCCACAACCCAGTAACTGGGTAATACGATACCCGTTGGTAGGACTGGTTGTCAGACTTTCGGGCTTCTGACGACCCGTAACGACTGTCAAAGATCCACAAATGACAGCAGGGTCCAACGGCATATCGTGCTGTCCGAGACACGGAGGAGCGGCTTTATCTCTATCTGCCAGAATTTATGGAAAATAACTGACAATTTTGCATGATCAATCATCAATCCGTTATTCCTAGAATTCAGTTTTTCTCATAACTTAAAAATACATTATAGAAGTAGAATAACTTTTTGACTTCAGTACCAGACCAACCAGCAGTATTGTAAAGGAATCCTATCTTGTTTATCTAGGATACGCGTTACGAATATAAACTAAGGAATAGATCAATTAGTATAATTAGTGCGCACAGGAAGAATACAAATGATACGTAGTAACTCTTTGTAAAAAAACATTATATTAATGGCAGATTTTTTTGTATAAATCCAATCCAATCTTACAAGGTAAGAAAATTTGATAAAAGTTCCGTTTATTTCCTATATTCCTCTGAGAAATACCGAACGGTAGCTTCATTAAGGGGCCAGACATTGTCAATCTATGCGTGTAGAAACGTCTGAGCGAGCCGTGTAGTGATGTCCGTCAAAATCCTCCATTGAACTGTGATGCAAATAGTGAGCGATGGCGAAGGCATGCCGCAGGAACTGGACGGGCTTGCGTTTGTATATTAGGAGAAAATTCCTTTTATTTCAAGAGAATCCAATTTAATTACGCCCTCCGTGATTTGAAGGATTTTTATGATTTAGAACTTTTATCAGCATAATAGCTTAAAACTCAAGTTTAGGACATTGCTGGCAAGCAGAATCTCTGTTCAAAATATTGTAATGTGTGACAGACATAGTCCTGAAACACCAATAATGTAGAGTTCGCAAACTACAGTAGTCAATACCAGCGTGTTCATAATTAATGTTGCTCTAGAAAATATCGAACGATAGCATTTATGCCAAATATGGATGAGTTTAAAACGCCATAGAACAACTCATTTTTTTTTTTTCAATATCTTGCACAGTTTCGGTTTGCTGAATCGCCTCAATCTTGCACCGCATCGGGGTCGCGCGCACGCAAGCGATCCTGTCGCGCAGCGGGTATCAAAGTCGCCGGCGTGCCCTGTTGTTACTTGTTAGGCGTGCGCCCGCGCATCCGCCCTCGTTATGCGATGTAATGCCCCTTAAAACGTGCAGCCTTACTTGCCTTTGCAATTAAACGTGCTTTACTGAATGACAGCGTTTAACAATTTAAGCAGATGAGTTTTAGGACCAATTTGTGCCATTTGAGGTCTTGGTAAATTGATGTCGTCTTACCAAACCCCCCAATTTTGCTTTAATAAAAAGAATTTGCCAACTTTAGCTGAACAGAGCTTTTCGTATATCATCTTTTATCAAGGTAAAGCCAAAATATAGAATTACGGCAATTTTGGTGGATCGGAAAATGCTTCAAATGTCAGCAATATTCCAATTCATTTCTGTAAGCTGTTCTGGTGTCCCTTTCTGTGCGTTTTTTTTTCTGAGCTCCACAAAAGGGAAAGGGGTCTGACCACACAAAGAACTAATATGTACATAAATCTTAAGCTAATCAATGTAAAGGCCTGCTCATCAATTCGGTGCACCTATCACCTCGTGCAACCGGGACTTTAATTGCGACGCCCCAGGGGCCGTCAGGCCAACACGACGGCATTTTGTTGTCGGCATGCCGTTGTATTGTGCCGACTTTGTCATGAAAATTGCCGACAATATGTTGTTTAGAATCTAACCGCCCCGTCGACTAGCAACTTGCTGTTATTGTTAAAAGCATCACTGTGTTTAAACGTAATCCATTAGATAAACATTGACTCATTTCTGCTTCGTTTAACCGAGCTCACGTAATTTCCACATGCTTTTTATGGAAACTTTTATCTCATATGAAGTGCTTGCTAAAAGTTGTCTAATATCATAATCTGTAACACTATGACAAACAAAATAACAAGGATGGCCTTTCAGTAAGGATGATATTGCAGTGCATTTATAAATCAAAACGTGCTCTTCTAGAAATGATAATAGCCCTCATTGTTTAGCGCGTTCCTCCAATGCAAGAATAAATTATACAGTCCGATATAGGCGTTCCGATATAGTCCTTAAAGAGGACATTTTAATAAATTTAAAATAAACGATTATCGTTGTCTGGCGGAGTCGTGATTTCGTTAGGTTCGTGGTTGGGTCTAGGGCCGGAATAAGTCGTCACGAACGATTACTAAATTAATTAGGACCTAGCTCGGATGTAGATTGCGCTTGAGATTATTTTCCCACACGACTTGACGACGTTTAGATCTTGAGATTTTGTGAAGTATTGTTTAATGTTAGTACATGGACGTAGATATCTGTTAATTGTGTCGCGACAGCTTCTGGTATGGCCGGAATGACTTTGCCAACATTTTTATATCTAATAGAATGTTTGCTATTTTTTGCGTAGATTCCTCACGTAGCTATTACGACCATTAATATTTTTGCGAACAATTCGCGCAGCAGTGAGAGGGACAGGCGTTACTGAAATGAAACAATTATATATTGCGCCTACACTAATTACGGCGGCGCGGCGCGGGCGCGCATCTGCGACCCATATCTCACGGCCCGCAACCGTTTTGTAATGCTAATGCCGGTGCGACCTG
The DNA here is from genome assembly GCA_949152455.1 of Lithophane leautieri. Classification (NCBI taxonomy): domain Eukaryota; kingdom Metazoa; phylum Arthropoda; class Insecta; order Lepidoptera; family Noctuidae; genus Lithophane; species Lithophane leautieri. The sequence goes on along the minus strand of OX424469.1, from coordinate 2,938,253 downwards.
TGTGGCGGGCTTTTGTGTTTTGGTGGGTTTTTAAACGCTCCCAAATTAGATGGGGTAATTGTAAGCCGAATAAAAACAGAAGCCTATATTCTTGTGGAGATTTATTTCTATAAATGCTTGTTGTGGGGTGGTGGAAGGCCGTTTGATTGTTGATCTTTTGTAGGGTACAAAACTGTTGATTACCAAAATCTAATGGATTTGGGGGAATGTAAAATGTAGCAGTAATTGTTATTTATTTATTTTTAGTTAGTTAGTTGTTGTTCTTTGCCGTTACTGTCAGATTACTTCTTAGATGGTGAACACTTATATTGGCTGAATTAGTCAGAAATAGGATACTTTATTATTTATTAAGTATCAAACAAATTGACTGTCCAAGTGTACAACAATTCGATCTGTGCAATGAGATAATGTCATAATAAAACATACAGCAACGATCAAGAACGTAAATCTAGATTCTTCTATCTATATCTATACAAATTATAAATTAAAGTCGCTTTTTGTGTTTGTCTGTTTGTCCGCGTTGCTCGTCTAAACCACCAACAGATTTTGACGAGGGTTTCACCATCGTTTAGAGAATTTATTCCGGAAGGTTTATGTACGTTGATGTTTTGTCAAGTCGTAAAAACCGTGCGAAGCAGGACCGGGTCGCTAGTTAAATTATAATTCGATTATCGTCCGGCTCCAGAACCTCAACGTCTATACTGCCCGTGGACGAAATGAAAGCGCCAAATATGGACTCAAAAATACCAGGACCGCATTGAGTACAAAGAGGTCGTTCATTCCCGACCGTTCGACATCGTGTGCCATCTTGCGATAAAATGTATCACTATCAACTGACAAAATATTTAAGCAGGTGGCGCTTTTATCGCAGTAATATTAGATTTAGAAATAAATGTAAGTATTAAAAGTAAAATATGTTTTACATGGTTTACAATTAAGAATTATAGGAATAATGTTTTTGCTGCAAAAGTTTTGTGGGTTTGTGGTGTGAATAATAATTAGAAGTGACCAGCAAACAATTGGGACTTTTTGCTCAATACCTAGATGGGGGCGCCCCCTGCCATTGTAAGCACCAAGCGCGACCGCGTAACCAACTCACTTACCAGGCGTCCACGACTACGAGAGAGGTTGTCAAATGCGTCCATATTTTAATGGTCCCCAGTTAACTAAGGCGTTACTCCCTGTTAGCTAGGAAACGGGCGTCGAGCGGGGGACGGGGTGGATCAATAGCGATTGGGCGGTGGAAAGGGAATGTCTGGCGCGTCGGCCCGCCTCCCAACGACACCTAGCGTGAACGCCTTGTTGTTATGCGCGCCTAGTACTCGGGGGCCATTGCGATGCCTTGCTATGTTCTGCCACCAGTTGATTGATTTGGAAAAGAGCCTTTGGGCTTTTTCATTAGGTCGAAATTGCTCGCTCATATACTAAGAATCCAAGAAAAAATCGAATTGAAAAAAAAAAAAAAACTGCGCTTCTGTTATGCAAATCAGTATGAAATTCAAACCATATTTAATATCCGAGGTACAAGTTGTCATTGTAAACAGTTACGCTGATTAGTCTGGGGGACGACATCTGTCGGCAAGTTGTACTGACTAATAGTTGTGCTTATCGGTCGGCATAGTTCGTTAGTAGTCGGGCACACATCAAAGGGTTTTTCGAGCCTCACGACTGAAACGATCACGATGCGTGTTTTCGAGAAAACCAAGCTATGTGCACGAATATGTGGTAAGTTTTGTCATTAATGTCGGTCAAGATGTTAAAACAAGCAATTGTATTCCATTCCCATAGAATAATCGCATTGTTACAATTTGGAATTGTCTAGGTTTTTATGAGCCGTTTGAAATACTTTATGCCGTATGGGTTTGGTGATAAAACAAACGCCCACAAATTAACGAGCTAAGCAGATCAATAGAATGTGATGTGCTAAGTTAACTTTATTTGTTCAAATACTAGCAGTTGCCCGCAACTGTATCTGCAATCCAGGATAAAAAGTATCCATGTGCTTAAGTTCATCCAAATCTGCTCAGCCGTTTTAGCGTAACAAACAAACAAACAAACTCACTTTCGCATTTATTATTTTAATAGTTAGGATTAGGATTACTTTGTTGCAAGAAAACACCATCTCATGGATTCCCATTGCTATAGGATCTCGCTCTACTTTAGTTGTTTTATCAAAGCAATTTTGAAGACATCTGAATTCAAGTTGTGAAAGTATACGGTTCTATTTGATCGTGATAGGTTAGTCGTGTTCCCCTCGGCACTTCATTCCTTCCAATTTTCGCTATGATCTGTTTCTAGTTTCGTCATTGATTTTTTGCAATGCATCTATCGTAATCATTTTATTTTTCTGTCTACCGAAAAAAGAAGAAAGTAACAATTGAAATCTAAAAAAAAAAACAATTCTCCTAATGTGTTAAAGAGGGCTTATTTTTGTTGTGAGATTCTAGTGAAGTATCCTTATCAGTCAATGAATAATCAAACTAAATTACTTAAATTATATTTATTTTAGACGAATTCTTACCATTATAAGTACATGATGATGATGTGATGACACAAAAAAACGGGTATTTTTAATTTGTCACAACAATTAGTCTATTAATCATTAAATTTCCTATATATGGTGTACGTGACTTGAAATTATATTCATAAACTGATGACTGACGTACATTGACCATAATAACAGTGCTTATTGTTTATGTTTTTCAGTAAGATATCTCCGCTAAGGCCCAACATGCATGTCCTCATTTCTATTCTAAAAATAATATTCAATGAGTATTACAAATTGACTATGTAGCGTTTCGAAAAGTCTTCTGCTATTTTAAAACCTTCGTCAGAGGAAATTTGAAAAACTGTTTCGAATTACTCTTTTTAATTGAATGCATTTTATATTTCTCAAGGCCCCAAGCCCAACGTACGAAATGCTCCACAAAGTGGTAAATAAGTGTTCCTTTTAACAGTTTTAACCAAATTAATATTTAATAACAGTGAAGAGTACTGGCTGTAATTTGTTAAAAGCTAATTGAAAAGTTAAGGTGTTTTAATTCTGTACAGGTGTGAAGCGATACGAACAGCTAGAAATGAATTTATAGTACTTCTTTTTCTTGGTTGAATAAGTTATCTACTGTAATCTGTCTTGCTTGGAATATTTCTCTCAAATATATTATAGGTACTTTGTTATTTTTATTCATTTATTAAAAGTTTAAAACCCATAAATTGGATTGCGACATATTTCATTATCAATTAGTTTACCTAAAACTTTTTCGGTTTACCAATACAATTTAAGACCAAAAAACAAATAATAGTTAATCATTCCTGGGATGCCAGTTGATTAGTCCATAAAATATCATCAGGTCGTGACTGAAATACTAAAAGATAAAGTATTGTTTCCTGTCGATTGTATTTTTAAGCGTCGCACAATGGCCGCGATATCGTATTACACTTGCAGATAGATCCAGTCATTATCGCATGTAATGAGCGCCCTGTGGACAAACAAACGGACTTGGACCAAGTTATAGGCGATAGCGTTAAATAAAAACCATACAACTACAATCATCATCTGCCTAGCCTTTTCCCAACCATGTTAGGGTCGGCTTCCAGTCCAACCGGATGCAGCTGAATACCAGTATTTTACATGGAGCGACTGCCTATCTGACCTCCACAACCCAGTAATTGGGTAATACGATACCCCTTGGCAAGACCGGTTGTCAGACTTTCGGGCTTCTGACGACCCGTAACGACTGTCAAAGATCCACAAATGACAGCCGGGACCAACGGCTTAACGTGCTAACCATACAACTACAATATATATAGAAAATATATCTTCCTTTAGAATTTTTTCCTCTGAAAATGTTAAATTGTTTTTGGATTTTCTCGGTGGCTATCATCAGGTCTCTATGGTTGGATGACATTGCAATCATAGCGGGGGACAATAGTTCGGAAATGTTTTATAATAGATAGAAGGCTATCAAGGCTGTGAAGAGCGGTCGGAGGTTGAGTAAATAGATAGCTGATAATAATAATATGAGGCTATAATAATCGTCAGGTGGTTTATGGATGTGATGACACGCTGATATAATGTCGTTTCGTGAATATTGGTCAGTTTCCGAAAAAGTGTTTTTCCGGACTGTAACAAACGTTTATAACTTTGTAAATTCAAAACGACAATGAATAAAAATCCAATTCAGTTTTCGTTTCGCTCAACAAAACGGTTGTTGCAAAGCTTTCGGTGGAAGTAACGGAATATGAAAATGTTAGATTAGTTTTCGAGTTTCAGGTTTAACTTTGAACGTTAAACCAGAAACTCGAATTAATTAAAAAGCAAAAAATCCAATGCAAAAAGTTATTTTGTCGTAGCAACTGACTGTCGTGGAAACTGTTACTTTGTGTTTAATTTTTTTATAAGAAAGTTAAGATAATTTAATACTTTGCTTATTACAGAATTGCCTAAGTTTCACTTAACAACTTTGCGATACTGTTAAGGCTTTTCAGTTTATATCTTGCACCTAAAAGCCAGTGACTAAGGAGTTAGTGTGATGGCCGATCCGGTTCTTCTAAGAGATGTAGGTCCCATGGGATATACAGATAACCGTGCTCTGCATACTTTGTAAGCCATCGGTATGATTTTAACTATGGTGTTTAATTTTGTCAAGAACCGGGAGCCGCTAACTATCGACTTATTTTGATAGAGTTTTAATAATCTTAGAATTTTCAAGCAATGCTTAATAAAATAAATAACAAATGTTTACCTTTTACACTTTTTGAAGAAGGGATTAGATTAATAATGAAAGTAAAATTAATATTTACTTGTATCTTCCAATCGTGAAAACCAATCTACATGTATTTCTGTTAAAATATTTACATCAGTTTGAATGTAAAGCATTTGCAATAGACAGAGCTTTTGTGCCCTTACCTAACTCAAGTTGACTGGCTTATGTTTATAGACCAAGAAACGTAAAATGTCGGTTGTGTACAGTAGACAGCTAGTCACTAAGAAGTATTTATTGATCGGTGCTAGAATGTCATAAAACGTTATATTTATTAATCTAAGTGTCCCATGTTTACCATTGTTGGTAGGAAATTGTACGGAGTTAAACGCTAATGAAGAAGCTGCGAGGTTAATCATAATTTCTTAAATAAGAATATTATGTTAATCCATAATTCTTTTATAAATTAATAACCCAAGTAAGTATTGTCCAATTAAAATAAAGTACTTTTGCGAATTTCCATACATATACTAATTGTTAATAAATAGCGTCTAATGCGAGTGTTGGCCACCCTACACAGCGACACCTGCGCGGTAACGATGCGCCCGTGCAACTGGTTCGACCGAAATAGTTCTTCAGGTGTCCCATCTAAACATGTCGCGATGGTCACCGTAATAAATTGTGATTGTTTACTAAATGTACCCCTATTTGTAAACGTCTTATAGCGTTGTGCAAAGATAATTATTTACGCAATTTGTTGGCCGGTAATTTGTTGAAATTGAGCCGTTTATTTTTTTATTTTCTTATTTTAACGGTGACATGGAAACTCCATTCGCACGGCTGCGATCTCCTGTTTAAGATTATTTTTTAATTGACATAGTTAATTTTCTTATGATGTGTCGAAGTGGTTGAGCATATTATTTCAATCAACATTTTAATCCACCACCAAGACTTGGATGTGTTTCTAGAACCGATGCTTATCTTTATATTTTTAATTTTAATGCATTATTTACATGGTTAAGTGAGTTCCGAGCTGTGAAACGTTTACTCCTTTCCGAAATTATTCGACGTCAGATATTATCGGTCGTCCGAGTCGCGTAAAAACATGGAATGAGATCTGTGGCTACCATAGAGATCGACGATATCTGTCGTTCTGTCAAAATTTCCGAACGCGCCAAGCCAGCAGGACTCCATCCATAATGTATTGGCCTCGGGAATTTCATACATAAAACATTAACGAGTAAGGTTTTTATTTGATTGCGGTTCGAGAGCACGACCACATGCTTTTTTACCCGATCAATTAAAAAAAACGTCAGACATCCAGATTTCGGTGGGAAACCGCACGTTTGGCAGTCGTTTTCATGAAATTGAACAATACTAAAGCTTTTTACCTGCAAAGTTGATTTCGATGGAATTCAAAATATTTAAGAAAACTGGATCTTGTCGCGCGCTACTGACGATTTGAAAAACGATGTCGTTTTTGCCAAGCAATCTCGATCGATAAATTGAAGGGTCACTGACAGCTCCAGTTCTAGAACTCTTGCCGAGTTTATCGAACGGAAAACTTTATGGAGTGAACTTTTAAAGTTGTGCGTTCAGAGTTTGATAGTCCGTCAAAATACTATGAGGCAAATCCTCCGGGCGAAGGTATCGAACGCGCCCATCGGTGTCAGTGTTGCGGCTGCCGCCCACGCGATCGGTCGTGCAGTGGCAAGCCACAAAATCACATCGTCGTCACGTGCGCGCCCACGTGACGCCTACCGACGCATATCATTGCGAAAAAAAAAACTAAATCTCTTAACGTTACTCCAGCTTTAACCTTGAGATTTAATGCCTTCGTTAAATTGCTGCATGTGGGCTAGTTAGGACGTCTCATAAGTTCCTTTTCGATTCTTTTGTTCATTGTATTCAAAGGAATTTAAGGCTTTTGGATTTTCCTACGATGAGAATTAAGTACATAACAATGGCGAACGATTTCCAAGTTCAATTTTCTCTTTTGAATGTGATTAAGGCTTGGAAAAAGTGTATCGTATGTTAAACCTCGCTTACAAAAAATGAAAAAAAAAAAAAGATTTTGGTGACGTGCACATTCAGGGGTGAACCTTTCGTATAATCTCAATAATTCTCGTGTCGCGTGTTAGCCGTTAATTAAGCTATTTGTCAGGTAGCGGGTCAATTTACATTTCTCCGGGAGTCTTGGGGATTCTCCGTGGCTCAGGAGCTTCGCAACGACGTATTATTATCCTTTTAGGGAGGGCGGCATCCTCACACAGGCGCTTGGCGTCCTCCGAACCTTTTATTGAGACCACCTGTGTTTGTTTGCTTGGACGTATGAATTGTCCAGTAAATAAGGTTAGCGGAATATTTGCCCGTAGCTGCCTTAATGCTATTTAGTGGCACTGCGGTTCATTTGCATAAGGCCGAGACAGAAATTAGCATTTAACACGGGGTGCATTCTTCGCGATCTAAATCTTCGATTGCATTGAATCGACGTTCGTTCCGAATTAGAAATTCTATCGGGCATCTTAACAAACGGAACGAGATCATCCACATAAAGCTCGGAGCGATAGCAAATACATTAACATGGAAGCCATCGGTCGCTGGTACACGTTGTCGTACAGAAGTATAAAAATGTCTCGCACGCAACACAATTCATGGGAACTCGTTCTGGGCTCAGACAGGCCATCAAGTTAGTTCAGTTCGCAGGTGAAATGTATTGACAACTGGTCTTCCTTGATGCGTATCGGCGTGATGGTATCGTGGTGGCGGCGCTTCAGTCGGCTCCTGTTACCCTCGGACCCGTTGCATTGTGGAGATCACAGATAAAGCTTGTTTATTTAGCGCTAAAATTTATTCAGCCATGAGAGGCCATTAAGAAAAGAATTATTAACAGTTGGACAGGTTTACGTTCATAAGCTCGGGTAATAGCGTGTTGAGTTATGTTTGTTTTTTCGCGTGTTCCAGTAATGAATTGAATAATAATACATTTAATAAATAATTTTGTATATCGCTACACAATGTATTCCGTCGACTATATTGGTTGCAGCAGCGCGCACTCGATATAATTGGACTAAGATTAGTGCTCGTGCTATATATGAATGAAGTTCATTAATCAAGGTCGAGTTAGTGTCTACACGGTCTACAAAATAATATAGCACACGAACAACATTCGATAAATGGTAATAATCAAACAGGAAACTTATGGAAGTGTATTGCGCGACACAATAAATTAAGGACACGGACCGTCTACCATTCATAAACCAATCTCGCATGTTTATGAATGAAACCGGCAACGAGACTATGAACGTGTAATTACCGACGCCATTGCCGTCGATATCGACGCCCGACCACATTTGCATACGGCTCTAGGCTCAATCTTAATATCTATAGAACACCCAGCCTGCTTATATTGATTCAAGGATTGCCCATTGTTCTGTGGATTGTGTATTGTTAGCTATAGCTCCTATTGTCGCTTGAGATTTCGTCGTTTAATTGAATCTTCCTTATATTGTTCGGTGGATAATAGTACTCAAATTGTTCAGTGGCTTTTGGTATCTAGTTTACAAGCTTGGCCGGCTTTATCTCTGAATATTCTGCAATAACTTAATACATCGGGCCGCGTTAACAGAATGTGTCGACAAGTAAAGAAACAGCCTTCACCGGTTTGAATACAAATTCATTTAACCGGTCATCTTCAATGGCGGTTGTAGATTATCTCTGGTGTTCGAGTCCCGGTGACAAATTGAAACGTTGCGTTATTGGAAATTTTTGCACGGTCTCGGTATTAATCTTGATCGCAATAGTCTCCGCATTACCCGAGTTACACCGACGATAACACACCGGTTCTCCGTAATCGGTAATTATTGTTTAAGCGTCGTTTAAACTAATCGCCGTAGACGCCGCTAAACCGCCGGCCGAGTGCCACTTTGACGCCGTCCAACGTGCAATCTCTCGCTTGAGCTGAATGACAATTTCAATATTGCCGATACAGATTTTTGTTTAATGAACAAGACTAACAACATTCACTTTGTAATTACCGTGATACATTTTCATTTACAGCTGATTTAAGCCTGCTTTGCGCAATTCGCTCCTGTTATTTAGGTGTTTTTGTTCTTTTTTATTCACACATGTGTCAGTTATTGAATCAAGTACAGTTGAAATCAATATTGTTAATGATTTGTGGCATGCAACGCTAGAAATGTGGGCCAGGAATCATTATACACTTTTAAGGAATGACATTTAGGAATATTGTTACAGCGCTGTTATCTTAAATAGCACATTCTCTGTATGCGTAGGTTTTCGTATCAGAGTTCTTCTCTGTTGCATCTCCAATGTAATTTACATACTGTACCGCTATTCAAGGAAACATCCGAACGACTGGTTCGTTCTGAATCATAACTTTTTTTCTGTAATCAAGTTTTCTGTCACATCTGACGACCTCTCAAAACAAACAAGCCGTTAATTTTCTCGCATGCATTAATAAGTATTTGCTGTTGGTTTAAACGATTTCTGTTCGGTTACTTTGGAATCTCTTCTCTTAAATAGTTGTTGGTTAGCAAATTGAAATTGGCGTGCTTAGCAGTGTACACAAGTATTCTTAATCGTGATTAAACGTGTGGCTCCCGATTGGATTGCACTGAGAGATAATGAAGCTCGAAACTTTCACTTTTCGATCATTACGGCGCTGGCGCTGATTACAGTGAAGTCTGAATTGGCAACCCCCTACGGATCCTCATGATTTATTGTTATGTCCTGTACCGGAATACGAATTTTCCTTTTACATTATTGATCGTATGACCGCTTATTAGTGTCATATAACTGACCGCTTGTTAATGTTTTTGCTGGAATCCCACAGCGGCTATACCTCTTGCGGTACAAAATTCAATGAAACCTAGATGTCTTTAATGACTAAACTTTAGAAAAAACTTACATGTTAGAAGCAGAACTTGATACTTTCATCGCTAGCTTGATATCAAATTATTCATAACTGTGATCCCGCGCCAGAGGTGAATCAACTCCACGTCCTTAATGCAATGGCATCATCCTTGCCTTAAAGGGTGTACGATGACGTAGTGATGCAGACAAATACAGCCACGTGGCGTGGTACGCTTCGGTAGGCAAAAGACGAACACGGCCCGTTTAAACCTTTTACGACTAATCCAGTCGAGTGCTGCCCACAAATGGCAACCTGGCCTTTCATAACCTGTTTTTGGGGTTTCCTTAGCCCCTTGTTAAGGCTACGTTATTTTTTATTATAGTTAACGCACGTGGCGTGTGACGTACCTGTACCGTAAACAGATTGACGCGTTTTTTATCAAAGCATTTGTTGTAGTTGAAAGCGGGTCTTATCAATCGTCACGCGACGTTCGAATCTTATCACACGGCTTTCATATTGTCGCGTTCTATTTGTTGTGGTTGCATGTTGATTTCGCCTTTTTTAGTTCATTTTCAGTAAATTCCTCCATTATCAATTTGTGTTGAATAAATGTTATTTAGATACTGTCGAGTATGTGTCAGTTCTGCACGATGATCTGGATATAAAAAGCATCGAATACTCATTAATCAGAATTAGAATTAAAGGAACTCTTTGCTATTAGTATTTTTTGCAAACCGTTCGTTGAAAGCATTGGAGATTGGAAACTTACTGAAACTTCCTTGACTTTGACTTTGAAAGCCTTCCATCCAAACATTACTAACTTTACGGAAATAATTAACCTCCGAGCGAAATACTTTCCTACTACTGTCTCTATTGACTATATTAAAGTATCCACAGTTTCCTGTAAACTAATTAAAGTTAATGTTGAGCGTTTAGCCTTGCCGTCAGTGAGTGAACCTGTCGGCTACTTCATTTCCATATGAATTGCCGTCTAGCCACCGTCAGATGATAATAGGTTAACACCTTAGGCTATAGTGAAAGTGGATCGGTACAGGCTTGTGTGGTTATAGGGAATTCATGGAATTTTAAACGCAGGTTAATGGTGGGCTCAGTATTGGACCTTGGTAAATATTCTGTAGAAGTTGATAGTGTAAATGTAAAAGTTTTCGTGAATTCAGTTATCATCTGTACCAGTTTTTGCATCAATGTTTTCATTGTTCATTAGAAAATTAATTAACGTTGTGAAAATCTGTAAAAACAAACTGGTGTCGTGGAATTTTAACAGTTTTTTCAGTAAATAGTTTGATGCTTCGTTGATAAATGAAGGAATGTTAATAAGTACTCGTATTATCAGTAGCATGACTTACATGTGTATGGATAATTCTTCGATGTATTTTCCATCTATTTAGCGGCGATCTTATTTGTCATTTGCTTTTTTGCCACCTTTCGTTAAGTTTGAGACAAAGTAATGTCATTAAAGCTGTATCGAAAACATTGTACCTACATAATATATTAATTTGTCATCACTAACAAAGTTTTGAAATCTTTCTTAATTATCACCTGCAGGTACAGTTTCTTAACTCCTTTCCTTAGCTATATAATTATAAGCATTATTAACGACGAAATGTTAAATGTGCTATATCTAAGGTATATACATAAACTTTGTAAGTTCTAGTCAATGTTAACTTATTGATAGTTTTAATACTATTTGCATTTCATTACCGCAAGCTGCATCTGTCTTAACACTTCCATTGAAAATTATTGATACTTCCAACTGGAATCTTTAACTTTTTTTGCAAAAAATGTCAATATCTGCCTCGTAGCTATAAAGTTGTTACAGCAAAATTGCACCATGATCCGACAGAATGGGCAAAATTGCATTAACCAATAAAATTAAAATGTCATAAAACGTCGATGGAGCACCAAAAATCGACATAAGAATCACAGGGTATTCGTAATGTTACGTTATTATTAGTCAGTTATTGCGAATTTTATATGTATTCTGGTTTCTTGTTTCCGAGAAATGTTACTTTTAGTGTGACGGGCGGTTTTACCGACGCTGATTTTAACAAGACTGGCTTGCAATTAAGGACTGTTTACCGGGCATTAATTTTTGGCAATAAAAGAGGAGCACGCATGAAATGATCGGTACGCATGCGCGGTCGGATGCTCCGTGGGAAAAGCGGCCGCTTTGTGCTCCATTGTAGTCGCAATTAGCTGGTTTTTTGGACCACGTTGTCGCGGGTCGCACTTGTCACAGTAATGTCGTATCGCTATGTCCCGTCCCGAATGCTTTCTCCGGTTAATTCGTAAATTTACCACAACTCTTACATCGGCGTAGGATTTTTTATTATTAAGGAACAAGGTGGGACCAAAATTCGTGACAATCAAATGTGTTTTTTGCAATTCATAAGTGGTTATTCACGTGTGAACGGTTTGACTGACGTTTTTCGTCGTCAGTTGTTCGTTTTAAATTTCTTTTGTTTTTTTACTGTATTTATTTTAATTTGACCTTTCATTTCTTGCTTCTTTGCTTTTCCTTACACTTAAATGACACCAATTTTTTTTATTTAAGTCCTACAAATGTAGTCTTCTCATCCTCACAGGTCACGATGACATGAATAAAACAGACTTCATCACATTTTTTTAAAAGTTTTATTACCATTTAATTAACAGCAGCAATAAGGTGCTTAGTTAACTACTCCATTTCTTAGAAGTATTTGGAAAACACATAAACGTTTGGCCACTTAAATTCACCTATTCGCCGCTATCACAAAATCTCGTAGCACACTGAACTTTCATATTTTTTGAAGCATTTCATAAATCGTTGGCACGACATCTTTCCCAGCGTTAACCGGAGGATTATCTTGTTTATAGAGCTATTAGTTGGCGTGCCATCGGATTCTGTATCTGATCTCGGCAAAAAGTGTAGTTTTCATCGCCCAGAGTTGAGGCGACAGTTACGATAGTGCACCGTGAAATCCTAGGGCTGCCACGGCTCCGAAAGTATTAACATTTTATTTCACACACCTGAGATAAAGTCCATATTGTACTTTTATATATGCTGTTACATAAATGAATTTAAAGTTCAAAATTAAATTCAAAAATTATCTGAATAAGTCTTTATTATTAAACAAGGCATCAGCAGCTAGCGCCATTTTAATAGAGTAGTTTTATATTATTGTTTATAAATTTAAAAAAAAACATTATTATCCACCACGTGTATAATTATTGCTTCTAATATTACACACCTATCAGCTACCACTTCCATCTCAAAAACTATCGCGAAGCCCCATTAAGTAAAAATAACTATTATAATACTGACATAGAAAAAACTTCATATCTCGTTATACCGTGTTATGATAAGTGGCGAGCGTAATCATCATTTACTTAGCTGGATTGCTGCGCGTTCGTAATGAATGCTTTTATTATACACATCAGATCCGAAGGTGTGAGGCTACACTTAAATGAGTTGCTTAGTTAAATCGTTACCTTAAGGATATAAAAGTATTATGAGGGAATTTTGCGTTTCACTTTTTTTTCGAAAATGTTTTTTTGTATAGTCTGTTCAAAAAACGATGGTCGGTGTGACACATCACACATGCCAAATTGTAATAAGTATTATAGCATGATATAAATCGAAAGTTGGTTATTCAGTAATTGATTGTTTATCACAATTATTAATATCAATATTGATTGAATGTTCATGTCTGCTTACATAGTTAGTGCAAAAAAGTTATTTTGGAATTTATTTAAGTAGAGGTATCTATTTGAGGTGCCTTGCAGCAAAGATAGGGGTTTATTCTCTAGATGTCTCTATGGTGCTCCAGTCAATTGATCGGCTTAGATCTGGAGTGCGCTTTGTGCCCCTCCTCAGGTGCGAGTCTTGAAAGCCATTGTTGTTAGAAGAATTCCTTCGTTGTACTTATTTTTGAAAAGCTTTTCAGATTCAAATTTTCTAGTTGTTTTTGAGTGGAATTCGAATATCTAGTCACTGATTTTCGCGTTGGATATCTTCCAAATTTTTCATCATTTAACGAAGCTTCTTCAAGTCAAGAGATCCAATTTTTAGCAGCATCGTATTTACGCAATGTTCTTTGGCAGTTTAGCTGATATAACCATGTTTTTTTATTCCTCGCTCCCCTAAGTATAATATTGACTCTTACACCTTAACACGGACTCTTTAAATTTTATTTCGTACATTGAATTACGCGACATTACGTTAAGATCCTCGATTCACCTTGGGACAGGTTGCCTTGTTGTTATGAAATCTATAAATATAATGCTATGCGACTTTTTAGAATTTTTCCGCTAGCTAAAAGATTTAGGTATTTGGGCAATTTTTAATCTCTATGGTGAAATTAAGGCAAAACAATGCGTTTTCTCAACAGCTTAACCGCAGCATTGGAATTTAATCTTGTTAGATTTGATTCTGTACAAATATTTTTGCTTCCTAAATTCTCGTTATGTTAGTATGTTGATATTGTTCGAGACAACGTCCTTAACTCTTCACGAACTATTTATACAGCCAATTGTTTATACAGTTTGCTAAACCATCGCCTACGCACGCGTAATACGCAGGATAAGTGTTCCCTTCAGTCCTAAATTAGCGAGAAAACAATGGAACATGGAATAGAGGAAAGAGAACCATTGCTTTCTTTTAATGGACTTCCGTAATATAATGTCCAATTTGACATAATCGTACGTTAATTCTTAGTTGTCAATTAATGAGCACAGTCGCTCCACACATCACGTATCATTACGATCAACTTTGACAAGCTAATTGGCTTTCGATTTTCGAATTTACCTTCGTAAACTTTCGGCTGCTTTCGGGCCTATGTCTCGTGCGCACCGGTTTTACAGATTTTTAGTTGCACCTTACTACAATCACTTGTGACTTAACTGGAGCACTTATCCGGATTTTTTTTTGCAACATCAGTTTGTATAAATCTTTCTGAACGGATCCGTCAATCTTACTAATACTTGGCTCTTTTTAATTTAAGGATTATGTTGTGTCATTGGAGGCTTCGCTAGTAAGGGATTATAGTGAAAGTCGTTAATGTGTGCTATTAGAATGTTAGGGCATTCGAGTATCGTAAAGCTGTTGACAGTGAGTTGATCATCAGCAATCGTAAAAGTGACAGTGTCTTAGATTTGAATAGTGGATTGGTTATCTTAATGAGTTTTGTGGGTACCATTATTGGTGACGTTTGGTAAAGAAACAAATGATTTAAAAAAAAACAACATTTTCATCCGTGGCAGCCCTATTGCAGGTCACCGTTGGAGTCAAACAGAGGTTAACCAATTGTTTGCCGGCTAATCATGTTTCAAACTAAGCTATTGGTTTAAACTTCGACGGCGTAATTTGAACTTAACTGTAAAATTGATGTGATAAACTTATTGAGGAACTATGTATTTGATTTTGTAAACAATAGAACAGTAATTGAGATTTCACAGGAAAAGATTTTTATTGGCATTTATTTGAGAGTTTATTGGTGCAATTTGTTGAAAGTAACTGGTTAAGTGTTTTAAAAATACATACTCTTTATATAATGGCAAGAAGAACCTACTCGTAAGGTAAATGATAAAATAATATAAGTAATTGTTTATTAAAAGTAGATACAGTCACTTCACAACAGTTTATGAAATCACGATCGAATCGAGCTCCCTTTTGATTTGACCGAATGAATATTTATTTTCGATTTTATATCAATGTTAATTCGCTTAGTTACAGTGCAGTAGCGAAAATTTATGTACACATGAAAACGATCATAAAAATCAATTGCGGCTATAAAGTCGGATCTTTTAATGCAACCCGTTTGTATCGATAATCGCTTTTATATTACGTTAACTTTGATATTATTTCGCTGATAACGAAATATAGATAGGCCAGTAAATTCTAAGTGGAAATTATTAAAATATTGATAGAAGAATTTACTATGGGAGTAAGCACATTTATGGCAAGCAAGAAATATATTCTGCTGTTTAAATCATAATTCCTTCAGAAATAATACATTCGTTATTTTCGGATCCCTTTCAATCAGCAAAGTACCGTCAGACGTCTCATATTACTCCTGATTAATGACTAAAAACACGATTCTCCATATTCAAAAGAAATTTCCGATTTTTTAAGATTGACCTCAGTACCAATAATTTCAAGTCCACTGAAATTTCACTGAAGCCTCATTAATCATGTATAACAACAAAGCTCATTAAAGGTGCATTTGTAATTGTCAATTTCGGCAGTGTTTTATACCGGTACCAACTAAACTGCGCTGTCAGTAAGAACCTTACAGGGATGTTAATAAGAATCATTTTACAATGACCCAGTTTCGAGATTAAGGGTGTCCATGTCAAAGATGCAAGCAGTAGGTTCGCTAATTACAGAGTTATCATCAATCACTTCAATGAATGGAGAAGGGAAGTGCAAGTTTTGAGAAAAGAGCGATCACTCAGCTCTTTCTGATGTAAATAGATTCTTAAAGCAATGAGGATTAAGTTGAAAACTCTAAATCGCAGGATTCAATTAACTACAGCTTTGGTTGTCAGAGCCCATTTCCGAGGCTTATTGTCATTGTAATGATACTGTCCAAGTCCATTGATTCTCTTTGATATTTTGAAACACTGGAGCTTGAATGTGGAACGAGGATGGGCTTTGAAGGATATTGCAACAATTTTATCAATTTATATATTTTTATTGTGATGCTTCCTCCTTTCTTTCTCATGTCAATCTTGATTTAAATCTCAGTGACCTATGTGATCTCTGAACTTCACTTACTATTCAAATTATAAAACATTGGACTAGTACAATATTTAAATATGTATACGGACAGCATTAAACATTCGTGAAAGTAGAACATGGGCTTTGAAACTAGATTTAGGACACCAAAACTTTACAAGCTTGGCAAACTTTTAATAAAATCGGAAAAATAAACAAAGGTATCAAAGACGTTTGTAATAAAAGTCAAAATACAATACAAAACGAAATCAATAAGTGGTACATAAAATGGTTTACAAATAAAACCGTTATTACGTAACTGATAATTCTAGTGGGCGAGCGAGACCACGGACCGATATTATGCAATGGAAAAACCAAATTAGAAGCCACACAATCAATTTGCATTGAAGTATCACAGAAATCCTTCACACAATCCTCTATGTCTATCGAACTAAGGCACACAGTCTAGTTAGCATCAATTTGAGAGATGAACATAATACGAGCTACCTGAGTTTTGTCAATTGTCCGTGTCAAATTGCTGTTTTATCAATATATTGTCACACGGCTCTTAATGCCGAGCACTGGAGTCGAAATTAGAATGTGCTATTGGTAAATAAACAGTGGTGCAAGTAGGTGTGGGTGGATGGGCGCCAGTGGGTGTGATAATTCGTCTTGCATACACAAAGAGTGCCGTGAGAGAGTGATATGCTCCCGAAAACGAACGCGTAGTGGTTTACATACGAATTAGAGGCGTGGGAGAGGTGAAAGGTCGGCGGGGAAACTTTTAGGAGCCGATAACACTGTCCATGTAAACTTTGAAGCACCGAGCGGCAAATTGGATTGAGGAGAACTCTGTTATCGTGCTGTTGACGAAACAAACAGTTTTCCCGGTGTAATGGGACAACAAACAAAACATTTCCAAAAAGTAGCGTTATTGAAATGGTCTAGAAAGTTTCAAGCCTTGCGCATAGCTTTGGATTTAGGACCGTCCGAGAATTTAGATTTTCTAAATGCTTCTAGCCTGCTTGGAGGAGATTTTGTAAAACATTTTGTAAGTGTTAAGCAAATGAGACCTTAATTTGGTTTTGAATCAAAATATGCCACGAGTTTTGTGTCCGACAAGCCGACAATATTAATTGCATTTGACAAGCTTATTGGGAACAAAAATCTTTCAACACAAATCTCTTCAAATATACTTACAAACAATATTGGTGTTTATACTGCTAGTAATTCTAGTTCTAGTGTTATGGGATTACAATATTAACGTGTTTGTTTCTCTTTTCCAGGCATACGAGCTGTCAACCCTGACGGGGACACAAGTGATGTTGCTAGTCGCGTCAGAGACAGGCCACGTATACACGTTCGCGACGCGGAAGCTGCAGCCCATGATCACGTCAGACTCCGGCAAGCGGCTGATCCAGACGTGCCTCAACTCCCCCGATCCTCCTACCACCAGCGAGCAGCGCATGGCCGCGACGGGCTACGAGGAAACAGAGCTCACGTATAACGTAGTAGACGAGGATATGAAGGTGAGGCAATTGGCGTACGCGGGCTCCGCGCAGTACCCGCTAGAACACCACCCCGGGCTGGCGCCGTCGCCGCTTCAGCAGTACCACCAGCACCCCCCCTGCCCCTCGCCGCTACCCCTCAGCTCCCTCGGACAGCCGTACTCGCACGCTCACCTCTCACATCCCCACATGTCGCATCACCCACAACGGTAGTTCCGTTGGCACTTAGACTAAATCCCGACATCGGCGCGCCCCAGCGGCAGGTTACGACTGTTTAACGAGATAGTCACGTTCTAGATTAGCTTTTTTAGATAAGAGAAAGAATAATATACAAGCAATAAACTGTTTTGTTAATATATTTTGTAAATATTTTGACGAGTAGATTGTTTTCGCTGATCACGTCGCTCCAGGTTTGAGTTACGGACGTGTTTATGAAAGTTCCGTTTTCGCGTAATATAATAAAAATGTTCAGTGTATGTTGATGAGCGAACGTCTCATAATCGATTGCGAATCGAGATTGACGTATTCATTCAGATCGTTAAAGATAACAAGAGCCGTGGACGCAAGAAATGAATTATCACGTGGTGGAATTTTACGCTTCCGTTGATGGAGACTTCATCATTTATCACGATTATTTTCACAGTAGTTTTCATTTTGCATATAAATAGATTTCTGTAACATATGGTACCTTTTACCTTTTAAAATGTTCACCATGGCCGGAGCTTAAAATTCAATTTAAGCAAGATGATTCAATTACAATCTATCGAAAAATCCTATCAATGAAATTAATGATCTCAGATGCAAAGATGTCGAAACGGATAGATAGGTGTTCGGTAGCGAAATAATCTGATTTAAAATCGGTTTATAATTAACGCCACGGACCGGTTTATCGTTTAGAGTGACGACTCGGAAGTGGGAGCGGTCCGCTGCTATTGATTCATTATTGTGAATGAATCGGCCTTTCATTCTAGCTCTTTGTAAAGTTCACGTATTCGGAACGGCGCTTAATAGTATTGATTATAGACCAAATCGTAGAGAGACGCTTTAACGACCATTCTATTAGCATACGTTGTAAAGTTAAATGCGGCCAAAGAAAAAAGAACTGAAAGACTTACTGTAAAAGTAACGTTGGCGGTGAATATTTATGAAATACCAAAGAAAAGAAAGAAAAAACTAATAACAAAGTAGGTAGCAGGTGTTATTTGTAACTAGAGACAGTTTCCAATTATCAAGGGAGCGTGCTGTCGCCTCAGGTTCTAAGTCCAGCCGGCCCGTGATCCGGATTATCAAGAAACTTAATTGAAAATTACTTTCGGTGGTACCGTCGTCAGTGATTATTATAAATTCTCCTGTCAAACTCGACGCCGGCCGTCGAGTTACGGGGAAAATCAATCCCGAGTAACGCAGTAGCTTTCACGTGCCGACTCGCATACGTCACTGCACACATCCAGCAGCGTGAAGCAACACAACTCGCGCACACGTGGACTATATTCAATTCCAATAACTATCGCGCCTAATTGTGTTCCGTATCGTCTTGTTCGCGCGAACGGTTAATCAATGAAGCCCGCGACTGATCAAATACAGCCAAATACGGAGCGTTCGACGCGTCGATTCATTGAGCTGCTCGGATTCGATTCGATTCATCCATTAACCGCTGAACACACCTTGCGCCGCTAATCGGACACTATTTATTCATCGATTTGTACCCAGTAGCTGCTCTCGTGGCCGTCGCGTCGATTGCACCCGACGATTAATTCTCGTACTTAATTTGCATATCGTTTTAATTTCGAACCCATCCGGCGCCCACTGAGCCTTCGCCCCCGACCTCGAATATCGCTTGTCAGCTCCGATATGTTGAAATCGATTACGTCGATTCGTTCGTTTCGCGGGCGGATCGATAAAAATCTCTCGTCTTCAGGTGGGTCGTTCTCACCGAGTCCACGTTTGACGTACGGAAATAATACGTCCGGACCGATATCGATCATTATTGTTCGCGCATCATCGATAACTCGAATCGATTGAAATATTCACGCGGTAATTACGATTCCGAGAGATAAGCGCGTCCCGCGACGAGCGCGCTTTGAGATCTCTATCGCGCACTGTTCTATTCGCCGTACATGTTTTCGTGACTTTGTTATGTGTTGGACATACCGTATCTCGTTGTATGTGTCTTAATATTCAAAGGCGGCATTTTTCTCTACCGCTAGGAACAGTTTCACCTGTCATCACTGTAAAGTCGTTTACATAAATATAATTCTTTACGTATTCTCGGCGTGTAATATGCGTCGTGTGTCTGTTCCGTGAATATAAACTGTATTAGCTGAGCGAGTGTTTGGCGTAACGCTGCCTCGTAGGATGCAGATGCTCTTGTGCATGAATTAGCGGTATAAATGTGGAAGTCGGTCAGTGCCCTCGCCCGGCCCGTATCCCCTAATCGAGAATACGCATGTTTCGTAACATCTCGCGAACTCTTGAGTTTTCGCTTTCGGCGTGCGTAACATTCCTGCGTCGGTGGTTTCTTTCGCATCACGTTCGCATCTCCCGCTTGGTAAAAAAGCGTAGTGGCGACTGTAGAAGCTGTCGACACGAATCGTAAATTGTCAATGTTTTTTAGTAGTACAACTTTTGTACAATGAGGCTTAGGGCGCGATTCCAGGCGGGCAGTGAGTCACGCCTCCATAACGTATTCCGCGCGCGGCGGGCTCGAGACGCGTGGCGTCTATTCTCCACATCGCTCAGTAATCGCTCGTTAGGCGTCTCGCACCTCGCTTTATTAACTTATCAATACTATTGTTTTGATAAACGCTCGGGACGCAATTTCTGTTGACTCATCGTATTGTACCGGCTAATGTGCCTACATAATTGTCTGAGTGTAAGCCGATTGGTCGCCTTGTGCAACTCAAAGGCAACAATAAAGCTAATTTGACTAATAGGTGCCTTGTAATCATCGCCGCGTGTGGTTCTAGGATTACAAGATTGCGGCGCCGACTTTCTTCACTGTTTCGTATCATCGGTTAATGAACGTCGTTCTGCGCCTATTGTTTCAGTTTCAGCTTTATTTGTTCTTTTGTTTGAGCCGTTTTGATTATCCTCTCGGTGACATATTTGTGTGTAAATTTTAAGGAAGCGGTGACCACAATCCTGTCGAGTCCCGTGTGCGTGGTGCGATCATTAATTTATTATTCCTCGCGTGAACGCATCGCCGGTTCAATATTTAAAAAAATATTTAATGTTTGCGAAATTCATGTTAAATGATCGGTTCTCCCTTGTAATTAACGTGGTGCCGCCCGACCACCCGGACGCAAGATCGATGGACTTACAGTCGATCAGCCATAAGGCTAATATTCGTAAACCGCCTTTGCCGTGTCCCCGCTCTTCGGACAAATGAAGAGATCCGTCCAGCGTACGCCGGCCAAACAGGAGGCACTCGCAATTTGGTGAAATTTCGACAAGAGAATGACCGTAATAAATACCATTTGCGCCGTCATTTAGGTAATGGATCGTTGTATTAATCTGCGAGGAAAGTCGCCCGTCATCCTAAGGGTTCTGTCGCGTTTAATGTACACCAAGCATCCAGTGGGCAGCGTCGCTTGTTGCTTAAGATTTGGCCAGTGCGTTATTTCGAGAGGCATGGGCTTCTGGTTCAGTTATCCACATTCGCGGTACGTATTATTTTAGGAGTTGCGTTGGGCGAGCACTCCGTGCACTATTACGGCAGCCTGCGCCCGCGCCGCTCTGTTGCATAATTCAGACACGAGCCCCGCCGTTTGCATTCCGATACTTGATATGTGCTTTCACATGTATTTATGGACAAGATTTTGTGTCTCCGTAATGTTTGGCGAATAAATAAATTGTGTTTAAGGCATAAATACAATGGGCGAGCCGGCGGCTCCCCTCGTTACGTCGGCGAATGTAAAGTCCGAGTAGCTTCTTGTGTTGTCGACATGTCAGCCGCTGAGATATATCCGCGGGTCGCTTGATGCTCGCTTATTTCGTTGTTTAGGTGCTTCGTTACACCGCGGTTTATGTCGGCGCTTACAAATTGGCGAGCCGGGGCGCTCCAGCGTAGGGCGTCACAAATCCTCCGGCGAAATTATGCCCCGACGTTTACATTGTACATCATTCTCGTGTGGCGACGTACCACTGACACGTTTATTAATTCCACTCTCACATTTATTATCTCCAGAACAAACAGCCTGCCCGTTTTGACGGGCTACTCATTGCGATAAATAGTCAGTTCGCTTGGGCTAACCAACAGCGGTGACACTAAATCCTTTAAGTTACGTTCTATATGTCAGGTAAACATTCTAGTGGCCGATGCCAGCCAATCCGAAGTCAACGTCATTATCTAGGAGCTGCATCGGATCTAACAATTCCACTCACATCTCACTTACCGCAATTCTAATGATTTGCGGCGGAGGTCCCCCTTTGTATGCGTCGGACACGGTCATTCGTATGCACGTTGTTGCGCTGCTATCCCGGACTCCATCTCCGCAAGCTTCCGCGAGACGCTCCGATTGCTCTAATTGAAATTTATCCGTGGTCCCTGGACGCGTCCCGATTACCTCTACCTAGCTTTTTAATTCCCCCCGATTAATGAGTGCAGCCCGCATTGTCTTTCTGTTATGTATGCGTCCGATTATGCGATCTCGTTTACTGGATTGACGCGGGACGCGCCTCATCCATTATAGATTTAGCCGGGAGTGTATCGTCCGACTGGATATGCCAGACGTCTGTGTCATTTCGATAATTGGACCCTCGATTATATGCCACTTGCGCAATTTACAAACATCTGTGCTAGATCCTTTGATTGACAGCTATTGCGTCATCTGGATTTATACAAGTCCAATTAAGTGTTTTGTTTTTAATTAAATACAATGTACTGTGGCTGGTTGGCCGCATTTATGAGCTTAGGCGTTCATTGGCCCATGGGAATTAGAAGCAAAGCCCAAACAATTCACGTTTACGTCACCGATGATGTTTGAAATGAACGGTCGGACGTTACGTGTCGAGATCCGACTCGATTAATTCGACGAATCTGAGTCGGCCCACTTCCTAAAACTAGACTGGGAGACGCAGATGGTTAAAATTAGGCCCGCGCCGAGAATAGCGTAAACTGCGAGCGCGCCGCGTCACCGCGCGAGCCGACCTGCTTTAGATATTGTGTTACAGTACATCAAATCAAATCGATTCTGTTTCTCAGCCATCACTCTTACTGTATTTACTACATACATGATTTAAGCCATGAATCATACCAACGAAAACATTGCGAGAATTCCACGTTTTTTAAACAGACCGCATGTTGGAACATAGGTGAAGACAATTGGATTTCTAAAATAGTTGAACTGTACACAAACTTGACTAATGCTGATGTTTCTATGAAGGTCATTAAACTGATTGAAATTGAAAATAATCCGGACACGATGAAGTAACAACACCAGAGCACTGTCCACGTGGTCGGATAAAAATAAGTTTGGTTATTTCCAATGTTTGACGGGCCGTGTTCCACACAACGAGATGATCAGAATCATCAGGTGGTTTAACAATTGCAATGACTCAAAATATTCGCCAAAGATCATCGGTCATAGCTCTTTATCGTAACATGACAGCATTTTTTTTTAGATTTATTGTTCAAACAATGTTTCCTCCTGTTATTGAAAGAACACAGCTTATCGGTCAAGCTTTTGTATCGCGATCTGTGCGCCTTTCGGCTTCATCACTGGGCGAGCTAATATCTGTAGCGTGTAGTACATCTCTGGTTTATCTAGTAATGTCTTCACTAGTGGTCATCTTGAAATGGTATTGGATATGGTGCGGGGCGATGGTTCCGCGTCCATAAATTCAAACTAGCGTCCCAGTTGAGGCTCGACCGTTACCGCGTGGGAAATGATTGGGTCCCGGTCTCGGTCGGTAAGGCTTTGTTAGGACGATTGTCCACTGGAGTGGTGTAGATGCCCCGATAGGCTGTGTATAGTGCGCCTTCGCCCGCGGTGACAGCTACGTGGGAACGTCGACCGGGATTGTGTGTAAACGCCATAGTTATTTGGATGCAATTGTCATTTTTGTTTTTGAAGATTTATGCTGACAATTTCATGGCCTTTTCAACGACAACAACTTTGGCCTTTGGAACATTTCAACTGTTGATATTCTATGGCTTTTTGATTGAGTGTGTTGGTATCAGTGTCAACTTTTATCGTTCTTCAGTACAAGCTGTACTAACGGTTGATCTACAAAAGGCAAACGATTTCAATTTTCAAAGCCATGTACGGCATCAGATACAGCCTCGTATATTCTATACATATTGTTATATTCTCCTTACTACGAACACTTGTGCACACTGAGTGGAATTGTACTTCCAGTTATAATGTATTCAACACGCGTCCGGCGCTAACTCGACGGCCATTCAGTACTGAAAACAAATCCTTAGCTTTTGTGACCGCCGATCCATCATAACACTTTTTCTATAGGCCAGTATCATCGAGCTTTACACAAACAAAACCCTTTCAAATGCAAATCGTCAGTACGTGCGGATTAGTTCCGCTTACACTCGTGGGAAATGTCCTAAACTTAAAACAAGAACCTTTCAAAAGAGACTAATTGTCGTTTTAAACATTAACCTTATAAGGCCACCTACATAAACGGTGATATAATCGGCGTATTGGCTCATGGTTGCATTAGAATGAGGCGTAGGCGACGTCCTTCCACTTCGAGCGTCGATCGTGTAATGCCCGCGTTTGCTACACATACGGGCGCGTGCACTCCTGCGCATGATTTATGTATGACCACTGCAGTTGGTTCATTTAACTAGATATGTTCCGGAATTATTGTGTTGCGGACAACTATCGTACCGTTGTGATCGTGTCGTGAATTTCAACTCGTTGATGCGCCTAGAGCGAAGGTGATTTTCCAACCAAGCTGCATGTGTTATCAATCTCGTTTGTGTTTTCATCTTTTGCCGAAATGAGGCTGAATGTTAAGTTCCTCGGTTCATACATATGCCCTTTAATGAAATTGTTTAAAATTAATTTAGTCCTCAGGAGCCTTGATATGAACACCTCATATCGAAGCCTTGTTTATGGTTCTCTTAATGCGTAATCAATGCCTGTCACAGTCTCCTTAATCAGTCCAGTCACTGAAATTAACTTCATTAACAAAGCGGCCTTTCTTAAAAAAAACTGTATCAAAAAACCTGTTACTGTTTTTTCTCTAGAATCGAATGTCCCTTTTAAAATCTGTAGCAAATTAAATTGGTTACTCAAAAGGAAAGTAAATTTTGAAACCTGAATATACAACTATATGGTTTTATCTGGTCTACACGTTTAACCGATTTTTTCATTTTTTATTGAATTCTTTTTGTTTCCTAAAAGAGGATATTGCTTATCGATTAAATGATGGACTTTTAAGTTTGGATTGTTCAATTTGCCGGGTGTTAGTAGATAGTGTTGTTATAAATAGTGTGGCGACAGATGTAGGAAGTGTCGGATGCCATTCATAGTCCGGTGCGCTTGCGACGCAGGCTCTGTTCCAGAGATTGGATCGTAAAATCGTGGCGATGGTCTCTCCGTGGCTTTTGATACTGTAGAACAAGCTATGAGAAAAAAGCGGATGATAGAGCTCAGTAGAATGTTTATTTTTCTTTTCAATTGTATGAGAATGAAAATTAACTTCGCAAACAATTCGATGAGTCAACAGAAATTAAAATAATTCCTTCTTAATTCAATTTTATACGATAAAGCCAGAATAATGTGTTTCTAAAATATTTAAACGAAAAAAGTGGCTCCATAACTTTCAGTTTGTCGTAAGCTGACCCTCGAATAACCTTTGATTGTCTTGTCAACCGTAGGGGCCGGACGTCCATCTCTTATAACTTAT
The DNA here is from genome assembly GCA_949152455.1 of Lithophane leautieri. NCBI lineage: Eukaryota > Metazoa > Arthropoda > Insecta > Lepidoptera > Noctuidae > Lithophane > Lithophane leautieri. Next base: position 2,912,576 of record OX424469.1, on the reverse strand, counting down.
ACCACAATTTAATAGTAGATAAACCGATGAAATCGCGTTAGATTCGCCGCTGATCCCGCAAATTTGACGCAAAAACGACAGGCTCCGGCCAATTTTATTGCTATAAGTAATCCTTTTGTCTGCCTGCACTTTAGTGTGACTGTAAAAGTGTCGGCGATTACTTTTAGCTTTTCCTAAAAGTAATTTAGCGTTTAGTAATTTATCTTCTGTTACAGCCTATTCATTTCGGTATGTACGTTTCGATATATTGTGATACTAACACGCGTGCGGAGACATAATGCTAGGTAATATAACTTTTATTAAGTTATGTCGATAAAAGTCTTACTATTATATTTTAACTTCTATATAACTAGATTTTCTGATCCATTCAAACTTATCAATGTTTACGAGTGGCTTTTATGTCACAAGTAACTTTTACACGTCAAGACAGGCGCAGCTTTTACCTCGCTGTGTTACTTTTGAAGTCTCATTATTTAAAAAAGTTTCAGCCTTGCGAAATGTTGGCTAATTGTATCAAATTAATGTGTAGGTATGTAACCGAGTCTCGGTGGGCTGCCGGCCAGTTGATCGATAACACGCCTGTTTATTTGAACCGTATCAATTCCGGAGCGATTCGCCGTAATACCAATATTTATTGCTATTTTTTATAAGAGTTTCACGACGAAACGTGACTTGAATATTGTAATTTTTGCAATAAGCACTCGCACGATAATGACCATATTTTTCTCAATGAAAGGCACGCGTAGCTACGTAAACTTCGGATTTCAAGATCCGATCGGTTGCATCACAATCTGCACCGAAAGTGGTCGTAAACTGACGAGCCTTGACAGCCTAGTATCGGGTTTTGTGATCTGTGACATTGCGGAATTGTCTATCTACCGTCCTTTTCGCTCTAAGTCATGTTAATTGTGGTTAGATAAGGATGCAAAAGTCTCCACGTTGACGCTCTCACTTCCGCCCGCCCACGACAGCGCGCGCGCAACCTACGCGACCTAACTTACTTTTTAAATCGCGAGCCGGTGGTCTCGTCGCCACAATTGTTAGTGACTGTTGCCAGATTTAAATCAAAATGAATTCATATGTTAAAATTTGAATTTTTTAAAGTTTTGTGCCTTGGCGAGTGCGTGACGTCATTGAGTAGGTGGTGCGCGCGATAAAAAGTGTTCGCGGTACACTTGGCGTTACACAACCTTTCGAAATGGCCATCCTCCTTAAATTATGACTTAATTTTGTTCTCTCTTTTGTGCTGTTATACGATATGTTTTGTAATAACGGTACTGCAATATCTACTTTGTGATTCGGAATGTCACTATTGCTCTCAGCTTTATAGTTACAGATGTTGTAAAATTCTACATTAAGCCCTGTACCAATAAGATTTTAAAAAGTTTGGTTGGAGTAAATAACTCGGTTAATGATCTCCGTTTTTAGTTTATTTGCTCAGAATTCAACACTGATACATTTTTATACATGAATTAGGCTTCAATTATCTCAATAAATCCTTTACAACGCAACTCTATGTTAGTCTAATAAAGTTAGTAGCAAATGTTCTCCAAGACGTATACACGGACCGTAACTCAGTTCCTCGCAGATCGAATCATACAAATCAACAAGTCATTAACATAAAACCATCATAAATAGTTGATATATCAAAACGGAATGACGCATAGAATGTAGCGAGACAAGAGGAAAGACAAACAAACAAACTTACGTGACTCGCTTTACCAAATCACACGAGACTCGAGTCTTAGCATAATAAAACGTTTATGTTCGCTATGTACATTTTGTTCATATATTTTCGCGTTATTTTAACTGTAAAGAACGTACGGAATCGCAGAAATAAATTTTGAATTTCGCTCAATGTTAGGTAGGTACAATCACACTCAAAAGCGAGCTTCAAAATTTACTTTTGTGACGCGAATCGATTACTGTAAGGGTTACTCTAATGCATTTTACTCATTAATTCTCAGGCCATTAAACGAGTGCCATCCTCTTTGTAGTTTTTAAGTCCAACGATTACTGAATTTGAATGCATCGAATTAATATTAAGGACCATTGATCATTCTGACTCAAAATATCCCGTTCCCTCTAAATTGGTGCTAACTGTTGGTGCTGTTGCAGCGACTTCGGATAAATTCATGGGTGATCTCTTAAAAATTGTTTCATAATAATTTTAATGGTAAAATTCTAATATATATTTTATAATGTAGTTAGTTAGTGACGAGTCCTTAAGGACCAAGTCCTGTTGATACCTGTGTGTACGTAACATTCCCCGTGTGCGCTTCAGTGTATATTTTTAACATTGTTTGTGATCCATCCAGAGTAACGAGTTTTATGTAAGGCATGATGTGTGTTTGAGCGACTTTTGGAACATTTGGCCGATGCTTTGTTACAATATTTTTGTACTTCGTGATATCTGAGTTCACGTGGGTGGCGGCACACGACGGCTAGTCACCGGTGATCAAATAAAGTGGTTTTAGAATGAATATTAAATTAACAATCAAGCTAGTTTACACGGACTATATAATGATCAATCTTACCATTTATTTCCGAACATAATGATTTAGTTGCTATAATACTTATTATTTATTTTTATTTAGTTTTTAAATTATTCTCATGCATATTTTAACGAAGCATCTGCCAATTTTATAGTTCAATTTTACTAGTATCCAAATTTTTATAAATGGCTAAGTTAAGTTAAGAAAGTGCTAGTAAAATTGGATATCGCGATTTTGACGTTGATACAATAATAATAATAAATTAATATATTAAGTGTTAAGTAACGTATGTATCCTAACAAGTGATGCGGTTGTACACTCAGCCACATGAATAGCTGAATTGGCGTTATCTTGTAAATATTCAAAAGTACTTAAAAAAATAATTTTAAAGCAAGTTCGTCAACATTTTTAAAAGTTTGTTGTTACTGACTGTACTTATGAAGACTTATGGAAGTGTCTTATTAGTGCCTTATGAACGACCAAGTGAGAAGCCGAAGATTGTACTCTTAAAATTAAACTTAATGACTGTTTCTCAGTATTATATTACGGAATCTCTGAATGTGAGGCCTCTGAAACTGTGGTCGCGGTATTTGAATTATTGGTACTTAATTATTTTTTGAAGCACTTAGTTAACCAGACGCTAGTCTAGAATTTTGTAAGAAAAGAAATGTCAAGAACATTTTTGGTTATTTAAATACTGACAATGATAGTTCAAATATAAAGAGATGAGTTGACACTTCACTTGTACTTATATTCATTCGGAAATATTATTAGCTTTAATACGAAAGTACTGGATGAGTAAAAAGTAATTCATTCCCTTTTTCATCCTTCAGCAAAAGAAAAAGTGCTATTACTGTTGAATGATACCTTAATTTGGTTCTGACGTCTTGTTCTCGAATCTCACCCGACAAGCGAAGTGTCAATCATGAAATTAGGCACGCCGTTGACAGAAACATTAGCCGAACGCCGAAAAACAAAGACAAAAACATCGAAAACATATATTTAAATATGAAATTAAGTTTTTCGACGGGCGCTCATTGCTTTTCAAGACGATTATTCATGTTTCGCTGATAAATGTGCGACGTGCAATAATTCCATTCTCGTTTAAAAGCTTGTTCGTGTTAAGGTCTTTACACACACGCAGTAGCTACATGTATATTTTTGTATAAAATTTATAGCTCTCATTATAATATTTATAGTACATTTTTGACGTGCGACTTTATTGTGGTCCGCTTGTGTGTAATCGCCTGATATACTTTATTGTAACGATGAGTAGAGAAAATTGTTGGCAAGCTGTAAATGAAAATTAATTACTTACTTGCTGACTGTATCATGTGGAAGTGCACGTCCAACTTCATAAATTATTTATGTACTCAGTATTAAGCTGTCACAAAAATTTACAATAGCCATTAAAAAGTTAATGTTGAAAATGTTAATTAATTCATTTACACCTTGGACATATATTTTCGGCGGTTTCTGTAACATTTATATGAATATCAGTGTTTTGACAATATTTCTGGGACATTACTCCAATGGTTGTGAAATGGCCGACTGTAATTCAAGTAGAAAGAAAATTAATCGATGATTAAGTTTTTACTATGACGTCACGCAGGGTACGTGACATTTTGTCCCCTTCGTGACGCGAATGACAATGTGATAGAAACAATACCTAAAGACGCTAGATCATTGTTACTGTAAAATACATTTTTTGTAAATATGTACAATAAATAACATAATAAGCGAGGTCTTGTAATACTAGATGCAATGTTGTACAAGTTTTTTCTATTTAAATATTTTTTGAAAGATTTAATCTACTCTATTTTTAATAAACTTATTTTATCGTTTCGAGTAATTTATATAATGTGGTTGTACAATGTCGTAGATGAAATCGGAAGAGACATTACAAAAAATATATATATAAAAAATAATAAAACGTTAAAAAATCTTATCAGGTTTTGTATTGTTACTAAGATGTTCCTACCTCCCCATCCACTGTCGGATAATCCCTGGGAACTTGGTCTTCTATGATGTCCTGTGCCGGAACTTGAAGTTCCACCCAACGAAAACGTTTGAATCTTGAGTAAGTAAGCCTTTCCTTTTTTTTACCAAGAAGGTGGAACTCCAACGATGGCACCGTGAATCGGAACTTGTAAATAGGGGCGGCGACTAAGGGGCCCCAATTAGTGTACGACACTATTTTATCGACATTCGGCACATCATTTAAAGGCCTAAAGTGATGTGTACGCATTCGATGGAATTTTGTTGTACTTTAATTCTAGTCGCCGCCAAACGGACCATATGGATCATCCTCCCTTCGCGTTTTTATTGCAAACATTGTCGTAAAGCATCCAATTCGATGTTTTTAATTACGTTACATTATTAATATCGGTGTTTTAAAGGGGTGTGTCCGATAGTGTTTGGTTTTATCGATGCTAAAATCCGACTGAATCGAGATGCTCGCTCGTGAACGCGTGCGGTCATCAGAGCGACGCATATTTGATTCTGTCGGTTGATAGTTTTTACTGTGTCGAAGCCAAAAGCTGTATCGCTGTCCCCATAATTACTTTCGCCGTTCAGACGCGAATATTACAATCATAAACATGCAATAATTGCTCAATGATCCACCTTCGGGTTTGTGAACACCGGCCGTGGAAAGGCGTTTCGGACAGCTTTCTTTTGCCTTCGACAGAGTTACGTTATAATTCTAGAATTTAAGATTGGCCAATCTTTTGCGTCTTGTGAACATTGAAGAAAGAAAACGAGGACTGTAGTAAGGTACGTGGTGTTTTCCTATTATCTAATAGATTTAAGTTAATTTATTAACGACTAACAACTGACAGTTGCATTTTGTGTGTATTTTGATGTGCTTTTCAGGTATGCTTTACAGGTATCAATAGTATTGTGTTTAGAATCTTATGTTTTTTTGTTTACAATTTAGAGATTTTTCTTCATATTTCACCACAAAATCGAAAATATTATGTTTAGCCAAAAAAAAACAACGTTGAATTATAAAATATCCCAAACTTTAATTCTAGAAATTGTTTTAATAGGTTATGTGCTGATTCATAAATCAGACTTCCATAACATCATAAACATTCAACTCTCAGCGTACAAGATAAACAACACGAAACATATTAGTTTTTTCGCTTTCTCGCCGACATATTGTAACTCATGGCTTTATGCACGATTCTGCATAAAGTAACACATTATTTTTCCACATTCATTAAATAATATATTAAACTGGACACCAATATTATCTGTGAGGGGTCAGAACTTAATGCATCCGTTTAAAATATTGTGACGTACAATGAATAATCTTTAGTACGTGTGCTAACTACACAATGCCGACCATTTTCATTTGAGCCTAAACTCTCGTCTCGCGTTTCTCCGTCTTGAAGAAATTCTTATTTTTATACGAGATACGTGTATCTTTCGATGCTGGTCCAGGAATTTCACAAGTTGATCGTCATTTCAATGGGGTAAATTTATATAGGACTCTGGTGCCGTTCGTCTGCTTGCAGACTTTATTTGACTGTCAATCTGCTTGTCCAAATGATTGTAGTATGGAGATTATCCAGCTTATAATAGTACAATGGGCGATTGAGACCGTGTGTATTGGTAATTGTGTGTGGTCTTTGATTATTAGTTTGGTATGTTTGATATTTTCAAGTACATAAAGGGTTACCCACTTCAAAAACTTTACCACCATCACGATAAAAAATAAGGAAAGTACTGCTCTGAGTGAAATAATTTACCTTTTAAATTTCAAGTATATCCTGTTTGATTTTCTTAAAACGTAGTACACACGGCTACACATCAAGCTATACATTTACAGTTTATGCTGATCTCGCATTGTATAGGATTTCTGTACAATGCGAGGTCAGCTTATACTGGAAATGTATAGCTTGATATGTAGTCGTGTGTACGTGTTAAGAATATCAATTACCATGAAAAGTATTACATTTAGTTAGAAACTTTTCTCTGTTTCTACAATTTCTTCTCTCTTACTTCGGAATATATTACAGTTGCTAAGTGATCTTACAGTTCGTCAGTTCCTTATTGGACATCACAACTTTTCCCATCACGCTAAGCTTATTTTTGCTAAGTTTCTGCCAACATACAACTTACAAACTTGTCTGAACAACACTTGTCTTTGACTGCTTTTGTCGTGAGCATCATAACTTGATTGTTTGAAGTGAAAACAATTTCTTTTATTGTTTCATTCTGAATTGGAGTTTTTGTTGGAAACTTAAATTCAGCTTTTATTCTTAAAATTTTACTACGAACATGTTTCTCGCAATACAAAAATATGTCGCTGAAACGATGCTGTGACTGCTACTTTTGTTTACCACAAAGTTTACCATGAATAAAGGTGTTACTTGTCTCATGCGATTAATCATAAATAATAATAGCGCTTATACCTCTGCCTTCTTTTCATCATACAGAGAAGAAATGAGGTTAGGTTTACAAGTGTAGGTTAGGTTTCCTCAAAAAGTCATTTAAATACTAGCCCAGATTTGAACCCCCAACCTCGTGCATGAGAAGTGAGGTCTTAACCACAGGGCCATCACGACATGCGATCTAATGCGATTACTCGAATCCAATAATACGTGTAAATCTCGTAAATTATTCTACTGCAGCAACAATTTCTACTTACTATTTCATGCAAAAGAAAAAAAAAGAAGAATCGATTTCAGTTTCACAAACAAATGTTCATTGCGTTGTAACGCTCCATAAGTGTTGCGTTATGTTGATATATGACTGTTGATTGTCACATTATGTAGATGATGGTCAGTGAGAGCCGTGATAGACGTGTCCGTGCCCGCAGTCATTACCGAGATTCCTACTTAATTATATGTAGGCATTTGAAGGCGAGTTGGTAGGTTGCAGTTTTTGCGCGCAACTGACGCATCTGGGGTCTATATTTGTTCTAGAAAAACAGGATAAAGACGGTACTCTGTTTTTATATATTTATATATTACAGTACCATTAAATAACTAGACTTCCTTAAAATCTTCGGGAGATATAAGATTGATTGAAAGAACAGCAGCATCAGTTAAACAATCGAATAATTATAACAAGCTTTTGAGGCCTTTTAAAGAAACATGATGAGGGTACGAAAATAAAATTATCGGAGGGATAGAAAAGTGAAAAAGTAGGAAACGAAGGATTCCGATAGCATTTTTCTCTAAAAAGAAATGAATCAGGCAACTGGAGGTGATACTGAAACTATGACAGCATTACCGTCTAAGTCAGAAAAACATTTCGGACATTCAAGCAAACTTTCCATTTATAACCTGTGTCCCGTTCCTGTCGCCACAAACTGGCACACGAGGACGCACAGCGATAACGTGGACACGTTATATTAATGCAAATTGCCCACCGAGCCACCATCCTGGTGTTATCGAGCATTTTTATACGCGCCAACAGAAATACCACGATGCCATTACATGGATGCGTTCCGTTGCGTTCACATGCGTGAGAATGATTATATTGAATACTCGTATTGTGTTGTTTACAAATCGATTTCTTTGGTTAATGTTAAGGGATGAAAAAGGTTGAGTTACTGGCGGCGTGCCGGAGTTATGGTTATAGGTTCGGATGACTGTTGATGTTTTGTTGGGGCTTGATTACCTTTTTATTAGATGGCATGCTTCCAGGGAGCCAAGTCTACTAATTTACAAACGTGTCAATGGTCTCGCAATTATGAGTTTTTGACAGATTTGCCATAAAAACTCTGTCAAAAACTCAGTCAGTGGGTTTGATTTTGTACCTCTTCTCGTAATATATTGACAGTCCCGAAGAATGGTCAACTAAGCAACTGAGAAGAGTTCTAGACTATGGAATTTAAAGTTGTTGCAGTATTTTCATCTCATAAGCGACGCGCGCTTTACGTCGCTAAGTGAGATAAAAATACTATAATTTATTTAGTATTTCCCAGAAAATAACCGTCGCTAAAAACTTGATTTACTAGACTAAGATAAGAATTAAAGATTGCAACACTGCTTAAATATAAAAAAATAGAACATCGCTTGCACGATTTCAATTTTTGATACATACAAAGAATTTTTGGGTGCGCCTTCCATCGATTAGTCATTAAACATAATTAATACGTATTGTAGAAGTGATATTTGTATCAATTTTGTATACTTTCTATCTACCCACGCACCAGAGAATGGCTATTTACCTGTTTGGAACCAAGAATAGAGAATAATTTGTATAGATAGTCCGATATCCAATATTGTCCGAGAGAATAGGAGCTTAGGAAGGATTAAGTTAAGGGTCAAGCTATTGTAAGCTAGGCAGTTGAGCGGGTGACCTAAATCCGTTACATGCAAGCTGTCTGGAGGTAGGTCAATTAATCGATTAGTCTATTGGCTAATACTAAGTGGCATTGATTGTTGGGACACTTTGAATGCCTTTAATGAAACATATACAAAAGCGTACGAGTACGTTGCTAAACGTACCTAATTTAGTTTAACAAGAACATATGGCGTTTGATTAAGTCAGAAGTAAATGAAAACATAACGATATTTATAAATGAAATGAACGTTTTTCTCAAGTCTCTCCAATTATTGAAGATGAAGAGTTATGAATCTAATTTTTTTATCCTACGTCACCTGCATCAGATCTTGGTTCTTCATAAAGCCGGTCCTATCAGATATCAACTGAAGCTTTAATATTTACACTTTGTTTTTCTGCGCTTGGATGAATTATTGGTCATTAAAACTTATATTATGTGCTAACTACTATCATCATTAGGTACTAACTGTCCGACGTCTACATTCGCAGAAAAAGCTGTTAGTGTCTCTTAGTTTTAGTACAACGATTGTAGAGCTCGAAGCTATGGAAACATAAATCCGAACAAGTACTTGTAGAGTTCGCTTAAATATCACAAAACAGTGATTTTACTCCCTCAATTCTTTACACATTACATCTGATTCATACACCATGAATTCCGTTGAACTTTTAACAAAAAGTCATCTTATTTTAAACAAAAACGATCAGGGCGTTACTCGGTCAACTTGACCCTACAAACACATAGTAATTTTGGAAAGTACCCTCGAAAAATCAATGCCTTTATTCTTGCATTTTCAATTACCGTCAGAAGACTTGATTTCAATTATATGGTGGGGAAATTGTTGGTTGGAACCATCATTTAAATGTTAAGCGTTGTGTAGTCGTATTTGCTGTGCGGCGCAGACATCACATGGCTTATGGGAGTCGGGTTTTACAGTAAATTATCATTTTTGCTCGTTCACGCAACATTGGGCTGTCGAAATTGCGTAAGTCGATGTTTTTTGTGGGCGCGTGTTATTGTGCGAAAAGTAAGGTCACTTGTTTTGTTTTCTTTTTATTACATAACAGGTGATGATTTTTTTGTCTTTCTTTTATGAGTATCATCCGTGTAGATTTAAAGGGGGAAATAACGAATTAGCTTTTTGTGCTCTTCATATTTGTTTATGATGAGTAAGCTGAAAGCTTTAGGGAATCGTTTTGAGCGCTTCATTTTAAATGCGAATTTAGAGATGGCAAATATTAGAATCTCTATTTCAAACTTTCTACCTACTTTAGATGACAGATTTCAACAGAGTAATTTGATGCAAGACAGTGCTTTTGAGATCCCTATGCAAGGAGCTACTAATTGCATTCTTTAGAGTAGTTACCTTAAATTGAAGACTACTAATTCATCGTTAGACATTCAGACACTTTCACGTAGGTACATCTAACTGTACCTACGTCTGAATACCTGCCACAGCCCAGTGACTTGGTAGAATAAGAATATTCTGTTCGATATAGGCAGGAAGAATTATAATACGGCTATAACTGACGATGACAAGATCCTATAGCCGGGGCTCCTTGGTTCATTAACCATTTGGAACACTCCAACGTTTTCCAATATACTTCCAGATCCGTGAAAACAAAACACCGATTCAATTACGAAAAAATTAAGGTCAATTATTTTTAAATCACAAGACTCATGCGCAGACGTTAGTGGGTCGAGCAAAATAAGATTTTAACTCCGAACGGAATAACCAAAACGAGTTTGTCATCAAAGGGAAGATTTTCAATAATTACCATTTATTTTTAGTACATTAAGTCTGTAGTTTCATTAAGCCGCTGACATAACCTGTGAAATTAAAACGTTGGACATCAATTCACAAGTTAATACGTATTTAGTAAGAAATTGGATTTTCGATGGTAACATAAATATGGGAAATTATGTTTTAATGGGAAGGGATTATGTCGTGTTATGCGATAAATTTGATTGTAGCGGTTTGGTACGGTGTCATTAGGTCGGTCGAACATATGGAAAGGTCAGGGAATGAGGTGAAAATGAGATTGAGTCGGTATGGAAACGATTTTGGGCTTACAGTTAAGATTCATCATAGGCGCGTCTATTTGTTTGTGGGAAACTTGAATTTAATCTAAAAGAAATATCTTACCTCTGATATTTCTGACTTATGTTGAGCACAATAAAAAAAAAACATTTCTGACATCTTCCTTCAATTAGCTGCACTGCAGAATAAAGGTCCCGAGAGTTGACACGCATCACCGAGTATTGGAACAAGAATAGGCGTTCGCAGTCGGCTGTTGTTAGAACAAAGGTGAGTGTTGTAGCAAGATCCTTGCGATGTCACTGCTTTGGACATGTGTGAGACGATGAGTAATTTAGTTTCAACACATAGAAAAATAGATAAATCATTTATTTGGTGCAACACAGAAGAGGAGCTCGAGGCTAAGTAATAACAGCCGCACCGGGTCGATCCTTCAGGTTAAGCTACGCTTCCTGGGGTTAGTCCGTGGATGGGTGACCATCTTTACAAACCTAGACTCCTCCGTGCCTCGGAAAGCATGTTAAGCCGTTGATCCCGGCTGTCATTCGTGGATCTTTGACAGTCGTTACGGGTCGTCAGAAATCCGAAAGTCTGACAACCAGTTTTACAAAGGGGTATCGTATTACCCAGTTACTGGGTTGTGGAAGTCAGATAGGCAGTCGCTCCATGTAAAATACTGGTATTCAGCTGCATCCGGTTAGACTGGAAGCCGATCCCAATATAGTTAGGAAAAGGCTAGGCAGATTGATTGACAGAAGAGGAAACACAACACACAAAAGCACAATTAAATGATAAACATGCGTCTAAAACTAACAACTTTCTCTTACTACGGATCAATTTGTAACGGATCAAAAGTTTTCATTTTCTGAAGAAAGATTCCAAATCTTATTATCCTACGTTGCCATAGAAACGATCATCAGACACAAACGTCAACACCCAAAGATTTATAGCCAAATTATACAGCGCAGGCGACGCGTTTTAAATTCAAAAATAAGCTAAAAGTAAGCACTTAACAATTTCGGTGTTACCGAGAACACTGCAAAACAATTTGTTTGATGATAATATTCGGGCGTTAATTCGAGGGCCGTCTTCGATAAGATTGACGGACTGCTGCATGGCGACGCGTAATAAAAATGTACACGGAATTCTTTTTGCGAGAATCTTTTTTTTTTTTTGCATTTGCGCCTTGGTGTGTTGAATGAGGTTTTAGCCCTTTTAGGTGCTGTTTCTTTGAGAGACCACGTTGTGTAGATCAAGTCAAAGAAGTAGGAAATAATTTATTGACACCAAAATTTAATCAAAAGCAATGTATAGAAAAAAACGGCTGGATCAACATGGAGAAGAAAAGCTACAAATAGGAAATTATGGCAAATGGTAGGGGAGGCCTTTGCCAAAGGGCAAGCTGATGCTATAATTACCGATGTCGATGATTAATAATAATTTAATAATTTAGCAATAATTAATGAAATCAAATAATTAATATTTATTTTATTACGCATGAAATGCGAAGCAATGAAACAAAGTTAAAAATTAAATTGGGTAGAACTTGTAGTAATGTAAGTAAATCACAATTTGTAATTCTTTTATATAATGAAAATGTAATTGCATGTACAGTATCAGAAATAAAGGCTATTTGAATTTGAATTTGAATGTATAGACACCTAATCGAAAGCTTTACCTATTGTCGCTCTTTTTTTTTAAACAGAAATAAATTGTAATACTGTTGGTGTCTTTGATAGTAAACAATATATATTGGAGTTTTTTTTTGTTTAATAGCCTATAATGAGTCCCACTGCTGGGCAAAGGCCTCCCATTTTCCTTCCAAACCTCTTTATTGTGTGCGATTTCTGGCCATGTTGCAAACATGATTAGATCGTCACACCACCTTCGCCGCGGTCTACCTCGACGGCGATGTCCTCCTTTAGGCGTCCAGTGAGTGACGATCCTTGCCCATCTCTCTGGGTGCATTCGTGTGACGTCGCCAGCCCACTCCCACTTCAGCCTGGCTGGTTAATGGTGAGTTAATGAAGTAAAACACAAAGTAGTAGTAAAGTATGACAATCCAAAATCATTTTGGCAGTGAACCTATAAAACTTCTGTAAAACTTGCCATATACCCGGGGGTCCGTTTCACGTCTTGGTCTTCTCCATTCACATACATTACCTTAATTTGTTTGGATAAAACATCATCACCTGTACATGATTAAGTTCGGTACTTCTCCAAGCCACTATTAATATCTATTAAGAAATTAAGTTTAAATACCAGAAAAGTGCTTAGCCATTTATTATGAAACATTCATACAATATAGCCAAGGGTCTAATTATTATCAGATAAGATAAACATGAGACTTGTGCCTGAAGCCATGTGTAATAAAAATATGCATTTTGATCAATAATGGCAGCATGCTAATTCATGGCTTCATAACAATTTATAACGCGTTTGTCAGAGGTTAGAAAGGCTAATTTTACAAGGTGTAGGATACCGACAGCACAGGACTTTGTAACATATACAAATTTTATAGAGAAAAACCGTATGGAGATGAGTTCATTGTAGTTGTGGCGGTATCTACATCACCACATGCAAACTACGCATCAAAGACCAGACGTCACACAACCAGAAATGCAATTTCGTCATATTTCATAAGGCCAGGAAAACTTAATGTCTATGAATGAATTTCTACTAAAACTAAATCTGTAGAGAGTTGTATGAAAATAGACAGTTCGATTGCAAATTGCTCAAGCATTGTTCTAGAATATTGGCCCCCGTAAAAGCTCCGATATTCAAACCAACTCGATAACAACCGAGATATTTCACATCAATTTACCTATCAGATTCAATAAATAGAGGTACAGCTTACGGGGACTCCCATCATTCTCGATGTATCGAATTTAACACAATAATCGTCGATCATCGCTATCGACTGATTAAAATTGCGGGTCAGACGTTGTTGAACCCAGAATGTTGTGCTTGAGTTTTATAGCTGGTTTGGGGTAAGATTGTCCTGAGATGGGAGCTAAGATGGATTCGTTTTTAACCCCTGACGGAAAAAGAGTGGTGTTATAAGTTTTAACGTGTGTATCTGTGTGTCTGTTTGCGCCATCGTAGCTGCTAAACGGCTGAACCGATTTTGATTTTTTTGGTATTGTTTGAAAGGTGACTCGAACGAGTGTTCTTAGCTATCAAAAAAAAATCGTTTATTAGATGCTTTGTTTTTAAATTTAATTTAACTTGATTTAAGGAGATCCCTTAAAAATGTAAAAACAGTCTCATCCAGTACTTGATGCACATCCTTACATACGAACTGTTTATATGTATATAGATGGATGGTATGATTTTCTATCTGATAGTGAGCATTGTTTCAGTCCTACACATCTAAAGTCACCTGTCAACTAAGCATCTCTTAACAACAAGTAATTCAAATTTTAGCTCCCGAATCATATAATAAAATCTAAATGAATATAAAAGGTTCTTATCCCGTACAATTTATTGCGTGTCGCAAACGCATCTTTTACCCCGGAAGTGTTGCCCGAAAGTGGTACTTTTAGGTGCATTTCGTGGTACCACATCAATTTCATAAAGCTACCCGATTTTTCGGCAAGCGTTGATTGAATCATGCAAATTAGTTTTAACACGTTTTTATAAAATGTGGTGGATTTTAGCGATATTATCTTTAAGCGAAGAAATTAGTATAAAAGTTGGAGTTTCAAAGTAGCGCCTGTGACAGTGACAGTGACAGAAAAATTAAGGAGCAGCCGATTGTGGTGGTTGGCGTGATGGGGAAGGAGCATTTGACAAGAAAAGTGTTAAGTACGGAATGAATGGCTTTTTGTAATCAAACGTTATATATGATAGAACAAAAGAGGAAGTCCAGAAAAAAGAAGAATGGACTATACCTATGAAAGATGATATGGCTAGGAAGGAAGTGAACTCTCAGATGATGTTGAAAGAAAATGACGGTTCGCCCCGAACCCAAATAAATTTGTCAAAATGAAAGGAACATAATGATCTACAAGGGAAGTTTTATATCTATATTTACTCTGCTTCAAGTAACTTAGGAAAGTAGTATCAAAATGCCAAAAGTTAAGGAAGCAAAGAGTAAAGTTTGGTGGTTGCACTAATGGTCGATTTACGTTGAGACGGTTTTGAAACTGTTCACGTAGGTACAGTCACGAGCATCAATATGTATACACTTAGCAAGTTTTAAAAGTGATTTTCTCCTACTGTATTGATTGTAATTTTATGTTATAAACTTATAACGAACATAGTATTTTGGGACCCATATTATCATGAAATAGGAATCATCTCAAAGTTGCAATCGTTATTCCACGGAAAAATGGTTATTGAATTTTGCTAAGTGTATACATATTTTTGCTCGTGACTGTACATCGTATTGCGGAAAGTGCTTGCTCCAATTAATATCAGAGCCATTTAAACTTTACTTTCATTCCAGAGAAGAGCAAACTGCTTCTACTTAAACTGTGGGTTTATCGCAAGTATTACCTATTTCCGATGTAACGACATCATTTTAAACGACTTCTTCAAAATGGAGGAGGTTCTCAATTCGTCTGTTTTTTTTTTTTTTGTATTCTTGTTACGTGATTACTCCGCCAATATAGATTCTGATGATTCTTTTTTTGTTTTGTAGGTCACGCTTCCGAAGTGGTCCCATATAAATTTTATTAACTTTGCTTGCGTAGTTTTTGAGTTAGCTTCAATAATTAGGTTTTTTTTTCCCACTTAGTCTATGTAGACGACATTTTATTTGACTCCGTCACTGTTGTTTACATAAAAGTTAGTGGTATTCGAATTTGTGTGGGGTCGGTACCACACCTAAAAAGTGAAAAATAAAAACTTTTTACAAAAAAAAAAACAAACGACTTCCAAAAAAACACTAAAACAGTGAAAGTCGGTGTCTTTGCTTTTCAATTTTCGTTTTTTGCCACCGTCTTTTTTTTTGGAAAAAGTTTTTTTCGTCCCGATTAAAAGATTATGACGATGAATTTATTCCTCAAAATGGCTTCTTCGTGCATCATAAACATTATTGCAGCTTCGTCCATCAGCAATCATTTTGTGTAGGTATTCATCATCAAGCTGTCACCATAACGTGGAGGACCGTTAACAGGTGCCTCTAGCTATAACTAGTGCGTGCACATCGATAAGATTAAATCGATTGTTGATCTGATTATATCGATATTAATTGTTGTTAAAAATGTCGAGATAAAAATGCTAGCAAGCGTCCACTGCGTGATCGATAACATTTAATCGATTGTGGTTTCGATTATATCGTTATTAATTGTTGTCAAAATGTCATAATAAAATGCGAGAATAATTCGGAGCTTGTTGATAAATGGCGATCATTTAGATAAATAAAATAGATTGGTATGAAGATTATCGTAGATGTGAGATAGTTGTTGGAGAATGTTCTTGTTACTCATTTAGTTAATTGATTTAATTAAAAGTAAATAATTAAACGTTTCTCTATCTTGAGACTAATAATGTCAGTAATGTCAACATGCAATTTCTGAAATAGGTAGGTATTAAAATTTATGGATTAATACTGACTAGTACAGTTACTGACATAATATATTATCTACATTCCTCATCCGAACAAAAGTATGTGCCCACTTTATCATAATAAAAACTTCACTACATTTGTCGTTAGTTAAATGTAATTACGTCAGTTATGACCCCATCTTCTCTAATACGAACAAAAATAAGAAATAATGCGAAAAACGACCGTTATTATTAATATATTCTTCACACATTGACATCTCAAAGAATAAATATTTTTAATTTTTAAATCGATTCTAATAATGATATCGGTAAGAAAATCGATTCTATCTGCATATGTATTCACTATGGGATGGTTGAGTGAGTAAATATGTGTGTATATGTTGGTTTATGCTATAGTTAGTCTTCGTAAGTGTTGAAGGCATTTTTATTGCAAACGATTATCGTTTCTGTGTGGACTTTGACGGGATGATTGCATTTTTTCATTCATTTTTGACATTTAATTTGGAGAATGTTCGCTCTTTTATTGTTCATGTCCTGTTAGACGACTTTGATCCTTACTTTTATTAATTTAAGAGGAATTTTCGTTTCATGGTAGGTATTTGGCTGGCGTCGGCCGAAAGAGCTTTTATCAATACGTTAATCGCACTTTTTTGCTGTGGAAAGTTATTGATTATTATCGATAATTTTCGCTTATGGTTTTCATCACGAGATATTGTCACGAGATGCTATAGAATACAACTTTTTCTACATCATATTTTCATACTCGGTAAGGGCCAAAGTTTTTGTGTCGAGCTTATTGTTCCGAGGACTTTGTAAGAGGTAATCAAGAAATAATGACAATGATAAAGCAAGATTTCGTTATCGTTATTAATATTACTGAAAAACATACAATGGGCTCGATAATGATTCCATTATGATCGTGAAGAAATACATACAAACCAGAAACCATAAACCATTGATTCACTTAATTCAACTATATAAAAGAATTGTTGAAAATACTTCCCTTGTAACACTAACATTGCTTAAAGATGACGTTTAAACGTCAAAATGTAGGTATGGTTTTTATAAATAAAACCCTAAAGTATTCGCCTAGTATTCAATATGTCTGATTGTGGTTGTTTATCTGTCATTTTGTCTATAATTCCGTCAATAAAACCCGTTTCTACAGTGGTCATGCAGCGCGTGCAGGTCGCACTATAGCGTGATAAACGACTAAAGTAAACCAGCCCATTTTTCATCAGCTTCTCAGCACCGAGGACCATGGCAGACAAGAACCACTACCAGAGGACACCAACATAATTACTTCGCTGGATATTGGCTATAATATTAGGGTGTTTGCGTAAAGATGCAGGTTTCCGGCCCCGATTTGTCCGTACTGGTCAATACTTATAGGTAGGTAGTTACTGATCAAACCACGAGTGGATGGAAAAAAATTTAGTTGGCACCGACAAGTTTCAACCTGTCTCTTTATGTGCGAGCGCATACAGAAAGTATGGGACTATTTACCCGCACCGCTCCGAACCGATCCGTTCTGACTTGTCCGTAACCATTATCCAAGCAGCCTTACAAAACATCTAACAAACATAGTCAGACCTACGCTATCAACACACAGATTGACATTGACCCAATTCAACCTTGCATTCAGAATCAGATGTTATGCCACGTGGAAAATGCCAAAAGAAAACATAAAAATATAAATGCTCACCGACCTTTGTTACCGTGTAGGTATGGTTTGACATATAACGCAATTTATAATGAATATTATAGAATGTATCGATCGTCATGTCGCGGATTTGGCGTAGGCGATACACTTAATTGACTGTTCATTTTGGTTGGTGCAAGTTATGAGAGGTGGTGATAGAGGTCGGCGGTGACGTCATTTGGAGCAATGTCGTTGGGATTGGGTAATTACACGAATAAGCTTATCATCATTCTCTTGCCCTTAATCGCAATTTATTTTGGGTCGGCAAAACATGTATTTTCTTCCATACTTCTCTTTTACACAAATAAGTTAGATTTCATCCAATCCACCAATCCGTAAGCATATTCACTGATAGCGCGTTTTAATGTGCAAGCTGCTACCAACATTTATTACAAAACGAGTTCTAACTTTAGTTGAAGCTTGAACCTTCAAGCCAGTTAATTGATTCAGGCGTGACTTTGCGGAAATCCATTATAAAATACAATAGACGTAGATATATTTATTAACCTATTCCGCTTAGCTATTCTTCAAGAGTCATAAAGTCGTGTTTCACCTCTCAACGAGAGAACGCAGAGATCTCTGCGTCCAGCGGTCGGTGTGGCAACACGTCGTGTTCTGGTTAGCAATTGGTCAATCGTCATCCTGAGGATGCCTCGTTGATAGGTAAAACACATGTCGATTTCTTACAGGGTTTTTTATGACTCCTGAAGAATAGTCAAGCGGAATAGGTTACTAAATATACCTTCAAGCCAGTTACTTTATTGTGAACTCTATTTCGAACGACATAGAGCTCTTAATTCAAAATTGACAAGTTAGACTTGGTTCTAAAGTCAGTTTTTGTATTAAGAATTTTACTTTCGTCGGTAGAAAGAACAAAATACAGTATATGTTTCGAAGGTTTGGGCTTGGACCAAAATTAGAACTCGTTTTGTAATGAGACGACTGAAGTCCAAATACCGTATCACATTTTCAAGTAGCAAGACTCGATTATATCGAAACAGTGAATTAGAGGATCGCTGAAAATTGAAATTTTGATAAATCTAAGCTCGATTTTGCAACCAGAAAGTTAGATTACACGTATTGTTGCCAATGTATTGATGAGATCAATATGTTTGTATGAGTGACAGACAATATTGCATTGGTTAATAGATATAGTTGCTTTCAAGTACATTATATCCACATACGATCATCGTTTATCATATTTCTAATACTAATTCACGTAATCTCTCGTAACTTGGACCACTCAATCCTTGATGCCGCCTGTTTGCTGTGGGCGACACAAAAAGGTGCCGCGCTACAAATATTGTTGTTCTAACAATTTCGCTAACACGCCATATACACAGCTTTGGACATTTGTCATATACATAATGAATACAACAATAAATAATGATTAACTAAACTTTATGATAGCTTCGCTTTTTCGTACTTTTTGATACGTTTCACCGTTAAGTTTCTGAAAAGGGTATTTGTGTCGGTCGTTTGAGTCATGCTTACATCACTAGCTTTTGCACACGGCGTTTGGACGTTAACCCTCTTTCACTATGTAAACATGCTACCTTGACAATAAAAGATTCATTCAATCGTTAGAAAAGCTTGTATGGCCATACTAAGGTTGTTTTGGCCATATAAATTAGTGTTAAAGAGTGAGAAGAGACGCAATTAATTTGTGAGGTTATTAACTTTATTTTCTCGTCGTTTTGCTTATTAATTACGCGCTTCCAGTTTCCAGTTAGTATTTACTATCCAGGTGTAAAGTATAATAGACGCACCTTTTAAAATCTTCTCAAATTGGCATCTTCTATTAATTAAAGCCACCTGGCATCATTGCTTCTTCGCCATGAAGCTGCTCTTCATTGACTAACCTCATCCATATTGCGTCTACAATAAGTTTAGTGCACTTAAAGTTAAATAGAAAATTCATCACCATCTGCCTAGCCTTTTTCCCAATGGTGTCGGCTTCCAGTCTAACCAGAAGCTGAATACCAGGATTTTACATGGAGCGACTGCCTATGTGACCTCCACAACCCAGTTACTGTGTAATCTGTTACCGATACAGGGGTTTTCGTCATTGAAAAAAAATCTGCTGTTCCCTACATTTTGACGAACTATGCGAACATACCTAAGTGTAGGGAACAGCTGATTTTTTTTTTCGCGATTTCAGGTTTGGTCCCATTGTGCAAATTGTTTTTATGATGAGCACAATTACTTCTTAACGACAAAAATTTTGCCCTGTATAGGAAATGAATTAACAAAAGTAGATATATGTGCTAATACGCAGCACAGATATCTACTTTTAATTTCCGATCCCGTCCGTTTCCATCTGGGATTTGCTAAGTAACTACTGACACCTCATCATCAATTAGGAAGAGTCCTTATGATAGAATAACCATAGATAAGTTTGAAATATTCACAAGTCTTACAACGTAAGGAAAAACGATCAACTTTAACAAACTGCACTCTAGTCCATTAACATATAACAGATCAATTGCAGGCCCTTCCCTTCCCCATAATTCTACAAAATCCATATTTATCCAGCACAATCAAATTATTTATGATCCTTCATCAGGACTTCGCCGAAATGCTCTGAATCTCTGAATATAATCTTATCTGCGATCGGCCATCTTTGCCATCACCCGTCCGTCACCAATAAACATGTCATGCCGTTGACGTATCGGAATAAAGTGAGCAATGGACACAATAGCATAATTTGACGGGGAATCAAAATATGAGCGGTTGTGGAGCAGGGCGGTGGACACACTGTATGGGTTTGAAGGTAGATTCACTTTAAGATGTTGCGAAAAGAGAAGATTCCTCAATCTTTAATTAGGTGTGCTGAAGATCAACAACAAGTTAAATTAAATTTAAAATTTAAAAAACCCCCGATAAAAACAAAGCATCTAATAAAGGTTTTTTTTTATTCTTGCTTTGAATACTCTCGATCAAGTCACTTTTCAAACAAAATAAAAAAAAACAAAATCGGTTCAGCCGTTTGGCAGCTACGATGGCGCAGACAGACACACAGATACACACGTTAAACTTATAACACCCCTCTTTTTCCGTCGGGGGTTAAAAAATAGTTCTGAACACAGGCTACAAACATCCTACCTTGTTTTCGAAGAATTTCGTCTCCCTGAGTTTTCTGTACGGTATTTTAGAAATAAGATTTTAGAGTTCAAAATATTAGGTACAATCTAGACTACACTAGACTAGATCTTTTGCGAAATTCCATAGTAATTGTAAAACTTATACAAATTGTTAAACAGATAAATGTTTGTTAATTCATTTTCGAGTAATAACTAGCCTGAAGATTTTATAACGAGATAAAAACACAGCAATACTTATTTGTAGTACAAATGACCGTATTGTTTGGAAATAAAAGCAAAAAACCATGTACTTCATACTTTATTGTTATGACCGCTCTCATTAGCGCAGGTTTGCAAACATTTAACTGCCTATTAAAAGCTTATGACCGCTGATTCGATCTTTATGCATTTTATCTTTGATTAATGATAAAGCCTATATTTTAGTGGCATTGTGAGTTATTTTGGAGCCTTTGTTCAGCTGTTGCTGCTGGCAAATACACCCCTTGGCTTGGAAAATTTTGTCCACTGCTGATCATGATATCCGAAAATGAAGGTAAATTGCATCACTTACTGCAACTTCTCCTATAATTATCCTGCTTTAGGGTTCAAAATCGAAAAAGAGGCTGTCAAAACCATGTTAAATTTTCTGCTGACAGGAACTATAAACTACCTCGTCCATTCTAAAAATATCGTTCGTAATAGTAGAATTTCTGTGAGAAGATATAGAGTCACCTATAAACCTTCGTTTATTGTGTAGGACAAAGTAATTAAAATCATCGAAGTAGGCTATAAAGTTGGCAAGGTGATCGATTCTTAGAACTCATTTAAGCTTTCCAGAAAGAAAAGGCGATACTGTCGTTTTAGAACTGTACATTAATAACTGGTGTATTAACAAATAACTTTGATCACCTTTTGAACAAATAACTTTGATCATTTGATTGTAATTAGTAAAAAATTTCGAACTGAAGCTTTTGGTCCTAGCACGTCGTAGAACTTACTCCTTTTTTTATGCAGCATTATGCTGAGTGATTGCCGTTTTGCGTGAATGTGACGCATATTTTCCCGCAACTTGTTATTTTCGTATATTTTATTTGTCCTGTTAGCGTCATGTTTGCCGCAAATAAACGTATTTTCTTTCTTTTCTTTCTTTCTTTCTTTCTTTTTTTGAAGTCGGTTAAAAATACCACATTATGCAATTAGCCTTACAAATATTATGAGTTACTTTCGCGTTCTACTTTATTGTAACATAGAAGTTCTATGTTACAAAGTGGCAAAATCCGCGGCCTTACTCATTGGGACAGACCTTCATTTATAGGAAATCCCATTTGCCAATCAAAATCCTTGATAGAGATTTTTCTTATCCATAGTAAGAAGAGCTTCGGTAGGCTATATATGAGCAATCCAGTTTCTTAACTGCACAAACGTCTTGAGTTACAAAATCCGAATTATTTCCAATCGATGTGATCCGAGTTCGATGTACGCCAACATTGCGATAATTCGATTTTATAACATCATTAGAAGTGCCTTAACATTTAAAGAATTGTAATCGCCGCTTATTATTACTTAATAAAACGTAACTCTGTGGATGCAGCACACCGGACCCATGTAATAAAGATCTAAGGTACCTCCCATGAGCTGATCCGGCCAAGATAACAGCTCTTCAGATCATCACTACAGATAAGCGCACAGATTTGAAAGTATAAAATGTTTGGACAGCTCTCGTATAAAATCTTTCACGTTCGTAGACGCACGAATATGACGTCATTACACACCAATCAGAAATAAACCTTCATTAATGATTATAAGGTTCCTTTTTGACTGTTCTGTCATCGTACGCCGAGTAATGCCCTTAACTGAAGAACAATGAGAAATACATCTTAAATCTTCAGTTGGAAAGATGAGATTCCTGTGGGATATCTTTATCTGGCCCCATCGCTTGACTTTCGCACGATTGATCGATAGTATTTTTTGCAGTCACTTATTTATAAAACAATCGAACGTTCGGTAAATGCTCGCCCCTACCAGTGGTAATGGTTCCACGAAAGAAAATTATAAAAGGTATAAAAAGATAACGTGCTAAATACTCGGTCGTAAACGATCTCTGGTGTCGTCGACCCACTTGCAATGTGTGGTGGATAAGACAATAGGCAATAGTTCTCCAGGAACTTAGCTGTGCTAGTCTATAAAATAATTTCTAGATTCGAAACTATATAAATATTTAGGGATTCTGTGCAGCTTATTTGTAGTTTGTCTTAACGCTCTTTCAAACAGCTGTTGATGTTAACAGTTGGCAAATCTGATTTTTTAAATAGGCAACTAGGCAGTTACAAATATCCTTATGAAAAGGAAGATCAAGCAGTTAAAACAAATCCAACGGAATGATCTGGAAAACAAGATCCCATCAATTAGCTTTTCATAGTAACCTAATCTACAATCACTCGCTCATTTAAAACGATACGTCATCGAAAACAAATAGTAGTTCACATGGAGGGTACGTTCTCCAGTTCAGTAAGGTCGCCAGGAATCCGCTTGCTTGTCGTAGGTAATTGTCATTTCATTATAGAAGTATTCACTCAGGTTGTAACGCAGGTATTTGGGCCCAGTTTTTGGCTCGTAACGAAATTACCGATAATCGGACCAGTCGATTCGTGATCGATGTTGTATTGTATCGATTTTTGTGTACTATGCACAGGACCGGTTTTTAATTTTGAGGGGACAGCTGATTGTAGTATGGAATATATTTGAAGGGAGAAACTGTTTTTGTCAGAATGGAACAAAAACTGTCAGGTGCTCGTTTCTTTTTTGTAGTTTTACAAGAAAGTATTGCAGTCGGTTTCGTAAGCGATGAGTCATACCTTGGAAATGTATGTATTTAACTGATCATGTAAACTGATCACAAATAGGTACATAAGTTGTACCTAGTAAATACGTCTCCAGGCGAGTCTCTGAAAAAACTACTGCATTCAAAGTAAATCTTCATTCGCTAATTCTTTAAGATATTATCCATCGTTACCATTTTACACTTTTCAATTGCGACCCGATTTATTCAAATAAAATTACTGAATTGCTAAGATTCCAGTTCAGTAGCAAACTTACTGAAAGCTTTTAAGAATATTATCTTCTTAAAATCTCTATAAAATTGAAAAAGTTTATATGACCATTGTTATTGGATTTTCGTTGCTGCTTTTTTTGTAATTTTCTGAAATGGAAGGATTTTCGACCTAATGTAGTTAAAATAAATGAAGAATAGGAAAGCTGGTGCGGGGTTTCATATTTATGAAGAACTTGATTTTCAAGCCAACCATCAAAAGATCGATCGATCGTAGTTTAAAGAATTGTTTTATTTTAACACTAGCTGCGCCCCGCGGTTTCACCCGCGTAAGTCTCGATCCCGAGGGAATATCGGGATAAAAAGTATCCTATGTGTTAATCCAGGTTATAAACTATCTGTTTGCCAAATTTTATCCAAATCCATTCAGCCGTTCTTGCGTGATTGAGTAACAAACATCCAAACACACAAACACACAAACTTTCACAATTATAATATTATATAGTAGGATTAGCAGGATAGTAGGATAGTAGGATTAAAACATACTTTGCTTATTGATTTGAGACAAGTAGTTTTGCTTTGTTGATGATGATCACATGCAAGGAAGTACCTAAATCATAATGTGCAGCACTCGATATTGTGAGATCAGCTGGGTCAGCACCAAACTTTTCTACCTTACAAGTGTAACGCAACTATCCAGAACAGGAGACGATCGATCAAACTGTTTGCTCCCACTCTTACTGCATCTGTCATTGGTTGGCAAAATGATGGCCATTTCTCTAAGCTGATCGATTGAGCGGTACCTGCCTACTGTGGAAGACACATTTGTAGTCGTCGACCAAAAATTGATGCAGATTTTACCTGAGATCTTCAAGAAAAATATTTTTATAGTTTAGTACTATGGAACATCTGCAGATACCAAAGCGCACGCCGCTTCATAATGTCTTATGGCTACAAAAAGTTACCACAAGAAGCCACAACTAATTTGAAATATGACTTATTAAAATAACTCATAACAATATGTTACTGCCTCATCATATAATCCATAACACAATTTGCAACCATCTACATTTTTTTTCGCAACCCTTCTTTTTCTATCGTCGTAGAACTTAGTACGCGGCCAACGTCATTCAATCATTCAGCCAATAAATATTTCGCCTCATGTTTTCATAATAAACACACATTTCACTGTAATGTAACATTATGACATGGCGGAGTAATAAAAAGTTTAAACGACGTTCGTTGACTACTGAAGATACGGAATTGATGCGAACGCTATACGTCTTTCGGTTTGATGAAAGGGCTGGACTCCCGATGGAAAAATAGAGTTACCTTTAAAAAGCTTTCACCAATCTTGAGTTGCAGGTAGGAATTTTCTGCGGTTTTCCTGCAAGGAATTCGGTCGATTATTCAGAATACATGCACTATACATATAGTAATGGAAAAGCTCCTCCTAGTTACTACCATATTTTAGATTGGTACACATTCGTGTGGCAATCGTAAGTAATCTGAAACCAAAAAAAATACAATAGACGTAGATATATTTAGTAACCTATTCCGCTTAACTATTCTTCAAGAGTCATCACACCGAGCGCTGGACGTAACACGTCGTCATTTGCAATTGGTCAATCGTCATCATGAGGATGCCTCGTTGAGAGGTGAAACACGTGTCGATTTCTTACAGGGTTTTTTATAACTCTTGAAGAATAGTTAAGCGGAATAGGTTACTAAATATATCTACGTCTATTGTATTTTATAATGGATTTCCGCAAGGTCACGCCTGAATCAATTAACTATCTAATCTGAAACCGTCACCAAAACGATATTATCTTAAAAATACTCCTTTTCATATTCAATTTCCGTCAGAAAATTCTTGTAGGGTCATCCCTATAGGACAGATTCATTTGTCAATGACACGAGCTTATTATGTAACTGGTTGTCAGTGAAACAACTGACAACGTGTTCGTAAAAACATCAGCTTTAGTAAGTGGGTATTTAGTACTAAGATGTTCTGATGGCTATGTTTCGTGCCATCGTGTTGTTGAATTCATTGTCCATCTTGAAGGAGAGGGATCGGTTAGAATTCTGATAAGTATTTATAATGGCCTAAGTAACTTTTTTGTCTTAAATCAAAAATTGTTTGGAAGGCACAAATATGAATCTCCGAATGACAATGAAACATTATGTCAGTACTCTGTCAAGATGGGTAGTCGAATCTATCAATGTGGCAGCCCAATTTACAATTCAGCAATTAATTGAAATAAAGATTGGTCAGATAAAGTAATCTATCGGGGTCCTCTACCTTCACTTTACACCTGCATAAGTGAAGTTTTTAACTAAACCCTAGACTTCTCAGTAGCTAACTGTAATATGTTGTGAGACATTAACTCAATCATTTTCTAGGCATTCGTCAGTGCCACATGACTACTTTGCAAAAATTAATATACGAAATGCGACAACTGTCATTAGACCAGCACAACTAGTTACACTAATGTCGTCATTTGTCACTTGTTTCAATTCCGTCATTGCGATCCCGTATGATGTATGAGCGTCATACAACACATACATAATTAAGAGAAATACGAATTCAAATCATTTTTAGGTCATCACATTTGTAAGGTATCATTTCATCTGCCCAGGATTTCTCAGGATACTAGGAATCTAGTTCTTCTAACTGAAGAGATAGCTGTGCTGGTGGGGAGTTTGTTGCGCCACTTCTTTCCAGCTAAGGCACTAGGAAGTGGTGAAGGGGATGCGTTTTAAGGGACTCTTATGTAATTTTGACGTTCAAAAAGTGCTGATGAATGGATTATAGCATAAGCATAATTAGTTATAATGTTCTCGCTGTTGGGACACAGGCCTCCTCTCTGTGATAGGGAGCAGGCCGTAATCCACCACGCGGGCCCAGTGCGTGTTGGTGGATGTCTCATGTCGTCGAACTTTTGGTTCTAGGACATGCGGGTTTCCTCACGATATTTTCCTTCACCGTTTTTGAGAGCAGTGGTGATTAAATAATTAACATAAAGTAAAGTGCCTGCTTGACGACTGCACGACTTGCAACTCGTAAGTCGGGCCGTTACCACTGGACTGCCACTGCTCTATGGATTGCCATTTGTTATTTAAACTGATTTTCATTACTTATACTAGTTTTCTTCACGTCTGAATAAAATTGCTAACTACCCTCATAATAGAAAGCTCTAAAGCCGCGGGCAGAGTCGGTTTAGCCTATTCTAGCCGCATTTCTCGCTGCGAACAGCATGTTAAGAAAAATATAGCCTTTCATTAACAGAACTAATTATAATAGAACTTCGTTCCACCACTAAACTACCTAAGTCATTTAAACCGAACGGCATTTCAAAAATATTGTAGATACCCTCATTTCATTAATAAATTATGTTTATTGAATATTATTAAATAATAACACGCTCGATAAAGACAACGCCAAAAGCAATTAACTGGGACTAAACAAAAGTGTTAATAACTTAGGCTTTTTACAGCAGCATCTCTCGCTTATTAAAAGTAAAGCTAATTTTACGCGAATTATAAAGCGCTTGAATGTGATCCAGCGTTTCGCTACATATCAATTACTTGGAAGTTAGCATAAAAAGCGTATTAGTTATTGAGGCAAGCGTGAAGCCCAGTTCTACTCTTGATGACTACATTTTTTCTTGAATTTTTTCATAAAGTTTTCATTTTTTTTCATAAAGGTGGTGAATATAAAAATTTGATTAATTCAAAATAATTATAACCTTTTAAGCTACTTATTCCCATTTATTTATACATGGGTTAGTGGCCAAGGTGTTTTGAACCCACTAGCCGTGGAAGTAAAATAACAGCAGTGATGTATTACGCAATATTGTCTTTTGTCCCTGTCCTTAATATCAGTACTGTCAAACCACAGACTAAGTGTCAAACTTTTATTTGTTGAATGCGAGGTTTTTGGCTAATTTGATTGTGTAGTTATTGTCTTTTTTTGTTGTTGTTGTAATGTGCGTTTTGTTTGTGCAGAATAAACAATTTTTCTTTCTTCTTTTCTTTTTTTTTCTTTCTTAAAAGGTGTCTTGCTGTTTACAGCTCATAATTCCGATACCAAGAGTTGTCTAACATAGAAATCCACTAAATCAAGCCCAGGCAGTCAAGATCCTCTGGCTTGCCGCTTGTCACCAGCCAGACCGATGAGTCAATTATAAAGCCTTTTTAGGACCCAATGAACGCGCCTTATTGATTGAAACCCCACTTTCCTGCAGAATTTGAACCTACATAAAGTGCGTCAGCTGAGCAGGAAAACATATCACATCAAGCATCGATACAATGCCAATAAATCAAGTTATGACTTAGAGTCCAATTTAGCCAAAGAAAGTCTAATCCGAGCCGCCGTAACTCAGCTTTCTAGGACTCACTTATTCAATTTACGTTCTACGCCGGACAAGAGTTGGAACAATAAGCGGGAGCTACATGGGCGAGCACTACCGACCATTACGTATTCAGACCACGATCCTATCTCAACCTGAACGCGTAAGCTTACACGACCGATGCAACCCAGCGAACAACTTTCAACGATGCCTTGCTCCCCAACCAAGTTAAATCAACTGAGGTTTATGCAGCAATGGTTGGAGCTCAACGCGATTTTTGATCCCACATTTTCGCACAACAGCCTCCGCGAAAACGCACCGAGCAAACGTCATTGGCTGATAATTGTCGCTCCCCGGCGCGGCGCCCTTATCGCCCTAGATAACCACGCTTCCATCTTATTGTCCATTTGTTAAGATACCACAATGCACTCGGAATATTACTAATTAGGCTCTGTTTATGAGCCTACCGGCCATTGTTGAAAGAATGAGATAGTTATCTGTTTGTTGTCTGCAAATGAGATTTGCGATGCCGCTTTGTCGGTTGGCAAAATTGTATGAGCTTTGTTTCATCTGAAATATTATCTGTAAACCAGTGTGCTGGACATTGTTTTTGTGGCAGTTAGCAGAGGCCGTACATTCAGGTTGTGCTATCTGATGGCTTAAGCTAAAGCTGCGTTATGTGCAGGCGTGGTGCATTTATGTTTCAAGTTTTTCTGGATGTGACTTTAGGAGTATGAGGAACAGGGTGTAAAGTTCACTCATCCACCATAGAAAAGGGAGGATCCTCCTACCAGACGGGTGTTGTGTCTGGCGGGCAACTGCCCAATGATTGATATTGGATTTTTGTATATATGTTCACTGCACGGTAAACTCTAATTGCGCGATGCAGGATTTTTGTGACGTCAGGATTTTTGTGTGACGTCAGGTCTTTGATGCGTAGTTTGAATGTGGCGATGTAGGTACCGCCACATCACTCCCCTCCGGAGACCGAAGGTCGATAGTGGGCTGAGTCTTGTATCTTGCGATGCTTGCCAGTGCCAGTTGTGGTTCCAGTGAGTCGGAACCGGGTGCCGCATTGTTCGCAGTGGGTCGGAACTGTTTGCGGCGATTGTGGTGATTGAGTTGATTGAGTTGATTGAGTTGATTGAGTTGATTGAGTTGATTGAGTTGATTGAGTTGATTGAGGTGATTCCCCAGTGGGTCGGGGTGATGAGGATGCGGGTGATGACCAGGAATGCGCGTTCGCTGCATGCTGGTGGTCAGGATACCCGCTGACGCCTCGGGTGTTGGCTTGGCTGTGTGACTCGCCTCACTGAAAGCTTGCGGGAGTGATGATGATGACGTCACGCTGGAGTAGTTGCACGAAGGCTGCGTTGACGTTCATATTCGGGGTCACCAATTTAGGGGTATGAGGAACAGGGTGTAAAGTTCACTCATCCACCATAGAAAAGGGAGGATCCTCCTACCAGACGGGTGTTGTGTCTGGCGGGCAACTGCCCAATGGTTGATATTGGATTTTTGTATATATGTTCACTGCACGGTAAACTCTAATTGCGCGATGCAGGATTTTTGTGACGTCAGGATTTTTGTGTGACGTCAGGTCTTTGATGCGTAGTTTGAATGTGGCGATGTAGGTACCGCCACATGACCCTTGCACCGGGAATTGGTACCGGTATCGTGCGTTTGAATGCAATGAAGTGCATTGTTTGTAGCAGTGCTTTTGTGTCTGCGCATTTCATCTTCTTTGTCAATGAGAATGACTGCATACACTTCAAAAACTGCACTATTTTCCAGATGTTTAATGAGTATTTCGATATTGTCTTCCCAAACCTTTATATAGTGCTTTTCGCGCAGTTCTTTTTATTTATTTCTGACGTATCTTTCTCTTGATGTATTTATTATATCTCCACACTCCACTCCAATTACTTTAACAATATCGGCAATGAAATGAGTCAATTGGGTTTAAGAATTTATTGCATTTCAGCTGCTATTTCTGCAGAAGATTTACAGTTTAACACATCGAGTACCTGCAAATAAAAAAAAAAGGTGCATAAAAATTCAATATACTCGTAATGACTATTGAAATATTCACACGGGGATCGTAAAATTCAATTGTGGGGGTGTAAATGTACAATGAAGTTGAAAACTTTAAAATACGCACCGTTTTATACTTCGGTTGAAATACGGACTTCTGATAGTAGCGTTTGTTGGCCCAACTTGTGCAAATGTTTGGTCAAACTTAAGTTGTTTAGTGGTAGTTAAGTTCAAAGTTTGGCAGTATCTACTGCTACTATTTGTGGTCATTGATCTGTTTTCTGAAGGTATTCCCGCTAGTTTTTTAATAACTTTATAGGTTGGTTTATCGTCTCATCTTTTATTGAAGCCTTTGTGTCTTTCATTTATTTCAATTTTCTTTGAATTAAACCTTATAAATTAATAAACCTCGGCTTGTTTTCTCTTTCTTCAAACTTTATTATCTTTGGCCAACAGGATATTGTATCTCGAAACGTTAAAAATAAAATCTATCATCTACGGAGAACAAAATCATAAATGTAAAGGCTCCGCAAACATTTGTTCAAACGCCCGAGCTCGAAGGGCTGGCGCAAACAAACCAATATTGGTTTTGTCGAAAAAACACGTCGCTGAATTTTACGTCGCCGTCTTGTCGCTAGATAAAATCGCATTTCGCGTTTATTGCACAATGAATTGTAGCGTTTTATGTTAATAACCAGCGCATGTGGGCCGAGAATGTCGAAATACTGACTAATCTGGCCGTGGGTTGCCAGCGTAAAAAAATGGCAATTTTAAATTATACACGCTACCCACATCGGCCTGTACGATATAAGTTCTTTATTAAACACTCCTAGATTTTTTAATTACTTAATTATTTATTTACTTTAGTCCTGATCGTCGCCTACATTTTTTGTTAATTTTGTTTGTCTAAATAATAGTCGTGATAAGTGTGTTAATGTATTTTTGCCCATTTAGCTTCATTTTTGGTGATCACTATTTAGCAGGTTTGTAACCATATCTCATGTGACTGATTAAGATGTTTTTGGACTCCTGAACCATTTGTCAAGCGTACCGATGTTCTTTATATGGGAGCTAACATGATCATCGATAGTTTGGTCTAAAATATGAGTATCATCTTTCTTACAACAGTTACTACTGCTTGTCTTTTTTTTTAAATGTGAAGTCACATATCGCAACCTGTTTTTAATAAACCTGTTTTTATCTATAATGCAATACGATTTTTTTTTTCTCTCTTTGTTCCTCTCAATTTAAATCAAAATATTTTATTAAACATAAACCTACATGGGCACTTATGAAACGTCAGAAGCTAGGTGCACGGTTCCAATTGGTCGTTTCCGATGGAGAAGAGCGGGCAAGAAAATCCACGGTTACTCGTTTAAAAATAATTGGCTGTTAAAATATTTTCGAATTACAGTTTTATTAGGTATGGGAGGACACTGTGTAGGCCTTTCAGTACCTCTCAATTAGAGCACCTGCCTTAATCCAATCCAGCACCTTTTTAATCTACGTTGTAGGTTTAAAACTTCACAGAGCTTGAATTTTTTTTTGATATTTTTTAAATAAACTGTTACTTAATTAATCAGACACGTATTGTGTGAAATGTTAACTAGCTTTTCATCGAAACTTTGTTACTTGGACCTTTTTTTAACTGCATAACTTATTTGGAAGTAATTGTTTTGTGTGTCTCGTTGGTCTCTATTGATCGCAAGTGCTACTGCTGATCATGAGGTCTTTTGGGTTCGATACCCAGGTCGGGCAGTGTTATTGTGTTTTTCTATCTGAAATTTCTCAGTACCAGCCCTGAGTCTTGGAGCCCGGTTGATGACAATAGGCTCGCCCTCTATTACATGGGACTTACACATAACTGGCGGTTGTGTTTATAAGCAATGGTGTAAACATCACTTGGTTGATCAATAAAAACAGTAGATTCTGCTTAGAATCAGTTGTAAAACCCATAGTTTAATTTATAAAATGACGAACTTTCCACGTCTTTGCTCTGACTACGAATACAGTTATCGATATCGCAAACAATAATAGAATAAAAAGTGGTTTAATGGTAAATTAAAAAGTTTTATAGGAGAGATATTTGTCTAACCGATTCTTGCGAACCGTTCTAAAATATCGATACATCGAAAGTGATACGTGAATCAGAATCGATTACGGCGATCGAGGTGAAACCACTAGTGTCGAAAGCTTGCTCGCCACCACCCACGTTAACTTCGTCCTCTTATTAAGATGTTATTTTATTTCCGAGCCAATTGATGAAAGTTGTTTGTCCTGCGAATGTGTGTGGCGGGATGTCAATGTGTTTGATTATAGAGAATTTTCTCAATTGATCTGGTGAGGGAGAGAGGATATGACAATAGATTTATGAGGTTATTAGTTGGTATAATATAACATAACATCACGCTTTGTTTCCTCGAAGAGTTAATTAAGCAGAGGTAAACCCATAGTAGGTAGATACATCCCTCATTTCTCTTGGTATAATATAAAAGGTAAATAAAGTTGTTTGCAGATTTCTGGCAAGTAGGTATTATCAGCATAGTAGGTAAGTTTCGTATCAAAGTAGATTTTTGTTGACAACTGCGATAACATCATCTTCTTAAATTACTTACTATGTATTTCGTACAAACCGTATCTACCCAAAATTCGCCAGCATTGCATTGTTAAAAAAAACATGCGCCTGCGACGAAGTTGTTGCAAAATGCCAAACCCACAATGAAAACTCTTTTATCACTCTGCCACAGAGATGGGTAGCACCCTTTTTTTAAATGAGGATCGTATGGCACTCTTTTTACAAAGTGTGCTAGCACACTGTGCTACCACGAATGAGGCGAGGCTGCGGTGGCTTGTGAGCACTAACGTGCTGTGATTATCTCAGTGAGTCGCGTGCAGCAACAGTGAACGAAGACATTAATGATCAAAATAAAAGAAAAGAGTGAGTGACTCGATTGTCGACTGACTCATTTCGCTCAAAACTCACTAGTACAAAAATGTTCTGTGCGTAACAAATCTGTGCCAGTGTGCTGTGTGCTAGCACATCAAAATAAAAGGAGTGAGTGATTCTTTTCATCCAAGTGAGTAGCTACAACTGTGCTAGCACGTGTGCTGAGTTACCCAACACTACTCCGCCATGAAATGATAGCCATTCATTTAATAGATACCTGCTTTCACAGTTAACTACAATATCGGTTTATGTTAATATACGCAACATACCCACCGCATATTGAAACCACATCCACTTTGGTGGGCAAATATTGAGTTTTACACCCCATACCGGTCCCCATAAAATTGTAAGTTAATATTATTTGACGTTTATTGTATTGGTGACGTCATAATATTTTTTGCAATTTTGTGCAATTGCCTTAACTATTCGAGGCTTGAGAGCCGCCAGCACCCCACTCCATCTCGCTCTCACTCAGCTCGTAATTAGTATGGTGCGAACGAGATAAAAATCTGAGGTAAGGTTTGAGGTTTGATTGTTTGGGGAATACTTCGCCAGCGAGGTGGCAAAGGCGCAGCAGGGATAGTTGGGCGCCAATGTTATCCACCAGAGACCGAGATGCTTTTGATGTATGTATATTTATCTATCTGGCATGTAATGTAGTTGATCTTTTTCTTCTTAGCGTAAAGGAATTCAAATATTTTTGCAAAAAACGAGAGTTTTTTAGGACGATAAAGAAGAATCAATTGACCATGGGTAGCTAGATTTGACTTTTTTACTTTTACCAATGCTACAGATAAATTATTTCATTTAATGGAACTGTGGGATCCAAAATTCATTTGCCTATATCTACGAGGACTTAGGGTATTAAGTATAGCCACATATTTAATAACATCTAGTAGGTATTTTCGATCATTGAGGCTAGGCTAATGTCTAGCTCGGAGCGGTAAACATACCTCCATTTAAATGTTATCTGATGTTTACGCGAATGAAACGGCTTGCATTACGTATTTAAATTTAATTTAGATCAATTAGTTGAGGTTTTCCCTGGCAGCTAACGATCATGCGTAGATGTCATTACTCTATGACATGTCATACGTACAGTGTAGGACTTATTTACATTGTCTGATTTAAAAGAGTAGAGATAGCCTACAGTAACAAGTATTTATTGTATTTCGTCCCTGTGTTATTCCATTGCCTCCTTTTTTTTTTGAGGGTGGGAAATCATCAAATGACTTCTCCCGCTCTGGGCGGAGCGGGAGGGCGTGTCAGACTTCTACTGACTAAAACCCACCCGTGTTCCTTCAGTTGCTTGTTACCAAGGGCCCCGGTATCCCTTTCGGACTTTCTCGCAGCCCTGGCAGATCCCATTGCCTCCTGGCTTTTCTCTTTCACTGCTTGTGTCATGTCGTGTGTGATTTATTTATGCTTTGTCTTTAGCTGGTAGAAAAAATAATGTCTGCAGAGGTCGTCTTATATATCATGTCGGCTTTGACTGAGTTTAAACTCACTATGTTTCACTGTGATTTTCCAAAGCAGTAAAATCATGATAATTTAAAATTTTAATTAAATCAATAAATCGTAGTAGCTTTTGACAATACGCTGTCTAAAAGTTGGAGAGACTAAAAAACTTAAAATATTCTTTCCATATTCATTTTATTATTGCATACAAAAAATTATGTCGTACAAAATTAAACAAAAAGAAAAATCAATAAAGCTACCTGTATGGGCGTTTCGCGGTTCCGATAAGTAGAAAGCTGCGCCGGCGCAGGTCGTGGCGATTGAATCAATCACGACGATATCTTCGCAGACTTGTGTTGACAAAACAATATGTCTTAATGCGATATTACGTATGGTATTTTATTGTAATACATAAGTATACTTTATTCAAAGATTGATTTTACCTATTTCACGGAAAAGTTCTGACAAAACTGAACTTCAACAAACGGTACTTCTAGAACACTGGTAAACAAAATCGCTAGTCAGCAAGGTCAGTCAGTAGCTATCTTAACACGTTAGCGAATACTCTCCAGAAGCGCCTTGGAACCTGCTGTGATTTCCATGATTATTAATCATTACGTTATGAATGTATAATGGAAAAAAATGAAATACATATTAAGTTCTTTTTTTTAGGTTTCCGTACCCAAAGGGTAAAACGGGACTCTATTACTAAGACTCCGCTGTCTGGCTGTCTGTCTGTCCGTCTGTCACAGATGATGTATTTCTGTTGCCGCTATAACAACAAATACTAAAAAAGAGAATAAAATAAATATATAAGGAGGCTCCCATACAACAAATGAGATTATTTTGCTCATTTTTGCTCGATATTGATAACGGCGACAGATAGACGCTTGAAATAATCACAGAATATTTAGTTATATATTCACTTTAAAAATAAATAATTAAATTAAAATAAAACAAATATTTAAGGGGGTTCCCATACAACAGAAATGATTTTTTTGCCGTTTTTTATAGATAATGGTACGAAACCCTTCGTGCGCGAGTCCGACTCGCACTTGGCCAGTTTTTTTAAATCGTTGCACCGTGTTTCTTAGACAACTCTTGTAGCTACATTGAATTTAATCAAGCAGCTGTTTTATCAACTACTAGCTGCGCCCCGCGGCTTCAGCCGTCTTGATTCCGTGCGAATATCGGGATAAAAAGTCTCCTATATCATATTCCCGATCATGGTCTTTCCATGTGCCAAATTTCATCTAAATCCGTTCAGCCGTTTTAGCGTGAAAGCGTAACAAGCAAATAAACTCACTTTCGCATTTATAATATTATTACTAGCTGCACCCCGCGGTTTCACCCGCGTAAGTTTCGATCCCGTGGGAATATCGGGATAAAAAGTATCCTATGTGTTAATCCAGGTTATAAACTATCTGTTTGCCAAACTTCATCCAAATCCATTCAGCCGTTTTTGCGTGATTGAGTAACAAACATCCAAACACACAAACTTTCACATTTATAATATTAGTAGGATAGTAGGATTATAGTTAAGATAGTTAGGATGTCTTATGCACTTGTAAATTCGTACCATATTCATACTCACAATCTCCATTAGAACCAGTTCGTCTTAGCTTCCACAATATGCACGCTCAAGTGACAGAATCCATGTTTTCCTATCTCATTACATATTTATGTACTTGTAAAGTCTTTGCATACATTATTTGTAATTATTTAATTGCCTTTAAGTGTTGTTCATTCATTATGTGTAGCGTAAACAATATAGTAGGTATTTTTAGAGCAGATTTGGTGACCCGGAACTGGTGCATTAGTTAGGAAACGGCATTTGATTGGTTTAAGTTTAGGGTGATTATGATTTTATTAGCGACGATTATATTTACCTGAAAGAACACGAGTCCATTCCTTGATCTATCTGACTTCTCCCGCTCTGGGCGGAGCGGAAGGGCGTGTCAGACTTTTACTGACTAAAACCCACCCGTGTTCCTTCATTTGCCTGTTGCCAAGGTCCCGGTATCCCTTTCGGACTTTCCCGCAACCCTGGCAGGCATCGGTCCTATTGGACCCCGTCATTTTTGCTGACATCTCTTTGAGGCGCGCGTGGAACACGACGCGCCATCGACCCGGGCCTGGTCCTTATCGGACGGCGAGCTGCCCGTTGCTCGCCGTCCGCAAGCCCGCGCCTATGGTGGCCGGAAATCCGCCTGGGATTCCCGACGCCCAGGGCGTCTCCAACGGCGGCGGTTAGGGGCGTGAGGGCGCCAACTTTGCCTTTCCCTCACGCGTTCCGCCTCCTCCTTCGCGAGCATTACTGCTTCGCAGAAGGAGGTGACGGCTTCCCATGCCCTCTCGCTCCGTACCATGGCCTGAACCAGGGCCGGACGCGAGAGGTCACCGCCGCCAATCGCCTCCGCGAGGACACGGCGGTGCTCCGCCCAAGCAGGGCACACCTCAACCGTATGCTCCACCGTGTCCTCTGGGCGATCCACACAGTGGTGACACCCGGGCGTTTCCTCCCGCCTAATCCTACACAGGTACCTCCCGAAGCTGCCATGTCCGGTGAGGACCTGTGTCAGGCGGAAGGTGAGGACGCCGTGGCGCCTCTCTATCCACTCCTCAAAGAGGGGACTTATCGCCGCTATTGTGGCGTGCCCAGCACTGGGTTGCGACAATCGCACTCTCCATGCCGCCATGAGATCTTGCCGGAGCTCTGTCCGCTGTGCCGCGATTTCTCGCGGCAGCGGAGTTACACCCCGGCGCTTCACCTCCTCGCGCCACTCCCAGATGTGCGCGAGGACCTTCGCCTCCAGATCCCATGGCGGTAATCCGGCAAGGAGGCTCGCCGCCTCGCGGGAGACCGTGCGGTATCCCCGGGCCAGCCGAATGGCCATGACCCTTTGGGACGCGTTCAACCGGCGTGCTGGCCGCAGCCTAAGGGAACGCGCCCACACCGGTGCCCCGTAAAGGGCCATGGACCGCACGACCCCCGCATAGAGCCTCCGGCAGGAGGCGTTTGGACCCCCTAGATTGGGCAGGAGCCGCCTCAAGGCGGCCCCAGCCCGGTCCAGCCTTGGAGCCAAACGTCGGAAATGCTCCACGAAGTTCCACCGGCTGTCGAGGACGAGTCCCAGGTACTTCATCGTCGACTCGACGCCGATGTGAACCCCTCCTACCGTAATTTGGGAACCCGACGGTGGCGCGTTCCGAGGGCCATGAAAACACATGACCTCGGACTTGTGCAAGGCCACCTCGAGTCCCAACTGCCGGATTCTATCTACGATTGTCGCAACCCAGCGTGTCGCTAGATCGGCCGCCGCCTGGTGCGACCTCCCCTGCGCCAGGACCAGCGTGTCGTCAGCGTAGCAAACCACGCTGACGTCGCTAGGGAGGTCGGCGCGCAGCACCCAGTCGTATCCGATGTCCCACAGATGCGGCCCCAGGACCGATCCCTGTGGGACACCGCACGACATCTCTCGCCGGTTCCACATTCCCTGGTGACCGGGGTAGATGACGGCCCTGTCCGTCAAATAGGCCTCGAACACACGACAGAGGTAGGTCGGCATCCGGTGGTACCGGAGTGCCTCCCTTATGCAACTCCAGGGCAGGGTGTTGAAGGCGTTGGCGATGTCTAGTGACACCGCCAAGACGACCCCACCCCGGGCCACAGCATCCCCCGTCGTGAGGGCCCGTACACGCATGATGGCGTCCACCGTAGAGCGCCCTCTGCGGAAACCAAACTGGCTCTCCGCCAAATCCGGCCCCACCCGCACCAGCCGCCCGACGAGGCGGTTTGCAATGACTCTTTCAAAGAGCTTGCCCACCTCGTCGAGCAGCACGATGGGCCGATAAGCGGACGGAGAGTCCGCAGGGCGCCCCGGCTTCTTAATGAGGACCAGTTTCCCCGTCTTCCAACGAAGTGGGAACTGGCCCCTCTCCATGCATGCGCATAGGAGACCTCTTAGTCGAGGCCCGAGAGCCTCCATGGCCAGGACCCAGGCCTTCCCAGGAAGGCCGTCGGGTCCTGGGGCGGTATTCTTGGCATTCAGCCTTCGTACCGCCACTCTCATTTCTACCTCGGTCACCTCCGGAGCATCGTCGTCGTCGTCGTCGGCGGTGTGGTCCGCATCGAACACCGCAGTAGGCGGAGCCATGAGCGGGGAGGTATGTTCCCCTCTCGAAGGGAACAGAGCGCTCACCACGTCCTCCACAAGCTGAGGCCGGAGACTCTGCGTCAGCGGGGGAGCCCATGGGCGGAGTTTCTCCCGCACCATTTTGTATGGGCGTCCCCACGGGTCTCTGTTCAGAGTCTCCAGCGTCTCCTCCCGGGCCAGTGCCCTGGCCCGCAGGATCTCCTCCTGGAGGGCGGTCTTCGCCGCTCTGTACCCCTCGTACAGCTCCGCCTGAATGGCTTCCGTATCCGGAGGGCGGATACGGAGCCTGCGGTGCCTGGTGTACTGGCGTCGCGCAGCAACGCACGCATGGCGCAGCGCTGTCAGCTCCTGCGACCACCAGCTCACCTTAGACACCACCCCTGAAATACAAAGCCACTTTTTTTGGGTAGGCTTTATGAAAATGATCAATCAACTCAGCCTATCGCAGTCCATGACTAGACATAGGCAGAGGCCTATGTCTAGCCGTGGTACGGAGGACAGGGTGTCCCAGCCAACTTATAAGGTCGTCGGTCCATCTAGCTGAGAGGCGTCCCAAACTACGCTTGCCGATACGAGGTGTCCACTCTAGGGCTCGTTAAAATGTTGGTCGATCTCATATATTCAAATACTTTAATAAGACTAGCTGCTTGCGAGCAGTTATAGGGTACCTAAGAAAAATAAAAAAACACGGTAGTTCAAATACCAGTCAACTTTAGAAATGTAGGTACCTATGTTAAGTATATCCTGAGTGTTTAAACGGATCAACTCCATATTTCTAATTGTAATTTACTAATTACTTAGTAATCTAACGGTAAACAGGTCTTATCAGGTAGTTTATGGTGTCTTGATTGTCATTCAGCACCTACATACACTAATCGCTTAAGTATCACTGATAATCATTTAGACAGATAGTGAACTAGCCCGGATAGTCAGGTTGTAGAACTAGATTTTGAGCCAATCAGAAGCCTGCAATATGGCTGGACCAGCCAGTGTGACGTGCTTACTAAGCGTTACGCTTACCTTAAGGTTTGTTACTGGAGTGTATCTACAGGTTATTAGGTTGTGAAGGTCAGATGGCAGTGGGCCTTTGGAAAATATTATAACGCCATCTTGTAAGACTGGAAGCTAAGTCAGAAAAGGCTAGCCTGTACGACAGAACTTTGTTATTGGTCGAATTTGTAGTATTGAATTATACCTCGACCGTGGTCCAATTTGCTACTAGGACAATAAGATCTTCTTTCTTTTCTTTGTCGTGTAGTTAGGCCACCCATGGGCCTCTGACATGGCTTCACATGCCGTTGAGAAATATCTGTCAGACGAGTTTCTTCACGATGTTTTCCTCCACCGTTTTTAAAGCAGGTGATAATTATACAATACGCACATGAATCCGAAAAGTCAGAGGTGCGTGGCTTGGGTTGGAACTCGAGACTTATGACTTCGCAGTCCGACGGTCAGACCGCTAAGCTATCACTACTGTCACAATAAGATAGAGTGAGATGATGAACTTAGTAGTAAGGCTGCATGTTATTGTGTAGTCCAGGAAAGTATTATTGCCGCCAAACACTTCATAGACACAATACTTTTGAATTTCTCCCTGAGTTTGGCAACATTTCGGCAAGCTCCCTGACTAAAATGTTATATTATACATAACTTGAAGGCATTCACCACTTATCATTGCAAGCCAACTTCCTGTTCGTTAATCTAAAACGGAAAAACAGGTTTTTACAACAAAACGGTTAAACAAACACTCGGAAAAACAGACAGCTGTTAAGTTTTTCTCACAAATTACCATGAAAATGTATCAGGAATTTAATTACGCAAATATTACTTATTTTTTTACTAACTAACCTTTTGTGTCTATGTCAGATGCTCAGTGAATGAATATGTTACTGATGGTAAAGTGACAGGTAGACAGTATCAGCTGTGCCCCCTACCAGCCAAGTGCAATAACTTAGGAGAATTGTCATCGATCCTTCGAACAACTGATGGTAATGAATTTTTATTGTCATTTGAATAGAAATTGTTGATTACAAATTGATGGTAGTAAAATACATTTAATTGTTTCTTGAGGTTCGATAAAAAATGTAACGACTTTTGTCTCACTTATTTATTTGGCCATTAACGTTATTTTATTAGTTTATTTTGAATTTTAGCTAGTGATCATATTGACAGACATAGAATATGTCTCATTAGATATCGTTTTAAAAATGTCAATGTCATAAACATTCCGGTTTTGCACACTAAGGTCTGTTTTTTAATCTTGTAGACTAATTTGTCAGGTGCAAATGTCAAACTCCAAATTGAAAAAACAAACAACAATCACTTGGAATGTCAAATTAGTCTACGAGATTAAAAAACAGACTTTAGATGCAAAAAGTTCAGCCATTTTTAAGTTCCCTTTAAATCCTCATTTGAACCATAGACAGCTCTATCTCATTCTATATTCACTTTCAAAACAACGACCATCAAAGCTCAACATTATAAATCCGCCAACAGCCACTCAAATTAAACTCAAAACTACTTCGAATGCAGTTTGTTCCCCAGTACTCAACAGCATAAAAAATACGAGACTTTTTTTCACCGTACATCCCTAGTCCTCATTTAATTAGTAGCTTACACAATCAACTTTCCACAGTTTCACGGAAATAAGATTTCATGGCTAATTATCACTTTTGTGCGTAATATTTTTCCCGCCGACACTATACGTGTCAACGCCATAACTCACAGGTTAATAACACGCCGGCGGTCCTTCCACATTATTCTTACGAGAAGATGCGCAAGAGTGCGATTTTTCAACGTTTGGTGCAAGTTTTGTAAAATGGCGAGCGAGTGTTGCTGATGCCAGTGATGCTGGTTGAGTTATAGCGGGTTATGAAGCATCCCTGATGAATGATTGTATTGAGCTCCTTATCAGAAAATTGGGGTATAGTTTGGTGTAAAAAGTTATCGATACAAAAAAGTCAACTAAATAAATCACTAAAATAGTTTTCTAATCAGAATTATGTTCTAATTAATCTTAAGCGATTTATTTTTAAATAATTATAATATTAATCGAGGATCAGTCTCCGCTACAGGCCGTCACTCATACCGCAGTGTAACGCAACCGTTCATTAACGTACGCGTTTCGGATAATTACGTACTGATAAACCAAGCAAATTGTTCGCGAATTATCTTCTCGGGGCGTGTGTGATGAATATCATCTTGTGTCCCAAAAAATGCTTTTTTTACTGACAAACTGTCACTGTAATTGCGTAGTGTTAATTATACAGTTATTTTGAAAGTTTTATGATGTATTCAATTTGTGCATCATTACGATCGGAGCATGCGAATACCATGACATTAAACATATAATTGGTAGAAATTATTACCGAGTATTTATAATAGCCTTTGTTGAGTTGTATTGCGAGTCGCTGCGGGCCTACACAATTTGAAAGCGCCATCGCTTCCGAGTAAATTAATACTTGTATGTACCTTTAAGTTAAGTGTCTGTAAATAAAATCTTAAAATTATTCAATCTTTGATTTACCAGAAGGATGTCCGAATGATTTCAATCGGCAATTAAATTTAACACGACTGTTTTTACATTAACTTTTATTACATTGAACGACATGGTGAAGATAATAAATTCAATCTTCGTAATAACCGTACAATGTGACAGAAACTAAATAAAAATTTGTGATCGATACGTGTACCAATAAAATCTTTTTCGCGAAACTGCAAGTAATGGCGGCCCAGCGTCAAAATTACGCGTCAATCATCGACTACTCGTCTCGGAACCAATTATAGTGACACGTTAAAAATCAGGTCGAAAAATCTCTACATACTTAACGAGCATAAACGTGGCTTATTCCCTGAAATTAAAGTTGAAAATTACTTTAGCATTGTCCATAGCCTCGAGTTGTTTGCCCGAAAATCATGATCTGATGTTCTTTATGTCCTCTGTTTACTTTAGACCAGCCCACGTTAATTATCGCATCCAATTTAATTTTATGCACTCTCCTGCTTTTGTCCTTTTCTGTCCTTGTTAGTTAGAGTGAGAGGGGAATTGAGGTGATACATTTAAGTCGACAATGTAAAATTTTACGATATAATCGCAGTGAATTCGACGGGGTTCGCTACGGTGTGATACAAAGCGTAAACGGTTCATGTGTAAGAGTCATTTTAGTTTTTGATTCAGAACTTAAAGATAGCCCAAATCAGATGAAATGTTTCATTAACGGTTTATAAAGTTCTTCAGTAGGTAACCGAATCCTTTCGTTCCATCTTTAAAAATTTGAATGTTCATCACAACTGATTACTTCCCAACTACAAACGAGTTCTACAGGAAATAATTTTCAAACATAAGAACTCGTAGCATTATTGGTAATATGTGTATCTAAATGCGTCAGAAGTTTGACCCCCAAGAATAGAACCC
This sequence comes from Lithophane leautieri, assembly GCA_949152455.1. Classification (NCBI taxonomy): domain Eukaryota; kingdom Metazoa; phylum Arthropoda; class Insecta; order Lepidoptera; family Noctuidae; genus Lithophane; species Lithophane leautieri. The sequence continues at coordinate 2,869,032 of OX424469.1, read as the reverse complement.
TGGAATAGGACCGTAATGTTTACAGCAAGTTGCTATCATTTTATCACAGACCAACTAAGTTTCTATACACCCAACTATGTAACTCTTTTAAGGCAACACAATTTAAACTAAAATTACTGCTACCCTATCCATTGTTACCACTACCCTAGATCCTTACAATCTATTATTCACCTAAGAATTATCCTCGTTGAAAATACTATTAAATCAGGCGTACAAGCGAATCCGTGTAAAATGGTAGTAATAAATAACAATACAATATTTAGGTGTAGTTACAAATCGTGTCGCTGTGTCGTCCGACGCTTTGTCGCGGTCGCGTCGTGTTGCGTCGCTTTGTTGCGCGTGTATAGCAGCACTTATGATGATAAATGTACGCGGACATATTGTGTGCGCGCTGTGTGGCGTGTGTACTGTGCGCATAGAAATTGGTTAGTGTTCACAGGTTTGGGTGTGTTTTAATTTTTCATGTACTTAGTGAACTGAGGTATCTCAGAGTTACTCAATTTTTATGACTTTTTAATTATGCCAGTATCTAAAATCTTTCTGATTCCTGACTTAGCTACATTGACATTTTCTTCCTTTTTGCGGCCTTAAAAATCAACAAGTGAAATGAAATTGTTTATTCTGTAAATAGGATATTGGAATCACTTTTACACGTCATATTAAAAAATATAAAAAATAAGCTAGATGAGGTCGGCGTTTACTATTTGACTACTCTGAGAAGAACGGTAGAAACAAACTCCGAAGAATTAACTCGAAGTCTTAGCTGCTTAAAAATGTTTTGATATTCAATGCGTTTCTTGTAAAGCCTAGCGTCTAGGCCTGAAATTCCTGTTACCTTCACACTGCAATTTTGATGAAAGTGTACCCTAAATTTCATCTGCCCACGTCTCATGTTACTTGGGTTTGGAGCAAAAAGGTTTTCAAATCAAATCTTTTTATTATGGGCATGGGTTATACAGACACAGGTTAGGTAAATTGCAGTTACATTATGTCCGGCCTAATAGGCATACAATAATTATGTCCACATCCTTACATATTATAAAACAAAGTCCTCCGCCGTGTCTGTCTGTCTGACGTCCTGTACGTGATAAACTACTGCATCGATTTTCATGCTGTTTTCACCAATGGATAGAGTGGTTCTCGAATAAGGTTTCAGTATATAATAACCGACATCCATGCTAGCGTAGTCGCGGGCATCAGCTAGTGAAGTACAAAAAGCAAATCTTACAAAATAACAATTAGGTGTACGGTGACAGATTGTAGTAGGCATTATTAAGAAAATCTTGGATCGTGTAGTAAGCTTTGTCAATGAAAAAAAAATTCCTCTATCATTCTCCCCCGTTGGCTGCCACGTTATGTCGTGGACAGAATGGACACAAAACTGCTCTTCTTAAGTTATATCTAAGATTGTTACTAAGTGAAGTAAAGTAAACAGACTCACCTATAATTTATGGTTTCCATTTGAATTTATGTTAAAGTTGTTTACTAAGCACCAGCACGTGATAGGTTCATGAATGACATTCCTTGCTTTGCTAATGCTATGTGCTTTATGAATGAGCGTGGAAACAAAGAGTTCTAAGACAAAGGGAATTGCAATTATTTTAATTTATCACTTTGTCAGCAAATTTTCAATTGCAATCATTTTAATTTATCACTTTGTTAACTAGATTACTTAGGTACTTCATCTGTTTTTCAATCGGTAGTTACTTCCATATTACATGATCATCCTAGCGTATTCTGACTGCATACCAAAAACCAAGATCCGAATTATATAACACACTTTCAATCACAATCTGAATGATTTTGAAGGATATTGCTAATACATTGCTTCATTATGTCTACTCTACAACGTACCTCATTAACGTAATGAATATTGTTAGACTATCAAAATGAAAGCCATTGTTACTGTTAGTGTGTTACGTTAGTACCCCTCAGACATGTAAGAAACCAAAAATTAAATAAATTTTTTTTTATTCAGTTTTTTTTCGACACGAAGTAAGCTACATTTTTTATGCGAACGGTACCTACACCACGTGTGAATGGTTATTTTTTTAAGTAATAGTGGACAATATGTTTCGTAGTGACCAGACTTTGTCCAAGAAGCGTCCATCATTCGGCCTAGAGGATTGTGTTATGTAATAACACGACAATAATTTTATTCTAAGCATTTTAATGTAATATCTTTCAAGATCCAAGCTAGACTTTTTATTCCGGCACAAAGTTTGGCGAGTTCAGAATTAAGTAACACCTCTGTACCATAATATCATTAAATAAATAATTAGAAAAAAAAAATAAAAAAATATTATAATTCTATTTACCGGTAACGGAAATAGCTACTCTAATAATTCATCCTACCTAGAAGTGAATAAAGCAATTTATTTATAGTTATTTAAGACGTATGTTATTTTGTATTACTTATGATATCCTGTATGAGTCTTATTACATAAATAAGCTCTTTAGAGTAATCCTTACTATATATTATATATTTATATATTTTATATATAATATTATAAATGCGAAAGTAACTCTGTCTGTCTGTCATACTTTCACGCCAAAACTACTGAATCAATTTAAATGAAATGTGGTACACAGATAGTCTAGAGCCTGGGAAAGGACATAGGCTACTTTTTATCGACCTACCACGCGGGCGAAGCCGCGGGCGGAAGCTAGTGGCAAATAAATATTATTAGAGCGTTAGGTTAGCTAAAGAATGACTTCGGAAGATGTTCTTTGTCATTGCAGTCTGCTTAAATCAGCTTGTATATTTCTAATAATTAATTAAATATAAGAAAAAATGTTGGACAGAGTACTTTATCTTACTATTGCACCTGTCTCCATAGTTTAGCACACAAGTATATACCGTAACAAAATTCTCCATGAATTAATATATTTTATGCAGAAATATTTAAATTGGTCGCAAGTGCTTGTTGCGACGTTTAACACATGTCCTGCGCTTGCGACTCTAAACATTTTACGGCCACGCCCTTTTTACGATAAAAAATGTCGGTAAATTGCATGTTTTCATACTGTATGGATGTATAAATAATGATGAGTCAGTCCATGCTATTGCGATTTAAGGTAACGCACTAAGACTTGGTTATAATTGACATTTTTGTAAAAAAAAATACACCAAAATATTGTTTTTTTTTTCATAATTATTTGCAATATTTGATCTTATTTCATTGAAAATTTACTGATGTTTGTACTTTCTTCTGTTGTATTTATAAATTGTTGCGACTATTCACACGTGGAAGTCGTAAGTGTGCACTTGTTCTTAGATTCCTACTTCGATATTCAGTCGATGGTAATCGACGTTGTTAAGTACTTAATACCGATGTTATTACTATTCAATATACATGTGATCAGGAATTGGATCAATCAATGATTGGTTCATTATAAGATACCATAATCTGGTGTCGATTAATATGTATAAAGAAATGAAATAATTGAAACTATGTTTGTGATTTTATTGAGTTAATGTGAATCTAGTTATCATGCATAACGAGAACGTTATTTTTTCATATACTTATTTATAAATTTTCTTCGTTTTTCCTTTTTCGTATTCTAGAAGGCGAAGGGATATTGGTCAGACTCTCTATTTTAATTCCTCGTGGCAAAGTCACAGCCGCATAGTTCGATCGATCAAGGTTTAGCTACGCTTGCCGCGTCCGGTCCATAGATGGGTTACTACCCTTTCATATCGAGACCCCTCCGTGCCTCGGAAAGTACATCTTTGACAGTCAGTCTTTCAAGGGTATCGTATTAGCCATTTACTGGGTTGTTAAGGTTAGTTATGCAGTCACTTCGTGTAAAATACTGGTATTCAGCTGTATTCGGTTAGACTCCAAGCCAAGCCGACCCCAATGTAGTTGAGAAAAGGCAAGGTAGATGACTATTTTAATTCCTAAATGCTTTTTGTACGACGAAGAAAAATGTCATGACTTTATCGAAAATTTTCTCATTTGAAAGTAACATAATTGAACTGTCATTTTGTCCACACTGACAGATGCGCCATCAGCTAAACAGTTTAATTGAACGCCTGCGCAAGTTTTAAGCCTAAATGTCAGGTTAACAACTCATTACCTACAAATACACACGTCATTCAAAGTATGCCTTTAGGGCAGTATATTTATATTAATTAAGGAATTGCTGGACACCTTAGGATGTGCACTGCTGACATTTACTTTGACTTTTACATCCCGTATCAACGTCTTTCATTAAATTTAGTTTCCTTTTAAGAATTCGGGGTGTAAATAAAAATATATAAATCCTCTATTTTCTAGAGCTCTTGCTTATGTTGTAACTTGTGATGTCCCCTTTGCTTATATCTATGACTAGCTCTTGCCCGGGACTTGGTCTCCGATCCAGGATGAAAAGTAGCCTATGTCCTTCTCCAGGTCCAGGTCAACTCCTGTGCGAAAGTTCATTCAAATCCGTTCAGTTGTTTTAGCGTGAAAGCGTAACAAATAATCAAACTCACTTACGCATTTATAATGTTAGTTAAGATTAAACCTATGTACTCGTAAATACCTTCTGTTTATTGATATGTGTATTTTATATTGTGTTCTTATATTTTCAGGTCTGTATGCAAGTTTAGTCGTCGTCAAAGGTTGGTTAGCATGAGTGTGTGCTGTTTACTTGTTTGTTGTATTTCTCTGTTATATTAAGACGGATAAAAAATATGGGAAACTCTGATAAATCTCTATGTGAGGAATGTTTTCCTCTAAGCGAAAAGCACACTACAGCACACTACAGCAGCACAGTACTGCAGTACTTATCTAAAAAATTTTACACAACAAAAAAGAAGTCTCATTGACACATTTCTGATTTGACAGCAAATTCATATGAATTCATATGTGTATATAAAAACAATTCATACAATTTACATCGTGGTTCTCTACGGCATGCCGCGGTCAGTGTGACACAATTCCATGGGCTCGGTTCACGATTCGCCCTCTTTTCACCCACACACTCCTGCCAGCACTTTTAACTGCTGTTTGAGGATTTAAGGTACCTATTCTCTGTTCACTTTAACGTTTTTAATGTAGGTACTTTACTTATTTTTGTACGAGCAAAACACACGGCAAGTTGAATGAGATAACTCTAATTTGCTTAACGTTCGATTAAAAACTACCTAAATCGATCATTTGTTACCTTATACGCTTGCTTTTCAATATTTTCCCAGCCACATTTTCGAACAGAGATACCAACTTAAAATATTCTAAGCGATCCTATTCCAAAACAATGCTGCCAACATTCAAACAATGTGGTTGACTCATATAATTTCTACAAACAGTATCACACACACTATTTACTCATGTTCCTCGGCCTATTTCCCTCCAATTAGGATAAAATGGCGGGTATTTAAAATGCGCCACTAATGGCGGCGCCTGCGCTTGCGCAGATCAAGGCTCAGCAATTACATCGTTATCTGGGTCGCGTCGGCGACGTGTGCCACAGTGATTTAGTACGTTTCAACTATTATGTAACTGGGTTTTGGAGAAATGGGTGGTCTTTAAAAGTGGATTGTAATATGACAAAATTAATTGAAAGTAGTGAGTGGATTCATCATCTTCTCTCGTGTCGACACGAACTATGTAAGTACAGTCAAGGTATTTGATCGCTGAGTAGATTGACAATACCGGAGTTAAAGCCATTTCATACTAGACTGACAAAGAGTTGTGGTTTTAATTTAGGGACACTAAGTTAATAGTCAATTTGGTAACTAATCAAGTTTCAGTGAACAGATTTGCAGGTTATAAACCTTGGTACCGTAGCTAACGGTCTAGGGTGATTTAGAAGTACTCAAGTAGGTATTCTCACTCATGGAGGCTGTTTTGATTCACGGCGGTAATAAATTATGTGACATTAGGTTCTTGCCTGCCTTCAAAGTACTCTGTCGGTAGGTACTTTACTGTTAACACAATGCCAAGATTATAGGAGAAGGATAGGAGAGATTCAGATGGGTTCAAGGTTTAGCTAATAGTGATAAAGATGTGTGTATGTAACTATAGGCGACTGACCAACTGATGATGAGAGTCTTAGGGATCGCTCGAACTAGACGGCCACGACCACGGCCAGTGGTTGCAGCGACCAGGTAAACTATAGAAACCGATACGAATCGCGCATTTGGTCGCAATGGCCGACTACTCGCAGACCATACAATACCACTAGACGGTCACGACTGCGACGTGGCCGTCTAGTCCGCGAGAACCCTCAATCTGTCAGAAAATCTTTTATTGTTCAATTATGTTTTTCATTATTCAAGTTCCGAGCTCTAATTGTGTATCCTCACAGCCCGGCGGTTCTACCGAAGGCTTGACCACAAACAAAGCCGCCGACAGACGCCAGCAAGTGCGGCTGTGAATCGATATTCTAGTTCTGTGCGAACTGGTGCACTGCTGACGCGCGGTGTGGCCGGCGGCCTCGCCGAAAAAATGGCCGACCGGCGGTATGGCCGTCGGCGCATGCCGCCGGGCTGTGTGGATCCACTGTTACATGTGATAACTCAACTGAAGATGAACTATAGGTACTCTTCTTTCGAAATATACTTTGTAATAGGCCGCTTTACGACTTTTTACACTACTAGACAATATGCAACGTAAATAAACATGTCGTTAAAACTTATTACCAGAATTAAATGAATTAATAGGATCTTATGAGAACCAGGTTACAGATGACATCACACTGCGACGAGTCAACTGCCTCCCATGCGATCTTAGCTAATTTATATTAATTATCACAAATATATTTTGCGTGTAGGATGACATTGTTGGAAAACCTTATTAAACTTCATAATGGACCCTAATTTGTTCCCCCAAATCGTACTGGGTTGCCCATTACATCCGACACTTCTCTTAATTTTTTTCAATAAATCCCCTACTTACAACCGATATAAATCATATGCGAAGTACTTATGTGTGTTCATCCGATATTATCGTGACTGGCTTCAATAAAACAAGCAATATACTGATTGAAGTTACTTTATTAACGTTATGTGCCAAATTTATCGTTGAAGGATGCGATTAATTAATGGTATGGCCGAATTATACATGCTATGAATTGGACTTTATAGCGCATGTAAAGTTTTATTGAAGCGATTTTTGTTCAAGTGATATATCGAGTTGATTTCGTTTTAAAGGATGGTAATATGAACGCTTTTGGTGGTAAATTGAAAGTTTTTGTGGTAGATCTTGAGGATAGGTTTATTGAGATGGTGACTTCGCGTTTACCTATAGACTAAATAATTCGTAAAAACGTCATTTTTTAAATTGCTTCGAGAATTCAGGAATTAAAAGAGGAGCTTGTGGCTAAGTAATAACAGCCGCATGGGTCGACCCATCAAGTTAAGCTACGCTTGCTGGGGTTGGTCCTTGGATGGGTGACCATCTTTACATAACGAGACTCCTCCGTGCCTCGTAAAGTACGTTAAGCAGTTGGTCCCGGCTGTAATTCGTGAATCTTTGACAGTCGTTACGGGTCGTCAGAAGTCCGAAATTCTGACAACCTGTCTTACCAAGGATTATCGCCCAGTTACTGGCTTGTGGAGGTCAGATAGGCAGTCGCCCCATGTAAAATACTGTTATTCAGGTGCATCCGGTAAGACTGGAGAAGGCTAAGCCGATTGATTCATTAAATTTCGAAATTAAAATTAGAAAAGTAAATATTTATTCGGTGTTTTTGGATGTAGGTACAGTGTGTCGTGTGTTAAGTACCTATGTACTTTATAATCAACTCTAAGGCAACAATAAACATGTAAGGGCTGTTTGACTTTTTCTACTCTGTACTAATAAATATTTAAACAAACTGTGTTCTTGTTTTTTTACTCCACTTCCCCTAAAACTATTACTATTGCATGCGACTGTAACTTTTCTAATAAAAATCTGCAACAAATCCTATAACAATGTCAGTTGTTATATTTTGACGGGTACTACGCCGTAGCACGAACGTAGACCATTGCTACGCCAATTTTCGTCTACGGCTTGCGTCTACGTTAATGAGATAAACTCACACAGAAGCCTAATAAAAGATTTATAAGCAGCCGGCCTAGACAGGTGGCGCTTTCAAAGCGTTTCGTATTTCTACAATGACTTTCAACAGGATTGACATAAGCTTTTCGGTGGTTTGTGTAAATCCAATACATTATTTTTTTCCATCATCATTGTCGCTGACAGAATGCCACTTTGCTATATTTTGAGCCGTTTTTAATACCTAATATTTACATAATAACTTATCTATCAAATTAAACGTATTGATTAACGCATTTTTGTTTAATAATTTAAAAACAATAACTCCTGGTGGGGACTGTTACTTATTTGAAATCCCCACTAGTTAAATAAACTCAGCCTTTTTTTTTTGGTGAGGAATTTGGAAAAACTAATAACAATCCCCACTGGTTGTCCCCTCATCCCCACATTTGTCGATGGGGATTTCGGGAATAAACCTGTGTTTTGACACTTTCGTTTGGATGCAAGTGCCAGTGTGACAATATCCTGTAGTTATTGAAATTACGGAGAATGCTTGATTGGGAATTTCTTAATTTTTTGTAATTTGGTAGAGGATTTGCTGCTTTTAAGTCAAAATATAAACAACTGACATTTTATGATTCTACTGTGTGGCTCCAACCCTCAATAACCAATATTGGCGTACGTTGGACATTCATTGGTAGTTTAATAACATAATTAAGTACAGTACAACTATTTTCTTAATGTCCCTCGGCAAACTTCGTGTTTCTTCAGTCGTCGGATTTCTATCAGTTGCCCTTTGCACTTGGTACTAATCGGACGCTCTCAATCGACTTGGAAGTATATAGAGTTGTTAACAATCTTTTAACTCAATATAATTTATTTTCATAATGGGAGGAAATAGTTTAAGGAAAATTATTTACAGCTCTGTATAGTTGCACACTGGAAATCAAAACAAAACAAAAATAAAGTAGCTTCTGAATTCAAATTATTATACACCGTAAATGTAATAATTGATGGACATGGAAATTAGCATTCGTTTTTATTCGGAAATGCAATGATTCCCGAGGGACATTAAGATAATAGTTAGAGTGTACTATTTTTGTTCCTATCTACAAGGTTAGTTCTGAGGGGCAATTCCCGTAATTTTTAAGAACGTTCACATTCGCATCTCATTCGCAATCTGTCAAAATAACCATCAATTTACCAACATTTTTGACAAGTTTGACAGATTGCGACTTGAATGTGAATGTTTTTTAAGTACGAGAATTGGCCCTCTGATTACCTACCTATATGTAACCAACATTGGCATATGTAACCAACATTGGCATATGTAAACAACATTGGCTATTGGTACATGAGTCTTGAAGCATTTACTGCAATTTACATTTACATAATACTCTTGAATTCTAACTTTGGATGGATCACAGTCTAACAATAACTCATCTGTTTAACAAAATAATTAAATAACAGGACTCTCTGATTTTCTTTGCTTGCCTAACTATTAACATTGCTCTCTATTTTCTCCTACAGAACCTGGAATCTACAATTAAGAAGAAGATCACTAAGGTAAGTACTCGATATCTGTCTTTACCTTATTTTTGAAAGGCTATTAAAACTGTCCTATATTTAATTTTTCCGTAGCAAATCCTTAGGAAATATACGCTTGCGATCTTCTCATTTCGCGTGGAGACTAAAGGCTCTTACATACTGGGGCGATTCGTCGCGCGACGCGACGCCGCCGCATTGTTCGCCGTGAGAAATTGTTTTGTTAAAATTCGCGTCGCGCGGCGAATCGTCCCAGTATGTAAGAGCCTTAACCTGGTCGGAGTTCTAAAGCCGCCAACGGACCACTTTTTTTTTTTTTGACTTTGGGAAATCATCCAATGACTTCTCCCGCTCTGGGCGGAGCGGGAGGGCATGTCAGACTTCTACTGACTAAAACCCACCCGTGTTCCTTCAGTTGCCTGTTGCCAAGGGTCCCGGTTTCCCTTTCGGACTTTCCCGCAACCCGCTGACACCCATGGACCTCTGACTTGGCTTCACATGCCGTCGACAAATATCTTTCAGGCATGCCGGTTTCCTCACGATGGTTTCCTTCACCGTTTCTGAAGCAAGTGATAATACATACGCACAGGCTTGCGATGAGATAGTAATACGAATGGTATTTGTAATTTAAATCTTGATTTTATCAGACAAGAAATATTGATTAGAAATATTTTAATAATGTATACTTAATGAAAATGGTATCTTATTTTTTATCAACATACCTACTTAATGATGTAGGTACTATTACCGAGTCTACCTCTGAATCATAGTTGTTTACATTCTTACTTCCAGCACAAAATGACATCACGTTTAAGAAAAAATTAAAGCATATTTTCTGCGTACAGATGTGCAAGGTAAAAACTGGTACAGACGAGACGTTTTAAAACGCGCGAATGTCGGAAAAGATCTCGTCGAGTAGATACTAATTTTTTTGGCGTTTCGTTTTGACTAATCTCTTTCCGTGGAATTCGTAAAATCTAGCTAAGGAATTACGCCAGGAAGTTCATAGGTACTTCCAATTTGTTAACCAAACGCGTAAGTCATACCAGCAAACCTACAAAAGTTCTTTAAACTCTAAATCCTACCTTAACAGGTGCAATCTATTAATTAAAACATTTATTACATTAGGCATTCTCTTATCTTTTACAAATATTAAAATTAGAGTTTTTATAAAACGTTTAATCTCCTTCAGACCACTTAGCAGCGTATTATTTCTCTGCTAATAAGATCAATCAATCTGCCTAGCCTTTTCCCAACTATGTTAGGGTCGGCTTCCAGTCTGGAACTTTTCGGTACTGACGAATTTTACACGTGTAAGGTAAAGCTAGTCAGGCAGTTAGAGAAAAACCATCGAAAATTTATAATCGCACATTTCCGAGCGCGTTTAACTCTTCAATGTGTGTCTGCTCTTTTACGTCCTGTTCATGTACACATATGTGCAATTTGACGGACATGCTAGTAGCATCTTGCTGTGATTTATGGGGACTCTTAATAATTATTATAACTTTGCGTAATATAAGGTGGAACTCGGTAGGAGTTTATACTAATATATGTAGGCATGACAGAATGTGTTGAGTTATTTGGAAAGATTCATGGGCGATTTTTCAATTAATTCGATTGATTTAATAAGGTTTAAATTTATTTTTATTAAATACGCGAAACATGACAGTAGTAGATGGGTGGAGGCCTTTGCTAAAGAGAGGGACAGCGAAGGCTAGTAAAAAAAAATTGTACTTGGATACTACTATTTGTAGTAGGTATTTAGAGTACCAATAGTGATACATAGTACTAAATGTAATAGTACTAAAATCAAAATATTATTTTAAAAATTATACATGATTTAAACGAGCAGTCTTTTGAATTATAATATCGTTTATTTATTTGATTTCTTACCTATTTACATATTCAAATAATTTTTAAGATAAAAATTATTTAAAAATAACATTAAAAATATAAAAAATAGAGGTCCGCGGTATAATATAATTATCATAAATGTTTTTTTTTAATGTAAAAAATCTAAATGGCAGTAGCAAGGTCTTGCCAAGAAAACCTGAACTAGCTACTCTAAATAAATATTCAATGATGGTAGATTTTGTTGAAAGGGTAACCTATTACCACGGCTTATCTGTTCTCGAAATTAGTCTGAACATAATTATAGTCCGATAATAAACCAGTTTTGACAGACCTAAGAAAACGGTCGGACTTTAATACAGTTTGAGAAATATTTACATAATGCTTACGGAGTGACAGTTTTATTTATTTAATCAAAGACTAGATGGGTAATTGGACGTAGGTATTGTCAGTTGGTTTCTGGTCTAACCTGGGGCTAGTCTCTAAGTCCGTCAACGAAGATCCGGGCCGGTCCGAAAGCAGTATTCGTCAAAACAAGTGTTAAATTAAATTTTTCAGACGAGCAAAAGCTCATCTGGAATTGGGACAACTGTCAAATCGTCGTCTTGTCATTCATTCTAGGTTCGGGTCCCGAACTATATGTCCGTAATTGATACGTAGACGGAAACACCACTAACTACGGATTTCGTGCTTAGAGAGTAGCCCCCTAGATGCGACTGAAAATCCGTTTTAAAACGTACATTTTCGGTTATGCAAAAAATGGGTTAGGTACCTAACTGAATAAAATACAATATAGTTTTTCCTTGGAATACCTATCACCTTTATACAAATCAATCTGCCCAGCCTTTTCCCAACTATGTTGCGGTCAACTTCCAGTCTAATCGGATGCAGCTGAGTACCAGTATTTTCCATAGAGTGATTGCCTATCAGACCTCCACCACCCACTTACTGGGTAATACGATACCCCTTGGTAAGACTGGTTGTCAGACTTTCGGGCTTCTGTCGACCCGTAACAACTGTCAAAGATCTACGAATGACAGCCGGGACCAACGGCTTAACGTGCTGTCCGAGTGACGGTCATCTTTATGCAAATAAAGACGTTAATAAAACAATGGTTGTGAATTTTGATTCCCTAAATATTTTTAATCACTCAATTACTTCGTTATGTTGGCGATAAGACCACCGGATGTATTGTTTTTGTTTCTTTATTTTCCTCGATATGTTTAATTATCACTCCACTTTTATGTTGAGGTAGGCTTATCAAAATACATAACATACCTAAAATAGAACAACGTGGTATGTGACGTCACAGTTATATGTCACGTCACGAGAAACAATCGACGCGCGCCGCTTTGATGTCGATAATTGAGAGTTATTGCGGCGCGCGGTAGCCCTGTATCGCGCCGATTCGCGCCTATTTCGCTTTACAACGCGTGTTGGGGCCTTAAGTTAGCGATTTCTATTTCATGCAATAATCTCATTCGCATTTTTTATTTCCACTAGTAATATTGTTGTACGTCTTCTTTCAAGTCACTCTCTTCAAATAAGTATGGTCTTTTAAGCGACTAAGAACAAATTTTCCTTTATTCATTCGTGTATTTTTCAAATGATCGATTTTCAAAAAGCTCGTACTTAAATCTTTTCGAAACATAAAGCATTAAAAAGCTCGTGTGTTGTGTTCCTGTGCTGAAAAAGCTCGTAAATTATTTCGGCCTCTCAAAATTCAGGCCTCCTCTTTTTGAAATTGATAGAGTCGTAGTCCACGACCCTAGCCCAGTGAGGGACAGTGGATATTACATAATTTCGTGTCTAATTGTTTCATGCTACGCAATAATTCTGTACCTCCAATTAAGTTGATTAATTATGCAGGTTTCTTATCACCGTTTCCCCCGCCCCGCTCATCCCCCCCTCCGCTCATCCCCCCGCTGTTTCTAAGCCCACACCCTCGTTTCTTCATCTCACTGTACCATGGAAGGATAGCGACGTTACGTCATTCCCACAATTTATGACAATGTTAATGTTGTTTACGACTGTTGACTGAACACAAGGATTTTGACTTATCGAGGCTTTGCGGCCCTTACAGGCTTTGCATTTAGTGTTAGTAGTATTTATTGTTTGTTGCTGTTTGCTACTGTTTCTCAGTTTTGGGGATTATAAGGATTATTGAGGTGGAAGTAAATCAAGTTTAATCTGCCATTGATAGCTTCTAGTTTTCTTGCTAATGATAATTCAGTTTGTGTCTGTGCTTATAAGGATATGATGTAAGTAAATAGAGCTTTGGTGCAATCAATTTTAGTCTTTGCTAATGCCTTCCGGATTTGGTACATGCTCATTACTCGTATCCCTGATGATTAGGGTCCTATCTGCACCCTAATTGCATGATACACGATCAATCAGAATCGGTTTGAAACAAATGTCTAAACCGTGCCGTTCATCTTGCAAGAGAGGCAAAAGACTTTTAATATAGATTTTTAGTTAGGTACTGTAAGTTTATATTCTATCTGTGTTATTATTTTAATATGTGTCTGTATGATAGGTGTTTAATAACCGCCTGAAATAAATGATATTTAATTTAATTTAATCAACTGAATCATAAGTTCGAAAAAAATATCTGATCAGCAACGTAAGTAACGCAATGATCAATGTTGAACCGTCAAAATGAAACAAATTAGTTTTAATCGGTTACGAGAAAAAGTTACGCTATTAGATAGCTGTTTGCTGAATAATTCCTTGTTGTTTTGTTAGCTATGATTTCAAGTCAATCCAGTAATGACACTAGGATAATTTTGTGCATTCATTAACTAGTGTTTTGGCTTGTTTGTCGAGGGGCTCAGGGCTACATGATAACAGCCGCATGGGTCGATCGTCGTTAAGCTACGCTTGCTGCGGTCGGTTCGCGGATGGGTGGGACCTGGGACCATCCAATACATATAAATACCCCTTCGTGCTTCGGAAAGCATGCCAAGCCGTTGGCCCCGGTTATTATTCGTTGATCTTTTACAGTCGTTCCGGGTGTCAGTAGCCCAAAAGTATGACAAACAGCCTTACCAAGGGGTATCGTGTTACCGAGTAACTGGGTTGTGGAAGTCAGACAGGCAGTCAATGCATGTAAAATATTGGTATTCAGCTGCATCCGGTAAGACTGGAAGCTGATCCTAACATAGTTATAAAAAAGGTACGGTAGAGGTAAAGTAGGTAGGGCACTATGCAGATTGATTGACTGGGTAATTCGAAAATCGACTACCTTCTAGAAACCTAAAAAATCAACTTCCATAGTCCACAGCTTAAACCCAAATATACGTATTAAATCAACAAATCAACGTACAGATTTTATAATCGAATAAATTGGTAGTTTATTAAAAGCATCCGGGCGTTTTCCCGCATGTCCGGCGCACGACGAGATAATTGTCACAGTGGCGTGCCGTGCCGTGAGTCCTGACAATTTGTTGTCGCGTGTTGACACTACGGCTACACGGCACGCTCGACTGAGGTTAGTTAGCATTGTTGAAGACGATATGTTTTTTAATGACGTCAAACGGGTCGTAGTGAAAGTTTTCTTCTTGCTTGTTTAGATTATTCAAGTACATGTAACGTAGCTATCAAATTCGTTGTTTTTATGGTAATAGAAAAAAGTCCTCCAAAGGTTTTTGCAAAGCAAGACTTTCAGTTGTAGAACCAGGTTTTTATTATTAAATCTTTGATTTTCAGTGCCGATATTAATAAACCTCTGATCTAAGGCGGTAATATTATCTTCTGTGGCATGTGCTTACTACGACTAGGTTCTTTCCTGAAGATACCTCTCTCTTTGCCGAAGCCTTGGCCTCACTGTGTTGAGGTCGGCTACTGAAGACAATATCAAATAATATCCACGCATCATATTAAAAAATTTCCTTTCGAAAAACTCCATAAGAAATCTCGTGTTTCGTCCTACAATGGAAACCCCCATCCTAGTTACCACCTGTACCAGTGTATAATTCTAAAATAACGCCTACAGCGGTCCGTGTCATCGTTTGTATGAGGAGCTAAGTTTATTGCAGCCTTCTTTAGCTTGCTTCCGGAAAATCATTGCTAAGATAAAGAAAGATTATATAGTTATTGAGATGTTCAAGATTAGAGAGAAAATCAACTTGTCGCACCTTCGGTGCAACAAAGTCACAACAGCTCATTTTTTAATTTTACAGGAGAGGAATTTAATTTTTTTTTCGCATTTATTTCCTCATTTCTGGATTACTATTTATAGTAGGTTTGAAATCTTTATAAAATTAATAGTTTATTTTGTTTGCTATAGTTTTACGTTAAAAATCTTATATTGAATTATCAAAAAATCCTAATAAAAGACAACAAAAAAAAGTGTCCTGAATTGTGACTTTGTTGCACCGAAGGTGCGTTGTGTAAAAGTATAGTTGTAATTGTAAATTGTAGTCAATCATTTCTTTTGTGTTTCAATTAAGATAGGCCTGAATTCATCTTACGCTGATGTCGGTCGCGTACGATCGTTCGTGTACCTACGCGTAGCAACGTACTAACGCGCAGCGGATGTCAGCGTCGCAGTATGGTGCTATGTAGAACACATTGTATATAAGCACGCGTGACAGATGTACGCGACCGACATCAGCGTAAGAGGAATTCAGGCCTTAATCAAAATCAAAGTCATTTATTCAAATAAGGCTTTCTTTTTTTTTTTTTGAGGGTGGGAAATCATCCAATGACTTCTCCCGCTCTGGGCGGAGCGGAAGGGCGTGTCAGACTTTTACTGACTAAAACCCACCCGTGTTCCTTCATTTGCCTGTTGCCAAGGTCCCGGTATCCCTTTCGGACTTTCCCGCAACCCTGGCAGGCATCGGTCCTACCGGACCCCGTCAATTTTGCTGACATCTCTTTGAGGCGCGCGTGGAACAAGACGCGCCATCGACCCAGGCCTGGTCCTTATCGGACGGCGAGCTGCCCGTTGCTCGCCGTCCGCAAGCCCGCGCCTATGGTGGCCGGGAATCCGCCTGGGATTCCCGACGCCCAGGGCGTCTCCAACGGCGGCGGTTAGGGGCGTGAGGGCGCAAACTTTGCCTTTCCCTCACGCGTTCCGCCTCCTCCTTCGCGAGCATTACTGCTTCGCAGAAGGAGGTGACGGCTTCCCATGCCCTCTCGCTCCGTACCATGGCCTGAACCAGGGCCGGACGCGAGAGGTCACTGCCGCCAATCGCCTCCGCGAGGACACGGCGGTGCTCCGCCCAAGCAGGGCATACCTCAACCGTATGCTCCACCGTGTCCTCCGGGCGACCCGCACAGTGGTGACACCCGGGCGTTTCCTCCCGCCTAATCCTACACAGGTACCTCCCGAAGCTATTCAAATAAGGCTGAGAATCAATTTTCGTCAAAATGAGGCAGTCCCCCAAAACGACCGCCCTTCACCACTTCTTAATGCTTCAGCTGGAAAGAAGAAATGGCGGAACAAACTTTCCAGCAGCACAGCCTTTGAATTCAGCGCAGATTTTGGGTTTTTACAACTGACGCTGAAGTAAAAAAACAGGAACTGGTATTCTGAAAATCAAGGGAACTACGCTGTTAACTGTAACTGTGATCTAAATTGGAACTTAGTCTTATGATACTTCACAAACTTGTTAAGAGCTTTCATTGTAGACTGGTCAAAAAGCATAAATGAAAACCTTTTCAGCATCTGCCTAGCCTTATCCCAACTATGTTGGGGTCAGCTTCCAGTCTAACCAGATGCAGCTGAATACCGGTATTTTACACCGCCTATCTGAAACCTAAGCTAACCTAACCTTTTGTATAGAATCAATTGTTTCTAACTGAACAGACAGCTGTGCTGCTGGGGAGTTTGTTGCGCCACTTCTTCTTCCCAGCTAAAGCACTAGGAAGTGGTGAAGGGTGGGCGTTTTGGGGGACTGTCTTATGTAATTTTGACGTTCCAAAAGTGCTGATTCTCAGCCTAGTTTGAATAAATGACTTTTGATTTGATTTTCGATTTTAAGGAACTCAATACTTTTTAAGTTTTATTAAGTAGTCAGTAAAATACAGTAAATATTTCATAACAATTTGTCCAATTTGTAAGCCATTTTTATTGACAGAATTATTCAGTTCATAACACAAGAATATTTCTTTTGGCCACCTGGCTGTCATAAAAGACAAAAACGGGTAATATTTTATTAAATTATGTTAAAAACGACGTTTACATAGCTTTCTTGTATGTTCAAGATGGTTGTATTTTTTGACGCTTTGAAAAAAAACTGATGTTACGCAGCTGCAAAGAAATGGTGGCAAGAACTGTAACATTTTTACGTGAATACGATTTTAATGTTTTAAGTTTTTTGGATAGTAAGAAAGCAAATAGGAAATAGTGGAACGTTTTATTACAGCTGCCTGTTTGTTTTACATAGACTTTTATTTACAAAAAAAAATATTGGACCTAAAGAACAATAGAAGTACTTATAAATACAAAGTGACATGTATGAAAATATACAGTAGCCGCGAAGGTAGCTTTTCTAGCGCTGTTTCTCAGACGTTGCTTGATTTGTTTCGTGAAATCAATCTGCCTAGCCTTTTCCTAACTATGTTGGGATCGGCTTCCAGTCTAACCAGATGCAGCTGAATACCAGTATTTTACACAGAGCCACTGCCTATTTGATTTCCACAACCCAGTAACTGGGTAATACGATACCTCTTTTTAAGAGTGGTTGTCAGACTTTCGGGCTTCTGACGACCCGTAACGACTGTCAAAGATCCACGAATGACAGCCGGGACCAACGGCGTAACGTGCTTTCCGAGGCACGCAGGAGTCTCCATCTATCCACGGACCAACCCTGGCAAGCGTAGCTTAACCTGATGGATCGACCCGTGCGGCTGTTATTACTTAGCCTATTATAATTTAAAGAAAGAAAGTAAAGACGTTAATTTGCGGTAAACATGACGCAAAGAAAGAACACAAAACAAAAATAACAAGTTGTGAGAAAATATGCTTCGTTTAAATTCGCTTTTCGTGTAAGTCTGTGTTTTCGCGTTGTTCTTCTAAACTACGCAACGGATTATAATGCGGTTTCCACCATCATTTTGAGAATTTATTCCGGAAGGTTTGTGTGTTTACTTAATACCTATTTAACTTAGATGTAATAAATAAATCATATTTTTTTTGTCAATTCGGAAATTCCATGCGAAGCTGTTCGGGTCACTAGTATTCATTAATAAATTATAAAAGTTAGTATCATAGTTTAAAAATCGTGAGAAAAATTGCCTAAAACATCCGCATTTCTAGAGCTTATTCCTAAAATCTTCTAACAGAGAGCCGACCGACCTACTTTAAATCTTAATGTGTTCATAGAAATTAATTAGTTGAAACATTTCTCGCTAAGCGTATTATTTCGCTTGTCACCGACCGTTATACGCAACCAGTCCGTAGATGCATCTTTATAATTAATCTCATCACTTTGAACACCAACTTAACCATACATCCCATCAACAACCATCAAAAGGAAACTCGACTCTATGTCGAACAAAATAAAACCCATCTTCAGAATGAATTCAGTTTTTCAATGGTTATAGTAAGTTGGTGATGACATTTACAACTTTTTTCTTTACATATCACGTCAATCTTAATATGAAAGTTGTAAGGTTGAAAATTATAGTTGTTTTAAAATGTTATTCTTGTTTAATTTTTATAGATTACAACGATAGAGGAGTCGTAACGTAAATTGTCTGGCTTTAAATATAAATATAGGTGTGTTTCAGTAATGTTCGTAATTTAGACATTGCGTGAATGTCTGGATGAAGTAGTTTTTATTATAGTTGTAAGTTTTGTAAGGAAACGACGACGTGTCTAGCATACCATACGTCATTTATAAATATTACTAGTTACTCATTAATTTGCTGTCAAATTATGACTACACTGGTACCTAATATTATTTTAATTCTTCAAGGACTTTCTAATTAACAACAATGTGTTTTGGTCCGCGCGCGTCCCGCGCGCGGTCATACAGGTTAATTGTTTCAATAAACAGGTGGAAACCATTTAAGTACTCAATAATAGCTCCTAAGACTGTTAAGTAAAAATACACAAAGATTGTATAAGGGTATTAAGCATCTCTAGGAAGGCAAATCGTAATAACTGAGTTTCTGTTTCAAATTGTGTTCTTGTTTCAAGCGAGGTTCCAAATAAAGGTAAAAGTTGGTGCAGCATGGTTTAGATAGTATTTAGCCCAGATAGATAATTGATTCAGGCGTGACTTTGCGGAAATCCATTATAAAATACAATAGACGTAGATATATTTAGTAACCTATCCCGCTTAACTATTCTTCAAGAGTCAGACCAATTGCAAACCAGAACACGACGTGTTGCCACACCGAGCGCTGGACGCAGAGTAAACTCAGAGAGAGAGAGAGAGTCAGAGTTGACTCGGTGTGGCAACACGTCGTGTTCTGGATTGTAATTGGTCAATCGTCATCCTAGGATGCCTCGTTGAGAGGTGAAACACGTGCCGATTTCTTACAGGGTTTTTTATGACTCTTGAATAATAGTTAAGCGGAATAGGTATTGTATTTTAGTATTTAGCACCTTATCAACTCTTCCGATTCCCAACTTCCCCCACAACACATCTAAACTCAAACTTTTTTAATTTCACACTTGCAGACGAGCAGATTTCGTCATAACGATACTTATCTCAGAAAGTATGCGATGCTACTTTTGCGAAACTATAATGCATACTTTAAAAGATAACGTGTTAAAATAAATGACGTTAACTTGATGGTATCGGTGTAAACTGGTGTATTGTATTACATGTTGGCAACAATCAATATGGCAGGTGGTAATGTTGGCTGGACATGCTCAAGTGGTAAATCAAAAATAAAGGGACGATTGGGGAGATATCAAGAACGGTATCCGGTATTATGGTCTTCTTCTTGTTTTCGATCGGTCAACGGGTCAAGTTTTTGGCTTGTGTACGCTTAGGAAGAAAGAAAAATAGGTTTATTTGTCACAGAAACACGTGTATACAAAAAGATGACAGTACTTAATCATAGAAATATGAGACCTGTGTCACAGTCCACAAGCACTTATATTTGTAAAATTTTATTCGTGATTTTGTTTATCAAAAAATTCTTTGTAAGTTGCGACTTGTAGAAAATCATAATAAATCCTGAGAGTGTCCGGCGACTCTCTATTCCGTCTTACAAGTTTACCAGTGTCGTGCTTAGTACCGCAATAAATGTTTAAATTCGATTTTCTTTTTTTAAATGTGGTCAAACTAGAGAGATGACTTGATGCCCGTGTCCCAGCAGTGGGAACATTAAGGCTGATTATGAATATGGAATATGAGCTATGAATTTTACGAAAATTAACATTCCAGGTAACTTCTGATCGTGTAGACTTGTAACTTTTGATAAACACGGCCCTGGAGTACTTGTAAAAATAAACAGTTGGCAGCTACACTTCATGACTGTGACAAGAAGGCTTCCACTCAGCATGATGCTGAGCTATGGGGGACCCACAGCACAGCGCTGATTGTCAGTGGTCTCACCCGAAAAAGACGTACGGAAATCAAGTCAGGTTCAATGATTTGTACATAATAAATAGGTAAAAAATAAAATAAACAGTAGAAGTTGCTATATAGTATAGACAGCCTAGCTATCATCATCAATCAAAAAATATAATGTTCAATTTTTGGCAACTCTCATCCAGCGGCTACCAGCCACGAGGGCGTTCTACCCTTACGTTTGCCGATTCACTTCCTCCACTCAAGAACACGTCTACACATACGGTCATCGGTTCTACGGCTAATATAGCCGGCCTAGCTACGTCACCATGAAACTATCCAACATTTAGTGAAAGGTTGTCTGTAAAAGATCGCTTTTAGCGATAAGCCCGCCCATTGTGTCAGCCTATGTAAAATTTCTAAATTGGTGTCTGTATTTTAATGGTGTAGCTACATAATAAAGAGTATTCTATTCTAATTATGGTGCTCTCATTCAGATCATGCACTTAACTACCAACTGCGGCCCGAAACACAAGTTTTCATAAATTCATCATCAGATGATGATGATCAGGCAAGTCTATATTGCAACTAGAATAAAAGTTTCCTCGTTTGTAATTAATGTAAATCATAATTTTACTTTTAACTTCCCTTCATCATTTTCCTAATGCAGGCTACAAAATAAATTGCCACGTTGGTTTTACCCTTAACGGCCCCTTGGTACGAAATTTTTTAAACTTTTTATATATATTTCATGCGGAGTTGTGGAAAAAAATGTTAAGAATTTCCTAGCAGCCCGCCCAGGTGATGCAAGTATGTTAACTTTGTCCAAAACCTTTAATATGTGGCCGCACACTTATAAAATTTGGTTTTATGGAATTCCCAGTAGTTGATACCATCTGATTTTTGTTCAATGATTTTGCTGGCACTCTTGATTAATAAAGAGTTCCTAAGAAGCGCATTAATCACCAAAAAAAATTCAGTGCGGTTAGTGGAAGTGCTCAGGTGCGGTTCGGACAAGTCCTATTGAAATCAATGCTCTAAGTGGAATACCTCATCAATTCTTGAAGTTGTCGGAATAGTCTTCAGAATGCATGAATGTATTTAGGTATTTAGACTTATATTTATATATATATATATATATATTTTTTTTAATAGGTTAACTTATTTATATTATATTTATTCAACAATTTTCGCTATTGCACCCACCACTGTTTGTCTCAGCATCACCCAAAGGTTGACTGGTAGAAAATGCCTATGGCATTAAGTCCGCCTCTGTACATTTATGTGCTTAAAGTATTAAATAAACAAATAAATGCATAGCTTTTGTGTACAGTCGAACAAGCTATTTGGTATACAGGCAGATAACTTGATAACTTTTTAACAATTTTGTGAGTGTTTTCAGTAGTCAACAATCCTTTTACATCACCCTCCTAAGCAATAAGCTCAAAAAGTTAAATTACAAACAATCAAAACGAATATTGGCAGTGTAGCGGAAAATGAATATATTTTGCCTGCATACCAAATAGCTTGTTCGACTGTACGTATTTAGTGTGTAGATTTTTTGTGCTTGAATAGATAAACAAAGTCACTATATAACAATTTAGTGGTACTTTATAATAATATAGGTATTAAAAGGGAATAGTCAAGTAGTTATTAAAAGAGTCTTGTTTATTAGTTCTACAAAGTATGTAACTGCCAGACACTCGGACACGCTACCTCATTCCCACTAACAGTAAAGAATTAAATTAATGGCAATCGTCTAATAGTGCACACATTAGTCTCTATCACATACAGATCACTTAAATTATAAACAATTACAAGACACCTGTATGTAACCATCATATTTAACATGCCCCGGGGCTAAGGGGCAGATGGACACTTGGACACCGTATTTCAATTAGAGATGGGTAGCACACCTTTTTTTAAATGAGGATCGTGTGAGACACTCTTTTTGCAAAGTGTGCTAGCACACTGTGCTACCAAGAATGAGGCGAGGCTGCGGTGGCTTAAGAGTACGAACGTGCAGTGAGTGCCAGTGAGTCGCGCGCCTCGCCGACTCGCCGAGTCGCGTGTGTGCTGTGTGATGTGTAGTGAGTAGTGACGATAGAGTAGACACACGCGCGGAGAGTTCTGTGATATTTGTTTGTGCTAGCCACAGTGAACGAAGACATCAATGATCGAAATACAAAAAAAAAGAGTGAGTGACTCGATCGACTAACTCCTTTCGTTCCAAACTCGCAAGTACAAATGTTCTGTGTGTAGCTAATCTCTGCCAGTGTGGTGTGTGCTAGCACATCAAAATAAAAAGAGTGAGTGACTCTTTTCATCCAAGTGAGTAGCTACAATTGTGCTAGCACGTGTGCTGAGTTACCCTACACTAATTTCAATCGTCATCGGGTATCATTACAACGGAGAGGCGTGTGAATTAGTACCTACTACAGTATATGCAAAACTCGATTATTTTTAAAGGAACGTCGTATATAGACCGATTCTCGATCCTAGTTATCGATAAAGGATCTCGATGTTTTCATTAATGCTCGTTTGTAGATTAAAATTGATGTCTCTTGTTGGAGATGGAGGGTGAATTAAGGGTGGATGTTGAAATGCGACCTCTTTGTCTTTGTCAGTTGTGTGTGAAGTGCAGTAGATTGAAGCTTGAGGGTCCATTTGTATCAGTTCTTCTTAGAGAGCAGGAGATACTAACTAATTCATATTATAATTTTGATCAACATATTAAGGTTTTCTAACGGAGTTGATTAAAAAAATAGTTGGTAAACTCAGACAGTTGTTTAATAATAAAGTTAAGATAGTAGTCTGCTTAAATAAGCTCTCGTCTAATAGACGAAATGACAGATAAACAATCACAATCTGTCATTTTGTCTATTCGTCCGTCGAAAAAACCAGTTTCTACGCTTGAAAAAAAATAATTTGCTTACATTTTGTATTTTTTTAAAGCATTAATCTACTCGTACATGCAAAACATCTATTTTAAGCAGAACATTTCAATACTATAATTGCTCGTTGAAAACTCCTGATCGATAAGCGATTGTGTCGACTGATAGTGATGCTGATGGTTTTATTATCGATACCTATGCGATGTTGACAACCGTCTTTGTAATCAGAATTAACATCTAGGAATTTACTGTTGATTAAAATGTTGAGAAATTAAAATACATTTCGCTGTTAATACTGTCATTTATATTATTTATGTTGGCAGTACAGAGTAATGATTCGCTTTTTTTAATCTTAGGACGAACTTCACCAATGAATCTGAACGCAATCTGTACTTACATCTAAACTGCGTTCAAGAGCTGTGAGTGTCAATATTATTGACACTGACACCTCTTGAACGCGGTTTAGACGTGCTGATCCCGATCAAGTTCATTGGTAAGATTTGCCCTTTTAGCCGGTAGAAATCTTAAGTGTAGGCGTCATAGGTAGGTGCATGACTGACAACACCAAGATTGTAAAACCTAGGCGCGAAACTACAAGTTTCCTGCCATTAATCATTCACCTTATTTAGAAAAGAACAATTATACCCTTTTAAAAGGATCAATCATCATTAATACGATACCGTTCGGTTTTCCTAAAACGTGAGGATGGGATCGATAAATGCTTTTTTTTCTCCCGAGACTGCGTGCGCGCCGCTCGCTAATTTGCGTCTATATCGTAAACTTCACGTAGCGTTTAACCCGCGCCGCGCGAGTGGCGACAGAAATGTCGACACATTACCGACGACCTAACGAGCCGACTTGCTACCAGTGACGTGACTTGTTATCGACAAAAAGTGCGCTATGAATATGAATTTATTTCGACGCTTCTGAAATATAATCGGCTGCTATCTTGATGTACAATGTGAATTATTAAACTGCACAGCATGGTTTCGCACGCTACATTTTTATGATTTGCTGTTTGTATATTGTAGGTATGTGCATGTTGTGAAAGAACAAAGAAAGTATGAAAGTATGCAGAAGGAAACGACGCATTGCATCCTTTGTCGCAAAATGTTTGTTAAAATTCCACATTGCATGCTCCACATTTTATTCATTGCCTTTTTCATAATAAAAGGACTCTCTTGACGGAAATTCTCCATTTAGTCTGTGTTAGCTGCAAAACCTATCTCTTGATGTTCGTTAGCATTGTTTTTACGATATTCGCGTTTCATTGGCAGTATTAATATTACCCAGACTTCGTTCTCAGCAAGAACTAATTGCTATCATAAACCATATCTACTTTAACATAAAGCTCATTAAATATTTTTGACATAAAAAACATGCTGAAATATTTTAAAATGACATACAACATAGACCGGTCCACCTATCGTTTCAAGTTGTTAAAATAAACAAAAGTTGGAGTACATCGGTTGCTAACAAATCGGCTTGTTATCAGCCGATCGGTGGCTATAAGTCGTGGCGTCGCATCGATAAATATCGATATAAAGTATCGACACCACTCGCTGACGACACGCGAGCTCGCACAACACTAATTCACAGGTTGACACGCGACTGTCGGGGCGTACTCGCGATATCAGAGTATGTTTGTGTGTTGGTTATTTCGGGAGCTACGTGTAAGCAGATAGTATTTTATGCAGATGAGCTTTTGGGATTTAGAAACTCATCATCACAATCATTTCATCCGAAAGACGTCTACTGCTGTACATAGGTCAGTCCAAGCACCGCCACTTCGACCGGTTCTGGGCTTCTCGCATCCAGCGGATTCTTGCGGCCTTCACTAGGAAACCTAGAAAATAAAGACGATCAATTGGCTGATTACAACTTACTGAGCCAGCGGTCTCAATCACTATCAAATCCTGTGAGACCAATTGATGTAGCCAAAGAAGAAAATCCACGACCTCTTTTCTTAAATCTTTTAAATCAAGTAGGCCAATTTTTAGGTCGTAGAATCGGGATTGCCATCTAACGTGGCAAAGCTGCCAGCCTTTTAGGAACTTTTCCCTCTGACAGCGATGCGGACCAATTTTTTGATGCCCAATGAGCTCTTCCCTTTTTTCCTTTATATACTTGTACATATTATATATAGTTTAGTGTTAGTTCATATATTATATTTTAGATTTGACAAGAAGTGTAAATAACACATGAAAATCCTTTGCTAAAAGCAGAAAAAAAGATGGGCCTTATAAAATATGACATGTTGAATGTTAGTGGGCCTTGTCATCACATGCAAATGATTGCGGTTTATAACAAAATGTTATTGCGATATTTTTAGCCATTCGATGGTCATTCTTTTGCAACAATAGTGAAACCTGATGAGTCACAAATTCTAAACTGTGTCCGACACAGTGACACATGACTTTTGAGGGTCGTATGTTAATTTGTTAAACTTCAAGCTATCGTATACGCTTTGTAAACCAAGGGCATTCTGGAAGCTCCAAATTTGTAGATGAATGCCCAAAGATAGTCCAATATATGTATATTAAGTAATTATGATTTAATAAGTAATTTTACATATTTTGATAAATATAGTCGCGGTTTATGCACAATCGCTTCCTACCAATTTGTACGCCACGATACGCGGCTGAACATGATAGAACATTTCTGTATTTAATATCTTGCATGCAATATAAGTATGTACACCATGTTTATACAAATAAATAAACTTACTTACTTACTTAAAATGTAGATTTTGGATTGCTTTATTCTTATTTCCTTCAGTATTCTTATTGCGAGGGGTTCATGGCTAAGTAATAACAGCCGCACGGGTCGATTTAAGGTTAAGCTACACTTGCCGAGGTCGGTCCGTGGATGGGTGACCATCCATTACATACCAAGAACCCTCAGTGCCTCGGAAAGCTCTTTAAGCCGTTGGTCCCGGCAGTCATTTTATAGATCGATGACACTTCACACACATCTTGTATAAAACGCACACTATGCCGCCAAGCATATTATAAATTAGGGGATTACATTACGGATAAAAATGCTTGGCTCAGCGCTGGTCCAGCTCCACAGGGCGCATAAACTAATTGATTAGCATTCGAAATAATTGTTGGAGCTGTTGAAGATTGTAAAAACTATAATTATTTACATTGTATAAATTCAATCTCCTAGTTTTGTATAACTGCATAGCACATGTGTGTGAGCACTATGTACTTACCTAAGTACTTTAAAGCTACCATTTACTAGGTACGTCTTTCATTGACTTGAATGTGCTCTAGCGACTGAGAGTATGTCATGCTCACTTTAATGTCTCGCTGGTGGTGGCGTGTGTGTTGGATCATTAAGTTCCCTTCAAAATGGTTGAGCTGAATGGTGCTGATCCATGCGTCATGTTCGTGAACGGGCGCCATCAGTAGGGACTGGTCATCTCTTAGCTGCCACGGCTTATTTTAATTTATTTTAATTTTTGAATTGTTTTGTTTCATTTTTATCTTTTTACGGACGGACATTGTTCTCACATGTATAATTTCAACATGAATGATGTAACCAATATATTGTAATAATATTCTGATTCAAAAGAGTGTCCGTGGAGTTTCTTGCCCGTTCTTCTCCATAGGAACCTACGCTTTGGAATGGGCAACTAGCTTCATCTTTCTGACTAACCGACCCCTTGACAATTCAAAAGTGCCTGTATTTGGTTTATTTGAAATATATGCTTTGAGTTTGAGTTTGAGTTTGACAGTCGTTACGAATAGTCAGTCAGAAGCCCAAAGTCTGACAACCAGTCTTACCAAAGGATATCGTTACCCAGTTACTGGGTTGTGGAGGTCAGATAGGCAGTCGCTCCATGTAAAATACTGGTATTCAGCTGCATCCAGTTAGACTGGAAGCTGACCTCAACATAGTTGGGAGAAGGCTAGGCAGATGATGATGATCCTTATTAAAACGTTTCCTTCTTTTACTTTCGTAAGTTTGCATCTGGTGCTGTTTAATACTTAGGTGTAATAGGACTAAACAGCATCCATAACTTTAAAAAGTTGTTATTGTTACATATTAGTTCAAAGTTTAATTGCTTTTCCAACCCAGAAAGAGTTAGGAGTTAAAGAGTTTTAATATTCAATACTGCAAAGAATTCGGGATCCAACATTACCAGTGCTAAAATTGGTAGCACCTTCAACAAAGTAAGCCAACGATGTTTATAACATAAGAGTGGTTTCATCACAATGGGATACCTACTCCTGACCCCACGACCTCTCGATCGCCATTCAACGCTACATAATCACATAAATATCACTGGCAGAAGCCTAGAAATATAATGCAGCGTTGTCAAAAGTAAACAAGTAAATGTGAACTTATTTCATACAAACCCTTAGGACCAATCACGCTTGCCTCGGAGGTGTCTCGAAGACCCCAGTAGTACAGCTTGCAACTACCGTTCAGTGACGTCATCAGACAGAGACAGACATACATCTTCCACCCAAGAGAGAAAAGGATAGACACAAGATAAAAACAACATACCAAATACGGTGATCACATGTGACTAAATATCCCTATAAGTGACGATGCCAAGTAATTATTGGAACGAAATTTTCGCAGTTTTATCGTTTTATGTATAGAATTCAGTTTACAGTATGCCGGTGGTGATTTTTCGCAACGCGTTGCGCAGGAGTGCATGTTTTCGACACATGTGGTGTGCGCGTGTGTGCGTAAGAAGATGAACTGCATATGTTGTTCTCCGTTAGAGGTTTTTTCGTGAAGAAAACCTACAGGTCGGGTTTTCTAGCGGTGAACTTGTTATTGTCATAATGTTGCTTAGAGGTTTCACACTTCTTATCATTCAGTACAATTCTTTAATTATGAAATACTTTAGAACTATTTGAAGCCAACGCTTTGATGAATTACATAAAAGCATCTATATTCTCTTCATTTTCTAAATATCAATTGTCCTTCGATTCATTGTCCTCTCATGGTGGTCGTCTTTCTTATTTTATTTGTTAGGGACAAAAAAACGAGTGAAAGATCGAAAAACGAAAAACTACGCCATTAAATTATAGTATCTGTGCGACCAAGCTCTGCTCTGGTGAAAATAGAGAATGCTTATTTAATAGTATACTATAGTTCCATTGCCATAATGCCATTCTGCCATGTCATTATTCTAAGGTAGCCATCTAGTTCTAAGCTTTGGGCGACCGAGCTCTGCTCGGGTGAAAATAGAGAAAACGAATATTCCCAGATATGGGACCTAGCTAGATCGATTTTTCACCCCCGTAAATCCCTATAATGCAACTTTCATCTAAATCGTTAGAGCCTTTTTCGAGAACGTGATTAAAAATATATGTATCCTACTAATATTATAAATGTGAAAGTTTGTGTGTTTGTGTGTTTATGTGTTTGTGTGTTTGGATGTTTGTTACTCAATCACGCAAAAACGGCTGAATGGATTTGGATGAAATTTGGCAAGCAGATAGTTTATAATCTGGATTAACACATAGAATACTTTTTATCCCGATATTCCCACAGGATCGAGACTTACGCGGGTGAAACCGCGGGGCACAGCTAGTACTTATATATATACAAATATTGCTCATTTAATATTATAAGATATGAACGTTCCTCTTATCATTTTAGTCACTTTTCATATTTTGGAATATCCCTTTTAGGATCGTTCAGGAGAAATTGTAACATTTATATCTCTATAAAGCTGAAGGTTATGAGAGTTATTAGAATATATATCTGTGTTACCGTGACAAATCCTAATCAATTCACTGTGAACCCTGGCACTAGCCTCGTTACACTAATCCTCTAGTTCATGTCATGTTACTTATTACTGTTTTTAGAACATTTCGCATATTTACAGTTTATTGGACTTTCCTCTATCTAGGGTCTGTTTCGTTTATGCTATTGACTAGATTTTCACGTTGATATTGAAGAAACTTATCATGCTTTAGGTCAATGAGGGAGAAATGCATAGCTTTATTTTACTGTAAACCGTTGTTGGCCAGATTATTAATTATTTCTATTACTTAAATACTAGATTTGTGGCTTTCAATAGATCAAATCCGTTATTTTATTTAAGAAAACTTCCAAGTTTTCAAGTTTTTCTTGCAACTTTGAACCCGTTTTTATTTTATTGAAATGAGCAGATGGTCTACCAATTTACCTTAATATCTTAATTAAAGTGCGTTCAGCTTAATAATCTCACTTAAAATCTCTATTATAATTGAATATTGCTATGCAAAGTCAAACATCCGACCTTAACGAACTTGTCACAAACTTTACTAACACCTCATATCTCAATAATCTAACTTGTGAACTGCTCAAACAAAGCCGAGAACATCTTAATAATGATCTTCGTATACAAGTTATAATTGCAGTAGTTCAGTAGAAACAAACAGACGGTTATCTCAAACTATTATCTTAGTTTATAGTCATAAATTAAGATTTTAAATGTTGGGCGGAAGATACACTGAAGTATTATGTTGGTAAAGTGACGTAAGTGGTTGTGTTGGTTTTTAACACGAGAGGTGACACGGAAGTTTGATTGAATTTATTGAAGTTTATTTAGATTATGATAA
This sequence comes from Lithophane leautieri, assembly GCA_949152455.1. Classification (NCBI taxonomy): domain Eukaryota; kingdom Metazoa; phylum Arthropoda; class Insecta; order Lepidoptera; family Noctuidae; genus Lithophane; species Lithophane leautieri. The sequence continues at coordinate 2,838,724 of OX424469.1, read as the reverse complement.
TATTGTTTGATATTAAATTCACATACTACTCATCCATCCATTCTATATTTACATACCAAGACCCCTCGTCTTGGTATGTAAAGATAGAATGTGTGTATGAATGTGCGTGTCTCAGAAAGCACGTTATACCGTTGGTCCCGGCTGACACTCGTGGATCTATGACAATAGTTACGGGTCGTCAGAAGCCCGAAAGTCAGACAACCAGTCTTACCCAGGGGTATCGTATTACCCAGTAACTGGGTTGTGGAGGTCAGATAGGCAGTCGCTTCTTGTAAAATATTGGTATTCAGTTGCGTCCGGTTAGACTGGAAGCCGACCCCAACATAGTTGGGAAAAAGGCTCGGCAGATGATGATGATTAAGTTCTCATAATTAATCATTATGATGCAGAAGTTTTCGCTATACGAAAGCTATGAATCTTCTGCTTTATATGAGTGACCATTATGACCTATAAATGGTAGATGTCTCATTTAGTTCTTCAAAAATAGTAAAGTAAGTCTACTAACATACTTTGTAGCCGTTATCAGTTGAACACCATCATGGTACACACTCATGCTAATTAGGTTAATAAGTTCAAAAAACTAAAAGAATAAATAATCGCAATATATTAGTCAGCTGCTTCATATCCATATCAAACTGACAACATAAAAACCCAAACTTATTGTTATGTTGGCAACATAAAGTTGTAAGTGCACACCCGGCTTTATGCCCTAGGCGCCGTTGAGACCGTATCTTTTAGATCTACGCGCATGCGTACTAACATTAGCACTGTTTATTACTTAGCTCACCGATATCATACTTAGATTTCACTTAGCACTTTATGCTGACAAGGAAATATTCACCTTATAACCTAAAATGGTAGGTTAAAAATTCACTGGCGTCGATTAAAACGTTTAAACATTTTGGTTATCACGTTGAAGCCTATTGATTTAAACAGATAGGATAAAATTGTTTTTGTCTCTTTTCAACGCATTAGTATCAGATACGTGTATCTCTTTCTTCTTAGGAAATCTATTTGCAATGTTTGGATATCTAGGCTCAAATCTTAGTGTCCAAATGTGATTTATTGGTACAAATATGTGAAGGCTGGCGTTTGAATTGCGTTAAAGATCTTTTCGTTTCGCGATAAATTGTTTTAATATCAGCTTTATGTCGATTGGATTCTACGTGGAAATATTTGTTTAAGCATTAGATAAAATCATTACGCGATAACTTGGAGTCCTTTAGCTAGTAACATTGTTTCATTATCCTCCTCTATATCTTTTGTAAGGAACTGATATTAGTAACACTACCATAGGATGGTTACCTCTATCATATTATTTTTTTCAACGAATTCTTTTACTTTTAGTTACTTGTAGCAGTATCTTCATTCCCTCATTCCCGAAATCACGCAGTGCTAAAATCTTGTACTGTCTGTTTTTCATCTTTATTAGGTAATTATCGTCTCCAACATCCGCAATACGCATGCCATTGCCTTCCACCCTCTAATCAGCTGAACCATCGTAATCATCAAGTTTCAGATCGGAATCTTCCCCTTGCATCCCCCAATCAGCGTCAGAAAACGAAACCAGTCCAGTTATATCAATATTGATATTAATAACCAGTGAATAGGAACAGATTGACAGGCCGCCAGACCCGTTCAGTTATCGCTCAATCGAAGACAGGTGGAGAAGTGAAGTTACAAGGAAACCGCCAGTAGACTGCGTTTATATAGTACGACACAATTTAAAGGTTATTTCGGTATTGTACCTAATTGAGCTACTGGTATAGCAATCGCTTGCTATTTGGACGCTTCACTCACGAGTTACATAAGCTTGAGTTAGCTAAAATTCAAGTCGCACTAGTTCGGAAATTCACGTGTTGGCCGAATTTTTCCGTTGGAACTTTTGAGTTGTGTCGTACTATACTTACTGAATTATAATTAAACGGAATGAAAGTTTTGCTCTGATTGAGGTTTTTGGAGAAAGGGACAACACTGTCACTTTTATGAGAAGTGTCTTTCGAAATTCTGTCAATCAACCACAAACTCCGCGTAATGTCTGGCTCGCCTGCCCTACACTGAAAAATCTATACTGTGCTGTGCTGCGTCATCTGCGTTTGAGCATACGCTTAGCCTTATGGTTTCCTGTTGGACCTTGGTAGTCGCATAATTATAACGCCTTTATATTTTTTAAACTTAAGAATATGTGATTATATTTTTCTGAGATATGTCATGAAATTGTTGTTGTGATAGGCAGTCGCTCCATGTAAAATACTGGTATATAGCTGCATCTGGTTAGACTGGAAGCCGACCCCAACATAGTTGGGAAAAGGCTAGGCAGATTGATTGTGATGAAATTCCACCAAGTCCTGATCTCCAACTGGGATATTTTCTCTTCGTAATATTTTATTGTATTCATCTCAAGTATACTTTAAATTAATTTTGATACACAAAATAAGTTCGCAAAAGTCGTTAGCACTTTAATGTGTAACGTGCTGGGTCAGAGATCAACTCTGCAAGAACAATGTTTCCGTATGGCCTACAAGGGCTAAAGATAAGCAATTCGTAACAATAAAATGTAGTTCGCAAGAGCAGATCCTGCTCATAATCTTTTTGAAGGTTTTTGCTTTGGAAGCTGATCCTGCAGTACATGTTTGAAACCTTTCGATTCCGATTCACTGCCAACCCTCGTGTTATACTTACAGTCGTGTTGGTTTTTGTCGTGATAACTGTGTGAATCAGTGAAATTCAAATAACAAAGACACAAACACTGTGAAGGGTTGGCGTTTTGGCAGACTGTCTTATGTAATTTTGACGTTCGAAAAGTGCTGATTCTCAGCCTAGTTTGAATAAATGACTTTTGATTTTGATATTGACTAGTCAATAAATAGATATTCAAGGAAAATACTTACAAAAAAGTACAACTATTCGTATTTCTACCACCAAGCTCTGTTTCGGTTAGAAGGCTCGAACGGTAGGCACATGACACATTTCAGTTTTTTCTCTCAACATGGCAACGTATGTGCGATGCTTCTGGTACTGCAGATGTCCATAGGAGTCGGTGAACACTTAATATTACATGGGACGCAGGCTTATTTGCCATCCAATAACAGAAAAAAATGTACTTTTTTGCTGACAAAAATTGCAACAACATAAAAAAGTCTTGCATCACAATCATCTCAAAATCTTTTACGCAACTTTAAAAGACAGTCACGTACTAAAGTTGATATGTACGAATGTCCAGTGAGTGACCCCTTGGCGGAAAGATATCGATAAATGGGGCACGCGCGGCCGAGATAACGCGACACGGCGGACGGGGCGCGCCGTGACGTCATTTCCTTGTCGGCGCGTGCGCCGCTCTACTAAATGTTAAGCCTAAGTTATAAACGTATGACGGGTTGAGATTGAAGCAAGTTTATTTGAGTAAAGTAATACCTATGTATTACTTTACTCAAATAAACTTGCTTCAATCTATATATTATGATGATTCTATATGTTATGATGTTTTATGGAGAAGCAACGAAAGTTGATCCAACCTCATATTAAATGTTTTAGAAGGACCACACTTTTGTCAGTTTCCATTAGTTTTACAATTCCTTTTATATCCAAGTTCATGAGGTGATCTACAGTAATTCTAAGTGTGTAAGAAGGGCCTTGAGCTTTTGAGCTTTCAACCTTCAAGAATAAAATTACCCCGAGTACTTATCGAGGGTATGAGGTAGCCAAGATTGGCAGCACCATACTCCTTACTACAAAGAAATTAAAGGGCATTTAAAGAAATAGGTTCCGCCACTACTAACAACAGATTTACAATCTGCTTCCTCAAAGCCTCATTTTTTCTCTCATCACTTGGAGCACACTACCAACGCGAGGCCGCACCGCTTCCGCCAAAATACCAAACACTACCACACCACCTTTCAATCCTATCTCATAGTAAATAAGGGTCGATATTGAACAAAAAAATAGATAACTTAAGATTGTATTCGTTTTTTGAGCGGCGTCGTTTAAAAGAGTTCAACGGGGTGCTTTGAGGATGTCCGTTTGGATCTTACGCTAGAATCTAAGTAAACATAGTTGCGTTTAGGTATTACACATACTGTTTGTGGTGTTTTACTTGTTAGATCGGATATAGTAGGTTTAGATTATAAAAGGGAAGATTTGGAGGCTCCAAATTAGTTGTACCTACTAAGTTTTATATGCATAATTAACTTTTAGAGATTTCTCTTCATTTATTGGTCGTAGGCAACGAAATCATTTTAAACATAAACATATACCTTATTACCACAAAACCGTGTTTATTCATTGTTTAGCCTAAACACCTTTTAAACATGACATTTCTGTATGGAGTTTGACATAAAACTGACATTTAACCGCTAAATCTCCGGTGTGGATTGAACAAGGGTCTAAGTTTTTGTGGTAAGGCCCATAGAGTTACTTATCCGTCTCAGGGTTTAGAACAAATTAGGCACCGTGTGTTCAAGGAACTGGGAGATGCTTTGTAGCTAGAGATTCTAATTTCTTAACAAAAATCACGGGCTCATGGCTAAATAATAACAGCCCAACAGGGTGTACTGAAGGTTAAGCTACTCTTGCCGTGGTGGATTCGTGGATGGGTGACCATCAATTACATATCGAGACCCCTCTGTCTCGGAAAGCACATTAAGCCGTTGGTCCTGGCTGTTATTCGTAGATCTTTCAGAAGCCCAAAAGTCTGACAACCAGTCTTGCCAAGGGGTATCGTGTTACTCAGCAACTGGGTTGTGGAGGTCACATAGGTAGTCGCTCCATGTAAAATTCTGGTATTCAGCTGCATCCGGTTAGACTGGAAGATAGTCTCCAAGATAGTCCGGAAAAGTCTAGGCTGATTGATTGATTCATAGTTAAAAATATATCTACCATTTCAATTTGTCGTTGTAAAGTCTGAACTGCACTTGTAACCTGAATTTTAATCCATTTCCGTCCAAACCGTTTTTGTTTCATCCGGTTATAGATTGGATTACATGCATAACGGAAAATTGCATATTGACCCAATATTGATGGATTGGAGTGCAGACTGCTATTTCGCTCTATGTACAAATGGTGAGTGTTGTTTGAAAAATTTAAAATTGGAGCTCCGATTGAAGATTGGATTGTGTACAAAAGTGGGATTAGGAAGGTACAAAGTTGCTGTGACAATTTTAGTTTTTGAACGGAATTTCAGGATTAAAGTAACAACGCATTTCGGTAACCGTGTAGTTGCAAGGGACTCTGAAAGATGCAATGGAATATACAATAGACGTAGATATATTTAGTAACCTATTCTGCTTAACTATTCCTCAAGAGTCATAAAAAACCCTGTAAGAAATCGACACGTGTTTCACCTCTCAACGAGGCGTCCTCAAGATGTGGATTGGCTCAGGATGTGGTGATCGGCTTTACGAATTTTGCCGATGCTACATCTAAGTTGTGTCCTACTGTACTAGAAAGTAATTTTTTTCTTTCTTTAACAAATATCTTCATTTTTTGTCGCACCAAAACTTGCCAACGAATCCATGTTATTTACGTAGAGTTCATATTTATGACTGACCGCCCAACAGTTGATGGTGCTTCAATTAAACTGTGGGATATTCTGGCCAATTCGGCTGGTGCATTAAAAATCAATTATGGTGGACGCCCGCGGCTTTCTGTGTTCGTGATTAATATTGATATGAAAATATACTACTGTGACCTCTTTGACCGACGGCTTGCTAGACGGCTTAAAAAACCATGGCCGAGAATTTCATGCATAAATAACACCTACTTATAGGTGCTTTACCTACTTCTACACCAGGGTTACTTGCGTAGTTGCAATAGATTTCATAGTGACGATTTAGCAAAGTCGTAAGGTGTGTCCAAACATTGAGCGAATCCTGCAGAGCGCGGCAGCAACACGCGGCGTTTGCAGGACACATTGCTGCCGCACTCTATACTCCATTTGAAATAAGATTAGACATTTAAATAAACCTTTTTTACAGTCCGTTCAACCGATTTTGACTTCTATTGCATTGGTGGTATGACAAATGGCAGCTGCAATAGACAGTTAGTATTGTGTAACCTTTTTTGCTTTCAATGCCATCCTTATGCCTACGGTATAGAAGTCAAAATCGGTTGAACGGACTGTAAAAAAGTTTGTTTAAATGTCTAATCTTATTTCAAATGGAGTATAGTTAGGACTAAACCGACGAATGTTCGCGAGGAAGTACTGCGCGGCATATCCGAGACACACCGTGCACTTCAGTTGGAATGAAATAAAATGAAAGCGGTTGCGTGTGTCGTAGCTCTGCTTATAATTCGTCCAAACGCAATTACTGACGAATGTTTGTTGGCGACAGGTAGTCAGAAGCGTTCGCGCGCGGCAGTCGTCCAATCACAGGCAGGCAGCCGCGCACGATTGACGGGGTCCGGTAGGACCGATGCCTGCCAGGGTTGCGGGAAAGTCCGAAAGGGATACCGGGACCTTGGCAACAGGCAAATGAAGGAACACGGGTGGGTTTTAGTCAGTAAAAGTCTGACACGCCCTTCCGCTCCGCCCAGAGCGGGAGAAGTTATTGGATGATTACCCACCCTCAAAAAAAAAAAAGATCCGCGCACGATTGCCGCTCATTGTTTGGACACACCTTTATATTTTTTTCATAGCAAAGAACATGGGTAAGCTGTAATACTGAAATGTGAAAGACTGCAGAATTTGATGATTAAACTCATTGATGATAGATCCCTCACCTATGAATGTCCTTTCTAAAAACACAAAATCACGCCTGTAATTCCCGAAGGGTTAAGTAGAGGTGTACCCTACACCCATATTTCGCCAGTTAAGTTTAAGTCCCACGTAATAGAGGGCGAGTCTATTGCCAACAACCGGGTACAAATCCCGTCCTGTCTTTTCTAGTTTAGTATATTTTTTCATGTTATCGTAAGTATATGTGTTTTAACCCGACTGCCCCAGAAGGAGGATATGTATGTATGTAGGTCTATTTCTTTGGCATGCTCTGTAGCCTAAACGGCTTGATGGATTTTAACATACGGGATGTCATTAGGTTCGTCTTAATTGTGGGAGTGACATAGGATATATTTCATCTGCAAATACAAAAAAAAGGGAGGGGAAGGTTTTTTTTTTACATAAATTACAACAATTCTGGTATTAAATAAAAACTAGTAATGAGTTAGTTCCAAATTATATATTAATGAAACTAAGTTTGTTGTTAAAAAACAAAGTTCAATGCTTGTTTTTCTCTTTTCGGTTATAGGTTTTGCAGTCGGGTTTTTTGGTTTTTTAATAATACGTTAGTCCACCACTTGAAATCTATTTCTCCAAGGCCAGAAGTTTTCATCTTATTCTTTTCTGACTTGATTGTAGAGTTAACAAAAGAGTTTGTCATATTTTATGTAATCCTCATACTTCTACAACAATATAATGTGTGTATGCTTTCGGCACGTGCATCAAATACCGCTAGGTAGGCATTCAGGCTCGCTTCATCGGGTTGCGATCTGTTTCTCAGAATCTTGATGACGTTCCAGATTTAAGAGATATGTCAGCGGTTTAGGAGCGCTCAACATTTTCCAAATTCCTACTTGTGATGAAAGAAATAAATAAAAGTTTCTAAAATACTGTGTCGTCACTCGCTCCAGCTAGATGTTTTCTGAACTGAAAGGAGTAGATAATTTTAACTCGGTAATTGTAGAGATAGCAACCAAGTAGATGATAACCTTTTAAATGCGGACAACACAATGGACCTGTTACCTTGCAAGTTGCTAATGAATATTTTCATCAAGTCTAAACATAATAATCGCGTTCGGTAGCTTTTAGCGACCAATATGAGCAAACCTTTACAAGAGAAAACAGCACAACTTCTTCCTTACGTAAAAGGATTATCTCCGAAAAAAAAAGCGTATAATTTAATCTCATTTTATATAAGAGTTAAATCTTTAGAAAATGTTGGCAACCCCGCATGGATCCGCGCAAATCTGAGCCGTGTCCGATTGCATTACAATCAGAGATCATTATATTAAACATTTACATTGACAGGTCAAAGTACGGAGTGACCATCTTGAATGATCTTGATACTTTCACTAGCGGGATGTGTGACTGTATCCTGAGGTGTGTTTTGTTTATGAAGTACTTAGTCATGTTAGCACGAAAATGTCCATCTCTGAACATGGACTCTGTCATCATCAGTGATCGGAATATGTAGAGCTAATCTACCTAAAGTTCAAAGAACAGAGACAAAAAAAGTGGAGACTTCCTTACGACTAAAATATTTTTTCGGGACTAATGTCGGGATTTCGGGACATCACATAAATTATTATTAAAACTGTTATGTAAATAACATAAGCTTCTGCGCTTACTTACATCGTTCAAACGAATATTAGATTATTAGGAGATTACCTTAATTTTTTTTAAACAATAGAAATCGTGCATACTTTTTTTTTTAAACAGAAACAGGCAATTAATTCGATAGTTGTTTTACTTTATTAATTTTAGTTGTACTTAAGTAATGTTCCGAAACCCGGGACATTAGTTCCGAAAAAATATTTTGTCGTAAGGCGTCTCCACTTTGTCTCTGTTCTTTTTCGAACTTTAGGTAAATTAGCTCTACCTATTCCGATCACTGGTCATCATCCATTGAGCTTCAGATTACCTACCGTGAGGGAAAGATTATTTTATTATCAACTATAATCTTCGTGTACAGGTTTTTTTTTACCTAAAATCTAAATGAAGACATAAGAAAGGCAAGAAATTATGTAATTAATTTCTGAATGAATAAAAATTCCAAAGCATTATAAGAAAACTCACATTGCACATCAAGTTTAAAGACACGTTGTTGTCTAAAGAGTTTTTACGACCACGCAAGTATAAAACGCTCTTCAAACCAGCAAAAAATAAACAAAGAAAACGAAAGCAATATAAGTAAATAAATTACTGGATGTTCTTACTACGGTTTTTCATCGATAACAATTTACTACATGCAGTTGACATCTTGCGGGACACGAGTATTCGTGCAAGCTTCAAACTGTCATCGAATGTTTAGTTTTAAAAGTCCAGGAAAAAGAGAATTGCGCTGCCAGGCCAATTCGAGCTATCGGTATTAAGTTTTGACAGCTGACACAATTCTCCACGTCCAATGCACATCGACTACCGACTTTCCAAATGGAAACAGGCAGCATTTGAAATTGAATATCTTTATTTCAATAAAGAAATTTGCATTTATTCGTCCACCTATTTTGTTTCACTACGTTTCACGCAATAGTCCATGTAATGAAATCTAATCCACTCTATGTAAATTTTATTCGCTTTGAGTCTGGAAGACATTTAATTATATCGCATTGGTGAATAAAAAAATGATTCGTCAAATCGAGTTTGGCGGCTGTGAGTGCCGGCTTTTTGCGGGGACTCAATGTTAATTTTATGAAGTTTAATTAAAATTATATTAACAATTCATGAGTCCGCGGGGAGCCTTTCGTTAAACTTACTGGCTTTAATTTATCCGCGAGGCCGGTGTGAGACCCGAAGGCTTGCTGGCCGGGGATCAATTAGACAGTTTGCAGGAGAATGGGAATGTCTAAGTCTAAGGAGGTTCGCATTTTTCTTGGTTTCTGAAGTAAATGCGGTATGAAATGTTTTTACGACAGCGATATCTACAACGTTACGTGAGATGTTTGCGAGAATTCTTGGTCGATTCTGTAAGTGATATTTATCACTTTTGTTTTGTTCGGTATTGTTTAAAGAATGGCCCCGTAGTGTCAAGACTGCTATGTCACAGTAGGACAGTTGCCATTTATTCGCGATTTTTTGTGTCAACAATACATAAGCAGGTATTACTCCTACTTAGATAAGCAGTTATGCATCATCACATACTTGAATTCACAAAAATAAAAATCAACTTAATTGCCACATTGTTACGCTCAATCAACGGAGTACGTTATCGAAATTAATACAATTACGGCAAGTTTTTCTCTTTGTCGAAACAATGCGTCTCGCAGGAGCTTTACACCATGACGTACTCTTTTATCGTTAAATTATTTTAACGGTTATTGCACTATGAATATTTATTTAAACTTAGGTTTTTTCCTAAATACAATCGGATTAGATTTGAGGCAAACCTGAAGGCAGGTGTCGTCAACATTTCGGGAAAATAAAATTTGAATTCAATGTGTCGTGATGATGTAAATTCTCCATTCTGAATTCAAATGTTACTTAGTTAAATATTTATTTGGTAACGAGAAGAGGAGCTTTAAATGCTTATTACTTTTGTACACAATGCTTCATGATTATTTCAGACATTTTGATGATGAATTAATTTCTACCTATACTTTCTTACCAATTGCATTATTCAGGTGCATAATTCGATATATTACATTCTTAAATACCTACAACTTAATAAAACTTAAATAAATAAAATGGTTCATATCGTGTAGATCGTATCATCTTCACATCGTATTTAAACCTGACAATAATCGCTGACAGTCGCTGTCAAAAAATTGTTCGACTTCGTGACAGATTGTCAACTCATCGCCAATCGACTAGAGCCACAGGTTGCAGACAACAGTACGTCGAATCCAACTTCAGGTAATTAATTCCGTGTGTGACATGGTCCCCTACTATGAACTGTATTGCCGTGGTATTGGTATCGCGTGTGTTAATAATGATGCACGCAACACGTTGTTACCAGATGGGCTGTAATTGATACTATTGGAGTTAGGTTAGTAGGTTAGTGCTTAGAACTTGGAGATAGACTACTATCTTGTTTATGGTGTGTTGAGAGATGGGCATAGATTTCGTATTTGGTTTTAATTGTGGCATAAACATTATGTTAATGACATGGATTCTAATCTAGGAAAATGTTTGTGACTCCCGGTTTCTGAAACTCTTTTCTATTTGTGTGTTTAGTGAATATCTACTAAATATAGGCGAATTTAAAGTCTCTTTTTATAGAATTAAGTTAAAAGCTGTTTATCAAGTATGGTAGGTGTCATTTTAGGCTACACCTTGAAAATTCGTATTGTTAAGGTAGGTAACTAGTACATTCTACGTATACACAGGGTGACTTTGAAAACAATCGGTAAAAAGGGATTTTTTTTTTGAAAATTCTCTATTTTTGCGAAATCGATTTGTCGCATAGTAAAACTTGTTTATATTTGATGAGTAGAACATTCCCTTAAATTTTGTCGATTGTTTTCATAGTCACTCTGTATAGAGATGATTCAGAAAACTAAGAAAAACAACGCATTTCGTATTGATCATGTTTGTCATTCTCTCACCACGTTACCTCAATCTTGCTAAATTGCCTGCTACACGGTCGCCAACCGTGTCCCGACAGAGGTCACCTTGGTTTACAACCGTATAGATGATGGTTTACTATCAAATTTGAAATAGCTCTGCCAGTACGCCAACCAAGGTCACCTCTGTCGGGGAGGCGGTTGGCAACCGTGTAGCAGGCACTTTAACGACAGTGATTAACATAACATAGTGTATGTATGTACAACCAGTATTTAGTACCTCGCTACACATACCCAATGAGATTAAGGCGGTACCCTGAGCAAAATAAACTTGAGCATTTGTTCCCTCTTCCCAAACCGAAAATCCCGGTGAGTTACAATAGTGAATACGCCCAAATTTTAGAATAAAATCTTTATAAAACCAAATATTGGTCTTTTGAAAATAAAAATTGTTACAAAATGTTCATTATTAAGTTGTCTATCCATTAGTGTCAGTAGCAAAATTAAATAATGTTAACTTTACGAGGAGATGCATGATAACAAAGATTTTTTCTCATTTTTATGGTTTCGTTGGAGGGAAAGAAACACATATTATGCACAATTTTGGAATTAAGATTATGTAGAAATTTAATGTATTTTTATTATTTGATATTTCTTTTTAAATAACAAGTAGATATCTCCTAAAAACTACCAAAAAAGTGGATAGAGTGGCGTTTTGCTCGGGGTACCGCCTTAACGTTCTACCAATTTGCAGACAATGCACCAACTGGCAACATCTTGCTTATGCGCACACTATGCACCTGTTCTGCGCTTTAATAATGAAGTGTTTCGATCATGCACACGTATTATGTACGCTACCTACTTAGTGCATCTAGCCGACAATGATTTGTGATTAGTGATGTATCATTGTGATGATCATAATTTTTTGTAATGACCGGCTGTTGTTTGTGGATTTTTAGGGATCGGTAGGGATTTCAGTACTCAGGAAAACTTCGGTAGCAAGAAAAGTTTAGAAAAATTGAATTGTCTATTTCCATTTTCTTTTTTAATTTTCTTGCTAAAAATGAAGTAGATATCAAAGTTTTCACTTACCCTGGTCAGGCACCAAAGTCCAACTCACGCTTGGCCCTCACTAATAGTTACTTACGGTCACGTCTCTCCTTCGTTAATATTAATTTTGATGTACAACAACTGTGCGATATTTAAGATACGTACGATGCAGTTATTTTCGTCAAACAATGAACGAATTTTTTTAGCTAAAAAATGGTAGTCATGTCACGTTTCATATGTATTTTTTTGCTGCATTGAATAAAAGTGATGAAGAAACTGTGTGTATGTGTTGGTCATGCAATTTTTTCTGTGTTGGCGCTATATGGAGTGTAACTAGGAACAGCAGCACTCTTAGCATGACTACAATACAAACGGGTTCTGTCGTCGGGAGAATAGACAAAATGACAGATAAACAATCACAATCTGAATCTGAATTTCGTCTATTCTTCCGCCGACAAACCCCGTAGAAAACCCGTTTCTATGGTTGTCACACTACGCGTGCAGGAATGAAAAACAGGTCTAAAAACAATACGATTAATTAATCTTTAGTTGAAGTGAAAATTACGATTTACGACAACATTGCCAACGTTGGTGTATATCGTAATTTTCACTCGATTCAGTTATGATCTTACTCCTGAATATTAACTAGCCTATGACTCCCAAGTGATTAGTTGTCATCTTGAAAAACCTATAATGAACTTGCAATTTTGTAACGTAAAACCTATTTAATTTTTTTCTTAATTTTTTTTTTTTCAATCTTCTGCCATACTTTAGTTAGAGGTTATCGAATACCAGCAAAATGGAAGGAAAAGTTTTCGGACATGGCTAGTGTACCCTTGTTACACAATATTATTATCTTATCGATTAAATTCGGGAGTGCGACCAGAATCAGTGTTACTTACGAAATTCAAAGTTATTAGTCATACTGTTCACCTCTACTCTGTGGTCGTACAGCCACAGAGTAGAGGTAAACAGTATGACATAATTGAATAGAAATAATAGGTATGTCGATGATTGTTTAGACTTTAGATGAAAGGATAGTATTTAATTGGATTTTAATATTACGAAAGAAATATTGAGCTTTCTTTCTTAAAACTTTACGCTCGACTAGATTTTAGTCAACCTCTAGTGGGACTCACCCATGTTGCAATTTTTTCCGCACCAATAAGTAAATAATTTTCCAAATAAGTAATAATTACCTCAATAAAGGAAGTAAAACTTTCCTGAAATATATCTTACAATGTATAGAAGACACATACATAGACATTATTTCCAGGAGGAACCCGTATACAGAACTTTCCCATCCCGCAAACTTTAGAACTCGATACGAGATAAAAGCATCACCCCACGCGAAAGTTTACTTTTAATATACAGATATTTTTACACTGTGGCGGGCTTCAGTTAATAAACTGTGCTGTCAGTGAGTGAAAGTCCTCAGATTTATACCGCGGTGCGCGGGTCGTACCCATCCTTATGTAAGTTTAGCAGTAGGTTAATGGAATTTATTAACAGACATCTCGCGCCTAGGGGCGTGCGGGGCTAACTTTAATTTTTTATGGTGGTGTTTTTCATGTAAATTAGGGTACTTAAAGGGTTTGAATGAAATTCCACTTAAAGCCTGAATAGCACGGTGCGATTTCATTGCCTAAGGCATACCGTAAGTTGCACCAACTATAAAATTTGCAATATTCAAGTCATACTAAAATCACGGGTCGAAGTGGCGGTGCTTGGGAGAGGCCTATGTCCAGCAGTGGACGTCTCTCGGTTAAAATAATGATGATGATGATTCTAAAATTTAAGCAAAAAATTTCTTCAACTGTTATCAGATGCAAGTTTTTTTTGAGGGTGGGAAATCATCCAATGACTTCTCCCGCTCTGGGCGGAGCGGAAGGGCGTGTCAGACTTTTACTGACTAAAACCCACCCGTGTTCCTTCATTTGCCTGTTGCCAAGGTCCCGGTATCCCTTTCGGACTTTCCCGCAACCCTGGCAGGCATCGGTCCTACCGGACCCCGTCAATTTTGCTGACATCTCTTTGAGGCGCGCGTGGAACACGACGCGCCATCGACCCGGGCCTGCTCCTTATCGGACGGCGAGCTGCCCGTTGCTCGCCGTCCGCAAGCCCGCGCCTATGGTGGCCGGAAATCCGCCTGGGATTCCCGACGCCCAGGGCGTCTCCAACGGCGGCGGTTAGGGGCGTGAGGGCGCAAACTTTGCCTTTCCCTCACGCGTTCCGCCTCCTCCTTCGCGAGCATTACTGCTTCGCAGAAGGAGGTGACAGCTTCCCATGCCCTCTCGCTCCGTACCATGGCCTGAACCAGGGCCGGACGCGAGAGGTCACTGCCGCCAATCGCCTCCGCGAGGACACGGCGGTGCTCCGCCCAAGCAGGGCACACCTCAACCGTATGCTCCACCGTGTCCTCCGGGCGATTCACACAGTGGTGACACCCGGGCGTTTCCTCCCGCCTAATCCTACACAGGTACCTCCCGAAGCTGCCATGTCCGGTGAGGACCTGTGTCAGGCGGAAGGTGAGGACGCCGTGGCGCCTCTCTAGCCACTCCTCAAAGAGGGGACTTATCGCCGCTATTGTGGCGTGCCCAGCACTGGGTTGCGACAATCGCACTCTCCATGCCGCCATGAGATCTTGCCGGAGCTCTGTCCGCTGTGCCGCGATTTCTCGCGGCAGCGGAGTTACACCCCGGCGCTTCACCTCCTCGCGCCACTCCCAGATGTGCGCGAGGACCTTCGCCTCCAGATCCCATGGCGGTAATCCGGCAAGGAGGCTCGCCGCCTCACGGGAGACCGTGCGGTATCCCCCGGCCAGCCGAATGGCCATGACCCTTTGGGACGCGTTCAACCGGCGTGCTGGCCGCAGCCTAAGGGAACGCGCCCACACCGGTGCCCCAGCGCCTACCCTACCTCAAATTGCTTCGGATGATCCTACATTATGCCGAAAATACTGCAGTATTAATTTTGAAATAAATATATGTTAAAGTTGAAGATTGATGCTAGATCTTATGTTTGACGAAAACAAGTCTACATAAAATTTTCCCGATACAAAAAAAAATACAAAGTTACCTCTAAAGCGAATTATAAACCGCTGGTATTAAAAAAATACTTCAAAACAGATAATGAATTTTTGCATAATAACTGAACTAACTATAAAGCAGGTCACCACAGGTTTTTTTCACCCTATAGAGCAATTACCTAAACTTTTCGAGCCTTGGAGCCGCCAGTACCCCACTACATCCCGCTCTCACTCAGTCCGCGAGTAGTATGGTGCGAGCGAGTGAATTTAAGCTGAGAGGTGAGAGTGGTAAAGCGAAAGCTGACAATAGTAGTTGAGTAGAAGTTTTCAACTCTGATATGAACACAAATTTTCTCACTCTTTTCTTATTAACAACCGGGTCATACGCGGCTTTCTTTACTAATTAAACGTACCATATGTTTAGCTAAACCAAACCTAACTGTATCCTTTAACAAAAACTCCATCACCAAATAGAGTCATCAATTGAGATAAAAACAACGTGTAAAATGACGAAACAAAACATCTATGTAATGTACGTGACGAGTATATAAACACCACGCTGAGTCAGCGGTTTCCCGGTAGAGATCTAAGTGTCCCGCGGTATTAGCACGTCTGTTTGCCTGTGGCAAGGTTTCCATTGTGTGAAATGTACTCAGGGTTCTGTTCTAGGTTGAAGTTTCAGGGTGAAAGGTGTCGATTACAGTGACACGTTATCTTATAGACGGGAGAATTGTTCCTTTTATGTTTTATCGGCAACTAATGGGGTATTCCTATATTGTTGAAGATATGCATCATTCTGTGTTTCTATAGGTATACCTGGTGGCTGACTCTCCTTAACACATAACATCACATAATCAGCCTATAATGTTCCCACTGCTGGGACACAGGCCTCCTCTCTGTGAGAGGGAGTGGGCCGTAATCCACCACGCGGGCCCAGTGCGGGTTGGCAGATGTCACATGTCTTCGAACTTTTGGTTCTAGGACATGCCGGTTTCCTCACGATGTTTTCCTTCGCCATTTTGAGAGCAGTGGTGATAAAATAATTTACACAAATTAAAGCGCCTGTCTGGGTTCGAACCTACGACCTACGTCCGTCCGTATGTCTTGTCAGCGGGCTGTATAGTATCATGAACCGTAATAGGTAGAGAATTGATTCACAGATTGTGTATTTCTATTGCCACTATAGCAACAAATAATGAAAAAGTTAATACTTAAAGGGGGTCCCCATACAAGAACCGTGTTTTTTTTCGGCGTATTTTGCTCGACCTTAGTACGATACGGAACTCTTCATTTGCGAGTTCGACTCGCACTTGACCGGTTTTTAAGAATTTTTCAGTTATGTTATAGTCATGATAATATTGTTAAAGGTAGGAAGTACCTACCTATAGTTCAGTTCTTTTGTTATCTCCTGCTCAGCTGTGAACATCTACAGGCCTGAAGATAGATAACTCCCACGGTATCGCTATCGCAAGATTGAAAGATGTATGGCGATAATAGCCCATCGGCGACGCCATTGACTTGCCATCAAAAGGTCGGGAGTTCAAATCTTAACCCGTAAAGTATGTTGTGGACTCATAGTTATACCAGAAGCCTGCCTACCTAGTCAGCGTAGTTTTGAATTAGTAAGATAAGGAGTACCAACTAAACTTTTATTTACTTCTTATAATGATTCTAAATGATAACAGCGGCACAGTTCGATCAAAGGTTAAGCTACACTTGCCGCGTTCAGTTCGTGGATGGGTGACCACCCATTACATATTGAGTGCACGGAGGGGCCGTGTCTCAGAAAGCACGTTAAACCTTTGGTCCCAGCTGCAGCAGTCATTCGTAGATCTTTGACAATCACTACGGGTAGTTAAAACCCCAAAAGTCTGACAACTAGTCTTACCATAATATCATGTTACCCAGTAAAGTAAAGTAAAGTTTATTAATCAAAAAGTCACAGTACAATTTAGCCAAATTCGGTGAGTGTATGAGTAACTGGGTTGTGGAGGTCAGATAGGCAGTCGCTCCATGCTCCATGTTAAATACTGGTATTTAGCTGAATCGCGACCCCAACATAGCTGAGAAAAGGCTAGCCACTTTTGATTTATTTATAGCAATTCATACCGTGGATATATCTATCTATTTATCTAGCCTGTATTGTCCCACTACTTGGCAAACATTTCCCTCTCCCATATTCTGTCCTTTGCTATTGTGGGCCATGCCTTTCCGTATAGGAGTCCAGTTCGTTCCTCCATCTTGGTCTTGGTCTGCCAGTAGCTTAATTATATTTAATGATGTCCAATGAAAGTGATACTGTTATAAAACACTATTTATACTCAAGTTGCTAGACAACAATTTTAATAGCCAGTATTGATTATAAATAAAGTCTATCTGATGACTGACTTCCTGTGGTCTGCGATGAGTTAGAGTTAATGCTAACGATGTTATAGTAGTATCTACTATTGCAATCTGTGAAATGTATTACTACTGGATGGCTGCAGGCAGTGACATACTTTGTTGGGTTAGAAGTTAGATGAAGAGCTATTTATTATTAAAGTAAATTAAATTAAAATCTTTTATTAGTCCATTTGGTCATACACTCGTGGTACACACATGACTTAGAAACTAGTGTTAGCAATTACATAAAATCTACTAGAAATACAATACAATGTTTTATTCCACGATTTTAGTTATTGCGTCTACCGCTGTTTGTCTCTGCATCACCCATAGGTTGACTGGTAGAAAATGCCTATGGCATTAAGTCCGCCTTAGTAAGTTTGTGTGCTTAAATTATTAAATAAATAAATACAAAAGTATTCATTACTACGCCACAGTGGCATGTAGGCGTCTGTAAAGGGGGATGTTTGGGCAAACTTTGATCAGCGGTGTAGGTAATTACTTACTTACAGACGTTTTTATCTCAACTTAACTCTTAAAATGATCATTCAAGTACTAATGATCATTGCAGGATGTTTTGACTTGGACAATATTCAAAACCTGATACCAATTAAGTATGTAGCTATATTGAATATAGATATAACATGAACAGCAGAATAAAAAAATCATATACTTATAAACGTCCCCCGTGTGCCTCGAAAAGCACGTTAAGCCGTTGGTCCTGCGCCTGATCTCTCTCCGGTCGTGTCGGATTGCCGTCCCATCGGACTATGAGAGTGAGGGAAGAGAGAGTGCACCTGTGTCTGCGCACACACTTGTGCACTATAATATCTCCCGCGCCGAAGGCTAGTCTCCGTTGAGTTGGTCGCCATAGCCGAAATACGGCCTAGAGGGCTATAGATATCACATACAGTACTAGAATAATGCTTGGGCAGAAATAAATTTTGCAAATTTTACGCAACGATTGGATTAGGAGGCACCATAAAGAGCATCAAAATGTCCTATACATCTGGCCCCTCACACAATATAATGCCAAACCTCAATCCACGACCTACATCCTCCATCTTGCATCTAAGACGATAATTTACCGGTGACGTCACTCGTATTGTGTGACAAAAGCTAACCGAAGGCGAACATGCTCCTACGTTAGATAAGTTTGTATCAAACGGACACAGTTTGACCTTTGATTCTGTGGCTCTGGGCCCAGCTGGAGTTGGCCGATGTATAATGTTACTGGTTTAGAGTATACAGGTTACAGAGCGCGTTTAGGAAAGTACATAGTTCCCAGACTTTTCCCAACTATGTTAGGGTCGGCTTACTATGCTAAGGAATACCAGTATTTTACATGGAGCGACTGCCTATCTGACCTCCACAACCCAGTTACTGGGTACTACGATACGCCTTTATAAGACTGGTCGTCAGACTAAAACCCGGAACGACTGTCAAAGATCTGCAAATAACAGTCGGGACCAACTGCTTATCGTGCTTTCCGAGTCACGGAGGAGTCTCGGTATGTAAAAACGGTCACGCATCCACGGCCCAACCCCTGCAAGCGTAACCTAAGATCGACCCATGAGGCTATTATTATTTAGCCACGAGCTTCTTCAAAAGTAGGTACTTAGGGACTTTATAGAGTTAACGTTAAGGCAATGCCAATGATCATCACCTAATCTCTCATAGATGCAAAATATAGGCTTTTTTGATAGAAAAAAATACTACCCGTAGCAATTACCCCAAGCCGTTTCAAACTTGATTATCAACTAGCTTAGAAAACGGCTTGGTGATCGCAGTACTTGTTACTAAGTTCATAGAAGGCTTCTGCGTATAAACTTAATTTGCACTTGACGTCACTGAAAGGGCGGAAACTAAGATTTCTTAACTGTCTACAAGACCCATTCATACCCTTATGTTGTGGTCTAAAATTATTTAACAAAGGCAAGTCGTGATGCGTAGGAGTTAAGTGGACTTAATGTATCTTTGTTTTACGTCACTATGGTTAACTTGAGGTCAGGCCTAAAGTTACTCTTGTGTGTGAAGTTAACTTAAAATTAATGATTCATAGGTAATTTAGTAAAAGTATAGTTAATGAGAGAGACGAGACATAGAATATTTCTTTTAAATACAAAAATAAAAGTTAAGTTTTATTTTTGTGTTTTGTTGTTAACTCACTTGTATACCTACATTTTAAGCAAATAAACATTTTTTGTTTTGTTTATTCTAATATTACTTACTAGTAAAACTTTTTTAGCGAGGACTAAAGAAGCCTTTACTTAGCTAGAGCGTTTTGCGAGCTAACCTGATGAAAAGTTTGTCTCTATATAGGATTTATGAAACCTTACTCAAATAGATACTAGAGTGCGCGCAAGTTATGTCTGCGCGCCCGCTGGTGTCGCTGGCGTGCAATTCCATATTGTAATATTTAAAATATTAAATCTGTATTCGTAATTTAATCTTAATATTTAATTTTGAATTAATTAATTAAATAATTCTATACTGAATTTGATCTTACCATAGACGACAAGACGGCGTCATACTTATTAGTTCCGATTTTAGCCGCGCGGAGACTTATCTTGCGATCACTCTAGTTATTTTTTTCCATACATTTAATAAAGCAATAGAATGCTTGGTTGCTTGGCCATCAATAGTGTAGTACTTACTCAACTTACTAATATGGTATTGATAAAAACTACCTAGTAAAATGTAAAGGATTGTATGACACTTGCACGCAAGACACGGAGATACTCCCATTATTTGAAACACCTACCTTGTATTTGTATCTTTATCTGTGTGTACAAATAGACGTATTTGATGTTGATTTGAAGAAAAATCTTGCAACTTCTAATCGTCAGATTACTTTCCTACAAGTTAATTTTCCAAATAACTAGCCATCAGCATCATAATTAACTCACTCAATCGGAAATTAAGTAGTCAGATAATAATCTGACTGATTACTGATTAAGCAGAAGTAACAAACCGAGTCTTAATCAATTAATTACTGAATAAATCTCGCGGCCAAATAAGCTTAATTTCTTGTATTAAAAGTTTAACAGTGGACGCTGCATCTTGCCCTTGCTCAGCAAATTGTAGGCGGCACTAGATGGTTATAGAACAGAAGGTCTAATTCATACACAAATACTTCGACCATGCAGACCAAGCTCAGAAAATAACTCAAGCATGAACATAGACGTCAAAAATTACAAAATAATATCGCGAAATAAGTAGGTATTGTGAAATCCACCTAATTTGGCAAGAGATGTGCCGTATTTATTTTGCAGTAAGAGTTTAGCTGATGTCCATGTATTTTGAATGTGTAAATAATAGGAAATGCTTGCAAAAGCATCGACAATGCGATGAATAGCATGACAGGCAGCAGCATCTATACAAAAGGTACTTGATGTGGAGTCACCAACTTGCTTGCATTATGACTTCGGTCAGATATCTATAACGAATACTTCGTATTGTTAAAATATCCTGCATGATACGATACGTTCGGTGCACCCTGGACCGTCTGAACCTACACTAATTGCGTAAAACACGAGAAATCACAATCTGTTTCATTTTGACAGTTCAACAACATTCATTGCTTTGTTGAGCAAACAAAATGAAGCGATGGATTTCAGATTGCGATGGACCGTGTGTTACGATATTAGGTTGCCGCTACCAGCTTGCTGGCTGGCAAATATTTTTAGAAATAATATTTGTACAAAACAGAATTTTTTATTTGTTTTGTGTTGTTTTTCTCTCATTTTCTTTCCGATATAGGACAATCTATATGAGACTCTTCGGAAATGACCTATATGTTTTTGGTAGTTCTTTTTTGCGGGTTTTCTGATAAACCTGCGCTTGCCCCGTATGATTCACCGGCTGCCGGTCAAGGGTACGTCACTCCGCGTTAATTTTAACATTACGCTCTCGCAAAAGGTTGCGCAAACTGCGTGACTTTACTCCTTTTGTTGTAATCTTTTGTTTTTGAGGACACGTATTGTGTTCTAGATTTCTTTATTTATAAAGCTGAAAAGGACATGTGTACTCGTAGGTTCTTTATGAAATTCTGTAGGTATGAGGCATGTAGGTATCTTTTTACCCGACTACGGCGAAGCAAAAAAGAGGGTTATGATTTTGACCGGTATGTATGTACGTATGTATGTATGTAAGTATGTTCATCTGTTCACTCCCATCTTCTAAACCACTCATCACAATTTGACAAATGAGGTATCGTTGGAAGCGTCTTGATCGTCCGCTGGTAAAAGGGTATTTGACATCACATTAAATTAAAAATGGCGCCCACTAGAGGATATAAAGTCAGGAACTAAAAAAAAAAAATTGTTTAATCGTACCATGTTGGGTAGGTATCAAATGAAAGAGCTTAATGAGCACATTTAAAAAAAAATACATATTATAACAACAAAAGCATTAAAAAAAAATAAAGTAATAAAAACTAAAACCCAACTACGACTGAAAAGGCATATACATGACATCACAGGCAGAACAAATGAAAAATCCGGAATCACGTAATTTGTTCGATTTATGCCCTAACACGTGTGACTCCGGATTTTTAATTTGTCTGTCTGTGGTGTCTTGTATGAAAGGGATAATGTTCAGGGATAATATAAATTCGCAACTGGAGCTGGTCTTTCAGTAAAGAGCTTGGTACGAAAAGAAAGATTACCTATTCGAAAAAAAATAGAGTCTTAGGTACAATTCCGGAGCCTATCGCAGGCGGCAACTGCAGGCGACGTGCCGCCGCGTCACTACTGCTTTCTATGAAGACGACGAAGTGTTCAGTCGTTTTCCTTCAGTTGCCTGTTGCCAAGGTCCCGGTATCCCTTTCAGACTTTCCCGCAACCCTGGCAGGCATCGGTCCTAGTGGACCCCGCCAATTGTGCTGACATCTCTTTGAGGCGCGCGTGGAACACGACGCGCCATCGATCCGTGCCTGGTCCTTATCGGACGGCGAGCTACCCATTGCTCGCCGTCCGCAAGCCCGCGCCTATGGTGGTCGTCGTCGCCTGCCGTTGCCGCCTGTGGTCGACTGCAGAATGGTACCTTCTCTCGAAAAATGTTTCTAATAGAACTTTTCATAGTTAGAATCCAGAGCAACCAAAGCTGTCAGAATAGAACCCACTGCTTAACAGAAAAAAAATCTAAATTATATTTCCTTCTCTTTAATAACGAGTTTAGCAAATATATCGTTTAAAATACACGTGTAACTTCAACTTTGACCGCACCGACACAAACTAGCTGAAAGTTTGAGTCGTTAGCCAACACGTGCCAACCCACGGTAAATTGTACAAAAATAAATGTTATTATTTGCAAGGAAACGGAACTCAAAAGTTTTTGTAACCGCCACCGCTACAATGGAATTACGGAACAAGTTTTCCTAACAACGGGAATAATGTTTGAGGACCCGTTGCTAAGAAAATGGTGTTTACTATTTTCTTTTGCTCTGTTTTGTTTAGCGACGAGGCGACGGTGAGATGTTACAATATACAATTTAATAGGATAATTTTCTTTCCATAAAACGGTGAAATTCTTTGTTTCTTTTGGAAAATCTTCGTCTTTCATCCATTAGTCTCAGTTCTATCTGGGTTTTCTTGCACAGCGGCGCCAGAATGCGCTGTCCTGGTCATTGGAATCCGCAATATTTTTTAAAATTAATGTCTCTGTTAGTGTTACTTTATTCACATTGCAATCTAGCCTATTAGCTAATAAGTAATTTAATTATAACTTAATCTGCCTGTCTAATAACTTCTTTTTGATTTACTTTATGTTAAGGGGAAGACACTTGATTCTAGTTTACTTTATAATAGTCAGCACTGCAGTTTAAGTTCACCTTGCGAAACCTAATCATAATTTCATATTCATTTTAATGTAGCAATTATTAGCTGAAAGACAAAGTCATAAAGTAGGTAAAACATAATATTTCCGGCTACGTCACTTGCTAACTTTTCGCTTTATTCGCTTCATTAGGGCACATAATCACATAACAATTCTAATGTCCCTTAGCACCTTTTCGCTCTATACCAACAATTTACCTTAAACATTTTCTCTTAGATACATTTCCGCAGGCATGACTTCACCCCTCTCCTACCAATTACGTTCCCAGTAATATTAACACCAGAAAAAAGAGAATTACTGGCGCTAATACTAAAAACAATCATCTTAAGCTCAAACAGGCTTACAGTGTAAAACAATTACTTCTCGTTTGCCACTTAAGTTGGTTTAACTTACAATTAGCGTATAACGCGGTAGCGTGGGCGCAAGTAAGGAGAGATGGAGGGTTAAAATTTGGGATTGGATAAGACTATCCGTGTTATGAAAATGGTGAGCTTGTTCTAAGTGCGGAATAATCCTCCTTTTCGGGTCAAAAGGGAGCTTATTACACCGTGTCTCAACACAATATCTGTTCAAGAGGGACATTGCACTAGAATTCACACATCTGTTATACAGGAAAACTGCTACAGCTAGGTGTTTAGGTAATCACTCAATGTATCGTGTGTTGTAATAGGTATTTTATTTATTGTATTTCTTCTATCTTATAAATCAGTCTTTAATTTATTATTATTCTAGCGTATGACACTCGTGGGTTCCAGCTGAAAATCAGCGTCAGGTGGTACACTTTGTCTTGCCATCTGATATTATGCTGAGCTGAGGCCCTTTTGGCATTCTAATAATTGTTTTCTGTTTTTATAGTTTTAAGGTGTATTTTTCTGCTACAATGCCAATAAGCGCATTTTTCTTTCTTCTTCGGGAGTATTCGGGAGGTGGAAAACAACATAATAATTATGTATTTTAGCCATTTCTAACCGTTACTTTCTCCACCTACGCTTGTCTCTCCCAACTTACAACCCCAGCAGTTACTAAGTAACGTAAACCTGGGTTGGTAGCTCTTGGTTCCCATGCCCCGCCCACCTCGTGGCGTTTAGTACTCTCCGCTTAATTAGTGATAACTGGGTTACAGCCAATCGCCACTAATGTTTGTACTTCACGTACTTTTCAGTAGTATTGTACCTACTGGTACATGTATGTATGTTCTTCTTTTGTAAATAGTTGGGCGGTTATAATGATTATTACTTTTTTTTTAACTTGTGTGAATTTACAATGGCAGTGTGGGATGTCCTGTGAACTTCCATAAAATCTTTTTAATAAAGTTAAACCCAAAATAACCATCTGTTGCAAAGTATCTTTAAGCCACATTGACATGGTTGTAAGTGATAGCATTATGCGAATAGGTAGATGATTAAATGCTTTAAGTTCTTAATATACATAACTAGCTGGGCCCCGCGGTTTCATCCGCATAAGTCTCGATCCCATGGGAATATCGGGATAAAAAGTATCCTATGTCCTATTCCAGCTCACGGTCTACCCATGTGCCAAATTTTATCCAAATCCGTTCAGTCGTTTTAGCGTGAAAGCGTAACAAACAAACAAACTCATTTTGGCATTTATAATATTAAATAAGATGAAAACAAAAAACTATTCCAATTCAAAGCCAATTCCAATACCATTTTGAAATATTGCACAACACAACAATGACACTATAAGTCCCTAACTCAAACGACTTCCACTCACTAAAGTTCAAACGGACTATAAATCTTCAAAATGTTAAGCCGGTCTGATCTGTTCTATCAAGATTGACAAATGTATGGACACGCGAACAATGTAACATATTGTATCAATGAACAATTGCGGTGTTTACAATGCTCATTAGATAGTGTATCAATTGAGAAATTAATGTAAGATGGCTACTGGTATTTTTGGATGTGATTATGATCGATTTAAATGTGAAAGGTCAGAATTACTTTAAATGCTTAGATGTTAATTTCTTCCTCAAATGTAGCTCCTAGGAATTGTTAAGCGTTCAGAGGGCCTAGACAAAGTGACATTCTATCAGCGATAATGATGATGGAAAAGGCAAAAATGTATACGACTGACATAAGCTATCGAAAAGCTTATGTCAATGCTGAGGCCCTAGTGCGACTTTCTTTTAACTATCTCGACTTTGATTGGCCCCTTCACCAGTGAAGGCCAGTGGAGAGCCAATCGGAGCGCCGAACGCGGTCGATGCGTAAAGTCGAGATAGTTAAAAGGAACTCACACTAGGGCCTCTGTTGAAAGTCGTTGTAGAAAAACAAAACGCTTTCGAAGCGATTGTCACTTGTCTAGGCCCTGAGGACTGAGAATTGTGGGGGTGACATAACATTAGTAGACTGCTTGGTTGGTCTAGTGGTCGCAAGCGATTCTGCCGAGCATAATGTCCTAGGTTCGATTCCCGGGTCGAGCAAAAATTTTATTGGGGGTTTCCATCTGGAATTTCTCAGTAGCAGCCCGGAGTATGGAATTATGCCCGGTTGACCTGACCAAAACGCGTGATCAGCGGTTGCGTTTGCAATCCACTGGACTAAAAATTTTATTGGTCCAGTGGGTCGCAAACGCAACCGATAAACCACTTGGTCTACCCCAGTTTATGACGCAGAATGAGAGAGAAGGAGATGGGATGCTGTCCGGTAACCTGTCACTAACCTTGCTCTCTCATGGTCTTTAACCCTACACTTACAACAATCCTCATTAGATGATATCGTACGTAAAATTAATGTTACCTCATTCAAAAAACATTGTAGAACGCGCAGGAGTTGCATGAGGGCGTTACTGATCGTTATCGAGTGGTATTGTAAATTTTTTATTTATTTAAATACGTACGAGTTTTATAAATGTAGTTTTAATGTGGATTAATGGGAATATACGAAGTGGGAGAGGTAGGTAAAAATAGAAACGAAAATAAAAGAAGTAAAAAATAAAAAAATGTGGTAGAGCTGTCAAAAATCAGCGTTTACATAACCTGTGGCATACCCTATTCTGATTTCGTTAAGTTTATGTAAAACTTAACAAAATCAGAATACGTCACTCACCTATAAAGCATAACAAACAACTATATATTTTAACTTTTGTCTTGAATTTCATCATTCAAAATTTTTAACTACCCAATAAATTATTCTCAAATATATTCTAACATGTGATCTACACAAACATAACCTAGTTAAAACAGCACTAAAAAAACTAAGTAAAAACCTTGAGTCGAGTCCCGCCCACGCTCTGTGGTTATAACCGACTCTAATATGACGTTATTTATTAAGCCACTGTAGGCCCTTATCTGGGTTACCCTTTGTTGCCATAGCAACGTATAAATATCAGACATGAATTAGTTAATATGAACGAGAAGATGGATTGGGGTAAAGTGAATGGACTTTGTTGTGTATTGTGACTTGAGGCGGTTTGAGTTCTAAGTGATTTTGTGGTTTGGTCGATTTTAATTGCGTTTGTTTTTTTTTTTGTGTGAATTTACTGCGCTATAATAGTAGAATGTGTGTGGGGAGCTATTAGTTTTGCAAAATCTAGCGATGTATCATTTACATGAATTGGAAAAAAATTAAACAAACAGGAGTTTTGTTAAAGATTTTGACTATCCCAAGTCGTCCTAAATATAAATAGAATAAGCAAAAAACGGCTATTTATTAAAAAATCGAAATTCAATTATAATTCACCTGATTCATCGTTATGTGAATAAGCAATTTGATGGTCAAACAAGAAAACAAACGGCGCAGTCGGGGTCAGGAGGCAGACTTTTGATTTATCACAAAAACAGCAATTTAAACTTGGGACCTTTTTGCGTGACACACCTACACTCCTCCCACACCTCACTTTGTGTTATTAACAATGTCGAAAACCTGCTCGGAGATTTGAGTTTGTTTTGCAGTTAGGTTGTTTAATTTTTTTCCTGTTTTGAATGTTTTATTTCCGACTTTTAGGAACAATTTTAACGTTTTCTTTTAGATTAACCCAACAGCTTAGCTTAACAGAACATAATCTAAACTAACTGAACAGTGACCTGTGACTATTCCCTCACCTTAATCACAAAGTAAAAAGCCCGCTCCAAAAAGAAAAAAAGCAACATTCACCTCACATTTACATCTATTACAACTAAAACACAAGAAAAACATCAAAACGGCCGGCTCACAATAACAAACCAGATTAATACGATACAAAACGCTCATGCTCGATGGTATCACAGTTTGTCCCGCACTGCACAGTATTCGTTACAGGATGTAAACAGCTGTCTTGTCGTCGCCACAGCATTGTCCTGTCATAATAATTATGTATCGCAAAGCGTTAAATATCGCATCGGATTTTGCAGTTGCTACTTTGTGCGGGAGGAGCGTGTTTGTTTGTTTTTCGGATTATGCGTGTTGCGTTTTGCGAATTTTGATCTTGTATGACTTTTATAGGACAGTGGAACAAGGCTGTAAGAAGGTAAGAAGACGAAAGAACCGATAGATGGATTGTGTGAAAAAAGATATGGCTAGAAAGTGGGATAACAACTGATAAAGATGTATCGAAGCAGAAAACATGTTGACCCAAATAAATTGGGATACCTAAGGGCAGGAGAAATGTCATGAGAGTACACTTTTGAAAAGCCTGAGCGAGGCGATGCGTACTCCAATGATATTAACTAAAACAAAATCAAGCCTTTGTAAAGATTGTGTTCCAAAATTAGCCCGTGGTTGTAGATTTACTTTATTAAAATGTATGTAGATTCACTGATATTAAGACCTTGGAATCGAAGCGGAAAGAATCAAATGAAATCAATTAAGCTAGCGGTGGGTTTCAAATTAAATGAATGAAATCAATTATGTTATCTTTAGATTTGAATTTAATTATGTCAATTTGTTGTATGGGCGGCGTTGATTACTTGATTTTAGTTAAGTTAAGTTTTGGCTTCATTTGTGAAATGATGTTGTTTAACGAGTGATTAGGTTCTGATTTTACCAATACGGGGTAGATGCCATAACACGCATACAATGACAATTGATCGAAATGGTTTCCATTTTGACAGTTCAAGCACGTTCATGTCTTCAAACCTATGAAGCATTGGTAAGCAATATCTTTCAAAACCCTCGGATTCTGATTGGAAGTGCGTTACGCCATTAGGGTGCTGAGCCTGATGACTCACCCGGATTTTGTTTCCTCAAGGTTTTTTGTATCAGTTCACTGGGTCAATCTGCTGCTATGATAACTATACTATGCCTGATAAAGCTGGAGACTGGAACCAATGAACTTCGAAGACCTATCTTCAGTTGAAGAATTGCATGTGCCCAAGATTGTAATACTACTTTTTCTCCTTTTTATGCAGATGTGATAATTACCGTATCAGTTGCTTATCTTACTGCATTCCCGGTTTTGTAAACTAATTGAATCTGTTTAATTAACATAGATAAAAGTAGAAAGGGTTGCCTTCGGCCTTCGATTCTTCTTATCTTTTGTTACATCTTTAAGAATTATTGCTATTCTAGGAGTATCTGCAATGGAACCATTGGTCTTGATATATTAGGTTTTTGGTTTTGTTGTAGATACACTTTATCTATTAATTTCGGTTATCATCATCATCATTTACAGCTTTATAATTATTGGTTGTCTCTTATGTTGTCACCAAGACTCGTGATTGTGAATCTCCTTTGGATCATTGACTGTTATTTTCACGATAACATTTGCTGGTTTCAGCGTACTAAACTAAAAAGTTCCTTTACAATATGCAATATCTTATTCTCGTTAGTAACGTAACATTTTGTGATTTGTCATTTTTGTAACAGAAAAACCATTCTGCGTTTCCATTGACGCTTGTTTCACTGAGTCAAGTCGCCGCCATGCGCCAGTTCATACAATATCTCAGAGTCAATATTTGACATCCGCGGCGTCTTCCCGCCACACATCCTCAGTTACTCATGTACCTACCATGGTACCGGTCACTATGTTTCATTTTAGCCTTCGGGGCTTTTTGGAACCTTGAACTTTTGAGTTATTTTTATTTGTACCTTTGGATACGTGCGTGGGTTATGTGCACGTGTGCGTGGAGGTTTACTTCGATGATGTTTTAATATCATTAAAATTAAAATTGACTTGTTTTAGATAAGCATGCAAATATGGGTAGGTACTTAATATACGTATAGATAAAGCTTTTATAGATTTTAGAAGGTTTGGTACGTATCTCGCATGCGGTAGAGCGCTGTTGCTTCTATTCTATGATATCAAATCTAATCAGCCCCTACCTACTTTTTTCTGCTAATAATATTAAGCTCATGTCGAGGTAAAATTTTTGTCGGTCTTCAAGGTTGATAGATCTTTTTAAATTGCTCTTTATAGAAAATCTTTCCGTCAACATTTTGGACACCCACTCAAACTCAACTCAAACTATTCATTTCAAGTAAATCAATTACAAACACTTTTGAACTGTCAAGGAGTCGGTTAGTCGGAAAGATTAAGCTAGTTGCCCATGCTAAAGCGTAGTAGGTTCCTAGGAACGGACTAGAAATTCCACGGACACTGCATGATGTATGAAATCTTCTGTCTATAATTTGCCTATTTCAAAATTCAACCATTCATCTTATATAAGTATTTCACTCTTCTAATTTCTCGGTCTTAAGATGCTCAACGCTATCAGCACCCGGTGAAAGCGCCTATCTGAGTATCACGGTCGTGGTCGCGCGATCGTGCGATGCGCGGCAAAGGCGCCGCGTGTTTGTATGTACCGACGCGCCGCGTTGCATGAATATTGTTTGATGTTGTAAGTGATTGTGGATTTAGATGAGGGTGGAATTTCTAAGCAGTTTTTTAAATAGCTTAAAAAGTGGAAAAGATTTTGGAGGCTCGAAGTGAGTGATTCAGACACTAGGCTGCATCTTAGGTTAGAAGCCTAGTAATCAAGGACTGGTTTATAAATCCAGTAGTCCCTCTTTAGTTTTTAGGCATATATCGAAATCAATGAGGCGTATGACACTACACAACTGACAGAGAGAAACCCTGGCCATAAGACATTACTTGGTGAATGGTCTTTACTTTTCTGTATTAGAAAAGTTGTGAATCGTTTTTGAAGGTGAAAGAATTTGTGTATTAGTGAAAGTGATGTAACACAAACTGTTTACCTAAATATACCTTTGTATCTTCCATTATAGCGAGGTGGGTTCTATTCGAAGGAAGTTTATTCAGATAAAGCGTTATTACCGTCAGTAACTCAATACGATAATGAAATAAGCTACTAAAGATAACTTACAAATCGAATCACAAATACAAATAGAGAGTATTGCCTACGATTCTTTACCATATACATGGTCATACACCATTCGCCACCCAGCGTAGCTACCGCGTGGACAATTTATAAAGCCTGCCACCGACCGCCCACCGATTCAACCGGGAATCGAACCCGCACCCCGCAATTAAACGACGCCTCAGGACCTCTCGGTCATCCGATACTATCTGTATGACCCGGCGCCGCCTGCGGAGATCTCCTTTACTTTTCATTTATTGGATGAAACATCCTTTATCGAATGTACTTTTGCTCCAACTTCAACCTTAGGAATTCTGAAATACGACTCATTTTTGTACAACTTAATAAATTTTTCCTACATCAATCAAAATTCAACTCTATATGTATAATTTTAGGGTTGTATTTCCTAAATATTAAATAAAAAGTGACGTTATTATGTAGTATATTTGTTTGGTAACTATCACGAGGGCTGTGACCCCGTCCTGTGGTCATAGTTGAGGTCCACGCTGAAATATGGACTTTAGGAAATCCGTTCGGACCTATAAAGTTAGGTTTTAGGACGACTATCTGTTTCGTGGATTTATTAATGTCTTTAGGGCGAAATTTGTTTGTATTTCACTCTTAATTAGTGGCTTTTGTGGACATGATAATTATTCAGATTTGATCATGTCATTTGGTTTAAATAGGTTTTTCTTTTTACTAACGTATTTATCTTTTATATTTACTTTTTTTCTATCTTGTGAATGTGAGAACGTTTTAGGCTTATTTGTTGAATATTTTCTATTTTGTTAAGTACTTACCTGGTACTTGTTGAAAGACCTACACTGTCCTCCCATACTTATTCACACTGTAATTCGAAAATATTGTTAAAGCCAATTATTTTTAAAAGGGTAACCGTGGAGTTTCAAGCCGGCTCTTTTCCATACGAAACGACCAATTGGAACCGTGCACCTAGCTTCTGACGTTTCATAAGTGCCCATGTAGGTTTATGTGAAATAAAATATTTTGATTTTGAATTTATAGGATCCAATAATTTTATCCTCAGCTGAGGATATTTACTTAATACTTAGCTTCCACATATTCTTCCTATATATATATAATTTTAGACTCATGTGCGGTCAGTTTTGACTTTTGGACAAGGAGCTTATGATCATGGTTGAGCAGGTCCGAGTATACAATGATCGCCAAGGTACTATGCCAAGCATGGTGAATGACTTCAATATCATTGTTTGAAATTTGGTATTCGTTAAATATGTGATATAGCACCATAATTATATAACACAGCTTATTAATCTCATATTTCTGCTTAATCACTTAAAATTACATTTTGTTCACAAGCAAAACTCTTATAATTCAGATTAAGTACTTTATCTCAATGACCATTATTCCACCACAGCACATTCCACAGTCGGCTTCAAATAAAGATATTATCATTTCAAGGAACTGCGATGCAAATGCAACCATCTTAATTTACAAAAACAACATCACCCACCGAGGGCTAATCTCGTTCATAATAAAACAATAGATAGGTTTTCATAAGCATCCCATTTCTTACACAAAATGACTCATCCAGTTTGCTGGCTTTGCATAAATATGTCCTTTTAATTGTGTACTATCATATCAACAAAAATCTCCAAAGAAAACTGAACCTTAACACTTCACACACACGCTTGATTTTTAAGTCAACAACCTACCTTTCGATACGGCATTTTTCATAACGTAGTAAATGCAAAATCTGAAGATCAATTTTCAACTTAAAAGTTTTGTTGATAAAGTTGAAATTACAATGTGTGTAGGTGTCGTTTTTGTAAGTGCACTGATTCAAACAGCTAGTTTTGACTCCCGGGGTGGCTTGTACATTGTACGCGCGCGTGACACTGCTCTATTTACGACTGAGTTGGTCGCACGGACCCATAAAGGTGTACCACGGTTCATAGCAAGAGGAATATTGAATGAACGCTTAGAAATTATCACGTCATTAACTTTATAGCAACAAATTACCCCGTTTTTAGAGATTTTAGTTTGAAACTTAGTGTCGATAAAGCTCTTAAACGGATTTCAGTTAGATGTCATTTAAATGTCTTTCACCAAAAATGATTATTATTTACGAGGTTACGACATTGCTACTAGACGCAATTAAAGGAAGCATCCGTCTTTTTTACTCCGTTATTAAAAAGCAAGCTTTACACATAATAAACCTCATCGATATCAGCAAATATGACAGTGCGAAAGTTTGACAGTGTGACTACTACATTTGCGGCTCCCTTTTCAACAAAACAGGTTGCTAGCACCCAGAGGCGATGCCAAGAATCTGTCACTACTTACGCATTATTACGATGTCCCATGTCCAAAACGCAACTTGCTTCGAGCGTCCATACATTTTGGCGCACCTGGTAGTTTTATCTCATAAGGGATGCGTTTAAAAACCAGTAGTTCTGTAGTTCTCGTAATCATAATAAAATCATGTTTCATGTTTATTGCCACCGCAAATAATCCATTACTGTTAATTCTTATTCGTAATCTGATGCAATGGCTTCGACGAATTGCATAATTAAAGTTTAATTAAAATTTCCTCTAGATATTGCTTATTTTATATGGAGATAGATTAAGCTTTTATGTATTCCCTATACCATTGAATAGTTGATGACTTTGTCGTTTAAGACTAAGAAACTTACCAAGAATTGAAAGGGTTTACAGCCAAGACAATGCTTGACGTTAGGCCACACTGCATCAAAAAATATTGAACAAAAGCTATCGAATTTTCCTATTATTTCGTGTACCGCGTTACACTTAAGTTTAGCGCATAGTAAGGGCAATGCAGTAGTATTGTGTGCCATGTCCACACTATTAACGGCCGATTTATATACCCTTAGCAGTCGCCCTCGAAGATTTTGAATAATTACAAAAGATGCGCGCGCCACTGCGATTTATGTACATGTTGGCGCGCCGTCTTATTGGCTAATTCAAGTGTCCGTTACGTTTGAATTTTGAAATTGGTTTATAAAGATTTCAGATGGGTTTGTGATTGGTTGATTTATGGTTTATTTAAGGAGATAAAATGTAGACAATATTTTAGAAAGTCCGTAGTATTTTTGCCATAGTGTCTCTCATCTACCTAGGATGCATGCTGACAGGCTGACACGGGCACCTTACTATTCCATTATTGTATTGTTCTACTTTTAAAGTGGTCTTTCAAATTAAAATAGTAAAACTTAAAGGAACGAAGAAATTGCAATTTTTAGAATTTTTAGAGCAGAACTATTCTGACATTATGATACTATGTAAAAGCTTAGTAATACATTTTATTTTGCCTGCTAAGCGTTACTATTACGAGTCCATTTCAGCCTCTCACCAACCTTCGCCTACTTTAACGGGTAATTACCTATATTCAGGCCAACGGCCGCTAGGAGACAACAAAATTACATACTTCAAAAAAATTCACTTACGTCTTAATTCTGCGGCACCGTTAATACGATTTTAATTTCAAGTAAAATATCGAATTAAATACTCATCCATTTTAAACATTTTCCTCACAAAAAAAAGGCTTTATTCATTGAACAATTGTATTAAAGGAATGTCAACCTTATGTCACAAGAATAAGGGCTCTGGAAGATGTAAATGGTGTTTTGTTTTAAGGGAGAAGTTTCGATGGTGGTCCAGCGGCAGGTTTGTGACGTAACACAAGAAAGTTCACATATTTGAGAATGCAATGGTTTACTTAATTACTATAAAAGCAAAAAAAAAACATAAATTACGTACTTATTTTATCAAGCAAATGACTTAAGTATGGACTCTTAATACGTTCATCGTTAAGCATTTAAATTGTAATTGAATAATTTATAATTTTGTATATTTGGGAAATCATTCAATTATATGCAGTTTCGATGTAATTGGTAGGTATGGTGCAGTCTTGTTACAATTTTGATTTACTGTTAAAGTATAGTAGTCCGTATACACAAAATGCCCCGTTACGAATATGAAAAGTTTCAGTATGGGTACCTGTGTATAATATACCTTATATGAAAACAACTCAAAATTACGATTCAAATAAAATGGACGGCGCAACATTGTTTTTATTACGAATTCAGAATGTGTGTATGACTCCACTCATTAATTTGATCTTTTCTAAATAAATGAACTCATCACGGAATTCAATTCAGCAGAGCTTTGCTAACCTTCCCAGGTAGATCGTACCTCCATTACGATTAGACAAGACAGCAGTAACATCTGTGAATGCCACTCAATCCTCCAATTTACTTGCTTCCAGTAGCGAAAACACTTGCGTTTTACAGCATCGTATAGCCCCCCGACAAAGTAATGCTATACTAATTCCGATTTAACGTGAACCAATCCACGATACGAGATGACTTCCGTACTTCAAGTTTTACTGCTTTTGGATTAGATTCTCCGGTTATAGGGTGTACCTGCTGTAAGTTTGAATTGTTGAAAGGTCTTTACTGATTTTGAAGGCCTGTGGGTAGTTTTTCATTGGGTTGGGTCTCCAGTGGTCACTGTCGCCTCTGGCGAACCAAGAAAGCGACCTTTGACATACTGTCCTTTGTAACTGAATTTTTCGTTTAGATTGGTACCCGTGATTTTGATAATGAGCCCTCTTTTCCTTAGTAATGGAACTCTTGTTCGCAGCAGGTGACTGGAATGATTTTTCGAGAAACCTCATCATCTGCGGAGCTTTTTCCCAACTATGTTGGGGTCGGGTTCCAGTCTAACCGGATGCAGCTAAATACCAGTATTTCAGATGAAGCGACTGCCTATCGGACCTCCATATAACCTCCATCCATTCAACCCTCTAGAAATCTATCTATAA
Organism: Lithophane leautieri; assembly: GCA_949152455.1. Classification (NCBI taxonomy): domain Eukaryota; kingdom Metazoa; phylum Arthropoda; class Insecta; order Lepidoptera; family Noctuidae; genus Lithophane; species Lithophane leautieri. Next base: position 2,803,132 of record OX424469.1, on the reverse strand, counting down.
TATAGTAAATATTCGTATGGCTCAATGGTCGATTAAGTCTCAGTCAACATGAATTCAACCCTTACATCATGCATCGTTCTCTCAAATCAAACTCGCTAAAAAAACAAAGTACGCCTAACCCTTTTAAAATTTACAAAACGAACACTTTGCGGCATCCTCAATACACGTCCAAACCTTTCACAAAAGAAAATCCAATTAAAAGTAAGGGCAATTAGTAAATCAACGGCTCTTTTTGCTTCGGGAGTCAGCCGTTAAAATTCGCACCTCGATGCTGTGTACCTTTACCGAAAACTCTTGAAACTTAACGATCCATTGATTCGGATAAAGTTGTTGTCCAAAAAGCGCGTAAGTGGATCCTGCCACTATTGTGGGAGCCACAATGGGCTGTTACTTGTAATGTGGAATGTCCACTGGGTTCACAAGAATTAATGGATGGATTTTGTAGTTGTATAAAGACGTGACAGAGACGACATCGACGTGAGACGTGAAATGTGTAGTTTCGGTGTAGTTTAAAGTCCGTTGCTAAATCGAGTTTTCAGATGGGAACCGCCCATTAAAAATGTATGCACGCCTACATTATTCATTCTAAGAATATCAGAAATCCTCGTTTCTATTTTACCTGTATCAAAAAACACAGAATTCGGAACAGTTTATAAATCACAAAAAAAATTCGACGTAAAAAGTCCTACCAATAAAATCAGAAATAGACTATCACCCAGTGTGCACGGCTCCCAACAAGCGCGATGGTTCGAAAATTGATTAGCTGACAAAAAGCAGGCGACAATCGACGGCGGCAGCACGTGTGTGTAGCCGGCTTAAAAAAAACGCGACGAGACACTACGCGCGGATTTCCGAAACAGAATGCAAAAAAACGCAGCCGGAAAAAAAAGGCGATGGAAAATTTTCCAAAGAATTTATAAGCGCAAAAAGCGTGAATTGTTCTATAGTTGGTTTGACTTGAAATATGTTTTACGATTGCTTTTTCTGGTATCACGAAATGTTGAGATTGAAGGGGTTTTCTTATGAAGTTGTGATACTTCGAGTAGGTTTATGTTCTAAGAGAGTTACTTGGCTACGCCACTTGGATGTCAAGTGTTTGAGCTTGCAAGGATCTGCTTTACAACTAAAAAGCTGCACTCTCGCGATTCTTGAATTTTAAAACTGACTTTCTGCTTGTTTTTTTATAGTGTTGGTATTTAAATTCAGGCACATCAAAGTATGGAACGAGAGTAAGAGGTCGTAATAAAGTCCTTTAAATTTTGAAATTTATTGTAGTGCTTATGCAAAATCCCATCCCTAATCCATTAATCGCTACTAATCTTTCCATATATCTGAGTTCGTATTTCTCATACTATTTCAAGTCTTCGCTAATCGTATAACTCCTACACAGTAATGAAATAAGCTATGGAGGTATGTGTTAAAACAATTAAACTCAAAATGGATCAGACGAAGCCAGTGCCTTTTACGCTGAGGTCCCGAGTTCGAGCCCCGTATCGGGAGAAATATTTGACCTACAGATTTGTAGCGAGCCCGGATGTTTGTGTACGTGATTGGTATGGAGTATTATGTAGGGCTGTGAATGCTGTGATTAAGTATTTTATGTTCAACTACGTAGCTCTTTTTCCTGGATCGCTTATGTGCGCACGGGATAATTTCTCTGTTCCCAAAATCAGCAAGTTTTTCATTTCAGTTATCAGTGTCAAAATAATTGCAAATTCATCTTCTTGCTTCCTTTATTTATTTTTAACTATAGATGGTCTATCATTACTGTTCATTAATTAAAAAAAAACGATTGTCAAAAAATGTCCTAGACACAGACGCAATTTTCTTGCCAATCCGTTTTTTCTGCAACTTCATCGTACCTGAAACACCCATGTTTTGTTATTTCCCCTGAAATGCATGATTTTTCTTAAGACCGTTAGTCTCGATCCCGTGAGAATATCGGGATAAAAAGTATCCTATGTCCTAACCCAGGTCATGGTCTACTTAAGTGCCAACTTTCGTCCAAATCTGTTTAGCCTTTTTAGTGTAAAAGCGTCACAAACAAACAAACTTACTTTCGCATTTATAATATTAGTTAAGATTAGTAGAGATAGATAGTTCTTCTAATAGGACACAAAACCCTCATGTGAACTGGGATATATCCTACTAATCTCAAGTTCTAACGGTATTCAGACCTACAGTCCTTATCAACGAGCTGCAGCACCGTTTCGTATCGCGTGTAGTGAAACGTGTTGAGATTACGAAACACTAGTTTGCATAATTAGATCGGTTTACCTGCTTGTCGCTTAGGAGAATCGCAGTCAGACTATACGCTCAGTTGAGTCGATTGATGCGAGGAGGGGTAATCTCTGTTAATAATATTGAGGTGATAATTTGGATTGTTCTTGTGGAAAAAATATATCATAATTCTATTTTCTAAAGAGTCAATCTCTAACCCGCGTAGCAAGACAACCATAAAAACGGATTTTTTCGACGGAAGAATAGACTAAATGACAGATTGTGATGGTTTATCTGTCATTTTGTCTATTCTTCCGTCGAAAAAACCCGTTTCTTTGTGGTCATGCAAAACTTACAGATTAGGAAGAAACAAATCATACACCATTTTACACAAATTGAGTAATAGAAGGATTAGTTTTATTTTAAAAGCCGGATAATATTCTGACATCTCAACGGGGACCGACCATCATATTTACAACGGGATCAGTCAAGTTACAAATAAGGAAACTAGGAAACCGCTTATGTCAATCGTTCCGGTGGACAGCCAAGCAACATAGTAGCACATTTGTACGTGTTAGAAATCAAATAGATACAAACAGAAACAAAAAGCAATCGGAGAGTAACGCTCAACGTAAGGGCGAGTACACACTCGCGCGATATCGATCATCGGGCGACGCTCCCACGCTGTCGCGCGACAAAAACCCGCCCTCATTAGAATGCAGCGCGCGACAGACGCGCGTCGCCGCGGCCCAGCAGACAATTGCGCTTTTTGACCGCGCACCGCCGTCGCGTATACGAAATTCGAATTATTTTTAAATGAATTGTTTTTAAAAGTGTACGTACCGCGGTTTTTGTTTGAGAATAATGATATTGTGGTCAAATAGTTGTGGAGGTGAGGTGAGGTGATAATGGGCAGTTACGTAACTTGAAAATCTGAAGTATTGACAGCCGATAAGGTAGAAAATGTTAATGAGTGGCAAGTTGTCACCGGAAGACGCTTTCTAGATTGAAACGACCTGGTAAAGGTCCTGGGAAGCCTTTTTTATGAAAATCTATTTAACAATGTATCTTACAGTGCTTGATTTCCGTATGATATGATTAGTAATCAAATTAAGTGAGCTGATCAAAGGATTCTAAACTATACCTTTAGCAGATTAGATAGATCACTGATCCGACACAGACACATCAATTATCTACTGACATCAAAATCTTAGAAATCATCGAAGAGAAATTAGTGATATATTTTCTGGATTATGGTACTCTAAGCTTTTATCGTAGTAGGTACAGAAAATAATCTTGATAGTCCCTTCAACGCGAACCAGTAGACATAAACCTAAATACACAATTTGCGTCTTCAACTGAGTCGCAACAAAAAGTATTTCCTATATCTCTCATCAAGGTGCAGGTAATAGGTGAATCCGGCACGCGTACCGGTATGTTAGTGGTCCATCCGGCAATGTAATGGCTCAGACCGGGGGGCGCCGCCGTTCGCAGAAACGTACGGGAGACATCCTATTAGAAATTATTATGGATGACTACTTGCGTGTACGCTGGGCTCAAGCGATGGCGGAATAATGGATCAATTAGTTTCTAGGATATTGTGATTGGTTATGAATTTATGTTATTGTTTGTGCTGTATGGATGTCTGAAAAACATTTGCTAAGTTGATCAGTCAATATTGACGTTTATTTGTATTTTTTTTGACGTAGTTAAACTGGGGTTTTTTCAATAAAGAAACTCTGGTGTTGATTCCTGAATACAGTTTTCAAGAATGGGGATTCGTTAAGTGGCTTTGAAAATAATGATACTTAAACTATTAAAATATTGGCGATACATCCAGACGGCGCCAGCGTGCCAACTTGCAGAAGTTGAATGTAATAAACATTTATTCGTGTAAGCTTTTCTTAAAAAACTTTCATGTAAGTGCATTAAATGACTATTTCATGAAATCATGATATTTGGCACTTTCATGAAATTAGAGAATTGTATTGCTGATTCTAATGTTTATAATTCAATAAATCCATATTCGTTACGGCCGCTAATCATATTGAAATCAACATTCAACCTGATACTGACCTGCAAATTGCAAAAAACGTAAGAAAATTTGAATTTCTCGGGCTATCTTAGCGCATCCCCCTTAAAATTGCGTATTTTCTTTTACTTTGCCGAGCCTAAATTGGAATTTTAATTAGATTATTCAAAGTACCGTTACTACTGGACATAGTTCACAATTGTTTTTTTTTTCTGTTTTGGTGATAACTACTGTTTGAAATTCATAATTTATTATTTTTAGCTATATCTAATATGCTACTTAATGTACAAAATATTTCAGACACAATGCGAATTGTTATATGAATAATAAATAAAATTTCACCTTATACTCCTGAATTAAAGGACACTAAAACCTTCGCACTTACAATTTTGGTGAAAAATTGGACTTAACTATATAACCTTGATGTACTCTTAGCCACAGTAACAACTACCTGCACAAAAAAGCAAGTAAACTGAAACAATAAAATAATCAGTTGTGGTCGCCGGTCGCGCGTGGTTGTCTGTGGTCGTGCCCTTTGTTATGATCGCTTTTTATTCGACCACATCTTTTTGTTATCTGCGATGCACCTACTGTGTAATGATAATGTACGGGTACCGATTGCAGAATAAGTAGAAATTGGATGAATAAATTTGTAAAAAATGATGTGTTCTGTTCCCATTATTTACTAATGTACTATAAAACATTCGTGTTAATTATAGCCCATTATTGTATAGCATATTGCCCTCTTAATTATTGATTGTTAAATAACAGAAACCTGTTACATTTATAAAGCATTTATGAATGTTAAGTTCAAATAAATAAAAGACACTCAATAACTTCGCAGTTCTAAGTAAATAACAGTTATAAATAACAACGTAACTGCATAAAAACGAACTGAAAATATATGAACTATTCGCATGACATCTAGCGCCCGCCATATTGAATTTCCTTTGACGTTACTTGGCCTACTTTCATAACTCTTTCTTTTAGATTTGCTTTAGCGGGGTAACAAAGAAAATACAGAACTTTTAAACTTGTGTGCTCTTCCCAACAGGATGTTTGATCGAATAATGTTTCGATTAGTTATCGTATTACTAAGTAGGTAAAGTTAGAAAGGTCTTATTGTATCCTAAATCCACAATTCGCAGAAGACAACATGTAAAATATATGTTTTCCATAGTTGTATGCAAAAAAGTAAACAAAATAATTAAAAATTTAAGTAAAATGATCTCCTTTCATAATAAAATAAACAGCTTTCCACACAAGTTAATTTAATTGTTAAAATATTTTCATGGTACAAAGTAAATTGTCGACACCCGCCACATGTTTACATTATTCCGTGAACGCTCAAGCCTTTTGAAAAGTCCGTTTTCAGCTTATTTGCTGAAATTAACTGTGAATAAATATTAACATTTTGTGTGGGCCCTTTTAATTTCGGTGTTTTGTCATATTTTTTTGTCTGTCTGGCATTTTCTCTTGGCATTGGTCTATTCAGAGTTTTTGATAGATTGATTCATATTGTTGGAATTCTATAAGTTTTGGGACAGGTGCAAAAAGAGGAGGTGTTCACAAAACCAAAGAGAGGTTTATGTCTAGGTGTAGGTGAAGTCGGGCTATGTATGATAAAGATAATGATCTATACACAATATTTTCTTTGCATGAGACATCATTTTCACAAACTAAAAAGCTCAATCACAACTCAAAATAACAGTTTCTTGAAATAAACTAAACTTGTGTCAATTTCCTTCGTGATAAAACAAAAAAACATCCAAGCAATATTTATAATTCTGCTTGGGGCATACAAGGCTCTCACATAAACCTCCAACTGTCACTAGAGACAATCAAATTTTAATTGTTATCCGCCTTCTAAAGGTCAGTCAAAAGTTGAGCGGATAACTAAATTAAATTGATAATCACAACCAAAACTTGCCGAAATCTATAACCTTTTCGATCTTAACGAGACACATAAGTTTGCTGTCGGTACAAATTAATTAATACAGTATTTACGTGAGTCCCTTTGTCGTGTTTAAAGGCAACCCGCCCCGCAGATCATGCCTTAAGGCTAACATTGTTACGATAATTCCATTTTGTTATTATCGTTACGTAGTGGAGACTATTTTCCCTTGTGTTTGATGTAACAAAGTGGAATATGGCGTAATATGATTTTGATCTTGATTGTGTTATTATGCTGCTAATTAGTAAGTGTGATTTGGAAACCAAAGTTTGGCTGTGGAATCTGTCAGGTTGTTTTAGATTGGTTTAGTGCAATTTTCTATCTCAAGTGTATAAAGCAAAAGTGCTTTCGAGTCTGAACCACAGTCATCCTGTTTAGAATTTCATTATAAAATGCTCGAGGGATTGTGGAAGACAAGTTAAATTAAATTAAAAATTAAAAAACCCCCGTCATATACAAAGCATCTAATAAACGTTTTTTTTTTAAAATCTAAGAACACTCTCGATCAATTCACCTTTCAAACAAAATCAAAATCGGTTCAGCCGTTTGGCAGCTACGTTGGCGCAGACAGACACACAGATACACACGTTAAACTTATAACACCCCTCTTTTTCCGTCGGGGGTTAAAAACCAAGAAGCCAGACTTTTTTTTTCCTCAGTTTTTATTATCACTTTTATATGAAAGAGGGAGTGAATGATAGCGTGACGGTTGACAGGGGAGAGTGGAAGAAGAAAACGGGTTGCGCCGACCACAAGTAACATGGGACAAGGGCAGGGAGATGGGGATGAGTTTTTACTATCGCGAAAATATTAGCACCCTATGACTAATAAAAACGATCCTAAGAATGTGTCTCTTTTTAACCGACTTCAAAAAGGAGGAAGTTATCAATTCGTTTTTTTATTTTATATTTGTTACGCTATTACTCCGCCAATTTTGATGATTCGTTTTTTTTTTTTGTAGGTCATGTTTCAGAGGTGGCCCCATATAAAATTTATTAACTTTTGAGTTAGCGTCAAAATTACATATTTTTCCCACTTAGTATATCTGGACGATGTTTTAAGTTACTCCGTCACTGTATTTATATAGCAGGTAATGGTATTCTAATTTGTGTGGGGGAGGTGTGAGAGTTTTGCCACCGGCTTCCGAAATTAAAGTTATTTTTCCCTTTTTTCCTTATTTTCCCTAATTTTTTTTTTTTTGGAAGTCGTTTTTTTTTTTTTTTTTTGTTAAATGTTTTCTTCCTGTACTTTTTCCTTACCATAATAATATTTCCACACAGTTAACTGGTCCTTAACAAATATCAAAAAACTTATCTCTATCTGCACACGAGTTATCTGCTGAATATTAATAATGAGTCTCATTGTTATTATTCCGGTTCGATCTGTACTTTCGGCTATGCTTCGATTTCGCTTCGGTTATTGGGGCTACTTGTTGCATTATGATTACGATTCGGGGATTTCTTACGTCTTGTATTATGTACCATTTTTAAAGGCTGCTTATATCATTTTTAATTTTGGAATCAGACGATTATATTTCATTATGTACCATGTGATGCTATAATTACTGTATTTTAGATTATTGATTATTAACATAGTTTTAAGAGTAGGTACTAACATAAATATGGATCACTGTGTCTGAAATAAATAAATAAATTAAAAATATAAAAGTGACATCAGACGGCCAGTCTACCGTCTTTTTAACCCCCGACGGTTAAAAAGGGGTGATATAAGTTTAACGTGTGTATCTGTGTGTCTGTTAGCGCCATCGTAGCTGTCAAACGGCTGAACCGATTTTGATTTTTTTGGTTTTGTTTGAAAGGTGACTTGATCGAGTGTTCTTAGCTATAAATAAAAATCTAGATCCTTTGTCTTTGTCGGGGGTTTTTTATTTTTATTATTTAAGAGTACTTGTATTTTATTTTTCACTTTTTAGTTGTGGTACCACACAGATTCTAATACCACTACATGCTATGTAAATAACAGTGACTGTGTCAATTAAGATGTCGTCTACATAGACTAAAGGAGAAAAATACGTAATTATTGAAGCTAACTCAAAAACTACACAAGCAAAGTTAATAAAATGTATACGAGACCACACGGGAAGCACCAGCTTTCAAATAAAAAAGAATCATCAAAATCGGTTCTCCCAGTCGAAAGCTTTAAGGAAACAAACATTAAAAAAAAAATACAGACGAATTGATAACCTCCTCCTTTTTTTGAAGTCGGTTAAAAACTTTGTTTGTGTTATATTTTTTGCCAAAACTAGAACTATTTAAGGATAGTTCTAGCTAACCGTAAAGAAAACGAAAGCCATTGCATGGAAGTTTAACTTAAAATACGGTCTTCAATCTTGGTTTTCAACGCTAGTTCCTTCTCTGCATGACGTAGGACTCAAATCCCTGTCTGCATAATATCTATGAATGAAAGACCCGATGACAAGGACTACTTTCAAAATCATTGTATAATCCGTGATATGGTTTCTACCACCACTTACATAATTTTTCGCGGAATGTTTGATGTATTCATACAAAGCGTGCGAGCCGCTGGCGGATTACATAAATAGGCCAGTTTTGCATAAACCTTGCTTACAAAGTTAACCCAAAGGTTCTGTTGATCGCCGGTCAAGAGTGTAAACAGTACGCTTGAGGCATTACAAGAAATTGGTGTTTCGGGGAATGGGGTGATGGTGTTTGAAACATTATTATCATCTGCCTATAATATCCATAGATTGTCAGGACTCTTTCATTAACAGAGGTATTGGTACTGTTAAAAATGATTAATCTGGTCTGCAATTTGAGGAATCGAGAAAATTCGTCGTCCACGACACTACTCAAAAATTACTAGTTATTTAGTTAATAACGCAGACACGTCGTGTACAGACCGGCACTGAAATACTAGTGCTGTGGCGTTTTGGCTACTCATTGGTCTTCTTCTTCTTTTCGTGTGGTTAGTGACTAACCTGGTGTCAGAGTTTTAAAGCCACCCAAGGGCCTCTGACTTGGTTTCACATGCCGTCGAGAAAATATCTATCTGGCATGGTTTCGTCACGATGTTTTCCTTCACCGTTTTTGAAGCAAGTGATAATTATACAATACCCACATGAATCCGAAAACTCTGATGTACATGCGTGCGCAACTTGAGTTCGTAACATGTTACTTTTGAGTAGTCTTATGGACGATGGGCCCTCAGACCAAATAAAAAACCAAGACAGAGCGCTGTCAACAGTGACGTGAGGCCGGTTTCGTAAACATATGTGCACTTAGTTTGATTGCAGTGTCATTGTAAATAGTTGTAAATGTGTGTGTGTGAGCGTATACGCACAGAGCGGTGGTGTAGTTTTAGCATGCTTCAGTGTATTGTTCGCAGCGCTCCGCCTTGGTTTTTATTTGGTCTGAGGATGGGCCTTAAGAGCTTTTTATAACCTTCACTTTTAGCTAAATGCTTAAGATGAAGTGGAGTAGAAATCAAATTTATTTATTTATTTATTCATAACAATTTTTATATTGTGTAGAATATTAAAGATTTAAAAAAAAAAAAAAAATACAAAAATTACATGCCACTTAATTACTATGAGGGAGAGTAATAATAATAAATAAATGTCATTTAAATATCCAGATATCAATGCCACAAATAATTAAAATATAGCTATGTCAGATGTTCAATGTCAAGAAAGTAATTACTTAATATTTAAAAAAAAATTACAAGAAAGCGATGAAAAAGCATTGCTTAGATGATGATCGTGGCGATATGTTTTTTGCTGAAAATGTCCTTTAGCAATCTTTTATCTCTCTTTACGGCCATAAGCAAACGGCTCTCACGACAATTACACAAACACAAGAAATATGTAAAAAATGCTTCGATTGACTAAGAGGCAATGTTAATAGCTCGCGTGTCACAAAGTAGAGCAAATAAATATCAATTACTGAGTTTAATTTGGTTGTTTTTGCGTTGGCGTTTTGGTGCAAGCTACGAGAATTACACGACTCTATGGAAAGGTTACCATAGATCTGAAACTGCTGTAAATTACTTAAGTTACAAGTTGCAAATGAATGATTAATTTGAACGATTTGCGCAGAAATATATTCTAATGTCAAACTACTCACAAGTTTTTTTTTTTTTTTTTTTAAATAAAAATATACTCCCAAATTAGAATTACGCATGTTCTTTCTTCTGTTCTCTTTCCCTTCCGCAGATTAAAGCTAGCATTGTGTACGTCAATCAACATCACGAATCATATTCGACATCTTCAATCTTCACCGCCTCATCTGCAAAAGACAAAACATAAAATTAATCTATGAACAAATCGCTACAACTCCCAAATTGGGCCAACATAAGCCGGCGCAATGGTCAGTCGAAAGCACTTTTGTTAACAATTAATGCCCTTTAATTAACAAAAAAACGTACATTTAAACTGTATCAAAATCTCGGCTAATGAATATTGAGAGGCGTGCTACCGCCACTGTTGGAAAGCACATAACTTATTATGCAGGTGCATAGCAGAAGGTCAAGTCTGTAGGGCTCCTAAGATGGGACTTTGAAACCAAATATTGGTGCTCTTCTGGAGGAATGAATGATTGAAAACATTTGTAAGTTAAACACAGGTACACACGGCTACAAATCAAGCTATACATTTCCAGTTTAGGCTGGTGTCGCATTGTATAGAATTTTCGTACAATGCGAGGTCAGCTTATATTGGAAATGTATAGCTTGATGTGTAGCCGTGTGTACCTACATTTGGTCCCTTTGATCTTCTTCTTTTGGAGTCGATGGTACTTTATGAATTAATTGTGCGAATTAGGAGGTCACTTTAACATCAGCACCAGTGGCGTTCGTTAGATCTTCAAAAGTGCAGATGTATGGAAACTTCGGACACTCCAGCAAATGGGGGGGGTCACCGGGGGCACGTGCCCCCCCCCAAACGGGTTAGGTAAAATAAAGTCATCTGCATGGACTGGCCTGAAATCCTGAACCCATATTATCTATCAAGACATTGTTTCAATGATGAACGCTGAAGAAGTAGGCTTCCGACTATAATATCTTCATTGAAAATGAATTAATCCCAAAAACAACTTAATGCATTTCAAGATATGGGAGACACTTTTTATATATTCGGCCCATGTGCCCCTCCCAGAAATAAATCCTGGATCCGCCCTTGAGCACCACACTCACATTGGATGTCGGACGGGTCTGTCCCATTTTCCCAAGTTGTTCTTGCAGCAGCCTTCCTGGGTACGCAGTCTATTGAGCGTCTATTCTTGATCGAAGCCTGAGCATAGTAAAATATTAATAGCAAATAGAAATAATTCCTATTCTATGATTTGTGATCGTGTTTGTACCTCTCAACTAAATAATAATGCCAACTATTTTCTGGTCTACTGACCGCGTAGGATTGTATGTAACCATGCGGGGCTTAATCTCTGATATAATTGTTTTGGCAAGTGTTTTGATCGTTAATTGAGTTACGATCGTTGATTGAGTTTAATTAACAACTAAATAAATCGACTAGTGATTATTCCGAATAAACGGTCCACTAAATTATTTTGTTGTGACTTGGTGCAAATACTATAAGAGTAAAAAATTTGCCATATTAGTGGGTTGGAGTTATGGACATAAGTGTACATGTATCTACACAAAAGAACATTGCAAAAAAATAAAAAAAATAGGTCAAATAATAAAATATAATAATAAATAATAATGTGAATCAATTCGACATATTGTTTCCGGTTGTTCTCGTCTTGCTAACGGCGAGTATTTGCACAGACACAATCTAGTAGCTAAGGTTATCCACCAGCAACTTGCCTTGCAGTACAACATTGTGGAGTATGAAGTACCATACTACAGGTATGTGCTCGACCCAGTTCCCGAAAATGGTCACGCCACAATGTACTGGGATCGATCTATCATCACTGACAGGACTATTGTAGCCAATAAGCCTGATATTGTGGTGATAGATCGACGAGACCGCCGTGCAATGATTGTTGATATCGCTGTCCCTCATGATGAGAATCTCGAGAAAGCAGAGAAAGAAAAAAAAATCAAGTATATTGATTTAGCACACGAGGTGGTCGACATGTGGGACGTGGACTCTGAAATCATTGTGCCGATAATCGTTACGGTGAATGGCTTAATAGCGAAGAGCCTCGACCAACATCTCAGGAGGCTCTCATTGCGCGGCTGGGTCAAGGGCTTGATTCAGAAAGCAGTGTTCCTGGACACGGCACGCATAGTGAGGAGGTTCCTCTCTCTAGAGCCCTGACCACCGGCAGCTTGGACTCTGATCCTGATGCCGATGGGCTACTAGTTTTTATATTTTTAAATGTTTTTTATAAAATATTTAAAAATGTAAAGAAAATGTTTTTAAAAAGAAGTAAAGAGAAAAATGATATGAATTAATAAAATATTAACTACTTCTAAAACTTGGTGATAATTTTGCTGCTTTCAAAGAAATAATAAATAAATCAAATCTTTTATTTCAGACATACTTGGCCCATAATATTGTTAGTAGAAAGACTTAAGAACTATGTTAGTACATTTAAAAATTTGACACAATTAATTAAGGTATTTGACGCCATCTGGGGCCCCGGGCACACGCACTTGTGCTTGCACCCAGTGCCCAGAAGGGGGCTGTCCACCTTGTGACTGAGCACGCTCAAGATGGTGTTGGAGCTCCCACGCGTGCGTAACATCAGCGAAGCGATGCGGCGCCGCAGCTCAGTGTGAAAGCCGTCTGTGTGCGCGAGCGCAAACATCGCAGACGCACTACTTACAGTAACGTGGGAGCCCCAAGCCAAAGAAAACTACCAATCGTTTTGCAATATTTAATTAGGCAAAAGCGGATATTTTCCTATAATTTCAGAACACTAAAACTACTGATATTCTTCTGTCGTTTTCAAAGTGGACAGTCGATTTTGATCTCAAAGATTGATAAATAAATTGTGATTGTGACAGATATTACATATACTTTAGGCAGGCAACAAGTAACCTTTATGACAATCATTTTAGTTACTTTCGAAATGACGAAAATTTACATATTTAAAACATAATTATTTATAAGAAAAAAACCGTGTGCCATGCAAACTACGTAACGGTATTTGGTACCATATTTTCGTAAATGATTTGACTAAAATAATTATCTTACTATGCGTTTTTCCTTACATCTCTATCAGCTGTCATCTCAGTATTCTTTCACACAATACCTCATTTCTTTTGCTTTACGATTTTATTGGTACAAAGTATTCGTGTAAAATAAAACAAAAAAGTCTTTCGTCAGCTCTACCTTTCCAATCCACCTTAAACAAATATATCTCAACGTTTCCAATTAAACTAAAAGCACTTAGCATAATTGGCATAGAAGTTCATCACAAGGTTCACCGTCAGATGTGGGGGTCAGATTTGAACTCCCGACCCCAACGATTGGACGTCGACTGACTGGCGAGTGATCGTAAGTTAACTGACCACGGTTCACCGTAAGGGAATCTAAATAGTTAATGATGACATGTTAGGTCGGTAACCCTTTCGTATATATTTGCAGTTAAATAGTCTGTATGTTTCTTTGGCTATATTTTTTGGTGTAGGATTAATTTCTTTTTACATTTCAAAAGGACTTTTATTAAGTCTTTTTTTAGGGTTTCCTACCCAAAGGGTAAAACCTATTACTAAGACTCCGCTGTTCGTCCGTCTGACTGTCACCAGGCGGTATCTCATGAACAGTGATAGTTAGACAGTTGAAATTTTCACAGATCATGTATTTTTGTTGCCGCTATAACAACAAATATTAAAAAACAGTATAAAACAAATATTTAAGGGGGCTCCCATACAACAAACGTGATTTTTTTTGCCGTTTTTATAGATAATGAGACGGAACCCTTCGTGCGCGAGTCCGACTTGCATTGGTTTAAGTGTACTCTCTGATAGTCTCATCACTATTTCCACGTGGATACTTACCTTTTTTGTTTGGAACTTTATTCTAACATGGATTTATTCATTTCAACTTAAATGATGTAACCAATATTTTGATTTAAGAGTATCCATGGAGTTTCTTGCCCGTTCTTCGCCATGGAAACCTACTATGCTTTGGAATGGGCAAAATCATTGCTAATCTGTGTAGCTTCATCTTTCCGGCTGACTGACTCCTTGACAATTCAAAAGTGGATGTAAATGGTTGAATTGAAATTCAAGAATATGTGACGTCTACAATATAATTAGGTAATTGAGGACACCATCCATAAAGTTCGTCGGGTTAGTGTATATTCATCAGTTTATATCAGGGCCCTGTTTATCAAAAGTTACAAGTCTACACGTTCACAAGTCACCTAGAATGTTAATTTTCGTTTAATTCATAGCTCATCTCCATATTCATAATCAGCCTTAATGTTCCCACTGCTGGGACACGGGCATCAGGTCATCTCTCGCTTTTGACCACATTTAAAAAAAGAAAATCGAATTTATTCATTTATTGCAGTACTAAGCACGACACTTGTAAACTTGTAAGACGGAATGAAGAGTCGTCGGACACTCAGGTTTTGTTATGATTTTCTACAAGTTGTAACTTACAAATGATTTTTTGATAAACAAAATCACGAATAAAAGTTTCAGAATATAAATACTTGTGCACTAAATAATGACATTTGGTACTACAAGACTTGTAAGTTTTGATAAACAGTGCACAGCATTGCTATTCTGTAACCATCTCACCGTGAAAACTTAGGTGAAGTGAGCGTGGAGTGAGATGTCATTGTCATCGATACCTACTGATGCTAAGGCAGTGACAGCTCACTTGAAGCTCACTTCACCAAAATTTTCACGGTGAGATGGTTACAGAATAGCAATGCTGGTCTGTCTGAATAAATAAATAAAAGACAAACGCTCACTGCAACATCCTACAATGCAGTTTCTTTTTTCCCACCATTTCCAAAGTCCCGTTATGAACTATTTATTCATTGACAAATAGTTTTCGATATCTGCCCGTCAATTCTGGATCGGAGCGGGAATCGAACCCGCTATCTGTGAGTTAGGAGCGAGAATAATTTGGTTAGTGTCGGGGGTCACGGTACATTTTTAGCGGAGCGATAACGCGCGTGGTTGCCTACGGCGGCATAGTGCTGTGCTGAAGCTCGATAGAATTGTCGATAGACTGCGTATGCTGGAATATTTTAATTTTTTTCACTGGTCATTTACGAACGCTTTCCAAGCTCTAGGGTATTGCAAAATACGCTATTATTCAGTCAATCCGTAGGGTCAGATAACGACAAAACCTGATGCATAAAATGGTCTGAACTTGTGACACTTCAACTTGCATCAACCTTTTTTTTTTTGCAAACTTTTTATTAATTTCAGCAAGGTTTCTGATATCTTAACCATATGCTTTTGATCGACACATAAATCCACCCCATGGCTCTTGAAATCATTCGATCCAACCTCTCAAGATTTCTTATCCAATGCGACCTACAAACAGACCAAAGTACATTCAGACTTACAATATAATCCAGGATATCTTAAAACATCCTCCTTCAATATTTATCGATATAACTGTTCACATCACTGGCACAACTATAACGCGCGTAAATCGACGCGCGTGCGCGCCGCTGGGCGACGCTGGCTCGTAATTCGCGCCGCCCCCTCCTCGTTGCGCAGGATTCGAGTCAGACTACTTATCTATACACTTTAGAATGGTACTACTATGAGAAATTGGAACTGACAAGTGTGATTGTTTACGAAATAGTGTATTGTTTTAGGATCAAAATTCACATAGCACAACCAATTGAAATGGTTATAAAATCAAATACCTATGATAATTGAAATTGTTTGGCTGTTAGGTTTGTAAATACAGCCGATATTAAGTTTTCTAAAAGAGAAATTAAGTGACGCGTTATGCACGGGTGCATTTTTGTATTTTTGTGTGTAATGGATAGATTGATCCTAGAGTAGTTATAGAGTGTGATTGTATCTAAGTACCTACTAACAATAGCTTCTAAGTTTTTTGTATACTAACCTTTGGATCTAGTTGTCCTAAAATAAATAAATTTTAATTGGAATTTGTTATTTTGTTGCATTGATGTTTTACCTGTGTGTAATTACCTGGTGGGTGGTGTAAAGACTATAACGCAATGAAAATTACCAGTAGTTTCTTAGAAGATAAGATTGAAATAACTACTAAAAGGTACTTATTCCTTTTACCTCGTTTCTGTTCATATAATTATCTGGTCATAGGTACACGCACGCCGGTTGTGAGTACTACGCACGAATATGTAAGGATCGTAGCAGGTGGCGTTCTGTAGTTTCTGCCTACCTCCATGGGCAGTAGGCGTATTATAGGGACGATACGGTTCTAGCTACGTAGTGTTAAATAACCTTAGGAATCATCTCTTCAAGAATACCGCAACAAAACTTTTTCTCCCAAACTTTCAAAAGTAAAAGCATAAATTAAAACATAAAAACCCTTTTAATCCGCATACTCCTTAAGTTAGCTTTAAGCAACAATATAGCATTATATTTTCAAGCACGTCTCATTGTCCAGCACGCCTCGACTACGCCCTTAAGAAAAAAACAAAGAAAAAAATACAAAAAAGTCCGCATATGATTATAGCGAGCAATATCCGAAAAGATTACGATCTTATCTCGAGATCGAGACATGAAGCGCATCTTGAGACGTTTTCACCTTACGACATTTTCAGTTAACAAAAAAAAAAAACGAATAAAAATGTCCCATTCACTAATAATGATGTGAATTATGAGCAAAAAGTAAGTCAGAAAAGTAAATATTTTTGTTTTTTTTGGGTCCTATTTCACCTGTTCCTTCGTAATAATGTAAAGTAATGCTTTTCAACTTCGTATAAAAAAATATATAATGTTATTTTATGAGTTTACACAATAAATGTCAAACGTTTACGCAGACAGAGCACTACACCTTTTGGTCTGAAGCTATTAAAAATAATAATGTCAGAGTGTCGACCAAGTTAAGTCAAATCTTGAGGGTTGAGTAGAAACGTCGCCTAATTTCCAAGGGATGCTCTTCAATTCCCGTTTAACGGAGTCGTGTCGGATGCAAATCGAATCACGTAGTATAAACTTCACCTTATTAATGCGCCCCTCTGTAATCTGTCTTGTGAAATCCCGCATTGTGTCCACTTTCTTCTGGCAGTTTGCGAAACACCAGCACTCGGGCCAATGACCATCTTTTACAAAACAACAAAAAATACTGATGAAAAATTCTTCGTCGACACTTAAAGCCGTCGAGAACATTTAATTAACGCATTCGTTTGTTCCAAACTCAGTTACAAAATTAGATTTAGAAGTTTTTGAATAAAGTAAAATAACTTTTTTTATTGTCTACGCTTAAGGCTGCATAAAAACTTTAACAATAATGTCTCCTTCGTTCAATTAAGGCGGGTTCAGAAAGAGATTCTGTCGAAGAATTTCGCGCGAGCCGCTACGTCGGGCCGCGGTCCCCCGTCTTGTCAATAAACTCCATATAAATTGCCTTCCGAAGTGAATTTGAATATAATAGCCTCTATCCTACGAGTCCTTTTTACCCCCTTTCCTTGAAGTCGCAATCTTTGTACGATTATATTGTAAGCAAATTATCTGTTCGGATCTGGCAAGCGGATTGAACTTGCAAAAAGTTTTTCCTTGATATTTTATTTCGTTTATTAATATTTGTTTATTGGTTGGGGATTAATTCAATCGATGTTCGTGCTGGTTCGTATGTCAAAATATGTAGGTACTGTCAACCCAAATATATAAAAACATTGCTTATTTGAATTCTTAACTTATAATAATCCTCCAGTTACTACTTATATTTTGAAGTGCTGTTTTCATCGACTCCATTATGCTGTCAAAACAGCCTGACGTTTCTGCGTTTTATCAATTTTATTCTCAGTCATTATATGTAGTGAGCTTATTGTGTAGGGGCGGATTATGCTAATTTGTGTTAATGATTATAATTATATCGTAAGCATTTTAAGATTGGTAGTGAAATAAATAGCTCGTGGGCCGTAAGTAATGGCCTATTGCATCACTATAGTCCCGGCAAGTGACTAGTCTAATGTGTAGCTTTTCCTCAGTAACTGATGGTACCTACCTATTGTAAAAGACCATAAAGTGCAGTGTATGATAAGTTATCATTTTATCAATATAGTGGGAAACATTGTCCACAATCTCAATATATGTACCTATACACAAATCCGCTTACAAAAACAGTTTCAATTCAAAAAACCTTTTTTATTACACTTCGCCACCCGATAAACACAGAAAAACCGCGACAACTTTGCACGTGTTAGTTGGCAAACATGTCGCGTACCCGCCATGCTTCGGCGGCCATTTTCGAAATCGAAAAAAAAAAATTAAGAAAAAATTGCAATAGCGCGAAATTAAGTGGACATTATTTTCGACGGGACGAGTCGCACGTGACGTATGACGCGAAACGCGCGGGTAAACGTTTAATTTGTTTATTGACATTGATATATTGGTGACCATTGTTGGAACCTTCTATTTGATGTTTTGGCCCCCGTTTTGTTAGTGGGGGTAGTTCAGAGTTCCAGCGTTATTAGAAAAAGAGCTGTAAAGGCTAAAAAAGGTTATTTATGTCAATTTGGAACAGAATGATTAGTTCGTCTTAACATTTTCTCGAGCTTGTATTGCGCGGGTCTACTTAAAGTTGCAAAGACCATGGAATGAGGAAATTAGTACAAAATTCACTAATAAAGACTAATGGGAATACCTACTTCTGAGTCACCTAAGCCAAAGAGACACATAATGTCTTTTGTAAAAAAACATACATTATTTTTAAGTGAACTTTGAAATTGATGCATAAGTTAGTAGATTCACAGAAGCTAATAAAAGTTTTCGAAAAGAAAAAAAAAGGTTTTCGCCAAGCAATGTTCTGTAAAAATTCGCTTCAGGTAGCGTATCGCGAAATTTGCTCTCATTAATTACTTTTACAATTAAATAATTTTATGCCCAATAAAATATATTTTTTTAATGTCAAATAAAATCTTTACATAATTCCCAACGCCGTAAATTATCTTTATCGTTAACTAAATTTTAATTTTAAATGCTCTGCGTTGCATATGATTGCACATTTTGTTGCCTGATAAAAACTAACTGTACGCTGATTTTACTGCGCAAAATTATTAAACGAATAATTACTATATTATCGGCACTTTAAAAGAAATATTTCCTGCTATGTTTTGGTACTGGGTTTGCCTGTTTTACCGAAAATACAAGCTATCTGCAAAATACAATATCGTCAATGTGCATTTGAGATAAGTTTTTGCTGTCAGATGATTTAAGTGTGGCTCTTTATAACTTTTAAAGGACATGGTGTGATTTATTATCAGATTCAATTATACTCACAAACCATGAATGATCGAGTGAGCGACGAATGAAAAGTTTTGCATTCAAACTGAATCAATAAACATTGTGTAAAAGAAGTTGCCAAGATACTTCCTAAATGCTCTAATTTCGCCTAGGTTGTTTCATTATTTGCACATCTTTTCAATTTCAATGATTTTTATGATACAGCTTTTCACATAAAACAGCAGTATAGACTCTTTTATTGTAAAACAAACTCCTACTTCCACATTCTTATTTATAAACATATCGATTTTTAAAAACATCATAAAATCGTCGATTTACGATAAACGAAAGTAACTCCAGTCTGATTTACTCGCGGCGTTCGGAAAAATTAAATTCGCAGTACCAATTAAAGTTTTTTTTAAGTTCAATTAAAACGGTAGCATTTTAGTGTTGCGTAAGAAATCGCGTAATTAACCGACAAATTTACGCAATACGATCGCGTCCGATAACAGACGGGGTTGTGGTTCAAGTTAGGGATTAGAGCGAGTCTCATGAGAGATGTCGTCGGAACCGGAGTTTAATAGGTTTCACAAGTGAAAAGGGGCAATTTCCATTGAATAAGAAGTCTGTTACAAAGAAAATAGCCGTTCTTAGCCTTACCGTTTCAAACTTCAAGTTCTGTATTCTTTCAAACTCAAACTCAAACTCAAAGCATTTATTTCAAATAAACCAATTACAGGTACTTTTGAATTGTCAAGGGGTCGGTCAGTCAGAAAGATGAAGCTAGTTGCCCATTGCAAAGCGTAGAAGAATGGGCAAGAAACTCCACGGACACTCTTTTCAATCAGAATATTGTTACAATATATTGGTTACATCATTCATGTTGAATTTATGCATGTAAGTACAATGTAGAAAAACGTGCACTTTAAAAGCGTCCGTAATTAATTGACACAGACTGATCGGGTTTTAGCAAGTTCTGATTTATTATAAAACGTTTAAATTAACAAACCATTAAAAACTTCCAACATACAACCATTTTTTATCCGAGTGCATATGAAGAAGAAATATTTATTTTTAAACAGTTTTTTTCCGTGTTTTTTTAATAAAAGCTTGTCTTTCTTCAAGTCGGTATCTCTTATGCTTTAGCCTCATCACTTCCCTGTAACCAATACCTAATTATTTTTAAAATTTATACCCTTCCTCGTAATCTATCATCTTTAGGTATTATATAAAGAGCCATCGTTATTGGAAACCGTAATTACAATTATAGATCAGAGTATCTTGTATTGAAATCCGATTCGAGGAATATGGCTTAGATAAGATTTTTCTTCGAGTTGTGAGAAATATATTAAACTATCTGTCGCCCGCGACTTCATCTGCGATCCAGGATAAAAAGTAGCCTACGTCCTTTTCCAGGTCAAGGTCTACCACTGTGCGAAATTTCATCTAAATCCATTCAGCCGTTTTAGCGTGAAAGCGTAACAAAGGAACAAACAAACTCACTTTCGCATTTGTAATATTAAGTTAGGATTATTATCATTAAAGTAATCAATAAACGTAGAGGCGATAAACGCTGAAAGCAAAATTAATTCAATTTAACTGTAGTAAGATATTAAGAAAGGCAAAACGCAACCAGCTTGCAAAACATCAGAATGTTTTGTTTGTATCACATGGCCCACATAGGGTTCTTTAGAGCGAATTCCCATTAAAAAAACATCGTAAATATATATATGGTGATAAGTGGTGAAGGGCGGGGGGCGTTTTGGGGTCTGTCTTTTGTAAATTTTGACGTGCAAAAAGTGCAGATTCCAAAGCATTCTTCTTATTGTTTACGTGCCGATTACTACCTACTGAATTGTTAGTCAACCAGTATCTGGACAGCTTTGTTAGTTGCCTCTTTAAAATTCTGAAAGATGAAAATCTTAAAACTGTCGTTCTCTTCTACAAATCCCAAAACCCAGTTCCCACATGTACCAACAAAGTCGTGCAAACAACATCGATTAGCGAACATCCCGGGTGTCCTAGATGCGTGGCTGTGTGGTCCAGGGTACGGAGTGCGCCCCGTGGCGTCCCATTCATCCACACTCATGCTGCACTTTATCTTAAAGTTCCCACCCAGCACATGATTTAGAAACTTAGCTTTAGATGTAATGTACTCGTATCGATGTTGGGAATTGGAGCGGTTCTTGATTTCAGAAAGATTTTCAATTTGGTGACATTCTGCCAACCTTTGGCCCAGAAGAGCAACTTGTGAACAAAAATATTTAATGACTAACTATTGGGCGATCCAACAATGGCAGTTCTTAACATTCTGAAAATTATTTTACGCGATGGAAGACTTAACCCTGATTGATCTGAAGACTGACATGTCCCTGACTTTTGACGCGGTATCAGGGTATATTCTGAATCTCCATTGCGAAATACGTCTCTTTCCAAAACTTTCATAAGAAACATTGAAATCTGAATTTACCTTTTAATCTGAACACCATTAATTGGTCCTGCATTATGCATTAGAAATAAACTTCTGAGCTAATTTCAATAATATACGAGTTAATTCCTACGTCGTAATTCAAACGAAATGCCTCTACTCCCCGAGGGAATAAGATACCAACAGTCGCACACCCACTATTTGCCGATTACTCTACAACAATATGGATACTATAGATATACTTAAGAATATCTAGACTTTTAACGAGGTGATATAGCGCTAACTCTTTCTTTATTTTACACCCATATCGTCAGGTAATTGTAAACAATTAAAAATTTATAGTTATACCAACTTTTTAATTTCATGTATTTTCTCCCTAAATACGCAGATACTATTGTTCTTAAACGAGATACTATTGTTATCAACCTTCATATAGGTACCTACCTACTTTTTCTGATTGGAATTGTCTGAACATACCAAAATGTAAAAAATTCGCGACTAAATTGGTCCCCGCACCATTCATATTAGTCTTTTGTCTGAAACAAAAAGTGTTGACATTTACCAAACAAAATATTCATACGAACAAGTGATGTGTCGACTTGTCGAGGTGCCGAAACTCAAAGTTGCCGGCAACTTTTTAATTTCACCACACAATCAGCGTTAAAGTAAATTAACCAATAAATCAACGAGCACCAGTACAGAGTAATTGGTTATTTAAATTCGTATCTGCCTTCAGGCGAGCGCTCTTCAAAGTGAGCGCTTTTGGTTTTATTGTGATGTATTGTTGACTTTCAGTTGTTGTAAGAAGATAACTGACGTTCTGAGAGATACAGTCAACGTAGAATTGACACATAGGTATGTTACATGGAATATAAATTTGCTTGTCATTGAGCGGACTAAAAATTGAGCGTAGGGCATCAAACTCAGGTATCATAAATGCACCGTTTGCGCAAATATCTCAAAGCCTTTTGCCCGAACATTCCATTCCCTCATACCTCTATGTTATTTAGTCATTGCACCGAAAGCAGAGCACAATTGCATAAGTAATTAGAGGCACGTATCATAACAATCTAAATTCTACGATTACAGCTCTCCCGCGCAATCTGGATCAATTTAGTGTGACGTCAGCTGCGCGTGCGATTACCGTGTGTCACAATACGCTTAGTCATGTAATTGTTTCAGGTCACCGCTGTTTTAGTAATCTGCGCTTTTAGTGAGACTAGGGGACACCTGTGGCGTACGTCATCGAGTTTTTAGGTTTTGGGTGTGTGAGCCTGACTGATATTTGGTCCAACAAAATTATTACACAATGCCTATTTACAGGAAAAAAATTACGTGTGTAGTAACTTTCCATTTCATTCTATTTCGCCACTTGATTTCAGTCGCAGCTTGTACGCTGAAAATGTTTCTAATTAGTCCTACAGCAAAGTCGTCCATTTGTCTCTTCGGTGTATTCAGTTATTTTCTTTTCAAAGATGTTATGTTTTTGATGGGATTCTCTTTTCAAAGACCAATTCTCGTTACTTTAAAAACGTTCACATTCAAGTCGCAATCTGTCAAACTTGTCAAAAATGTTGGTAAATTGAGTGTATTTTTGACAGATTGCGCATGAGATTTGCGCAATGAAGATAGAGAAAATATGCGCAATTCGCGTACTTTGCAAGAACGTTACGGGAATTTCTGCCCAGAATACCCGCGAAATTTTGCGTTACATAACTTTTTAATTAGTCGAGATGTTCCATTATTCATCGGCTATCCGAATATCAAAAAATATTTGGCCTAAGTCTTAAGGGGGAGGCGTGAAAATTGATTCGCTAATACAATGTATAGTAGAATCATCTACTACATCTAACGCATAAAAGGATAATTTTATATCACAAATAAAGAAGTCTGCATTAAAGTTAACACTGACAGACACGACTAACTTTATACGCCAAAGTTGTAATGATAGTGATCTTAATATAGCGTGGGCAGATCTAACTTGTTGATTTCATTATTTACTGCTTAAAACGTTAAGTAGGTGACCCGAGACTGGTAGTAACGACGCAATATTTATCGATTGTAAGAGGACCTCCTTTTTATTTAAAGTGCAGGCAGGTGATCTTTGTAGGACAAAGCAATTTGACAAATAAAAGCTGCGTTGACGCATGTTTTGAGGGAACATAACTTTTATGGACTATTTAGTTGTAAAAAGTATATCTATTTTATGTTGTATATGTGTTGTGCTGTTATTTGATTCAGGGCTACAAGGAACTCATATACAAAAAAAAAAATTCAAACTAGCACGAAATTGCTGTTGAATTTATGCCTTCTCTGTACCCAACAAGTCATCGTATCAATATCAACAAAATTGCGATATACATTGAAAGAGCTTATTTGTAACTGATAAAGAAATAGTCAATTTAGGTTAAGGTACGCTTGCCGCAGTCAGTTTGTGGATGAGTGACTATCCAGCACATATCAAGACCTCTCCGTGCCTCGAAAAGCACGTTAAGGCGTTGGTCCCGGCTGTCATTCGTAGACCTCCGACAGTTGTTACGGGTAGTCAGAAGCCCAAATGACACCCAGTCTTTCGAAGGGCTATCGTGTTACCCAATAACTGGGTTATGGATGTCAAATAGGCAGTCGCTCCTTGTAAAATAATTGTATTCATGTTATCCGGTTAGACTGGAAGCCAACCCCAATATAGTTTGGAAATAGCTAGGCAGATTGTTGGTAATCTTCTTTTCGTGTGGTTATTGACTAACCTGGTCAGAGTTTTAAAGCCGCTTAGGGCCTCTGAGTTGGCTTCACATGCCGTCGAGAAATATCTCTCTGGCATGCCGGTTTCCTCACGGTGTTTTTTTTATTGTTGGTAATGATAATAAGACTTTCATATGAAAATTAATCCGCCTTTGAACGCTAGATACTTTTTATAGTACATTACTGTCGCGGCCTGCAATAAGGGAATTGATGGTCGATCGTGAAAATGAGGGCCGAGGCGAAGCCGAGGCACTCATGCGTGAGTCCATCAATTCTTGATTGCGGCCAAGGCTTGTATAGTACTTTTCTCAAACAACGCGCGGAAATTCAAACTGAGTAAATTAAATAGAAATTCTAGAATCAATGACGAATAACTATCATTTTTCATGCGCCAATATGTTAATTTGTTTCTTCTTTGTTCTATTTGCAAAACCAATTCGAAATTTAAATAAAATCTTTGATAAGTTACCTCCTTGGTTGCCGTATGTTGAAGTAAAAACTTCGTTCCATTTTTAAATAACACGACAGATATGAGTTTTCATAGTAATTTATTTGGCCGCTAAACACGCCATATATGGATTTTCATAGTAACTTTGCTGGCCGCATCGTCACTTGTTTTTTACCAGTACAGCAATTTTGATTTATCTCGAAGAAGGTTGTCAAAATAATGCTCGAATTTCTAAGCATGTTTGAGAAAAAGCCATTTACTGTCATCATACAATGCATTACTTCTCATTTATCATCAATTAGCATTTTAAATACCTTATGGGTGTTCTCTCTATATCCCATATGTAATCATTATATTTATCTCTTTTTATCTGATGATGGTAAAATAAAACATTTCATAGTACGCAGAATAGTTTGTATGTAACAAATCTCCCAGTTAACTGAAGTCCGCCTCCCCTCTAATTTGTTTTCAGATGAATTACTCACCGTATTTGAAGACACAGACCTCTACAACCCAGTAACTGGGTAATACGATACCCCTTGGTAAGACTGGTTGTCAGAGATCAGATAGGCAGTCGCTCTATGTAAAATACTGGTATTCAGCTGCATCCGGTTAGGCTGTTATTACATAGTTGGGAAAAGGCTAGGCAGATTGATTAATTTGAAGACACTGAGGTTTGTTGATAGATAAGTAACTACCTCGGTCATTGGTTATTGATATTTTTTTTAAATAGTATTTCATGATATAAGTAGTCGTGGTCGCAAACGCAACTGCTGAGCATGGGGTCCATAGTTCGATTCCCGGGTCGGGCAAAATGTTATTGGGATTTTCTATTAGGAATTTCTTAGTAACTTTATATATAATCGTCGCCTACGTATAGAATCTAAATTATGTTTCTAAATCATTATTACCAGTAATCCCTTCCCCACAAAGTGCCATCAGCGAGGTTGCATCTTGACAGATCCTCAGATCCTTTATCTCCACAACATGAATGTTCTCAAGTCAAGTGTTGTTCTGCTTTAGGAAGTCATTTGTGACGTATCTCATGTTACTGGCGCACACGCCTTTAGAATTCTGTTTAGCGACCACCAGGGGAGAACTCGCGTATTCTGGAGGGGCAGAACTTTCTCAAAGCGACATTGGTTTGGAGATCCCGGATATTTCCATGGGCCACGCGTGATAATTTTATAGTTTTTTTTTTTGCTTTGTTGTCTCTTTTTTCCGGTAAGGGTAGGTATATGGTTTTGATTTGTTCTGTAATGAAATTATATGACCACAGCCTGTAATTTGACAAAGATAACTGCTTTGCTCTATAAAAACATGATTGTCCACAAAAGCTTATCTACTAACTTTGTTTTTATTAATCACCAGAACCGTTTTAGAAAATTATTCGAATAATTTACAACAACCTTTAAATCTGTATTTTGCGATCTAATTTCAAAGTTCAAACAATATTACAAAGGAGAATGCTTCCAAATGTATAGACCAAAAACCCAGAGTCGATTAAAACAATTCATGCATGGTGAGGTAGGTCAAACATAGTATTTCACAAATAAGCTATTTGTTTTTGCTAAAACGATCCCCAAGAGAATCTCGGGGTTCTAGAATCACATTCACATCTATGTAACGGAATCTTTCAACGTAATTTTCATCCAAATAAAAGCAGTTCCAACTGAAAATCCGCACTATAATCTTAGCGATAAAGCCTCCATTGCCCAGAATACTTCGCCAGCCACAATCTGCCACAGCAGGGGATCGAACCAGCGCTATGCGTAATGCATGCGATATTTTTTATATAAATATGGTATTAAACATGAGCCGGCAGTTTTTCTCAGCATTTCCATTAGTAACTTGGTTGCTAATATAAATCTGTTTTGTGGTGAAACGTCGGTACTTGAAAGAAGTCCTGAATTAAATGGATTGATAAAGTTAGTATTTCGTTTTCGTCCAGATTCCATATTATTTTGAGGTCTGGAAATAATATCATGATTTCCAACTTAAAAGCCCGCTTGCGCGTGTTTACAAATGCTTCTAAATTATTATGTATTCGACTTTAATTATACTGTACAGTGTACATACATAAAATTCGAATACATAATAATTTCAAATTGAATCCATCGCTATCAACTAATCTAATTTAGACGAAAATAGCGTAACGCGGTAGCATTATATCGATACCGCACGTATAATAGATTAATTTAGTTTCGATACAATCGGATCGGGCTGGCGAGATATTTCGCTAATCGAAATCAATTAATCTAGACATTGCATCGTCTCGGCTCGGGTAATAGTTGTAATTATTAACAGTTTTGATACGCAATGAGATTATCGATATCGCGGTATTCCGATTTTTTGTCGATTTCGAGTTTCAGAGAGATGTTAAGCAACTACCCGTGAGTTCTGGAATGCTTTAACGCAATATTGGGTCCAGTTCCAATAAATCACTGTAATCGAATAAGCTTTTAAACTCTGTATAATTTCCTATAACACAGTATGCTAGTTACCAAGTACTGGTTAAGTAATATTGAAACAGACGGATGGAATCTTACAATGTATGTAAGTAAAAAAAACCTTTAAAAATCTTCTAAATATAACCCCAATCGATTTGCGTTCAATTATGTAATGATAACCCGGATAACCTTGAAAAGCTGGTGATGGTCAAGATAGATGGGAAAAGACCTCTCGGCCGGTCACCTAACCGCTGGTCAGACCAAGTCACCAGTTCACCACCCTCACTGGACTCTCTGTTACGACCGCCCTGAGAGAAGCGGAGAACCGAACGAAGTGGAAGAATATCCTACAATTATAGCCGTGAAGGCCTTTCAGGGACACAACCTTCAGAAATGAAGTACGCGACCAAGAAGAGAGATTTAATGATGAATTATTGTACAATAAATATTACGAGGTTTTATTTAATTGCACACTAGTGTGGCTATGAAAATCGAGAACTAAAATTACAATTTTCATCGTAGGTAGTAACTTTATTTCGCGCACGTATGACCGTATCCTAACTAGTTAACATATGGATGGGTCCATAATGTTAGTTAGTCCACTAATGGATGCTGTTTCGTACCAAATTATGCAAATTAACGAGTACGCATCTAGATTAGTAGTTAGAGTGAATTAATAGAGCTTCCAAAGGCGATAATGTTGCCCTGTTATCAACCTAAGTTAATTGCTAATAGTCTGTTGAATCTATTCATCTCAGCATGTGTTATTCTCGATGTACCTACCTGGGTACCTACTCCATTTGAAATAAGATTAGACATTTATGTAAACCTTTTTTACAGTCCGTTCAAACGATTTTGATTTCTATTGCGTTGGTGGCATGACAAATGGCAGCTGCAGTAGACAGTTGGTATTGTGTAACCTTTTTTGCTGTTAATGCATCCTTATGCCTAAGGTATAAAGTCAAAATCGGTTGAACGGACTGTATAAAGGTTTGTTTAAATGTCTAATCTTATTTCAAATGGAGTATAGACGAGACATAAAGTTAGTAATTCATTCTAATTGGGCTGACAATCAGCAGTTTTTAATCAACAAAAGTTATAAAAGACAGTGAATAAAACGCCCACCCGTTACCACTTCAATGTTTGTTTCTTGTGTGGAATGAGGCGGCGCAACGCACTCCTCAACAAAATGTCTCTATTCCATACCACACTAATATGATTAGAAAAAAATGTTGCATGTTTTACGCCCATCTTCCGATATTCTACCGACTATTTCCCATTCACGCATCGTAGCTATATAAAACCTCTATTTTTACGGCCGCATCAGATGATATACTCGACTATTACCTCGTCAAAATGCAAGCTCTCGGCGACGTGAAAATGACACGATTTACGAGCTTTAACACGGGGACAAGCGTAAAAAATGGAATTGCATGCGCGTGACACCTCTGACACTTGTGACATTCTGCTAGTGCTTGTAAACTAATGTACTGCGTGCTGGAGCCCGGTATTTGTGGAAAGCTTGCTGTGAATTGATACCAGCGAGTTTTCAATTTGTGTATAGTTTTTTACAGACTGTAGGTACTAGCAATATGGGTTGTGCTGTGTGCATTTGTCAAATTACTGGTGTTCCTGATAGAAATAGAAATCATTTATTTGGTTATAATGTAGGCATACAGATAAGATGTATCCATACTTATATAATACTAGCTTCCGCCCGCGGCTTC
The DNA here is from genome assembly GCA_949152455.1 of Lithophane leautieri. Taxonomy (NCBI): domain Eukaryota; kingdom Metazoa; phylum Arthropoda; class Insecta; order Lepidoptera; family Noctuidae; genus Lithophane; species Lithophane leautieri. The sequence goes on along the minus strand of OX424469.1, from coordinate 2,773,835 downwards.
GCCCGCGTGGTATGTCGATAAAAAGTAGCCTATGTCCTTTCTCAGGCTCTAGACTGTGTATCAAATTTCATTTAAATTGGTTAAGTAGTTTTGGCGTGAAAGCGCGACAGACAGACAGACAGAGTTACTTTCGCATTTATAATATTAGTAAGGATTATAAATTCGAAAGTAACTCTGTCTGTCTGTCTGTATGTTACCTTTTCACGCCTAAAGCACTGAACGGATTTCGATAAACTTTGGTAAGGAGATAGATGGCATCCCGGGGAAGGACATAGGCTTTATCGTCATAACTCGCGGGCGAAGCCGCTGGCGCAAGCTAGTTTTTTATAAATGGTCCCGACACATTAACCCCTGTAGCTAGTAGATAGTAGTAGAAGTTATGCTTGTGCCTGGGTTCACTTCATTATTGCTATGAGTGAGGTTTGAACAAAAAATCTCGAGATTAAAAGACCGTAGCCAGGCCAGACCAGTCACCACGGGAAAGAAGCCTACACCCCGCAGTGGATGATGGAATCCGGGCAGAAATGATGCCTAGAGCATGATCTTAGCTTAGCTTTAAACTACTTTGTCTATGTTGTATTGCACATGCAAAAATTATAATTATGCATGGTTGCATAGAACTCCTTGTTCATGGAATTGATCGATGTAGGTACGTAATTAGTATTGGGATCAGATAACAAAGTGATGCCGAGCTGTGATCTGTGATCTGATGTACAGGGTACCTACTTAAGCACTATTGATTCCGAAAATCTTATTATGATTTTGCTTAATAACCTTACTTAAAAGAGCGGGTTTTTGTTATAACTATTCCATACATTATTATAGGCAGATAGAGTAAGTAATTCCATTGCTAAAAAACATTGCTATAAAAGAATGCAAAAATAAGACGCAACGAATTGAAACATACCTTCCTTATCGAACGTGAATATTTTAATGACTAACCAACAATAAGTCCCTTAATTACCTTCTCAAGGTAAATAATGACAACCGCCTTTTAAAACTAAAACAAAATAAGTACTTCCAAGTTTTTCATTAATCCCTACATTAAGAGATCACATCCTCTACTTAAATATTCATCGTATCGATTATCGGAACGAATAAAACGAAATCGATAATTGCAGGAGATATCGATCAATCGTCACAAATAGTTCGGATCGATGGATAGTTCGAATCAATTACTTATTAATGATCGTTCGAAGTGTAATCATCTTTTCTTATTTGTCATTCAACGAAATTGTTGCATGTTTGGTGTAAGATACAAGTGTTGCGATTATGGTACATTCGTCAGAGATTATTTATATCCTGTAAAAAAAGTTACAAAACAAAAACATCTTTAAAAAAAATAGATACCTACTGGATCTCGAAATATAGGTACCGTTTATATTATTGTGCCTTACTCTAATTTTAAACCATTGCTTGGTTTAAAATTAGAGTAACGCACAATTAAGTATTTTTGACTGTTTGTATATGAAAGAAAACCTAAATATATTTGAGTTGGTTGATCGACCGTTGGAATGCGCGCTAAGTTGGATGCCCGCGACTTCGCCCGCGTGGATGTCGGTTATTATATACTAAAACCTTACTCGAGAACCACTCTATCTATTGGTGAAAACAACATGATAATCGGTGCAGTAGTTTTTGAGTTTATCGCGTACAGGACGACAGACAGACGCGGCGGAGGACTTTGTTTTATAATATGTAAGGATATAATAAGTGTGTTTGTTACTTTAGATCTGTTAATCGATCTGACCCAATTCTCGAAACTTTTAGGAACGTTCGCAATCTGTCAAAAATACAATCAATTTACCAACATTTTTGACAAGTTTGACAGATTGTGACTTGAATGTGAACGTTTTTTAATAGAATATATAGAATAGAATAGAATATATTTATTTGCATAAAACATGGTATAAAAAGGTGTTCAATATTATATGTATAGCACAAACATGTTCAGCTAAGCTATGACAAAGCATGCAAAATTTTAAAATCAGAAACACATCATCAATGAACAATTTCAATACATTAAAACTTTTTATCTAAAAATTGTTTTAGACTATAAAAACTATGTTCAAGCAACCATTTATAAAATTTAGTTTTAAATAATTTAAAATTTAAAGCTTTAAAATGGCTCGGTATTTTATTATAAATGCGCACACACATTGCTAGGCAGTTTTTATTATACTTGGCTAATCGAGGCAAATCATTCAACACTAGTTTGTATTGATCTCGTCTGTTCCGAGGGTACACATCATTTGCAGTCTTAAATAATTGTTTATTTTTCATTACAAACATACCTATTTCGTAAACATAAAGTGACGGTAACGGTAACAGACCAAGTTTTCTAAATATTGGTTGGCATGAGTCATCAGGTTTGAGTCCACAAATTGATCTCATGCACTTTTTTTGAGCAATGAATGCTCTCTGAAAGTCAGTGCTATTACCCCACATTACTAGCCCATAACGTAGTAACGATTCAACGTATGCATGGTATGAAGTTACAGCAGTTTTTACATTAGTTACATTTTTTATTTGTTTTAGTGCATATACAAATTTATTGATTCTTGTTGTAACATTGTCTATGTGTTCTTTCCAGTTAATGTCTTTGTCTATAATTACACCCAAAAATCTTGCATGCATAACTTCTTTGATTTTATTGATATTGAGTTTAATGTCGTTTTTATGATTATTTGATTGGTTAAATTGAATGAACACTGATTTATCTAAATTTATTCTTAAATGGTTAATGTCAAGCCAATGTAGTAGTTTGTCAATTGTATTATTAATGTCAAGCTGATGATCTGAAATGGTATTATATTTTTTATTAGATGTCACAATAATAGATATGTCATCGGCAAACAATATGCATTCATGGTTAGTTATATTTATGATGTCATTAATATAAATGAGGAATAATATTGGGCCCAGGACGCTTCCTTGCGGAACGCCATATTTATTGTATCTATATTTTGATGAGTAGGATATTATGTCATTATTTTCATTTTTTTTATTGATAATGACACATTGCTTTCTATCACTCAAATATGACGCTAACCACTGGCGCGCAGGTCCCCTAATCCCATTAGCTTCTAATTTCTGCAACAGAATGTAAGTACGAGAATTGGCCTTCTGATGAGCTAAGTGCGCCGCTTTCTTTCGTAACTTATACCACACCAACCACATATTGAATCCGTAATAGATTTAAACAAACATTCCTATTACGACCATCTCTCAGCGCTCGACAGGACAAAAAATATCATTACACGATCTAAAGAGCAGGTGATAATTTTAGTAATAACTATGTTTAGCACCTCGGGTGATGATAGGTGATTTTGATTTAGGGTACCGAGGTATAGTGTTTAAATGATGTTAGAACCCTTAAATAATTTGTGGAGAATCTATGAGAGGAATATTTCTTGTTTATTAATAAAACGAAATGTTTAAACATAATTTACTAACAGTACTCTGTTAGTAAATAATATTTAAACATTTATTTACATGCTTTGTAAAGAGTTGCAGGGTGGCTGGCTAACAGTATTTTTAAGGAACCGCTATGATTGTCCTGAAACGTTTTGGATGACAGATGAGGAATATGTAGATTTTTTCAGGATGTAATGTGAACTTGAAATAAAAAAATACATCTACCTTCTGAATTGAATTTAAGAATAAGGTAAAAATAAACAGTTATTCATATAAAAAATAAAACAAGTCTTATATGTCTGATTATAAAAGTTTATTAAAAAAATACAAAATACAGCTTTTTATTATACATTGTTCTCGTAACTTCGCCTTCCTGTTAAATTATCAATAGACTCTTTTTAAATTAGACACTTCGATCTTTGGTGGTAAATAGTTACTTATAGTTTTTCTTGAATCCTTTTACATTATAAATAAGGGACATAAATATATGGACGAGATATGATAGATAGGACGTGTTGCGAGCTTTTCTTGCTACTTCTGAGTCCCAACTGTAACACGTTGCTTTGCGATTTCAGTATGCCCATTATAAAACATCGGATAGTTATAGAGATAAATAAATTATGATCTTATTTTGACACTGAAGTGGACTTCTAATAAACGATTATTATTTAACGGTTGTAATTATAACAGAATACTCGTAATTTTACAATCATCAGGATTGGCCACTGGTTAAGTGATCAGGGTCATAGTAATATTATAATGAGCAAAACCTAATTACAAGTTTTTTTTTTGGTGAAATATACGTTAAATGTCTATTGTGAATCTACGGAACCCACCACTCATACAGTGGACGCTTGACCAACTTTTTGTTGCTCACGTTCAAGAAGACGCTCCTAAAAAGAAAGTATACCCGAGTGAAAAAAGACAAGTTATGAGATCGCCTCAGGCGCACGGCGGGACTCGGAAACAAAATGTTCCATTCATAATTATCGACCTCTGTTGTAGTGTTGTCATTATATCGATAACGACAGTTATAAACTTAATGCGTATCATCAGGTGAATGACTTTTTTTGTATACTGATGTAGGGAACTGGGTGAGAGATATGAATAAGTTGTCAGATTTATTTTCTGTTTATAAGTAAGTTTCATAATAAGAAATGAAAACTCCGAGCGATATCGATGCCCAAATTTCCTTAAAACGGAATTTTTTGCTTAAACTGTAAATATTGACTCAAAAGTTATGAATTTGTTAATACACATTAAATATAGTACTTAGTTCTTTAAGCAATAGTTAGACCATGCTAGCTTCATTGTGATATGTTAATTAGTGTTCAAATCATAAAGTTATTCTTTTAACACACTTTTATATTGCAACATAATTGCCGTCATTGCTAAAATCTATCGACACATTCGCATCCCTATTCGCAATTACGGCTGGCGAGCGTGACGTTTACTTAGCGCTCACATCAATCGCACCGCACCGACTGCCGCCACTCGCCAAAATTTACTTAATCGAACACAATTCTGGCGCACTCTGCACGCGACGCGAATAGTGTGCATTTTTCGGCTAAATTCGGGGAATTTTCGAATTGTTCGGGTTTTTGGTAAAGTGTTATCGTGATTTAATCAGTTTTAATGAAGGCATGAGGATGCAAACAATTGAAGCGTTGTGCGGTGATGTTTTAATTAATGCATTATTCTTCCCAAAACCGATGTTCGGTCGTGATGCTAGATTTTGGTATGAGAGATAAATGATTCGAAGTAAACCTTACGGGAAGGAGTATTCAAATGATAATTAGATTAGAACTAATATTATCAGGTCCGGAAAAAAAATAGGTATATTTATAATGCTTGTAAAAACTATTAAAGGCTACATCTTAATTTAATATGAAGTAGGCAGGTAATTGTTATTTGAGTAAAAACTACTTAACTGAACAAAATTATTAAAAGTTATACTTTTTTTTACTAACTTGCAATGTTTTTAATTACAGGTAAGTCAACAACACAGTACAACCGTCTCCTACCGCCCAGGTAAGGCAATTCTTTTCCATACAAACAATTATCGTAACTTTTACATAAAAGTCATTAATATCGCATACAAAGCGAAACGTAATCGAAACGGTTAATGAAAGGCTCGTGCATCGTTCGTTAGTACGCATGCGCATCGACTGCATGCGATTTATCGACTCGCCGCGCCGCGACAAAGTAATCGATATCGACACGCTAAATCATAACCGTATGGTGCGCAACACTAGTGAGCGAATTTGGCCAATATTATTTCAAGTTTTTTTTTAAATGTGGTAATTATATTGATGAAGCTTCTATAGTTTATAATTTGTGTTTGTAAATAAAATGAGTATTGGTCAGAGGTTAATATTGTTCATTATTTTTTTGTATTAGTGTACAATTCGGCCGATATAACTTGGCAGCTCTGAGCATAGACGATATGTGCATTCGCCCATGTTTTCTCACTCACACTCGCCGCATGACACCATTTCGTTCCTAAAAAATGTTACTGCGCAGCTCTCGTGAAGTTCCGAACTGCCAAGCCATAGTGGCCGTATTGTATGTACAACATTATCATATTTCTGGGCTCCGCCGCAGTCGGGTCAAAAGGAAGGATTTTACCAACATTCACAGAGGAAAGAGGGTACAGTTCGATCAAACTTAATGACGCCTCGGATGTTAGCTACTCGCAGCGCAGTTCGCCACTCCTCACCCCCGCTGTCACATGAAATTGTTACTGCCATGCGCAGCGAGTCGCCTCATGTTTCGAGCCGCCAATGATGAAACAATGATGAAACAGACAGCTGTGCTGCTAGGGAGATTGTTGCGCCACTTCTTCTTCCCAGCTAAAGCACTAGGAAGTGGTGAAGGGCGTGCGTTTTGGGGGACTGTATTATGTAATTTTTGACGTTCGAAAAGTGCTGATTCTCAGCCTAGTTTGAATAAATGACTTTTAATTAATCAAACTGTCTTAATAATAAGGTATGATAAAAAACTTAAATTTAAGTGTCTTATAGGTTTGACGTTGTTAATGCTAGTTTTAAGTCTAGTCTTGTTTTTCCACAATAAGTTACTTCTTAATTACAATCAATAATCATTTTATCTCGATACAGTATTCACCTACGTTAGCGTTTCATTCACCAGTTTCCAAATTAAACAACATACCTGATCGTCTCGTCTGACCATACTAGCGATCTTTATGACTGTTTCACGTATGCGTAGGCGCCGCTTTTTAAAAACCCCACTTAAAAAAATGTTCTAGGAACTTTTAAATAAAGTTGTTTTTCGAATAAAGTATGTTTTATGACGACAAAAGTAAGAGTTTAAGACTTATATGTATTGTAATGACACTTATTTACAAAGATGCATGTAAATATAATGGAAATTATATTATACTAGCTGATGCCTGCGACTTCGCATGCGTGAAGGTCGGTTATTATATACTTAAACCGTAATCGAGAACCACTTTATCCATTGGTGAAAACAGCATGAAAATCGGTGCAGTAGTTTTTGAGTTTATCGCGTACAGGACGACAGACGGACGCGGCGGAGAACTTTGTTTTATAATATGTAAGGATTTTGTCGTGTTCTCTTTCAGCAGCTGTAAGACTGCTTTTATAATTACAAGATCATTTAACATTATACCAGTTATATTTTGAACATGGTTTATGATGTGCCCTGTTAGGCTAGAATTCCTTGAATCAAAGGTTTTTAAAAACCTTCATGCTCTTATGTATAAAATAGCGTACGAACCGAGTTTTTTAGGTGTCTAAGCGGAACCTTTCCTCAAGAAAGAGTTAAAAATATATACCTATAAAACCAAATCTCCGAGATTCATAATAGCAGAGATACGATACGCAATCTCCAGCGTTCTTTACCGTCCGGAAAACGGTTACTTAGCCACTTAACTGCACAATTAAAACGCACTAAGTTATCACCACCTAGCACTACGCAAGATAATGGCGAATAGAAGGCAAATAGAAATATTGCATAGCGTTTAATCGCACGAGTGCGGAGCGGCAAGCTTCTGCATCTTAGTTCGCAAAGGTGCCGCGAGATGCCGCCACCAACGCCGATTAGATGCGTACGCGCACGATTTACTGCCGGGGTGTGTACTATCGCGCACAATAAATTAGAAATTCGTTAGATAGAGACGTTCCGCGTTGCGAATTCCAATTATTCTGTGCTTTGGTTTAACTATATTTGTATTTTTTTTTAATGCTTGGCATTGTTGGTGAAGGAGGTTTTGATGTAGAATAATAGATTCGTTTTTTTTTTAATAGCTTCAGTTCGATGTGAACAATAATCTCTGGTCGATATCTATTGGCACCATTGTATCAATATGGAATAAAATGTAATCTTTGTTTTTCCTTAAAAGTGAACTATAATTATCGGGATACAATTTATTATGAATTGTTCACAACTTCCTATCGAACCACATCGCGTTAAAATACTCGAAAGGATATTTCTAGCCCACGCTGATTTACATTGCTCTAATAATCTCAAGTGGTGGATCTTTCAGCCTATTATAAAAGCTTTGAACTATTTTCATATTGTCTCGAGTTAGAATTATAGTGACGTCACTATATACGGCAGACTTGTCGTACATAGAGATACAGTGATACAGTAGAGTGTAACCCTCCTACATGACCTACATCGCAAGAGCGAGTTATCAAAACTAATCATCACAGTAAAGAACTTTCGTGACAACGTTCGTCGCAAGGGTAAACTTTCGCAGTAACGTAAATCGCAGTAAAGAACTTTCTCGACAACGTTCGTCGCAAGGGTAAACTTTCGCAGTAACGTACATCGCAGTAAAGAACTTTCGCGACAACGTACTCGTAATGGTAAACTTTCGCAGAAACGTACATTTGCAGTAAAGAACTTTCGCGACAGCGTTCGTCGCAAGGGTAAACTTTCGCAGTAACGTAAATCGCAGTAAAGAACTTTCGTGACAACGTTCGTCGCAATGGTAAACTTTCGCAGTAACGTACATCGCGGTTATGAACTTTGCAACTATGAGTTACACTCATAAAAATGATATTTTACATAACATAACATCACGCCTGTATTCCCCGAAGAGCTAGGCAGAGGTGTACTTATAGTACAGCCACATTTCACCAGTTATGTTTAAGTTCCATGTGATAGGGGGCGAGCCAATTGCCGCCACACAAATCCAGACTACGGGCTGATACGGGAGAAGCTCCAGAAAGAAAAACCCAATAACATTTTTCCCGACCCGGGGATCGAACCCTGGTTCTCATGCTCAGCAGTAGAGTAGTCTTAGTTCATGTTTAATTTTTAAAGTTCTATTCTGCCAAATAAAACAGAACAACATAATTGGAAAACGTACCTAAATTAATCTAATATGCTTAGCCTTTTCCCAACTATGTTGGGGTCAGCTTCCAGTCTAACCGGATGCAGCTGAATACCAGTATTCTACATAGAGCGACTGCCTATCTGACCTCCACAACCCAGTAACTGGATAATAGGTACGATACCCCTTGGTTAGACTTGTTGTCAGACTTTCGGGCTTCTGACGACCCGTAACGACTGACAAAGATCCACAAATGACAGCCGGGACCAACGGCTTAACGTGCTTTCCGAGACACGGAGGAGTCTCGGTATGTAAAGATGGTCACCCATCCACGGACCAACCCCGACAAGCGTAGCTTAACCTGATCGATCGACCCGTGCGGCTGTTATTACTTAGCCACGAGCTCCTCTACTACACTATACTTCTACAAAAACAACAGCTCCTTTAATTTAGCTACTTACTTATCTATTCTGTGAAAACTTTTCTTTTATCAGAATTTTATAAGTGTCGTTAAAAGAAAAGAAAGGGAAAAACTTTCTATTTAAGTTTGGGGGCCTGTTTGTTTTGATGGGGAATTCAGAAGTTTTATTGGGGACTAGTTATTAGGGAAGTTTCTTATTTACAGTTAACTGATTACTAACTTTCAGGAAGCCATAATTATATGCGCGTTTCAGTACTATTTAGATTACACTCCTTTTTGGGCAGTCGTGTAAAAAGACAAGCTTTGTGCACAAGAAGGAAGGCCTTATCGAATGAAATTATAGATAAATTATTGCAAACTTATGGTTTAATTCTGCATGCCTCATCTACAATGTGTTGACGATAATCCTAATCCAGTAAGTTTGTTTGTTACGCTTTAACACTAAAACGGCTGAATGGATTTGGATGAAATTTGGGACAGTGGTAGACCATGACCTGGAGTAGGACATAGGATACTACTTAAATGAAAACACTAGCAATAGTTAGCATAAGTTCTTACTTATGCTTATCCTAACATCGTTAAAAGTGATTTTTTCAAACAAAATAAATAGCAGTGATGGCGTGACTATGTTTTGCTAATCTTTGACTAGCTATTGTGACTAAACTAGGTATTGGATTTGGTTGACTTTTTGTATGCAGATTGGGAACGTCATTAGATATACGAAGTTTAATTTATTGTAGTATTCTTGTCTATACTTTGTATACCTCGAAGTCCTTCCTACACCATAGAGTAGAAGGACTTTGACAATAATGAATGCTTGAGCTTAATTTCATATGCTAAGTTCATTCATTCCGGCGACAAGCTTAGTACCTATATCTAAACATATTATAAATAAAAGTCGCTTTTCGTGTTTTTCTGTATATCCGCGTTGTTCTTCTGAACCACGCAACAGATTTTGATGAGGATTTCACCATCATTTAGGGAATTTATTCTGGAAGGTTTATGTGTATAATACGTTAATATTAAAGTTACATATAACTAAGAAATTTCGATGTTTTGTCAAGTCATAAAAACCGTGCGAAGCAGGAGCGAGTCGCTAGTCTATAATAACTCCCAAAATAAAGCCTTCCTACTATGAAAACTTCGAGTATTTACAGATAGTTTTAAATTCTAACTAATTTCATTAACTTCCACTAACAGACACTCATTAACTTACAGAAACTTCTCAATTCGGCACATTTGACATTACTACTACGTACTTACCGTAAAATACATTATTAGCAACCTTCTCTTATTTGCTGACGGAAGTAATTACGCATCAAAAGTAACTTAAGGGGCCGGCGGAGCTTCGATCGCAACTACGAATCAAGTGCTACAAATGTTGCGCTAGTGTGCCTGTCGGAGCGATACACACAGCTACCGTGAGCTGTACGACCACGCACACATTTTCATTGATATGACATTTGCTTGACGCGATAGCACTACTGGCTATTGAAAATTCATGATAAATTTGGGTGTGTTCCGTGATACTAAAAATGATGAATGAAAACTTAATGTTTTTCCATTTTTTTTTTCGATAATTTGTAACTTGATAATATAGGCTATGTTTCTGCTGAAACAATATATTGTTGTTTATACTACAGAAAAAACAACATGAAACAATGTCATTTATGCTGGAAAAATGTGCGAAATTCAATTCGCTACAACTTCATTTTAGTTAGGTTTTTTGGAGAAAAAAAGATGTAGGAACCTAGATAAATACTGTCTCAATCCAAATAACAACACACTATGGTGGAAATATGCTCAAATTGCAAATGATTTTGGTATTACGTTTGTATAGAGAATTCATCCGTCGCCGTGTTCTTAAGAGTAAAATAAACAAAAGTTAAGTTTAATTGGGGAACTTTGATTGGGATAACTTGAACTCCCGATTGATGGTTCTACTTACATATATATTTGTTCCTATTCCCGGAATTATGAGAGGAGTATTTCGAGTTTCACTAAATGTTTTGGTAAGTCGATTTGCAAATAGTTAATAACTTCAGTCCGTTTTGAGTTACCTGTTTTCAAGTGTTCTAGGCGGAAAGATGAAGGATTGTTGTAAACTCCCTAGGAACATACCTAATTATTATCTATGGCTGTCAATTCTGTCATGTAATAACATTCTAATCAACAAATTTCAATATTATTCACGTATGTAAAAAATCGTAAATTTTATTACCAAATGGTAAAAACTTTATTTTTATAGGTAACTTACATAACTATTCTAATGTATTGGACCGTTGAATGGCCAATGCCACTTCTCATACAGAGCTTTTGATCAAGTATTCCAAAATAAACAGCATTATTTCAGCAGGCCCCAAAAACATTATTTAAGTACCTAGGTACTTTTATCAACAAAATCTCGCTAGGAAGCTAACAAAGTATATGATAGCAATAAAATCAGAGAGAAACACACAAGCATAAGTCCAATTATTACATTTACGAAGCTAAGAATCCTGAGACGTGCACGGGGCACGTTAGAGTCGCTGAAAGGTAACTTTGTAACTAACTTAGTTACATTTAGTTTAAACTACTAAGTTTATGCATTAACTTTATAATTGTCTGCTTCCTTGCTCGTCTGGGAGTAAAATGTAGAGTGTTTGTGGTTTATAATATACTGTGCAAGCTGGGAAATTAGGGCTGATGGATGTTTTCAAAATTGTTTAACGTTAAAGTTTTTTAGTGACGAACGAACAGATATAAATCATTGCTTAAAGATTTCACTAGTTACCTAATTCAGCTATTTTCCTTGATCGACTTCCAATAGGTACAGATAAAGTTATATTTTATTGTAATGTCCTCGTAAACATACTTTAGATTCAAGATCAATGTTCAAGCAAAAAATAAAAACTAAAGCGATAAATCACTGAAAAAGAAAAACCCCACAGGAATCCAGTATAATCATAGTATCGACCATAATCATTTATACCAAGTTTTCTTACAATCTGACCATAAAATGAAACCTTAGTTATGGAAAACGAGAAATTAATTTCTCAAGAAAAACTACAGCTCGTATCATTTATCAAAGTGGCATGAATTTCAAACAATCGCAGCGTCCAAGCTCAAAAACACAGTTCATCATTATCCCTAATTGACGTTCCCTCGAACAATGTCGCCAGGACTAGTGAGGTGACCAGCAAAAACTGTAATCTATCGATTCTTTCGTCGCACGTAGCCGCTTTTTATTTCCGAACGCATGCCGATCTCCGTCGAGCTCAAATTGCGTACCAATTATAATATCGAGCTTATGTACACCACTGTAGTTTCTCAAAAAAATCCCTTTCCCTCAGTCCCACGCCATAGGGTCGCTGATACTTCGTTTTATTTTCTGTAATAGTTTTATACGCACTTTACTGCAAAAACCTATACAAGAGTCATGAATTAATGATGAGCAGCGACAAATAGTGTGTGCAAAGGTCAGTAGCTTTATTATACATGCGTGCGGCTCACCTGTTTGATTGGGTATAGAGGTGATCATTCAAGTGTCGGATCATGCAATCTCGGATTTGAGAAGTTGGTAAAGTTCGTTCGTGTGATATGGTGGCAGGCGAGCGCTGGAAAGCGCGCGGCGAAGTGACATGGAGACGTGGTCGCGGGCGATTGCCGCGCGGTGAGCGTCACACCCCGCCCCGCCTCCGCCCCGCCCACCGCTGTGTTGCCAACTTCACGGCGGTTTGGGAAAGTGGGAAACTCGGAGGCTAGTGGGGCGAAGGTGCTATGGATGCCGTGGTGGGGTGCCGACGTGTTAGCGCATTTGTCAATGCTCAACATTTTGATCGATCACGCTTCATCGACGTGGCTCGAAACAAACGTTTTTCTACCTCGTAATGTATTAATTTTTTGCACGTGATGAAGCCTGATGATATTGTTTGTGTTAATTTCTTCGCATAATGTATATTTTTACAATACTTAACAAAAAATATTGGCGTTAATGATATCATAAATTAGCTTTGGATGCCAGTCATAAAAATACAACAGCTTAGCTAACACAATAATAACAATATGTGAACTTGTGATATAAATATGGTACAGACTACACAAAAGAATACTGAATCGCGAATTCTTAAGCACCCTTCAATCAATAAGATCAAACCAAGTAGCTCATCGTTTAATTACGTGATCTCCTTTATTAAATCTTAAATCATAAAACAAACGAAAGATCATAACGAAAAATCTGTAGTCAGAATTGCTTCATAAACCAAAACTTTACCCAAGCCTCAATTTCCACCAAAACTTTACCCAAAGCTCATTTTTCAATTTCCTTCCAATTCTAGCACATTTTCTTACATTACCAAGACAACTCCTGATTATACAAATAACTGATACTTAGCTATCTATCTATCTCCTACATTGATGTCAACATTTCAAAACAAAATTATGTAGAACTTGCGAGACTGCATCACGAACATGATCGATGTAGTCTCTGCTGTCACTGTCATGTTTGCAGACTGATATTACTTATATTTGCATGTTCTATGGATGGTTTAGACATGGACATATCGAGCCCTGACCACCGACTTATCGTAAGCGAATTTTATCCTATAGGACAATTTAAAACTATATCGTTTAGGATACCTATTCACACTGTAATTTGGAAATTTTGTAGAAGCCAATTATTTTTTAAAGACCAATCTTCGAATTTCTTTCCGGCTCTTCTCCTTAGGAAAAGACCAATTGGAATCGTGCACCTAGTTTCTGACGTTTCATTAGTGTTATGTGAAATAAAATATTTTAATTCGATTTGACGATAAATATCGCATTTTCGTAAAAAAATTCGCTTACGTTAAATCGGCGGCCAGGCCTCCATATTTCACGGACAGTCTTTACAATGGTCATCACTAAATTAGTTAAGGGAATGTTTAACTGCATGGTACTTTTGAAAAGATTCTGGAGACGGGCGAAACGTTTCTAAAATGATGAAAGGTTAGTAAACTTATGAGAACTTACGCTATACTACAAGCAAAGGTACAAATGAACGTGCAAGATAATAACCGTGCCTAAGTACGAAGGCCATTGGTAATCGAACATAGATTAGTATTAAGAAACAAACTATGAAATTATCTTTTATATTCCATAAGTAACTTGTCGTAAAATAATACAGAATACTAGAGATTTCTAGGCGTCAGTATTGTTACGACAGCATAGGAACTTCTTCCAATTAAGGCCTACCGACTGTGATAAATAAGGTATTTGATAGATTGTTGCATAGCGTGTTTAACAGAATTACTTACTAAGTAATTTGCAATACAAAACTTGTATGTGCAAGTAACTTTTAAAATATAATATACCTTACAGTACCAGCCTATCATTGTCCCACTGCTGGGCAAACGTCTCTTCTTATATTGAGAAGGCATTGACCAAGCTTGCTCAAGATGGGTCCCGGTTTCCTCACGATTTTTTCCTTCACCGCTGTCAGTAAAGTGGAAGGTAAACTTAGAAACATACATAGGTAAGAATTGAAAAAGTCATTTTGGTACTTGTCTGGATTTGAACTTACAACCTCGGTTATGAGAGGCGACGACTTAAAATATAATATAGAAAAGTAAGAATTCTTCCGCTTCTTCGACAATTTTCCATCCAGTCTCTAAAATGCAAGCGAAAAATTATTGCTTCTCTACATATTCCATATATTTTTATAACCATATTTCAATATCCTTGCCTCGCATGAATTTCAAACGTTATTATGTAAAGATGTGTCTATCTAGCATCGCATCGGCAAGATTTCCCGGGAGTCTGGGAAGCATGTTTCTCTGTGTGTCGTGGAATATCATTACGCTTGTAATCTCTTTGGGGTGGACGGTGGTAGTTAATGTCGGACGTGGTCATAAACGTGTAAAAGGTTAGGCTAGCCAGTGCGTTGTTTTGCAAAGAATCGACCACGATAGGAAAGCTCTTGGGAGGAGCGTTACTTTTTTATCACATAAAAGATGAATAGATATTTCTTCCTCCAGTTTTCATCCACGTCTCTCTTGCAGAAATGGACAAATTGGTTTTAAACATTGAATTGCACCATTTGGTGCTCAATTTCTCATCAATCGTTGCAAAAAAATATACGGTAATTAAATAAGTGTTTTGTTTTATACCAGGCGAGATCAAAATTCCAAAGTGTAGTGTTTATTTTGACCGAATCTAGAGCTAGTTATTATTTGGAATTCTTATACACTCATAGTTTTTTTTTTTTGCGATACTTCCACGTTCTATCCGTATCGAAGCATTGTACCAGGGCGACATAACATCGATGGAGTACACTGCACATCATAATTCGCTAACAAAACTGCAAGGCTACTAATAATTCCATACCAACCGGACTTCCCAGCCAGGATACTGGATCGTGGGTGGCCGATCTCTTTGTTAGAAGCACCGTTGTCATAATAATTCCCATCATCCCCAGAGAGAGTTGATTGGAAAGCTTTAGATCCATTTGTTTGAAGAGGAATATTAGAGAATCCAGGATTGAATTTTGATTGAGATTCATCGAGTAGTTTCAGCTTGCATGGATTTAGGGCTATTAGGCAGGATTGATTTATTGGTTAATGGTTTTAGGCTAACTTTAGTTTAGGTGTTAATGTAAATTATAGTTGTGTTAATTGGGTGTGTACCCAAGGAGCAATTTTACCAAACTAAGTTGTGTCATGACAGTTTCTCTGTATATCAGTACCTATGTATCTGTCTGGGTGTATTTTAAGGGGTAAAACAACCATTTATGTACCAAATCCATCCAACTTTAATTCAACGAACAGATAACAATCTAAACAGTAGTAAGTACCAAACAAAATACAATATATTAACAGTCTAACACGAGCTCTTAACTGCTGTCTCAAAGAGAAAGTATCCTCCCAAAAACGGCTAACAATTAATCTAAACATCATGTATACGAACCATTGTAATTCGTAAGTGGTCCTTTGAAACACAGTAGCTCCCATAAAAGGTGACATCGTGGAGATTTGGACAAAAACCACAGATTTAATTGTTGTTTACTATTTTTGGGGCTAGGAGAGGAAAATGTCCTTTTTGGGGGCATGAGTCAATCGCCCACACGGACTGTGATTTTGTACGATTGAATGGACTTAGATATCGTCGCTTTGTTTATGTTTTGTGTGACTATTAGCAGTTGTGGTTCTTTGTTGGGGATTGGCCGTTGTATTTCTAAGCGTAGGTCATGTAAGAGAATAGCGCAGTGCACAATCATTAAGCTTAATATGGCACTTAGAGTATACTAGTAATGCTAGTGATCTTAAAAAAGTATCGAAATCAGAAATTGTTTATTTGTCAGAATGTATTTTTTTAATATTTTTATGTTGTGGTTGTTGGTTAATAGGATAATATATTGTAGGCAGCAGTGAAGCCATTTTTCGCTAATAACGATAATCCTAACAAATAATCACTACATAATTATAAAACAAATCCTCCGCCGCGTCTGTCTTTCTGCCTGTTCGCGATAAACTCAAAAACTACTGCGCCGATTTTCATGCTGTTTTGACCAATGGATAGAGAGGTTCTCGAGGAAGGTTTTAGTATATAATAGCTGACATCCACGCGGGCGAAGTCGCGGCATCAGCTAGTATAATATAATTTATATATAATAATTATTATAAATGCGAAACTGAGTTTGTTTGTTACGCTTTCACGCTAAAACGGCAGAATGGATTGAGATGAAATTTGGCACATGGGTAGACCATGACCCGGAGAAGGGCATAGGCTCTTTTCATCCTGGATTGCAGACAAAGTCGCGGGCAACTGCTAGTTTAATAAAATTAAGAACACAGATCTGAACAGTTTAGTGATTATAGCATATCGTTCAGTATACCAAACCTTTACCGTTACCCTTCTAAGGCATACATGTGATATTTGTTGTGGTATGTGAGTATGGCTTAAGGCGGTACCATGAGCAAAACACCACTCTAGCCGCTTTTTTGGTAGTTTTTAGGAGCTATCTAATTGTTATTTAAAAAGAAATATCAAATAATAAAAATACATTAAATTTCTACATAATGTTAATTCCAAAATTGTGCATTTTTTTTTAAGGATTAATTATTTGTTTCTTTCCTTCCAACGAACCCTTAAAAATGAGAAATAATCTTTGTTATCATGCGTAAGTAAACATTAATTAATTTTGCTACTAACACTAATGGATAGACAATTTAATAATGAACATTTTGTAACAATTTTTTTTTTCGAAAGTCCTATATTTTATTGTATTAAGATTTTATTCTAAAATTTGCGCGTATTCACTACTGTAACTCACCGGGATTCAGTCTGCAAAGAGGGAACGAATTTATTTTGCTCAGGGTACCGCCTTAATAACACCTTGATATCATTCTGGGAGGACGTATATGATACAGTTCTAATAAATATTGCATCTATAAACTAACCAGTTCTAATTACTGTAATTAGTTGACAATTCCAAACTAGAAATCGTAAATATCCATTAAAAGGAATCCTAAGTTCACATCCGTACTTTATTTACGACCATAGATAACTAAGAATGAAGTTGTTAACTCTATAAATCGATTTTATGATTTATTAAAATAATTCCGTACACCTGTGGTATCAATTTACTTGATAAAAACAATTCATAAACGCCACGCGTCAATCAGAATTGTTTTTAATCGTTCATTAATACCATGTTTAGACATTGAAACTAAATCACTTAAAATACACATCGATTCACCATTCGATTATAAATCTTAATCGATCAGCTTAAAGATTATAATCGTGTAGAATCGATATTTGATTATTAGGACTTTGAAAGGCAATTTGAAAATGGAATCTGCTTATAAGGTAGTAAGGTTGGTATTGGTTGGCGAGTGAGTGACGTCATCGGCGCCCGCGCATCCCACACAGACCCTCATTCACAATCTGGTTAATACAGATGATTTATTCATCACGACATGTGATAACAGTCGTGATCCAGATTGCTAAATGGTGGCCTTTGATTGTACTGAGGTTTAGTTACTGAATTTCCTATGTATACATAGATAAAGTTTGAGGTTGAATTACTATTTCGTAGTAGTAATACTGGAGTACTATTATCCAACTATTCTGATTGATTGGTAACTGAGCCTTATGGAGAAAATATGAAGATTTTTCTTACACCGTACAGTTTTTAAGATGTCCACTCCATTTTTTAGGGTTCCATTGTCAACAAGGAACCCTTATAGTTTCGCCATGTCCGTCTGTCTGTCTGACTGTCTGTCCGCGACACTGCTAAAAAATATCATGAAAACAATTTTTTTTAGTGTACCTCCCCTAAACTTAGATTGGGATTTTTTTTCGCCTGTCCCATTGTATGGGGTATCACCAGAAAGGTCTTACAAGAACTTTGTCTCAACCAATTTCGGATTCAGGGATCCGTTTGCGAAATATTAAGCTTTAAAGTGCTCATTTTTGTTAGAGTCATGTCCCCCCTGCCAGCTAAATGGTTGGTTTCGGATATGTGAAAAAATTCACACCAGTAGTACGAAATTAAAAGGAAAATCATCACAGCTAAGAAAGCTTTACTAGTTACCGAGTAATAATCGATCAACTTACATTTTGCAGTTGCAAAAAAATGTTTTCCCATACATTCCGTATGAGAGAAAAAGTTTTTCAAAATTTCTTTAGGGAACTTGAGCTTGTGTTAAAAACAGTTAAGTCTCAAATTCGGTCTTTTTGTACAATACAAAGACATTTTGTGTCCTGTAGCAATGGTTCAATAATTGTCCTGTAACCTACGAGTACGTTTCATCAAAATGCATTTAAAATTGATATCAATGAACATACTTAGGGAGCTTCCTAAAATTCCTACGAACCACCTTTTCATAATTTTCTCCTTTTAATACCAGAGTTGAGAAAATAAAGACTCATGTACCTCAGGTGTTGCCTTCCGCGTAGGTCGTGAGTTCGTTTCCGACCTTACTGAACCGCTGTGAACTTGCTCTAAGCACGGCCACATTTATCTTAGTTCAGTAACAAGGATATTATTTATGCTTCGTGATTTGCTTCATTCTTGGGAAGGAAAAAAATAGATTTATGATAATGATAGAGGAATTGAGTGGTGTATTGTCATGCTGGTCTGAGCTTGAGATGGTATTGACGGCTTTACTTGATTTAAATTGTAATTATGTTTATTTGATGGATTGCGCCTCGGATCCAAAGACCGATTTTCGCGCGATACTTTGTCCACAGATGAAGGTTCTGGATGTACGTTTATGATTCAGATTGTAAAACATACGAAAAACGACTGTACGCATAGGGAGGGGCAATATTTTTAAATATTTAAAAACAATCTCACCTAGTTATATTCAGTGCCAAAGTTATTAATTTGGCTAATACTTAACGACTAATGGCCGATTCCTATAATTTACGGCTATTTTTTTGTTTATACTTTTGCCAGTAATGAAGCAAAGATCTCATAGCTTTGCATAGTAGTCCCGTATGGAAGTAGCAATCACAAGTAAAATTTGCTCACGAATCCATTTAGGTACATAGTTTGGCATTAAAAAATGGTACTATTGATTTTTTTTAAACGAATCGTTTTTGTTTATGGGTACCGAGCATAAATAATCGATCTTGGGCTAGTCATGTACCGCTACCATTACCTCTAGTTATAGCAAAAGCTTTACGCTTAGGTTATTATAAAATTCCCAAAAGATAAGAGTCTGCATCAACGGACCAAAAAAAAATCGTCTACGACACCACGTCACCACGGCGCTAAGTCATAAAACTTAATCGGTGTCAATGTACTCCAAGAAATACGTAATATCCTGCGAATTGAAATAGCTATTAAAAAAATGCACAATGAGTACTTCCCGGTTTCCGTGCAGACACTTCCGCCTAAAACGGGGCATTGACATCAAGGTAAAAAATATATTAGAAATGCAGGACCATCGCCGAATTACGATTTTTCAAACAGCCGTAGGATGGTCCCGTTTGACGACTTTTTAGGACAAATGGGACGGTATGGGCATTGGCATTGGAGCGATAAAATTCAGTTAGGGTTTCGAGTGTGTCGATGAATTTAGTTTTTGGGAAAATATATTACTTAAATGTTTATGAATATGTGTGCAGCTTTTGGTTTTGTACTTTTAGAAGTTTGTAAGTTTCTTAATAATCTAGAAGGATTGTTCCATTATCAGTTAAAACAACATGATTTACCTATATTTGTGATTAATAGAGGTAAATTAACAATATAAACATCTAACACACATCACGCATACATTGTATCTTCGCATTATTTGTTTTAAAAAGAAGAAACTGAAAAGCTCACTTGTTCTTGCAGCCTTTCGATTCCTTGGCAGAAGTCAATACACTGCAGTATTTTCTAGCTTTCCATCAAAATTTATCAGTCTAGCATAAATAAATGTTATAATCAGACAGTCTCGCAACAAAGTAAATCATGGACACTCGAATGTCACCGAAACTTGGCGGAAATGCCCGAACGTGCGGCGAACGCTTCAAAACACGTCACACATGTTCTTAAACATAATTAATTACTTTTATTTGTATTATATCTATTATATCACAGTAGTTTCTGTGATCTAAGATAACACTAATACTTCGTAATTATTATTTTCCAATAGGAAAATACTAGCAGGAAATGAACAGGAAATTCATAATTCTAATCACCTCACACCCATAAAAGTCAATTGCTTTATTATTTTAGGTTTTAAGGATAATTCCCGAATAAAGCCTTATTTGGTATTTTGGTCGGATTATTCGAGAACGGGTATATTGAATAAGAAAGTTTTGAGTGGGAATTACCTATAATATAATAATATAAATAACTTTGAATTTAAGGTTCTTACATACTGGGGCGATTCGTCGCCGCCGCATTGTTCGCCGTGAAGTTTTCTCATAAATTGTTTTGTTAAAATTCACGGCGAATCGCGCCTGTATGTAAAAGTCTTAACCCTGACGTGTTCTTTCTATACCTAGAAATGTAATGTAGGTATGTACAGGGTAGCTAAAATCTATCACGGATTATTTTAAGTAGGTACATTATTTTTTTAAGTTTTTATAGTTACACTTTTCGAAGGGCAAGCAAAACCTTGTCTTCGCTTGCTCTGTGTAGTTCTTCTGTTAATAATAAAATCGTCCAAAAATCCGTTAGTTAGAATGTTGAAGCTAATTCCAAAGCGTAATTTGCGAGTGGAGAAAAACGGGCGAGAAGCTCCATGGTTACTATTCTATAACAAGTTTCTACAATATCACTGGCATTGTGTATCATATCCTTAAGATCCCACATCACGTGCGCAAGAGCATCGTCACCACGTCACGTCCGTGTCCTAATTGCCTCGGTGCACCATGCATAGGGAATGCCCTCCCCAAAGTTTATGACAGTTTTATTTCCTGGCGCCAGAGGTTTGGCTCTTTCGGACGTTTGTGGTTTGGAATGAAACGAACCAATTTGGAACAAGCTGTTTATTTTGGCATAAAACAAACGATCAGTTCACATTAGCACTGGATCGTAAGCACTGGAATTCATGGGGAGAGGTCTTTGCCCAGCAGTGGGATGAATCAGGCTAATAGTAACAGTAAAAAAATGTGTTACCTTGAAAATAATACCCTTATGTTGAACAAAGCATCAAAATGTAGGAAGCAGATGTTGCCAGTAACAAATTTTCGCCTTCCGTCAATGCATAAAATAATGCTTATCATAAATAATACATTATCCTATATTCCTAACTTGAATCACACCGACTCGTAAAATAATATTTTGCCCATTGTCTAAACTAACTTATAACTATGCTAGTGTCGTTCGGATCTATTACATGTACCAAAATGGAGCCATTGACAATGTAGAACACGTCTCAAAACTATTATGTCATCAATGTATACCCACTGCTTCCTTTACATGAAAAAGTTACAAAACAAAACATAAATCACTACTTCGACACAACATTTTTAAAATAAATAAACCTAATAGGCTTTAAAATAAGGGTGAAAGTTGAAGATTAAATGGTTCTCTGAAGTGTATGTTTAAAATTGCCATTTGGAAAGTTCACACAACGCATCCGGTGTCATTTTGTATGCTGAGGACATTGGCAACGAGGAAGTAAAGGTGTCTGCACTTTTGACAACTTTGTGCTTTGAAATCACATATTTACCAACTGGAATTAGGTATGGTTTTGTTATAGGTACCCGTAGAATCAAACATAGGTACACATAAGTAAAAAATACATGTTTTATTAAATGTTACTTCCTTAAACATTTTAATGTAATAAACCAATAATTATTAATTTACACTAGTTGCATTATCATTCCTTAATTGATACAATGAATTTAGGTAAAAGAAATAATAATGTACTCCACTTTATCAAGATTTTCGGTTACATTAATAAGCCAATGAAAGCTAATTAACAAATCGGCAAGGAAGACTATTACTGACATTGAGTTCAGGGTGTTCGCAAAATACTAACAGGATACCGATAGCCATAAAAGTACAATAGAGGAATACCTATTGAAATTGAATAAGTAATTACCTTCCTTTTCTAAACTTTATACCTAAGACTACCAAGGACCTTGGCAACAGGCAACTGAAGGAACACCCGTGAGTTTTAGTCAGTAAAAGTCTGACACGCCCTTCCGCTCCGCCCAGAGCGGGAGAAGTGATTTGATGATTACCCAATCTCAAAAAAAAAAAAAATGTTACGAAAGCGAAATTAAATGGGTAGGTATTTCAGATTTGTAAATTCGATTTGTAACTATTTTCTGCCTCATGTCAGACGACTAATGAGCCAAACTCACGACCCAACGGGTCCCTCTTAATGGCAAGCGATATCGCGACAGGTCCAGATGGAGATGAGCTGGACTCCTTCAACAAGAACTGGCTCTCAGTAGCTTTAAATAGAGAAAAGCGGTAAGAGAGTTGGGAGGCCTCTGCCCCGGTTGCAAGCGCTACCTCTGAGCATGAGGTCCTGGGATCGATTCCCGGGTCGGGCAAAGTGTTATCGGGTATTTTCATCTGGAATTTCTCAGTAGCAGCCCGGAGTTTAGATTTGTTCCCGGTTGGTGGCAATAGGCTCGCCTCTTTTTACATAGGAATCAAACATCACTGGCGACATGTGGGAGTACTACAGGTACACTTCTGCCTAGTCCTTCGGCGAATACAAGCGTGATGTTATGATGACGACAACGAGCAGAAACCGTATCTCAAACAATAATGACAACCTATTAGCAGATGACTGCACATCCCATTACAAACTTTTCAAACCACTCTAGTTTTGGTAATAATTTATCAAACACGTGACAACAACTCGTTACAAGAATACCTTCAGAAGGAAAACTATAATCGCTACATGAATTCCACATAAATTTAAATAAATTCAATTTCATTATCAAATAATGCATACAAGTCCTGTTAAAATATTATAAAATTTGTTCAATTATAGTTGTCAGCTTTGTTAATAAACTTATTAGGTAATTTATAACATAGTAACAATTTACTTTTAATTCCTTATATTTCCCTGTAAATTAGCTTAAATTATAATTATTTAACTGCACAAAATCTATAGGTACATATTTTAATGAGATCATTCGATCACGTGATGTAATAACTTCAATGTTTTGCGATTTTGTAATTATTTCCTTGTAGAATTAGCCGCTAGCGCAAAACCGATCGCGGGCGCGGGCGTTCCTTGGTTCGAACCACGGACCTGGTTGAAACTACTGCTATCAGATCTGCAACCAAACCAATTGTTACTGAATACGCATGCCGTTAGCCAAAAAGTCGAACCAAAGTCCTATGAAATATAATACCAACAAAATATGGATCAATATTCGAGACATGGCGCGTCTCTATAACTTCCGGTGCGAACGCCCCAATCGGAAGTGACGCTCGTCCGAAGATTAACACCCGCCAAATATCGCGTTTAAAAAGTTCAATCACATTGGATGTGTCGTAAATGTGCAATTTGAATTGAAAACAGTGTATGACTACCAAGTAGGATACTTTGTATCCATGCTGGATTTCGTGGTATTAATCCTGGTAGACAGAAATCGGAGAATCTTCATCAATTAAATAAATGTCTAGACTTTGGGTTTACAGCAACACACGTTAATTAAGACAGTTACATACATATCAATATGCCTGTAGCCCTCGAAGGGTTAGGCAGAGATGTAGGTACATGTAGTGCACCCAAAAGTCCCATGTAATAGGGGGTGAGCCTAATGCCGTCATCCGGGTACACGTCCACATTCCGGGCAGGAAATTCCTGATGGAAAAACCCAATCACACTTCGCCCAACCTCGGAATCGAACCCAGGTCCAACGAGGCGTCCAAACGCCTCCTGCCGGAGGCTCTATGCGGGGGTCGTGCGGTCCATGGCCCTTTACGGGGCACCGGTGTGGGCGCGTTCCCTTAGGCTGCGGCCAGCACGCCGGTTGAACGCGTCCCGAAGGGTCATGGCCATTCGGCTGGCCCGGGGATACCGCACGGTCTCCCGTGAGGCGGCGAGCCTCCTTGCCGGATTACCGCCATGGGATCTGGAGGCGAAGGTCCTCGCGCACATCTGGGAGTGGCGCGAGGAGGTGAAGCGCCGGGGTGTAACTCCGCTGCCGCGAGAAATCGCGGCACAGCGGACAGAGCTCCGGCAAGATCTCATGGCGGCATGGAGAGTGCGATTGTCGCAACCCAGTGCTGGGCACGCCACAATAGCGGCGATAAGTCCCCTCTTTGAGGAGTGGATAGAGAGGCGCCACGGCGTCCTCACCTTCCGCCTGACACAGGTCCTCACCGGACATGGCAGCTTCGGGAGGTACCTGTGTAGGATTAGGCGGGAGGAAACGCCCGGGTGTCACCACTGTGTGGATCGCCCGGAGGACACGGTGGAGCATACGGTTGAGGTGTGCCCTGCTTGGGCGGAGCACCGCCGTGTCCTCGCGGAGACGATTGGCGGCAGTGACCTCTCGCGTCCGGCCCTGGTTCAGGCCATGGTACGGAGCGAGAGGGCATGGGAAGCCGTCACCTCCTTCTGCGAAGCAGTAATGCTCGCGAAGGAGGAGGCGGAACGCGTGAGGGAAAGGCAAAGTTTGCGCCCTCACGCCCCTAACCGCCGCCGTTGGAGACGCCCTGGGCGTCGGGAATCCCAGGCGGATTTCCGGCCACCATAGGCGCGGGCTTGCGGACGGCGAGCAACGGGCAGCTCGCCGTCCGATAAGGACCAGGCCCGGGTCGATGGCGCGTCGTGTTCCACGCGCGCCTCAAAGAGATGTCAGCAAAATTGACGGGGTCCGGTAGGACCGATGCCTGCCAGGGTTGCGGGAAAGTCCGAAAGGGATACCGGGACCTTGGCAACAGGCAAATGAAGGAACACGGGTGGGTTTTAGTCAGTAAAAGTCTGACACGCCCTTCCGCTCCGCCCAGAGCGGGAGAAGTCATTGGATGATTTCCCACCCTCAAAAAAAAAAAAAAGGTCCAACGAGGCAATTAAGGCTCTTACATACTGGGGCGAATCGTCGCGCGACGCGACGCCGCCGCATTGATCGCCGTGAGAAATTGTTTTGTTAAAATTCGCGTCGCGCGACGAATCGCCCCAGTATGTAAGAGCCTTTACGAAAAATTGATGATAGTTTTACTGTCTCTATTAAAATAATTATACACTTAATTAACAATTCCCTTTATCATTATTAACATGCTAAATAAGGGCATTCCCCATCGATAATAATCGTTTATCTATTATTATATTTTTAATCAGCCGCTAAGGTCTTTCGACATTTCGCGCCTCATAATTAATTGGGCGCCAAAACTGCAGACGAGTGCGAGGCAGGTGTCATGTCGTTCAAAACTTATTGCGAAGTAGTGTCTGACAGGATATGGGCCGTTGCGTCGGGGGTCCAATCTACCCCCCGCCGACACCGAACGTGTTAAAAGCCAAAATTGACATGAAACGTTACATAAGACATATATTTAAAAAAAAAAAAATATCTCACAGGAACAAGTTGACTAATTATTGATTTTTTAATTAGTACGGCTCGGATGTCAAAGGAATTTTTAAAGGCCTAATGACGGATGACCTAATTGTGAAACTGGAATGCTGCTGTCGGAATGTGTACTATTATTTTTCCGTACATTTGATTAAGAAAATCATTACTTTGCGTAACACTTACGACTTTGAAACTCAAGTCATCTGAGCCTTTTCCCAATTACATATATTGGGGTCGGCTTCCAGTG
This sequence comes from Lithophane leautieri, assembly GCA_949152455.1. Taxonomy (NCBI): domain Eukaryota; kingdom Metazoa; phylum Arthropoda; class Insecta; order Lepidoptera; family Noctuidae; genus Lithophane; species Lithophane leautieri. Next base: position 2,747,480 of record OX424469.1, on the reverse strand, counting down.
TAACCTGATGCAGCTGAAAAGCCACGTACGGCCACTACGGTAAGTATAAGGGAGGGACTACCATTTTAATTTGGCAGCATTACACTTTTCGGAGGGACCACGGGTTAAAAAATTACCCGTGGTACCTTCCAGGGCCTACGAGAGGGACCACGGGTAATAGACGATATTTTACACGGGGCTACTGCCTATCTGGGGTGGTATTATGAAGTATTAATGCCATCATTATTCCGCTGCGAAAACGGGATGGTGCTAGCGGCCTCGTCTAGCTCCGTCTCTCTCTCACACTGGAAAAATGATGGCATTAATACTTCATAATACGGCACCTGACCTCCGTAACCCAGTTACTGCAACCATAAAGTTTCATAAGTAAAATACGCTACAGATTGCTGCTATTTACGCCTTTGGGTGACTAAAACGATGTTTTAAAACGTGAATAATCCCAACTTTGGACTGTAATAAGGATCTATTTATAATTGACAACAAAACTAATCTGGATGTGAGGTAAACTATCTGTTGTAGGTACCTACAACGTATCCGTTGGTCCAGGTTTTACCCAACATACATCCTTACATATTATAAAACAAAGTCCTCCGCCGCGTCTGTCTGTCGTCCTGTTCGCGATAAACTCAAAAACTACTGCACCGAGTTTCATGCTGTTTTCACCAATGGATAGAGTGGTTATCGAGGAAGGTTTTACTATATAATTTATGAAGCGGGCAAAGCCGCGGGCCTCGGCTAGTAACGTATTTATACTTAATAACTCTGATTTGACAATGTACTATCGAAGAACTTCATATCTTAGCATTTTTAAAACAAAATCCCGTGAACACGATGACCACATCTGTTACCGCCCTGGTTCCATAACGGCCGAGCGCTGCAAGCAGAAATAGTCCTTACGGTGCATAGATATGAACTTCTTCGATGGTACATACATGTACATAGTGTTAAAAGAAATATTTTCATTTTACCTAATAATAATAGTTATTAATTAGGTATTTCAGAAATGGCCCCATAATAAAAAATGTCATCATATTCATGAGCACTTTACCCTTCTGAAAGATAGTCAATGTATTCAAAGTTGACATGTCGAAGTCACAGTGGGGATCCCTGTTAAAATAAAATAAAACTTGTCTAATAAACCGCATTTTTTAAAGAAACTAACTCGAATGAAGACTCCTCATGTTTACACATGACATTTGTACGGCGGTGTCATTGTGTACTATTAGTTACTTATTGACATTTATATAGATCAAACGGTGTACCTGTCAGTCTGTATGCGACAATTGTCGTTAGTAACCGCAGCCGCCGTTATTGTCGTTATCTAACCGCAGGGGTCCATCCACTATAGCACCGCTTTTCGGACTAAAAACTGTAGCGACACTAAAAAGTGTCTATTTGTTGATTTACTAATTAGTTTTCTTAATGACTAATTTCAATTTTAGATCAATTTATGTATTTGTAACAGAGTTAATTTTATGCGTGACATTTTGTTTTAATTAATGGCTTGCTCGTCGGCTGCGCTTTGGGTGACAAAGCGTACAGATGACCTTACTAAAAAGTTTTAAGTTTGAAGGAAAGGGTAAAATTACAGAAAGTCTGTTGACGCTCATATAAAATAAAGTAAGAAATTAACCCTGCCAAATGACATACTTAGGTATAAATAAAAAAATCATTTTGGGTTTTAACTTAATGAAAAGTTGTAAAACTCTGAAAACTAACATTGGTGTATCATAAGTATCGCCCGAATTCGGGGAAAAAACTGTTATTTGTAGTTGATTGAACAGGGTGACCAAAAAAAAACAGTCAGTCAATGGACTCACGAACCCCCACGACAATTTAACTTCAGAATAAAAACTTTATTTTATTTTTGGTGTGTTTTCAATATTGTACTAAAAACTATACTAACTATTTACAATAGATACTAAATTAAATTACTGATTAAAACTATACAAATAAACAATTGACTAAAATATGGCGTCGAAAAATTCCTCCGCATCGCTGTCGGCTGGTAATGTACCCAAGAGACTGGCGGCATTGCCACGTTGTATGGCAATGCTTATCCTCTGACCAAGGTAAAAGCCAGCCCTTAGGTCACTGAAAGTGTCAAATAACCGTTTTGAGATTTCATGAAACAAGCTTTGAGCACTCGGACCCGTGGGGCCCTAGGGTTTCAACCCCAAATGGCTCGAAAATATAATTACCTATAAGGCTGTTTACTATCGCCGCTTGAAGTTTTCCGCAGCTGCAGCGGCAGCGCCAGCACAGCACGCCGAGTCAGGAAGATGGGATGGCAAAAAAACCCATTACAAATCATCCACGATACAATTTCCATTTCAGCAATTTATGGAACGATTTTCCAATCTCCACATGAGTGAACTAAAGAGCGATGCATGAAACTTAGCTCATATTTCAACGGAAACTTTACAACTCGCATTAAAATGACGAACGATCACATTAAGGTGTTTCCTTTCGCGATTTCTCCATACTAAATTATAATTTGGCATACCTAGAATAATTTGTTTCATTTTTGTTGAAAAATACCTTATTTTATACTTAGAGACCAGTGTTGGCTAGTGGAAACGGCCTCGACTTACGTTTTCTAGATCGTAGGTTCAAAACCGGAGAGGCGCTTTACTTTTTGTCAATTATTTAATCGACACTGCTCTCGAAACGGTGAAGGAAAACATTGTGAGTAAACCGGAATGTCCTAGAACCAAAAACTAAAGACATGTGACTTCCACCAACCCACACTGGGCTCGCCTGGTGGATTACGGCCCGCTCCCACTCACAGAGAGGCCTGTGTCCCAACAGTGGGAATATTATTGACTGATTATGCGTATGCTACGTATTCAACATTTTATCAAAAATTTAAGACATGTGCCATCCACCAACCCACACTGGACTCGCGTTGTGGATTACGGCCCGCTCCCTCTCACAGAGAGGCCTGTGTCCCAGCAGTGGGAATATTATTGACTGATTATGCGTATGCTACGTATTCAACATTTTATCAAAAATTTAAGACATGTGCCATCCACCAACCCACACTGGACTCGCGTTGTGGATTACGGCCCGCTCCCTCTCACAGAGAGGCCTGTGTCCCAGCAGTGAGAATATTATTGACTGATTATGCGTATGCTACGTATTCAACATTTTATCAAAAATTTAAGACATGTGCCATCCACCAACCCACACTGGACTCGCGTCGTGGATTACGGCCCGCTCCCTCTCACAGAGAGGCCTGTGTCCCAGCAGTGAGAATATTATTGACTGATTATGCGTATGCTACGTATTCAACATTTTATCAAAAATTTAAGACATGTGCCATCCACCAACCCACACTGGACTCGCGTTGTGGATTACGGCCCGCTCCCTCTCACAGAGAGGCCTGTGTCCCAGCAGTAAGAATATTATTGACTGATTATGCGTATGCTACGTATTCAACATTTTATCAAAAATTTAAGACATGTGCCATCCACCAACCCACACTGGACTCGCGTTGTGGATTACGGCCCGCTCCCTCTCACAGAGAGGCCTGTGTCCCAGCAGTGAGAATATTATTGACTGATTATGCGTATGCTACGTATTCAACATTTTATCAAAAATTTAAGACATGTGCCATCCACCGACCACACTGGACTCGCCTGGTGGATTACGGCCCGCTCCCTCTAACAGAGAGGCCAGTGTCCCAGCAGTGGGAATATTATTGGCTGATTATGCGTATGTTACGTATTCAACATTTTATCTTTTCTAATATTTTGAATAGGTAGCATAAAATTAAATATATCGCAGGTAGGTAATGGTTATAACAGTTATTATGAATACCTACATAAAATAATTTAAAAAAAAACATCGATTATTTCTGATACGAACCCATCCCTTTAACACAAAACTACATTAAAATCATAACACGCTAATTACACGCGACACATCGAACTGTTCCTCCGTCCCCCTTTATTTATCGCTTTGATTAAGTAATTGTGTAATTAAAAGACATCGTTTGTACGCTTTATTCGCTTTTAAAGACTTGACATAATGCCGCCGTCAATTATTTTATTTGGGGGAATACTCGAAATGTCTTCCTGAGAAAGAAAAGAACGTGAGATATCCGTTTAATTGTTTATTAAAATAACTCGGAGCTTGCCGGATTTATCGCCTGGTTCAAAAGAGTTTAACTGTCGTTTTGAACTGTTGAGATCTTGACTGGTTGATTGCGTGTTTACAGTTAAGGGTTCATCATATTGGAAACTCGATGATACCGTAAACAATATAAATATGTCGCAAGGAAATGAGGAAACCAGGGATTTCACGAAATCCCTAGGGATACCACGAAATCACGGTAGATGTTGAATATTCTTGTTTATATATTTATAGTTACAAAATGCTAATATAATGTCAGTGATAAGTCGTTTCACTAAACTAAATGACTAAAATGAGAAAAGTGCTGATGTATAAAGTCATCATCTGCCTAGCCTTTTCCAGTCTAACCGGATGCAGCTGAATACCAGTATTTTACATGAAGCGACTGCCTATCTGACCTCCACAACCCAGTAACTGGGTAATACGATACCCCTTGGTAAGACTGGTTGTCAGAATTTCGGGCTTCTGACGACCCGTAACGACTTGTCAAAGATCCACAAATGACAGCCGGGACCAACGGCTTAACGTGCTTTCCGAGGCACGAAGGAGTCTCGGTATGTAAAGATGGTCACCCATCCACGGACCAACCCCGGCAAGCGTAGCTTAACCTGAGGGATCGACCCATGCGGCTGTTATTACGTAGCCACGAGCTCCTCCGCTCCTCCTCTCCTCCTCCTTGCTGATGTATAAAGTAATAAAACAAAATTACAAATTAACTGATGCATTTTTATTTGAGTTTCAATTAACTAAACATTTATTTTGACGATGATATTCTACCTTTTCTATTACGTGAATTCGTTCGTATAAAAATAACAAGTAATTAAAAACAAAAGTGAAATCAATTTCATCGTCATCCTGAGGATGCCTCGTTTCTGAGGATGCCTCGTCGAGAGGTGAAACACGTGTCGATTTCTTACAGGGTTTTTTATGACCCTTGAGGAATAGTTAAGCGGAATAGGTTAGTAAATATATCTACATTATCTACGTTTATTGTATTTAATACACTGTCGTGCCATCGACACATCGAAGAAGAGGCAGACATGCTTTGACAGCTACCTACAACCCACAGACGTCATATACCATCTTAATATGCAAGCACCATTGATTAGTGGATAATGTAACATAAATGTCATTGTTATACGACTTTGTATGCCGCACGTGATCGCCATGCCAAAGCCTTAGCAGAATATTAGCACACCGATATTAGTCACACAATCAAGGACAAACTGCATACTTTTATATTGTTATCATGGCAATTTCTTGGAAATATATCATATTATGGCGTCGATTCGACGTATAGGACATATTCGGGGAATGTAGTGGATAGTTGTAGTAAAAGTGTTTGTATGTTTGTCGATGAGAGTGATAGTGAATTAGAATTATAATGTGTGAACACTGTCAACAGTGATGTGGGTGGTCAGTGTAGTTCGATGTAAAATGGTTATTGATAGACACCCTCTCTTTTTTCCCTGGAATTCTAGCCGTAGGTGTTGAAGAAAAAATTATTGCAGTTTTCAACTCGTGAGTAAATAGGTATCTATTAGATAAGTGTGCTGTATCTTCGATTGCAATGTTCTTTATCGTCAGATGAGACACATTTATATGTAAGATGGGTGGGACATACAAGTTGCTTGAAAAATCCGGAATCAGTTATTCGAAATTGTCAAGTTTAACAATATTTGCCTGTTCATGTTATGTGCGAAACTTTTCCGGGCAGTGTAAGACAGAGTGATGAAATATATGTAATTAAATCGGTAGTTCTAACCAATAATCCAACTAAATAAATGCCTTTTAACAAGCTAGTAGTACCGAAGACTAGTAAACAAGGTGATTCCGAAACCCACACGCTAATTAATTATTCAAGATCTAGCTGACAAAGTGAGCATAAAATATCGCCCGATTGTCATCATGATTTCATAGAACTTCTATCTAAAAATAACATTTTAGTATGATTTTAAAACTGTCCATATGACTCCCAGATAAATTGGTCACCTCAATCCCTCTACTTTTGACTGAAGAATTATTTATTAAGGAAATGTCTGTGTGAAAGATAATATGGTTAGAAAGGAAGTGGCTACCGAGATGACGACTAATCCTTACTAATATTATAAATGCGAAAGTAACTCTGTCTGTCTGTCTGTCGCGCTTTCTTTCCAATACTACTGAACCGATTTAAATGAAATTTGGTACAGAGATAGTCTAGAGCCTGAGAAAGGACATAGGCTACTTTTTATCGACATACCACGCGGGCGAAGCCGCGGGCGGAAGCTAGTAATAAATAGAGTAATATAAAAAAAAAAATACGTTGCGCCGACAACAAATAAATTGAGATAAAGGCAGGAGAATAATGATTGATGATGATATTTTAAGGTTTTTTTTTTTTACTGTATCTTATCAAAAGAGGACTCTTACTGACTCATACTGCAAAGGTCCTTATTGCTTAACACTCACAAAATCGAAATAATTTCATGCTGCATGCTAATAATCACGCAAAATGTTTAAAAGATGGTACAGTATAGTGCTGTTTTGATGTGAAATTTTCGTTGATGTATACAATCTAATATACGATCATATTATGACCGGCTGTCATTCGTAGATCTTTGAAGGTCGTTAATAGTCAGAGGCCCGAAAGTCTGACAACCAGTCTTACCAAAGGGTATCGTGTTAACTAGTAACTGGGTTGTGGAGATCAGATGGACAGTCGCTCCATATAAAATATGGCTGCATACGGTTAGACTGGAAGCCGACCACAACGTAGTTGGGAAAGGCCTAGGCAGATTGATTGATGTGCAACTTTATATGACTTTTCAATTTTCGAGCCAACTTTACTTACGAACATTACTGTAAACAAGCACGTAATCGTTAACTTTCACACCGATCACTATAAAGACATCATAATATCTTAGCCAACTTTAAAACCTTAAAAACACATTTTAACCATTTGAAACCGCTTTATTACTATAATTTACTTGTCATAATCAGCGTCGGCGGTTGCACACGGTACGATTGTTTATCGACCAATTGATTCTCAACCTTATTTACTTAGCCTTAGATAGGACTTTAGATTGAAATATTTTAGAATAAAATCATTTCTGTCCAGTCCTTAAAAGGCCACAATAAAATTGAGGTTACATTTGACTTCTATTTTCTTTCTCGCTCTATCGCTAGTGTTTTTATATTGCTATCTTATTTTATCGTACCTATATTGTATACTATTTACTAATTTGTATGCCTAGGTATGGCCATTGATAAAAAGATATCTAGTTTTATATTGATATTGTTTTCCTATACTAGTTTTGCGTTATTGAGACCTAGATATGGGTTTATTTAGTAAATATCTTTATTTACACCGATTTAGTACTTTTTACAAAGAATTACCTACTCTTAAACTAGAAGGTGCTACACCGAAGGAGCGTAAGATGTAAAGCCCCTAGAAAAGACCCTTTAAGCCTTTTGGCTTTTGGAAAAAAGCTTATGAATATAAAATGAAGACTATGAGGATAAAGCATACTTTAGTAGGTGTAGTAAATATGTACTCCTTTAACGAACTATTTTAGTTTGGTTACTTTTATTAAAAAATAACCAAAATATTTTATATTTATAAGTACTGTGCCTAGTTCGGGACCAAGGCCCAATATTGTGATTTAAATGTTGAAATGAACTATTTTAAGATTTACGATTTTACTAAAAATTATTAGAAAATTTTCGGGAATGAGAACCATTCACAAGATTTCTAGCTTTTTCCAAATCAGAATCATTTATTTATTAAACATAGGAACTTAAGATGTCTTTTCTTTGAAAATTAATTATTTGTTTCAACTAAAATTCATTTTACGCTATACTTGTTTTTGTTCATAGGCAGAGACCGTCTCCCGAAACTAAAATTATTTTTAACCGACGAAAAAAAGGAGGAGGTTCTCAAGTCGACATGTATTTTTTTATTTTTTTCACCTTATATCTAGTGTTTGTTTTTGGAAGTCGGTGAAAATTTATATACTTAGGCGCACTTTGGACTCTTTCTGAACAGTGAACAAAACCGAATCGTCACGCTCAGAACGGTCGCTGAATTGGATACTTATACTTACTCGGTTCCAGTCGGTTGGTGACACTCAATCGCGTATACTCGGCTCCATTTTAAGTTTTCACATATTATGTCGTGTGGTCATAATGCACACACCCTCTTTTTAGGGTTCCGTACCCGAAGAGTACCAAACGGAGCCTTATTAAATGATTTGTGAAATAATATTTGTGTTTATATTATGTTGTTTTAATACTGGATAATGATATTAAAATTTAAAATGCAATGTTGGTGATTATTTGATTTATTTTTAGTGAATATGAATTAATTATTGAATGAGTGAATTAATTATTATAGTGTATGTTTATTAGTGATATTGATACATTTTAAATGCTTATTGAATTTTAAATAATAATATACTTAATGTTATTAGATACTAAGCCTCCGCTGTCATGCTCCGCGCTCATGAGCCGTAATAAGTAGATAATTGACATTTTCAAAGATTGTTTATTTCTATGGTCGATAAAACAACAAATAATAAAAATTTAAAAAGTGTAATAATTAAAGGGGTTCCTTAATTAAAGTTCATCAATAAAGGGCGCGCCGAAAAGAAGAGGTTTAATACGTGTTTTTTTTCAGCGTTTTTTGCTGAATCTTATTAATATGGTACGGAACCCTTCGTGTGCGAGCTTGACTCGCATATGGCCGGTTTTTCAAATTTTAAGTTGCGATTACACTACAATAATAGTTTTTTATGCAACTGTTGTCAAATAAGGGGTATTAAAACACAAATGTGGGTTTCATACACACAAAAAACGAATAGTATCACATGAGTGTTTTAATACGTAATTATTTACAGTTTTGCATACAAGACTTTATCTACACTCATGATATGAACCCTCTATATAAGGTTCTTTGCAATACTAATATCGAACAAAAATGGCGGGATACGTGAATTCAAATAACCTATAAGTTTTTTTTTTTTTTTTGTTACGGCGGCGCTTTGGTAGTGAAACGCGCTTGCATGACAATGTTCTTTTTTTTAAATGATTTGCATAATGTAATTTAGTACAACATTATAACACTCAATTGGATGGTATTATGGTTACTATGACACTGGTTGTATAATGTTGGCAATAACCTAACTGGTTCAGAAACTTTTAAAGAGGATTTATAGCATGAGTGTAGATAAATAATTATTCATATTAATTAATACCTACCCATCAGTCGAACTGACCTACGAATTGTTGAACACTCGCCCCCTAATAAATGTCTTTAATCCAGCTAATTGTGGTTAAGAGCTACTGATTCACTTAAAATAGATACGTTTTAATTTGCGGTTTCTAATACGAATATAAATGAAGTTAATGATTGTGTAATTTACCATTAGTCACCTTTTGTCTGTTAACATCACCATCATCATCTTTACAAACCGAGACTCCTCCGTGCCTCGGAAAGCACGTTAAGCCGTTGAACCCGGCTGTCATTCGTGGATCTTTGACAGTCGTTACGGGTCGTCAGAAGCCCGAAAGTCTGACAACCAGTCTTACCAAAGGGTATCGTATTACCCAGTTACTGGGTTGTGTAGGTCAGATAGGCAGTCGCTCCATGTAAAATACTGGTATTCAGCTGCATCCGGTTAGACTGGAAGCCAACCCCAATATAGTTGGGAAAAGGCTAGTCAGATTGATTGACCTTTTGTCTGTTAAGTGATTAATTTTCGTATGAGTATTATAATAATGACCCTAGTTATATAAAATATAATGAGGTAAACTGAAAAACGAATGACAAATTAAACTTCAAATGGTTAATTTAATAAGGAGGTAAATTGTTGCTATGTTTAATTTAATTATTAATACTAGTAGTTCTGCAGACAGTAGACCTAGCCACCACAAACTTTTTTGCAACAATTAATATAGGTACCACTAAAGTTATTTGGCAGAGGGAAAGCTGCAGCCTAGTTTTATGATGAGAAGGTGGTCCCAGGTGCTCCATCAATCCCGCAAGATCCTCATTAGATCTTCACCAAATGTTTATGAGACCAACTTAAAGTTAACTACCTTCCAAATAAAAAAAAGAACCATCGAAATCGGATGTCATAAGGCGGAGATGTCCAGTAGCCCCCTTTCTGGAGGAAGTAGGGGTATTTCCTCAAATGAAAAATTCTGACGACGATTTTTACAACGACTTTCAAAAGGATTGGCATAAGCTTTTCGATAGTTTATGTCAGTCCTATACATTTTTGCCTTTTCCATTATCATTATCGCTGATAGAATGTAACTTTGTCTAAGGCCTCTAGGGATTCCTGTGGCCTCTAGGGATTCCTGTGGCCTACAATTTATTAGTACTACCTATTCTCTCTTACATCTCATAAAAATACTTTGTATATGTGATTGAGAGATTCTTTTCAACAAAAACTGACAAGCACTTAACTACTTAACACCTAAAGCAAACAAAAACACAGCTATCCGATTACTGGCAGCTTTCATCATAATTACTATTTTACTATCACTACTCCTGCGCAAGCAGGACGTGTGAAATTATTATAATGAGACGAGTAACTCATCTGATATAGGGCGGCCATGAAAGATGAATAACGCGGACTTAGGAATAGATTAATCAAGGCTGGAGCCGTATTTTTCGTTGCTAAATTCGCATAGGTGAAGTGGAACTGGGCTGGCCATGTTTGCCGCATGCCCAACGACCTGTGGGCTCAAATAGTTACTATGTGGAACCCTGACTAGCCAGAAGGCGTCGCGGTAGACCTCGTAGAGAACACTAACGACCAGTGGTTTACATTAGCACTGAATCGCATGAGATGAAAGTCATGGGGTGAGGCAGTGGAATGATATAAGCAAAAAGTAACAGTAATAGAGCCGTATTAATGAAAAGCTCTCGAAAATAGTTGAGAAAGAACTGTCAAAATGTAAAACGTCATGAAAATTTCGCGAACTTATATATTTTTTTCTTAATATTTCATATAGTATTTATAAATACAAAAAATGTACGAACAATAAAATATTTGTAAAATTAAATTAGGGTCGATGGCTGTTATGTATTAAAAATTGAAAAACTTGACGAGTCACGGACTGTCGAGTGCTAAATGCCATTTCAAATCAATATTCGTTTGTAAATAACAGGAAAAGTATATTTATGTTGACCTCATGAGCAATAATTCCAAGATATACTTACTTATTAAAAAATCTTTTCGTTTCACTGTGGTTGAAAGTATAAATAGGTACCTATATAGTAACAATATTATTCATATAACTAGTTTCGACATGGCGATTCATGCATAATACCCCCAACTAAGTAAATTCCTAGAATCGATACTGCTACTGGTTTTAAATCAAAATTCATTCGACTTTAAACTGGCATTTCCAAACAACAAATGGGAAATAATATTAAGCAGGTTACATTGTAATTGTAACAAAAAATACATTTGATTTAATAACAAAATCATATATTATAATTTATAACTGATTTGAAACAGAAATCAATAAAGCTAACATTTCCTAAAAGAGCGGTGGCCGCCACATAACGGCCGCAGTGACGGCTGTCATGAAAATGATGGCATCGGGGTTTGACTTCACGATGTAAAAAAATGCTGTCTGTCCAACTTACTTTCTTAAATAACGTTTCAGTGACATCATCGACGGTGAATTGCGGACGCTATATGGCGGCCACCTCGATCTTAGGACACTGTAGCTTAAAGACTACTAACTTTGAAATTCGAACCATCAAAAGCACGTGCTCAAAATAACCCCTACATATTAAAACCAGGACATGTCCTTTGTAAGCCGAGTGCGTGGTTACCGGAGCATCAGTCATTCTGTCGGTTATTATTAGTTCCCAGTTAATGATCGGTTTTAAGATGGCGCGATACGCAATCAGTGGAAATCATTCATTTGTTGTTTTATTTTTTATTTTATGTAGCCACTGTTGGTTTTGGTTTTATTGTTAGTAAATAATATTTTAAAAAGGGATGTAAGGCTTCTATTTGTCGTGGGTAATGAATGAGTAAATGTTATTGTTGTTATTATTTATCAATATGACTAAATGTTCAATCAATCAAAATCAATCAAAAGTCATTTATTCAAACTAGGCTGAGAATCAGCACTTTTCGAACGTCAAAATTACATAACACAGACCTCCAAAATGCCCACCTTTCACCACTTCCTAGTGCTTTAGCTGGGAAGAAGAAGTGGCGCAACAAACTCCCCAGCAGCACTGCTGTCTGTTCAGTTAGAAACAATTGATTCTATACAAAAGTATGCAAAATCATTTACATTACGTAACATAAAATATAAATCGAATTATTAGCCATATGTCAGCTAGCACACGCTAATATACCACCCAAAAAAATAAATAAAACGAGAACTATATGTACTCAAGCAGAAATAAGTACCTAAATGTAACCATAAATTAACTAAATAAAAGCCTCCAGGCACAAAGGGCGTGCCCGCTTACATATAGCCATTTAATGCTGTAACTGGAAGTTATACATGATAAACTAGGACCATCGAAGTAAAATAAATAAAAAGTTAATTACTAATAACATTAACAAAACCGAGATCAGCAAGACGACCAGTCACCACAAGCAGCACCCGTTCACGAGCATAACGCAAAGATCAGCCATGGTTTTAGTCACTTTTAGTTATATATAACTTACGTGAGTAATATACTTACGTCAGGAGGAGCTCGTGGCTAAGTAATAACAGCCGCAACGGGTCGATCCATCAGGTTAAGCTACGCCATACATTTTTGACGTTTCAAATATTTTATTGGAACATGAAACAGGTTTACAAACATTTTGTATTTTTTAATTATGTAGTTTAAAAAAACTATCATCATCGTTTTAGCTGATAGATTGTCGCTTTATCTAGGTCCCCTGTAACTACGTTTAAAAGATGTTTAAGAAGCAGAAGAATGAATAAGCATAAAATAATAAAAATATCTTTAAATGAATTTAGGTAGCAGTCGATCTGGAAAGATTGTAAAATCAATACCGCAAAAGCAGCAAAGAAAGTGTACAGGAAGCCTAACACAACACGAAAAACTAAAGACAAATAATACAAAAATCCCCAAACATGAGAACTTAAGGACATTAATACAGGCATTGTCAAATGGAAGTCGCAAAAAGGACATTTAGAAGCACCACATTATACAAAGTTTGGGAGTATCCAAAGTTTGTATACTGCAGCCCATGTCCGACATTCGAATCGTATTAATTCGATTTAAGGGGACCCATTTGTTGTGTTACTCGATATTTGGATCCCAGTGAGGCGTTTTATTAGGAAAGTCAATCGGAATTGAAGACAGAACGGTTTTATTATTTACAAATATTGCGTTGTAAGTGCTGGACATTATCATTCGTAAAAGCCATTTTGTTTTCCTGTCTTATTGTGAAGAGTGATGAAAGTTCTTTAGAAGAAAATAAATGCATTTTACTCAGGGTTCTAAACATTATTGAGAGCTAGAGTCATTACTATTTTATTTACCTTCCTCTTGAAAGAAACCACAATAGTATTTTGTTGCATGTTGCAATTCCAATTCGTAGATTAATGTCTAAAGAACCCATCAAAAGAACTCGAGTTTACCGAGAATTTCACAAAACACTTGCAAGTGTTTCTGGAAATTAATTGAAAACTTTTAGACCTGACTGAACCGTTCTTCGACCAGTTCATTCATTCCCAATGGCTACAAATTCTCTTCACAAACACTTATATAAATTCGCTCCATTTGTAACGAAATAAATCGATTTTCTTTCCGCTCCCGTTTCGAGAATCGCAGCATTGGCTCGTCATTTCGGATTCGTGCATAAGTAGACAAGTTTGGACATGTCAACAAAAACCCGGGACATGCTCTGGACCGTGTTAGAACCGTGTTCGGGACATTTGCTGTGCAGTTTTTGTGCATATTGTAAACCTGTGTTTCGCTTGTTAGACTTGCTCTGGCATTTTTGGGCCATTTTGTGGTAACAACTTGAATTAAATTATCTATTTTTACTTGGATATTTTCGCAAAGCGTTTGTTGTGCGTCTGACTTGAGTACCAATGGTATCATTAGCGCGCGTAAACGTATAATTCAGGGGTTTAAGGGTTTAATTCCAATGCCGGTATGTTTGGTTTTTAGTTGAAACAAAAGGTGGGGCTTAAGTTTTGGAGTATTTACGAACATAAATATTTACCAGATGATCTGAATTGCAGAAGCATTTTGTACAAGAGTTTTGTTCTTCATAACTTGTGCTGAATTATTGGAATTGAATAATATTTAGGGGTAATACGAACATTATAATACTATTTGTTGTTAATCTAAGAAGACTTGTAGGTTTACCAGACCCACACACGAGCAGTCATAAGGAATGTTATACACAGCACAGCACACTGCAGCGCAAGTGATATTCACAAACAGTCACAACGACAACGTTGAGAAAACAACTCGTAATTCACTGCAATTTTCACCCAGCACCCATATTTCAAGCGTCAGCAAAAAAAAAACAATCAATCACATTTACGTCCTTGGAATCCACAAAGTAACGGTTTATGGCGTGACTATTTATCTTTAAAAGAGAATACAGTTATTATAGCCATTTATCACCTACAAACTATCTTCCTTAAATAGGCAGTTAATAGGCATCGATGCGTGCTTCTGTAAGTCGGTGCCTGCTCGTCTATAGACGCCCTTATAGAGCCGCCATTACTCCGCAAATTACTTTATATTTTAATTTAATATTATAAATTAATGGTGTTTACTTTATACTCTAATATTATATATTACTCTATTAGTAGTACTTTGTAAGTTTATTGGAACGAAGTTCCTTGTCGCACGGTTTACTCTGCACACTTGGAATGAGAACTGGACCGAGAAAAGTGTAACAACACTTTTGTTTTATTTCATTACTAAAAGCGACGCACTCCTGTTTCGCACGGTTTATACGACTTGTCAAAACATCGAGATTTCTTAGTTAAATGTATCTTTAATATTAACATACTATACACATAAACCCTCCGGAATAAATTCAAAATCTGTTACGTGGTTTAGAAGAACAACGCGGACATACAGACAAACACGAAAAGCGACTTTAATCCTTACTAATATTATAAATGCGAAAGTAACTCTATCTGTCTGTCGCGCTTTCACGCCAAAACTACTGAACCGATTTAAATGAAATTTGCTACACCGATAGTCTAGAGCCTGAGAAAGGACATAGGATACTTTTTATCGATATACCACGCGGGCGAAGCCGCGGGCGGAAGCTAGTAAATAATATACCGAATACCGACATAGCTTGCACAGTAAGCAAACTGCAGTAACAGTGGCGGGGCGGGCCATTTTTGACGAAGGACCGATGCCGATGGAGCAGACGACAGTCCAGGGAGTGGAAACCGCGTATCGGCAAGCGTAGTGTGGGTATGCCTCTCAGCTAGATGAATCGACAACCTTAAAAGGTGGCTGGGACAGACTGGAAGCGCAAGGTGCAGGACAGAGTGTTGAGGTACAGCCTGATGGATGTCCAGCAGTGGACGCGCGAGTGCGATAGGCTGAGTTGATTGATACAGCCTCCAGATAAAGGAACCTCGTTCCAACCGGGTGTCTCACGACACATCTCGACTTTTTTTTTTTTCAAGCACATTATTCGAACATATTATTACAACGGTATTACAGGCCTTTGGCTTTTGCCAATCGAACTGTAAGTTCTTGGTTTTTTGCTAGATGATACTGTGTCATGCTCTTTTTGCAAGCGGAATGTGTTATTATGATTATGTGATAGGTACCTAGCATAATGATTTTGAAAATCAAAATGATGTCTGATTCGTGAGAACCTGAATTTCCATGATGAAGAAACATGAGAGACTTAAATTAAGTTATCAAACCTCTGAATTGGCTTCATTCATACCTAATGTAAAATTAAATTTGATCCTGGTAAAGGCTCTTACATATTGGGGCGATTCGCCGCGCGACGCGACGTCGCGCCGCCGCATTGTTCGCCGTGCGAAATTGTTTTGTTAAAATTCCCGTCGCGCGACGAATCGCCCCAGTATGTAAGAGCCTTAACAGTAAACTGAGAGATTCTTGTTCAGATGCAAATAACAAAACATACCTAACGTTAGTACGGATGTAAAAAGAAAATAAGCTTTCAATGTTATCATTAATTCTGAAATTACTGCTGTTAAAATACATATTTTAAAGGTAAATTCACAAAAACTCCGTTTTTCCGTCCCCACTAAATGAGTTCGCTGTTTGCGCGCAAAAACTTTGTTACACCCGTTTTAATAAATCTGATTATAAATCAAGCAAATGCAAGAAATCTTATAAAGAACCCTGCACTTTATTTCGTTTTAATTTTATGAGAGAAAGCTGAGAAATTGAGTGAAATAAAATTAAATGAGATTCAGTGAACACGAAGAAGTGGTTGAGAGAGAACTAATATTTTTATTTAATTAAACTGTTCAATTATTCATAAGTTTTCTTTTAATTTATTTTTTCAGACGAATTCGTATTTGTATCGGAATCTGTCTGCCTATCGAGTAGATTTACATTGGTTGCGCAATTGTTATTACTTTACAAAAAATAAAAACTTTTTACAAAAAAAAACAACCGACTTCATACGACTATTCTTCACTTTTTAGTTGTGGTACCAACCCCACACAGATTCGAGTACCACTACCTGCTATTTAAATAACAGTGACGGAGTTAAATAAGATATCGTCTACATAGACTAAGTGGGAAAAATGCGTAATTATTGAAGCTAACTCAAAAACTATGCAAGCAAAGTTAATAAAATTTATATGGGACCACCTCTGAAGCATGACCTACCAAACAAAAAAATAATCATCAAAATCGATTCATAATTGGCGGAGTAATCGTGTAACATACACAAAAAAAAAAACATACAGACGAATTGAGAACCTCCTCCTTTTTGAAGAAGTCGGTTAAAAAATACAATAGACTCTGATATATTTAGTAGCCTATTCCCCATAACTACATAAGCAAGTCAAGCGGAATAGGTTACTAAATAATATATCTACGTCTATTTATTGTATTTTGTAATGAATTTCCACAAACTGTTATTATCATAATTATAATTCCATTTTAGTTTTTGTTATTGATTATACGGGTGCTGTGCACGCCTATAAAGTGACGAATTCACCGCAAAACTGTCGAAATGCAATATATTTTTAATGTAGTGATTTAGTGAATAAGTCGTTGGTGAGTCAATAAATAAATAAAAAAATAAAATAAAACTCACGCCTGAATCAATTAACTGTTATTACTTTTGTTGTTCGAAAATGAAACCTTTTACAAAATCACATTACCAAACGCGTTTGCAGTGTGTACCTCCTCTGGATTCCATGTTCTGCTAAAAAGTTAATGCAAAACTCAGTGAATGGATTACGGGGACCACCAAAGTTTCCCTAAAACATCCAACTTATCCAATTTCCGTACAAAAACCGGCTAAAATCGCTTATAACTTGTTGTTTATTCATCGAAAATTGATTAAACAATACGAAAGTTCTCCATTTGTCGTCACAACGTCACCCCCACTGTGATCGACGAGGGAGGTCGCAAATAAGAAAAAAAACCGAAAATTTATTTGTACGAAATCCTTTTATTTCTAACAATTAACTAGAGCTATCGGTCGCGACGAAATCATTTCGCTTTGACAGGTCCTAAGCCAATTATTTGTATGTTTTTTTCGCAAACATATTGTTACTTGCTCCCGTTTCTTATCACGTTGCGGTAAGGTTCAGTTTAGGCAATAATTCTTTATGGGTAAATGCAGTTGTAATTTTGTTTTATAAAAAGCGAATCGGTAGGTTTTTGCGGTGAAATGAGTAGGACGAGACCACACAAGATGAGTTCAAAATGTCCGGTGAATCTGTCATGCGTCTTAACTTTCCAACTTTAGCACGACACGATATAGAAGTGACACCGAGGGGCTCCAACTGACAAACACGAACATTTCGACATTTGTTTAAAAAATGTCATTAACACACTTTAATCGTTTTTAATGTACTTAAACAACGCTAATTTACTCATAGTTAGAACACGGCACGTTTCGTAATTCTACTGGATATTTAAAGCCTTTGATGCAACTATTTGACAATCAGATCATGCATCAAATAAAATAAATGTAGCTATCGTGAACTTAGACGTTAGGTTCAAAAATAGGAAGCGTTCAGCCATTTAGTCGTTCGACATAACAAGTAGAACAAAGGTTTAAAACTAAATTGCTTATTATAAAATCAATTCCGATCTAGAAATGTAGAAATTTAACTATTTACTTAATTATTACAGAACGTTACTTAAGACTCAAGTATTACTTAGAACTGGTTTAATTCTTCAAGGACTTTCTAATTAACTACAATGGTTTTTGGTCCGCGCGCGGATCAAAAATTATTGTTAATTAGAACGTCCTTGAAGAATTAAAGCTTTTAGTTTGATTGGTTGAAACGAGTTTTAAGTAATGCTTGACTCTTGAGTGTGGTTACTGTAATAATACTCTAATTTCTCCATGAAAAACGTTACGTAACTTTTGTAACCTCTATCTTGTGTCCACGTGCCTACATGGGAGAAATGTATGTATAATTAATATTTTTTGTATCGCCGGCGATCATGAAAGCTCGAAGAAAATACTAAATACGTCACATTGAAGGGAATACGCCTTGTCTCTTGTTTGTGAGAACAAAAAGTATTGTTGAGCACAAGATGTATGGATTGAATCAGTCGATCAACTGTTTTTATGCAAAATTAAGGTATACAAATACTGTACCCGGTCGTAAATACAGCACATTCGAGTTCTCAAAAAAACTGGCTTTACAAAACGTGGTTTCTTGCAGGGACTTGAAACGTTACGAAATAACGTTAAAATACCGTTACATATAGTTCCAGTTACGATCATTTCTACCGTTCCACCCGAATCATAACTAAATGAATAGTTGAAGATTTCGTTCCGATAGATTTTCGTTATACTGCCAAGAAATTAGTTCATAAATTGTTACTGGAACTATACATAACACTATTATGTAACGTTATTGTACCTCTATTTTGAGTAACGTTTCAAGTCGGGTTTTCTTGATATTTGTTGGTCAGTAGTTGCGTTTGATAACATTAATTAGTGATCTACCTTCTTACTATGTTTTTATAAGGGTACCTAATTCCTCGCCATCTTGTTTTCGTGTGGTTAGTAACTAACCTAGTGTCAGAGTTTTAAAGCCGCCAATGGACCTCTGACTTGGCTTCACATGCCGGCGAGAAATATCTCTCAGGCATGCCGGTTTCCTCCTTATGTATTCCTTCACCGTTTTTAGAAGCAAGTGATAACTATACAATACGCAGATGAATCCGAAAAGTCAGAGGTGCGTGGCTTGGGTTCGAACTCGAGAGCTATGACTTGGCAGTCTGACGGTCATACCACTAGGCTATCACTGCTAGGGTACCTACTTAATACTTAATATATTTATTGCATTCCACGATGTCAACTTAGGTTACCACCTAAGTCGTCATGTCTTTGTCAATCTCCCGGTTGACCTTAGCCATGTTCATTGCGGACCCTGACGAGGACAGCAAAGTGGGAAAAAGGATGGGGGTTTAATAAACAATTTAAGTACTTAACCATTAATTAATAAATAAATCTTTCGCCTATGAAAAGTCTGTTTATGACAATATTCTCCTATGAACTCTCTTCTAGTCTTCTTCATAGTGCTAGGTTATGGTAGGTAAGTCTTCATGACCCGGCAATCTCAAGCAATCTATGGTGAGTATTTTTGTATTAAAATGTAGTGCTTTTTTAAATCGTAGTACCCAGTAACTGGGTTCACATCAGATAGCCAGTCGCTCCATGTAAAATACTGATATTCAGCTGTATCTAGTTAGACTCGTCGAAATCGACCCCAACATAGTTGGGAAAAGGTTCGGCAGATGATGAGGTAGTAGATTTTAGAAAGAGCTAAAGAATAATATATTTTTCCTTCATAATGATATCGTCCGTAATGGTACTTTTGGGAAATGAACTATAAAGTTAAAACTTTAAAGTTCATTTCCGAAAAGTACCATTTTGGCGCTTTAGCATTTTCGCCTTTCCACTGACGATATGAAACTCTGTAACAACTGGAACAACAAAACTCGATATAAAGCCACACAAAAACCTTCAGTCAATTCCGCCCAGAATCCTTAATATAACAACAAAAACATTTTCCCGTATAATTGATATTGTCCCTTTCCATCTCGCAATAGTTCATAACATCACAATACAATTTAATTCAATTAAAACCATTTTCTGTTCAGTTCTCCGTAACTCATAACTGTCGCTTATTTACAACATACAATATTTCCTCACGTAACATAAATTATTATTTTAAAAAACCCTATCCGATCTCAGACAGCACAATGAAGCTTTCCCTCATAAGTTTTTTAGTTTCCAAATAACGTCTTAATGAGACAGGATGATGTGTGACCCGACGTTTGGTTATGATTGAATTCTGTATAAAACTGAGAAAAAATAATCATATTGTATGCGGTGGTATAAATCAATATGATTCGGTGACGTCTGCTATGATTCATTGGTTTAATGTTTTAATAGGGGTTTTTAATATGCAACCGTGGCGATTCTCAATTGAATGATACTTTGTTGATCCCTGGCACATACAAACATACCTGTACATACGTAAAGCAAAACAACTCTTTTCTATAAAAGTCATTTTACTATTCGAGACTGCCAGTAACAATAGTTTGTTGAACATAAACAACAAATCGCAGGCCATATAAAAAATAAAGCAAATAACATGATCTATTGAATTTACAAACTATTCACAGGAAGAAATTACACGTTCTCAGCTCATAACTCTAGAAAAGGACATTCTAAATGTAAGTAACAAGTGCATACAGAATACGAACCCATGACAGCACGCGAAATAATACGACTACACGTACTTTATTGAATAAATATCTCGTATCGACATCCATTGAAAGTTTTCTAAAGGAAGTCTTAAAATAGATTAGTGTGAAATTGTCAATGGATAAGGTGGACTGCGAAGATCGCTGTGGGACATTTGATCCTAAGTTTATGACTGCGCTTTTGCTCTGCAGGACACAAAAGCTGGCATTCGAAAAACAAGAGCTAGTGGCAGGGTGACCGTGTATTTTATGGGACAGGCTTTCATCAAAATGGGCGTACGGACTAAATGTCAAAATACTAAGCTACAGTGCGTGGTCGTAGAAATATTTGAGTAGTGGAGAACTTGTAAGAGTAGGGGAAGCCCAAAGAAATAATGGATGGACTGTGTGAGAGATGATATGGCTAGAAAGAGAGAGATGATATAGAGAAGTATGGAAGAAAAAGACATGTTGCGCCGACTCCATACAAGAGCAGGAAAATGTTAATGATGAGTACCCACTTAACAATAACCAAATATTGAGTATAACGTGCTCGGGCCGTTATCTACTTACATATTTCACGAAATATTCGTTACGGGGATTCAAACATTCAAATTTTCTTACGTCACACACAGAATTATAATTAATCATTAGAATCAGCAATACAACTCTTTAAGTAAAAATAACCCGATTATATCCGTTCTGATATAATAGGATTATATGAACTTGGGAGTTATATTGATGATTTGTATGATTATAAAAGGGAATATGCATGTATTTTTTTTTCGTTTGTTTTCATCGCCAAATAATAGTTTTTAAAAAATCGGCGGAAAAAAATCAATTTAAAGTACTTAATTTTTTTTTTAATATCCAACAGACCCGGGCTATTTAAACGCCCTGCATTTGGCGCGCTTGGTGTAGTGACGTGACAGTCTATGATAACAAACAACAAGTGTCAAGTCAATGTCAAACACTCCTACAAAACATATTGATATTTTGATTGTTGTCATAGACTGTTACGTCACATCCGCTCTGACCAATAGCGTCACTTTTCCAGTATTTGAATTTACCACAGTTTTTTGGCATAAAAAAAAAACTCCATCAAAAAGAAATATTATTAAAAAATATCGATGGAGGCATAATTCTGAAGTAATATAGTTTATAAAAAAAATATACTTGACCCTTATTTGAAACATGCACATTCCCTATTCTATAAATAAATATTTATTATGGTCGCGAATCATATTTAGATCAACATACAACCTGATACTGACCCGGAAATTGCAAAAAACGTAAAAAAAAATGAATTTCGCGGGCTGCCTTGGCGCTTTTAACTTAAACCTTTAATATAAATAACGGAACGGGGTTATGATTATGAAACCCTATCTATAGTTGTAACTTTCGATTCAACATAAAAACATTGGGCGAGCAAGGTTATCTTTGCTCTCCTTACCCTTTAAGTAAACCTTAAAACCGTGCATGACATAAACACTACATACCACATATCCCATATACTTCAAAACGTCTTGTCACAGTCGAGGTCAGGAGGTGAAGTCGGTAGCCGAGATGATACGATGCGATACGCCATGGTAAAGGTCACGGCTCCCGTATTGAGGAGTATTGTCTGATATGTGGCCGTATGGCCTGGCGTGGCCACCATTTTTAATGGCCGACTCAAGAATGTTGTAATACGTGTTCGATAACTTGATAGAATGTTTGCAAGGGGTATTTGACATGTGATTGTCTATGAGCAGTTGACAGCAAGGTCCAGTTTCTCGAACCAAAAGTATCGCAAAATTAATGTGTCAAATTGTCAAGCGCACGTAAACTATTGTGATTGGTTCAAAGTTTATGCGCGCTTGACAATTTCTCACATTTATTTTGCGATAATTTTGGTTCGAGAAACTGGCCCTATGTTGATCATGGCTTGGTTTACGATAAACTTCTGTTAATGTATTTTAATTCTGTTCCTTTTAAGCAAAAACCAACGTCTACAGTAATCTCTATAACTACGTAGATAAGAAAATAATACTTACTTACCTTGAAGATACAAATTAATATTTCTTGCTTTCAAAAGTAACATTTAAACGTATACAGGCTTTTACCAAGAAGATTGATCCCATTATTTTGCTATATTTATGAAATAATATAAAAAAAGCTTTGAATAAACCCAATCTCATTATTCCACCGAGTTCAAATTCAATTATATAACGAAATGAATCCAAGATGGCCGCCATAAAACATGAGATAGGCGAAATTAAAGAAATAAAAATGCCAGAAACTGAAACATTTAAATTCAAAGCAAATAGGAAGGTTATCATAACAAAATCGCGAATAAAGAATTCTTTGGGAACATGGGACATCAAAATGTTATGACAGAAAACGATTTTTTCCGCCGCTATAAAGATGGCTGTAGTAATAATAATATAAGTTTTCTTTTATGTCTGTCTGTTGTCTATTATATAAAAAAAAAACAATAAGTTGTACGGTTTTAATTAACTATAAATAAATAAATGATATAATTAAATTTATGACATAATAATTTAAAAAAAAAGAATAAAACATAACGTATTGTATTTCCTCTTTTAAAGTTAAGTGAAATTATTAACATTTCTTGCCATTTTTTAGGTTAATTCGGATATAAAAAGAACAAAAAAAGGAACAAAACCTGATAGAAGTCAGTTGTTTTCATTATTTATTTATGAATAAATAAATAATTATATTTGTAATAATATTTTTTCTTTATTGCAGTGTTTCTTTGAGAAAATCATGGGATTTGATGTTTGCAGTCGCCTATAGGTAGTGACAATGCAGCAACATGACACTGGTAACGTGTAAAACAGGAAACATTTGACATTCAAGGGGATTTTAAATTTTATATACCAATATGAAAGAGTTTGGAGCTGTTTGCAATATTTAATAATTCAAAATAATATTAACGGTGGTTAGTGATAGAAATATTTAAGGAAGTGAAACCTGGACTTGATCCTAGTCTAACATTGTCTTTCGTCTAAATCCCAGAAATGTCGTAACAAAAATCGTATCGGGTAACATCAAACATTTTAAAAGAATTCCATTCACTCAAAAATAAATAATTTATCAAATCGAATCGATTCACGTATTAATTCGAATATTTAATATCGATCATCAATCATAACCCTCATGTTCGGAAGACATTATCACAAAAGTGCATCGCCGAAGAATCGAACCCCATACCTTTGTGTTTCTTGTCAACTCCGAACAACAATTAACTATTGTTTATTGTATTTCAATACGAATTGTATTGAATTGGAATCGCAAAAAGGGTATTTTATACGATACTTAAATAAATTTATTTCTTTGAGAGTAGATAAATTTTTCGTTTACCGAAGGGCCTGGATACAAAGCCTATTTTATCGTTCATAAAACGTATAAAGTGATCATCGTTATATTACTTGAGAATTTTGTACAAGTTATTATGAGAATGAGTGCTGTTAAGAATCAGTCTTAAGTATCTTAAAACTTAAGTACGCCCCACACTTAAAATCACGTACAACTACACTACACATACCTACTCGCAGCATAAATTCCTTTTTTCTTCGTTTCGCAAAAATGTTCCAGACATGCTTCACTTCATACGAACTATACATATTAAAGATACCTAGGTAGGAACTTATTCCATTTTTTATTTAATTAATAATAAGTTCTTTTTGTTATTTTAAAGAGTAATACATTTTAATTACTACAATTGAAAACCATACCTTTGATTATAATATTATTCATTATGCTTCCATTAAACTTGTATCTAATTGTAATCGTAAAGAGACAAAACAAAGTAATTATACTTGAATAAACTTTAATAACCAGAAACATAAATAACTACAGACACCACTATTCCATATTTCCTAATAAGTTATGAGAAAATGAAGCCAGTAAAATCATATTATTTCAATTGACAATAGGAAATTCTGTGAACAATATTATTACCTCTATTAGGAGGTGCTTAAGTGACATGATTTCTGTTCAAATTATGGAAAATGATTGCACAAGCACAAATTAAAGCCAGTACTAGTCTTTAGTATAAAACACATTTTAACAGAGAAAAAATTTAAGTAATAAAAATTAAAACCCAACTACGACTAAAAAGGTATAAACAAGACACCACAGACAGACAAATTAAAAATCCGGAGTCACACGTGTTAGGACATAAATTGAACAGATTACGAGTACGTTATTACTAATTGTGATGAGTGGTTTAGAAGATAGGAGGGAACAGATGAACATACTTACATACATACATACATACATACCGGTCAAAATCATAACCCTCCTTTTTTCTTCGCCGTAGTCGGGTAAAAATAAGATATTATGACGCCTGTAATCCGAAGAGAAGAATCCATGTCGTCTGTTATGTTTAAGTCCCATATAAAAGGGGGCAAGCCTATTGCGATCAACCGGGTACAAATCCAAAAACACTTTGCCCGACCTCGGAGTCGAACTCAGGACCTCATGCTTAGCAGTAGCGCTTGAGACCACTAACCCAATAATAGTCCGAGATATAAACTAAATGTCCGTACCTATAAAAATTATAGTATATGCAATGTCGCCCAATAAAATACCAAGCCCATTCAATTCGTACTCAAATAAGCTAAAATAAATCTAAGTACATTCACTCTGTCACATTAAGGGGTATAATAAACACAAAAATATACAATCAGATGCCACCGCCGCAAAACCTCGAGTTTGTTATAATAAATAAATTCTTCTATGCGTCCTCTGTATAGATCATTATACAATTCTGGTATGTCCGCTGAATCATATATTTAGTTTTTTGTGGACGCCAAATGATACTTGTTATATCTTTTGGCGCTTTGATCGATTTGTAGTATATTTACGTTTGTGAGATGAGTTCTGGATACATTGTTGCAGATTAGTAGTTTAATCTTGATTTAAAGTTAATAGATAAGTAATATAAATTATTTTTAATGTAGAGGTTTTTTGTAATTGTTTAATGTAATTGTGTAATGTAATTTTTTGTAAGGTATTGCAGCCGGGGACAAACCAGTAACCTGAAATATGGTGAAACTTTTGTTTATCGGCCTGCAATAAATACCTTAAAAAAAATAAAGTTCAATGCTTGGTTTTCTCTTTTCGGTTATAGGTTTTTGCAGTCAGGTTTTTTGTTTTTTAAATAATTTGTTTTTTCAACATTTGCAGAAACATTACATTTGCATTATGCAGAAATAACAAAATTCATCTGCTAATTAATAGCTTGTTTAGATAAATTTGTACATTTTCTGACTTATGGGTAAACATAAACCAAGGTTTTATTCTGCTATTACATCTGGAAACTGCAACTGCTATTTTAAGTTTAAAAAGTAATAATTTTAGTTTAGTTTTCGGTTTTTAGAATTCTGGTAAAACAAATTATTACATCCCGGCTATTTGAACGATAAATAACTCCTTCTGAAAGCCTTCTGAAAATGTATCTTGTACTACACAAACATTCTCAAGCCCAACGTATCTAAGGTGCATTTATGATATGAGTTTTTGCGCTATACACGGACTCAGGCGCCGGCTGTTATGGCACCGTGTTATTCGCTCGCTAGTTCAATAACAATTTATTAATAATCCCCTTTTTTGCCCCAACCCTGAGACATAAATATGTCATTATTCGCACTGCTCAATTAGGGAACCTTAAATTTTTTTTCAGTCCAAATTTTTTTTTTCCAAAAGATGAATTCGAGATGTTATAAATATTACATTGATTTGAGCTTGAATTTGTGGTCTTTTTTATATTATTTTTGTAGGTTACGTTCGTTGATATCTTTTGTTCGGCTGAGCTCGGTTCAATGAATGTATTGTTGTGAATGCAAAGTTCAGCGTAGTAAAATAAGTTTTGTAGTGAAGTCATTATTTTGGCTTAGTTCTACTTTTGTTTCATCTGTGATGTGGTAATAGAGGGTTGGAGCTCATTATTCATATTTTTGATGAATTTGAATCAATCGGCCTAGCCTTTTCCCAACTATTTTGTCGGCTTCCAGTCTAACCGGATGCAGCTAAATACCAGTATTTTACAGAGAAAAACTGCCTATCTGACCTCCCCAACCTAGTAACTGGGCAATACGATACCCCTTGGTAAGACTGGTTGCCAGAGTTTCAGGCTCCTGACGACCCGTAACGACTGTCAAAGATCCACAAATGACAGCCGGGACCAACGGCTTAACGTGCTTTCCGAAGCACGGAGGAGTCTCGATATGTAAAGATGGTCACCCATCTACCGACCAACCCCGGCAAGCGTAGCATAACCTGATGGATCGACCCGGTGTGGCTGTTATTACTTAGCCACAAGCTCCTCTGTTAATGAATGTGAATATTGGGAATATTTTACTAATCTGATCCTTCATTTTGTTACAGGTAAGATGTTACGAGCGTGCAACAAATGGTTCGTTGATGGAAGATAAGGTATATTGAAATAGTTTTTTCTAAATACTCTTTACGACAATCTCTGACATTCCTTTTGCATAACCGATTGTTTCGAGTTCTGTAATGCTAAAATCCGACGATCGGCGATTTTGCGGACGGACACCGACGACCCCGGACGACGGACCGTGGGAAGGTGTACGTGCGGGGTATCGCAGACATCGGAAGCGCCTCGGCGCGGTGCGTGGCGGTCTGTGGTCGTCTGCCGTGCGTGTCCGTCTGCAATATTGCCGATCGTGGGATTCCACCATAACAGTCAGTGAAATCACCAAAGTTTATAAAGCTTCAACAATATGCATCCAATTTTCAACAAAAAGTTTTAATCTTCTATCCAATATTTCAGTTTCACATCTACCAACATTCATCGCGCGTCCGCGATTCACACCGAACCGCCGCCCATTACACCGCACAGAACATTACGAAAATTATCATTTGTGATAACGCGAGACATCCTCTCTTTAATAGCCACAAGCCAAACAGTTAATTTTTAAAAGCCGACGATACTTATAACTCATTCGTAAGGCGTTATTTTTCGTGCGTTTATCTGTGAATCTGCGGTGTAACAAGCGTGATTAATTCACCGTGTGATCTTTAGTACCGACCCATCTGCCTTCGGGCGGCGGCCATTTAAAATTTACCGTTTTCCTTTGCGAATGTTTATTTGCCGCGTTTTTGAGAGAGGTTTAAGTACGATGTAACAGTTTCCGTTTTAATGGTTACAATTATTATTGATGTTTCTGCTGAAGATGTACATGTACTGCTTTTAGTAAGGATGTTGCATTTTTTAATTTGGTTGCCAGTCATTTGTTTCGATATAATTACTAATTAGTTCATTTAATGGTGGCTAATTGAAATATCGGATAGTTGTAATTTTATCGTTGAGTCTACAAATGTCATTGGATAAAAAAATGGGTCATTCTGAGATGAATTGATATCATACTCTTTATCAAGCAAAAACTGTTCCACTTATGAAAACTTTAAGTTCATAACATTTAACTTAATATTAAATTGTTCCAAAAAAGGAACCGTAGGCCAAATGTGGTGATCGAATTCTGATGTTTTATTTTAAGCTCGTAATACTCAAAAGTATAAAATTCAAACAAGTGTCAAACCCGCTGAGTTTGCACCAAAATCGAATGATTATAAAAGAAAAAACATACGTAGAACAGACATTCTTCTGTCATGATTTCATGCAAGTCAGATTACCCAAAGAAATGTTCCACTACAGCAAACCTTAGAATATTTCAGTATTCATCTTATGCATAGACTTATTTTAGAAGTAAAAACGAAACACTACTTCTTTGGAATATATTGATTTCGATTTGATTTTAATCAGTCTTGAATAATACAGAACATTATTTGAAAGGAAAAAAATAAGCCATCGATCAGCATCCGATAATGAGTACTTTCTGGTCAGTTATCTCTTCAGTAATGTTCATGTTTCGAAAACATGTTCTAGAAATCATAAAAAGAGTATGTTAAAAAAAAACTGCGATTTTTAGCAAGACGGTGTATCAATCATGAAATAGCTATTGATTGCAACAATTTCTTTTGTATATTCATAAGTTGTAGAAATATTTTCCGAAATTATCTTCATAATTAATAGTAAAATAGAACCTAACAGTAGATTTGTCAATTATGATGTAATTATTGCCTGTCGTGAAACCAATATGTGCCGACTAAATTATCAAAGAAATCTGATAATTTCTTTATTATAAGCAACGCAAATCTTTAGCAACTAACAAATCATTACAACCTAAGATTAATTTTTCACTAAATTTTCTTATCCCAATCTTCACAAATAAAACTACACAACCTGTAACCAACACTACAGGCTATGCAAATCGCTCGATATCGCAAACGTCAACAATAATTAAGCCTGCAAACCGCCTCGATACATATAATCGATTAAACACACACGATTATAATCGTCGAATCGATCATCGTACGATTTGAGGTCGGCGCGAGTGGGCTGTCAGAGAATTGCACCTTCATTACTATACAGGAGCGGGTAGCAAATCAAGTAGACAGACAGACGGACAGACGAGCTCTGGATACAATAAGATATTTACAAGCGGTTGCGAACGAGTCGATATACGAGTATGCATTGTTGCAATGTTGATCGAAATGTGTGCGGGATTGTAGGGTAATTTTTGTTTTGACAATACAAATGCGTTTTATATCGTTATATCGGTTTGTTGGCGGTTTATGCGTATTTGTTGTGGTGTTTCGTAATTTTTAATTTTATTTCTTTGACTTATTTGTGTCAATATGAGCTAAAAGCTTGGTTACATACACTTCTTCGACTTTGGGTACTCCAAGTATTCCTTCCCAATGAAATCTCTGAGACATTCTGGGCTATATCGGCGCGTAGAATTTGAAAAAAAAAACAATGTTCCCTGTTCTCTCTTTTCAAATGATCTCAATAAGGCAGCGACACGGTTAATCTAGTTTATATTGACCACCCGAAAGTCCAAATATCATGACATCAATGTCAAAGATCAGGCTTCAATCAAGTCCGACGTGTGACAGTGTCATACAACACACAAAGTGTCCACTGAACTCCACAGCCGATATCATTAGGAATCATTAAAATCAATTCACGTGTACCACAGACCACTTTTTTTGAGTCACGATTGCTCTTAATGATGCACTATTTTCAAATAAATCGTGTTAGCTACGCGAAGAATCTATCGCGAGGCCTCCCGTGTTGGCCAGCTCTTTTATATACTTACGTCGAATTTATTTCTGTTAAAGGCTTTTTTATATCGTGGTCTTAGTCTGTTTCTTTAGAACAGTATTAGGTTATACATTAATGTGTTTGAACATATAATGTTACAGTTTTTGCGCCATGTTTTTAGCAGTCTTGAAATTTTCAAGCGTCTTCATAATAACATTTCAATTGAAATTCTCGTGTCTCAAAACGAACTAGTTTATAACAATTATCTTTCATCTGTTTATTAGTAATGTAGTTTAATAACATCGTATTAATAAGCTAGCTCATAATGCAGCAAATATGAAGGCATTAATTAGACTATCACTATTATTGCAACTGTCATTTAACTTACCGCCTGCTTAAAGGTGAACAATATTACAATTGAATTTATATCATTAAGTTCTTCGATCATTTCGATAACCAACTCTATTCCGCCGATTTTAGGTCTTGAATTGTTTGTTAAAATTGTAACGTTTAGGTTGTTATGGTATTGCTCGCAAAGAACCGTAGCATAGCAGGGTGATCCGAAGTGCGGTGCCCATTTAGGGTAGTCGCGCGCTGAGCGCGTGGCAACGAAACTTCTTCAAACTTTATAAAAGGTTAATTGCAAGCGAAAAACTGACTGCACCACTGTTGGAATCCCACTGTGTAAGGCCACCATCAAGGTTTTCTGTATACCCATGAATATTGATAGGAGCCAAAATTGTTTAGATTTTTATGTTTTTCCTTCGAAATCTGGTTAGTCCGTGGGTGTTCACATTTTTTGGTGCGATGTGTTTATTGGTGTAAAAAGTGGAGTGGACTCGTTGGCAGTTTTATTTTCTACCGGAGCGCTATTGTTCTGTGCGGTAATTGAATTATATCTGTTTCTGGAACAGATTTAAGTCGAGACTCGGACCCTTCTACGTTTTTATTGGCGTTTTAAAAGCTAAGTACTTCTTGGTAATCGTAATGATACGTTGAAACTGTCCCATCGCTGCGTCATTTGCACACTGAATAATTTCGGATATATGTTCGTCACACCTAAATGTGTTTGACTTAAAGTTACTCCTGTCACTTGCCAAGTTTAAGTGCTTGAGAGAGTTAACATGAATACTGAAGCAGTGACCCGAACTGTATATTTATGATGTACGGCTGTAAAGATAATTTCATCGTCACTTATTTGGTATACACATCTTGCTAAGAACTCTAATACTAAACCTTGTTCTTTTATCAAAGATATTTCAAATCTAAAGTTCATCAAATTAATTAAGGATGGATAAATCTCGCCATAATCTTTTCTAACATTTTATGAAGTAAAATGTGGCAAGTATATTTTTTTAAAGTGATTAAAATAAAACTCGTCGCTAAATAAATAAGAACGCTGAATGTTCTCAACAATGCAAGCCTTCGTTATGATAAGCAAACATCCAACTAATAAATCAGTACAAAAATAATGACTTATAATAATTTACTGAAACAGTTCCTGATTTTTTATCAACATCTGACATGATTTCCATAAGCCAGGAGTGCACAATTAAGTTCAGCTAACAAGTGGACAAGCAATGAGTTTTTATTCAACGATGACCATATTAGACCAGGAAGGTCTGATGGAAACATAGCGCTTTAAATATGTAGTGTCAATCGAAGGTATAAAAAAGGTGGTGTTAGGCATGATTCATACTTGATTGTATGACCACAAAGTAACTGTGTTTGTGGTCTTCAGGAGGATTTGACTGTGGTAGATTGTGTGCAGAAAATAATGCGTGCTGGGTATTGTTTTCTTTCGCTGACAAATTGCGTCTAATCTCACATTTCACTTATTGCCGAATTATTTTTCTTGAATACCCCAACATAGACTGGAAGTCAACCCCAACATAGTTGGGAAAAGGCTAGGCAGATTGATTGATTTAGCTTGAATAGTTGTATGTGAATAACATAAGATAAGATTAATATTGTACTTTATTCTTCACTAGCATCCGCTCGCGGCTTCGCCCGCGAGGTATGTCTATAAAATGTAGCCTATGTCCTTTCTCAGGCTCTAGAACCAAATTCTGTGTACCAAATTTCATTTAAATCGGTTCAGTAGTTTTGGCGTGAAAATGCGACAGACAGACAGACAGAGTTACTTTCGCATTTATAATATTATTATTAAGGATGATACAGTAGGTAGGTATACATGGGTACCTACTCTATTTTTTTATGGTAAATTAATTAAATTTGAATACCTATGAGCTTACAAAATTGAGTACCTACCTATTATCATGGTGAGGAAATTTTCTAGGCTATACGCTCTTTGTTTTCATAACCATTAAAAAAACTCAAATCTATTTTAGAGTGTAAAATCCCCAAAACTGTAATTTCTTCACCTGAGACAATAATACTTAACGAATCTCTTTTGCTATAAGTAATGTGCTGCTGTACTGTTACAAAAAAATAATTAAAAAAACACCGAAACTTACATGGGTACTTAAGAAACGTCAGAAGATAGATGCACGATTCCAATTGGTCGTTTCCGATGGAGAAGAGCCGACAAGAAACTCCATGGTTACTCTTTAAAAGAACTGGTTTTTACAATGTTTTCAAATTACTGAGGCAATAGGCACACTACAGTGTAGGCCCGTCAACAAGTACCAGGTACTTAACAAAATAGAAAATGGTCTACAAATCTATAGTCTATTAAGCCTACACCCAAACCTATCATACTCAAATCTATTTAAGAAAGCTTCCAAAACTATAATTTCTTGACTTAAGATGATACAGCCGATGTGCTGTTCCACATTCCCAACCACAAATACTCCAACTATCTCACCACATATTACCTGTGATAGTACACATAATGTGGTCTACAACCCGTACAGTGTAGCCTAACCTTGGAATTGCATAATTAAATCAGTGTTAGGCCGGTGCACACTGGCGAACTACCTTGTTAGTTAGCGCCTCGTCTTTTAGCATAATATATGTCTTCTCTTGACAGGTGTTAGATTAATTGCTATTTGAATTGCTAAGGTTTTATTGTTGATAATTGCCATTTGAGTAGCATTCTTAGCATTTAATTGATGTTAGGGCTTTCATTAGGCAATTGGTTGATTGATTTACGTGCATGTAACGGGCGTGTAAAACGCAGGCCGCGCTGGGAATGAAGCTCCTATAAATACCTGGTGTTTGCATATAATTCGGTTAAATGATAAATGATTTTTATTTCTGTAAGTAGGGTTGTAAAACCACTTTTACACGTCAATCACATTTTTTAAACTAGATGAGGTTCACACCGCAAACTATGAACCGAAGTATGAAAAGACGCGGTATTTATAGGAGCTTCGTTCCCAGCGAGGCCTGCGTTTTAGACTACTTTAAAAGTATACAGGGCGTCCCACGGATATGCCACATGGAGGGAAAGTACCTTGAATATTGTAGATGGAATATTTTACTGAAAGAAGACATTATTTGAATTTAAAAAAACAATTTAAACTGCATTCATAGATATTTAAATAATTACATGGTTGAACCGGGAATCGAACCCGTTACATGAGAACAATAATCACCCTGTAGCTTTATTATATCGATCGAAAGGCTTCAGTTTAAGGATAAGTTTTTGCTAAATAACATAGTGTCACAAATAAAAGGAAGACCATTATTTCTGAAACGGAATTTCATAAAAAATGTTTAATTTAATGAATACTGGCGACATTAATGATTTACTGGTAATTCCTACAGCGCCATTCGTCTGATATCAATTTCAGTTAATTTTAATTGAATTCACTTTCGCATTTCACGTTTTGCAATGTGCACCGAGTTGTGATATTCTGAAGCTCAATTCAATAAAGCTCTGTAGATATCACTTTAATTTAAATTAAGATAAATAACATAATATCATGCTTGTATTCCCCGAAGGTTTTGCCAGAGGTGTACCTACCTCAAATGGCGGGGTTCGCTAGGACCGATGCCTGCCAGGGTTGCGGAAAAGTCCGAAAGGGATACCGGGACCTTGGCAACAGGCAACTGAAGAAACACGGGTGGGTTTTAGTTAATAAAATTCTGACACGCCCTTCTGCTCCGCCCAGAGCGGGAGAAGTCACTGGGTGATTTCCCAAACTAAAAAAAAAAAATTGTGTACCTATCTATATACACCCACATTTCGCCAGTTATGTTTAAGACCCATGTAATAGATAGGGGGCGAGCCTATTGCCATCAACCGGGCATCCGGTTTATTCAAATTAATCGGCAGTGAAATGGTTTGCTCATTTATTAAAGAATTAATGAAAGCTTGAATGGATTTCAATGGTAGCTTTTAACTTAACGGTTAGCAAAGAACGCCTCCTAATTAATTTTTCTTGTTATTTGTTACAAAAGTAGTTGATTACGCAATAGCCTTTATTTTTATTATTTGTTTGTTGTCATTTTTCAATGTTGCAACAGTAATTACCTCCGCAATATTGTCTTTGCTCCCTTAACATCAAGCAATGAACTCAAACTTCTATTGGTTGAAAGAGGCTATTGGCTACATTGTATGTGTGTATTTTGTGTCTTTTTTTCTTGTAATGAAACTTTTTGAAAGGCCTACACTGTCCTCCCATAACTATTAACACTGTAATTCGAAAATATTGTAAAAGCCAATTATCTTTTAAAAGAGTAACCATGGAGTTTCTTGCCGGCTCTTCTCCATAGGAAACGACCAATTGGAACCGTGCACCTAGCTTCTGACGTTTCATAAGTGCCCATGTAGGCTTATGTGAAATAAAATATTTTGATTTTTTATTTTGAATGTGCGTTTTTTGTGTACCTTTTTTTTTTCTTTTTTTTTCGTTCTCTTTATTTTGGAGTAACCATAACCACAGTCAACACTCTATTATTTGAAGAAAATACTACAACCACCCCACTTTTAGTAGCACTCCTTAGGAGGTGCTATTTTCTTCCTAATATAGCTCTTTAATTTCTCACCGACACTTTACTGCGTTTGTCCGTAAGAAAGACAGTAATGGCGACAAATAATGATTTTAAAACTGCCTTTTTCAGTCCAACAAAATCATTTCAAGGCATCTTTCATCAGTATGTGCCAGCCATAATATAAGGTTGCCTTTCCACCAGGAATGTGCTTAGCTGCCATGGCTTATTTTAATTTTTGAATTGTTTTTTGTTTTTATTTTATAATTGCGGTCGATTTTAATGTGCTTTCTGCATTGTTCTCACATGTATAATTTCAACATGAATGATGTAACCAATTTTTTTGTAACAATTTTTTGTGTCCGTGGAGTTTCTTGCCTGTTCTTCTCCATAGGTACTACGCTTTGGAATGAACAACCAGCTTCATATTTCTGACTGACCGACTCCTTGACGATTCAAAAGTGCCTGTAAATGGTATAATTGAAATAAACGCTTTCCATTTGAGTGCGTAACGATGGATGTGTATGATTTAACAACCAATAGTATCGTTTGGCTTTCATAGCATAACTTGGCTTATATTAGCTCTGGTGAAAAAGGGTTCAAAGAAATTACGTTTTTTTACGTACGAACAAAGTGTATCGTAATAGCACATCTTACCCGTTTCGCTACACTACTTAACTCTGGTGGAAATAGACACTAAGGCCGAGATCTATACACGTTACTTAGCACGTACTTTAAGCTTAGCGTTATTCCTGTCACTGTCGCACAATTGTCAAATTACAAGTGCAAGATAAAGACGGGAACTTATCTAGTTCACGATACGAGCTAAATAACCCTACGTATATATGGCCATAGTTTTGTAGCGTAGCTTCACCGCTTAGCTACTTCGCACAACTGTGGTGGAAGGACAGTCTTTTATCGGTAGTACTAAGATATAAATTTATTTTTTTCTGCCTCCGCAGGGTGCCTCCACACTGAGCTGATGATCATCACCATTGAATTGTAGATAGAGGCCAATCATTAGTAACTGTTTGTTTTTATAATTTTCACCCGGTGTCTGACAAAGGAACGCTTGGGATCGTTGGAATATTTTTGTTGAGTATTTTCTTGTATCATATTGAAAGGGATTAATTAGTGCTCAGTTATGTAGTTCCTCGACTACATTAAAAGCTGGTTTTAATTATTTATAGGAAAGGAAATCAGGAAATAATAGAGCCTTGTCCCACTCACAACTTTTTCAAGAAATAGAGTCGGTACCTATTTACTTAAATTAGTAATTACGTTACTGTCAATCTTTGGTAGACAAAGACAATATGACTTCCAAACCTACCGTTTTAGTGAAAATTCATTGAAATATTAATTTGAAATTACTTTTAAATTGAATTTGAAGAATACACCGAATTTGAGTGAAAACCCTAAAACAATAGCAATGTTACATTTTACATTACATTACTTTTTCCAGCCATCTTTATCACAGAATCTGCATCTTCCCAAAGAAAATACAATCACAGATTCATAAAATTCCAAATGAGTACATTCCAGCACGTGCCGAAACTGCCCTTGTCATATGTTTCGTGGGCTACTCTGGCGCATAAACCTGACGAGCGCACGTCAGCGCTCAGTATCTGAACTGCATATCTGTGGTCGAGGTGCACGGGGTTATTCTGGAGGTAAGATGTAAGGAGATATTGGTTTTAAAGTCAGTTAAAAGTTGTACTTTATCTTGCGAAACACAACACATAATAGCAGTCATACCTACTCTTGCACTTAAATAATGCTTTAATAGTGTTATCTACTTACTTCAATTACAATTATTATTGTTTAATTTTTTTTTTTTCACTTGCATTGTATTTTTTTTTTTATGCTTTCAAATTATTTTTCAAAAAATAACTTTTTCACTTACCTGGTTTATTTTGTACCCCTTTCTTGTCAAATTGTAAAACGGGAATTTAAATTATAAAACAGCAAGTATAATAATAAGCTTTATGGCTCTAATGTATTTAATATTATGTGAATGCAAATGAGGATGGGCGCTGATACCTATAACACAAGATATTAAGTTATCTTAGCTTAGGTATTAGTAGCAACTCTAAATGTAAACATTATAACTACTTTTTGGCCTATTTTATTGTAAACCTGTTTCTTTATGTTAATTTTGTAGGTGCAAATAAACTTTTTCTTTTTTTTTATATGATTTCGGTGTAAAAAGGTAACAAATGAAAATAAGTTTTTTTTTTTCTTGATTGTTTATAGGGGCTTTTACGCAAAAATAAGATAACCTGCTGGAAAAACGAAATTATGATTAAGTCTTATCTTTTGTGTCTCATTAAATATGCCTTATTACCTCGATTATTTGGAAAAAAATATCATTTTCACTTCTTCGAGAAATCGAGAAATTAGCTATAATTTCAATCCATAAAAACTTTACTTTCATAGTGCAAAGTATTTTCTTAATAACAATATTTAACACTTACGACTCTTGAACATTTACTCCTTTCACTCCGTCGATCTCCAGAATAAGTCCATCATGATTGGTGAACAAATATTTCAGCGGGACATATATTTGTGCCGCCACCGAAACAATTTGTTCTTCTCGTTTTTAGTTCAAACCGAATCGTTTGCAGAACTTATAAATTGTACACTTTTTAGTACTCAAAAATTCACTGTTTTGGTGAAGGCTTCGGCCATACATTTTTATTTTATATCCAACTAGCTTTTGCCCGCGGCTCCGCCCGCGTTGATGTCGGAAAAAATCCCACTGGAACTTACTACCGCCCGGGATTGAAAGCACCCTATGTGTTAATCTAGTTATCTAATCGCGTAACTTATTTTCGTAACCGATTAAGACTAATCTTTCATTTTGACAGTTCAACAACATTCATTGCGTTATTTACGTTGCGGAGCAGATTTCTTTTTCAAACTTATGAAGCAATGGATTAGAAATTTGTTTCAAACTGATTCAGATTGTGGATCGTGTATTACGCAATTAGAGTGCAGGTTATAAACTATCTGTGTGCCTTTCATCCATATCCGTTGGGCAGTTTTTGCGCCAATCCGGAACACACATCCAAACAAACAGAAAAACGGACAAAAATTATTAAAAACATATTTTCGGCATCAGACTCGTTCCTACACCTCGTAGCAATTACATGGGCAATATTTCCTTTTCTTTATTGATGAAAAACATATCTGCGGGCTGTACCAACCGTACCAACATATGATAATAATTATGTAGTCGGTGGTTTAAATATTATTGTATCATTACATAATGAAGGTATTATTGAAGTTAAGTCAGATAGTAACTTACAAAACCCCGAAACACGTACTTAATTTTTTTTTGTTTTAAGTATTAGTACTTACCGTACCGAGTTTCGAGTTAATCCGACAGCACGTTAAAATGTTTACTTACTTACTTTGCCACCCCGTTATTCGTCTATGTGACGGATTGCTTAAAAAACTAAAAGTGACAATCTTTATTATTTGCTATAGCAAGTATTGCCAAGTTTCAAGTTTAATAACTAAAGGAATAAAGGCGACTTTCCAAAAACCCTTTCTTAGTGGATTCCTACGTCCTAATAACTATCTGTGTGCCAAATTTCAGCCCAATCCGTTCAGTGGTTTGAGCTGTGACGTGGACTACCCATTTTCATCCCGTTAGGGGTAGATTTGAAAAACCCTGATACACATTATTCTTTATTTTTCGTTTTAAGTTTATGTACTGAGTTTCGAGTTAATCGGACAGTGCGTTAAAATTCTTCTATACAAACTTTGACACCCCCCAATCCCCGTTTAGGGGGTAGTTTAGAAAAACAAAAAATGACAAACTTTATAATTTACTTCGATAAGTATTCGTGCCAAGTTTCAAGTCTATTAACTCAAGAAATAATATTTATCACACAAACGAAATCCCCCTTTTCACCCCTTTAAAGGTCGAATTTCGAAAAACCCTTGTTAGTGCACGCCTAGGTCCTAATAACTATCTGTGTGCCAAATATCAGCCCAATCCGTTCAGTGGTTTGAGCTGTGACGTAGACTACCCATTTTCACCCCGTTAGGGGTACATTTTTGAAAAACCTGAATACACATCATTCTTTATTTTTGGTTTTAAGTATAAATACTGACTTTCGAGTTAATCGGACATCACGTTAAAATTCTTCTATACAAACTTTGGCACCCCCCAATCTTCGTTTAGGGGGTAGTTTATAAAAACTATAAATGACACACTTTGCAATTTACTTAGATAAGTATTCGTGCTCAGTTTCAAGTCTATTAACGCAAAGAATACGATTTTTAATATTAATGAAATCCCCCGGTTTCACCCTCTTAGCGGTGGAATTTCGAAAAATCGTTTCTTAGTGGAACCTTACTCTTCATGAAGAACAGACCTTCCAAATATCATGTCTCTACGACCAGCGGTTTAGGCTGTGCGTTGATATCTCAGTCACCCTTGCCTTGTATATATTCATCATTAAAATAAAATAAACTTTGACTTTGCAATGTCAATTCTAATGACTCGACTTTGTATATAGGTATGTTTTGTTTCAAGTTCTAATTCATATTACTGAATTATTACTGAGGCATAGTATGTAAGACTATTATGTGTGTTCGATGTGCTGAAAATAAATCTTATAGTATTCGAAGTAAGAAGACCGGGGAAATATGACTTGATTGAATACCTGTCGGTCTTCCTGGTTTTCCTTAAGGGTCTTTTCTATCTATAAAGGTACTGAATCATTAACCAAGTCGGACAGATTTATATGAAACGAACTTTTGACAGCGGCTTCGCCCGTGTAGATGTCTAAAATTAACCCATGGGAGCCTACTACCGGGATGTAAAGTATCCTATGTGTCAATCCAGGTTATAAGCTATCTGTTTGCCAAATTTCATCCAAATCCGTTCAGCCGTTTTTGCGTGATTGAGGAACAAACATCCAAACACACAAACCCACAAACACACAAACTTTCACATTTATAATATTAGTAGGATGATAAGCAGTACGGAAAATTGGCTTTTCTAAATTCTAAGATATCACTAGATATTATAGAGATTCGTGGCCTTTTGACCGCTACAGTACCAACACTAAGCTTGGTTGAACTCGACACTTTCTAAGGAAAATTGTCTTCGGAGGAAATCTAGTTTGTATATAATCCTATACATTTTATTCCAGTTCTAGGAATGAAATCCAACGCTTCTGATATCTAAGAAAGTATCTAATACTGAGATTTGAAATTCCAAATTCAAGTCTTGGCTAGATTTGATTATAATATTGTGTCTCGTGAACTTTTAGTATTTCTATCGTAATATTGAAAGTCTCGCGTTTCACCCCCTATGGGATCTCGCGCGCTAGACAGCCACGACCACGACCAGCGGTCGCACCGACCAGTTACCGTATTATGAAGTATTAGTGCCACCATTTTTCCAGTGTGAGAGAGAGAGACGGAGCTAGACAAGGCCGGTAGCACCATCCCGTTTTAACACTTCATAATACTACCCCAGGTAAACTACAGAAACCGATACTAATCACGCACTAGCTGGTTGCATGGCCAACTAACCGATCTAATACGCGGTTCGTATCGGTTTCTATAGTTTACCTGATCGCTGCGACCACTGGTCGTAGTCATGGCCGTCTAATGCTCGAGATTCCTTACACATCTGATGGTGAGCGATCATGGGTGGAGATGGTGTACGCGTGAAGTATCCTGTTCACTCGAGATTTTACGACTACCAAGTTATAGATATAAAAAACTGACCGGACAAGGAGTTCAATTCTCATCATCTGCCTAGCTTTTTCCCAACTATGTTGGGGTCGGCTTCCACTCTAGCCGGATGCAGCTGAATACCAGTAGTTAACATGAAGCGACTGCCTATCTGACCGCCACAAACAAGTTACTGGGTAACACGATACCTCTAGGTAAGACTGTTTGTAAGAATTTCGGTCTTCTGACGAACCGTAACGACTGTCAAAGAGTTCCACTCTAGAGCGGTGGTAGGACAATCAGTTCTCAAAATGAGTATTTTGAACTCCAGCAGCACATCCTTGATCGCCCAGCGCACGCGCTCGCGGCAGCCCTCATCCTGGCATCCCCGTACGATGCGTACGCACTCGTAGCGTAGATTTTTTGTTGCGCGCGCGACTCGACTCGAATATAAAGCCGATGCGAACTTCCCCCGCCTTTTAAGGCCAGGCCCTTAGTCCGGATTCCATTGGGGGACGTGTCCGCACAATAAAAAGATTTATATTTATTTATCGGATAAATAAGAGGACGATCGGACCGCGCGTTCGTTGAAAGTGTTTTAAATTAGTATTTCTTCCGTGCCGCGTGCTATGCGCGGTAAATTGGGCAGTTTTTTTGGTGGTGTGTTTAGCGTAAATATAGTACTGATAGTCAAAGTGGTACTAAGGTCCTGCTAGATCATTCGGCTTTACGTTCTTCGTTGGAAGATTATCCTAAGATTTTGAGTAGCCGCATGGCGTTGCAGCATTATTTTTTCAGCGTATCTCATGCCGTTTTGACAGTATCTCACTAGATACTTGAGTCACTTCCCTGATCACCTAGGAAGTAAATCATCGTCTAACTATAAGTCAAAGTAAACTTGTGTTTAGATATAAAGCTATATTGGAAAAATAGTGAAGGCATCAGACGCAATGTTTTTTTTTTAATCAGTTCGAAATATTACGGGTTGCTGCGATCCATATTTCTGCGTAACCAAGACCACATAAATACTGTACGTTTTTTGCATTAAAATTAATAATGAAATTCACGAGAAAACTAATTGATTAAATTAATTTGTAGTAATTTACTTCTCATTAAGGCATCGCCCTATTTGGACACTCCATATATCTTACACTTGGCATAAGTAATTATAAAAACTTACATCTTATAATTTTTAATATTCCACATCACTATAGATCATACTTACTGATACCGATAAAATCATAAATTCTAAAAAAAACGATTATCGATTATTATTACACGCTAGTTCTTTATAATTTAATATCGATTATAGACGTATCCACGTTCTATGTATAGAAATGCCTAGCTCTAACATACCACTGTTTTATAGTACGGCTATCCTAGTAGGGAGAGGGTGGAATAATTGAGAGTATCGATAGCATATCGATTATATTTTATCGAAACTTTGCCACCAATAAGTTGAATTAAGTAATGGTATTGGGTTTTACTGTATTCTATACTTATACTGTATTCTGCTTACAGCCAGGGTCACCTAACGTCTCGTTTATTTAAGTCAAAAAAGCTTGTTTTTATTTTTCAGTGCAAAAATATTGAGAAATCTGAAATAATTAAAAAAAAAAAACACATTAAAACACAGATATTGCTCAAAATTTTTAGTAATAATAAAAAACATTTTAAAAAGGACGTCTATTGTTTATCCAAACAATTATCAAATCGTTCGACAACCAAGCAACCAGTCGCATCCCTAGACATCCAAGAAAAACTGCCTCGCGGCTCGTAGCGTATAGTTCCCAGCCACTGTTCCGGGTTTTATTCCCCGTAGCACGTGGGAAAATCGTGTCTATAAATCAACGCCTATATTTTTTACTTGACTACTCCTTTAAAATCATCCAGTGGACACGCAGAGTTATTAGTCGCTGATGTTTTTTTTCGGTTTCAATCGTAGAGCCGGTGCCCGGTTGCGGTTGCGCCGATACGCGATCGTATTAATTACTGGTGGTAGTT
This sequence comes from Lithophane leautieri, assembly GCA_949152455.1. Classification (NCBI taxonomy): domain Eukaryota; kingdom Metazoa; phylum Arthropoda; class Insecta; order Lepidoptera; family Noctuidae; genus Lithophane; species Lithophane leautieri. The sequence continues at coordinate 2,704,704 of OX424469.1, read as the reverse complement.
TGTTCGGTAAGTATGTATTGTTTGTTTGTTGTCTTCGTTTTGCATTGTAAAGGATTCTTTGTTAGTTTGGAGTATTCTTCTGATAATTTATTATTGGTTAGTGTAGCAGTTCAAAGCGGAGCTTTGATTTTTTATTTGATTTTAATATTAAGTAAGTAGCCGATATAGCGGAATATTTTTTTGTTTCTCTTTAATTTTTTTTTTTAGATCCTACTAAAACTGTTTCTTATTTGATATAGATATTGATAAGCTAGGTCGATAACATAATTTTGTAACTTTTAAACCTTCATGGAAAATTTATATCGGTCGAAATTGAATTTTCATATTTTGCGTAAAATTTAACTTTTCGCTTTACTCGTTTTTAAATATTTTGTAGGCAAAATTCAGTTATTGATGGATGGGCATATTTTATAGCCTGATAAAAGATACCACTCGCTTTTTCACATAAAAAATCATTAAAACTTCAATTTGATAAACTTTTTATAGTATTTTTTGTTTTGTTCATTATCAGTGTTTTATATACAACCGGGTTTTTACAATTTTAGTTTTTTCAATATGTATTACTAACTGTTACCCGCGACTTCGTTTGCGATTCAGGATGAAAAGCCTATGTCCATCTCCATAAAAAATCGTTGTTGTCTATGGGCATAAGCTGAATAGAGCTGAATAAGTGTGAGTAGTCCCTTAGCGTGAAAGCATAAAAAACATAAAAACAAACAAACAATAACCCACTTTTTGGATTTATAAGATTAGTCAGTATTATGATGTATGTTCGTTTATCGAACAATCTGGTAAAGATGATACACATAGCGGACAAAAATAGGAACGATTTTATCAAACGTTATCAAACAAGGTTCTAAATGTTTTTGTGCAAAAAAGCGAGTGCTATCTTTTCAGTCCAGAATACTTGTAAATATCTAGTAATAACTGAATCAAGTAATTATTATTTTAAAACAGCAATGTACCGAACTATTTAAACTTAGGAATGCACTTTACTAACGCATTTCTTGTCCATTAAAAACACCCATTAATCAAGTGAACACAACTTTATTAATTATGCATACACAACTTTTTATCCTGATTTACATTAAAATGACGTCAGAAAGCTCATATCCTTTGTCTCAAAATGTAAACATACCCGATGACGTCACATGTTATGTATGTCCATCTAAGAAATAAACATTCAGAGTGACCATAGCGTTCCCAGAGACCAGAGGTTACGGCGACATTTTTTTTTAATTACACCTCTATGATACTTGACAGTTGACGTTTAGTGTCAAAGTGTGATTGATTTTTCTTGCCTGGGTTTTACAATTATCAACCTTATGACTGAAATCGCAAGGTTTAAAGTCACTTTGATAGGATTATAGCCAATTGTAGGTATGATCCATTTTTGAACATGAATGCATCATAATTTGATACTATTTTGGAAATGGTTCGTTTGAAGAATGGTTGTCGTTTACGTAGATTGCGTTAGTGAGTGCATTGGAGTTTGGATTGATTGAGGTGGGTCGTTTTTGAACTTCATTCACTTCCTAGTTAGAACATGAACTACAATTCATGTTTAGGTCGTGATCCGTGACTTTACCTACGTAAATTATTCTCACAATCAAAGTAAAGCGTTGCTACAGCAGTACAGTCATTTGGTGCTCAAAAACGGAGATAGCTTGAATGTTTTTCGGGACTTTATAAAATATACAGGGTGTATGCTGGGACATCGTTATCTGTTTGCGTGTCAATGTACCTTACATCCGTGTATATTTTTTTAGATTTTGATTCTTGGTCGCGTACTTCATTACTGAAGGTCGTGTCCCAGAAAGGCCCCCGTGGCTTTAGGTATGATGTTCTTCCACTTCGTTCGGTTCTCCGCTTCTCTCAGGGCGGTCGTAACAGAGAGTCCAGTGAGGGCGGTTACTTGGCCGGACCAGGGGATAGGTGACCGGCCGAGAGGGAAAATAATTTTTGTCATGTTATCCATCTCTAGGAATTTAAGAAAATTTTAATGTAACAAAATGTAAAATTGTTTCACTCAAAAGATTGTCGTCACCAAGTAATGACTTTCTTTACAATGGCAAAGTTATTCCTGTTTTGCATAATCCTTGCGATGAGAAACCTCAGGGACATGTTGTACTTGCACAAAAAGTTAGTTGTGAACTGAAAACAATTAATAAGCCGCGGGTCTTGGAATCATGCTCCGTGTCAAAACCTTTCGCGTGCCATTTAGGATGGAGTCATGAAAAGAGCGGGCGAGGATATCAATCAGTGGGCGAAAGAAATATCAAAATGTACGTAGATACTCATACTACACAATACATTTATCATATTGTGTTGGTTCCTTACATAGGTATTCTACACTTCCATAGCATGTAAATAGTAATAATATTTTCCGCATGTGTTCTCGTGGCGTGCCCGATATGAATCGTAAGAGTTTCCAATATTAAATCAAAAGCTCGTTAAATATTTTCACAAACCTACGTAACTGGACGGTCCGGCAAAAATGGAGTAAAAAAAATGTTTTCGTCGCTAATAGAAATGTTACAATGGAATGTTTTCTTCACTATAAAACTTTAAACTTCCTACGATACCATCACCTGTCGAGCCTTTTCACAACTATGTTGGGGTCGGCTTCTAGTCCAACCGGATGCAGCTGCATAACAATATTTTACATGGAGCGACTGCCTATCTGACCTCCACAGCCCAGTAACTGGGTCTTCTTTCAGTAAAATGTTCCATTTACAATATTCAAGGTACTTTCCCTCTATGTGGCATATCCGTGGGACGCCCTGTATAGCACAACAAACCTTTTTTCTTCCTGACCAGCAATCATCATGCATGAGCAGTACATTCCCGTCATTCCTGCAACGCTGCCCTCATGGCCTGGTCGTTAATGTTTACTCTGGGGCGGGGCTGCCCTCCCCCCTCATCTATATGCTAATGTTGCAATAACCGCTGCAGCCTCGATGACGCCTCGCCAACTATTTACAACCTATATTCGAGAGATATAATCGATTTCGATTTTTAAGATATCGAATATTGAGGTATGACGCTGGGATCTTCAAGCTTTTAAGTAGTACCTGACTATGTGCTTATAGTCTTTTTTTTTTCAATTAAGCTATCATCAGCCTAATTAAACTATGTGGTTCCTCTGATGCCCATAAGCAGAGCAGAGGAACCGATGTGTATACCCATAAGAAAACATAGCCTCTCTCTCTATGATTTCTTATGGTGTAATCTCACGATCGGCAATATTGCAGACGGACACCAGACGACCACAGACCGCCACGCACCGCGCACCGAGGCGCTTCCGATGCCTGCGATGCACGTACACCTTCCTACGGTCCGTCGTCGTCCGGGCTCGTCGGTGTCCGTCCGCAAAATCGCGGACCGTGAGAATTCGGTATTACACAATTACCGTGTCGATTCAGCTAGTAAAAGTTAGAAGTGTCCTGAAAAGGTGGGGATTGTGATACAATTCATATTGCTGCTTTAAGTATTCTTTACAGCCTGCAAAAATATTATACCTCCTTGGTCTAAAGTCCAAAAAAGCGAACGACGAATATCACCGCTTAAAAGCAAAATATTCCTGATAAGCCTAACCTTAAAAGCCTTTAGAATATTTCATAGGCAACACTAAGCACCGCTCACTTACCATATTACAGTAGCCGGGCTAAAGTTCCTATTTTATCTGTGGCAGGCTCTGTTGCTACTAGCGCCACGCCTCTATGAAAATTAAATAATCGGAGCGGACGGCTCGCGTACTAAGTTAGTGATATTAAAATGTAATGTTTACTAGTGATTGCGTGCGGTTTCGTATGCGTAATTATGAACATTGTGTGGGCAGTTTCGAATGTGTTATTAAATGGATTAACACCACCTAATGGACATTGGATGGGAATTGTAAGCACTGCGAAATGGTTCTTTTATTGCTGTTTATAGTGAAATCTTCTCTTAAGGAGGTTGGGCAGTGACAAATTAGTGGTGAGATTTTAGCAACAACCATTTATCAAATCTGGTGGTTTTAGAACCGTGTCGTTCGAATGTTTCACGTAAGAGATTGTGTTTTTGTCAAAAAAATCTAGATCACGCTGCATAGGTATTTCCATTCATTGATATACTTCGTGAAGTTGTCTGATAACTGCTCAAATTGTGACTTATTTCAAGTTTAAGCAGTTATTATATGGGACATTTTAGTAAAAATTCATCCATGATGGCCTCGAAGAACTATACTCTTCATTACTGATTATTAAACGATACATATCCACAAACATACAACCTCATTGACCATTGTATAGCCCAAGAGATGTACACGTAGATGCAGCTCATCGGATAATGCGATCCATTAAAACAACACGCAGCGGCTGGACCGATATTGATTTACATCAGCATGTACACTGAGGATACTGTAACGATATAGTTTTAATTGTGTACGGCTGATGGTTTATTGAGGGCTATGATATAAATAGTTGGTCTTTAAGATACTGATTTAATTAGTTCAGCGATATCTGAACTAATTAAATCAGTATCTAGACCAAACTTATCTCAAAACCTTCAGGTGTTTTTTGCTGTCTTTAGATATTCATTCATTTCATTATCATGTCATTCATTCATATTTAATTTTTTTTCCCCAAAACTGTTTTCTCGTGAATGATCGGTTTAGCCTTCCACATTATCAGCCTATAATCTTCCCACAATGATGACGAGCAGGGGAAGTGCAGATTGGTGGACGTCAGATTTCTACAAATTTTAAGTTCCAGGTTTGAAAAAAGACCTCCACTAAATCCTTCCAAGCATTCTTTTCCAAGGCCACCTCGATCCGACCCTTGCGGTATGCGTCTAAGTTCCAGGATTATGGGTGGATAATTCATTATGTTTCAACCAACTTTACTAAGTTTCTATTGTCCAGTATGTCAGTCCATGAGATTAAAACAGTAGGACTGTCAGAAACTGAAATCTTGTGTTTTTTGCTGTTGACGATCCATCTGTGTATTTCATTAGTGTGATTTCGATGATCCGAAGTCTACCAAACCAATGCCATAAAAAGTTTCGGCCGTAAAAGTTCAATTCACATCAATTTCTTCCCGTCAATGACTTAGCGTTAGAAGTATACGTCGCGGGCCGCCGGCCTATCACGACTTCGCCTATCAGACACCCGGCAGACACGAGCTAGATCCAGACTCATATTTAAATGTACAGGACAAGTATGAGATCTGTGTTTGAATAGTGTTCCGTACCTAGAAAAAACGGGGTAATTCCAAGGTCTTATCATACAGACAAGATGGGATCCGAAAGGATTTTAAAAGGGAAAGTTATATTGTAAGATTTCAGCCGATTGCTCGATTATATAGGGTCGTATAATACGTATGTATGCAAAATACGCGCTTTGACGTGGAGTTGCGAATACCAGCCCGTAGATAGATAGATAGATATATCGATTTATTTGCTTAGAATGTAGGTAATTATTACAATTAGGTGTTACAAGATTTTTTTTTTGTTCCTTATACATTCTGCCTTATGGCATGCAAAATTTTATTACAGTACGCTACAATTATTATGTTATATGTTTACATACTTTAATTACTTAATATGTGCACATTTTAAATTAGATACATTTATCATTTAGAAAATCTGATACAGAGTACCTAATAACATTTTTGGAGTAATAGTTTTTTAAGGTACTTTTTAAATCGTATCAAAGGTTGCTCTTTAATCATTTTTGGTATATGGCCGTATTACTTATTACCTATTACCTATACAGGGTCAAATAAAATAAGTTGGCGAATTCCGCAGACGTGATGGATATCGATATCTAAACATGATAAAACAAAAATAAATAAATTTAATGATGTTTTTTTTTTTGGGGTCCTTAACCGAAGTAGAGTGTAGTCACGTAAAATATTAGTTAAAAAATCCCAGGCCCTGTAAAATAATGACCTAAAATAATTACCATATTCAAGAACTTTCTGTTTTTGTAGAAAAGATAATTTGTTGATTAGTTCATATACTGCATAATAAATGATTTGTTTAATTTTATAATTAAGAATAAATAATTTATTGTAGCAGAACGTGTTGGCTACCATTTGGTTGGTTGGTTGGAGGAGCTCGTGGTTAAGTAATAACAGCCGCACGGGTCGATCCATCAGGTTAAGCTACGCTTGCCAGGGTCGTACCGTGAATGGGTGACCATCTTTACATGCCGAGACTCCTTCGTGCCTCGGAAAGAACGTTAAGCCGTTGGTCTCGGCTGGCATTTGTAGATCTTTGACAGTTGTTACGGGGCGTCAGAAGCCGGAAAGTCTGACAACCAGTTTTACCATGGGGTATCGTGTTACCCAGTAACTCGGTTGTGGAAGTCAGATAGGCAGTCGCTCCATGTAAAATACTTGTAATCAGCTGCATCCGGTTAGACTGGAAGCCGACCCCAAAATTGTTGGGACAAGTCTAGGCAATACTCAATACTCAATACTTTATTGCAATCCATAATGTGTACATAATAGTTGGTATGTTAAGACATCGAATCAATTATGGACCCTGTCGGGCATAGCAAAAGTTATTTTTTACAGGAGAGAGGATGACAGGCAGATGATGTGTTGTCTTCCATTTGCCAAGTTTTAACTTGCAGTCTAGAACTTTCTTGGCATACAACTAACTGGAGGCAGTTCGATGTGGCCATTACTTCTATAAGTTTCCATTTCAGTTACGGAACCCTAAAAGCACTTTGTTTACACTATCTCGCGAAAATGATTTATGAGCTAAAGCAATCAGATCTAGCAAATAAAACATAGTCTATGCTGCGTATTATAAAATAGGTATAGTTTTTAAGTCAACTCAATTTCATGATTGTATTGTAACTTTGTTATGAACATTTCCGTCTTCTAAAGTCTGTTTTTAAATCTTGTATAGTACTTTTCTCAAACAACGCGCGGAAATTCAAACTGAGTAAATTAAATAGAAATTCCAGAATCAATGACGAATAACTATCATTTTTCATTCGCCAATATGTTAATTTGTTTCTTCTTTGTTCTATTTGCAAACCAATTCGAATTTTAAATAAAATCTTTGATAAGTTACCTCCTTGGTTGCAGTGTGTTGAAGTAAGAAGTTCGTTCCGTTTTTAAATAACACGACAGATATGAGTTTTCATAGTAATTTATTTGGCCGCTAAACACGCCAGATATGGATTTTCATAGTAACTTTGCTGGCCGCATCGTCACTTGTTTTTTACCAGTACAGCAATTTTGATTTATCTCGAAGAAGGTTGTCAAAATAATGCTCGAATTTCCAAGCATGTTTGAGAAAAACTAATTAGACATTTCAAGTGATTGTTGTTTGTGTTTTCATTATTGAGTTTCACATTTGCACCTGTCAAATTATAGATAGTTAATTGATTCAGGCGTGACTTTGCGGAAATCCATTATAAAATACAATAGACGTAGATAGCGCTCAGTGTGGCAACACGTCGTGTTCTGGTTTGCAATTGGTCAATCGTCATCCTGAGGATGCCTCGTTGAGAGGTGAAACACGTGTCGATTTCTTACAGGGTTTTTTATGACTCTTGAAGAATAGTTAAGCGGAATAGGTTACTAAATATATCTACGTCTATTGTATTTTACCTGTCAAATTAGTCAAGGAGATTAAAAAACAGACTTTAAAATAATCGGAGGAAGGTTCTTTTCAGCCGAATTCGTGCCCGACATCCAGCTTCTCGAAATGCCAGAGACATCGCTGAAGTCTATTTAAAAATTACAGGACTGGTTTAAGTTTTGTTCATTTTTGTCACTCCAACCGGTAACCGTTTCAATAGAAATCCAATTTTATTTTCCATCGCTTGAGTGCACGCTAAAATCTTGCTAACCGAATGATTTTAGAGAATCTAGTTGATTTTCAAGAAAATTCAGCGAGGCGGAAGAATTTTTCGATGCCCAATGAGCTCATCCCGTTTTTTTTTTAATTTTGTTATATAACTGTACATAGATACTATAGATATTTCTTTCTTAGTGTTAGGTTATATATTGTATTGCTGTATTTCAGTTTAAGAAAATTCATTGCTTCATGCTTGAAAAATTTGTCAGCTCGTTCGTCAGCGTAATTAACACATTGAATATTGTAGAATTGTCAAAATGAATGGCATTAGGATTGGAAGTGTGTTACGCAATTTCCCCGCTAATCAACCAGGCGGGCTGCAAAAATGATCTGAGTGTTCTATGCATCAGGTATTCTGAGTGATGGCCGTGTTGCGTGGATGTGACGCATTATATTTTTAGCGTTCCTTTTTAATTTTTTGTGTATTTTCTTTGCGTCATATACACTTGTTTTCTCCTTTTTTTAGGGTCCCTATTACTAACCCTCCGTTATCTGTCTATCCGTCTGTCACCAGGCCGTATCTCATGAACCGTGATAGTTAGACAGTTGAAATTTTCACAGAAGATGTATTTCTGTTGCCGCTATAACAACAAATACTAAAAAACAGTATAAAATAAATATTTAAGGGGGCTTACAACAAACTTGACTTTTTTTTCGTTTTTATAGATCGTTTTTATAGTACGGAACCCTTCGTGCGCGAGTCCGAATCGCACTTAACCGGTTTTTTCTTCTTTTTAAATCGAAAGATCACTTTTTTTAAACACAAATTTCGTCTTGTCTTTGAGTGTTTGAGACACACTATTGACACCATTTAAAGTACTCACAACCCATTCAAAAACAAAAACAACACATTAAAATGTACCAAAACAGCTGTTAAAAGAACAAGATTAATTATGTCTCAGTTCCAAGTGGTCCCGTTACGTTTTGTCGTAGCGGTGACACACGTGACCGTTTTCTTAAACCTGTGACCTGGCGCCGTGTGTGGTCCAATCGTTGATCTTACGAGTACGCTTCTGAGTATTGATGGGTGATTGGTGAGCGTTAAAGGGCCTACCCTACCTCAAATTGCTTAACATGATCCTCCGTTATACCGAAAATACTGCAGCATTAATTTTGAAATAATTATGTTAAAGTTGAGGATTGATACTATCTATATGCTTGACGAAAACACGATTACATAAAATTTTCTCGATAGAAAAAAATTCCAAAGTTACCTCTAAACCGAACTATAAACCACTTTTATTCAAAAATACTTCAAATGAGATCATGAAACTTTACATAATAACTGAACTAACTATAAAGCAGGTCTTTGTTTTTAATTTTATTTTAATTACCGTTATTGTCACCGTAAAAAGCAATTACCTAAACTATTCAAGGCTTGACAGCCACCAGCATTCCACTCCGTCTCGCTCTCACTCAGGCCGCGAGTGAGAGCGAGATAAAAAGTGAATTTGAGCTGAGGAAGGGTAGGCTATGTGAGGGGCACATGAGAAATGACTCGTGTGGATAGACTCTTGGTGCAACTGTTCTTCTTTCTCTTTCGTGTGGTTATCACTACCCTGGTGTCAGAGTTTTTATGCCGCCCATGGGCCTCTGACTTGGCTTCACATACCGTCGAGAAATATCTCCCAGGAATGTTTCCTCACGCAGCCGGTTTCCTCACGCAGCCGGTTTCCTCACGATTTTTTCCTTCATTGTTTTTAAAGCAAGTGACAATTATGCAATACGCATATGAATCCGAAAAGTCCGAGGTGATGAAATTATTATTCAGCACGTCTTGCTAGGTAAATGGTTTTTAAGATGGAATATCAAGACGAATAATTAAAATTAAAAAGTCTGGGAATTGTGGAGGGTTTTCCCTAAGCTTTTTATTTCTGAGTGAGTCACGTAACCAATCAATAGAATAATGCTAGGTATCTCTTCGTTTTTATTTACAGGAATACGTGTTTTCTAATTTTACTTAAAATTCAAGGGTTGATACTACACTTGCTTCATATATCTTCAAGATCATCTTCGAATCCAGTCTATTCTAATCTGTTCTGATCTCAAAGATCTACTGCAGATCAAAACAACAACAAATTGATGACCGTAACGTCTGCGATGGTGTTCGTACGGAGATCGCGAGACGCCCGCGGGTTGCTCTTGCGCAGCTCCCACGTGCCGCGATGCAATGATGTAGGTTACTGGCAAGAAAATTATATTTTATATTCTTTCTTACCGTTTTTTTTTTTAATACGTAACCTGAGTCACATATTGCATTAATGTTTAATCCCTTTGATACGGACATGAAGAATGCTTCTGAAATAGCAATATTTTAAATCATTGCTAAGACTGACGTCCGACGTAGAATCGTAATTTAGGTCATTCCAAATCGGTAAATTACTGGTCGCAATCACATGCTCAATGTGTCGCGATGTTTAGCTCTCAACTCTTATGCTGGGGCTACATTGCCGCGTTATCGCTAAATAAACTCCGCGCACTCTCACTCGCACACCGCTTGACGTCTCACTGAGCAACAGAGAGCGCGCGAAGCATAGTTCGCGATAACGTGACAATGTAGCCCAAGCATTAAACTAACCGTTTGAAAATCAAGAAAAAAGAAAGAAAAGAAAGAAAAATTGTTTATTCTGCACAAACTAAACGCACACATTACAAAATAAAAGACTGTCATTTTCTTAGTACCTAAAAGCCTCGTATTCAGAGGCTACACTCCCGCTCATTGATCTTTATTGCTTATGTCTACCATTTAATTCATCTACATAATTATCCTTTTACGGACATAGGTGGTGCCAAAAGGAATTATCTACCAGCCAGTCATTTCTACCATTTTTTCTTCCTTTCCTTTTTAAACGAATGCTTGCCATCTACCTACCACACTACGTTCAAGTGTGAACTGTTTATCCGGAGCGTGCTCTATCGCTCGAACGTTTCATTGGTCTGTCGTGTCTGACACAGACCTCAGTACTACACTCTGTCATTAACCTTTTTATCCGACAAATTGAAAAATATTCACAGAAGTATAGTTTTTTTTTTTCAAGTTTACCTTTACCAGGTTCTGTTTCGTTGCTTATGCCACAACCACATCTGGACTAACATAGGTAGAAGGACTTAAGTCTTTGGATGTCTTTTAGTTGTTACCAGGTAGGGTCAAAATTAACATGTTCTATGTTTAACCGATTTAAAAAAAGAGGAGGTTATGCATTCCAGCAATCGGCGATTTTTTTTTCCTATTATTTAGCTGTCTTCTTGCATGCTCTAAATAAATAAGTAGATATCGTTTATCGCAACTTTTTTTGTCTTTACATATACTTATCAACGAATTTATAACTGACCTATGCTAGAACCTTGCCAAAAAAACCTAGTTCGAGATCACCGAACTTGAAAATATGGAACTTAATACTAAAATTTGGCAAATATTTTCATGAAATATTTTTATTTATTTCAAATGCACACGGTGCGTTCACCGTCAGCATCGGCGGTCGCCCGCGGCGAACACGACACGCCGATCGGATCGCCTTCGCCCGTCATTTGCGTTAGACGATGTTTGCAGCATCGATTTGAATTCGTCACGTTCGAACGCAATATCGACGTGGTGCAAATTTTCGAGGCGGTGCCCGAAACGTTTCGGCGTGAAGCCTGTGTGAACTGTGTGTTGGGGCTTTTATGCTTATACAGCGGGGTTTTTTTTGTATGTAACTAAAAGAGTCAAATAATTATTGTGCCACTTTATTTTTGTACATGTTTTCTGTAATCGAATAAATACGTCTAGCGTATTCGTATCTCTGCCATAAGTATGTTAGCATGTGCGGTATAAGCTAATTTATTCCAAATAATTTGATATGTTTTAAACTCAAACTGAAAGCATTTATTTCAATTAAACCTTTTACAGGCACTTTTGAATTGTCAAGGATTCAGTCAGTCAGAAATATGAAGCTTGTTCCTATGGAGAAGAACGGACAAGAAACTCCAAGTAACATGACAGTCACAAAATTAAGAATTTCCATCTGTGCTGACATAACAATTCTGTACCTATTTCCTAAGCTAACTTAAGTGAAAACACCCAGCAGTGACTCACAGTTTGTATTAAGGGAACGTTAAATTTGGTCCAAGTAACAGTTGAAGTAAGCTTTGAGGAACCAGCTGCAGTTTGGAACTCTACACATTACAATATTCTAAGTTAGCAGGTGTATCTACAGCTATTACTCATGTGTACCTACGGTATATCCTTGTAGTAGAAATTGCAATTGAAATATAAGTAAAGTTATGGTTAAGTTTAGGTAGATACCAGAGAGAGTAGTGGTGGCCCAGTGGGACCGGCCTTGATTTACGAGTTGTAGATCATGGCTTCGAACCCAGGCGCTTTACTTTGTGTAATTAATTTTATCACCACTGCTCTCAAACCGATGAAGGAAAACATTGTGAGGAAACCGGCATGTATTAGAATCTAAAATTTTAAAAAATGTGACATCTATCAACCCGCACGGGGCCCGCGTGGTAGATTATAGCTCACTCCTTCTCGTATAGAGGAGGCCTGTGTCACAGCAGTATCTCAAATTTTTTGTATTTTGTGGTATTTATGGCAGAAAATAAATGGATTTCCGTCTTCATTTTCTATTTAACATTCCAGTATTTTTATTAAAATTCAGTCCAGTCTTCAAAGATAAAAGCAATGATAATACAATGTGTACTAAAACTGGTTTAATTTTACAATATAACTGTACTCTGCAATTATTATGTAAATGGTTTCTTGTGATACATAAAGGACATGCTTTTATAAATTAATAGGCCGATATCTCTGTGTTATCTTTAAACGAGAAGATTAAGTTAATATTCTGATAGGTACTTGAAGAAAACTATGATTATACGCTTTGCAAGGACACATGGGACTTTTTTGTCCAGTGATTATGTCGAAACATCATAACACAAGCAGGTGGTAGCTAAAGTTAACTAAGTAATTAAGGTTTAGCATAAGTACTGATTAAGTTAGGGGGCTAATAATCAATTTGAGCTCTAAAATTATCTCAGAACACAAAAAACACAAAAATAAAGTAAGTATTTTCATAGTTCTCCAACAAAAGTTTACTATTACTAACTGCGCCTCGCGGTTTTACCCGCATACGTGTCGTTCCCTTGAGAATATCATGATAAAAGTATTCTAGGTATGTAGCCCAGATCCTGGTCTATCCCTGTGCCAAATTCCATCCAAATCCGTTCAGCTGTTTTAGCGTGAAAGCGTAACAAACAAACTCACTTTCGCATTAATAACGTTAGTAAGAAACAAAGTACCATTATAAACGCGAACGTTTGTAAGAGAAGATCGATGGATATATCGATGTTTGTTACAATTTCACGCAAAAACCACTGAACGGATGTTCATGAAACTTTACAGTGTTAAAGCTTAATACTTCTAAATAGAAAAGATATATGCAAAAGCTAGCAAATAATATTTGGACGGACAAAAATAGTCATAAAAATACTTCCGGCATTATTACAAACACTCTGTATGTAACGTGGGCGTTGTGCTTGTAGGTCCGAAAGTACCGCACTGGTGCACAAATATCGCTCCGATGTACATGTAACAATGAGCAGAATTGTTACAACTGAAAATAATTATATACGATCACCTGACGAAATCGTTGATCACTTTTGGACTCATTAAACTCATTCGTTGACGTGACAAATTTTTGACGTCGGCATTTGTTTCAAACAAGGTTCTAGCATAATTAGCCTATAATATTCCCACTGCTGGGACACAGGCCTCCTCTTAGTGTGGGGGAGTGGGCCGTAATCTACCAAGCGGGCCCAGTGCGGGTTGGTAGATATCACATGCCTTAGATTTTTTGGTTCTAGGGCATGCCGGTTTCTTAATTATGTTGTCATTCACCGTTTTGAGAGCAGTGGTGATGAAATTATTTACAAAAAATAAAGTGCATGTCAGGGTTCGAACCCACGACCGACTACCAAACTGAACTTCGACAAACCGTACTACGACAAGATATTTTTATTTCGACAATACGGAACTCCGACACGGCTTTATTTCAACAATACTTAAGTTCGAAATACCTTAATTCCGACACTACTGTACTCCGACAAAACGTTTCTTCGACATGACTTAACTACAAAATTTCATCGTTTAAGATACCTCCCAGATCCAAGAAATACATAGATCATTGTACTTGCATAACTTAACGGATTTTAAATACATTATATTGGCCAGCGCAAGTTTCCAAATTAAGGACAATAATCGACTAGGTAGGTAGGATGAATTAATGCTATTTTAACACGTTTCAGTCCAAACTCAAACGTAGGCAGCAAAGTAGGAAACCGGTTCAGTGTTCTATCTTACAACAACAACAACCATCCATTGTTTACCTTTACTTAATTACTGAAACAATTGCCAACTTTAGAAGTTCTACTAACGTCATTTACCTCTTTTTCCTTAAAGCTCAAACCACACACAAAGCAGGTGCGGGGCGGTTGCGAGTCGGGTCGTTTTCATCGCGTGAGACGCGCTGTTCATAGTGTTCACACAGAACGCGGGCGCGGGGCGGCAGCGGGTCGGACGCGGGACGGCAGCGGTTCAGGCGCGGACATATTTAACTTCATAATCCAGAGATCCATCGCCAAACAAAACATTTTTTGACACATAATTCCTTGAATTACAATTTATTATGCCCGCCGTACTCCCGCGCCCGACTCGCTCTCGACCCGCTCCCATCCCGCGCTGTTTGTGGTGGTGGGCGGCGGCGCGGCTCCCGCTCCCGTCCCGCTCCGCGCCCGACCCGCGCACGCGTTCTGTGAGTTGACATCCATATAATTCCTTGAATTACAATTTATTATGCTCGCCGTACTCCCGCGCCCGACACGCTCCCGACACGCACCCACCTTGTGTGTGTTTTGAGCTTAACTTAGGAAGTGGCGGTACAGTCCACACACGATATCCCTCACGGAAATACCCCCCGGTGTGGTCTACAAACATCCTACATACACAATACCCACATCCGCAATAATGGCTAAAAAGATCGGCAAATCTCGATGGTGTGCGATAAGGAGACAACAATGACCAGCGGCCACCATTAGCAGCCATTACGTAACGCATATTAAGTGCGCTTTCATCTCGCCGCCTATTGTGCACTGTGACCGTCGCGACTTCCGTGTGCCTTGTACGAAACAGCTGGGTTGGAGAATAGGGTAAGTCGGGAATCGTGATTTTCGAGATGAAGATTGAATTCAAAATTTTCGTACACTAATATTGTTGATGCCTTTTTGTGAATTTTAGAAAAAACGTAATAAGTTTTTTTATTTGATTCTGGAATTTGATATAACTTAAAAGCTGACTTGATTTTGTATTAGAGTTATCCTCTTTTGATATAGATGACTGTTGTTTGCAAAACTACTACAAATAAAAAACCATGGGTACACGAGACGAGTCGACAACAGGAACCTTAAACAAAGAAAGAAAACAGTAAGCAAGGTCACGTATACAATTCATTCTGTTGTAAATATTGTAGGTTAACTAAATTACCAGATTCAATAAAGACGGAATCAATAAATCAACAGTAATCGAACAACCTCAATAATAAAAAGCAAACACCTCAGCAACTTTTAACCCTAACGTGCCGTAAAATAAAACAAAATGCAGACCCGAAATAAAATAACCATATAAACGAAATAACGATCGGAAAAGCCAATAACGTTAAAGAAGTGAACCACACTTACTTTTATGCCAATCCCCGAGTTTGGCATAAAGCTGGGAACCACTGGGGCGGAAGGGCGTAAAGTTTCAGCAGTAAAAACGTCGGTTTCCACTGAGGATTAAGGCAATTTAGTCAATTACTGGGGCTATAATGGTAAATAAAAGTAGGTGTTTACAGGCGTTAACATTAGGTTTACTGTGTAATCATTACTGTATCTATTTCGAAAGTATTGGATGGATAACCTCATGTATTCTGATTACTCCCAGAATTTGAAGCGTAGTGATAAAGCTTGATGTGTCACATTGACGCCATAAAAGGGACATTCCGGTAAATTTAAGCATTTTCTCATTCTTTTCGTATTATATAGAAATTGTATAGCGTTGTACCTACATTTTTGATATTTTATTGTGTACTGTCATGTAATTGGGACCAGATTGTGAACGATTTTAATTAGGGATTATGGGTTTCAGGTGCTGTAAATATGTACATTATTGTGTCATGATTCTCTGAACACCCCTTTTTAAACTTGGTATATGGGGTTGCGTATGTTTAGTAGTGAACGTCCTATACGAGAATTTACCTTTAAAGACGAAACTAATAATTATTTCCTACATTCCTGGCATTCTCTTTATGTCGGGGTTCATTATGTAAATTCAGATACTCTCTTAGTTATTACTTTTCACGATTTGAATCTCTTATTCAATGGATATAATGCTGCTTTTGCATTAATCCATCTAACAAACTTTTTAAGTAATCGAAAGCGGATAAATAAATAAAACATAAAGATTCAAATAAATGTTTCCAATTTCACCGAACTCATCAATTAAGCGGGTGTACTCAACCCTATCGCTCTGACCAACGAGGTGTTGAAACAAGCGCGAACACAAAACAAACAAGCATCCAATGCTCGTTGTTCGTTCCACAAAGGAGTTCCCATTGAAACATGCGCGTCAACGGACTGTGACACGTCAAAAACATCACCCCTTTTTATTGCAATTTCCATCGTTTTGTAACATTTTAATGATTTGTGGGAATTGCAAGGGTTTTACAACTAAGTCATGATTTTATTTATATTTTGTAGGAAATGAATTTATGTATTAGACTGTAATCCCTTTTTATTGGAGCTCATTAGGGAAACCATGAAGCGATTTATTAAGTAGCTTGTATCTACGACAGAGAATGGTCCTGGCACGATACTTAATACGTACGAGTATATCTAATACAATAGACGTAGATATATTTAGTAACCACCAAGCGCTCGGTGTGGCAACACGTCGTTTGCAATTGGTCAATCGTCATCCTGAGGATGCCTCGTTGAGAGGTGAAACACGTGTCGTTTTCTTACAGGGTTTTTATGACTCTTGAAAAATAGCTAAGCGGAATAGGATACTAAAAATATATCTACGTCTATTGTATTTTATAATGGATTTCTGCAAAGTCACGCCTGAATCAATTAACTACGTATATCTATATACTTGTAGCACCACCTCTATATGTGACGTCAAAGTACAGCAAGTATGACAGCTGCACTTAGTGATGTGATTAAACTTATGCTATAGTTTAACCTTAGTTAAAATTACTTAAGTATCCGTTTCCAATTAATCAATAATAAAAACACGCACATTTTTTTTGTAAAACGGTTTTGTTTCCCTCCTAAAAATCAAAAAACCGCACATAACCCACTTTTCCTTTAACCGCACGCTCCCGTTCTGTTACAATTTCAATCCTAAATAGGTTCTAGCTTGTTATTATGTTATTAACATTAGAAATTACGACATCTCATTGTACTGTAATCGGTAGAGCCTGCCTTTGTATCAGCTACACAGTACACAGCATGTTACTTCACTTGATTCACATTATTTCTATGCTAATTTAGAAATAGGGTACTTTGGAGTACTTATCGGTATTTTTGCTGAGTAAAGTTTGTTTGTGCTTTCAAGAGTAATCTTAGAAAGGAAAAAAATTTATTATACCTTTTGAAAAACAATTCAAAGTTATAATTCTTTCACCCATCCAGCCCAGCCCAGGTTGCCCAGCGGTCACTATGCATACGGCTGACATGACCCGCCCAATCCCATTTTTACCCGGACTGCCAAGGAAGGGTTATGTTTTCTTTATTAATTCCGACTTCAACCAGAGAGCGTCAACCTCTACCATATTCCATCTAACACCCTCGATATCCACCCCTAATTCCGACACCACAATGAAAATAAACTCGAGAGTTATTTTCCTATATTATTTTCCTTTTCAACCCAAATATGGGAAGTAGGTACAATTACGAGCAAAAATATGTATACACTCAGCAAAATTCAATAACGATTTTCTCGTGGAATAACGATTGCAACTTTGAGATGATACCTATTTCAAAGTAATATGGGTTCCAAAATACTATGTTCGTTATAATATAAAGTTACAATCCATACAGTAGGAGAAAATCACTTTTAAAAGTTGCTAAGTGTATACATATTAGTGCTCATGACTGTACACGTATATAAATATAATCTAAAAAAGGGACAACGGGTGACAGTGACAGGTTATGTGAAAGAAGCCCGTGTCACTGAAAGTAACATGAAAAGTTTTTGACCCCTGCTGGGGACGAAAATGACAGTAAAATAATAAACAACGTGTTTTTTTTTGTTTTGTTGGGCATTGGTCACGTTGGAAATACTACAGTCTATTAATGGATTATTTAATATTGGATAGTTTTTTTATTTCGGAAAGGTATTGCTGTGAGGAGAGCAGCGGTGGCCCAGTGGTAACTGCCCTGACTTACGAGTTGTAGGTCGTTGGTTCGAACAAAGGCAGGCGCTTTTTGTCATTTTGTCTATTCTTCTGCCGACAAAATCCGTATATAATTATGGTGGCCATGCTACGCATGCTGGGGTAGTATTATGAAGTATTAATGCCATCATTATGCCACTGCGAAAACAGGTTGGTGCTATCGCCCTTGTCCAGCTCCGTCTCTCTCTCACACTGGAAAAATGATGGCATTAATACTTCATAATACGGCACCTGGTCATACACGCACGCTGGTTGCGAGTACTGCGCAACTGACCTTTCTGCAGAACATCACCAGTAGGTCAGTATATGTCCAGTATCAACTAGACTATGTACATCTAATTGAATTGGTTCTAACGAAACCTATAAGGGTAATCGTATGTATGTCAATGTACAGTCGAACAAGTTATTTGGTATACAGGCAATATAAATTAATTTTCCGCTACACTAGCAAAATTCGTTTTATTGTATGTGTAATTTTAATTTTTGAGCTTATGGCTTAGGAGACTGACGTAAAATTATTGTTGAGTACTGAAAACACTCACAAAATTATTTTAAGTAGTTGCAAGTTATCTGCCTGTATACCAAGTAGCTTGTTCGACTGTACAACATTTTCAGGCAGATGGGAGTTGCATATTTTCGTATCCTAATTAGAAACATATCTTCTACAACAACAAAACTCGAAAAACTTGCCTCTTAACAAAAAATAACCAAATCTCCATAAAAAAAATAACCAAAAACCCAAGTAATTGGCACCTCAGCTTGTTTAAAATTCAGGTGTGTCCCGTCAGCCGTTATCTGCGCTGGCCGGGATCGAACCCCGTACAATGGACATGCGTCAACACCTCTGCGACAGACACGCTTCGACGGTTTGCTCCTATTTGTCTTTTAGTTACATTTATTTACTTTATATACATGTCTGTGAGTGTTTCTGTGTAGAGATAGATTACGAAGTAAAACGTAGAGCTAAAAAATTCATGAAAATGTTAGAATTTTCTTTGTTCCTGCAGTCTCATTGGCTCTCTCAACTATCACTTGGTTCAAAAACGGTGAAGGAAAACATCGTGAGGAAACATGCCTGAGAGATATCTCTCGACGGCAGCATGTGAAGCCAAGTCAGAGGCTCATGACCGGCTTTAAAATTCTGACATCAAGTTAGTCACTAACCACCCGAAAAGAAGATTGGCTCTGCATTTTCGGTGCATTGAAAGAACCTTCATGGGTGTTGATATTGATGTGCATTGCCTTTCCTTGCTCGTCTCCTTGTCAAGTACATCCTACTCTATTCTGGAGCAGTCATCTTCGCTATCACTCCTGCTGATTGACTATTTTTCACTAGTACTTAGCTATTTTCATACCTAAAGGTAGCTCTTACGATTAGAAATTACGAATCAATATTCAAACTATTCCTAAAAGACTCGACAAGTCTGTCCGATATATTTTACAAACCTGACCTAACCAAAAACTCATCATTAAAATGAATCCATTTTACTGATGAGTTTTTGGTTAGGTTAGGCTACATACGTAATTACTCGACAAAATCCTAGATTTCCCTAACCCAGAACTATCCAAGGTTCTGTAAAGCACAAATCCCCACCTCGTTACTCAGATCCGTATCACTGCTACAGTTCAGACACAAACTGGACACCGTGTAAGTTAAGTTCGAGTTAGTACGGAACCAAGTCTCAATGCTGCGAATTAGACTATCTCTAACTTAGTTAGTGTTGTCGCTCGGATGTACATTTTGTAGGTTAATCAGATTATTTGTCGTCAGGTGTAGTGTGTGGGAATTTAAATGTGTTACAATTAGTTAGATTGGGGCTGGTTTATTTGGACAGACTGGGAGTTGACAACATCTATCTAACTATTCAACGGAGCGCTATCTTGAGAAGACACCAATACCAAACTACTTCATTTCTGCATCTTACAAAAAGTAGATAGGGTTTTGGTCGCTACTGTCGTTTTGAAGATAACAGATCCTAAACTAGTTTTAGCACTCTCCCCCTGAGTCATATCCACGAGATGTAACACAGAAAAGGCTAATACACTTTTAAAATTACAGTAAACAGTTGGTTTATATTTTCCCGTTTTGACAGCCTCATTCATAAAACAAATGAGGTATTTCGACCAATTCCTGAAATGGACTTCCTGTCTAAAACTGTAAGGAAAGCCGAATGCGGCCAATATCATCTTTCCGTTCAAAACATCTACATACTATTATCAAGCCAAACCCACCACCGATAACTTCAAGCACCTCTCTTCGACGTACTGGTGTGTATGGAAGTAACACATACATGCAATTTACCAATTGTGCCTCGGCGGCAACATTAGCGCGATTGACATGAACACGGGGCTTGTTACCGGACTATCGAGATGCGTATCAAACGCCTTTGGGCTACTGTTTTCGTATCTTCGTTGTGGAGTTAAAGTTTTGCTAGAAGAGGCTGTGTGTAAAATCGTTTTCGATTTAGGAGAGTTACATGGAAATAACATCCTCTGGACACGATAAGCATAAGACAGGCCGTTGTTTGGGGGAGACACTTAGATATTTCGAGCAATGGACTTCTCTCAGTTGAATGATGGTTATGATGACAAGAGGGAAATTTATGTGGGATTTCTGACAACGAATAAGCATAAACTTTATTTGAATTCTAGGTATCTTGAAGGTGACTTTAATGTTACGTCAAGAGGAGCAGCGCCAGTATCAGCATCGTCCTTTTGATAATGCCTACCTAAGCGTCAAAGAGAAATTTCCGTAATCAACAACCACCCTTGTTAGATGGATTGCTAAATGCAGTTTGTTGATATTTGTACATTTTTCACACTTTAGTCACTTTATATACCAACTTGTATGGTTTGAATGGTTTCCTCTAGTTTTTAATTGACCTTTTTCCGTTCAAAATTTAAAACCCCGAAAAAACAACCAAATCAATCAATCACGCCTTCTGTCCCTTTCAGTATAGCAACATCTCTGTGACCGCTTCTCGGGTGTAAATGGGTGCATAATAAGCGACCATTCAAAATCAACCAGACGCATTCCGGCCGGTATAATAGGAATTCTTTACTATACACATGTTTGTTAGGTCGTATGTGTGTCCGACATTTGTATGGGGGCCTTGAATAATGATTTACAATGTATTCGGTGGAAATATCGCGGAGCTTTTCGTTGTTATCCGAAGATTTTTATCGGTTCAGTCTTGTCGGTGGTATGAAAATCTGGTTTCGGGTTTTTTTTGGGTAAAAAGTTGTGTATTCATGAGATTGGAGCGTTAATTGGTTTATTGTAGGACTATGAACAGATTAACACTATCTTAATCCTACCTAATATTATAAATGCGATAGTGAGTTTGTTTGTTACGCTTTCACGCTAAAACGACTGAACGGATTTGGATGAAATTTGGCACAAGGGTAGAGCAAGACCCGGAAAAGGTCTTAGGCTACTTTTCATCCTGAAGCTCAGACGAAATCACAGGCAACAGCTAGTTGTGTTTATAAAGCTGAATGTTTCATCTAAGTTTCATCAGGGCCACAGTTTTATAAGAATTATCATCGTAGCAAAATGTATGTTTGTTGACATAATGTAGTGTTGTCTTTTAACAGATTCGCAGATTTGTTTTTTTATAATTTAGAGTAAAAAGTCCTGAAGACACTACTTTGTTTTGATATAATTTAAATTGATGGTTTACAGTAAGCACAGTCACATAATTCACAGAAAATATCATTGCCGAATTATACGAATTACTTAAACCACAAATTGTTGCATTTATTCTTGACACAATAAACATTTAACCATACTTCAATAATTATCTTGAAAACTATAAATTACGATTTTAAAGTGACACAAAAATCATAGTGTAGTACAAATTCATCTTATTACAAGCATCTGTATCGTATCGTTCGATCGACGATATATCGAACACGATCGATGGCGATACCATCGACCGATTGTGTACATACGGCGCGTTCTCGTTTCGACTGTTTTGCATTTCATCTTTAGGTGCCAATTTTATGTAAAATATATATTATAATAACTACTGAATTAAATAAGGAGTTTGCTGACTATACAGAGAAATTCTCGGACTGAATAATTATAGTGTATATATGTATTATGCCACGATAGCTCCCCAATACGCCCTTAGTTTCCAATTAATAGTTGGCCCACCTACCCTTTCCCTTTATTTACTTCGAAAATTTTAGTATAAACTTAGTGAGATAACGTAACCATAGTAACGTAACCATAGTGAGATAGCGTAACCAAATGATTAACATTTAATTGAAAATTCTTAATACTGTAAAACTAACCTAAGAGTTTACTCGAAAGTTCGAAATTGTTCCTAATTACTAGCAGTGACTTATTACATCTCCGTAGGATTCGCCTAATGATACACTTATACACAGCTGTTTTGAAAAACATCGGTTTCCTTAATATACTTTTTCAATTTGCGTAGGCGCAACAGACTGCCTCTGTTTTTCTTTCATTCTCAGTTAAACCCAATTTAGTATGACGTCTCACCAGCTTCTAAGAAACCCACAGTTGGAATTTACTGGAATAGGATACGTCGAACTGACGTAAGTTCTGATAAAAATGTTTACAAAATTATATTTTTTTTTTGTAAATATCACAAGGCACCAAGGCACACACTTATCATCTTGCGTCGGGGTCACCACTATAGAGGTATGAGGAACAGGGTGTAAAGTTCACTCATCCTCCATAGAACAGGGAGGATTATCCAGACGGGTGTTGCGTCCGGTGGGCTACTGCTCTACGTTTGATGTCGGGACGTAGCATATATGCTAGTCGTGCGGTAAACGCTGCTTGCGTGATGCAGGTTCTGCGTGACGTCAGTGTGATGCGTAGTTTTTTATATTTTGTTTATTTATTTATGCGTACAGTCTTAATACAGGTTCCTCTTTGTTTTGTAACATTAAACCAGAATTCGCATGTGGCAATACATTGCCACATGCGAATGCCACATGATGCCACACTAAATATAATTTTGAATATCTAATATTAACACAGGATTATCTTTATTATCCACTGACCGTTCCATATTGTTCGTAGCGTAATATCTTCTTTTTGTAATTAGGTACCTACAAATAATGTAGAGGGCAGAAATTAACGCTAATAGGATACTTTCCGTTCACTTACTTCAATCAATGCCCATTGATGCCTCACTAATCAACATTAGCTGATTGAATTGAGAATTGAACCGCTATTTATTTAACCTCTCCAAAAGTGTTATCTCCATGGGAATTATTATTACGTAGACACACTTTTATTGCAAACTTATTTACAGCTTCTTTTATTTAAAAAAAAAGTTAAACAAGTAACATCCAACATTGTTTTTGCTATTCCTAATCTACACTTCAGCATACCAATTCCAAAAATCGCTAAATTACATACGTCACAATGACGTAAATTCACGATCAAAATATTTACGTTACCCGAATAAAAAGTCACGTGACGGGAGCATACCACGTATCACTTGCGCGTACACACCTGTGCATTCAATATGGCGGTAATGGCGATTTTTGTTCGTACTGTAATAAAAGTAGGTACTTGGGGTGATTTATAACATGTTTCCTGCTTACGGCTACAGTAAGTATTTATTCCTTGAAAAATTTGGTTGGACTTCCATATGAAAGATTTTTTTATTGATGCATGTCGTTTTTAATGTTTTACAAATTGATTGAATTTGGGAATTGGGTTATTGGGACTATGCCTTTAGTTTGACTGATTGCCATCAGAAATCTATAATCATGATTTTGCACTGGTTTAGTGGGTACTTACACTTTTTTGTATTTTAGATGCAAGTAAGTTAAGTTTACTTGGTGAGTTTTTTGTTAACTTAATATTTATTTTAACTTAATTTAAATACATTTAAATGTAACTACTATTAATAAAACTGTTACTTGGTTAGTTGACAACTTAAACTAGTATAGATATAAAATAGTTAAAGACCGTCGAGTCTGTTTGGAGTAAAGTTATTGTCTCCAAAATCCAAAATTCTGTACCAAAGGCGACATTGTGTGCTGAACTGTACTCGGACGTAAATCGATCGTCGTCGGCACTGGATTCCTTGCAAATATTGGTCTTTCTCCTTTATTTGATCCTATGTTCAAATATCACGCCCACACCTTTGCAGGTCGCGTTGAGAACTTGAGACACTATTTCCGCGAAATATTTCTATTATTTACTATGCGACTTTTGTGTGAGAACTGTTTCTACTTGAAGTGACGTGAAACTCTAAAATGAAATTCTGAAATTCACTGACAGACAACGAACAGCCGCTGGGTTTAAAACCGTGAAAAGGTCCATATTTATCGAAAATTTGCACTAATGTAGGATTTTTGAAAATGTTTCCTCTAAAAGAAACGGGATGAAATTTTGAATGAAAGTTTGTCAATTTTGGGGTTCGAAACATTGAAGTAAGTACTAACATACGGGTGCAGATTTAAGAATTTGAAGTTGGGAACTTGTCAAACTCTACTTTAGCATTTAAAAAGTTAATACTTCTTCGAAGAGAGCATGAAGCAGAGGCCCTAGTGCGACTTTCTTTTAACCATCTTGACATTGCGCATCGAACGCGTTCGGCGCTCCGATTGGCCCTTTACCAGTGAAGGCCAGTGAAGAGCCTCACAGTAGGGCCGCAGAGGGCCTCAGAGGGCTTAAAAAAAAAAAAAAATATGTCCTATCAGTCTGCCAGTCATGATGAATATACCTACATAGCGATGTCCTCTTTGACTGTTCCTCGTTTTGTAAAGCCTATTTTCAACGGCGATGGTTCGAAAGGCCCAACGTGTGCTGTACCATTACAAAAATACCAACATAATTCATTAGTTTAATTACCAATGCATCGCTCTTAACTATAATTACATTGAACTGTAATTATGTGATACAGATCTGATTCGTACTTAAGAACGTAAATAATCCCTTTTATTAATGACCGGGTTTCGGTGATTTATGATAATTTGGTACCAACTGATCTTGTCAGTTGCTTCCTAGAATCAAAAGATATCTGCAAAGATTGAGCAAATGTGATGCTTAAGTTTCTTTATATATTTTTGCATTAAACAATTGAGATTTATCTTATTAAGATCATCACAGTAGTGTCGTCTTCTGCCATAAACTAGTTTCGTATAAAAACCATTACCTTTTGTTATCAGCCGCAGTCGGATAAAAGAGTCTATAAATACAAGTTAAATGAAATTAAAAATTTAAAAACCCCCCGACAAAAACAAAGCATCTTATCTCGATTTTTTTATATATTTTTTATAGCTAAGAACACTCGGTCAAGTCACATTTAAAACAAAACTAAAAAAATCAAAATCGGTTCAGCTGTTTGGCAGCTACGATGGCGCAGACAGACACACAGATACACACGTTAAACTTATATATGTAACGTTATACTTAATTTTTTGGAAGTCGGTTGTATTTTTTTGTAAAATGTTTTTATTTTTCACTTTTTGGTTGTGGTACACACGGCTACACATCAAGGTATACAATTCCAGTTTATGCTGATCTCGCATTGCATAGGATTTCCATACAATGCGAGGTCAGCTTATGCTGGAAGTAACAGTGACGGAGTCAAATACTATATCGTCTACATAAACTAATTGGGAAAAATACGTAATTATTGAAGCTAACTCAAAAACTACGCAAGCAAAATAAATAAAATTTATATGGGACCATGTCTGAAGCATGACCTACCAAACAAAAACAGAATCATCAAAATCGATTCATAATTGGCGGAGTAATAGCGTAACAAACATACAATAACAAAAATAACATGCAGACGAATTGAGAACCTTGTTCCTTGTACCAGTCATTTTCATACAACAAGCTTCCATTCTATTACTTAACAGAACAACATCTAAGTGAACAACACAGTAATAGTTAATTTACAGTTAGCACAATAATGAGGTAACTGTAGCATTGTGACGTCACAAGTTGGTAAACAAACTGTAGCGTCCTAAAACGGCGCAGGCGCAGCCGCACCGACCGATTGTACCAGCGGACACTTAATGCCACCCTGCTGTACCGTGAGCAGAATAATGTTGGATAGTAAATAAATCTTTATTTCGAATATTTTATTATGATTGATTCGCTAAAAGACTAACTTGACAGGAAATACTAATCGTTATTCTTGGACAGAAACGACGATTACTACCAACGGTTACACAGTTTCGACTAAGTTTTCGGAAAACAAGAATATATTCGGAAAACATAAATCAAGTTCAAGTTACGATTTAATTCGCACTTCAATATGAATTCGGAATCAAAAAAAAATCATAAGTGACGAATCTACTAATTTATAGGTACCTACCTACTTTCAATTTACATTTTTATGTATCCCCAATAATACTCCTGGCAGACAGGTGCGACCCGATGCGATGGCGTGACGCGACTCTGGTGGAACAATTTCTATGAAAACGTCACGGAAATTGTTCTACCGGTGTCGGGTAGCGCCTGTCTGCGGGAACCTTTATTTTATTTTCTTTGGGACAACAAACAATTGCGTAATAATGCTTAATACTACTACATAGATTACAATAGCTGGACCGGGATACCCAGTATTTTATTCAGGGACATTTGAAATAAAGTTTCACATACGAATTTATTTGCCATTATTTACATTTACATTATGTAACTTATTATACTAAATTAACTAAAAAACGAAAACTAAAAGGACTAAATAACTATACCAATAAATATAAAAACAAAGGGACCCTTCAGGGACTAGATGATAATAAAAGAACAGTGTAACATTAATCGATATCTCTAACAATGTAAATAAAGCAACCTGAAACCTTACATTACAATACACATGAAAAAAAAAACTACCAAGAACACTATAAATCTTTTTTTTTCTGTCTGTACTAGCCAACTTATCAGATGCACAGAAGAAAGCCGAATGCGTTAAACGGTAGTTAGTTAACCACAATTATTATTATTTAGTGCGTCGGCGAATAAAGGCAACGCCCACGCGCGCTTGCGCAGGGAGAGTTGTGTGGATATGCCCTATATATTATTGTTAGAATATAACTCATGTATTGACTCGATAATTTTGAATATTTTGTGTATTATAGTACTTAAACAACATAGCCATTAAATTGTGGCTAAGTATTAACAGCCGCACGGGTCGATCCATCAGGTTAAGCTACGCTTGGTCTGTGGATGGGTGACCATCTTTACATACCGAGACTCCTCCGTGCCTCGGAAAGCACGTTAAGCCGTTGGTCCCGGTTGTCATTCGTGGATCTTTGACAGTCGTTACAGGTCGTCAGAAGCCCGAAAGTCTGGCAACCAGTTTTATCAAGGGGTATATCGTATTACCCAGTTACTAGGTTGTAGAGGTCAGATTGTGGAGGCAGTCGCTCCATGTAAAATACTGGTATTCAACTCTGCATCCGGTTAGACTGGAAGCCGACCCCAACATAGTTGGGAAAAGGCTAGGTAGATGATAGTTGGATTATTGACGGAATAAACAATAATATTTCCCGCCGTATCTCCACTAACCTAACAGCAACAGTAACGACGATGCTATCAGCGCCTGCGTCCCTGGAAATCATCCTATGTAGGTATTTATTAACAATTGTGCTGCTTTGATGCGCACGATACCAACTAATTACTGCCGTGATTTATCTGTGTGACGTCATAAAGCCTTTTATGTATGTATGTGTGCGGACGCGCAGGGTAACAATGGCCAATAGTTGGGTTCGTTGTGTGTTGTTCGAATTTTGAATGAGTATTGATGACTAGACAGAAGTGGTTAAGTTTGTTATCGATACTCCTTAAAGAAGCTCTGAACGGCAATAAAAAGGAGAGTGCTCTAATACATGTCTCTAAGTTTGATTGGAAGATTTGCTCCATAATTACATATCTCTTATGGAACAAATCTTAGTTAGAGAATATAATTAATGATTCTTATTCTGTACATACGTATTTTTTAAGATCACGAATCATAGTTGGATCAAAATATAACCTGACACTGATCTGCAAATTGCAAAAAACGTAAGAAGATTTGAATTTCGCGGGCTACCACTGCGGATACTCCTGAGATATAAACTTCTGCTTTTCTTTCATAAAAAGAAAGTGATATTTAGGCCAGACTACTTCAACTTTTATAAAGATACCCGTTAAACGTTTTCGCCATTTCACTTTTGTTGGTACTTGGTACCTACCTACACCAAAACTCTTCAAAATAGATATTCTGAAAGCCTCAAACACATTTTCCTTCACTTAAAGCCCCATTCCACTTAAGTTCTATCGTCTGACACGCGATATAACGCGGTAACTAGCACCAACAGACGTTTTTACACGTTCGCGCTAAAACGCGGTAAGTGCACAGTTTCAGTAACACCTGTGCCGGATTTAGAGTGCGCCTCGTAACGTGAAAAAATAAGTAAAGGGTGAGGTTTTCGCGATGAAAAGTGTGTTTTTTACTGTTGACTCGGGTAAGTGTAGATAAATTAGCATTAATGTCTACTGAGACGGTCAGAGAGGGTCTTCAATAAATGGCAAAGTCAAGAAGATCAATCGATTTCCAAGAACTCGATTATCTAGCAACTAGTAACTAATCGCTAAGGCATTGCTATCAGCATTTCCTTGTTATCTAGTTATATTGCAAATTTTTACTGAAGAGATAATGAATCTGCACATTGTTTTTAGCCGTTGGTCCCGGCTGTCATTTTTAGATCTTTGACAATTGGTACGGGTCGTCGAAAGTCTGACAACCAGTCTTACCAAGGGGTGTCGTGTAACTCAGTGTTACTCAGTAACTGGGTTGTGGAGGCCAGATAGGCAGTCGTTCCATGTAAAATACTGGTATTCAGCTTCATCCGTTTGGACTGGAAGCCGACCCCAATATAGTTGGGAAAAGGCTACGCAGAAGATGATGATGACATTGTTCTTAGGATTTCGAGATGCAGTAAACCGTATATCAGTAGTAATATTTAAGGTAAGAAAACGGTTAAGTTAATGCTTATAATAGACGTAAAGTCAGTCAATTATTAATTCAATTAACAACCAACTTAAATTGTGCGCATAATAAAATCACACCAGAACTGTAATTCTTTGTCACTTGTAAGAACTGGCTATAACACGCCAATTTGACGTAGTGTCAATTTGTTTAATAATTCATTTGCCTGACTGTGCACAGCAACACACGATTGACTGTATATAGCACTATTAAAGTTTTGTGTACGCAAAAGTTATTCCAGTAAGTGGCGTACAATTTGTCAAGTAAAATTTTCCCTGCGATCAATCTCGTGATAAGGAGCTGTGACTTTCTTTTATTCGGGAACCGGGTAGTGAGACCGCTAATTCTGTAATCAATATGCAGATTAAACTGTTAAACAATAATAGCACTTCGGCAGGTACTTGTGATTTGATAAATGTCCGTTTTACAATCAAAGTTACCACCTGGAAGTGGATTCCACCATAATACTGGAGAAAGGTCATAAAAGAAAACTTATGACAGGTTTAAAAGGAGGCTTAATATGCCCTGCAATAGGACTAGATAGAAATTCAGACACGACGTTATTGAGTAAATGAATTGAACTACGGCTTAGGTGATGAGAATTATGATGACGAAAAGTCCCAAAAGGAATCCCATGACAGTTGCCCCTATCTATCATTGACAGTTACACCTTAGTTCCAATTGTACCTTTGACAAGAATTGGCCTTGTATCGACATTACAAATGTGCACCCCAAGCAATTTTTTTTTTTACATGTCTAATTTTTCTCTAGAGATTTCTTCAAAAATATCAATAGCGTAACAACCTTATGAGCAATATCGAGCATTTGAATAATCCCCTACGTTTTAAATATACCCTAGCTGACATCCCCAATTCTTCTTCGTAGGATGAACCAGCATCATCAGGCGACAGTGGAGATGAGAGCGGCAGTGAACCGGAGTCGCCCAGTGAGAAGTTGCTTCAAGTCCACAAACAAGAGTGGACGTGTGACAGCAGCGAGCGAGAAGTCAAACAGAGGTATGACTATTATCTACATCATTTATTTAAATTCCACCACAACGATTAGTATGGAGAGGGAGAAGAAGAACGATAGATTATGAATGGATTGTGTGAGGAATAAGATGAAAACAGAGATAGATGATAATGGAATAGGAAAGGAACGTAACGTTAGAAAGAGAAAAGTGGAGTAACGTGGGAAAAGAGCAGAAGAAGAAGGAGTTTTTCATATAAAAAACTGTACAAATGTACATTTATGTGGTTCCCTCACTCTTGTACTGGAAACGCCGGTTATAGTGTTAATAGACAGTGGTTTTTCTTTGTATCTGCTGCATGGTGTTCATTTGTGCTGTAAAGTCAGTTTTTATGTCAAGATATTTATAGTTAATTCGTCGATCGACTCCTAAATAAACTTCATTGATCTGCCGAGGTTCCCAAACAAAGTAGACTACCAAGTTTAGCTAAACAACATAAATATTTTACCATTTCAGAGAATCCCACAACGAACCACATGCCTCAACATCTTCAACTACCCAGGAAGCGGATAGCAGCAAGCCAAGCCCTTCCCTGCCCAAACTCCTGCCCAAGCTCGAGATGCCTGGAGGAGCCATGCTGTACCACTCAGGAGTTCTCGCTGGGCTGGACGGCATCGGCAGTAATCTTGGACTGGGAAACCTGGCTATGGGATATCCTCATGGTTTTATATTGGGACTTGCTAATCAGGGTCAGGAAGGCGGTGAGTATCAACAAATTCTTCCTAAGCATATTTCATCAGACACAATGGAGAAAATGCTCAGTAATGTTACACGATTATTATAGCGACTTTTCAAGAAAGAAAGAAAGAATTCATTTATTTGCCAATAATGTAGGTATGATGGTACAGATATGATGGTTATTTTGATGAGCGTCCCGATACATTTTGCCTTACGGCATGCAAAATTATTCAATATAATACATTTACTAAACAAACCAAAAATAAACAAGAAAACACCATTCATTAAGCAACATTACAATCATGAATAAAATACACATATTGAAAACATTCGGAATGTCAACAAATTAAATTAAAAGAAAGTCAGAAGATTATATTACAAATGTCAACAAATTAAATTTAAAATGACAGTATATCCATTGACAAATGTCAATTGACAAATGTCAATGTTTTCTATGATGTGATCATCTCACATGACATGAAAATATTCTAATTTCTATCCAGCTTAATAAAGCTCTGTGACTGTTCAACAGGAATTCGTCTGATTAGTATTCCAACAATTATAGTTTTCTTTTCCACGTATCCTATCATTTGCATTAACCTCAGCATAAGCAAGGAGGAGCTCGTGGCTAAGTAATAACAGCTGCACGGGTCGATTTATCAGGTAAAGCTACGCTTGCCGGGGCTGGTCCGTAGATAGGTGACCATCTTTACATATCGATTCTCCCCCGTGCCCCGAAAAGCATGCTAAGCCGTTGGTCCCGTCTGTCTACCAAATGTTGGCACATTTTAATTCAAATGGGATTTTACATAGTCATCAGTTTGGTTTCACGAAAGGTAGGTCGACGACTGACGCAGGAGTAAAACTCATCAGTCACATTTTAGAATCCTGGGAAAAGTCCCAGGATGCAATTGGCATTTTCTGTGACCTCTCAAAAGCGTTTGACTGCGTTGACCACAATACACTTATCTGTAAATTACACCACTACGAAATACGTGGACAAGCTGCTGATCTTGTTCTTTCCTATCTTTCAAACAGGCAGCAAAAAGTAAATGTTAATGGGGCGACGTCCTCGGGGTCTCTGGTTAAGATTGGCGTGCCTCAAGGTTCGATTCTTGGCCCTTTCCTATTTCTAGTTTACATTAATGACCTTCCTTACATGATGGCTAACTTATCGGATATAATTCTATTCGCCGATGACACTTCTCTTATTTTTAAAATAGATAGGAAAGATACGAGATGTCTTACATGTCAACGATAGTCTGGCAGTTCTTTCGAAATGGTTCGCAGCTAATAATCTTTTACTTAATGCGAACAAAACTAAATGTCTTAAGTTCTCATTACCTAACGTTCCTCAAGTAGGACTAAATTTAAAACTTGATGACAAGAAATTAGATGCTATTACGGAAACTGTATTTCTAGGAATTACTCTAGACTCGAAATTACAATGGGGCGCCCACATTAGAGCTCTTTCAGGTAGATTAAGTTCAGCTGCATATGCAGTAAGAAAAATAAGGCAGTTGTCTGATATAGCCACAGCTAGGTTAGTATACTTCGCTTATTTCCACAGTATTATGTCTTATGGCGTTCTGCTGTGGGGATCGGCAGCTGACGTAGATTCAATTTTCATTTTGCAAAAGAGGGCAGTTCGCGCGATCTATAAAATGAGTCCTCGTGAGTCTCTTAGAAATAAATTCAAAGAAATTGATATACTCACTCTGCCTTCTCTCTATATCTTAGAAAGTATTTTGTATGTTCGCAAAAACTTAGGGCTTTTCAAAAAAAGAAGCGACTTCCATAATATAAATACACGTAGTAAACATGAAATTGTGATACCCAAATTTAGATTAGCTAAAACTAGTAAGTCGTTTCTTATAAACAGTATCCGCTTTTACAATAAGTTGCCAAAGCCGGTTATAGAACTTAGCGATGGTAAGTTCAAAACCCACATCAAACGTGTCCTTATCAAAAAAGCATATTATAAGATTAAAGACTACGTTGAAGACAAGGAAGTTTGGCAATAATTCCTTCTGCACATGTGACTTCCCTGGTACCTCATTAACGGCATAATTTTGTAAGAGTCTATTAACTGCTCCCAAATTACCATGCTTATTTTTTATTTTTTTTTACATTCATCGCAGACAGACATAATAATAATCATAGTATTATTTGACATTATATACCTACTATTTAATTTCAACTCTATAGTAGTGGCTTTTGCGGACATGTTAATTATTCAGATTTGTTACAGTTGTAATGGCAATCATGTCATTTGGTTTAAATAGGTTTTTATCTGTAGTATCTTATTTATCGTATATAGATTCCTTTCTATCTTGTGAATGTGAGAACGTCGTAGGCTTAGTGAACTGTAGACTTTTAATTTTAATTTTTTTTTTTTTTATATGAACTTTATCTGAATCTTTTTGAAAGGCCTACACTGTCCTCCCATAACTATTAACACTGTAATTCGAAAATATTGTAAAAGCCAATTATCTTTTAAAATAGTAACCATGGAGTTTCTTGCCGGCTCTTCTCCATAGGAAACGACCAATTGGAACCGTGCACCTAGCTTCTGACGTTTCATAAGTGCCCATGTAGGCTTATGTGAAATAAAATATTTTGATTTTGATTTTGTCATTCGTAGATCTTTGACAGTCGTCACGGGTCGTCAGAAGCCCAAAAGTCTGACAACGAGTGAGTGAAAGTCTTACAAAGAGGTATCGTATTACCCATTTACTGGGTTTTGGAGGTCAGATAGGCATTCGCTCCATGTCAAATAATGGTATTCAGCTGCATCCGGTTCGATTGGAAGCTGACCCCACCATAGTTCGGAAAAGGCTAGGCAGTTCGATTGAACATCAGCATAAACAAGAAAGTTTAACAGAGAGGGGTTAACCCGTACTAGCCTGCTTTTAATGTTTAAAAATAATACAGTTATCTTAAACATTTCTTTTCTGTCTTAGCATCATCATCAAACCAGCCCCAGTTCATCACCATACCGCTCTCAATGGCCATGGCGGCGGCGGCCGGTGGACCCTCATCTACGGTCACTAACGGCTGCGTAGCCAGCGCCTCTAGCGACGACAGCAGCGAACTACAAGACTTGAGCACCGGCAGAAAGTGACGCGGGATCACCGGTAAGAAGGGCTATATCAGATAAAGAAGCCCACAGGGTCTAGACAAGTGACAATCTAAGAAGTCCGTTTTAACGTTTCGTTCTCGTACATGTAATAAAACGTTATGGCTTGAGAATCAGTTTTAATCAATGTTGATAAGTCATCGATTACAAACTCTAAGGCTGAGTCTTGAGTGACGGCGCACCGCGCAGGCGGAATGAACGGCGGATAAAACAAATGTTCGAGATGTTCGAACTTGTCCGGAGTGCGGGCGCATTCTACTGGCAGATTCGCTCATCTATACGCGTATTTTGATTTTTACTGGTGGAGTGGCGGATAGAGACGTTAAATGTCACAAAGCCCGTGTTGACATGCCGCGATAACTTTTGTATGAACGTTTAAGTAAGAGATCGAAAAATCAAATTCATAATCCTCATTCATTAATATGTTATCCATACACTATAATAACAATGAGTATCATACGAAAGCACCAAGTTTCACTTTATATTGGAAAAATGAACTCTAAAACACGAATGAATCGTTGATTAATATTCTGACAGGACGTTATTACAATGTCATGTCTGTGGGTTCGTTGCTATGGCAACGGTAGTGCCATAGCAACAAACAACGGCGGTGCGCTGTCACTCAGGACGCCCACTAGACACACGCGCACGCATCAACTTTCAAAATCCGCTCCGCAATCCGCCTGCGCGGTGCGCCGTCACTCAGGACTCAGCCTAAGTGTGTTCAATCGATTTGTCTCGAGAATCAGTTTATGAGAAACAATTTTTTTTTTTTCATCACTTCACAAAGGATTTTTCTTGCTGTCAAAACGGACTTCTTAGATTGTCGCGAGTTTAGATAATGTTTTAGCTGGATGACGTGTTCGTAGGTAGATCGTCAGTTTGTTCCAGAGGGCCTAGACAAGTGACAATCCCTTCCAAAGCGTTTCGTATTTCTACAACGACTTTCAACAGGATTGACATAAGCTTTTCGATAGCTTATGTCAGTCATTTTTGCCTTTTCCATCATTGTTATCGCTGATAGAATGACACTTTGTCTAGTGCCTCTGATTTTTTTAATTTTGCCAGACAGACCTATATTGTTATCTGCCAGATAAGTTAACTAGAATTTGTCACTGCTTAATGACAAACTGTTTTACAGATTTGTCATCTATTAATTAGTTTGCCAATATACAAGAGGTTTCTTTTGATGACCCATAACTGGCTACTGGCATAATGAATTATTTATCATGAATTTTTATTTTTTCATTTTCTTTTTTCATACAAAATAATTCGATAAGGGCACGATTATTTATGTAGAACACCCTTACGTGAAATATAACAACGTCCCATTTTCTTAGCTTTAAATATGAATGATTGGTTTGAATGAAAATGATTTACTCGTACTTATCAATAAAATTATGATTGATGTAAACTTCGTAACTACGTTTTTTGGAAGACTTGTTCTAGGACTTTTGTGTATTATTTTTACATATAGCATATAACCTTAGAGATTTGGGACATCGTTATGGGTTTCGTTGTATTAATGTTATTTTTAGTAATCGCAGTTTCAGTAAACTATCTTTTTAATTAGGGTTGAATAAATGCTTAAAGGTTTCACCGCTCCACTTTCAAGTTATCCAAAAACCTTCATTCAGGATACGTAGAAGCGATGGTTTTTTTGTGCATGTCTAAATAATTCTCAAACTGTACTACCTTTAACTAAAATAATTCCTTTGTTTCAGAATCAACCCGCAAATGCTGGAGATCGTTATGTATCAATATAATCTTATGATAATAAAAAGAGTTAAAAAAAATTATGTACCAAAGTTAATATTTGGACTTCTAGTAATAACAAGCTATCTAGATTTGTTTGTAGGTAGGTAGACATAATGAAAAATGTATCACATTGTATTTCATACATGTCATTAATATTGTTCCATCGTAAGGCCTTGTTCAGATTGTAAGCGAGTAGCGATTTCGTTCAGAATTCGTGATAGCAGTTCTTTACATTATATTCATATAGCTTCATATAAGCATATTTAGAAAATTATGTCTTTCTTTTTTGTTTTAAAATACGCTTTTAAATATTATAAATATTATTTACTCTGAAGATCTAACTTACAGGTAGATAATGGCAACCAACCCGGTTCGTATCATAACAGTAGGTATTAAATTGGTCCCGTCATCTGGATTATGGCAAATTGTTTCGATAACGCATCTGT
The DNA here is from genome assembly GCA_949152455.1 of Lithophane leautieri. Classification (NCBI taxonomy): domain Eukaryota; kingdom Metazoa; phylum Arthropoda; class Insecta; order Lepidoptera; family Noctuidae; genus Lithophane; species Lithophane leautieri. The sequence goes on along the minus strand of OX424469.1, from coordinate 2,668,336 downwards.
TTTTATTTCATTTTATAAATAAGATATGATATAATATATAAACGTAATAGCTACGAAAACTTTTCATTTAAATATTAAAAAACCTGACTCGCGAATTCGCGACACGAACGCACAGAACAATTTTGTAAGTGCCTTGATTTACAGCGCCATTTTTCGTTTCTGCTATCTTATTTAGTTCACGAGTTCTACAAAACAAGTTTACTTAACTTGATGAGGTCCTGTTCTATGAAATAGCACTGTTTACTCTATATTTCGAAACTCGCTTGCCATTTAGCTTGGTCTAGTTTTAAAATAAAATGGTGACGGAAATTTTAAAATTACGTGTTAGCCTTGCAATGCATGTCCTTGCCAGTAAAAAGTCACTTGCAATTTTTTAATAAAACAAAATATGTGTAAATAGTGACTATGAGGAAAAATTATATCGTATTAAAATCAAAAACCTTAATTTATTATATTTAAGTATGTAGATATTAATATTGTTTGTATAAAAAATAACAAAACACTTGCGTATTTTTGTACCAAACATTAATACTAAACTTATAAACTGATAACTCGAGGTTTTAGAGTAACATTGATACACTCGTTTAAAACGCATTTTAAATATAATGTGAGTTCTACCGTATTTTAGTTTTATTTTCATTTTTCTAGCACTTTGTTTAATTTTTAGTTTTAATTAAATTTAAACGGAAGCGGGCAGATTTAATTTAGTTCATTCATATGTGTTTCACGAGGAAAACCATTTGGGCATTTGGAAAACCTGTAAGCTTACCTTGATATTATGTAACGCAATAATAAAACATTTTTGTTTTTTATTTAATGGGTATAATCAGTAGGTTATCATTATTATGTATAAAATGCTAAACTAGTTGTATCCAATATAAATACTTACTGCAATTTCGAGTATTTTGTGAAAGTCATAAAAATATTAGGTATAATTTACCCGCTCCCGCTACCACTTAAGCGCCCGCAGTCGGTGGGACCGCGGCCCTATCGTCGTTACTATCATTGAAGCATTTATTATTATTTTGTTTATTTTACAGTATTTTAGTTTCCCGTCATAGATCACAGGCAAACTTAAACAATTTTTTTTACTGTTTTTGTGTCCTTTTTCTCATAATTAAATACAAGAATACTCGTGCAAGACATAGTGAGACTGACAAAAAATGTCATAAGTATTATATACATATCACAGTATTCAAGCTAGTCAAGTTGTATGGAACACCACACTTGCACGTGGTTTCTTGCATATTCTCACCAAATGTGTTTTTTTTAAATACAGTTTCAAATTAAATAAGGTAGGAGAACTCTTCAGACGTGATGAGTATCGATAATTATCTAAAGCAAAAAATAAAATCATTTCATGTTATTTTTTTGGGGTCATCAACCGCAGTGTAGTTAAAATATCAGTTTAAAAAATCATTTTTCTTTTGTGTAAACTTCACTGACGTGATGAGACAAACTAAAACCGGCCAAGTGCGAGTCGGACTCGCGCACGAAGGGTTCCGTACCATTATCTATAAAAACGGCAAAAAAATCACGTTTGTTATATGGGAGCTCCCTTAAATATTTATTTTATTCTGTTTTTTAGTATTTGTTGTTATAGCGGCAACAGAAATAATACATCATCTATGAAAATTTCAACTGTCTAACTACCACGGTTCATGAGATCAGCCTGGTGACAGACGGCTTGACAAACAGACAGACAGCGGACTCTTAGTAATAGGGACACGTTTTACCCTTTGGGTACGTAACCCTAAAAAACTATTTATCTACTCATACTTCAAATAATAACCTATAGCCCTCTGCCTGGTTGACTCTGAAGTGCCGTGTTTGTCAGCGATGCGGAAGAATTTTTTGAAGTCTTTGATTTTTCCCCCCCCTTATTATTATTATTATTTTAACTCTGTAAACTCTTAAACTGGCTTCGTATTTATATAATAGTACTTATATAGTATGTACAACACACAACACACACACACACAAATACACCTACACACACACACCTACACACAAACACACGTGTATACATTGTATAATAAAATAGTAACGAAGTAACAACTACATATACCAGAGGTAGTTGACCCCAAAAAATATCATCAATTATTTTTTGTTCGTTCTCGAAACCCACCACTTCTGCGAAGATTCACTAAATAATTAATCTGACCCTGTACTATCTAGCTGGTAAAATTAATAAGGATACTTCCTTAATAATTTTACCAAAGTACGTACATCACTGTTAGTACTTATTTATTTACTACTACTTATTTACCCTACGTTTCGTCCATTTTCACTATTTTCGCGTTAAGCCTGTGGTCTGAAACATAAGTGCATCGATCAAGTCAATAACAATGATGTAACTGTTTTTTTTTCTTATTGTAATAAATGTTCCTTTTGTTTCGAATTTTTGTAATAAAAGTAATTAAAAATGAATGTTTGTTTTTGTTATCACCTCCGGCTCCGTCATCAGACCAGCTCCATGGTATCATTGACAGGGCTTCCTCTCTCCTACCCTTTTGCTGTGCCCTACAGGGTCCATAATGATCTAAATTATAAGGTTACCACCTAAGTACACAGTATGGTAAAGCAATAAAGATTTTGAGTATTTTTTCAAAATGTCTCGGTAGTTATTTAAGTTCGTATGCCAAGTTCCAACTCAATCGGGTGCCAGAAAATGCTTGAAAAATGGGTGACCATTGGAGTAACCGGAAACACATACGAACAGTTGCAAGCAAATATAAAGCTTGTAAAGAGAAGAAAGAAAATACATTGATTTAGATAGAACATACTAAAAGGCACACAATCCTAACTAATATTAGAGTTTGTTTGTTACGCTGTCACGCTAAAACGGCTAAACAGATTTTAATGAAGTTTGGCACATGGGCAGACCATGACGTGGATTAAGACATAGGATACTTTTTATCCCGATATTCTCACGGGATCGAGACTTATGCGAGTGAAACCGAAAATAAAAATCAAAAAGTGACGATTCAAATCACTTATTAGGCTAATTTATAACCACCTAATATATGTACCAATAATTTAATCTGCTTACTTAGTAAGTGATAAATTGCTAACCAGATCTCAGAGGACACGATAAAATCTATTACTTTTCTAATTCGACTAAGGCAACTTACGCGAGAAGTTAATTTACACTTAAGTACAAGAAAATATCAATTCATACAGACATAGTTTCAATGAAACCAATTAACACTATCCGCCATGACACCGATCGGAAAGTTTATCCATTTAAACAATACATACAATAAAATTTAAACACAATTAACTCTGGATCCACAAAAAACGCTTAATCACATCCGATCAACAATTACAGAAAAAAAAAATCCCAACATAAAATATAATAGCGAATCGACTCGCAAAAATTACAAGGTATGAAAAAACTACGTGTAACCAGTTTCAAAAGACCTCTGGATAAGTACTGGAATTTCGAAATTCCTTGAAAATGACAATACCGATTGCAACTCAGGGGTCAAGCAATATTGGTGATGATATTTGGCGTAGTTATAAAGCGTCAACAATTATTATTCGGTATTTAATAATATATCGAGTGAATCCTGATTGGCTGGCAGGCAGCCAATCAGCTCGTCCGATTTGTAAGAAATATGCTGTCCGATACTATGAAATAGTGGAGACGCGCAAAAACTGCAAACGCCTATTTTATGTATTATGTATTTTATTGTTGGCAGCCCGTTCGTGAGATGATAGCACCTTATTAATATTTCTAGGCATTAATTAATGTTGGGGTTTTTTTTGTACTTGTACCTTCTGATACCACTGACTACTTTTTGTAGTAACAGATTTATAAAATTATTAAAACGTTAATTGTTTTAACAATGTTCATAAGATTGTTATTGGCATTCAGTAATACCTTCTTGGTAAACTTTATGAGGTCTCTTGTGTAGTAAATAGCCCGCCTCTGCGTGATCCATCTGGTCAAGCGGGGGCAGTGAGATGTTTGACTCCCCGTCGACGTCGACGAATATTACGCGCCACCACCTCATGTCATATAAGCTAGGAGGCAGCAAACGTCCCCGAGTCCACTGTCACTGGACCCTAGTCCAATAGACCCTAGTTCAACCCTACTCCCGTTTTTTATCATGGAAACACAGGATCTAAAATTTTCTAACAAACTTATAACTACGCGCCTCCTCGCCATTTCTATGCGCATTTGACAAGCTCCCAACATGGCAGGCATTACATATTCAAGTGTAGACCATGGCGGGCCACTGCGTACATGTATGCACTTGTTAATCACTGTACGACCAATGAACTGGTCTGTTTACTTAGCGAAGTATTAAAATGTTACTTTGTCACTAATTGTGGACGTAAGTTATAGAGTTATGTTGAAAATCAACTTGCGATTCGAATTGAGGCGACAGCAATCAATTTTAATAATAATGTTACTGAAAAGAAAAATGAGAAACGTCACAAAAAGGGTAATGAAAATAATAATGATATCCATAATTTAATACATGCACCTATAAAAGAAAAGAGTTTGACCCTGAATTTCAACTACTTAAATTCTAAGTTGTTCAACACGGCCCGTGAAAGCGGTAGTTCAAATCCTTAGGACAGTTGTGTTGTTAAAATAGTTAAAGGTTCAGTTGTTTGACGACGACAACATTTATTTTATCCTTCCTTACATATAATAAAACAAAGTCCTCCGCCGTGTCTGTCTGTCGTCCTGTACGCGATAAACTCAAAAACTACTGCACCGATTTTCATGCTCTTTTCACCAATAGATAGAGCGGTTCTTGAGTAAGGTTTTAATATATAATAACCGACATCAACGCGGTATTTTTACCAAATAAATAATAAATAATAAAATAACAGATCTTACGTTTCTTTTCAAGATTGTCAATGGAACAACTGGTGTTACCGAATTGATACACAAAATTGGCTTGCAAGTGGCGTCTGTGTTCTTCATAGACCTCATTTATTGCACACCCCAGTGGTAGCCACTACGTACAGACAGAACTCGTGCATGTTGGGAGCGAGTCGTATGTACATTGTACAACGTAACCTGCCAGGAAACTGATAGCGACATTTTCAATACTAGTGTTGCTAAACTGAAGAAAATTTTATCTAATCGCTTCTTCGAGCGTAGTAAATAAGCATGTTTCTGTTTTGTGTTAAATATAGTCTATTAGCATTTCATGTGATTTATAATACTACTTGTGGAAGGAAACTTGTAATTGGCCATATTTTGTTTAAACTAATACTTGCTGTATCTGTTTAGCTGTAAGTTTTCCTAAAAATAAAATAAATAAAGTAACTATTATACAAGCATAATTGGTATAGTTCTCACTAATTTCCATACAATTCTAAGTCCAACTAAAAAACGAAAACTTATTCCTTTCCTTCACAAATTATTCCGCTAGCAGACAAAATAAATTGCAAATACACAAAGAATAGCAAATAAACGTCGTCTTCAGCTAAGCACTAATTGAATACGTCGAACAGACACCATTGTCATTAGTAACTTCGACGTTAGAGTTTAGTGTCGGTATTTTTAAATGGGCAAACGGTTCGAGAGAAAAATGTACAGAGAAACATCGCTTCCACGTTCCATAGAGAAAGGCAAATAAAAAATGTTTCAGCTGCCCGAACACAAAGTTGGGTTGAAAAAGTATTGAAAAGAGGTGGAACATTTGTTTGGAGCGAAATCACCTATAAGAAAAACTAATATACTAGTTTATGAAGAAAAAATCGTGTAAAACAAATATACTATGGCGGGAGATGAGATTTTCCACCAACTGTTGGTATAGGAGCAATAAAATACGTGTAAAAGAATTCTAAAAATGGTTGGTGATGACATTTTTTCTCTGAATTTTAAATATAGCACACGGATGCTTTACAGACGTGTCGAAGCTGGAGCAATCTACGAGTCTTGTTCCACGAATTGGATGCAATTTTCACTACCAAGGTCCTTTCCACTACTGGTTCCTATACCGTACAAACATTTCATGAAGTTCCTGGAAAAGTTAGCTTAGCAGTCGTGAAATGCAAGCAACACTACCAATTTATGGAAACTAGAACCAAGTTCTCAGCGGAAACTACTGTATAGTAAAGTCTCATATATTATGAAAAGATTTGTGATTGGTCGATCGTAAATAACAATAGTAAATTGAATAGGCCATTGAAAAACGGAAAAAAATACCTGATTTTCAGTATAGTCCTGCTGTCTATAATAAAAAACTGAGAAGCCCTAAAACTACCTTTCTGAATTTACAGACTGATGTTATGATAAATCTCATTTTGGAAAAGAAATAGATACATAGGTTATGCTTGCAGCATCCAAGCTACAAGGTCATTCTATTGTCAACAGAAAAACCGGGATTTCAGCTTCGCCCATCCACATTCTACTCAAAAGTCAAATATAACATGTACCTAACCAATCTAGCAAGCCATCAACATACGAGTATGCCGATGTAAACCCGTGTAAGTATCGTATTACTAATGTATTACTGGCAACTGTCCGTTCCTCACACGGCTATCTAGTATCTACCGGCCGTCACTCTAGTTTGCAAACCTAATTCCTGTATGTAATACATATAAATAAGTGTTACGGCGGCGGTTGGTAAATTGTAATGGGGTGTAATTGGAAAAGTCTTTTTTATCACATCTATTCAAAAAGAGCTAGTTTATTCTTCGTAAACAGGGACTAAAATAGCTATTTAATCTCTAGGGACTCAAAGTGATTTGAATTAGGAATAAAAGTTCCAATCACCAAAGAGATCAATCACGAACATTGTACGAGTATGAACAAATATCAGGCTGTATGATAAAGTATACCGCGCGCGAGACAAATAAATAACAAAAAGTTTGTGAATAAATAAAAAACGCGAAACGTACCTACTATTCTTATTCATAAGTTACACTTACTTATTTTCTCATAAAGGGTGATGAAAAGTATAGTATCCACCTCGGCAGCAATACTATTTTAAGCTCGGGTGACGTACTTTGAATCCCTCGCTGCGCTCAGGATTCAAGGAAACACTCTAGTCTTTAAAATAGTTGTTTGCTCCCAGGCAAACAATCTACTATTTATTTTGTGGGTTCTATTTTGAATATGTTTTAATCATAATGTCGTATGAACCCGTGCAAGACAAAGACCAAGGAATGAGGATTGATCTCGCTTGCTAACTGTGAGTAAGTTCGACCATTAAAGTCGAAGTTTCCTAAAGAAGTGTCCAAGACTGTCGCTTTTTCACACTTTAAAAATGTCTTACAAAATGAAGTGTGTTTTAAATACTTACATACCATTATCTCGCCTTTATAGTATTTTCAGCTCCCTTTAACATAAAAGATTTTGGAAGCAGAACTCAAAGTTTACAAACATAATTCCTGTAGGTACCGGTTACGGCTTTCGAAATCAAATAGGGGGACCCATTGTAACGGGGTGTAGGTAATTGGAAAAGCGCCCTTTTCTTTTTTGGGTCTCTTTTGAATCTAGTATATTTTAATCATAATGTAGTATAGGACCTTTGCGTTGCGCAATCGGGTAAAAAGCTTTCGACCTAACAAAAATGAAGGTATTCAAATCAAATCAAAAGTCATTTTACCAAACTAGGCTGAGAATCAGCACTTTTGAATGTCATAATTACATAAAATAAGCAGTCCTCCAAAACGCCCGCCCTTTACCAGTTCCTATTGTTCTCGCCAATTCGAAAATTCTAGTTCTTTTTGGGAATATGACTTACGAGCACAAACAAACCAAACTAATGCATATTCAGCTCAGTTGAAACCAATCACATCTCGACTTCAGAGCAACTACAACGTCCAAACTTGTGTACAGAACACTGAACGTGAACAGTGGCTTCAAATTGTAAAGTTATGACAAGTTGCTAGTCCGACGTTTACAAACATAATTACACGTTGCCCTGCGCTTTGCAAGTCTTCTTCTAGTTAGAAACTATTCTAACTAGAAGTCGTAGTAACAGACAAGACATTTTAACAGCATAGCTTGAGGTTTGTGATCTGTAGAGAATGTACTTGTCTTATATATAGGTATGTCTTGATGGCACATATTTACAGCACCTCCTTAAGTTCTGAGTTGAGCTGCACGATTACTAACAAATGCGTGCACTGACTGGACAAGTCCACTCAAATCGGACGACGGGGATTGTCTGGACTTTAAAAAAGACTGTGTGAACTCTGAGTTGGTTGAGACTCTAGAGTAGTCGGATAGGAAACATTGACCTCATCTAGTTTTAATTTATTTTTAGCATGTAAAAGTGTTTTTGTGAACCAATTTACGGGGATAAAAATCATTGTTATTATTTACTTTTTCGGGATTTAGAAACCATTTTTGCCGTCGCCTAACTCCTTGGCGTGCAAGTGGAAAACATCCTTCCTAGTATCGTCTCTGATTTTTTTGTGAAAATCATGAAGCAATTTATAATGTCGCCTTTGTAAAATCATCGTCATATTCAATATAATGATAAAATCTAGTAATGATAACGTGCGTTTGCACTGGCTAAACATTCAAAACAAAACATGTTAAAATCTCTAGTTACTGTCAAAAATTATGTGGAACATTGACAGAAAATAGAGATTTCAACATGTTTTGTCTTGAATGTTTCGCCAGTGCAAACGCACGGTAATATATAATAATAAACAAAGAAACATCAACAATCCCAGCAAATTTGTCAAGACATCTAACGCAAGGATATCAGCTTTAAGACAGCAAGGTTTGTTGAAATTAAAATATTTTTCCTGTATGCGGCCATCTTGAATAGATCCTACAAGTCTTTGTTTACGGAAAAAATATTATAAACTTATGCGCCTATTATGGTGATTTCTTTTTTTTTTCTGCGATTTAATAACTCTATACAATATCAATCTGCCTAGCCTTTTCCCAACTATGTTGGGGTCGGCTTCCAGTCTAACCGGATGCAACTGAATACCAGTATTTTACATGGAGCGACTGCCTATCTGACCTCCACAACCCAGTAACTGGGTAATACGATACTCCTTGGTAAGACTGGTTGTCAGACTTTCGGGCTTCTGACGACCCGTAACGACTGTCAAAGATCCACGAATGACAGCCGGGACCAACGGCTTAACGTGCTTTCCGAGGCACGGAGGAATAACGGTATGTAAAGATGGTCACCCATCCACCGACCAACCCCGGCAAGCGTAGCTTTACCTGATGGATCGACCCGGTGCAGCTGTTATTACTTAACTATAACTCTATACAATGATGTTCAATTAAATAAATGAGTGGTCATTTGCATCTTAGCCTTTTAAATCTTCTATAGAGCTGTTACGGCTGCTGTAAGACTATTAATTTTGTTAGTATGGCCCTTCGAAACCCTAATTAGAAATGTTTGGTTTCATTTTAATGATATTCAAATGAAATATTTTAGTGTAAAAAATAACAGGTTTACAAAAATTTTAGTGTTCGTTATAAACTTACAACCATTTACGCTCACCACCGCTAGGGGAGAAGTCGCGTCGGCGCGGCGTGAAAATTATGGAAACAAAATATATTTCATTATCATCTCAAGAACCCATGTGCTTCTTCGACTTCTTCAATGCCTAACCGTGAGAAAGAATGATCAAAATAACCTCAAGCCCACCTCGCCTCACCTTCTTTTTCTAAATTAGCAGAAGAGCAACTCATGTTAATTTTGATCATCAGTTATTTTTTTTAACGTTTTTAATAAGGTTATAAACGGTGTAAGCCTCACTCATCCACCATAGAAAAGGGAAGATCCTCCAACCAGACGGTTGTTGTGTCTGGTGGGCATCTGCCTAACGATTGATGTCGGGTTCTTGTAGATATGTCCATTGCGCGGTAAACTTTATTTGCGCGATGCAGGATTTATGTGACGTCAGGATTTTTGTATGACGTCAGGTCTTTGATGCGTAGTTCGCATGCGGCGATGTAGATACCGCCACACAACCATGTTTACCCACCGATCCCCATATGGTAATACCAAACAATCATCAGATATATTATGACAGGCTTCCCTGAAGTAAATAACTAGATTTACAGTCGAACTTGATCGTATTGTGGACGTAAAGCGTCATATCTTATCTTTACGATTTTGTTTGTCACCCACTAACACAATTACGTGCGACCCTATAGAATAGACAAAAATATTTTCTATGTACATACCTTGTAACGCTAAAACAGGCTGGTTTGTAAAGAGGCCAGCACCCAATACTCCTTGCTTCACTTCGCTGTGTTTCTGGAAGCCTCTTTAAACAAATCCTAACTAAGATTATGAATGTGAAAGTGAGTTTGTTTGTTTGTTACGCTTTCATGCTAAAACGACTGAACGGATTTGGATGAAATTTGGTAAAAGGGTGGACCATGACCTGGAATAGGACATAGAATACTTTTTATTCCGATATTCCCTCGGGATCGAGACTTACGCGGGTGAAACCGCGGGGTGCAGCTAGTCTACTATAAAATCTAGTCTCAACATAACATAAAAACAGAAGATTTTCTGCTCAGCAACCTGATCCAGAAAACGGGGCGGTTAGACTATCGACCACAGACACTAATGCCTGCCTACGATTACGTTAGTATCTGCAACTCATAATTTCACATAAAACATTAATAATTAATCTTTTACAATATTATAAAAAGAGGGAAAAAGATTTTCCTCAACCGAAAACCGCCCCAAAAACCACATTGAAGGACTTCCGGCATAAGTACATACCTGCACATAACACATTGAAAATTTTCCTCTTAACGACAGACAAAAACTCGTTATGATATTAAAGATTCAATGTTGCCAACGCATGAATATTTTGCTAATGCTCATTATTCTAATAAATGTAACCCGTAATTGGGAATCGCACGTCATATTTGGTTCGGGTGACCATAAAAAAAAACAAACGACTGTTGTATTGCATTGTCTGTAGAGTAAATAGATTTTCATGCAAATCTAATGATGAATGAAAATTTGTTAGTTCTTAAAGTGTCAGCCATTTAAAAATTGATTGGCAAATTAGCATCTTTAGAACGTAGCTCGTTATAAAAAAACATCGAAGTAACTAATTTGTGGCGCCTCCACATCATCTTTTATCCAAGAGATTTAAATAATTATAAGTAATTCAAATAAAATGCAAATATAAGGCTAATCCAAAGCCATACCAAATTAGACACGAAATACAAAAAAAACTACTTTTAAACAACAAATATATATTTCTTTTTTTTTCTTCTCTACGTTGAAGAACTTTATAAGAGTTTGAATAAAATCAAAAGTTATCATCTTTTCTTGTATTTAATAACTTTAGTGTTGTTTAGCGCTGAGAATATTCCTTTGGTTAGGGAATTCTTGATTAAGAATATAAAAAATAAAAGTTAATTACCTATACTTCAATTTTTTTTACCAAGAAAACAAAAATACCAAAAACTTAAAAAATAATGGTCACATTAATTACCAATCGCTATGTAGAAGCACGCGCCCGCCTAAATCGTCCGTCCGGTCTCAATATGGCGGCCCATCGGCGTTCAACTCACGCGCAGCACCGCGCACCGCCTGAAGGACGGTTTTCACGTGGAAATATCATTGTTTGTGTTTCTGTATGTGTGAGTTAATGTTTGTGGAGGTGTGTGTGAGAAGAACAAAGAATATACTTATGTAGACGTTGGATGTTTGAGAATTTTCATTAGGAAGGACTTTAATATGTAGAAGAATTTTCCAGGAATTTAGGTTGTTCACGTTCATTTGCAAGTGATAATGTTATTTTTTTTTATATTTGAGTGGTTTTAGTTAAGAAAACAAATATAGTATTATAGTGATTCTTGTCTCAAATTGTCTTAAATAGTGTGCGCTAGTAATAGAAGTTAATTTTGCAGATGATTTGTGATACATATCTACCATGAAAGCTGTCACAACCCAAATGAAGAAAACACAATGAAAAGTCATTTTAATTCTTCAAGGACATTCTAATTAACTACAATGGTTTTTGGTACGCGGGTGTACCGCGCGCGGTCATACAGGAGACGATTAAATATTTTCATGTATTTCCTGGCCATTCCATGTTCACGCGTATGTTAGCAGTTGCATTAAACCATTGAATTATAACAAGTCTGTATCACAGCTTAATATTTTTTTATATATTATATATTTTTTTCGCCTTCCTTCTTCCACTGCTGAGCAAAGGCCAACCACATACATCCTTCCAAGCATTTTTTTCAAGGGCCACTCGATTCATTTAAATAAATGCATTTTCTTTCTTTCTTTCTAGGTCGGCTGGCCACTGCTTCATTATTAAGAATTCATTCTTTTATCGCGTCGTACGATCTACAGGAGATTAGCTTGTGTTGTAATAAAAAGCTAGTTAGTCTGCTAATTGATAGAAAAGCTAACAGCTTAGGGTACACCAGACATTATTTAATTATCTTTACTCAATGAGGTCCTTTTAAAGCATTCTAATAAAAACCGACAAAGAAATTGAAAATTATAATTTTTAATTAATAGATAATTTAAAAAATTCTTTGTCGGCTTTCTACATTGAGTAGATGTGCCATTAATTATATAGGACCACCCATCCTGACGAGAACTTAGTAAATACAGAAAAAAGTTAATCCAGTAATTAATCCTTGATTTAAATAACAGCTAAAAACACAATGAATACGGAAGCAACACCTGACACATATTTTTACACTGCGACATAAAACCTTAATTATAATTCAGCAACTATGCGACTTTTTTTCAGGGGCTGAAAAATGAGTGCCTTTGCCGCACACACCCGGCTTTTGAGCACAAAGTAAACTTTAATTATGCGACATGTTCTGTTTTTGTGTCAGATATTTTGTGCTCGCGTATGGTTTTGAATTTGGAAATTTTATAAAATAATCCGTAGTAGTTTTAGAAAAGTAAGACTCGTCAACACTATCTATCTACTGATAAATTTATAGTAAGGGGTAAATTCAAATTCTGCACTAAACATAGGTTTTCCTAATAAAGAACTGTCGAGAATCCCATGTTCCAATGTATTACTACAATCAATCTACCTAGCCTTTTCCCAACTATGTTGGGGTCGGCTTCCAGTCTAACCAAATACAGCTGAATACCAGAATTTTACATGGAGCGACTGCCTATCTGACCTCCATAACCCAGTAACTGGGTAATACGATACCCCTTGGTAAGACTGGTTTTCAGACTTTCGGGCTTCTGAGGACTCGTAACGATTGTCAAAGATCCACGAATGACAGCCGGGACCAACGGCTTACCGTGCTTTCCGAGGCACGGAGGACTCTTGGTATGTAAAGATGGTGATCCATCCACGGACCAACCCCGGCAAGCGTAGCTTAACCTGATGGGTCGACCCGTTGGATTGTTATTACTTAGCCACGAGCTTTCCAACTCCAACAATGTATTACGACAATATGCTCATATTAACGCAAACAAGGATACTAAGCCACACATTAGCATACGTGATGTGGTCTTATCTTCGTCAGGAAACACACGGAAAACACAATGTCTCATATGTATACAGACATAACACAAACTAGCTAACTACCGACCAATATCACGTACAAATAATATGTTACAAGTCTACGTAGAACTGATAGGCTGGTAGTAATAGGTAGGTATGAAATTGGACTATTTATAGGCTCCTGTTCTGTGATAGGCTCAGACCAAATAAAAAACCAAGATGGAGCGCTGCGAACAATACAGTGAAGCATGCTAAAACTACACCACCGCTCTGTGCACACACGCTCACACACAAACATTTACAACTATTTACAATGACACTACACCAAACTAAGTGCATACATGTTTTCGAAACCGGCCTCACGTCACTGTTGACAGCGCTCTGTCTTGGTTTTTTATTTGGTCTGAATTGGTTATAGGTACTTTATTGCTTAATTCTCGGCAAAATAAAATGTTATGTTCAGATACATTTAGTATTTGGAAAAACGTTTTAAAATCAGAATTTAATTCATTGCCGAATAAAACCATGTTTTTATCTGATAATTCCTACTAATGTGCACTTTCATGCCCGGAACAATTTGTTTTTCCCTGTAATTTATTTTACAGGATATCGGGAAAAGTAATTTGGGTCTATAATAACATTTATCTGGAACGCCTGACGGATAATCCATACAATCCATACTAATATTATAAATTCGAAAGAAACTCTGTCTGTTTGTATTGTATGTTACCTTTTCACGCCTAAACCACTGAACGGATTTCGACAAAATTTGGCAAGGAGGTAAATGGCATCCTGGGGAAGGACATAGAGTACTTTTATCAACATACCACGCGGGCGAAGCCGCGGGTGGAAGCCAGTTTTAAAATATTTTTAGCCTTTAACAAAAATGGTTTTATGCCTTCACAAACAGTTCAAGCATTTATAGCCTCAAGAGAGTTGTTACAGTGGCTTTCAGCTCAACCTCTTGACGACTGTTAATAGAATAAAAATTGATAACATGACTCTACGATGAACATAATATAGTACCTAAGACATGTAATAATTATAAAAAATTAAGTAAATGCACCTTACTAATTGTATAGATAAAGTAATGTTATGCAACACAATTTTGGTCATCTTTTGATTTTTCCTCTTGCTTATAACATAGGGTAGTCTGCCAAGAGTGTGTAAGTTAGTTTCAGATGAAACGACACATTATAAACATGAGTACACACGAGTACAGGATTGCTATTTGTAGTATGTTGACGAGACTGTGTGCACTTTGCAGTTATGACGCTAGTACCGCTAACTAATGGTACGTTTAAATGCTATCTATCTAAGTGCGTATTACGTGTAGCGATTTTTATTGCTGGCTAAGACAAGACAAGAGTGGGGTTTTATTAGGTAGATGGAAAGTGGTATATCTTTGTCAAAAGTTTTAAACAGTATTTGCTTTTGTAAATCTTTCTTTTAATAGCTAAGCTGCTAAGATTTGGTATCATGTCTTTCAGGCTAGTCAAATAGCAGAACAAAGTAGTGTTTGATTTTGTGACATTATACTTTGAGTTTAATACGTTGGTAAAGAAACTCAATGTCTATTCTAAACATCACCTTCAATACTTATAGCAATAGCATCTGTCAATCACCAACGGCTATCGGACGTAATAGAGCATCTTCCTTAATAAGGCCAGTACAGGACTGAGGGTAAAAAAGTCTAAAATTATGAGATGGGACGATCGTGTTACGAGTCGGGGCAAAAAGTGCGGCCGGCACACACGCATCGTACGAGACGAAAGGATCGGGTTGTAGGGAGCCCGGCTTTTAGTGGGCACGGGGTAATGTCGGGTCGAATACGTCTCGTCGGGACTGGAAAGTTTTGAACTTTAAAAAGGACAGCTAAAAACAAAAATGTCATGGTAGACAATGTTGTAAACTGTCAAGTTGAAAACCCTAAAAATCTTAATGTATGGTTTGCAATTTCTTAGGCACAAGACAAACTGAAAATTGCCCATGACTTTTTTAGTAAAATGTTAAGTCAACGTTCGACTAATTCTAAAATGTGTAATCAACGTACGACTTTTTCTGAAAATTCAATTCTATTACTTGATGTTTGTTTCTGATTATATGAGAAGCCGTGTCGTGTGTGTAAAGGGAGTTTATCAATTGTCGATAAGTAGCTGTGAGTAGCAGGTATAGAGGGCGTAGCTCTGTCTCCCGTCGACATCGAACGCTACACACGGGGCGATGTTTGGAAAATACTGAAAATTCCTTTTGAATTGTTTCATATTTGTCATTTAACTGGATGACCTGTGGAAGTTGAAGGACTTCTTTGCTATTAAAATCTGGATTTTCTGCTGGGAGACCTTTCAAAAAGATTTAAAACGTCATTAGCCTGAACAGTTACATTTTTAACCAACAATGTCCATCTAGTGCTATACGAACCTTAGTAACTCAACAAACACAGACCTCAAAGCCATTTTCGTCTATATCAGTTACAGAACAAACCCAGGATCAAAATAATTCAACGAAAAATGCCCCCGTGTGCGCCGCACCACGCACGTAGCTTATGATATTCAGCGTACGCGCACAGCACAAAAAGCGGACGCAGCCATTTTAGTGGCGCGCGCGCACAACGCGGTTATTACGGGAAATCTTATGTTAATTACAATTATGTACTCCCAGTCCAGCGTCACATACGATACTGAGCAAAAACTCAGATCCTATACAATTTTAATGCGCTCACTGGAATTTACGGGAGATTCCACGTGGGGCGGCGAAAAAACCATGTGTTGTGCGGCGTGTGCGTCGAATTTTGATTCTGTTTCGTTCTAGCGACGCGCGTACTTGTACCGGGTTTCAGGCTTGTTACGGGTTATGTAGATAGGACACTAATTGGTTATTTCGGGACTTGAGGAAGAATTCGGGTTTTTGAACTTAAAAACATTGTTGATGATTTTGTTTATGGTTTTGTCGAGGTCGGGTATTTTGGTATGTTTGTACATATAGTTAAATGTGTCAGACTGTTTAGTACTTTTTTTAATTTTAGATATTTGTATGCAGAGTTTCTTTACAAGTCTATTTGAGGATAGGTTAATTAGACGTTACACATTCTTTGAATTAATTTTAACGCTTAGACATGTTGTTAGGCGAAATGGCATATTAATTGTATTATCATTAGAAAATTGTCATGCCAATAAAAAGCCCATTAGCATATTTTATTATAGTAACTTCTTCAATAGTCTGTAGAATTTTGCAAAACCAGTTGATCTAAAGAGGTGGAGACATCATCCCACCTGTCCTATTTCTCTCCCACCCCACATGATATGTCCACTCGGTAAATATTCATCTTATGTACTATGTAAGAATTATCCTAACTTGAATACTGGCACAAAAACTCGGCATTCTCGCATTTTGTATAGATGTTATCGTGAGCTCTAATGAACAGCATGCTTTACGTTTATTTTTAACTAGCTGATGCCCGCGACTTCGCCCGCGTGGATGTCGGCTATTATATACTAAAAACTTACTCAAGAACCACTCTATCCATTGGTGAAAACAGCATGAAAATCAGTGGAGTAGTTTTTGAGTTTATCGCGTACAGGACGACAGACAGACGGCGGAGGACTTTGTTTTATAATATGTAAGGATGTTTTAGTGTTTGATAATCGGCTCGACATTCGTTGGAAGCCAGCGAAATATGAATTGAAATATTTTGATGATTTTATAGAAATTAAATAAAAAGGGCACAGCTGTATTGTTTTCTTAGTAAATTATCACACACTAGTGATGTTTTAATTAAAAGGGCCTATATTTTAGGTCCGTTGACGTAAATATTCATTATTATCACATTCATATCAAGCCATTTCCCTTCTGGGGGGTATATTAATCGGAAATTCTTAAACCGATACAATTATCACATGTTATTCCATTAGGAATTTACCGTAAAATGGTTTTTTTGTTGGCGTAAAATGGCAATTTAACACTTATTCAAGGTGGCTTGGCCTTTGGTGGACAGCGGTTGACACTGGAAGTTTTAGTTCTTTGATGTCAGATGTCAAATACAAGTGTCAAGTCGGTTTAATTAGAAGAGGAAAAGCACCACGGTAGTTAATACTTAGTAATTGTTATTATTTAGGTTCTATTACTTATTTGTAACGGTCACATACATAATGCATCTCGTCAGTTGTGTCTCACGGCGGGTTTATTTTTACATTGCGAAGTTGCTCGACTTTTTCTTTCCACCAAAAATCCTTCTTCGATCCTGTACAACTGTTGACGTCATCAGGCCTGTATCTAATCATTTTGGTTATTAATCATCAATCAGGACTTGATATACATTAACGACAAAAGAACCCCAAAAACGTTATTAAATAGTAGCCATGTTTCAAATTCATATAAAAACATCTGCAGGTAAATATTTTACAGCTATTTGCGACGTTGCCAACTTTTAGAATCAACGCTCATAACGAGCCCTCGTGAGAAGATACTGTTTAAATCATCATGTTTGGTCAACTAATACTCGTACTTTGTATACTAACACGAACTCTAGGATTTATACTGCTTGAGTACTACCCAGGAACTTCAAATCTATTTACATACCTAATTATGATTTGGACATTAAAAACGATTGGTATCAAAAATTCTTTCTTGGGCGTATTATTGCTCTATGTTCTAAGGTATTGATACTCATGATATTCAGATTAACTCATCCCAATTCCTTGACATATTTTGATATTTCCCTATGCTAAGTATCTGTGTCATACCGCCACATTGTCTACTACTCTCCGGCTGCCGACAACATCCGACCAGCTGCCCGACCGATTAGCAAGCGCCGCACACGGCCCGTGCGTCCCCGTATGGCGAAAGGGGCGATCAGCTTAGTTTACTTTCGTCGCCTGCGTCCGCCGGATGCGAACCGTTCGATGCACGCGTATGGTTGTGGCTTATTTAATTGTTTGTGTGTTGGGGAGCTACTCATTTTTTTTTTTCTTGTCCAATGTTTAAACGCTAAGGATAACTTTTACACTCGCAAGGATACCCAAGAATGTAATATGCCCCGGCAAATCGAAGCCATATTATGCACTTAAAATAAAAATAAGAAAATGATTGACCTACGGACTCTGATTACGGTTAGATCGCTTTACGTAATACCTGGCTTGGATTGCTTCAATTTTTCAATGTATTTGGAATTTGCATAAAATCTTATATCGATTCGATACGTTTCACTAAAGCTACGCTAAGCTATGCTGGAAGTAGATAGAGCCTTCAATTTATGAAAATGTTTATTAACCAAACGTATTACCACAAAACCATGTTTATCAGTTTTTTAGCTATGACCGCGCGCGGTACACCCGCTTACCAAAAACCATTGTAGTTAATTAGAATGTCCTTGAAGAATTAAACACCGTTTAAACACGACATGTATGGAGTTTGACATAAAACTGACAGTAGACACGCGTTTAACAAGTGTCTAAGTTTTTGCGGTTAGATCCTTTAAGTGCATAATAATTATGACTACCCCACATTGGCCCACAACTTCTTAGGGTCATATGACCTTAAGAAGTTAGTAGTAGTGAAGGGTTTTGTGAGCCTTATGTTTTGTAACTTTTGATTTTTCAAATAGTGTTAATTGTCAGCCTTACTAAAATAAATATTTTATATCATTCCCTAATAAAAAAATATCCAAACAAAACGAACCCTCGGCCGCGCGTGCTCAAACCAAGATGGCGATATTGTTATGCAATTGGCGCGAAAGTAACTGTCAACTACCTTCCTGTGGTACCGGATATTGAAATAAATAAGTTTTAGTGCCATTATAGTGCCAATCACGTGATGCTACGTGTGCATGAATATATGATTGACATTGAAAATTTATATCGTTTGTTATTTGGTATGAAAGTACTATTAGGTGGTGATAGCTATTTATGTAGGCTCATTCTTTGTTGATTAGTGTATTGATAAGTAAGGCAACTGTCATGAGCATGACCTAAAAAGACGAAGAAGTGAGTGCTATTGATTTTTAAAGACTTGATCATTTTTGTTAGCATGGTTGTTGAAAAATCCGTTGTTGTTTTAAAAGAAGGAACCGAGCAGTAACCACATAAAAAACCGACCATCAAAAGACTGACCGTAGAGTTTCTTCTCCAGAGGTACCTACTACGCTTTGGAATGGGCAATTAGCTTCATCTTTCTGACTGACCGACTCTTTGGACTATACCGTAAAAAGGCACTTTTGATCCAAAGTTTGATCTTTGGATCAAAAGTGCCTTTTTACGGTTAAATTGAAATAAATGATTTGAGTTTGAACTTAACAGCACTTTTGAAGATTGGTTTGGGGATTTGAGATTGGATTGGATACATTTCATGTTTCCCTGGATTTCGCGCCAGGTATTAATTTAATATAAAAGAGATTTGGGACAGAGCGTTCTTCATCCTAAGAAAAGTTTCTACGAGGTATTCTGGAGGACCAATAAGGCAAATAAAGAAAATGGTGTAAGAACAATTTATCTACTTTAAAAACTCTTTTACACAATGTAAACTCTCTTCCACGAGAACTATGAACTTATATCCCAGTTAAAGAAACATTATCCATTCAAAGTGAATCATTTACATAATTATTATTTTACTATTTCATGGAAACTTCCTAGCTTTATGGCTTTTTATTTCGAAGTACTTTGAGAAAATTCTACAGAGAGGTATTTTATGAGGTATTTATATTTCTAGGTAAATGAGCAAATGAGTTGTAGGTACATTTTCTCCAACATTCACCTATTGTGTAAACATGAAACTGTTCTTTTTTTCATTTTTTGGTGGAAAAAAGTTAACATTATTTATTCAATTTTTTTGTAAAAGATTTTAAACAATTGCAGACGAATAACTAATTAAAGCTTTCGAACGACCCATGGATGTTTCTTTTATGAACACGATTGACAGAGGACAACATCTTATTTTTTTAATTTAATAATTTATAAAATAAAAGTTTTGAATATGGGTCTTTTGCCTAATTCGTAATAGTGTGTGTAATCTTGTAATTTTTTTATATGTGCGTCTTGTTTCTACAGAATATTTTTTTACTTTCTTTCTTTTTAAATGGATGACCGCAGTGGGTTGTTATTGAACGGGATTACATATTGGTCATTTTTTTTTTTTTAACTAAGTTTTCAAAAGACTGCCTGCCCTAGGATATTAAAGAGGCTGTTCCAGAAGGCTTATGAAAATTAAAAAAGTCTAGGTTAATTAATAACTTAGTACCTAATTATTTATGTAAATTAAGTATGTAAAACATATATTATGTCACTCAGTCACCTACCGTCGGCAAGTGAGCATTAGGCCTACTTACTATATTTAATTTAACCAATCAAATAAAATGGCAATTTAATCAGACGATATTGACCAAGGAATATTGGACTTTCCTATTCATGCAAAATCTTTCAGAAAACGGGCTTTTCTGGGGCTCTCTTTTGTAACTTTTAACGCCCAAAACGTGGTGATTTTCAGTCTTATTTGAATAAATGAAGTTGAATATTCAATGTTTGAGTTCACCGATAATTTTACGTTTTATCTTTAGTTTGTTTCGAAGCTTGGAATAAAACAAATTATAGGTATGGAATATTAATAAAATGTATTGAGATAAAGGATTTATTTCCCCTTGTCCATTTTTGACTGAATAGTCATTGAGGTTTTGGCATTCTTATAACAAAATAAAAAATGTTTCGATGTTACTGACATACTCTCAATAAACTCTCAGTAAACATGTTAATTTCATGTTTCATTATTAAGAGACAATCTTAATTAAAGATTGTCTGTTTTTTTGGTCTTACCTAATTGTTTTTATTTTCAGCAAGATATTTTATTTACTACTTGGCTTTTTTTTCATTAGCTTTATGATTTGATCAAAGTTCAGAATGACACGTCAAAAGCGCGAATCAATTTGATATTGAAAATTGTTATCTGTTAAGTGCGAAGTATATTTATCAACAAATTCAAGTCTTAAATATGATAAGTGTTTGATTTTCAAGGACAAGGTGACTTGAATCTATATAAAAAAGCTGTTGAAACTTCAACTGGGCAATTAGAGCATTCATACAAATATGAATTCTCTAAATTCAATCAATTCAATTTTTCAATTAATTTTATAAATAAATAAATTCAACTGTAAAATTTGGTCTTATTTTACCACTATTTATTAAAAAGAAAATCCAAATATTATGGCAAACTCGCTTTTTAAAACTTGATCCTAGTTAGAAAGTTACTCATATACTTTTAGACTCAACTCTAAGTCAAACAGTATTATAATAATACCTTTTCTTATCTCTTCAGCAAAAGTATCGACAAGGCCTCTACACTTCTACAAACCAATGACTTAACCAGAACCAAAAACAAACAAACTTTCTCATAGGAACATTTGGACAGACCCATATCTACCACACTTAGCGCTCGCCATAAAAATCTAAAGACAAAAAAACGTGTTCGAACCCAAGTTCAGTTCAGTTCATTCATAATATAATATTACGTAACAAAACCTTCCATTGGAGACCGCAGACCAAAAGGAAACTCACGGCGCTAAAAAGAGCATCTTTAGCGATTACTTTAGGTCCCTGCCTTACTGAGATGGATGGCTAAATATGCTGCGATAGTGTTGGGCAAGCGTGCGTTGTTCGATTGTGTTTTGTTTTTCGTTCAGGGATTACTGTGCGAATTTCGCACAGAATATGAAAATGAAAATCAGGAAATAGAGATTTCTTGGAATGGTTGAATAAGATGGGCTAAATAAAGGTAGTAATTTTGAAGACAACATCTTGTGTAAAATTGAAATTGCAGATGAGAAAATATTATCGAAATCATTTTTGCGAATTGAAACCTACAGGATAATCATTGATTTTGGAACTTTAATGAACGATTGCATTAACGCCACAGTTCCTAATTAATAGAGACAGAGACAGGTGGTTCCATAAGTTGGTGCAACACGATTGTTCAGTGCGTCATAAATCGTCGCTTGGACTATGATATTAGTCTTGTTTAAACTCAACTAATTGTGATAGCTTCAAAATAAGTAAGTATACCAACTCATACGCTTTAAAATATGTCACGATGTTTTTGATTGACGTTGATCAACTGCAGTTTGCACCTTTACAAAGGTTGCTGTGCAATCCAAATTGTCGCACGCACGCACTCGAATCGACCGCCTTCGCTCATCGCCCAACACTAGTCATTACTCAGTAACTGGAGTAAGTCAGCGACTTCGTTCCCTTGGTTATGGATTGGATCCAAAATTATGGTCCGTTACTAGTATGGAAATGCACGTGGTGTCTCATGGGTATGTCTGGTCTTTTCTCACATTGTCTGTCGGCTAGGAACTGAGTCACATGGAGCGCGAAATTAAAAGTACTTCCCTTAATAGTATTGCGTATGTTTGGAGATGTTTACATGTCGCTTTTGGATCGGACTTCCTTTAGTTGTGCCGTTTTTATATGGCGATCAGGATGGGTACTTTCGATCGTAGTAGTAGTAGTCCTAAGTTTGTTGGGATGTTGCAAGTGCCTAACTAGTTTATGACTTTGATAAATGTGAGTTTGCGATAGGTTATTAAATGTTACCTACTAAGAACTACACACAGTGTATCCATTAATTAATCGTCCTTTCTGCTTTCAGGTAAAACTTAGTGATAATCAATCCATCTGCCCTCATCATCATCATCTGCCTAGCCTTTTCCCAAATATGTTGGGGTCGGCTTCCAGTCAATCAATCCATCTGCCCTGTTTAGTGAAAATAATAATTAAATTTTTTGCGCAATCATTGTAATATTGCTTATTGTTGTGTAAGAAATAAATTAATTTAATTGTAACAGAAACCCTCAGATCACGCAAATGCCGCTGCTAGTGCCAGCATTGGCAGCACTTTCCTTACAAACCAAGCATGTTGCCGCACTTTGACACAAATGACGTATAGAAACTGACAGGTATGATGGCGATCCATGACAGAAGTTGTGTTCAATGCATTTTCGGCGCCATTAATTTGTTAGTTGCTGTTTCAAGACGCTGCCCTGCTGGCAGCGGTTCCGTGCTCTGTGCACATTGTCCCATGCTAAGCAGTGATGTCTCGAGGGTCATTGGCTGAATGCATAGTCAACAGCCAATGAACCAATATTTGACAATCATATCAATCTTTACTCACGTGATTGCTAATAAATTGACATTGATATTCCTAAAAATTCTACACAGTACGCTAACAATAAAACATCACTCAATCAAACATTGAGTATTGTTGGTAGAAGTGATTGTCATCGGGATATCAATATTGAAAAGCCTTCAGATAGAAGCAGTCGATTTATTTTTCCTTTAGAAAAAACTTTTCCATTACATTTTTTTTTTAATCAACATAATGTAATTAGCTTGGTAAGCCTATAATGTTCCCACTGCTGGGACACAGGCCTCCCGTCTTCGAGAGGGAGTGGGCTGTAATCCACCACGGGCCCAGTGAGAGTTGTTAGATGTCATATGTCATAAAATTTTAGGTTCTAGGACATGCTTGGGTTTGAACCCACGACCATACAACTCGTAAGTCAGAGCCGTTACCACTGGGCTACCACTGCTCTCCTCTGCTCTTTGAATCTGTACCTAGAGAAGCTATACCTCTCGGGGATTTCAGGCGTGCTGTTATGATAACAACAATAATGCATGCATGCAAGTAATACTGCTTGGCAGCAAAAATAGCTCAGTATAGTGAAATACTTTCTCACTGTAACAAGTAGCTACTACAAATGAATTAAATTAATTCATAACCCCAGGCATTATTCACTCCAGACTTTCATAAACTGCAATAATGAACTGAAACCTCACTTTTCCTCAACTGAGATACCGACTCTCATTTATTCTCCGTTCTTGGAACAAGATAGTGTTAGTAAGGAGTTTCTGTGAATGTTTCACTGGAAACTATTATTAAAATTATTTCGCTGATTCATTCATTGTTTTTTTCATAGAATAGTTAATTACTTAGTCGTGAACGTTGTGATTCATGAATATCTGATAGTGGACTTTCCAGAAACGCGTATTGCTATGTTTTAGTTCATTACAAATGGTTGATGATGTATTTGCGTATTCGAATAGTTTTTATCATATTATCAATCTGTAAACATCCACTTCTTTACATTTTTCGCTCATTTTGTTTAAATAAACTATTTATGACAACCTACGACATAAAGATGGTGGACTTCGAGTATTATTTCGCATGTCAGATTTTTGTTTAAGAAAGAAAAATTTAGGTTTTTATGGACAGAAAAACTGGAAACGTTTCCCGGAAAATGTTCAAATTCCGTAAAAACTGTACGACCTATTTTCGAATGAATTATAATATAAACAAACTCACTTTCGGATTTATAATATTAGGGATTGAAAAGGACAACGATTGTAGGGTATGCTAGTAAAAAAAAAAAGATTGGTAAATGTTTACGTACCTCTATTATTTTGTTTATTGTAGTGGAGTGCTTCGTATGTCAATAAAGTGCATTTTTTATTACCTATATCGCATGCCCCATATCTATAAAGAAAGATCCGAATCAATACGATGACGAACGCTTCATGAAAACTTTAATGTTTTTACTTGGAAATATGACAATGATATATACCTATAATCTGTTCGGACAATCTTTGCACAAAACTAACTTAGGTGACAACTCTCCCCTTTCTAGGGCTACCAAATTGTATAATGCTATATGCCGCAAAGCGGATATCGATATCAATCATGATAGTCTTAACACTTTTAAAAGGAAATTGTTTATGCACTTTCAGTTAGAGGACATTTGACTTATCATTCTAATAATTAAACAACTTATCACTTTAATAAATTTATTTTTTTAATGAAATTTAATGTATAATTTCTATTTTTAAACTATTATACCAAGTAAATTTTCTAAAAATTTAAATATGTAATGTAAATCTTTAATAATGTCAATCTTATCTTATATTTAATGTTAATCTGAATTTAATGATATTTTTTATTTTTATATAATAATTCTTAATTCTAATTATATATTCGGAGCATGTGTACTCAATAATGTGTAAGCTGTGGTTACCTGTAATTGAGTTTGCATTACGGGATAATGTTTATTAAACTAGTTTTATTATTGTAAAAGATAATTGTAATGTATCTCGTTGGTAATCCTTAAATAAATAAATAAATAAATAATAAATGACAATACAATGTTTGTTTGTTATTTTATGCCCACGTGTTGACAACACCAACTTCATGACATAACATCAGGACTGTATTCGCTGCAGGGTTGGGTAGAGGTGTAGCTATGGTACACCGACATTTCGCCAGTCCCATGTAATATTGCCTATTGCCATCAACCGAGCACAAATCCAGACTACGGGATGCTACTGAGAACTGAGAAATTCCAGATGGAAGAACCCAATAACACATTGTCCGACCTGGGAATCGAACCCAGGAACTCATGCTCAGCATTAGCGCTTTCGAGTAGAATAGACTAGACCAACTAATCGGGCAGAACAGCAATCAATAAATGCAATTTCAATCAAAACTTTACAAGAAAACCTTTGTCATTTGTGTAGCTCTCATATACCTATTCATTACATACCATCATATCTGTTTTTCCTGAAATGATAAGAGGTATAACGGGTGTAAAAAAAACTTAACGAAGCCGAAAGTCACTTGTTATTCCCATCATTGTGATCATTTTTTGATACCTGGGAACCTTCTGGTTACGGAGATATTGAAGTCAAAGTTCCAACTTTTTTAGACGATTTTTAAAGAAAGCAAGTTTTAAATGCTATAACTTAATTTGAAATACCCCCACGAACCCTGAACCGTTGCATGCACTCATAAACACAATGTTTTGCGTGCGTTATGTTGCGCACTACCGTAAACAGCGATTTTTCACACCAAAAATGAAAGTCGTTTCCCAGCAATTCTTTTTGATGTACAGAATGCGTAGTTGACGGCTATGTATACTATATACATTTCGAGTGTTATGTATGTACAAGTCCTTCGTAACTAACAGGAGGTGAGTCTATTGCACTTAACACCGAAAAAATCAATTATTTGAAAACTTGTAACTAGTATTTGTATACGTACCAGTTAATGGTGAAATATTTAGACCTTTTCGTAATGTATGAACATCTTATGTACCGTATTAACACTTTTACCCTTTCAGTAACAACTTACCCGACCCAGAGATCAAACCCGGAACCCGACACTCAGCACCACCGCCTTTTGAACCACTCTGGACTAACGAGGCAGTTAAAACTCATAACAAGTTTTCCAAAAACAGACATCCCAACATCCTTGGAATTACATAACATGTTTAAACTTAAAACTTTTGTTAACATTTGGTCACCAATTCGCGTCACCAAATACGTCATAGTGTATTTGAGTACACAATTTGTGGTACCTTGTGGTACCATAAATGGGTGGGTACCTTTTTGAGCTCCACCACTAATTTCACTTACAATAATTATGTCTAATTTTGGTTTATGTTTGTTTGTGTGGTTGACATGGGGTATTTAAGTTATATGTTTGAGTAGGTAGGTACGTAATATTTGTATTATTGTGTTAGTACCTACTGTGTCGTAGCTGTTATTTTTCTTTCTTGAATTTATTTCAACTTTGTACCTAATCTACACTTATCTGCATCAATATTAGAGAAAAGATTTGTAATTTCTTTTGTAATGAATAAACTCAAAAACTACTGAACCCATTTTAAAAATTCTTTCACCAGTACAATGCTATATTATCACTGGGTAATATCCATACTAATATTATTAATTCGAAAGTAACTCTGTCTGTCTGTCTGTATGTTACGTTTTCACGAATAAAACCACTGAACGGATTTCGACAAAATTTGGCAAGGAAAAAAATGGCATCCTGGGGAAGGACATAGGCTACTTTTTATCGACATGCCACGCGAGCGAAGCCGTGGGCGTAAGCTAGTAGGCTATAATTTATAAAGATATCACGATATAACTGCCTCGTTGGTCCAGTGGTCGCAAGTGCTACTGAGCATGAGGTCCTAAGTTCGTTTCCCGGGTCGGGCAAAGTGTTATTGGGTTTTGCCATCTGCAATTACTCAGTAGCAGCCCGGAGTCTCGATTTGTGCTTGATTGATGGCAATAGGCTCGCCCCCTATTACATGAGACTTAAACTTATCTGGCGAAATGTCGGTCTACCATAGGTACACCTCTGCCTAACCCTTCGGTGAATACAGGCGTGATGTTATATTATGTTATGATTCAAGTCTTTATAAACTCGCCACGACTCAGATAATTAAAGATACAGTAACATAACCAAAACTGTGATTAAGGATTATCCTTGGTTCCAAACAAAATCTCTAGAGATCTTGAAAGTAAATTTAACTTTTCGCAAATAATTTAATAAAAGTCGGGAGGTGTTTTGGGACACCCGAACAAAGGTTGGAATGAAGTTCCTTTCGCTGTATATACTAAATGAATTAAATAACAGGCACAATGAAATAAATTAACAACGTCGGAAAGTAAATTTAAAAAAAAAAGTCGTGACGGTCAAAATACACACTTTTTTCATTCTTGCTCTCTTCTACAGACGATTCGAAAAGCCAAAATAAATAATTTAAGAAAATCCTTACATCCAATAAATTAGTGAAACTCACAAAAAAGAAAAAAAGCCGTTAGTCTGATCTCATCTTGGTGTCAAAAACCGATATCTGATCAAAACCGTTATATACCGATCTAATTTTGCCTAAAAAAGCAGTTTTCTCCTACCATGATGTAAAAAACAATCGTAAATTACCGAAAAAGGGTATCTGCGGCCATTGTTGGAAGTCCAATCAGTAAATGACTACATAGTAATACTGTTTTGGTTATTTTAACGGGTTCTATAAGAAAGTTTGTGAGGTAGAGCGCACAGTTGTTGAATTGCAAATATTTTTTAATATTTAGTAATTTACAGAAGAAATCATTGAAAAAGGGGTTTCTACACAAGGCTAACCTTACAATGTGCTAGTCCATTTATTTATGTTAAAGGGTTATCAAACGTCCTGGCTGACTACTAATTTGGTATTGTGCTTTTGGAAATCTCACCACCTCATAATTTTTAGGGTTCTTCAAAGAACGATGCCTTGTATAAGGAGCTCTAAAACGGGGCCTGTCATTTAAAACATACTTTAAAAGACTTTGTTTGCCCAGAAAATTATTATTAATAATATTCCAATTTATCAACGATTACTTCTCTCATAACCTTAGAAGTTTTTCTGTCAGAGCAGATACAGTTATTATGTCTGTATCTATGTCTAACAAACTTACTGTTGATGACGTCACGGTTAAGACATAGCAAAAGAATACCAAATAGAGGCTATTTGGACTTATGATTATTATAATGTTCTCATTACTTTTGGTAGCGAGCCATAACTGATTCATTTTTGTTATCTAAGAAATAAGCATCAATTTTCTCGTAATAGTAAAATGGTGAATAGTGATACAGTGGTTATTCTAAGTTTAGTCAGTCTGGTCGCTGATTGGCTGATCATTATTAATGAGGTAAAGCTTGTAAAAAGAGTAGAAGAAACAAAAATTGGCCCTTTTAGGGGGGGACCTTACCAGAAGGGACAACAGAAGAAGTGTTTTGGTAAATACAGGGATCTAAAACTTGAGCTTTTAAAATTAGAACTGATTCAGGTTGATGTCCAGGCGCAAATAATCTTTGACAGACGCATGAGCGCTTCCACGACTCTTTCCTCTCATCAATATGCATTTTCTTAAATAAAACCAATTTACATTCCATTTTTAAATTAGTATTAATCATATATCAAAGAATTAGCATTGCCATTCAACGTGGCAATGCTGCCAGTGCCAGTCTTCTGGGCACTTTTCCAGATGACAGCGATGCGGACGAGTACTTCGACGCCTAAGACCTTTCCTTTCTTTTTGTATCGTCCTTGTCCTTTGTTTGTATTTATTTGTATAGTTAGTAATTTAATTTAATGTTAGACTGTATATTGTATAAGTATAAGATTTGTCATATATGGTTGTAAAAAAAATAAGAAGAAAAAATTGATTAATCATTAATGATAGACCTACCTACTTTTACATGAATAAAGTTTTAAATTCCCATAACAACATGCCATCCATATTTCGCCAGTAATAGAAAGCCAGCTTATTGCCATCAACTGGGCACTAATCCAGACTCTGAGCTTTTTTTTTTTTCCTTAGCCTATAGTGTGTCCCACTGCTGGGCAAAGGCCTGCCCTTTTTCCTTCCAAATCTCTCTATTTTGTGCGATTTCTGGCCATGTTGACCCCGCAAACACGATTAGATCGTCACACCACCTTCGCCGCAGTCCTCCGAGCTACTACTGAGAAATTCCTGATGAATACTCATGATGCTCATGCTCACCACTAGACCAAAAAGGCAATGTGAGCAGTATTTGAGACTGTAGTTAATTAAATAATTACCCACAATCTCAAATAACTACTGCTCAAAACCAAAAACTTCAAACAAACTTAGAATCTTATCCAATATTATGCTCCATATTCTAGCTACGAAGTCCACTATCTCAAACGACTGCAGTAGTTTGAAGGCATCTGCCAAAACCAAATATACAACCAATAACGGAAGTTCTTGCTCCCAAAGGTTGGGAATTGACCAGATATCATGAATTCTAGTGTGAATTATACATGAAGTCTTTGAGTTTGGTTAGTGTACTAATGAATAGGTAAGTGGTTTTCTTTAGACGATTTTTGTGTCAACCATTTTTATTTTATCATAGACCGTATTATCATATTAGTATCATCATCTGCCTCATCTGCCTAGCCTTTTCCCAATCATGTTGGGGTCGGCTTCCAGTCTAACCGGATGCAGCTGAATACCAGTATTTTACATGGAGCGACTGCCTATCTGACCTCCACAACCCAGTAACTGGGTAATACGATACCCCTTGGCAAGACTGGTTGTCAGACTTTCGGGCTTCTGACGACCCGTAACGACTGTCAAAGATCCACAAATGACAGCCGGGACCAACGGTTTAACGTGCTTTCCGAGGCACGGAGGAGTCTTGATATGTAAAGATGGTCACCCATCCACAGACCAACCCCGGCAAGCGTAGCTTAACCTGATGAATCGACCCGTGCGGCTGTTATTACTTAGCCACAAGCTCCTCTTATCATATTAGTATCATTATGTGTTAATTTGTACAAAATAACGTAGATACCTATCTGTTTTGTACTTTATGAAGGTTTACAAAGTAAAATAACTACGTAATTAGAACTGATCGCGGTTCTCTCTGAATTAAGCAGTACTATATATAGCCTCCATCTGTCTCTTCAGATAGCTGTATGAGTTTCGTTAGTAAAATATTACTTACGACCCATTCAAATATTAACTAAAATGTCTTTCAGGAATGCCAGAAGAGCATTACCTTAAACATGAACAAATACTCTAACATTTATCCACTAACTAAATATTAAAACAGGTAATTCGTGACTTCACCCTATTATTGTCGCCGATTCACCGTTTTACATTAGTATTAATAGGCCGTTGACCTCTCGTTTATGCCCACAATCGGGCACTTTACCCCAATCTCTTCCTTTTTCGAAAACGCGTGGTACGCTGTTTGCGAATCCGATTTAGCGAATCGAATAACCGAGTTTGGATTGGAATCGATTAGATCGGATCGAATACACTATCGGTTTGCGTTATCCCAGTTTTCGTTTTTGCGTCCTTTTTGTGAATCGATTCTTTAATAACGGACGACGATGTGTTCAACTTGTGAGAGAAATATTTCTGATTCGTGTCATATTCGTGCCAGTTAATCGAAGTTGGTTAGAATTAAGTGATTATGTACTCATTCCTCTCCGTAGCTTGCCTAAGTATATTTGACACTGATTTAATAGATTGATGGAAACTTTCCGACAGGTTTCATCTTCATGCCAATCGGTACCTACTCCATTAATTACTCACAAGGGGCTAATTTTTATACAGCGTCTGGTACTTATGGGAATTTAAACGGTTTTTTTAACGAAGGGCAGAGAACTAAAAAGGTATATGTACAAAAAATTAAAGATAAACTAGCACTTATTATATTATAAAGTATCTAGTTATAATGCAATATTTTTTTTTTTTTTTTTTTTTTTCTACAGTTCAAAAGACAAAAAAACCGGCCAGGTACGAGTCACGCACGAAGGGTTCTGTTCTGTATTAAGATCGAGCAAAAAACGCCGAAAAATCACGTTTCTAGTATTGAGTAGTTTAATTATTAACTTTTATAATTTTTACAATTTATTGTAATAGCGGCAATTGAAATACGCAATCTGTGAAAATTTCAACTGTCTATTATGTATTACGGTTCATGCGACCCTGAGATGATGATGATGAGATGTTATGCTGATAGACAGACGGACGGTCAGTGGACGGACAGCGGAGCCTTTAGGGTTTCGTTTGGCACCCTTCAGGTACGGTACCCTAAAAATTAACATTAGGTAGGTACCTAAGTTTTTATCTATTGATAACGTGTTCAGTTAGTGACAGTTCAGTTCAGTTCATCGGCCTGACCTATTGTAGGTTGAAAAGCCTTCAGATGTCTAGTGTTGTTGTAAACATTTCAAAATCGGAATTGTTTGTTCTAATGTGGGTTTCTAGGTTTATTTTATTTATTTACCGAATTAGGTAATATTCAATCTCAAGTCGCATAATACGCACTCGCAGCCCCCGACGAAAGTGTGCGAAGGACTACCGGGGTGGTTTAGTCAATAAGAGTCTAACAGGCCCCCCTGCCCCCCTCTGCCAGGCCGAAGGACATCCATGAGGATTACCAACCCAACAAAAAAATAATTGGTAATATTAAATCTACCTTGCCTTATCCCAACTACGTTGGGGTCGGTTTTCAGTCTAACCAGATACAGCGTGTATACCAGTATTTAACTTGAAGTGACTGCTTATCTGACCTCCAAAAACCAGTTACTGGGTAACATGGTAACCCCTTGGTAAGACTGGTTGTCAGACTTTTGGGCTTCTAACTACCGGTAACGACTGTCAAAGATCTACGAGTGGCAGCCGGGACCAACGGCTTAGCGTCGTTCGCTCGACGTTGCTATCTGACGCACGCACGGAGGAGTCTCATTTTAAATTTATGTAGGTCATAATAAGTATACCTATTTAAAAGGAATATTAAAATCTCAAGGACCATAAACGTTGGTAATTAAGAAAATACCGTTCCTACTTGTAACTTTGACAAATTAATGAAATCATGGATAAAAACGACGATAAATCGTGGATTGGATTTTAATATAAAAAAGATAAATTTTGAATATTTTTTAATTTATTTTAAGTCTTTAATAAGAACTGCCTTGTACTCGATATCTTAATCTCTGCCAATTTCTAGTTTCAAAGTGTTCTAAAATATATGTAGAATTTATCTTTCTCGACATTGATACAAGTAGCGCCATCTATCGACATAATAAAGTAATGAAGCTGAATCAATAAATGAGCGTGCGGAGTCACAAGGTGTATGATTAAAAAAGTAGGTACATATGCATGTAGTTCCTAATGCTTTCAGTAGATGGCAGTGTGGCTACGAACAGATTTGCAATAATTATCTACATAATAATCGTTTTTATTTTATTTTACAAGATGGATACTCAATTTTAACTTAGAGACTCTCTCGACACCTAAACTCCATTTGAAATAAGATTAGACATTTAAATGAACTTTTTTTACAGTCCGTTCAACCGATTTTGACTTCTATTGCGTTGGTGGTATGACAAATGGCAGCTGCAGTAGACAGTTGGTATTGTGTAACCTTTTTTGCTTTTAATGCCATCCTTATGCCCTACGGTTTAGAAGTCAAAATCGGTTGAACGAATTGTAAAAAGGTTTGTTTAAATGTCTAATTTTATTTCAAATGGAGTTTAGGTGTCGTGAGAGTTGACCATCATTGGTATGCTAGTAAAATCTAATGGGTATAGCTACTACTTAACCAGCCCAATCAATTCCGAAGAGTTTTTCAAACCACTGTGCACTGGGAAGTCTTTGCCATACTCACTTAGTTTATTTATTTTTTAGGGACTGAAAATCTGGAACAAATGTCAAACAAAATGTTTCCCTTTGAGCTAAGTTTTCTTCTAACTAAGCCTAACTAATGTTATAAATGGGAAAGTGTGTTTGTTTGTTTGTTAGTTACGCTTTCATGCTAAAACGGCTGAACAGATTTGGATGAAATTTGGCACATGGATAGACCATGATCTGGGCTAGAACATATAATATTTTTTATCCCGATATTCTAATGGTATCGAGACTTATGCCAGTGAAATCGTGGGGCGCAGCTAGTATTAAATAATTGCTGAATGTATTATGGGTATTTTAGAAAGCAATTGGAGAGGCTAAAAATAAAAATAAATCGACTTCTGTAAATGGGCTATCTTATTTAACCTACCTTTATATGTAACGAACTCGGGAGAGCCTGGATCGATCCAACGCAAATGTATACGTACATTCGTGGTGGGGCGACCCGGTCTGTCAGGCACTTCTTCTCATGCAACCGAGCGGGTGGGCAGGTTGCGGATAGCCCAACTCCTGGCTGCGGGACCGGCCGCCGGCGGTTTGCATTTAGCCGCTGGTGGTCGATCCTGCACCAGGAGCATCCTCTCGGAGGATCCCGGACAAGAGAAGTTCCCGAAAGCCAAATCCCAGGCCTAGGGTAACCCATACCCCTTCCCCGTACTCTCCCACACACGGCTGCGCATTGAACTGCGTGCCCCCGGTCGTAGGCTGGCCTCGTTTTGTACGGAATACCTGTACAGTTCGTGGTCGGCTTGTGCTGGGGGCGCGTGGTTTGGTGGGGAGCAGTGTGTACTTATCTCCTAACCCCACCACCCCACCCTATCCATACACATCCCCTCGGTCCTAAAATCCCTAGGCCAACTCCCAGACCTAGGGTGTCCCCCACAACCCATACCCTCCATCCGCCAAACACCTTCCCTCCATTCCTTTATCCCGTCGGTCCCAGAGGATGGGTAACCTCGATCCCAAAAAAGCCCACCCCCCAAAAAATGAATATGCAGGACAGCGAAAAACCTACCCAGGTGGGTCCCGGCCAAGCCGGGGAATCCCACACCGCTTCGGCGGTTAGCCCCCATCGTATTATGGGAGGGGGCCCTAACTGCAGTATTGACAACCTTATGCCGCGCTTTGCAGCGCGGCCGGCAGCTGACCAAGCGCCCAACACACAGGCTGCGACTAACGCGCCCAAACTCTATACCTCGGCTGCGAATAACGCGCCCACAGACACGACTTCGGCTGCGACGCACGCGCCAGAACTGACCACACGAAGCATGCTTCCCACGGGCCTCTGGCAACAGAGCATCGTGCGGAGCAGCATCAATTACCCAGACAGTGACCAGGACCAGCACAGACCAACAGAGACAGGGAAGGGTGACAGACCTGGCAGCTCTACCACTCTCCCGGTTGAAGTTGATGAAGTACGCCCGCTGAGGAAGCGCGGAAAAATCTTGGCCCGGGAGAGGAAAGCAGGCGACCGAAAGCGCAATACACGCGAAGGCACTAGCCAGCGCGAAGCGCGATCGGACGCCGAAGAGATGGTACGCGACCAGCCGCGAGTACGCGCAGGGGCAACCCAGCGCGCAAAGCAGCCGGACGCGGATCCACGCGACCGACCGCAAGTCCGCGCAGGGGAAACCCAGCGCGAAAAACGGCCGGACGCGAACCCAAGCGGGCGGGGGCAGGTACGCGAAGGGGCAACCCAGCGCGACGCGCCTCCGCACGCGACAGAGGCTGCCGGGGCCGCCAGTCGACCCCGACACACCGACACCGACATAACCACGGACCGGCCTCGACCTAGACGTTCCAGGGGTAAGCGCGCCGGATCCTCACGCCGGACAATGCCGGCAAAAGACACACAGCCAGGCACCTCAGAGCCGCAGCCTGGACCAAGCGGTACAGGGCCGGCAAAGAGGGTGCGCCCTGATGACACGGCCTCGCCGAGCACACTACAGGGGGACGCCAAGCGCGTGAGGGTCGACTCCGCTCAGGGGGGACAGAGGACCTACGCGCGGGCCACAAGGGATATTCCTGCGCGGCTTGCCGTAGCAGTCTGTTTTCCCCACCCCAGTAGGGACCTGACTAAGGCAGAGGCCGAACATATTAAGACCGAACTGGAGGACGCACTGATGGACACAGACCCGTCCACACCACTCCCGGCCTTCCGTGGATACCCTCGGGTAGCGGAAGGCACGGTGCAGATGTGGTGTGAGGATGACACTGCCCTGACCTGGCTGACCCAAAACGTGCCAAAGATTAAGCTTCCAGACACTGACCTGAAACTGACAGTGATGAAGCAGACTGACGTGCCCACCCGTGTCCGAGCCTCGCTCTTCGTCCCTCGTTACAGAGGTGACGTAGCCAGGCTCCACAGTATTCTGACTCGTCAGAATACTTGGTATGACATTGGCAGGTGGTCACTCTACAGGGCGACTACCGTCGGTGGCGACAATAGCGGGACGTACCTCACGCTAGGGTTGCCACCGGAGGAAGCCGAAAGGGTCCTGGGACGGGAGCGACGGGTATCGTACCTGTTAGGGTCGATATACGTGCGTTTCTGGCCCACGACCCGACCCTCTGACACCCAGACTGACGACACAGACGGTAAGACTTTACCGACCACGGCACAGACGACCGACACCGACATCGACCAGCTCGAGGAGGTCATGGCCCGAGCGGCAATGGCCGACGAGGTCACAGAGCCACTGCCCGAATCACCCGGCTGGAGCGAGCGCTTACTCGCCTCATCACCGGGTGAAAGACCACAGACGGAGGCATACCGGGAGGAGGTAGCGGAGGGGCTGTCCGATGGATCCATCTCCGACTGACACCTCTCCATCGCCGTCACCCCTAAACATCATCCAGACCAACCTCCAGCACAGCCAGACTGCCACGGCCAGCTTGCGCAGGGCACTGGAGGTAAAGCCCCGAACCATCGCACTGATCCAAGAGCCGTGGATCAGAAACAATAGAATATGTGGACTCAGTAACATCGGAGGTAAGCTAGTCCTCGATACACACGGCTTAGACAAACCACGAACCTGCGTCTATATACCCAAAGACATTCCTATCACACCACTCACTCAATTCTGTTCCAGAGACCTGACAGCTGTCCGGCTCCAAACTGAAGGCAGTGATCCAGATGTTGTACTAGCCTCGGTATACATGCCAGGCGAGGCCGTGGACTGCCCGCCAAAAGAAATGGCCGACCTGGTACAACACTGTGAGCGGGCCAATTTAGACCTGATCATCGGAACCGATGCAAACGCCCACCACCCGCTCTGGGGTAGCGATGCACCAAACTCCAGGGGAGAGGTACTATCCACCTATTTATTTTCCACTAACCTTAACATTATAAACCGCGGCTCTGAACCCACTTGGGTTACAGCCCGAGGACAAACGATTATTGACCTAACACTCGCTACCGAAAATGTGACAAATCGTATAACAAACTGGCACGTATCGGACGAGCCTTCTTGCTCAGACCACAGAAGGATCCGTTTGACACTAAATGCTATAACAAGAAAACCAGCACCGAGACGGAACCCTAGGCGCACCGATGTCCCAGGGTATAAACGCCTTCTAGCCTCCCTATTAGCGAGGCACTTATCAAGCGTAGCCCTAAGAGACCAAGCACAACTGGAATACACCGTAGCAAAACTATCAGAGTACCTCACCGAAGCATACTATGCATGCTGTAAGTTAAGAGCGCCAAAAACCAAGGGAGAAAAAAATCCCTGGTGGAACTCAGAACTTAGTAAACTCAGAGATCTGCTACGCAAGAATTTCAACAGAGCCAAAAACACCAGACTCCCGGATGACTGGGAGATATACAAAGAAACCCAATACACGTACAAGAAGCAAATCAGAACCGCCAGGAGAACAGCATGGCGGAAATTCTGTGAATCTATTGAGACAAACAACGAAGCCGCAAGGGTGAGGAAAATCCTATCAACAGATCAGGACCGAACTCTTGGTGTGCTGAAAAAAACCGATAACTCATATACGCTTGACGATCAGGAAACTAGTAAGGTCCTTCTTGAGACCCACTTCCCAGAATGCAAACTCCTAGAGGATAGGACGTGGGAGGCGGATCCGGAACGGACCCCAACGGATCAAGACTGGTCTAGAGCCCACAATATAGTAACAGAAGACCGAATAAAGTGGGCCATTAACTCCTTTCAGCCATATAAGTCTGCAGGTTTGGATGGCATCTTCCCAGCCCTACTGCAGTGGGGGGTAGACCATCTGACACCATGCCTAATGGAGATTTACCGAGCCTGCATAGCACTAACATACATTCCTCTTGCATGGCGAGAAGTGAAAGTCATCTTCATACCCAAACCTGGAAAAACTGACTACACACTACCCAAGGCTTATAGGCCCATAAGCCTCACATCCTTCCTACTCAAAACCCTTGAGAGACTCTGCGACAGACACATCCGGGACGGACCTCTCCGGGCAATACCACTCCACAAACAACAGCATGCGTACTCCACCGGCCGATCAACAGAATCCGCGCTGCACAGCGTGATCTCCAAGATTGAATGTGCAGTGGACCACAAATGCTCAGCACTGGCCGTCTTCATTGACATTGAGGGCGCCTTTGATAAAACCAGTTTCAGAAGCATCACCACGGCCCTCAATAGACACAGCGTAGACTCAACCCTGAGTGGCTGGATCACCAACATGCTCAAACTGAGGGCGGTACAGGTGACCGTGAATGACACTACTAGGGCCATTGTGGCGAAGGGCTGCCCCCAAGGGGGTGTCCTCTCGCCACTTCTATGGAACCTGGTGGTAGACAGCCTCATCAGAGTACTAAATGACAAAGGTTACTTCACCGTAGGCTATGCGGACGATATAACCATAATAATCAACGGCACACATGAAAACACTATATGTAACCTCATGCGCCAAGCTCTGAAAATAGTAGAGGAATGGTGCAATGAACACCAACTTACGGTGAACCCAACAAAGACCGAATTGATTCTATTTACAAAAAAGAGGAAACTACCAATACTACAACTACCCCGCTTCTTCGGGACAACCCTGAGCCTATCGACTGAAACCAAGTACCTGGGCATTTTCTTGGACAAACAGCTGAACTGGGCAAAACATACTAACTACATCATCACAAAAGCCACGGTATCCCTCTGGCAGTGCAAGCGACTGCTGGGAAGGAACTGGGGAATTAGCCCCAGGGTCACTTACTGGCTATACACCACGGTCATCCGACCGATCATCACATATGGCTCATTGGTCTGGTGGCCCAGGACAGACCTGAGCACAGCCCGAAGAGACCTCGAAAAACTGCAGCGTTCGGCATGTGTTGCAATCACTAGCAGCATGAGAACCACACCCACTGCTGCCCTACAGGCAATGCTCGGACTGCCACCTCTGCACCTCATCGTACGAGAGGAGGCGGCCCTGGCTGCTTTTAGGCTCCACTTATCGGGAATCCTGACCAAAGACTCCAGAGTTAAGCATACACGCATAAAAGAGGATGCGGTCAAGCGACAGCCAATGATGGCATCACCCTGCGACAAAGCCCCAAAGACACACAACTTTCAAAGGCACTACGGTATAGTACTCACCGAAGAACGGTGTGACTACTCAGGGCCGAAAGAGATGAGAGTATACACTGACGGATCGAAGACCAACTCCGGCACAGGAGTCGGAGTCTTCTCACATGACCTCAACATCAATATATCCAGCCCGCTGGGAATGTCCAACACCGTCTATCAGGCAGAGTGTGTGGGCATCATACAAGCAGCTTATGCCATACAAGCCAGGAGAGTTACGGGCACCCATATACGGATACTCTCCGACAGCGCTTCGGTTCTCCAATCCTTACAGAAGAATTATATCACCTCGAAGCTTACACTAGAATGTCACAACGCACTAGAACAAGTAACGGTTTCCGGTTGCAACAAAGTGACGCTACAATGGATTAAGGGACACAGTGGATCGCTGGGCAATGACGCAGCAGACGAGCTTGCTAGAAGAGCGTCTAGCGCGTCGGTCTGCGGGCCCGAGCCCATCGTACCCATCCCGTTCAATCAAATACGCAGGTGGCTCCAGGAGTTCACCCATACCCAAGCGGAGAACTGGTGGTCCTCGGTACCGGGCTGCAGGCAGTCCAAGGAAGCTATGCCATCCCTGGATGGCAGGCTAACTAGGCGTCTGTTATGCCTGGACAGGAATAGCCTGCGTTTGGTGGCGGGGACCATCACAGGACACTGCTCGCTGAACAAACACTTCCACACAATAGGCATAACGGACAGTCCTCTATGCAGAGCGTGCATGGAGGCCGAGGAAACCGTCGCGCACGTGCTCTTTGAATGCACGGGCGTCACCCAGACTAGAACCGAAACCCTCGGGTCACCCAGATCGTACACAGAGGTTCTGTACAAACCAGGAGTCATAGCCAACTTCTGGAGGGAGGTGGGCTGGTTGGAATAACCCCCAAACGGCCGCCATGGCCCACGCACAATGGTCCACCTTAAGGACTAAGTGCGGAAACCAAACCCATAACATAGAACAT
Source organism: Lithophane leautieri (assembly GCA_949152455.1). Classification (NCBI taxonomy): domain Eukaryota; kingdom Metazoa; phylum Arthropoda; class Insecta; order Lepidoptera; family Noctuidae; genus Lithophane; species Lithophane leautieri. The sequence continues at coordinate 2,628,346 of OX424469.1, read as the reverse complement.
AGAACATAGATATGTAACGAATAGATAAATTCTAAATCCCGCTATTCATAAAACCTTCGTTCACTGTTGCGAAACGACCGCCAATAACATTTTTCAAACAACAAAAAAGTATGTCTGTACTAAACACTACATTCATGTTACGCTTTTGACGTCCATTCCGGTTCAAACTGGGTCAGATCTAGAAAATTCTGGATCAAACCAGATTGAATTCAGATAAAAGTGAGCTATGCGCATATTGGATAAAACGCATACTATTTTCTAACAGAATTATGGAGGGTTATGGATTTTTAGCTCAGTGGTGAACTTTTTTTAACGCTTTTAGAGAGAGCAGTTATGATTTTATACCTTTCAAACTCAAACCATTTATTTCAAATAAACCAATTACAGGCACTTTTGAATTGTCAAGGGGTCGGTCAGTCAGAAAGATGAAGCTATTTGCCCATTCCAAAGCGTAGTAGGTACCTATGGAGAAGAACGGGCAAGAAACTCCACGGACACTCTTTTGAATCAGAATATTGTTACAATACATTTACGTTACATCATTCATGTTGAAATTATACATGTGAGTACAATGTAGTAAAACGCGCACTTTAAAAGCGTCCGTAATTAAAAGATAAAAAGAAACAAAACAATTCAACATTTAAAATACATTAAAAATAAGCCGTGGCAGCTTTTTAGAGGCGTTTAGAATAAAAAAATAGTCCTTATGCTTACAGAATTAGGAAAATGTGGGCAATTAAACAATTCGAATGTACCTTCTTTAACACGAAGAATCGTGAGGTCAGTCATATCTAAAAAGCTTAGTACGTAGCTACTGTGGATATCTTTAATTGGAAAATCAACATAAAACTCAGCAAATCATCTTTAAAAAATCAGAAGTTAGCACCACCCTACAATCGGTAAAAAAAACACCCAAGTTGAATCGCGACACACCCACGAGACCTGACAACCATATAATTATTAAAATCGATTAGAAATTATCGACATGCATACCACAACCGACATATCTTGATCCTTGGGTACACCATTATTCGGTTACTGACGGATTTGTATTTTGAGCTTCAGGGCTCACGGTCATTGGTCGATAGGATAATTTGAGGCCACAGGGGGTGGGTGTGGGTTGTCTATGCATTATGTAGCGGCAATCAATGGTAGGTGTTGGTGATTGTTCACCCCGATGAGTGACGAACCTTCTGTGATGGTATGGAATCGATGTTGGGGTTAGAAAAATATTTGAAATTCGTTGGTACCGTATTGTTTCTCCTAAAGGTGCTTAGAGAATAATAAAAAAACAATAGTACTTTTCCAAACATATTTAAATAGGTCGTTTCAGTTGTTTTTTTTTTATTGGAATATAGCGCCTTGGTTTTACCAGTTAATGGGATCTACAGTCTACACGTTGCTTATAAAAACGAACAGGCGTCCGTCAGCCGATGACTTTTGTTGCAAGCTATTTATTTATTTAAACTTTTTTCGCATATTTTAGGCCGCATCTTCTCTCTCTTTAGAAAGTTATATAAAAACTATACGCTTATTCATTCCCATTCGTTCCTTAATAAAATTGAAATCAGAACGGAGCCTTTACAAATGACCACAGCAATTTAACGACAGGCGCATATTGCTACTCCAATACAATAAATTTACTACCAAGCTCTAGAGAGATACAATAAATAAATTGGTCTCTTGTCAGTAATCAGCTTAAATAAATTCAGTGCATTTTAATTAATTATTTTACGTTACGAGTTCCTACCACAAACTACTCGGTTTGATTCATATTTTATTCAGAGAAGAGTTTGCAATAATAAACAGTAGATACTTATACTGTTTTTAATCATTGATGAACATCAGCTACAATATATTGACAATAATTTTATGTTATTTTACAACATATGTTATATTAAAACAAACAGCAGCAGTTTAATATATTAATATTTTATTCAAACTAGTTTGCAATTTATTTTATTATTTACTAGCTGCGCCCCGCGGTTTCTCCCGCGTAAATCTCAATCGGGATAAAAAGTATCCTATGTCCTATTCCAGGTCATGGTCTACCCATGTGGTAAATTTCAACCAAATCCGTTCAGTCGTTTTAGGGTAAAAGCGTAACAAACAAACTCACTTTCGCATTTATAAAATTAGTTAGGATTAGGATAGTTAGGTTTCGGTTTACCTAGTTAATATTGGTTTTCTGGGGTAGTATTATGAAGTATTAATGCCATCATTATTCCTCTGCGAAAACGGGATGATGCTATCGGCCTTGTATAGCTCCGTCTCTCTCTCACACTGGAAAAATGATGGCATTAATACTTCATAATACGGCCCCTGTTTCGCATTGTAACTCTTTACTTTTGAAACCTCCAAAACCATGAAAATGCACGAAATTTGGTATCAGGTACCTGCAAATACCCAGCAAACTTCTGAAATTTAATTGTTATTTATTGAAAATTGCAACTACCAAACGTCTTGTAAGTCCAAGCCATAGATTTACCCATTATTAAGTATATCTATGGTCCATGCCCTTTGATGGCAACTACTAAGAAAATGTTAGCAAGTGATGTCTTATTTACTATCATATTTTCAACTATTCGACTCCATAGCTTCCTATAACTAAAACGTAAAGGGGGTTCGATGGTGGCGCTAGTGGCGATAGTAATTTCTATGTAAGCATTGTTACAGTCCTGAAACTGAGTCAAAAAACTTGATACTTGACACCTAACACTGGCTTGTTACTGTGATTTGTTTGCGTATTACTTTGTTTGTTTGCGTAGGCTAAATTGCCCTAATTAGTGAACGCAGTTTTGGGAATTAGAGCCCGTTTTGTGCTTCAATTTTTTTTTAGATTTTTTTTAAGTGTGAATAAAACGAGGCAAGCTGTTTTTAGACAAAATATTTTTAGTGTCTGCCATAGACAGATAAAAACTTTAACATGAGCGTTTCTTCCACTCGATATTATTTTAGAACACGTAACACGCCAGTACGTGTACTATTTTCAAGTTCTTAGTTCAATAAAAATAAATAAACTACCTAACACCAAAGTATCAAGACATTTTAGTTGTAGTATCTAACTACTTATATTGGAAAAAGTGTAGAAGTGAGAATAAAATTTGTATAAATCGTGTCTGATAGTAGTGTCGACGATGCGGTCGCGGTCGCACGGGTCGCCCGTTCGAGTCCCGGTTGATGTAGGTACACCGAAATTAGGTTAATAGTTAGGATATGTTCTTTGTAGTCAAAGTGTAGTCAAAATAGAATAGTGATAGATATTTTATGTAGTTCAATAAACATAGTTTTGTTCATTAAAGTTGGATTTTCATAGCAATAACAACCTTCACTTCTGTGGAACTTGAAAATAACTTTGATACTTAAAGTAAGTATTTACTTAATTGCTTTGTAGGTACTTTCTTTCATTTTCATGTTGTTAGTGCCGTGTGGCTAGTTAGGACATGGTGTCAGAGTTTTAAAGCCGCCGATGAGGCTCTGACTTGGTTTCACATGCCGTCGAGAAATATCTCTCAGGCATGTTCCTCACGATGTTTTCCATCATCGATATTTTTCATGTACTGGTAATTATCATAAAGTACATAACCTGCATATTCCTAGAGAGACATACGTATTTAGTATGACCTACCTACCTACTAATTTTAAAAGCCTAGACTATTTCGCATATATTACTCTATCATTTCCTCTGGGACGTAAAAGAGAGGACAAGCTACTACATACAGCGTGTAACAAAAACCCTGTCCGACCCGTGAGGGTGTTGTTAAGAATCATACTGAAAGTCTACTTATGTGTTTTTTTTTTCGGAAATAAATAAAAAATAAAATTCGCCGCATTTTTTTTTAATGGGGAATTTAACCGGTTTATTACATGGGGCGCGGACGACCGTAGTTAAGTAGGTGTCTACAAGTCATAACTTATGAAGTCTGTAGATTTGCTAATTTATAAGGAAATTGGGGTAATTTTGGTGTTAAAAAAGTGAATTTCAAATTTTTTTCTTTTATTTTATCTTTAATTTTTTCTGGTATTGTTATTGCAGTAGGTACCTATGTACCCCTTTCGGATAGGACAGGGTTTTTTTCCATACATCAAAAGGAACACGTAGAATATTTCAAGAGTTTCCGACTCACACACAACAATGCTCGTTAAAAAAAAACCGAATACCACACAAATTGAAACGAATAAAAAGAGGAAACACAAGTTGGCCTCAGATCGAGTAAAAAAATCTCCTCAATTTTTTTAATGCAAACGTAACGAGGCCATACAGCCATTTATGCCTCGAGGCAACAAACTGGCGGGATATAATCAGGAAATATTGCCGGCAATCCATCGCATTTCCCCTATCCCAGTCGCGTTCGGGGTAAATAGCAACACCGGAGCAACGGTGTTACCAGATTGAAAAATTGCTAAGCATCCGTTGAACGTCAGCCATATTGATTTATTTTGTTTTTTTTTCATTTAACGGATGAGTTGAGTTTTTTTTTTTCTTTTTTCACTTTTCGGAGTTACTGGACCTCCGGTGAATTTACATACCTAGCTTAAAATAACACGACACCCTTTTCAGGCTTGCATCTCGTTTAAAGCACGGCTTTGGAATGTTTATTTGAAGTTTCAGTATTGGTAGGACTGATTCTGTATTCTGAGACAATATTATTAGAGTTCACCTTTGTATTTTCCACTACAGACTTTTAAATTTATTGTGATTTTGTGACCTTTTCTTGAGTGGAAGACTCAACGATTCTCTCCGTTAGAACCAATGTTATTAAAAGTAAAAAGAGTTAGCTAGAGCGCCACTACTCAAATCCATTTGCAGCGGCGCTAGTGACAATGGCATTGCAACGCATAGCATTAAAAAAAAATGTAGTTCCAAAATTTTCCGCCGGCCTTTCATGGCGCGCAGTCTAGGTTATTCAAACTCCTCAAGTGACACGTCAAAACTTGCCTATTTAACCAAGTGCTTATTGTCATGTCTCTTTTTCACTCCCGATAATTATTTATTTATTAGGGGAAAACAAACAGTGACACATTACATTATGTAGGAAGAAATACAGAAAAAATTAAAATACGGCCAAATGTGTAACAAACAACATTTTCCACGGAATACAAATAAAAAATTATCTTTACAAACTATGCTATTTAAACTAAAACCTATAAACAACAATAATTTAAGTTGACAAAAGGGAAGCAAATAAAGACAAATATCATCAAAGCATGCAAATACTAATTAGAATTTTATTGACTAAGTGTTTTGAAAACACTATTTTTGAATCTACCAGCAGAAAGAGCAAACATATCGATATGATGGAATAGTTTGTTGTAATTATCCGTTAGTCGACGCAGAGGTGCCCGCATGCCCGCGTTACTGCGACAAGAGGTAACAGCAAACAGTGGCCGTGCGCGCACCCCGCGGCATACTGCCGTTCTAGGAACTATGTAACTTATTTTATTACGGATATCAATACAGTCATATATATTGATACACAAATCAAACAAAAATACCGTATCTAGAAGAGTGCGTCTTGATTTTAGACCAAGTAATTTGTACTTCTTAAGTAAATCATCGTAAGATAAATTATGACATGCGATCCTACATCCACGTGTAATCTAATAGTATGACATTGTGCAGTTTTTGAAGATCGAATGTTGGGTAGGTAACCCATCTCTTTACCTCATATTACTTATAATTTCATTGGTTTGAACAATATACAGACGTAGAATTGCAGACTCCAGCCTGCGTCGCTCACACATTAATATTTAAAACATAAGCCCACTTGTCAGTAGTAACCTTTATCACGACCTTTGATGTTTCAGTAAATTAATCAATTAAATAGAAGAAATGAAAGGCCTACAGACAGTTTTCAATGTCAATTGATGCATAATCGTGGGAAAGCAGCAGGTTTGCCAATACAATACCTACTGCGAGAAGGTATGTCGTGAGTTAGCGACGGTTTGATTGCTGCGTGAAATGGTATGACGTGGATTTGTGACATTCTGATTGGTGCAGGAACTATGATTGATGTCTGCAATATTCGTGGTGGTTCCAGTGTGGAACCAGCATTTGTCAGGACTATTATATAGTAGACAAGCAGCGAATATCGGGATAAAAGTATCCTTTGAGTTATTCCGTTCAGTAGTTTTTACGTGAAAGAGTAATAAACCTCCATCCATCCATCCACTATATTAGTAGGACAGTCGTGCGATTATGTACGTTTATATTAGGTGAGATTGTGTCTGTAGGGGGCTTAAAACAGCCACTTTGGCCGAATCATAACAGGAAAATAATTATGAATCATCGTAAAATGTCACAAACTGACAATTCATAATTTAATGATCTGCGTGCGATTCCCATTAAAAAATAATTTATCTGTTTGACAGTTTTCTATGGAGATTCGTAAAATGGTCCACACAATAGAAATTGCTTTTGTGTCAAATTACAGGAATTGCTAATGACAGCTGGAAATTCAGGAAATGAATTGCTTTTAGAGGAATTGCTAATGTGGCCGTTTTAGGACCCCTGGGAACTTGTGTTCTAAGGAGACAAATAAATTTTTTGTTAGTACTTTCAGTATTTTAACTTCTGAAAACACAGTCAAATACCGATAAAAATTAATCCATATTTCATTCATCGAATTGTTCAATTGATGTTATTGGTTAACGCCATTCCAATTGAAGGTAAATAAAAAATTCAAAAATAATAATCTCTTTTTCTTTTCACTTCAAATGTCTATAATAAACTGGGCGGAATACAAAGGAGAATAAATTACTTTGAATATTTTGTGACGAATTAATTCTTATGAAACCGTCTTTTGGGACAGTCTCGTTCCCTTTCTATTCAGAATTCGTTCTGTAATAATAATCAATCCACGAGATTACATTTACTTAGTAACAATCACTGGGAATAGCTTCAATCCGAAAACAAACGGTTTACGCGAAACTAATGAGGGCGCATTTAATTCCAAGCTTCAAATCGGATTAGTGTTTCGACCTCAGCCACTGTAGGTACAGAAAGATTGAAAAAGGCTCACTTGGAATTAATGCGAAATAGCTTCTAATAATTTCAAAATATAGGGCCAGTATTCATAATTGAATGAAACAAAGAATTTGTTATTGAAATTGAATGAATTGTGCGAATTGGTGTTTCCTATTCTGTAAAAATCTACGATTCACCCGTGTGTAACAAGAGAAACAGGCCAATTTTTCTGAAAATGTACTAACTTCGAAGTGAGCTTTTACAGTATAAACTAGTAAAACAGATAGATTTTGGGTCGTGATAAATGGACGCTTGTCTCAATGTAAACAAATAACAAAGCTTTTTCAAACCGTCCGGTCCGAGGCTACGCATACTACGCGATCGTAGCACTTGCTACGCCGTAGCACTTAAAGCTACAACGTACTAAACCTTTTGCATCAACTTGCTTCATGTTTTAACCGTATCTTTTAAGTAGCCGGCCCTTGTAAATGATAAATGACCGCCTTTTATCAAGTCAGACAGTGTGGCGTTGATCAAAAACCCCTTTAAAGGCCAGGGGGGGAGGGAAATCTAATTTGATTAACGTGCTACGTTAATGGAATCGATTTAAATGGCAATGAGGTTATTAGGTGGCCTTTGGACAACAATTATTTAATATGTGGAAAGATAGGGTCGTTGGACGAGGTGAGTTTTACAGAATGTAGAAATAGTACATGTTTGAGTACTATGTACCTACTATAAAACTACCATTTACTGAGTACGTCTTTCATTGACTTGAATGTGCCCTGGCGGCTGAGAGTATGTAAGGCTCGCTGATGGTGGCGCGAGTGTTGGATCATTTAGCTCACTTCAAAATGGTTGAGCTAAATGGTGCTAATCCATGCGTCAGATTTGTGAACGGGCGCCGTCAGTAGGGACTGGTCATCTCTTAGCTGCCACGGATTATTTGTTTTTTTAATCTTTTTATTACGGACGCTTTTAACGTTCTGCATCGTTCTCACAAGTATAATTTCAATATGAATGATGAAACCATATTTTGATTTAAACGAGTGTCCGTGGAGTTTCTTGCTCGTTTATGTACCTACTACGCTTTAGAATGGACAGTTAGCTTCATCTTTCTGACTGACCGACCCCTTGCCAATTCAAAGTGCATGTAATTGGTTTATTTGCTTTGAGTTTGAGTTTGAATAGTAAACGTGTAAATATCTAGACTAGACAGTCATCTTTCGAAAGTTTTCTAATAAGCAGGTTAGTTTGTTTTTTCAATTAAGTTACTTTGCTTTCACAAACAAGTGAGCAAATTGATTAGTCATAACCGTAACATAAGTGATGTTATTATTGATCACCGTCATAAATAGGTAGGTATAACAATACTAAGTACATACTATTGCTTTCTGTAATTTTCACTTCATATACCAGTTCAAATGGAAAGATAATCGGTTGTGAAGGTCAAATAGGCTGTCATTCGTAGATCTTTGATAGTCGTTACTGGTAGTTAGAAGTCGGACCACCAGTCTTACCAAGGGGTATCATGTTACCCACCAGCAGGCGTAGCATGGCGCTTTCTATTTCTACGAAGAATAGACATAACTTTTTCTATACAAAGTGACATTTCGTTTCTTCATTTTTGACATCGCACCGTAGAAATCCTTCTACAATCTGTCATTTTGTCTTTCATTTGTCTAGGTCTTTTAATATGTAGACTATTTCGGAAGAAAGTTTTCTATCCTTACTGTCAAAATCACACTGACAACTGAAATTTGTCTAAGGAAGTGAAGACAATTTGAAACAAAACAAAGAATTCTGAGTCGAATTAAGTAAAAGAATGAATTTTGTTAAAAGTGTAGTTGAGTCTTTTTACTTAGCTGCCGTCGTACTGTCTACACGGAACGTCATTTTTGTCTACTCTTCCGTCGACAAAACGGTGCTCATGCTACGCCTGCTGTAACTGGATTGTGGAGGTCAGATAGGCAGTCGCTCCATGTAAAATACTGGTATTCAGCTGCATCCGGTTAAATTGGAATCCAACTCCAACTTAATTGGGTAAAGGCTAGGCAGATGTTGATACCAGCTCAAATAGCCAGACTATCACCATTACAATTCATCCTATCTATCATAACAGAATGAACAAAAGAGTGAATTAAACCTTGCAGCCTGAACATTGTAACATAAAATGGGTTGCGGGTCCTCAACCACAGCTGTCCCCGTGGCCGAGGAGTCTACCAATGGTGCGGTGAAGACATCTAATGGAGTTGGAGTGAAGGGGCACCACGCTGATGACCCCGATGACTTGCCAACTGTAGTCCTACCAGATACACCCGTCATACCTAAGCCACGTAAGTAGAAGTTGGCAACAGAGGACAGAAATGAGATATAAATTGTCAATTATTCATATTCATTTATTTGCGTTCTACAAGGTAAAACAAGATGTTAACTTAGAGCTAAGAGCCGTTGTAGACCCTGTCAGGGCACAGCAAAATTTATTGTTACATTCATAGCTATTACTTAAAATTAAAAATCGAAGTCAATTAAAATTAAATTATATTATAATTAAATTATACATTGGTAACTTGAATTACATTACATTATAAAAGATAAATTTTACGTTTAACACATTTTGAAATAATTTATAGATTCAGTAGGTACCTTATGTAATTAGTTATTTTAATGTAGCTTTAGCTTACCCGTATGTAATTTTTATCTGACTACGGCGAAGCAAAAAGGAGCGTTATGATTTTGACCGGTATATATGTATGTATGTTCTTCTGGGCCCTCATATCTTCTAAACGACTCGTCACAATTTGACAAATGAGGTATCGTTGAAAGCGTCTTGATCGTCCGCTGGTTATAGGCTATGTGACGTCACATAAAATTGGCGCCCTCTAGAGCACAAAAAGTCATGAACTAAAAAAAAATATTTTTAGTTCTGAATCTGAATCCGTATTATATATTTCTCCATGTTTTTTTTTTTTAGTAAATTTATTTTAATATCATTGAGGTAAGTGTTTTGTCAAAAATACAATGCTGAATCAGTATCGGCTTTTTAATCCGTCTTATAGGTGAGCTTTGAGCTTAGGCAGGGATTTGCAGCGAAAACTTATCATTGATAAATATCCTGTATTATAATTATCACACCATAAAGAATAACTATTTTTCTTAAAAAAAAGGATATTCTTTTAAAGAACAAGAATAAACAACCCTAACGACTAAGCTACTGAACTATTTTTTTTATTCTTCCTTGTCAGCAGTAGCCTTCGAGATCCCAGTGGAAGAGTTTGACGGGACCAAACGCCCATCCACCCCACCCCCTCACCTGCAAAGACTACTGCAGCCAGTCCAGCCTGACATCAGTCTGCCAGACATTGAGGAGAAGCTGGCTGAGGCGGAGCAGAGGAGACTGTCTGTAAGTACACATTTAGGTCGCTCCACCCCGCAGAGACTGCTGCAACCAGTCCAGCGGACATCAAGCTGCCAGGGGGCCAAGTCTACTAATTTACAAATGTGTCAGTGGTCTCACAATGACGGGTTTTTGACAGATTTTGTATGGCAAATCTGTATTACGGAGAAGCTGGCTGAAGTGCAGCAAAGACATTCAGTAAGTGCATTTTAATAAGGCATATTTCCTCTGACATACAACCTGACACTATCCGCCAACGCCTGGTCAAACCTTACCCTTGTGCCTATATACAAGGGAATGGAATATCTGTTAAATTCTTTTAACTCTACTTGTACCGCACACCTCGGATTATCATTAGGTTTCTACTTTTCTGAGGTTCATGCCAACTATTGCTAGTTGTGTCTAGTTAATCTTAGCTCGCAGGACCTACTCTAAAATCACTAGTTGATGATTGAAAATCGTTGTTGGTCATTAACCGACTTCAAAAAAAAGAGGAGGTTATCAATTTGTCTGCTTTTTTTTTAAATGTTTATTACCTCAGAACTTTCGACTGGAAGAACCGATTTTGATGATTCTTTTTTTATTTGATAGCTGCTGTTTCCTGTGTGGTCCCATATAAATTTTATTAACTCTGCTTGAGCAGTTTTTGAGTTAGCTTCAATAATTACGTATTTTTCTCACTTAGTTTATTTAAACGATATCTTATTTGATACAATCATTGTTATTTACATATCAGGTAGTGGTATTAGAATTTGTTTGGGGTAGGTACCACAACTAAAAAGTGAAAAATAAAAACTCGGTGTCCTTGCTTTTCAATTACCGTTTTTTGCCACCGACTTCGGAAATTAAAGTTATTTTTCACTTTTTAAGTGTTTTTTTTGGAAGTCGGTTGTTTTTTTTTTGTAATAGTTTTTATGTAAAATCTATTTGCTCTGTTATCAATAAGGGGGTAATAATTAAGGGTGTACTTTACACGTTACAGATATTACAGGCGAGAGCGGCGTCAGCGCAGAAGAGGGCGCAGAAGGTTATAAAGAACGTGCAGGAAATGGGCAGGCTTGACACTGAACACGTGAGTACCTATCAAAACCGATTCCTAAGCCGCCTGTTGTATAAAAAAAAAAACATATTATATCTTCTCGGAATTACTTCAATTTTTTTTTTTTTAAGTATACTGTAATAATCCCATGAATTTGTAAGTATGAGATACTATCCCGTTTGTCTAATTGTCGCATGCTTCTGAGTGTTGGGTCCTATGTTCGATCCTATGAGTCGGGCTCAGTGACATTAGGTTTCACCATTGAGAAATTCTCAGTAACAGGCCGGTCCTGTTTGCACACCGGGCCGTTACTGGGATAAAAATCACTACTAAAATAAGCGAGATACAGTTAGTAAAACGATTTTTACGTTAGTATGATTCAAAAGCACTTTCATAAACCTTTATAATTTCCATTTACAGGAACACGCGGAACCCATGAAACACGTGACAAACAGCCTGACAATCCCTCCAGAACCCGGCCTGTGTGAAGATAAGAATATTTGATAGAATACCTTCTAAGTCCTAAGTCAACCGATAGCTATGTTTTACGAATTAGAAGCACTGGATTTAAACAAACGATGAGGCCTATGGCTAAGAATAAAACTAAATGATTTGATTGGAAAAAAACTTTTAAAATGGAAACCTTTTTTCATTTCGACAGTTCTTTCGGAGAATTGAAAACAGTAGCTATTGTCGACTCAATTTTACGAAAAACAGTAATAATATTTTTCAGAAATCGGAATGAGTGGTTTTTTTTTGTGTCGGAAATAAACTAGATAAGGCCTAAATTTTTCATTTCGGAGCCTTATACATCGTAGGTTTACTGAAAATGTATCAAAAGTAATTTTTGCCAGTATTTCTCTCAAGGGACTTACCCTTCGTAAAACATAGATGTCGCTAAAATGCACAATTTTCTGCGTCAATTTGCATAAGAGCGATCTTCCTTCAAGGAGGTAACTATCGTGCAATTTGCACGGGAGAAATGTTTTCTGCAAATGTTAAATTATTTTCAATATCTTTAGTTAGATATATTATTTATTTGCTGTTACATATAATAATAATAATAAAGTTTATGACTGTTTGTATGTTAGATAGAAAATTAAAAAATAAATGCTTAGTGAATTTTGTAAGAGCTATATAATATTGTTCTACGTTTCATTTTGTGTTTTTGAATGTTTGGAGTTCTTATCAAAATTAAAATTAAAATAAGTTAAAAAAGAATATTGTATAATAATGAGACCATAACGTAACATGTTTTATTTTAAAGATATATTATATTCTATAGTAAATATTTGTGATAGATGTCGTTCCTACACTTTTCTTAAATAAATAGAATACGCTATTGTATTTTCTCATCACCTTATTCCGTGAAAGTAAATTATGACCGACTTCGCCATTTCACTTTAAAAAGGTTTAAATAAAACTTACGATTCATAACAGTAGCAATAACGCTAGAATAGGTAATATTCAAAAGTAATAAACAATATTCATAGACATTTTAGCGATAACTAGAAATGTAACGATCTCATATTTTATACGAGCAATTTCATACCAACAGCCTTTAAAAAGTGCATTAAAATCCTCTGAGAGAGTTATATTGCTGAACGCAGAGTGCTACTCGTAGGGTTGTCACCCATTTACCTAGGTATCGACTCATCACGATTATAATGTGTCCGGACATGGATTAGCCATATTCTAAATACTTAAATATAAATTATTTTAAAGTACAATTTTAATGATACTTAATTTTTTTTTATGATGACCTGTTTATGGTTTCGACAATTCCCTTTTGTGCTAGCGCATACGCTATGTTCAAATAACAATAACTCTTAAATTATTAGACATAAAGTTGTGAATTTTATGTTGTATTGTAGCTAAGCTCAAAATCTGTCGATATAGTAAAAAATATTAAAAGTTGTCGGTGGTGTTTTATAGTAATTAACAATTATTGGTTGAATTGCATAATTTTTCGTTTATTTTTTTCGACTTTCACATTTTTTTCAAAAGTTATGGAATTATGAACACATTGCTTTGTAATGCAAATGGTAGTCAATATTACTGCCTTTCGAATAAGCCTATTTGTATCTCAGTATGACTAAAACTTTGAGAGATATATTTTTATTGAACTTGTACAGAGAAATTTCAACAAAACAAAATGGTTGCCACATAGCGGGGAAGTATATTGGACCCAAGCTTAGAGTGTAATTGTGCTTTAAAATAGTTTACATTTAAGTATTTAGAATATCGCTAGTCCATGTCCGGACATACTGTATTATATTCAATAGAATATTGCCTTGTCTTATCCTCACAATATGTTAATATTGTGTACTTTTATTGTGACAAGAGCAGGCCAGCTGTACCAACATTTTTCATTACGAAAATATTTATGACTACTATCGGCCATTACTGGATAATTTTTGAATCAGATATATGCATTGTCGTTATTATCATAACTAGCTTCCGCCCGTCTTCGTCTGCGTGAAATTTCGGCCCCCGACTCACCCCGTCACATCGCATCGCCCACGCTATTAATTCGGTTTCACTTAGCGTTCTTTCAGACTTTTTTCTTTTTGCTCGGCTCCTAAGTGTTGTAGCGTGATGTTACATAGCCTTATCTTCCTCAAGAATTGGGCTAGCCATTGCAAAAAAAAAATATTCAAATCCGACGGGTAGTTCCAGAGATTCACCCCTACATACAAACAAACTTTATAATATTCACCCCTACAAACAAACAAACTTTATAATATCAGTATACATAGAATAGATAGTACAGTTAAAGATGATAGTTAATTTGGACTTCGAATTACACTGCGATACAGACACGCGGTCAATTTGGTTACAGCTCGTGGAGCAGCTGTTCTGTGGCGAAGCATTGAACGAAAAATTTAACTTTTCATCAGGTATTTTATAATACGTGTAACTATAAAAGGTATTGATTTTATTTATAAGTTAAATATTTTGATTCGTGCAATATGTCATCTTTCACGTGATACTTTGTAATTTTCAATTAAAAACTTTTTCATATTTGTAGTTTCAATCTTGTAGCCACAAGTGTGTAAAATCGACATTTTCTTCATAAATGAAAACCAATGTCTCTATTGACAAATAAGTTACAGATAATTAGTGGACTTTTCTTTGGCACCTTTTAATTATTTGTATCACACCCCGTAAAGGTACACGTTACGATAATAACATTAAACTTAAACCAAGTATGTTAATTCAAAAATATATGCTTTAATAATCCATCCTGACTTGACCCCCTTTCTTCTCAACATTTCAACCCCAAACCTAGCGCAATGAATTATAAATTCAACCCTCACGTGAAAACAATTTACCCCGCACATGCATATCTCCGGACAAAAGCTCTTATATAAACTTTATTACTCGCACGTTTTTGCTTCGGATAGGGGTGAAATGGATTCCTATTTCTCGCTTATATACGTTTAGCTGAATTTTGTGCTCAATAGTTGAGGTTTACGGGGTGATGACGATTATACCCGCTACCCAAAAGTAGGTGTGTAATTGATAAGAAATTCGCACTTTTATATTAACCCGTAAACGTCTACTGCTAAAATATAGGATCCCAATAACTGCTTGCTACAATATACGGTTCAAACAGTAGATGAATTGGTGATCTTAATTGATTTTGTGTTTACAGCACTATACTCCTTATTGCTTGCCAAACCCTAGTAAATCTCTATAAATTAATGTTTCTAGGTGAAAATTCAGGTGAAAATGAACAGATTTTCAGGAACATTTTCTTTTCGGGAAATAAAAAATTATTATAACAAAAAACTTTGCCACTAGGCGTGTTTGTCGTTAGTAACGTTTGTCACTTTTATTATGTAGTTAAATTAGAAAACAGATACTCATTTCCAACTTTCCACAACCTCACTAGCATTGTCATATCAACTAAATATACATAACTACTCTAAAACATATCATTACACGTCACTGCATAGCCTACTCCGCTGCGATAATTCTCTTAGTTACCGCACGACATGACAGGCGGGTGAGGTTGCAACCTCAGAATACAGAACAAACCAGAAGGCACATACGATCATAACTCCATGCTGCCAACTGTGTCTAAAAACAAAACAAAATCAGGGCACCTACTTCATCGTGAGTGTAGCAAGACCGCGGTCGATCGACGTCGTCAAAATGTTGTAGGTACATCACAATGTCTCAAAATATGTCAAAATGTCATCGATTGGCAGCAATCAGCGGGCAATTCCCTTAATTTTAAGAACGTTCACATTCACATCTCATTCGCAATCTGTCAAAGAACCATCCATTTATCAACATTTTTGTCAAGTTTGACAGATTGCGATTGGAATTTGAACCTTTTTTAAAAGTAAAAATTGGCCCTCTGGTTGCACTATGACTGTCTTGGAAATTTTTACCATGCAAATAACGTTGTCTCTTTTCCGACACACACATAAATACTTAAAAACAAGGAAATAAAAAGCTTGTAAAAAAACACACACACCACCTACGTATTTAAGAAAACAGAGTTAATTTTTTTCATTTTCAAACTTTTCTGATAACAAGTCGTTTTTGACATTTATGTTGCCTCAGTTCTTTGCGCCTTCTGTTTTGTTCTGTATTCAGAGGTTGCAGCTTGTTGTAATTAGTTCCCAGGGAGTGCTGCCATCCCTTGGTGCTGCTGTAACGACTTAATTGCTAACTACCCTCGTGGTAGTTATGGCGATGACTTGAGAAAGTATTTTATGCGCCGTTACAGACCTGATACAGAACTTAGGTTTCATTTCCATATAAATAGCTGATAGGAATTAAATATCAAATTGTGCGGAAATCGTTGTTCATGGTATGGGCACGTGATACGGAGCAATGAGGAAAATGTAGTGAGGAAAGTTTTGGGTATGAAGGTCGATGGCTGTAAGACTAAAGAAAAGATGGATGGACTGTCTGAAAGTGATATGGCTAGAAAGGGGGTCAAATCAAATCAAAATATTTTATTTCACATAAGCCTACATAGGCACTTATGAAACGTCAGAAGCTAGGTGCACGGTTCCAATTGGTCATTTCCTATGGAGAAGAGCCGGCAAGAAACTCCATGGTTACTCTTTTAAAAGATAATTGGCTTTTACAATATTTTCGAATTACAGTGTTAATAGTTATGGGAGGACAGTGTAGGCCTTTCAAAAAGTTTCAAGTAAAGTTCAAAACAAACAAAAAATTAAAAATGTCTACAGTTCACTAAGCCTAAGACGTTCTCACATTCACAAGGTAGAAAAGGGGTGTCTACCGAGATGACGGCTAATAGAGAAGTATGGAAGAATGGGACATGTTGCGTCGACCAATAATAAATAGGCATAAGGGCAGGAGAATGATGAAATGAGGAATTAAATATTATGCTAGTACACACGGCTACACATCAAGCTATACATTTCCAGTATAAGCTGACCTCGCATTGTACGGAAATCCTACACAATGCGAGATCAGCATAAACTGGAAATGTATAGCTTGATGTGTAGCCGTGTGGACTAAGACAAAGTTAGAAAAGAAATGAAATTGTTTATTCCGTAAATAGGATATCGGAATCAATTTAACACGTCACATAAAGAATAAAAAATAAACTAGATGAGGTCGGCGTTTCCTATCTGACTACTCTGAGAAGAAAGGCCGAAACAAACTCAGAGGTCGCAGTCTCGTTTAAGGACCAGACATAATCTTGGTCAGACCATATGAGGACCATGTAGATTAATATCTGAAATGGTCTTTTGAGGAAAGAACCACACAGATTTGAGTGGACCTGTCCAGTCAGTGCAAGCATTTGTCAGTAACCGAGGAGCTCAACTCAGAGCTTAAGGAGCTCAACGAGAAGAAAGAAGAGATCTTTGTCATTTCTCCTTTCGCAGGTCTGCTGGAAGAAATTTCTTAAGAAATAAGCATTACCTTTGTACTTTAGGGGTATGAGGAACAGGGTGTAAAGTTCACTCATCCACCATAGAAAAGGGAGGATCCTCCAACCAGACGGTTGTTGTGTCTGGCGGGCAACTGCCCAATGAATGATATTGGATTTTTGTATATATGTTCACTGCACGGTAAACTCTAATTGCGCGATGCAGGATTTTTGTGACGTCATGATTTTTGTGTGACGTCAGGTCTTTGATGCGTAGTTCGAATGTGGCGATGTAGGTACCGCCACATCACTCCCCTCCGGAGACCGAAGGTCGATAGTGCGCTGAGTCTTGTATCTTGCGATGCTTGCCAGTGCCAGTTGTGGTTCCAGTGAGTCGGAACCGGGTGTCGCATTGTTCGCAGTGGGTCGGAACTGTTTGCGGCGATTGTAGTGATTGAGTTTGATTGGGTTGATTGAGTTGATTGAGGTGATTGAGTTGATTGAGGTGATTGAGTTGATTCCCCAGTGGGTCGGGGTGATGAGGCTGCGGGTGATGACCAGGAATGCGCGTTCGCTGCATGCTGGTGGTCAGGATACCCGTTGACGCCTCGGGTGTTGGCTTGGCTGTGTGACTCGCCTCACTGAAAGCTTGCGGGAGTGATGATGATGACGTCACGCTGGAGTAGTTGCACGAAGGCTGCGTTGACGTTCATATTCGGGGTCACCAATTTAGGGGTATGAGGAACAGGGTGTAAAGTTCACTCATCCACCATAGAAAAGGGAGGATCCTCCAACCAGACGGTTGTTGTGTCTGGCGGGCAACTGCCCAATGAATGATATTGGATTTTTGTATATATGTTCACTGCACGGTAAACTCTAATTGCGCGATGCAGGATTTTTGTGACGTCATGATTTTTGTGTGACGTCAGGTCTTTGATGCGTAGTTCGAATGTGGCGATGTAGGTACCGCCACAGTACTCATATTATAATTAAGTCGTATCTCTATGTATTTTTACCCGACTACGGCGAAGAAAAAAAAAGGGTTATGATTTTGACCGGTATGTATGTATGTATGTATGTATGTATGTATGTAAGTAAGTATGTTCATCTGTTCCGTCATATCTTTTAAACCACTCATCACAATTTGACAAATGAGGTATCGTTGGAAGCGTCTTGATCGTCCGCTGGTTATAGGCTATGTGACGTCACATTAAATTAAAAATCTCAAGGACCGAGAGTCAGTACTTTAAAAAAAAAAGTTTACTCGTACCATGTTGGGTATCAAATGAAAGGGCTTAATGAGCACATTTAAAAAAATATATATCATAACGCCAAAAGAATTAAAAACAAAATTAAGTAATAAAAACTATAACCCAACTACGACTAAAAAGGTATAAACAAGACACCACAGACAGACAAATAAAAAATCCGGAGTCACACGTAATCTGTTCGATTTATGCCCTAAAACGTGTGACTCCGGATTTTTTATTTGTCTGTCTGTGGTCTTGTTTATACCTTTTTAGTCGTAGTTGGGTTTTAGTTTTTATTACTTTAATTTTTTATTGTGTATATATTGAAATTGTAATAAAAATGTTGGCAAATAAAACACAACTTTAAAAAATAAATAAAGAAAATACGTTTATTTGCGGCAAACATGACGCTAAAAAAGGACAATTATATTAAAATAAGTTAACAAGCGCCATGAATTTGTTATCTACTTAAACGCATCGAATTGACGAAGGCAGTGGGGAAGATTAATAGCAAAAAGCGTAGAATCAGTCCCGTGTTTGTGGAAGTCTCCTATGTCCAGCAGTGGACGACGAAAAGCTGTATTGATTTCTTAAAAGCACCAAGATTTGTTAATAACTAGTTTTCGCCCTTGGCTTCGCCCGCGTAGTATTTCGATAAAAAATAGCCTATGTCCATCCCCAGGATGCCATCTATCTCCTTGCCAAATTTTGTCGAAATCCGTTCAGTGGTTTAGGCGTGAAAGGGTAACTAACATACAGACAGACAGACAAACAGAGTTACTTTCGAATTAATAATATTAGTATGGATTCACAGTATCTAGAAGCAAAAGATTAACTACAATTCTTTACCATGTGAACACGCGACGTTTGTAAATAAATAATTAAGTTAGACAAAGCCCCGATGACCATGTAAGCGAGTAAACTACACACGTAGTAACGGTGAGTCCAATGTTTCCAAGTACCTCTGTAAATAAACAATTCAGAGATCAACTCGCTAAGGAATTGGTTAAGGTAATTTCTTTGCTTTGTTTTGTACGTTCTTCAATGACCATTTGCTTAACAGATTGGTGTTAGATAGTTTGCAAAGAAGTCCTACAAACCTGGCTTTTTCTATTTTCTAGTAATTACCCGTAAGTAAATTATAGTATTTGTATTTTTTTAGATTATGAAAAGTCAGGTTTTCGCATTTCTCAAAGTCAAATAATCTTTTCCACATAGACACATAAAGGGCACTTTTGAAAATCAAAATTTAAAAAAAAAAATTGTTCTATTCGGCCCTTCCATAAGGTAATTTTCTAAATTTAATTTCTATGGAAAAGGCGATGTTGGTCAAGCGACGATTTCGGATTTTTCGGATTTGAGCGCCGGCTCTTAAGCTCACTCACCTAGCAACACAATTTCCACATAGCCACGAATCCCCCAAATTCTCTCATTATAACTAATCAGTACAATACTAATCGCATGCAGAACCACGTCTCCACCTGTAAGTATTCCCACGCCTCAAAAAATATCAATTTTATCAAAATTCCTTTTGAAAGTACTTTTATTTGCTTTTCCCCGGTAATCATGCGAAATGGAGGCGATAAAGGATCGTTCTCACTGAACGTGGTTCCGTATCAAATTAATAGCTAACGTGTTACGAGCCCGCTCGGAAATGAGATGTATTTGGTACTGCAATATTGTAGGATGATTGTTGAATATATTATCTATCGCATGTTGTGTAAATAATAACGTTGGTGAGGTTTTTTCTCTAATGTGTTGATAGAAAATAGGGATGGGCTGACAGATTTGTCGGAATTAAGAAACAATCTTTGAAATTTTTCTCACGCTGCCGTCTGTGGGTACTAAAAAGCTTAAAATAAAACAAATTATTTGAAAAACAAAAACCCGACTGAAAAACACATAACTGAAGAGAAAAACAAGCGTTGAACTTTGTTTTTTTACCCGACTGCCCCAGAAGGAGGTTAATGGTTTTCGAGAGTATGTTTGTATGTTTTTCTAATGTTTGTATGTATGTTTGTATGCATGTTTGTATGTATGTTTGTATGTATGTTTGTATGTATGTTTGTATGTATGTTTGTATGTATGTTTGTATGTATGTTTGTATGTATGTTTGTATGTATGTTTGTATGTATGTTTGTATGTATGTTTGTATGTAACTTATTAAATTAACTAAATTAACTTATTAAACTAAACTTACTAAATTAACTAAAAAACTAAAACTAAAAGGACTAACTAACTATACCAATAAATATGAAAACAGAGGGACCCTTAGGCGTCGAAGTATTCGTCCGCATCGCTGTCATCCGGAAACGTGCCCAGAAGACTGGCAGCATTGCCACGTTGAATGGCAATGCTAATTCTTTGGCCAAAGAACAAGCCAGCCCTCTGGTCACGTGAAGTGTCGACCAGTCGGCGAGAAATTTCCTTAAAAAGGAGACGCGCACTCGGGCCCCATGACCCGAGCGTTTCGACCCCAAACGGCTCAAAACTATAGTTGCCCATAAGGTTACAGTATTTGCGCCGCTTGAGGGTCTCAGCAGCCGCAGCAGCGGCGCCAGCACAGCCTGCCGTGCTAGGAACATGGGATGGTGCAAGGGTGTCGACACAGGTTGCGTCCCACACCAGAGGCCTACCCATCTTCCAAGGCAACAACGTCATGCCATCTGGTCTCTTCCCATGTTTGTATGTATGTTTGTATGTATGTTTGTATGTACGTTTGTATGTATGTTTGTATGTATGTTAGTATGTATGTTTCTATGTATGTTTGTATGTATATTTGTATGTTTGTATGTATGTATGTCTATTTCTTTGGCACGCTCTGTAGCCTAAACGGCTTGGTGGATTTTAGCTAATGAGGTGTCATTAGATTTGTCTTAATTGTGGGAGTGACATAGGCTATATAATATTTATATATTGCTTCTACAAATACAAATGATGAAAATACAAAAGATGTTTTTTTGGTATTACAGGCGGGGAACAAACCAATAACCTGAAATATGGTGTAACTGTTGTTTGTTCCCCGCCGGTAATACCAAAATTCTACAGATTATAATGCTGGTTTTTCTCTTTTAAGTTATGTGTTTTTGCAGGCGGGTGTTTTGTTTTTTTTCTCTTTTCAGCTATAGGTTTTTGCATTCGGGTTTTTTGTTTTTTAAATAATTTGTTTTATTGTAAGGTACTACTGCGGGGACAAACCAATAACCTGAAATATGGTGTAGGTACCTTTTCTTTGTAAACTTAAAAAAAACAAGTTAAGTGCTTGGTTTTCTCTTTTCAATTATGACTGTGTTTTTGCAGTCAGGTTTTTTGTTTTTATTTTCTTAAACAGAAACCATAATGATCGCTTAATCAAATCAACAGTGTTTATTACTGTCCGACTATTCGTATACTTATTTATTTAATAGATAATCCTAACTAATATTATAATTGTGAAAGTGAGTTTGTTTGTTTGTTACGCTTTCACGCTAAAACGGCTGAACGGATTTAGATGAAATTTGGCACATGGGTAGACATTGACCTGGAATAGGACATAGGATACTTTATATCCCGATATTCCCACGGGAACGCGGTAGAAACCGCGGGGCGCAGCTAGTATTAAATAATTATACAACTATAAACTAACATGATCTCAAAACTGCATAAATGTATGCTTACACCTAATTATCCTATAAGCAGCTTATAAGAGCCTCCTAATTGTATTATGTGTCCGGTAACACGCCTCTGGAGATTATCTAATAGCTGTGATCCACCGCCACCGGGGCTAACGATCTCATCATGACGTTATGGAACGTACTGGCCGCACTCAGTTTATCATTTTATGGAAGTTATGGGACGTTCATTTCGGGTAACTGAATTAGTAGCCGTGTTGACTTGTAATGGGTAGAATTATGAAATTGTAGGAGTATTTTCTTGGCTTTCTTTCTTGTCTGAAATGAGATAAGGACTCAAATTTTTACTCACAACTTGTAGATACTTATCATAAAAATCATGTCACTTCAAGCATGCTTCTTCAAGCAATATACTATTATATTGCTAGTAGACTGACATTATTAATTTTTATAAAGCTACAAATACACAATTACACATACCTGTAACTTGCACAGAAGTATGCTAGTAGCTTGCATGCCATTCTACCATAACAACTTCTGATTTGTGATTGGCACAATGGCATGCAAGCTACTTGCGTATTTTTGTGCAAGTTGCAGTCTCAAAGCCCGTAATATACTTGCCAGTTCATGTATATTACGGGCTTTGAGACTGACGCGGGTGAAACCGCGGGGCGCAGCGAATTTTTTTTTATTTAAATTTTTTAGTCTATATGTAAATAATTAAATAAAGGAAAGATTACTTTTATTTCAGACATCTCTTACACACCATTTAGTACAATTTAGGAATAATAAAGCAAAACTAAATTACACTTTTGTCTCTAAATTAAAATAAGAAAAACAAGACACCCAAAATCGATGTCGTGAACCGAGAAATGGGGTCTTCTGATTACAGGCTCTACTGTAATTAAAACTTTCCGGAACCATCTCAATTTATTTTGGAAACGAAAAATAATGTTGGGTTTATTAAAACATCGTCTTCCTGAAATTCCCTATTTTGAATGGAGGGGAAATAATTAAAATGTGACACCATAATAAGCCAGCCTAGGTACGAAAGATTTTATTTGAAAAGAAAATCTTTTAATTGAGTCTGTTTGATACAAAAAGGCATAACAAACCTACACCTACCAGACGGGCTAGATTTTCAACATTTACAATTTTGATTTTCAGCATATACTCGTAGGTACTCGTAGCAACTTACTTCTAAACTTTCTTCCCAGAATCGTTCTACTATTAAAACCAAACTGTGAAGAAAAATAAAAATGAATACAGGAAAATGTGTGAGAAAAACCAAACAAAAGCAGTAGCAGCCAGGAATCATTTGTGAAAACAAAGGAGGAAGGAGCGACTGCGTTAAAAGTGAATGTTTTAAAGCGATGCGGATCTGGATGGCTCCGGTCAGAACCGGTTATATCTAGAATTTACTGGTACACTTGGTGAAACTATTCGTATGTAGGATTATCCGAACAAGTTGATGGAGTTTATTTTGTGATACGTTTTGAGCGCTTTCGGTTAATTCTGTTTCTAGATTCAAATTGCCTGCAAAGAGAGATATTGTGCATAGATATTTATTGACAAAAGTAGCAAGCATGATTTCACAATATTGAAACGATAAACACGTACCTAAATACATGTGAATGTATTGCCCACAACAGCAAAGTCCCTAGTGTAAAAATGTTGCTTTAGCACCTGAAAATAGAAACAACATGAATTTATTATAACGAAAAATGATACGCAGCGCAGCAAAAAGTGTTTTCCGAATCGTTTGCATAAACAAAACGAATGCAGTTTTAAAATTCGAGCGGAATCCAGTTACGTACGGTTATGACTGGTTATAACCGAATAATCCGGATAATTTATTACCGTTGTTATGTTAATCTGGTTAGCGGTACATGGAGAGTTTAAATATTATTGTTTGATAGTTGCAATTTGTCACGGGACTTCACGGGAGCAGTGGAATTTATTGCGTTAGTTTATGACAATTTTATTCTCGTTATTAGAAAAATAAAATTATGGTGGTTGACAAACACAAGAGGAGGTTGTGTAGTCCATTCTTCGAGAAAACACACACAATGAATTCCGTAATAATTAGAATATAAAACCGAGGTTGTTAAACAAAGAATCCTTATGTAAATTAATGAATCGAAACGCCAATTCGAAAATTAATTGTTCTATAATTATCTAACTGTAGTTAGTTCAGTGGCACACTAAATATTTCGTGAACTTAGAATAACTTTCATGCTTCGCCGGTCGATGTTCACGTTTACCAACTGCACATGGTTTTTACACTGTGTTTTAATATCGGTAGATATTTCAAGTGTCAATTACACACTTTTTTTACGAGTACAAATTCGTTGGTACGGATTGCAGCAAATGGTCGGGTAGGTACGTTAAAAATATCGAAATTTATTGTGTTAATGCTATGTTATACAAAATGACGATTGGTATGTTTTTTAAAAACACACAACGCACTACTGCAGCAAAGGCTTTGTTTGTGAGAAATTACCACTACTTGCGCATTGCCACATCATGCAATGTCTATTACATTATTTAGCTCATGCTTTGTCTTAGATATGTTCGCGTCTCTATCTTGAAATTGTAGTTTGACAGTTGTGTGACAGTGACAGGAATAATGCTTAGCTAAAGTACGTGTTAAGTAACCTCTATAGCTCTTGTCCTGAGAGTTCTTTAGGTAGCTACACTGTACCTA
Organism: Lithophane leautieri; assembly: GCA_949152455.1. Taxonomy (NCBI): domain Eukaryota; kingdom Metazoa; phylum Arthropoda; class Insecta; order Lepidoptera; family Noctuidae; genus Lithophane; species Lithophane leautieri. The sequence continues at coordinate 2,603,509 of OX424469.1, read as the reverse complement.
CGACAGACGCATCCTATGCAGTCAGGCCAAGCTACTAATCTTAATTACTGGCTAATCGTGTCTCCACGGCATGAGATATTCTCATATAGCCTATGACGAGACGAGATAAAAGACTTACTTAAGTTAATTTAATACAATCTTTTAAAGGCATGTACGCACGGTTTTTCCATTAGGATTTTCTTAGTAACTGTCCGGAGCTTGGAAGTTGGCGGTGTGATGGCCCCCGTGCTTCGGAAAGCACGTTAAGCAGTTGATCCTGCGCCTGATATCTCTCTATAGTGTCAGATTGCCGTCCCATCGGACTATGAGAGTAAGGGAACAGAGAGTGCACTTGTGTCTGCGCACACACTTGTGCACTATAATAGCTCCCGCGTCGAAGGCTAGTCTCCGTTGAGATTAGCCGCCGTGGCCGAAATACAGTCTGGAAGACTATATAATATGACCCTGTAGGTTACTTAAAACATACATAATTAGAAGTTGATTACAAATAACACTTTTACACGTCAAATTATAATACATATATCCAGACCATTTTTGTTAAAGTATTTTTTTTCTTACTTTAATTTGCCATAACAAAACAAAACATGTTTTTGCAACATGTGTTTGAGAACCAGTTTTTCAACTACAATGTTAAGTTTGTTGGATAAATTCACCCCAACTGCCGAACCCTTCATTGTGCGTGGTTCGACATGCACTTAGCCGGTTTTATTATTTTACAGCCATGATTCATCATGAGAGTGATTTGAAGTTAACTACAAAAATATGCAGAAGGTTTGAACACAAAATTGCATGATTTATTGGCTCGCAGCCTTCAACTAAACACGATAATGTTATAATAATGGTTTAACTGTGTTTTAGACAAATACATAAGTGAGGAGCTCGTTAATACTTATTAGCACTATTTATAGCTGATTTTCAATTGCTGAAGGAAATAATAATGTTAAGTGGAATCAGTGTGTGATATGATATGCAAAGTAATAACGTGATTTGCGCACGCAATGTTTTGTTCTGCCCCTGAATAGATTTCCATGATTTAATTAAGTAATTGTGCTGCTTCTTTGTCTTTTTTAAGGTTGAAAACGATATTTTGGGAACGATGAATTACCTTATCACTATAATTACTTTGAAAAACCTCATAATTATCCAACACAGGCTGGTAATAGAATATGGGACCTCTTTTTTCAGAATCTCTATTGATCACTGGAATTATCTTAACAACATTCATACTTCCGTCAGTCCATAGGCACTCAGTCCTGAGCCCGTGCTGACTACACATATAATAAATTTTTAGCACGTCATTTTCTAATTTAATCTAGTGTTTGCTGACTCGAAAGACAAGTCGTGTCAAGTTATAAAATAAAGACAATCAAATGTCATTTATTCAAACTAGGCTGAGAATCAGCACTTTTCAAATGTCAAAATAACTTAAGACAGTCCCCCAAAAATGCCCACCCTTCACCACCTCCTAGTGCTTTAGCTGGGAAGAAGAAATGGCGCAACAAACTCCCCAGCAGCACAGTTGTCTGTTCAGTTAGACAAAAAAAAAATTCTATACAATAGTATGAAAAATCCTTTGCATTACTCAACACAAAACATAAATCAAATTATTAAATTGTTTGTGCCCTTTATGTGAGTTTTAACCGGAATTTATATATTCGATATTAGTTGGATATCTTGCTTCTGAACACAGAAAATACACTCAAATGGTTAACTTTGCCGAATTAATCACTAATGAAAGTTTATCTGAGGCCTCGGAATCCAGTTATAGGATAGTCAATAAATAAATAGGGCTTAAATCTGGTACGACAAAATATAAGCAAGGGTTGATGTCAACAAGGGTTGCATAAAACCATGCATTTATAGACTTGTAACCATAAACTTACAGTATCAGACGTAGAAACTCGTTAACAGGCATCCGACCAGTTTCTGGATACCCCACACTGGCAACTGGCCAGAAAATTGTCAGATATAGAGAGAATTACATAAACTTAGGATATTACGGCTGCATGCGGTTCCGTAATGCTAATGGCACGTTATCACCTATTTAGAGTACACTTGGCTATTCAACAGAATAGCCATGTTAGAGATGGGCAACAACATTTTCAGATTTCATGATAATTCAATCTATCTGCCTAGCCTTTTCCCAACTATGTTGGGGTCGGCTTCCAGTCTAACCGGATGCAGCTGAATACAAGTATTTTACAAGGAGCGACTGCCTATCTGATCACCACAACCCAGTAACCATACAGATACCACTTGGTAAGACTGGTTTTCAGACTATCGGACTTCGGGCGACCCGTAACGACTGTCAGAGATCCACAAATGAAACGGAACCAACGGCTTAACGTGCTTTCCGAGGTTCGGTATGTAAAGATGGCACAGACCAACCCCGGCAAGCGTAGCTTAACCAGATGGATCGAACCGTGCGGCTGTTATTACCTAGCCACGAGCTCCTCATTTTATGATAACCATTACTATAGATAAGAAGATGAACAGCATCTTAGAGTCAGAGGTGGTGGCTGGCGAAATTACTTTGGCGCGTAGCGCAAGGTTAGTTTCAAAGTGGCTCTGGAAAAGAGTAGGTTCCTGGAAGGACTTTGGGAAAGCCTTTTCCCAGAAGAAACACAGGGCTAGAAAACAAATGACACGATCAGCAATATTGATTCGCCAAGCATGGTTACCAAGCACGAATGTTTGACCTGTTTTTTTGTGGTTTTACTAAGCGATGATAACTAAACAGGATGAAAATTTAAACAGGATCCCTGTTCAGTAACCCACCTCTGCCCAATTAATCTGTAAAAATTAGCAGAAAAGGAGGTTCTACACTTTATAAAATTATAAGTACCAAGAGACTAACCTGAAAAGTGTTATATGTATGATCTTTTACCATTCAAACTACAACATAGCAATGTTGCTTGGTTGGTCAACTATTAACGTGGTAAGAAATCCAGAAAATCTCTTACACGAGTTACTCTATAACTACCTAACCTTTAAATAACGATCTAAATGTCACAGTGATGAATCGGTCGCCCTTTGTGCAAAGTGCTTCGATTCCCGCACCAGAACAAATATTTATATTGCCCCAGGTATTTGTCCAGTCCGGGTGTTAGCACAGTGCAATCGTTTGTGTAAGTAATGCCGCCTACGATACATACTCTCCTGGTATCCATATAAGTTTCAAAGTCAAAGTCAAATAATTTATTTCAAATAGGCACATAAAAAGCACTTTTGAACGTCAATGAAAAACAAACAAAGAAATAAAATTGATTCTAGTTGCCCATTCCAAAAGGTAGATTTCGTATGGAGAAGAATGGGCAAGAAACTCCACCGTTACTCTTTTCAAAAATGTTTACAATATTTTGTATACATGAATTATATAATTATATGTGAAGACCATGCACCCACAATAAGATTACTGTCCCACAAAAGGCAAAAAAAAAATTATAAATGGAGCAATGACAAATAAATCAGTTATGTGATAGGTACATGGTGCTCACATATTTACAAACATTGTAAAAGTATACGATATTACAATATTCCTAACATCCTTTCAGACAACTTTTCTGTTTAATAATTTCAGATTTGTTTTTTCATTAATTTAGTTGACACATACTGCCTATTTGGATACTGTAGAACAGGCTCTTGTAGTATGTACCTTACGAGGTAGATTTCACAAAGGAACTTATAAAGCCCTTCTATGGCTAACTAGCGAAATATAGGTGTACTATACAGGTGCACCTCTGCTTAACCCATGGGGGATTACAGGCGTTATATTGTGTTTGTTTTCTATGGCTAAAGATTTAGCAATATACAAATGTCATTCCCGATGACACTGGCCGCTATGGAAACTAAGAAGTACTTATTATACATTCAGACAATCCTGATAAGCCTTACATTCCAAGCATTTCTAACCAATATGTAGGTTTCCAAAATAGACAGCCGTAGACCCAACAAACAATCGAAAACCCTTTCATTAAGGATAAAGGATAATGGATTCATCGTCCCCAATCAAGCAAGGATGCCCGATGCTAATGCCTGACGAAACGCAACGAGTGCGTGCCGAGACAGGCGGCATCCGGCTGTATTTCAGTGGCCAACGGATACTCAGTCACTAGTATAAAACGGTGCCCTACTGCATAAACAGTTACACTTCGTCTGAGGCAACCAACCACGATGAACACCTACATAGCTGTAAGTTGATTTGTATATCTTATATGAGTGACTTCTTATTTTGTGAATATTCACATTGCATACCTATTTCGGGGATGACCAACTTTTGGATTTGACTAAAGCCTCATCAAGTGATGATGTCGCATTCCAAATTGAGAAGCTAGTAAATACCAACTTCTCAGGTCAAGCCAATAATTATTCGAGTAAACCCGAAACAGGATACAAGTCCAGTTTGAATCGGGCTCGATGATTCGAGTAAAAAAGTTACTTACATTCAGTTCTTTTTTAAACTAGCTTCATCTTTCTGACTGACCGACCCCTTGACAATTCAAAAGTGCCTGTAATTGGTTTATTTGAAATAAATGCTTTGAGTTTTGAGTTTGAGTTTGAAATGATAATAAACGAGTTTCAAAATTAGGTACTTGGTCATCGTTTATAATTGGCAAAATGGTTGCTTTGTTAAAGCCGCATTTGATAGTAACTAAAACACTAATGGTGTATTAATTTGTAGCTGGCTTGCCTTCTGGCTGTCGCTCACGGCAGCGCCATCGGCGGATATGGCGGCGGATACGGCTTATACGGTGGCGGATACGGCTTATACGGTGGCGGATACGGTAAGAAAATTTATCTCTTTAATTTTTGTGCTCAAACGTAACTGCAAAAGTGTTTTTTTTTAACATCGTGAATGAAGAACGCCTCAATTTTAATTTCGACGTTACTCAGCTATTAGCAACCCAATGGGATTTTTGGTTTCTGGACAATAAAGTCTTTCTGCATCTAAAATCGAATTTCTATACTTCGAATCAAGTGGGGTTGGAATTGCAACACAAACAGATATACAAACAAAACAAATGTACAAATCGTTGAACCTGACTTGATTTCCGTACGTCTTTTTCGGGTGACCACTGAAAATCAGCGCTGTGCTGTGGGTCCCCTTAGCGCAGCATCATGCTGAGTGGAAGCCTTCTTGTCACAGTCATGACGTGCAGATGCCGATTACTTATTTGTAAACTGGTGATCTTATATTTGTATTTAGATCTATTTTGTTTAATATTGCTGATTAGTTATCTTTTTGTATGCACGTGTTTCTGTGCCAAATAAAACTATTTTTCTTTTTTTCTTTTCTATATAAATCTTTTTCATTCCAGGCCTGGGATATAACCGTGGTGGCTACGGCCACGGTGGATACGGCTACGGTGGATACGGCGGCGCTATACTGGCTCCTGCGGCGATATCCACAGCGAACATCATCAAGGCTGCTCCAATCCCCGTCATTAAGACTGCCATCGCTCCCGTGGTTACTGCTCCCATCCTCCGCACCGTAGCTGTAGCCTCTCCCGTCAGTGTCAGCTACGGCGGCTACGGACATGGTGGCTACGGACTCGGCGGCTACGGACTCGGAGGCGGCCACGGCTACGGCATTGGTGGCTACGGACTTGGCGGCTATGGACTCGGCTACAGCGGCCTTGGTGGTTATGGCGGCAAATATTACGGCTAAGCCTCACGTCATAACAAGACGAAGTGGTAGTACCTTTCCCAAAATTAACTCTTCTTTAATTGGTTTTGCACAGTAATAAAGCATTCACTCTTAAGTTCTGTTATTTTATTGATTGTGTTTTTTATACTTATTGGTTTTTATGTCATTTTCATAACTTACCAAAACGGCTTTCTTGTATTGACGATCTTAATTAATAATTGGGGTCGGCCCATTCCTATCGTTTTAAAAACCGAGCTGTCGTAACAAAATAAAATGTCGAAAAAAAAAATGTCGTAATTAAATGTATTCTTTCACTAAACACTACTAATAACAAAACAGAGGACATCGTGGCTAAGTAATAACAGCCGCACGGGTCGATCCATGCGGTTAAGCTACGCTTGCCGGGGTCGGTCCATGGATGGGTGACCATCTTTACATACCGAGACTCCTCCGTGCCTCGAAAAGCACGTTAAGCCGTTGGTCCCGGCTGTCCGAAAGTCTGACAACCAGTCTTACCAAGGGGTATCATATTACCCAGTTACTGGGTTGTCGAGATCAGATAGGCAGTCGCACCATATAAAATACTGGTATTCAGCTGCATCCAGTTAGACTGGAAGCCGACCCAAACATAGTTGGGAAAGGGCTAGGCAGATTGATTTACTACTAACAAAATATGGGCATGAAACGTGCTGCAGTTCTGTAATGAAAACACACAAATAATGCTCTGTTATCTTCCCGTTCTCCGACGAATGAGCAATCCGTGTGTTCATTAGTTAGTGCAAATTAACACCCTCTTCACAGTCGCTATCGCGTTCAGTAGAACATCGTTATTATAACAAGACTTGTGGAACTTCGCTTTTCAAAGTACAATATCATACAGACAAACAGATCTTCAAAAATAGGATCATTTATGAAAAATGCCCGGGTTATGTTTTTTTCATTAAAAATTGCACTTTAATGTATTTCTTCGCAGGATTTGTATAATTTGCAGTGACATAGGTAGATAACAAAAATTAAAATGAGGAATCCTACTATAACATAATACATAATAATATTATAAATGTGAAAGTTTGTGTGTTTGGATGTTTGTTACTCAATCCACAAAAACGGCTGAATGGATTTGGATGAAATTTGCAGACAGATAGTTTATAACCTGGATTAACACATAGGATACTTTTCATCCCGATATTCCCACGGGATCGAGACTTACGCGGGTGAAACCGCGGGGCGCAGCTAGTAACTAATATTTTAATGTCGAGATTTTATACCTAATTTCCGTTTTGTATATTTGAAACTATTGCAATATTTTCAAGTACAACTACGAAGTACTCTAATGGAGAAGCTTTTGAGCTATCTGAGCTTAATGTCTTGAAATATACTCCTATCATAATCTATGAGTAAGCTCCAGATTCACTTTAAGTGTTAATTTCACTACAAAGTGATTATTAATTCAACTTCAAAATCTTCGCTAATTCCACTTCAAAATTCCGTGCTATACAGTGCGGTAAGAGCTATTAAAGTTGCTAGCGTATTAGATGAAACTTAGTCGCTTCGTGCAAAGTCGCATACTATATTCAGAACTTCTAATAGTCAGGGATTAATGTGCTACAAATTATGGTTTTTAACTTGCCAAGATCATGTAAGGATTACAATGCAAGAGCAAACAAGTATAAGATCAAAATATACAATCCTACGAGAGCGGTGATCCGTATTTTTAACCGATTTCCCCAAAAAGGAGGAGGTTCTCAATTCGTTGTTTTTTGTTGTTGTTTGTTACGCGATTACTCCACCAGTTATGAATCGATTTTGATGATTATTCTTTTTTTGTTTGGTAGGTCATGCCTCAGAGGTGGTCCCATATAAATTTTATTAACTTGGCTTGCGCAGTTTCTGAGTTAGCTTCAATAATTACGTATCTTTCCCATTTCCAAAAAAAAAACGAAAAAAGTGAAAAATAACTTTAATTTCGGATGTCGGTGGTAAAAAACGAAAATTGAAAAGCAAAAACACCGACTTCCAAAATTAAAGTTATTTTTCACTTTTTTTGTGTTTTTTTTTATAATGAGTATTTGATGGAACCAGTATCACGGAACTACCACACCATTCCCGTGGAATGTATGCTAAGTGTCATTATCTGTGTAGTTGAAAATTTTGAATGATTTCACACCAGTCGAAAGGAAACCTACTAGTATCGTAAATAAGTTGGCACTTATTAACAAAAAAACACGTTGAATAAACCCTCTCATATCTGTATGACGGCCTGTCCGCCGCCATCCAGTGACATAATATTTGGCTCAGCAAAGCTTTTATACGGTAAGCAAAATTAATATTACCCATGGATATCTTAATCCTAATATCGTAACTATTTATAGAATAATTGCAGTGCATGCAATTATAATGCATTGCGAAAGTGAGTTTGTTTGTTTGTTACGCTTTCACGCTAAAACGGCTGAAAGGATTAGGATGAAATTTGGCACAGGGGTAGACCATGACCTGGAATCGACCACGGGATCGAGACTTACGCGGGTGAAACCGCGGGGCGCAGCTAGTAAGTAAATAAAGTCTCTCAATAAAAAAATCGTTGAATTTCCATTACTTTTACTTCCCACGTTCGTGTTAGGCCTATTCTATTGTTCAACAATTCAAAAGTTGAAATTTTTCAAGCGATAACACTAAAATCAAAACAATATAAAATGCAATTCAATACAAAATGGAGAACAATCTCTCAATCAGTACAATGTTAACAGTGAGTAAGAATAAGTACGTCCGCTAACCGTGACTCAGTCGCAAATGGAATTATGGACGTCTGAGTGTTGGCGGTGCAAGACTTTGTGCTGAGTAGGTGGGCGACAGACGGCACAGGAGGTAGAAAACTTTATGAATTAAAAATATATATTAAAAAGCGTTTATTCGTGGTTAAATCATAAGTTTTACAAAAAAAAATCACATTAGTTTGTTGGCAGATGCAGCTCCTATAAACAATTTCATATTTTCTCTCGTAAGTAGTTACTTTTCCATCAATACTAAGAATAGGTACAATTACTAAACATTATCTATAACTAAACACACGTATTTTACAGCAGCACAATCTATTACGTCATGCTAATAAATTCTTTTGCCTCGTATCGGAGCAAACTTATTAAGCAAAGCTTATCTCTTGGTAAAAATATTAGCATGTCAGCAAGATTTTAGGGATGATGACTCGCAAATTAGTATAGTTAATGTAGAAACTTAACTAGAGAAGACTTAAGTATTAGCTAATACACAGTTCGTCCAAAAAATACTATTAAACACCCTTATATTTAAAATTTAAAAAACCCCGACAAAAACAAAGCATCTAATAAACAAATTTTTTTTTATAGCTAACAGAACACTCTCGATCAATTCATCTTTCAAACAAAACCAAAAAAATCAAAATCGGTTCAGCCGTTTGCCAGCTACGATGGCGCAGACGAACACACAGATACACAAGTTAAACTTATAACACCCCTGTTTTTCCGTCGGGAGTTAATAAACCTATTTAATAGTGTTTTTTGGACCTACCATAATAACCAGTATGAGAAGTCGTAAGCCTGGAATTGGCTCCGTCAACTAATCTCTGACTAAAAGGAAAAGTTTTCTGTCCGATATACCAAGTCAGAAAGTAAAAAATATGTACCTATACATAGCCATAGATCTCTATTATCCTTCAACCCGTAGAAACTGATTTATTTATAAAGAGGAGACAATCAGAGTTTCAAACCAAATCAACCGTTTTAAACAATGTCAAGACTTAGAATAACAAGTGTCCTATCTACTACATCTCTTCTTTGAACAGTCCATTACGCCTCCACGAATAGGATCCCAAGAGACCCTCTGACGGCGTTAATTGAAAAAGCAATTAAAACCACCCCCGCCCCCTCACCCCCTGGCACTTCCAAACATCGGCAACTATCCGCCAGATATTCGCCAATCATATTGCACTCACTTTAAAATGAGATTCCACAACTTCACCTGCAGATTGTCTTCAAGTCTTTTAATTATTTTTATTTGACTTGACTTTCGATTTTACTGCTTTAATTTGGTTCGGAATACGATTTCCGGCTTTTCGCTTCTCTGTATCTGCTCGCAGATTAGAATAGTACCATCCTCTTGACTGTCCTTGGGTCAAGACTGAGCCCTGTCAAAAAAGTTTTAAAAGTCCCAGGATCAAAGAAGGCTTGCTCTCATTTAACTTAAAAAGGTATTTAAAACTGTAATTTTGGACATGCGTAGAACATGACCTGAGTTAGGACATAGGATACTTTTATCCCGATATTCCCACGGGATCGAGACTTATGCGGGTAAACCGCAGGGTGCAGATATTTGTCTCATAACTCAACGTCCACACGTTGGACACCAATCGTCTTTATTCTTATTTATGATATCTTAAGGCACCTGTTCCACTGCTGACGATTAGCGAAAAGCGAGTAAAGCTAGAAACAAGTTGGCGAGCAACCAACTCGCCAGCGGCGAGCGGCGGGTGTGTAGCCGATAGTTTTGTCGCTCGGCTATTAGAGAATAAAGCTATTAGAGTGTGCTAGTGCGACGAGTAGAATAACTGCCTAGTCAGTCGCTAGTATGCATATTTACTAACCGAGTGTTCTGCCCGCCAAGCGGGGTCACTGAGCGAGTATTTTCTTTGATAGTTATTGTCTCTGCGACAAACTAGTGGACAGAGGGTTTTCGCGCAGTGTGAACAGTCAGCGATTCCCTGATAATATAATTATGTATTCCTTTTTACCCGACTACGGCGAAGAAAAAAGGAGGATTATGATTTTGACCGGTATCTATGTATGTATGTATATAACGATGTATGTATGTATGTATTGTCATTTGTAATTTGTAAAACCCAACTACGACTAAAAAGGTATGAACAAGACACCACAGACAGACAAATTAAAAATCCAGAGTCACACGTAATCTGTTCGATATATGCCCTAACACGTGTGACTCCGGATTTTTAATTCGTCTGTCTGTGGTGTCTTGTTTATACCTTTTTAGTCGTCGTTAGGTTTTAGTTTTTATTACTTTAATCTTTTTACTGACACGGGTTCTACATCTATTGTACGTTTGAGCGAGAATATAGTCGAAAGCTAGTCTTTTCCTAGTCGGTGTTGGACTTTATTGTAATGAGTACTTCTGCAAGCCTGTAGTTAAAAATATCGTGTCCAATAGAGAGTAAGGTATTTGTTTATGTGGGACTAACACTATATTCTATTAATCTTTTCATTCAATCAATAATTTTGTGGTCCCGCGTTGGGCGCCAATGACGTTCGTCGTCATTTTGTTACTTTTTAATAACGTGCTGAAAGCGTAGGAGAACATTATTATAACATCGTTTCAAAGTTGATGTTTCCACATCCATAATTGATTTTAGTTTCAATATTTATACATCTTCCGCAGCAATTTCATCATCGCGCGTAATTAATTTGTTATTTAGTAAAAGCTCCGTGTATTTTCCAATGTGAATAGATTTTGCACCAAAATAATAATCTTTGCAGATAATAGTCCAACAGGATGACCGATAAACACATATTTTAGTAATTGATTGAAATATAAACAACTGAAACGTTCGTTTTAATCCTTACTAGTCCTTACTTCCTTACTAATATTATAAATGCGAAAGTAACTCTGTCTGTCGCGCTTTAACGCCAAAAGTACAAAGCCAATTTAAATGAAATTTGGTACACAGATAGTCTAGAGCCTGAGAAAGGACATAGGCTACACTTTATCGACATACCACGCGGGCGAAGCAGCGGGCGGAAGTTAGTAATTTATATATTATATTCTTATGTATATATATTATATTCTTTTCTATCGTGCTTGTTAGTGATGCTAAGATTTCTACTAGTTTTACAGTTTTTACCCGTGAGAACCTGTAATTGGCTCTATGTTTCTTATATAATTGTTATCCATCTGTTATAGCTGTTGTTTCTTCTATAAATAAATAAATAATATATGAAACCATAAGATGAACCTACATCAGTAAATAATTCGCCAAATAATGTTCCCACAGCTGTGACACAGGCCTCCTCTCTTCGAGAGGGAGTGGGCTGTAATCCACCACGTGGGCCCAGTGTGGGTTGGTAGATGTCACATGTCTTCGATTTTTTGGTTCTAGGACATGCCGGTTTCCTCACGATGTTTTCCTTCACCGTTTTGAGAACAGCGGTGATGAAATAATTTACACAAAGTAAAGCGCCTGTCTGAGTTTGGACCTAGGACCTGCAACTCGTATGTCGCTCGCGGCCGTTATTACTAGGCCATTACTGCTCCCTACCATCTCTTTTATAAATAAATCTCAAGTCAAAACTTGTGATTGATTTAGGTACTGTTATAACTTGGACCAATCAAATGTATCACATTACAGACGAATATTATAGTACCTGCACAAGTAGGTACTGAGTATACGAACAAGGTTATGTATGAGATTTGACAGCAGATAAATAAAAAGTGGAGACTTTCAGAAACTAACCCGCAGTTTTTTTCGTTTTCAGATGTTTCCACTAGAAAGTATTTTATTCCTTTGTCATTGAAATCTGCATCATAAATCATGCAAATTCTCAAAAAAAAAAAACAAAATTGAAACCAAAACTTCCGGGATCGCTATCAATCACTTCCAAAGTTTAAGGTGCGCGCCCCAATTGTCGTCGGTGACAAATTGCACCAGATTGCGATCGACACTCGCCAGGTAAGTTAATTACTGCCGCGGTTAGGCGTGCCAGATAATCGGGGATTGGCAGGATCGTCTGTGATTATTGAAAATAATATTTCAAAACATCTTCGGTTTTTAATTATAAAATTTTTTATGTGAGATCCTGCAGTTTCCACAGATCAGTAAATAATTTTTGAATTATGAATAATTAGGTCTAATTAAGGCTTGATACGTTGGTATTCGAAACATTTACATAACTAGTGTTGCCAACGTTGCACCTAACTAACTACGTATCTTAACGTTATGGTAATAGACGTTCCCATCGATGGGGGTAATTTTAGTAGGGTTACCAAAAATTAAAGACAAGCTTCTTTTTTGGTAACCCTTCTAAAATTACCCCCGATAGGTACCTGAATTTGGCCTCCGAATTTGTCGCAACTAACTTAGTAGTTTCATAACTAAGACACCGTTGTTAGCTACATAAGCGACAAAACAACCCCTTATACATATTAAAGGTACTTTGATAATCTTGTTAACTACTTTTGTCCGATTAAATTGGTATACCTAAATAGAATTGAGCACAAATAATGAACCAATGTTTAGTTAATTTATATCTGTGCATGTTTTAGATCATATGTGTTTATATACAATTTACATTAATTGCTATAAATACCACAAGTTCAGATTTATCGAGCGATATGAAGCCGTCTAATTATCCATTAACATACTTTAGTATAATTAAACTGTCCGACATCTACGAATCTATTTAAACCAACGAACATAATTCAGTAAAATAGTTCTTAACCAATATTTCAGGTTCATAAAACATATTAAACACTATCATAAAACATATTCAAAGTGACATTAAATTCATATTCAAAGAAAACACTTGGCTCAAAAAACATAATTCGAGCATTTAAAAAACGCGGAGCGTTATGCCCCAAATAGCGGGAAGAGGGCGGTGAGTCGAGCCGAGAGCCCATGGCGGTAAACGTGAAACCAGGAGGACGATAATTGTGGTTCGCACCCTAGTCGAATTTTACGTTTTAAAAAACACATTTTTATTTAATCACCGTTCTGAAGTTCGTTTTTGAAACTGACTTCTGTATTTTCCGTAAAAGATCACTGTTCTATTATTATTTGGCAAGGTGAAAACAGACATAATGTGGTAGGCCTATCTAATAACAAAATAGTAGAACTATATACAATGTGTAATAAAAACTCTGTCCGATCCGTGAGGGTGTTGTTAAGATAACTGAGAGTCTATTAATGTGGCATTTTTTTTAAGAAATAAAAAGTCGCCCCTTTTTTTTTTCAATCGGGAGTTTTACCCTTTTATTACATGAGGCGCGGCTGGCCGTTGTCTAACGGATGTATAAAAGTCATAACATATTATGACCTCTGCGTAAAATTTGCTAATTTATAATGAAATTGGGGTAATTTTGGTACAAAAAATGTGAATTTCAAATTGCAATAAGATTTGTATTTTCAATAAAAAAAATATTTCTTATTTTTTTCTGGTAAGTTTATTGCAGGAAACTATGTGCTCCTTTCGGATCGGACAGGTTTTTTGTTACATGCTGTATATTATAGGTCCCCGAAACGACCAATTGCAATTATCAATTTTTATGTGATTGATACACATTCATGCGCAAATTGATTGTCTACCAAATGTAATTGAAGTGATTGACAATATTGCTACTACTGCAACTGATTGCAATTGCAATTGATCGTTTCGGGGACCCCTTAAAAAATACTTTTTGGGCGTGTACATTCTACGTTCACCAAATACTGGCAACCGATAACAAAAGAGCAACATTTTTCACAAATACCCGGCTATCCGATGTGAAACTCGACGTAAATAGGTGTTTAAAAATAAAACATGGACGCACTTCGGCACGCCCAACATATGGCAACGCAGGGGACGTTCCATCGGGAATTACATGTTTTTCTTCGCAGGCAGGCGGGCTGCTCTTTCGGGCATTTAATAGTTGCTGATTTTGGGTAGAAATTAAGAGAGAATAATGTACTACTAGGCTTCAAGGACATTTTAATTAGCTTCGGTGTTTATTGGACACGCGCGTGGCTCGGCCGGTAGATTAGCGGTTAATCAATAGCTGTACTGTAACTATACATCATTTTTCAATCGTTTTCGCCACTAACTTTATCACCATGGAAACCAAATAGACTAATTTATTACAGGTCTAAACAAAAAGTATTGAAATATTTGATTAAAACGGTGGAGGCGCGGTGGCGGCGCGGTGGGGGCGCGGTGGCGGCGCGGTGGCGGTGCGGTGGCGGCGCCGTGTCGCCCAGCACTTACATTGCAATCTTTTATGCGGAATCTACTCAAGTACATAGCCAACATAAGCAACATTTCGGTGTACAGAATTAATTGAATTGAAATTAAGTAATACCAAATTGACACAGAAGACTTGCAGTATGAACTTAACCAACTACAGGAGAAACTTACTTCTATGACTATTAAATATACAGCCTCTGAAAACCAAATGAGGGAATATGTATTGGCAATGAATGAGCTGGTAAGCTCACAAACTAACAAATGTGAACATTGTCAACCCCCATCTATTGAAACCACACCGGAACATTCATTGACAATATGTGATACCACCATACCGCAGTCTAGTGCCAGTTTACCATTATCAATTACTAACTGTTTGCCTAGACAGAGTGTAAATAAAGAAATAATATTATTTTGTGATGAAATTGGAAAGGATCTAGGTCACTTGTTGTTAAATAATTATCCGGGACACTCAATAATTAACTACTGTATGCCTGGTTGTTCTCTATTTGACATAATGAAAAAAGTTATAAAATGCAATTTTAACCAGGATACTATATTAATAATATTTGTTGGTAATAGGGGTAATGTGAACAAAGGAGAATTACTCCAATATTATAGATCTATGTGCAACCTCAGTTTAAGAAAAATTGTGATGTTCACGTTCCCTTACAGCCAAAGTTTGCCACAGGAAGAAAACAGCTTTAGATCTGAAATTAATATGACATTACACAATTTGACATACAATAATAATTTATTCCATTTAATTGACACTAACAATTATGTTGGTAATTGCTTTTATTTGACAAAAGATAGATTTTTTGTGGATAAGTACTATCTTTCAAAGTATTGTAAAAGACAGATAGCTGTTTCGCTATCATATTACTTTTCTATTACAGCCAAGAATTTGGCTAAACAAATTGCTTCTATTGAGCAATGCTGCGACATGTTAAATAATTCAGCCAATGATTTGGTATCAAACATTGACATTGTTAATAATTTAAATTAGAAATTCAGACAACAGAGGCAACCTCTAGCAATAGTATACAGAATTGCAAAATAAAATCAAATAAAAGTTTAAAATCAGTAAATAATATTAACCTGGTGCATCAAAATATTCAAGGATTTATGAACAAAGATTTAGAAGTAGAATTATTTATGAATTTTAACAGTATTGATATTCTTTGTATAACAGAACATTGGCTTAAAAGTACCCAGTTCTTGTTCAATTTTGATAATTACCAGGTTGGTAGTTCGTTCAGCAGAGTTAATGCTATACATGGTGGCTCATTAATCTTAGTAAGTAACCAGCTAAAATTCAAAGACCGTAAGGATATTGTGAGCCTATCTGTTGAGCGGACAGTTGAAATAGCCTGTATAGAATTGGAGCAGTTTATTGTATTAAGTGTGTACAGACCCCCTTCAGGATTGTATGACTGTTTTGAAAAGGTAATGGATGAAGTGTTACACAAGATTAGCAACTCGAAAAAGTCCATTATCACATGCGGTGATTTTAATGTTAATTTGTTAGAAAATTCAGGTTCTTGTAGTAAAATAATAAGTTTGTTTCAGTCCTACAATCTTATAAACCTATTTTTGGAGCCCACACGAATAACCTACTAGTGCAACTTGCCTAGATAATATTTATACAGATGTTATACCAAGCTACAAAGAAATTATAAATTTACTAGATTCTGATCATTGCGGGCAAAGGGTTACTATCCCAACCCAAAACAACAAAGTGGCTAAAAAGGATATCACATTTAACCCCAAAACTGCAAGTCGCTTGGAAGTTTTTAAAGAAAAACTAATTAATAAATTAACAGTTTTGTCAAATCATGCTGATCCTAATCATCTATATAATGATTTTTTTAATTTATACTGTAAACAATTTAATTCCACCTTTACTCCCAAGACTATCTCGGTCAATAGTAACGCATCTTTCAGTGATTGGGCTACCATTGGTATTCATAAAAGTAGAACACGGCTTTATGAGCTGTACAGTGAAAGGACTTATGTAAACACTGCTGAATTTAATTTATACGTTAAAAATTATTCAAAATTATTTAAAAAAGTTTGTTGTACGGCCAAGTCTCGTTATTTGAGTTCGAAGATTAAAAACAGTAATAATGTAATTAAAACGACTTGGAATATTATTAATAGTGAAACGGGAAGGTCTATTAACCGAAATACTGACTACAGCCTGTCTATTAATGACAACATAATAAAATCAGACTCACAAGTCGCCGAGGCCTTTGAGAATTTCTTTTCAGATATTCCCGTTTCAACGACTAAATCCCTAAACTCATCACCTTCTGTTGCTGAGTCTTTGCTTAAGGAAAATGTTAATGTTTGCGATTCGGAATTCCATTTTGAACATATTACCTGTAGAGACATAATTAAAACCTTTCACACTTTAAATGTAAAAAAGACTGCAGATCTGTGGGGTAATTCTGTAGAAGTTGCCAAGTCTATTATTGACATTGTAGCACCTACTTTAGCTCTTATTTTTAATAATTGTATCCACTGCGGGGAGTTTCCTGACCTTATGAAAAATAGTAAAATAATACCTTTATTTAAATCAGGTAGTACATCAGACCCCACAAATTATAGACCTATTTCAGTACTACCTACCTTTAGTAAAATTTTTGAGAAGTTAATTTTAGAGCAATTGCAAAGATTTTTTAATAGACATAAATTGTTACATAGCAAACAGTTCGGTTTCACTAGGGGTCGTTCAACTACTGATGCCGGTGTTGAACTTTTAGGACATATATATAATGCATGGGAAGATAAATGCGATGCCTTGGGCATCTTTTGTGATTTGTCTAAGGCATTCGATTGCGTTCTTCATGAAACGTTAATCAGGAAACTCCGCCACTACGGAATCCGGAACACCGCTCTGGATCTTCTTACTTCATACTTAAGTAATAGGATTCAGAGCGTTGACGTTAATGGGAACAGATCTCCCGGATCTATAGTAACAATGGGAGTCCCACAGGGCTCAATTCTTGGTCCTTTCTTGTTTCTTATTTATATTAATGACTTGCCTTACCTCATAAAGGATAATCATGAGATAGTGTTGTTTGCAGATGACACTTCGCTTTTGTTTAAACTTAAACGTCAGCAGCTGGTTACTGACGATGTAAATAGCGCGATCTCAAAAGTAGTTCACTGGTTTAATGTTAACAATTTACTTCTTAATGAAAAAAAAACCAAATGCATTAAGTTTACGCTACCTCACGTTAGGCAGGTGAAAACTAATGTGTTGATAAAGGGCGAAGAATTGAATCCCGAAGATAGCACAGTTTTCTTGGGCTTAACTTTGGATGCTAAGCTTCAGTGGGGCCCACATATAGATAAATTGTCAAAAAAACTAAGCTCCGCAGCATACGCTGTTAGAAAAATTCGTAATTTAACTGACATAGAGACAGCCCGTTTAGTGTACTTTAGCTATTTTCATAGTGTAATGTCGTACGGTATTCTGTTGTGGGGAAATGCCGTCGACATTCAGACTATCTTTGTTTTGCAGAAAAGAGCTGTTCGATCAATTTATAAATTAAGTCCGAGATACTCACTCAGAGAGAAATTTAAGGAGATAAATGTAATGACTGTGCCTTCTCAGTATATTTTTGAAAATCTTTTATATGCCCACAAAAATATTAAATTGTTTAAAAAATACAGTGATATCCATAATATAAATACTAGGAACAAACACAAATTTGTTATACCTACAACAAGGCTCAAGAAAATAGGTGGCTCCTTTAGATGTCAATGTATACGCTTTTACAATAAGCTTCCAAGCCACGTACAAGATCTAAGCCTTAATAAATTTAAAACATTTATTAAACGTAAGTTGTGCCAAAAAGCGTATTATACCATTAAAGATTACATTGAGGACAAAAAGGCTTGGGATTGAGCTGCTCCAATTTCTCCAATTTTGTTATTTTTTAACTTATCGAATTCTGTTATTTTTAGTGACTTTTTATTTTATTATTATCTTATACAGTGACATGAATGTTTACTTTGTAAAGTATTATATTATTTTAATTATTGTGAATGTGAAGACTATGTGGATCTTTGTTTCTTTTCTTTTTTAGTATTAATTTTTCCTTAGTTTTAATTAATCATGGTCTGGCAGTTTGAGCAATTTATGCGGCCTAACCAAATGTCCTTTCTTTGGTACTGTTCGTCAAATCGTTGAGCTCCTTAAAATTGGAGTTGAGCTGCACGATTATTGACAAATGCTTGCACTGACTGGACAGGTCCACTCAATCTGTGTGGTTCTTTCCTCAAAAGTCCATTTCAGACACCAATCTACATGGTCTTCACATGATCTGACCAAGATTATGTCTGGACTTTAAAAGAGACTGTGACCTCTGAGTTTGTTTCGGCCTTTCTTCTCAGAGTAGTCAGATAGGAAACGCCGACCTCATCTAGTTTTAAAAATGTGATTGACGTGTAAAAGTGTTTGTACAAACCTACTTACAGAAATAAAAATCATTTATCATCATCATCATCATTTATCATCATTTATCATAAGTACTTACCTCTCCTTTTAGCTAGCACAGTTTATTCTAAGAAAACGATTAGAAAATTGTTAATATGATGTTTTTCGTTTCAAAAATAACGAAAAGAGGTGCCGAAACCGTCAGGCGACGAGGTGAAAAGTCATTCTTATAATCTTAAGAATTAAAAAAGAGCCACAAAACTTACCTTCCTCATAAAACAGCTGCTCGGCTATATCGTTCCATTTCTTAATATCCTGCCATTCTCATAAGAAGTACTTTTTAAACTTTAAACTTCAATTTCAAAGAGACGGAAGCAGGTGATCGAAGAAAACGCCTCCATGTCTTCAACGGATTATCACTTTTAAAAGAAAATTGTCAGATGTGATCGAGAAACTCAAACTTTGTGAGAAAATGACGTGGAAAGTAAATTACTTTTGTTTTAGATACCGGTAATGGATTGAGACAACTTTTTCTAACTCTTTCGCGTCGTCAATCATTTACGATATCCACTCACATTCGACTAATTCAAAAACATTGTTATCACTTAAAAATCATCTACAACTTAATTAAAAATAAATAAAATCTCGGAAAACAACATTGAATTTTCCGATGACCGCTCCACACCGCTCACTAAAATTCGACAAGCCACAGATAAACAAATAAAGCAAATACAATAGGCAAAGGTCAGAATCCATACAGCCTTTACATCCGCAATGTAACAGTACAATTTGCGAATATGTTCGAAAATCAAACACGTAGTGAAACGTGTTTCTCATGGCAATAACGCGAATTCCCAGTCTCTGTTTATTTTATCAACGTTTTCTATTTACCATATCGTCAACTCAACGTTTTGTGAAGCGGTACAATATTGTTTTAATTTTTGTCCCGATCCTTGTATAGGCTGAATACACATTACCTTTGTCATTTGTATTTTTTATCTGTGTAATTCCGTATGGAGTCTGTATTTTTATTGTTGTCGAGGGAAATAAACATTGAATTTTGAATGCTCTATGTAAAACCAAAGATTTGTAACTGGTTTTCATTCGAATAATTAAAGGCCAACATAAATATGCTATTGCGCTAAATGTGCCTGTTGGGAAGCAAATCCAACACCTTGCGCGTGAGCAGGCTGCGAGACACAAATTGTATTACAATACCAAAACAATCTTGCTTACCAATCACTTAAAAACTAACCTATTACTCACTCCATTACGAAACTCCCATTCTCGTATCATTCCGCTCCAAAGGAGTTCCCCTTTACCGGCACTCTAGCAGACAGGGACCTAAGTTCGGCACGTAAGTAGCCCGAGTTTGAGCCGTAAATATCCCAGCTCCATAGATTTATGACCGCGCACTCCTCTGGAGGCCTATTCTGAGTTCGGAGAAAATTAGTTTTTAAAAAGTAGCCTTTGTTATTTGGGGAGGGATCGAAATTACGTACCTAAGGAAAAAAGTGTCTGTTTTTTTTGTTAGAGAATGGGTCTGTTTTACCAAATCTGGATGAGATACGGCGTATAACCCGCCCTGGGCCCGCGTGGTAGAATATAGCCCACTCCGTCACTCAGTCTCGAAGAGAGGAGGTCTGTGTCCCAGCAGTGGGAACATTCATCATCTGCCTAGCCTTTTCTCAACTATGTTGGGGTCGGCTTCCAGTCTAACCGGCTGCAGCTGAATACCAGTATTTTACATGGAACGACTGCCTATCTGACCTCCACAGCCCAGTAACTGGGTAATACGATACCCCTTGGTTAGACTGGTAGTCAGACTTTAGGGCTTCTGACGACCCGTAACGACTGTCAAAGATCCACAAATGACAGCCGGGACCAACAGCGCGCAGTGGGAAGATTATAGGCTGATTATGACAATGGGCCGCACGTCTGTGGTAACGCTTTGACCTTGAGCGAGCCTAATTTAGTAAGGAGTTTCAACATAATAGGATGCCTACCGTACTTACTTAAATTCTTCAAGGACTTTCTAATTAACTACAATAGTTTTTGGCCCGCGCGCGGCCCGTCCGCGGTCATACAGGTTAAACGAATGTTGATTTCCACCTCCTTCATGTTTGTGGGTATATAGTATGTTAACTAACGAAGCGAGTTCCCACTAACCTGCAACAGAATAGCATGTGTGCATGCTAAAAAAAATACTATCATTAAAAAAAAAAGATTTTTTTTGTAGTAAAGTATTCCATCATAATATAAATTGATACGGAAAAGAAACATTCTGTACACGCACACTTGTCACACTTATCTTTCTACATAAGTTGAAATGCAAGTATGCGTGTTGGTACATAGTGTTTCTTTTACGTATGAATTTAATAGTTTTGTGAATATTTCACTACTTATATAAAAAGAGAGTGTGTTTTTTAGCATGTATGGACGCTATACTATTGCGGGCTAACGGGAACGCCCTTTGATAGTTAATTTGCTGTATACCTACCTGTATTTTCCAGTTAATTCCAAATAGTCAATTCCTGTCTTATTTACCAACCTAATACATAATTTACTGCTATTAAGTTTCCCCAGGCCACGCACCGACTCACTGAGATACGAGCAATCTTGATAATATTCCCCGGTGATCACATCCGCGCAGGCCGCGTACCGATTCGATCCAATAACGGTACGATTAAATTTTCATGCTAAATGTAATTTAGAGGAAGGGATCTCCACACGTACGTGTATAATAAAGCTGGATATTTATATAATACCTATAGCTTTAACACGTGTCTTCGATACACATTTATCGAAGCATAAATCGCATAGGAAAGGTATAACTTGTTATCATTTTCTGGATTGTGCAATTATTTTTTAGGGGTATGAGGAACAGGGTGTAAAGTTCACTCATCCACCATAGAAAAGGGAGGATCCTCCGACCAGACTGGTGTTGTGTCTGGCGGGCAACTGCCCAATGATTGATATTGGATTTTTGTATATATGTTCACTGCACGGTAAACTCTAATTGCGCGATGCAGGATTTTTGTGACGTCAGGTCTTTGATGCGTAATTCGAATGTGGCGATGTAGGTACCGCCACAATTTTTTCTCATAACATAATTTTTCGGTGACCCGCGGGGCCGATGATGATTGATGATGGTCGCGTTTAAAAATTATTTTTTCCGTTTTCTAGGTTTATTGTATTTAAAGTCTAGTAGTTAGAGGTATTGGAACAAAATGCGCATTCCTCAAACCAACTTGATTTCGCCCACGTGTTGCGATCAAATCGATAGATAGGCTTTAGAGAATAATAAGTACCTCCCTACATTATTTGTGTTCATTGACATTTCGATTTATGGAAAAAAAAAAACTAAAATATCAAAACAGTTTTGCATGTCATTTTGGTGACGAAGTGACCGAGGAGAGTTGTGACAGAGGAGAATTGTTACAAAATCTTCTCGGATTCTATAGTCGTTAGCGAGCTAGCAATATCGCCTTTCTCTTTCTTGACGCGCTAGCCAATGCATTTTGTCGCGGCGGCCTACGGAGCGTGACAGCGAGGTCGATGGCGAAAAAAATCACCAAAGTATATTTTTCACTAAAATTTCAATAACCTACTCATCGAAACGCGTTGTTGTTGGTATTTATTACTAACCCAAGTATGCATTGAATATGTTAGTTTCAATTCATGATATTAACTTCCTAGCTTCACTTCACATATCGATGTTAAGTGACATTGTTATGAACAAAGAATATAATTTTAAAATTTTGTAAAGTTTCTAAAACACACAAATTGTGTCAATTTCGAACCTACCAACGTGTTGAAATAATGTAATTTTTTGTAGATTTTTCTTATTATTGAAAGTTTATTAAAGATATTTTTTATTTTAATGTTGCTTCATGTTTTGTCCATTTAAATTGAATGTATTTCCTTTACTTACCTACATTTCAAAAAACCACCTCTGACACAACCTACCTCGGTACTAGGAGAGTTGTGACATTATGACTCATTTCAGTTTATGTCTCTTTTTATGTGATCTAGTTAATTTAAAAAAAACAAAATCTTAAGTACCTATAGAGGATAGAACTATATTTTTGACGCTGACTGTACCTATAGTCTGCCTATTGGATACCTATAGGGACCGAGTCTCGGCAATCCAATCAGATTGATGGGTCTGCTAACTCACGACTAATTACAATTTAATCTGTATCTATTTGAAGTTGCTAGGCGTGGAGGCCAATATTCAGTTTAAACAGTTTAAATTAAATGTAGTTTGCAATTTGCATTCGTAGGTACCTACATAGACGTCATGGTAATTTAGCTAGTAGAAATAAAATCATGACGCAAAAATATTAAAAAACACGAAAATAATAACCGATTACTAATTCAGTAAAAAAATAAAAACATTTTAGACATTTTGTTAATTTAGTTTGAAATTTTTAATTAAACTAAAAAAATATATAAAAAAACCCACACACAAAATAACAAACACAACAGTTTTTTAGTTAAATTTTTATTGTCTTTGGTTATACAAAAACATTGATTAATTTTTAAAATAACTTACAAAAGACCACATTTATTTATTTCTTTATTAATAAATACATCGTGAATGACTAAACTTGTACATTGATAATAATAAATCCTAAATTTTTAAATTGCAATGTTTTGATTTCGTTCGTCACTCACACAAAAACTCTGTCAAACGTCTTCCATACAAGAATGACGAAGAGTATTTTGGTCGGGTTTTAAAAACAACGTGTCTTAAAGACAAAATAACACTTAATGACTAAAAATAATAGATAATATTGCAATCTAGTTACATAAAATATGAACGAGCCAGTTAGCTTTGAAATTATAGCATACAAATATTACCTAATGGAACTACACAAATAATAATTGGATTCGGAATATTTGAACAAAGTCGACGCTTCGCTGTTTGTGTTACACGCCTATTAAACTTCGTAATTATTGTCATCTAACTCCATACTACAAATTGGAAACTCGTTAATTTGTAGTTAAAATAAGGTGTCAATAATTACGTAGAACCAGTAATGTGTGAAATATCAAATATCAGTAATTAGCACTTTAGTTAATTGAAATGTTGCAACTGAAATATATTTTATTAGTTTAATTCTCGATATTACGGTTTAAACATTTTAATTTTGATAACAAAAACTTTGAATTGAATCACGGCTACTTTGATCAAGGAGATAATAAAAATAGATCCACATTTTCCGCGTTGACAGTACTTGCAAGTTAGAAGTTCGAACAGGCTCTTGTAGTCAACTAGCGATTCTCTTAACTGTGCTGAACCTTCGGTTTATATTGGTTCACGGGATCCTGCACAAGTTGTAAGTTTTAGGAACACGTTTATCGATAGTTAAGACCTACATGAGGTTAGGTACAGCTTCATTGTTACAAAGGCCCACGGTAGTGCCTCAAACAAAGTTCGGGTGAAGTTTGGCTGACCCACGTAAGGTTTTCCTCTGGCCATTAACATGACATTTAATAAGACTCAAACACGATTGCATGTATACAAGCATATAGTTGCGGCTGTCGCACAAAAACCAGCGCTGTGGCTATATCTCGCATAGGGATATAGCATTATGCTGAGCGATAGCCGTTTTGCGTGGTTGTGACGCATATATTTTCCCTCTACTTTTTTATTTTTTGTGTTTTCTTACCGCAAATAAACGTATTTCATTTCTTTCTTTCAACTTACCTTGATTGATATCATATGGGTATGATAGAGCAATGCAAGTGTTCTATTAGGTATATTTTCTTTCGGTTTATCGCTTGGTTCAATGGACAAGATTTCAATCAAATCAGATATCTACGAAACCATCAATCCACGTTGAGGTACCATCGATCTAGTTACACACAAAAGTCAAAAGTCAATATTCAACTATCTTTTAAATATGGGGACAGTGTAAATCACATAAATTGAGCGGAGTTAAATTTCTTAAAAATATTAAAATTATAAAATTCGTGCCATTTCAAAGCTCTGGCTCATTCAGAGTTAAAGTAACTAGTAAAAAAAAAAAAAAAAAACCACCAGTAACCGGTTTAAGAAATTAAATTATTTCCACTTTTTCGTCAAATTTTGAATATTTCAATACTGTTCTATCTTATTTCATGCAAAATCCCATCGAATCTATCATACTTATTTGCTGAGTTTATTTTCCATTAGTTTTTTATTTTACAACACTACAAATATTACATGACAATACTTTTAATTAAATATTTCAGTTCGTTTTAATCCCTTGTCATTATTTTAATGATTTTACAAAATCGACATCTAAAAATGTTTAATAATAAACACCGGATTCATTAAAATATAGATACCTCAAATATTTTATAAGAAATTAAAATGATAACATTGAGTTACAGATTTACTCATTCAAGTTACATCATTTTTAATTTTATTAAGTTGAAATATAATAATAAACTCATATTTTAGTCAACTGATAGTATTATTTATTTTATTGCAAACCAATCATTATGATTAAGATTTACGTTTATTCCTTTTATCACTAGCAGTTTAATTTCATCTTCTCCTTAATTAAATGACTCCTGCCAAAACTTATTAAATGTATTTATTTAGTAACACAAACTACATAATATCTCTCCGCAAAATATTTGAGTTACCTATCACAGCTTATATTACAAAAAACATGATGAATATTAAGATAAAATACGATTTACATGACATCCAATAAATAAATTAATCATAAAATAACGTTTTCATATAATTTATTCACAGCGGGTGACGTTTTGATTCCGGGAAAATAGCAAACGTACCTACGTACTGTACGAGTATATTAAAACTATTAATTTTACTAGCTAGGTATTCGTAATCATTTGGTTGTGCAAAACGATTTTTCACAAATTAAAAAAAAAACTGCTACTGGTCTGTAACTACACACGTTTTAGCACATCTTGAGCTCTCTTCTTAATATTGTAAAACACTGACGCTATGGCTCATGTTACTAACTTAATTTAAGGTCACATCTGATTTCACATTTATATATTTTATGAAAAATTTCTGTTCATATCTGTAATTACAAAATAGGCAAAACATTTAGAATCTTGTAATTCACTATCTAGATTTTATTAAGGTACTACCTCAATAATTAGATTTTATACTTACTTGTATGACAGGGTGTTACATTATGAAGAATTCAAAATAAGTGTTAATCGCAAAGCAAGGTTGTAAAACTATTATGATTCGACATATAAAAATTATTCACATCGAGATGTAGTACTTAACTATTTATAGTAATATACAAGAAGTCTTTAAGACTCTCCTATGATAGCTGAATATGCATTTATTTAAAAACATCATGCAACAAAACAATCACTACCATAGATAATGTAGAGCGACATCATACAAATAGGGAACTACATTTTAAAAAAAACTTTGGAAACTTTCTTAAACGTTTTTATAACACTGATTGTTTAAAATTTGAAAGACTGAAATAACAACATGAAATAATTCTAATTAAAATAGTGAAAAACAAAAGAACTCCACAAGATAAAGAGAAATAAATATATAAGTCCAGACATTTTTGCAATCCATACTTTATTTCATAGTATGTTGTCGCTCTAGAGAGGGAATGTATAGAATATGTAAGGAGTTGAGTACACCAAGTTAAAGACGTGATGTAGTGGAATGTATGAGCTGTCAAGAGCTCAGTTTTGTACTGTCAACTATTATAATTTACACAGGGGAGTAAAACCAAAAGGTGCAATAATAAACAAATTTTCTATGATGACAGTTAAGTACTATCAACAAAATAGATTGTCTTACGCAATAGAATAAAGTCAGAATTTCGTACTGAGAATTATTTTCCTCGAATGTAATTTTAGTTTTGTTAGTATTTATTGTTTATCATAAAAAATATTTTTGTTCATTTTTTGTGAGAGATTTTAATATTGCACCTTTTTCGGAATTTTAAAGTGTTAACTACTAGATTACCTACAAACAATTCGGACTAGTAATCTAAGTTAAGGGACATCCACAAAAAATAAGATTTAACTAATTTTACTGTGCGCATTGACAATACGTTTAGGAATTAGAATTACTACCTACCAAGTGATTACAAATACAATTTATTTATTTAGTTATTAAAACAAAATGGGTCTCACTCATCATTGTAAGTAATTCTGGATTTTATTTAAAATCATATAAAAATACTTCATTGAAATTCGAATAAAAATAAATGAATATACATGCAGTTAATATTCAGAATATTGGATTTCTTTTTTTGTTTTTGACAAAAAATATATATTATTATTAAGTATTTCTTATTTTTTTAATCAACATAATATGGCCTATCTACAAACTATCGCAAAACCTCCAAGCTTTTTCTATTGACTTTTGGATTTAAATATTTTCTTTTCGGCTAGAAATAACTAGGTAGTAAATAAAATAGCTAGGTCAAAGAAAGCATAAGTACAAAAAAAAACTTCATAATTTTGGAGCAAATAATAATTACAACGCTTATTGAATAAACAATTTTTATTAAATAAAACAATGTTTCGCTCAAGGAAATGTGGTCGGTGGAAATTATGATCTTGCAATTGTATTTGTAAGTCAAGTAGTCTTGTGAGGTATAATGGCAGAATTACGCATTCTAATGTGCCTACAACAAAGATATAATGTAAAATATTTTTGGGGTAAAGCTAGAGCACCGCAGTCTTAGTTTTCTAAGACTGCGATTCATGACCTTCCTTTTCCTACCGGCGAATGACGTCACTGAAACGTTAAGTAAACGTAAGTTGGTGTGTTTTCCTAGAGAGCGCCTTTTAACGTCGTAACGTCAAACCCCACTGCCATCTTTTTCATGGCAGCCGTCACTGCGGCCGTTAAGTGGCGGTCACCGCTCTTCTTGGGAACCGTAGCTTAAAAGTGTCCTACGCATACATATAATTATGTTTTTTTGTCATGGGACTAACTCTTGAAAAGAGAAACGTGTTAGGTATACATCGTTTTTTTATCGTACAGTATTGCATTTTTATGAAATAGCAGCATGATTAGATATTTTAGAGATAGTCCCATATTAGAAGATGTTCTATTTTTGAGTAGGTATATTCGGACAAGCAATATAAATTAATTTTCGAATTTTGATTAAAATTCGTTTTGATTGTGTGTGCAATTTTAATTTTTGAGCTTTCGGCTTAGGAGACTGACTTAAAATGATTGTTGACTACTGAAAACACTCACAAAATTGTTTAAAGTATTTGCAAGTTATCTGCCTGTATACCAAATAGCTTGTTCGACTGTACTATTAAGCTTTAAAAGTGTTTTAGGTACTGTATTATTTTAGACGTGGATTTTGACGTTTGACGGGATGAAAATGTGTTACAGTGGGATGTAGTCATGCATTCTGCATTGTATTGTGTCATGTAGAATATAAAAGTGGTAATCTTTTTAAATCTTGATTGGAATTATGTATGAAATCTTTAACAATACATTTACCTATTCTGTGTAGTTTTTATTGTACTTTAGCCCCCTCCCCACTCTTTCACCGTTTCTGGTCTATGAAATATGTATTAATAATTGGTTACACATTTTATTAATTTTAGTAAAAATCACATTCGATTTTTTGGCACATTTTTGGCAACTGTATTTTTTGTCAGTTATTATTTAAAATGTAATGGAACTGTACTCTTTTACTATTGTTTTCGTTTACGTCATAAATTATTTGAACGTTCAAATCTTTTAATAAGAAAAATGCGTAATTCTCCTCCATTTTGTATAAAATTTGGTTTTATTCAAATCTAGGACTTAAATGTAAATTGCGTTGATATAATAGATTTTCTATTTCTACACATATATATCATTAATAATTAGGTTAATAAAACCTCATTCACAACAAAGGAACGTTGTACGACACTCATAGATTTGATGTATATGTTACATAACCCTATGTACTTACTTACACACACATTAATTGTATAATACATATTCCTATTCATAGTAATACTGCCGATACAAATGTCATAGACTTAATATATCGAATGTTGTATTTACAATTACGATTTATATATTTTAAAATCCATACATATATTATATTTAGAATTCAATGAATAAGTATATCCCATTTTATCTACGTTGACTGACACATATTTAAATATATTTTAGTTAAACGTTGTCGGGTAAGATTAGCGATGAATTAATTAAAATTGGATTATCATTTTAGCTCACTATTCATTTCTCACAACGTTATCACAATAGTGATAGTAATTACGACATTAAAAGGAATAATAGATTCCGTAATATCCATAAAATGTTCATAGAAGAGTGAGGTAAAACAATACAGATACTAAGGGTCACAATTATGATAAAGATCGTTGTATGATTATTTATAGTACATCGAGATATGATCGTATCTCACGTTGATCTTGAATGAAATCACAGAGTAGGTAGGTACTCACGAAGAAAAAATAAAACATTTTTTTTAATGGTCATCTTTGAATTCTTAAAATTATCATATAAACATTTAGTATTCTCACAAGAAATAGATTTGAGTATTGCTCAGAATTGCTATAATTAAAATACTTTACGAAACACACAGTAAATTTATTGAAAAAAGGCTCAAGACTCTCTCTTAATACTGTTCGACATACATTGATGCACAAAGTTGATACATTCTAACTTACAAGTGCTACGAGTCACTCATTACAACTCTTTTACATCTAAAACAAAGACATGGAACATTTTAAAGCAATAATGTTAGCGTTAGAAGCTAAAAATGAAAAGGAATGTTCACGGGTAAACCTTTTTATAAAAGCGAAGAAAAAATTAAAAAGGCCCAAAAAAACTTTTTTCAATGTACAAGAGAATTTCAAAGATTTGAAGCACTCGACGAAAAAGAAAGATGAAAATTGAATAAAATTGCCTTCAAAAGATTGCAAACGATATTATTCTTGATCTAAATTCGTCGATATTAATCCTAAAAGCTCAAACCTTATTCAGAACACTGTAGAGATATATCTGACTAGAGTTACACCTTCAAAGCGGTCCGATACGAAAATACGAGATCCCACACTTCAATTTACATTTCACCTCACTAAGTTTATAAAGGTGCCTAGTTTAATGCAGCGCTATCCGAATTCACGTTTGAATAGTGACGGTTACAATTTAATTACCGAACGACGAATATTCGAAAGTTGAAATTCAATGTGGCGTAATATATAGTCAACAAAATAGATGTGTATGCATGCAGATGATCATCTTTTACAATCACTATATTGGGTAATGGCCTTGACATAATCCGTAAGTACTTATTATGTTTAAAAAGTTACACCTGTACCAACACCAAGCGCGTTTGTTGACTGTACAAACGGAACAGCCCCATTTGCACGACGCAAGTTTCTTGCCTGGTATACAATAAAATTGAAACAAGAATTTAAATTTTATTGTTGCTTCAACTTATGGTATGCCAGGCAATTAAATTGCACCGTATCAACCATTTTTGAAATTGGAAAATAAAATGGCGCTCTCATATTTTCTTACCGATCCTCTGACTAGATTTTTTGACAAACTACTAGTTTTTTTTGACAAACTACCAGTTTTTTAATACATCTATAATCAGCTCTGTTGCTCTAACACTAATCACTCTTAATATACTCTTGGCATTTATTCTTTGCTCTTACATTTTGATTTAAAATTAAATAATTCTTCTTCTTATAACAGGAGAAGACTCGGACGTTATTTGTGGCGTGCGTTGCTTCGTAAGTAAAACTAAAAAAAAAATGCAGCAAATATGGACAGCGAGTATATAACTTTTGTTTTTTTTTTTTTTTTTTTCATAAACCTATTTTAGACATGTTTTTAGAAAATAATATTAATATCATACCTGCGTTTCGGAATCTTTCAAACTATTTCAAACTTTTTGTCGCACGTAATGCAGAACACTTTTCTTTTAGTGACTGGAAACGCTAGTGAAAGCCAATTTTTTCTCTTTTGAATCTTTTATTTTAGCGAAGCATATTTCGCACGTCACAAAAAACGACCAAAATAAAACATTCTTAATCAACAAAATAAAAATAAAATAAAATGTATCTAAGTCTACAAATAAATATACTATGTATGGACGGGACGGTCAACTCACTAATCGAAATCAAAATTCACAAGATTTCAATGGACAAAACAAACTTTACTTTCACACATAACTATGGATGATACCACGTTTTATTTAGTAGTCCATTTTAATTCACTTTTTAGGAAGAATATTATGAAATTAGGTTCTTTTTAGTTAAAATTTACCCAATACTGGTAATAGAATAATATCATGAAAACTTTGGCACATTATTTTTTATCTTTTTTCTAGCTTCACAAGATGCTCGTCGTCAGCTCTTCAATAACCAGCATTGTTTTACACTTCAACGACAAGTAATACAAAACGGTCACCAAAATTGGGCAATTTACATTTTGGCACCGTCGCAAGACATAATCATTCAAACCAAGCTCACCACATTCAATTGTACACACCCCTGGTCATCGCTTCTCTATTCCTATTGTGCCACTTGCATGTCAGAATTCTCACGTACGTTCTTCTAAAGGTGGCGTTACACAGAGCGTAACACACAGGATTTATCGTCGAGTTAATGTAACAGAGAGCGTAGAAGAAGGACCACAACTCGTCAGGGATGCACTTAGTACACGCTGTCAGAGGCTTCAGCAACACCAGAATGTTGTAAGGCGTCCAAGTGATTATAAAAGATAGAAGAATGGCCGACAGCGTTTTTGCCGCTTTCGTCTCCTGCTTTTTCTCTTGTGTTTTCTTTTTCGGCTTTGGTTGTTTCGCTAACCCCTTCCCTGCTAATTGCTTTGGAATTATCTTGGCGTTCAAAGGGATTCTAACATCTTGTATGTGAGATGTTCTTCTGGTCAACGCTTGATGTCCTGCGGGATGGAGATTCAGTTCTGAGTCCCCTCTGGTTGGTCGGAAGTGTGGTCTTGCGTTAGAGGGCGGAGACTCTTCTGTGATCATTTTGATCGTTGGTCTTTCGGTGTCGGCGTCTGGTAGTCTAATTAGGATTGTGTATACTGAGTCTGCTGAAGCAGATTTAGGTGCTGGTGAGGTAGTAGCGTTGATTCTGGTGTTGGGTGGTAAGGAGCGACTGTCACGAGCTGCAGGCATGTTCGAGGGTGGCTCATAGGACCGTCGGAGGGGAGAGGTACCTCCATCGCCCCCCGAGCCACTGGAACCACCACCGCGAGACGCGTACGGGTCTCTGATGACGTTTAGTGAAGTGCATCTGAGAAAGAAGATACATGCATTAAAATACTGTACATAGAATTTATAATTATGTGTCCGATGGGTTTTTCCATCGGCAAAAATGATGAACTTCCATACAACCTCTCATCCTTTTGTTATTAAATTTAAGATTTTTGCAACAGATGATGGGTTAAGTAGATTTATTTATAATGGACTGCCCCGTTGGTCTAGTGGTCGCAAGCGCTACTGCTGAGGTCCTGGGTTCAATTCCCAGGTCGGGCAAAGTGTAATTGGGTTTTTTATCAGGAATTTCTCAGTAGCAACCCGGAGTCTGAGCCTGGATCTGTGCCCGGCTGATGGCAATAGGCTCGCCCCCTATTATATGGGACTTAAACATAACTGGCGATATGTGGGCGTACTATAGGTACAGCTCTGTCTAACCCTTCGGGGATTACAGGCGAGATGTAATGTTATGAATGTTATTTTTATTGGTGTCTCGAGCCACGAAATTCTCAAAATGAAGCCTTTACAAATCTCATCCAGAATCTCAATTTCGCTCGACATTCCTTTGGTCATAAGGGAAAAGGACCTTCATACTGGTCCCGGAGTTAGTTATTTATTTAATAACATTACAGTAAGTGTCCTCTGGACGGGTCGTGAGTTATAAGCGGTGGCCCTCAGTGCCTTAGGGACCACCTTTGTATCGTTATCAGAACCGACAGTTCCTGATGAGTGCCGTTGAGAATGTACTTGTTTACGTAGATTAGGTTTATGGAGACTTGTTTGGTTAGGACATGTTAATGACCATAAGGCATTATTATTAATATGAATTTATGGAACCTTACTAAGCTTTGAACTATGATAGTTCAACTTGGTAGGTGAGTCACTACATAAAAGAAACAACGAAGCAGAAAAATCCGTTAAAAAAAATATGTCGGTCCATTTTTAACCAGTACCTACTACATCTTACCAGTTTATTTCAATTTTATTTTATTTTTAGTCTATTTTCAATTATTTATTTCAATTTTATTTTAATTTATTTTTATATTCAATCATTTATTTAGATTTTTATGTTACGTACTTAAATACATTGATCTCCTCATTACATAGTTATAAGATAATGTCCTATGTAGGTACCTACTAACAAAATATGGACACT
Source organism: Lithophane leautieri (assembly GCA_949152455.1). NCBI lineage: Eukaryota > Metazoa > Arthropoda > Insecta > Lepidoptera > Noctuidae > Lithophane > Lithophane leautieri. The sequence continues at coordinate 2,570,052 of OX424469.1, read as the reverse complement.
TTAAAGTCTTTAAACGAATTTTATTTATTTATTCTTCTTTGGCTCTGTCTCTCATTATCTACTATCACTCATACATTAGGCAGTGTAAAAAAGACCAGTATAAGCAGGCCTCTAATTCCATTGAAACTCTGCACTATGCTTGGCCATTATAATTCGTCAAGGACTTCAAATCAACTATAATGTCTTTTGGCCCGCGCGAGGCCCGTCTGGTAGCATAGCAGTCAAAATTTTACCAATGACGTGCGGTCTACGATACTCTCTCTTTGTAACTCTTACCTAGACACGGAGCTCTGCAGCGGCGTCTCCACGGACACGGGGGTGGCGTACCCTGGATCTGAAGGCTCCTCCTCAGGCTCTGTGTCCTCCACATCCTCGCGACCGGAGTGCCACCACGCCACGCACCACGCTCGCACTGCTGCCCAGCCGCGCAGAGCTCGACGTGCGTTTGCAGCCTGGTCAAAATAAAATGGAGGTTAATACAAATACATAAACTCACCCCTTTTTCCCATGGGGGTAGGCAGAAACTACAGAACGCCACTACTACGATCCTTACATACTCCTTTTGCTTCGTTTACATTCATTTATCTGGTCATACATGCACGGAGGTTTTGAGTAGGTACTTCGCAACAGACCTTTCTAAAGAACATCATTAAGGCGGTACCCTGAGCAAAACGCCACTCTAGCCGTTTTTTGTGTAGTTTTTAGGAGCTATTGACTTGTTACTTAAAAAGAAATATCAAATAATACAAATACATTAAATTTCTACATAATCTTGATTCCAAAATTGTGCATTTCTTTTTTTTTTAAAGAAGTTTATGTTTCTTTGGTCTCCTTCCAACGAAACCATAAAAATGAGAAATAATTTTATTTTATTTATTTTATTTTATTAATTTTAGGAAAACTTACAGCTAATACATTTTAATGTCCAGTACAATGTGTAATCTATGGCCAATTACAAGTTTCCACCAACAATTAAAGTGAGTAACATTAACAAATACACGAAAACAGCGACGTAAGAGATACGCAAATTAATTATCTCACGCTCAAAAATGACAAATAAAGAGAAGAAAAAGATATATAAAACGAAAATGGCTATACATCAAAGAAACAATTGTTCAAAATTTTCTTCACTTCCTTAACGCTACTAGTAAATAAATCTAAATCTAACTCGACATCCTGACACACCACATTAAAAGTACGACAAGCTCTTATCACGTAAGAGTTCTGCCTGTAGATAGCTCTGACTTGAGGCACATGGAGAAGACGTGGTCTCCGAAGAAATGCATTTGGTACCCGAAGCCCAATCTTGCCCACCAACTCAGAGACGTCAATAGATCCGTTCATAACGCTAAATAAGAAAGCAAGATCTGCAATTTTCCTTCGCTCGTGTAAAGGCAGAATATGAAATTTTTTACATCGACTTATATAATTCGGGAGATAGGTATTCGAGCGATATTGAGTGAACCTCAAAAATCGCCTTTGTATACCTTCAAGCCGATTAATGTACACATTATAATTAGGATTCCAAACCTGAGAGGCATATTCAAGGTGGCTACGGACAAACGCACAATAAAGAATTTTCATTGTTTTAACATTCTTAAAATCTGAAGAGACCCTAAAAATGAAACCCAAGGCTTTAGAAGCCTGGTTGACTATGTTATTAATGTGTGCATCAAACAGAAGCTTAGAGTCAAAAGTAACTCCAAGGTCCCTGATGACACTCACTCTGGCTATCAGGGCATTCGAAAGCCTATAATCGAATTTAACAGGGTTTGGCTTACGCGTAAATGTACATACATAGCATTTGGATACATTTAAATCCAACCTATTTCTAGCGCAGTATTCATGGAACCTGTCCAGATCATCCTGTAGTAGGCGTGCGTCCTCAACAGTTGACACTTGTCCCAAAATCTTCATATCATCCGCATACAATAAGACTTTAGCGTTAATGAAACAAGAGGCGACGTCATTTATAAAAATATTAAATAAGAGAGGTCCCAACAAGGATCCTTGGGGAACTCCCGACGGAATGCACATCGCTCTCGACGTATACCCGTTGAGAACCACCGTCTGGCACCTATTCTCCACGTATGATGAGAACCATCTGAACAAATCACCCCTCACACCAACCAACAAGAGTTTACGCATAAGAAGAGCATGATCAATTCGATCAAAACATTTGCTGTAGTCAGTGTATATAACGTCGACCTGAGACCGTCTGGACATGTGCTCTGTAAGGTAGTCACTACAGACCACGAGATTAGATGTCGTCGAGCGACCTTTTAGAAACCCATGTTGATGTTCACAGAAACTTAATTTAAGTGAAGTGGAAAGCTGTCTGTGCACAATTTTCTCCATAATTTTGGCGAACACACATAATTTGGAAATTGGTCTATATATATATATATAAAATAAAATATATAATATATATATTATATAATATATATTTATATATATAATATAAAATATATATAATCATTGTTATCATGCATCTCCTCGTAAAGTAAACATTATTTAATGTTGCTACTGACTCTAATGGATAGACAATTTAATAATGAACCTTTCGTAACAACTGTTTTTTTCAAAAGACCTTTATTTGATTTTATAAAGATTTTATTCTAAAATTTGGGCGTATTCACTACTGTAACTCACCGGGATTCAGTGTGCAAAGAAGGAAAGAATTTATTTTGCTCAGGGTACCGCCTTAATACTTGTATGTTACTATATGTCTTAAGTTACTATTATGTCCTTCTATATAATAAGATATCCATACTAATATTATAATTTCTAAAGTAACTCTGTCTGTCTGTATGTTACCTTTTCACGCCTAAACCACTGAACCGATTTCGACAAAATTTGGCATGAAGATAGATGGCATCCTGAAGATGACCTACGTTTATTATATCGCTTCATTTAGTTTAAAACTGTATTGTTGCTAATGGCGTGGTAAAATGTATTTACGCAGCTCATAACCTGTGGTTTCCCCAAATGGGTTTAACCACAAGGTTGGTATAACTTGTTAAAGTTTTATTAATCAAATAACCGAACACAGTAATGGCTATCACTATGCGAGTTTTAATCGTTAATAGTCAGTTTTTCAGTGGATTTAAAGACTAGAGATTCTGTTCGTGAATTTTATTACTAGGTCAAGTGAAACTTCTGTTAAAAATCTTTTGAAATTAAGTCGATACTGCATTATACACGGACTCGTGGCTAAGTAATAACAGCCGCACGGGTCGATCCATCAGGTTAAGCTACACTTGCCGGGGTTGGTCCGTGGATGGGTGACCATCTTTACATACCGAGACTCCTCCGTGCCTCGGAAAGCACGTTAAGCCGTTGGTCCCGGCTGTCATTCGTGGATCTTTGACAGTCGTTACGGGTTGTCAGAAACCCGAAACTCCACCAACCCAGGCTTACCCAGGCTTTGGTATGACCCACCAGTCATACCAAAGGGTATCGTATTGCCCAGTTATTGGATTGTGGAGGTCAGATAGGCAGTCGCTTCATGTAAAATACTGGTATTCAGCTTTATCCGGTTAGACTGGAAGCTGACCCCAACATATTTGGGAAAAGGCTAGGCAGATTGATTGATTGACTGCATTATACACGACCGTAATTTAGTTCTTCATAGCATTTTGGCAGCCCATCGTTGTAAATAGCCTTAATAATGTTCCCTTGTCTTTTAACAGCGGTTCTCTTAAAAAATATTACTTCTCTGGGAACGGCTTGCTCTGCAGCCATTTCATGATCAACAAGGAAATGAAAAATGTAACCAAGGGAATGAACCCTTTTAAAACTGTTTTTATATTGCTTAATGCGAAATCTTCAAAGGAGTTTTAAGTCGCTCTTCCAGAGATTTCATTTGGACGAGCCGGAACTTTTTATTTTGCTGTAAACAAATCGAATTTTTGATGAGGTGTGAATATTTCTGTGGAGCTGAAATTTTATGAAAAGAGGCAATGGAAAATGATTCAACGAGCATTTTACTGTGAATTCTTTTTCTCAAACATGCTTGGAAATTCGAGCATTATTTTGACAACCTTCTTCGAGATAAATCGAAATTGCTGTACTGGTAAAAAACAAGTGACGATGCGGCCAGCAAAGTTACTATGAAAATCCATATCTGGCGTGTTTAGCGGCCAAATAAATTACTATGAAAACTCATATCTGTCGTGTTATTTAAAAATGGAACGAACTTTTTACTTCAGCACACAGCAACCAAAGAGGTAATTTATCAAAGATCTTATTTAAATTTCGAATTGGCTTGCAAATAGAACAAAGAAGAAACAAATGAACATATTGGCGCATGAAAAATAAGAGTTGTTCGTCATTGATTCTGAAATGTTTATTTAATTTACTCAGTTTTAATTTCCGCGCATTATTTGAGAAAAGTACTATACAAGCCTTGGCCGCAATCAGGAATTGATGGACTCATGTATGTGTGCCTCGGCTTCGCCTCGGCCCACATTTTCACGATCGTCCATCAATTCCCTTATTGCAGGCCGCGACAGTAATGTATTATAAATGCTTTGTATCGGTGTGAATAAAATCGTCTTAACTAGTAACTAAATCTTTTGGAAACTATGATTGTCAGTTGATCAGAACTGCTGTTGTTCTACATTACTATGAGCGCTACCATACCAAAGCAAATTCATAAATCAGTTGGCCTATATACCGTCTGTCATCTTTACATATTATAAAACGCCTCCGCCGCATCTGTCTGTCGTCTTGTACGCGATGAACTCAAACTCAAAAACTACTCCACCGATTTTCATGCTGTTTTCACCAAATGGATAGAGTGGTTCTCGAGTAAGGTTCAAGTATATAATGACCGACATCAACGCGGGCGAAGTCGCGAGCATTAGCTAGTTTACAATAAACGGAAGATAACATCTATAAAATTGTTATGTTGTAATCCCACAAACTCGATATGTATGTAAATTTTCTATCACCGAATAAATTACGGAAGAGCCAAACCTAAAATCGGCTTCCACATCGGTTACAATCGGTTTTGACGTCTCGTGCCAAATAGTCGTCCCCCAGTGTTGCACTTGGCGCCTACCCAACATCATAAGCTAAGGCCATGTTATGCATAACATCGGAGTACAGCAAAAACAACCTTACTTCTTTACGATAAGGGTGGAAAGATCTGAATGGTATTTTATTTGGTCCTTTGTTGCGATTGCTACATTCGTACAATATAACCTATTGTGATGCATGGGATTTTCTAACTGCAATCGTTTATAGGAATCTCTACCTATATTTATGGTTAAATATTTATACATAAACTAGCTTCCACCCGCGGCTTCGCCCGCGTGGTATGTCGATAAAAAGTAGCCTATGTCCTTTCTCAGGCTCTAGACTATCTGTGTACTAAATTTCACTTAAATCGGTTCAGTAGTTTTGGCATGAAAGCACGACAGAGTTACTTTCGCATTTATAATATTAGTAAGGATTAGACCAGGGGACCCTAGACAAAGTGACATTCTATCAGCGATAACGATGATGGAAAAGGCAAAAATGTTTAGGACTGACATAAGCTATCGCAAAGCTTATGTTAATCCTGTTGAAAGTCGTAGAAATAGGAAACGCTTTCGAAGCGATTGTCACTTTTCTATGCCCTCTGGAAGCCATTGCAGAACTACATATTTACTTACTTCCGTATCCGTACATATTATAAAACAACGTCCTCCGCCGCGTCTGTCTGTCTGTTCGCGATAAACTCAAAAACTCCTGCACCGATTTTCATGCTCTTTTCACCAATGGATAGAGTGATTCTCGAGGAAGGTTTTAGTATATAATAACCGACATCCACGCGGGCGTAGCCGCGGGCATCAGCTAGTAACTATACATTTTAGAACATCCAAGCATTATGTTATCTCGGGAAATCGATAAAGTCGGAAAGGGATGCTAGTAAATTAGGCTTGGGTCGGCAATCCATCAGCTGGCAACCTATATTTAACACGGGTAGGTAATTAATTTGATTGACCTTCAACCCATTATCTGTTCATGGGAGATGGGCGAGAAAGACCACACTGAGTGAGTTTTTTGGAAGACTGTAGGTGAGATATTTGCCTGGGAAAGGACGAAAACCTATAATTTAATTTTAACTCTTTATTAGTGGGTTGACATGATAATTATTCGGATTTGTTACAGTTGTAATGGAAATCATGTCATTTGGTTTAAATAAGTTTTATTTTTGTCTCGATCCCGTAGGAATATCGGGATAAAACTCCTGTGTACTTTTCCAGGTCATGGTCTACCCAAGTGCCAAATTTCATCCAACTCCGTTCAGCCGTGTTAGCGTGAAAGCGTAACAAACAAATAAACAAACTCGCCCGCGTGGTATGTAGATAAAAAGTAGCCTATGTCCTTCCTCGGAATGCCATCTATCTACTTGCCAAATTTTATCGAAATCCATTCAGTGGTTTAGGCGTGATAAGGTAACATACAGACAGTCAGACAGACAGACAAACAGAGTTACTTTCGAATTTATAACATTAGTATGGATAGTATCGATTAGTTAGGATTTATTTTTTAAATACATTATTTTCTGTTTTGTGAATGTGAGAACGTCGTACGCCTAGTGGACTGTAGATTTGTTGACCATTTTCTTTATTTTTAAGTTCCTGGTGCCGTATTATGAAGTATTAATGCCATCATTTTTCCAATGTGAGAGAGAGACGGAGCTAGACAAGGCCGATAGCACCATCCCGTTTTCGTAGTGGAATAATGATGGCATTAATACTTCATAATACTACCCCTGGTACTTGTTGAAAGGCCCTCCTATTTAAAAATATTGTATTGTATTGCATTGTTTGTATTGTATAGTTATTTTTAAAAGAGTAACCATGGAGTTTTTTGCCGTCTCTTCTCCATAGGAAACGACCAATTGGAACCCTGCACCTAGCTTTTGACGTTTCATAAGTGCCCAAGTATATGTGAAATAAAATATTATGATTTTGCGTGTAATGTATTTGTAAACCTAAGTAACTACGTTACTAATCCTTTAACACTTACCAATAAATAATACTTTTGACTAATAGGAGCGAATAATACGACTAATAACGAGTAATTATTACCGGCGGTACATCATAAATTCAGTTTAATAGCCGCCATCCGATTATTCCGTCAAATGAAACCAGGCATCATTTATATAATTGAGCTGTTTAATTTAGAAAGTTAATTTTATACTATGTTCAACACGAAATCTCCAGATTACCAAATACAACGAAATTGCTGAGTCAATAATTGGTGATGATGTAAATATTTGATTGTGGTTTAACGTTTTTCCAGTTACAGCAATCACAGATATTAACATAGCACCACGCCTGGGGGCCAAGTCTACTAATTTACAAACGTGTCAGTGGTCGCACAATTATGAGTTTTTAACAGATTTTGTATGGCAAATCTGTCAAAAACTCATCATTACTCATAATTGTGAGACCACTGACACGTTTGTAAATTAGTAGACTTGGCCCCCTGTAGGTATACCTCGAAAGGGTAACTAGAAGTGTGTGAAGTATTTATCCAGATTTTTTCTGTATGGTCCACTACTGCTTTCTACGATGTTACTTATTAAGACGCGGTAATAAGCAAATCTTAGATAGGTCTAATCTGGGTCCGCTAGGACCGATGCCTGCCAGGGTTGCGGGAGTCCGAAAGGGATACCGGGGCCCTTGGCAACAGGCAACTGAAGGAACACGGGTGAGTTTTAGTCAGTGAAAGTCTGACACGCCCCCTCCCGCTCCGCGGGAAAAGTCACTAGATGATTTTCCAGACTCAAAAAAAAAAGGGTTAGTCTAATCTTAGCTATTTCAGGTATCAGGAGGTGAAGCGACAGTTGTACAGCGCGGTATACAAATACGCTAGAAAATGGCGATGCGTTTAATTTTATTTGAATCTCGTGTTCACCAATATTAAGATAGTTATTTCGCAATTTTCATTTACATATTTCTTAAGATGACTAAAGTTCCTTTTTTATTATTACAAAAATGTGGATATTATTGAAATATTGAGTGATTCGAGACGAAAATTATCGCCATTGAAATACTAGTGCTGTGACATTCTGGCTACTAATTAGTGATTTGAGTTTGAAACTGGTTACTTTTGAGCAGCGTCAAGGACGATGAACCTTACTCTCATTTTTAACTCGCTCAAACCACATACCTTTACCTACATCATGGAAGGACAATTTAAACCCTCTTATATTACGTCCATCAATTTATACCCCTGACGGGGTGAACCGCTATTACGCATCTACCTCATTACCCGCCCTTAATGACCCCAAACCCGGATACTGTTACAAAGTTAGTGTCATTTTGATTGACTATCGCATGTACCACATGTAAATTATTTTGTCTATCGGTAATTTTAGTCACTACAACCTTCCCTTGAAAGGAAGACTGTAAGGCTAGCTACCACCATCTTATCTAGATCAACAATGTTATCAGCGTTGTCGTGTTTCGGCAGTTAGAGGTAATAGATAGCCAGTTCCTCTGTGGTTGAGGATTCCAAGTGAAGCTCGCTTCCACCTTCGGTCTGATCGTCACTTACCATCAGGTGAGATGAAAGCCAAGAGCTACCCAGTTGTGGTAAAAAAATCTTAAATGCATTCTGGTCTGAAATTACCAACACTCGGTTCGAGGGACGGTGGGAAGAAGTAATTGTGAGCTGATAATGTCAGAAAATAGTTCATTTAAAAACCTGCCCAGAGCCACTATAAAAATGTATGGAAACTAAATAAAAATCACAAAAAATTACTTTGGAGGATGGCCATTTTGACTATGTTAATGTCAGAAGTAAGAATCCACCTATTGCACGCGTAATAAATAATTAGTTGCATTCATTATAACATAACGTCTGTTTACCTCGAAGGGTTAGGCAGAGGTGTACCTACGAGTATCAACCTATACTACACTCACATTTCGCCAGTTATGTTAAAGCCATGTGCAACAGGGGGCGAGCCTAATGCTATTAACCGGGTACGGGTACAAATCCAGACTCTGAATCCCGACTCCGAATCCTAAAAACCCACATTATTCTATCTCTCTATCTCTGCCCATGGAAATATTCCAAAAAACAATTACGAAGCCACGCGACCATACAATTAGTTCTAAACCAATCCAATCACACCCCTCTTGTGTTCCATGAAAACATATCTAACATAACATAAAAAACTTCTAATTGAAAGCAATTTCAAAGGCATTGCCGTTTTTGTTAGAAAATATTGACCCCAATACCGATGTAAACAAGCGATGGATGTTTCATTTTGCGTTATTTTCTTGCCACAATTTAAGGCTTTTACGAGCCATAATTTTAGCAGGTAAATGTTTGTTACGAACATTTTAGTGCAACGAAATCACTGTTTTGGTACATTAAGAAGAGTATAAAATCGTTGTTCAGGAGTTTGGACTTTGAAAAAAGACTTAAGTTTGTACGTTGTTTGCTCATAGCGCAATTTATTAGTTTCCGTGTCTTGATGGAGAGCAACTTTCATTGTTGATTTTGTGAGGAAGTTTTAGAATGTTTTACAAGGAAATTGGTTCATTTATTTGGCGAAAAACAAAAACGCAGGCAGGGGAATGACTAACGTTACATTGTATTGTGTGCCTTATAGTCTGTGCTAAATAAATGTATTTGCTTTCTTTTTTTCTTACGAAAGTATCACAAAAATAACTCCTGCGCCTCATAATTAAAACATAGTTTACATTTAAATAACGCAGTACCTCCACTCAATTAATTCCAACAGCATTTTCCTTGGAAAAGAAACAATTCGTAAAACAGGGTGAACGCAAACGAAGCCACGCTTTGGGGGAAGCCTCATATGTTTTCTTAATGAACTCTTAACTAGTTCCTCTAAAACATGTAATTCGTTAACATTCTACCGACTACCGACTAGCAACGATACATATTTACTTAGTACCTACGTTTGTAGTTAAAGGTTTTCCGGAGGAGTTTAATTAAAGCAGCGCAACGGTTTTATTTTTACAAAAAAATCATTAATTGCACACAAGGAACAATGATGTCAATCTTTTTTTTTTGTTGGTTGGATACGAGGCTTTTTGTTACTTTTGTATTATTTATTATTTTGTCTGTTTCTGTTGTGTGTGCGTTTTGTTTATGCAGAATATTATTTTTTCACCTCACAAGCTCGGAAAGAGTCTGTTTATCATTCGAAATCTGAGTGCAAAAGTGCATTTTATCCGCTAGCGTGGAAAGAGTTTTTAAAATTCGAACCTTTCCATTCAATAATTTTCTATACCGCCGGGTCCACTGATAATGCATGAATACTTATTTCATGTCAGTGCGCCAACCTCATTTTGAGAATAATCACATTGGCCAGCACGAAAAAAATATCTCAAAGCGCCTAAAGAAGTTTTCACTTCAAAAAACTTCATATAATTTTCTTTTGTATATTCAATTCGCTTTCTATCATTTTGGTTTGTATAGCAGTGGCAGAGTTAGTGCAAGCGGTACATAATGTCGAATTGAGCTTTCTTCCGGAAAATTGCGCAAAAAATGCATAACAGCGTACCTACAATATTTGTTCTATGCATAAAGCCAACATTTTGCTCGCTGTAGTGAGGTGAAAAGTTGTGTTTCGCTCGGCAGCAAAGTTATTTTGCGTCTCGTACCTTTGAATCCTTCGCATCGCTCAGGTTTCAATACAAATACTTGCGGCAAAAAACAACTTTGCAGCCTTGCATAACAAATAACTATTCTTTCTTTTTATTTCTTTACATTATCTTAAATCTTTTATTAGTAACGGTGATGGTTTGTTTTGGTATTGGTCTTCTGGTTTTTACCTCGAATATAACCCTTATTGACGGGCCCCTCACGGGTGAGGAATACAATAATTATTAATATCGAACGCGGACGCGGTCTAGTGGCGCTCTTTAGTTTTTACTTATCCCCATGTAAAGAAAACTTTTTACAAAAAAAACAACCAACTTCCAAAAAAAACCCTAAAAAAGTGAACAATAACGGAAGTCGGAAGTCGGTGTCTTTGCTTTTCAATTTTCGTTTTTTACAACCGACTTCCGAAATTAAAGTTATTTTTCACTTTTTTGTGTTCTTTTGGAAGTCGGTTGTTTTCTTTTTCACTTTTTAGTTATGATACCTACCCCACACAAATTCGAATACCACTACCTGCTATGTAAATAGCAGTGACGAGTCAAATAAAATATCATCTACATAGACTAAGTGGAAAACATACGTAATTATTGAAGCTAACAAAAACTACCCAAGCAAAGTTAATAAAATTTATATGGGACCACCTCTGAAGCATGACCTACCAAACAAAAAAGAATCATCAAAATCGATTCATAATTGGCGGAGTAAGAACCTCCTCCTTTTTAAAGAAGTCGGTTAAAACCGTGAGCTATGTCCATACTTTAATTAATTATAAAAATGGATCTGTGTCACGAAGAGGCCACCTAAGTCCACGAATAAATTAACTACAAAACTATAACGATCGACGAACGAAAACCCATTCAAAAAGGTCTCCGTTTTTACTTTTTGTACTAAGGGACCAAATGATTTTCTTACAGTCTAACAAAAGATAATAATACTCCTATACTATACCTAAGAAGTTTCTAAAAAACATGTACCTAACTCATTAATATTCACCCAACTTGCATTATAAATTGTTGCACACATATACAGGAACAGGCAGAAAAGTTTTCATTTAAAATGCAGTAGCGCTCACGCCGGTAATTCGGCCGAGCAAGTTCTGACACCCGCTATCTCTTCCTGCTCGCTGGTACCCTGGTACAATTCAATTTATACAGTGTGGATTCACCGTTTTATACACGTCCTATTATTTTTAGTTTCAAATCTTCCCTCGTAGAAATGTTTTGCTTATTCAATTTTATAGTTCGTTTCTGTTTCGCTTAGGTTAAGTTAAAGAGATGTCGTTTGTGGTACAAGGTTCGTAGCCGACTGCAGGCAGCAGCAGCAGGCGATGTGTCGTCGCGACACTATTAGGTATTCAATAAAATTAAAAAAAGGCTAGTTAGATTAGATCATAGGGACTAGTCTAGAACACAATACTGTTTTGGTCTAGAACACCATTATTGTTCTAAATTAATATTCACTTGGTAACAGCGTGGCTTACTCGCTACAATGACAATAGGCATGTTAGATCCGACTGTGTAGCCAGACATTACAATATAAGGATCAAATTAATGTAATAGAGATGCTAAGACACATCAACAAGTAAAAAGAAACATCAATTTCAAACAGTGGACACCAATATAGGTCAGTTGACAATGTTGACATGCCTGTACAACCGAAACTAGACATGAATGATTCCACGTGACGGTAAAATCATAGACCAACCACAGAGCCAAAAACCACTTGAATAAAAGAGACCATCTGATTGTTTCGGTATTTCTTCTCAGGGATCAATTAGTTAGCAAATGGCGGCGCCATCTTGTCTTAAACTCAGACCAAATAAAAAACCAAGAAAAAACGTTGCGAACAATACAATGAAGCATGCCAAAACTACACCTTCACTCTGTGCATACACGCTCACACCTCAGACCAACAAAAAAAGGAAGACGGAGCACTGTAAACATCAAAAGTGAAGCCACCTTTTTATCTATGTGTGTAAAAACTTTTAAAAAAAAATTGACCGACTTCAAAAAAAACAAAACAAAAAAGGACTACTGTACTAAAAACCAAAAGACAAAAGTACTTCTTTAATAATAAGAGAAAAATAAAAAAATAACTTTAATTTCGGAAGTCGGTGTCTTTGCTTTTAATTTTAGTTTTTGGCCACCGACTTCCGAAATTAAAGTTATTTTTTTATTTTTCTCTTATTATTAAAGAAGTACTTTTGTCTTTTGGTTTTTAGTACAGTAGTCCTTTTTTGTTTTGTTTTTTTTGAAGTCGGTCAATTTTTTTTTTTAAGTTTTATTATTTTTCCATTTTTTGTGTAATTTGATTTTTGTAATCATGGGTAGACCAACTAAAGGAGCCACCCGCATGAAGAAAAACAGAATTAAGGAGACTAATACTGCTGAAAAAGAACGCCTATCTAAGAATCGCAAACGGAGTGCTATGTCCGGTTCCCAAGAATCACCGTTAGCTTGTCATGCTAGGTTATCTCAGATGAGAAATTACATGCATTCTCATTTCTCACAGGAGTCGCCAAATGATAAGATCTGCCGACTCAATCTTATTCAAAAACGATTAAGTGGCGAGTCGTCTGAACAGCGCAAGTATCGTTTAGATGTTATACGAAAACGGCTGGCTAATGAGACTCCCGTGCCTTCTCAAGAATATAAGGGTGAACACTATACATTTGCTTACACTGTATAGTTCCCCTCATCATCATATTATAAGGTGACCATAATCAGATCTGTAATGTCACTTACAACCTATATGGTTGCAAAGTTCTTATCAATATAAATGAGTTAAGTCCAAACACAAGGTAATTACTGTGAACCGTTGAGGAGTTCCGTTAATCGTCCTTCGTCATCATCATCAGACCCTTAACGACAGTCACAACCCATCCAAGTGTAAGGTTCTTATCAATACAAATTAATCAAGCCCAAACACAAGATATCTGCTGTAAACCACTGAGGAGTTCCCTCGACTGTCTTTCGTCTTCATCATCAGACCCCTAACGACAGTCAGAACCCATCAAAGTGTAAAGTTTTTATCAATACAAATTAATCAAGCCCAAACACGAGGTATCTGCTGTAAACCATTGAGGATTCCCTTGACTGTCTTTCGGCTCCATCATCAGATCGACTCCAGGCCTTCATAAAATTGTAGTGCTGTAAAATACTTAATGAATAAATTAAGGAATGCACTAGTTGCCCTTACGATTTTTGAAAGTTCCCCTCGATTTCCCTAGGATCCCATCATCAGATCCTGACTTGGTGACAATGGGACCACCTCAGAAGTATAAGCTTTTGAACAAAAAAAGAATTTTTTAAATCGGTTCACAAACGGCGGAGAAATCGGTGAACATACATAAAAAAAAAAAAAAAAAAAAAAAAAAAAAAAAAAAAAAAAAAAAAAACAATCATCCCGAACATAGTACCTCCTCCTTTTTTGAAGTCGGTAAAAAGGGTTGTCATTTGTTAAAGTTTTTCCCTATAATTTGGGGAATAATATTGTAAGGGTAGGATAATATTGTACGAGTAAGATATTCAGTAAGACAAGAAGACATAATTCTATATTGATGTTAACTAGACGACGACTCGTGACGTACTAGGAGCGATGAGCATAGTTTTCGTGTATGGGAGTGCGTGAGCCTGTGTGTTTACTTGCAGGAGCATAGTTTTGTGGCTTCACTTTTGATATTAGCAGCGCTCCGTCTACCCTTTTTTGGTGGTCTGAGGCTCACACGCACACATTTACAATTAAACTGCAGCTCACTAAGTGCACACATGTACGAGACCAGCCTCACGTCACTGTTGACAGCGCTGTGTGTTGGTTTTTTATTTGGTCTGAGGTCTAAAAATTTTCATATCTAAAGTTACATCTACACTTACATTAAGATAAAGACGTATACAAAGGGTTCTTACATTCCTCACCTGATTGTCCCTCCACCGCTGGTCGTGTAGGGCTCCTCTGACGTGATACACGGAGTCTGCGTCGCCGGACTCGGACCTCGCGCGCCCGTCCACTTCTCTCGTCTCGTCACTGTGGGAAAAAGAAGAATATTACTGGATTTGAGGATACTAGTGTTTAAAAAAAGTTTTTATTTTTCACTTTTTAGTTTTGGTACCTACCCTACACAAATTCGCTTACCACTACTTGCTATGTAAATAACCGTGACAGGAAGTTATTATAACTTTGTCAACACGTTCACGTATTATTGAAGCTAACTCAAAACTACCCAAGCAAAGTAAATATTTATAGGCAATATACACTGGCCGTCAAAACTTAGTACCACACTTCTAAAATTGCAATAACTTTTAAATTACACAGGGTAGATTTTCGAAATAAAAAGGATTACAAAAATATTTTTTTATCTTATATAAAAACTTTATAGCCGATAGCCATATTTTAAGGAATGGCAAAAAAACCTTATAAACAGAAACACACCTTTTCAAATTGTTGCAACTTTTGACTCTTTTTTTGTTTCTGTTTTTGTTTTCACATTTATTTCTTGATCGATATTTGCTATAGAATGTTTTTTATTTCAAAACTCTGGCTTCTACAGGTTAGGAGAAATTGCAATTTTAAAAGTGTGGTACTAAGTTTTGAAGGCCAGTGTATAATATATATCTAGGAAAGTTTTCTCTACCAAATGAGAAAGAATTCTCAAAATGGGACGAAAATATCAATAATTTAAAAAAATTATATATATTTTGTCCACTTCTGAAATGACGCGCCCAACTACCGCATTTTACGTACACGGCGCCGCGGCTTGTAGGTATTTTGTATTGTGATATACAGACGAACTGAGAACCTCCTCCGGAGAAGTCTTATATGGACAGAAATGTCAGAAATTATGATGCTTTAATGATTCCGTTGGATAGAGTGCATATATTATTATACAATTCGCACTAAAATTTAATACATGACACGTTTGTATTTCAGAAATTTAGACCATTAAAACTTTGGTAGGAGCTAGTGAATACGTAAAGACTCTTTTTTTTTTAGCCTATATGTCTATGTGTCCCGCAGCTGGGCAAAGGCATCCCCTTTTTCCTTCCAAATCTCTTTGTTTTGTGCGATTTCTGGCCATGTTGAACCCGCAAACATGATTAGATTGTCACACCACCTTCGACGCCTCGACCTCGACGTGACGACTCTATAGCAGCCAAAAAAAAGAATACAAAATAAAGAAATAGATATACGTCCAGTAGTCACTTTATCTCAATACTAAAAGGAACTAACGACCGAACGACGAACGATTACGAATAAAAACCAGCTCATAAATAAATAGAAATATCCACACATTACCAAAACTATATGACAATCATATCCCATCTCATAACAATGTAGACATAAACTATTTTTTACAAGACAATAGTGTGACAATAGTTTATTATCTCATAATAGTACGACTATAATAATAACGATAATGGTAAGGAAACGTTATGTAATTTTATGTGCTCTGTGGTTAATCAAAACCTCGTAAGGAGAAACCGAGAAGCCATGAGACTATATGAGAATTTATCCCTGGCACCACGCCAGTTTGCAACGATTTAGTTCGCATGTAGTATGGCGTAAGTTATAAAGATCGTAGGAGAATAAAATGTACAGAAACATGCTGGTCATATGAGTGAAATAAAAATGAAAATCATAGAATGCTTCCGTAGTAGAAGAAATATAAAAGAATGTCGTAAAATGTTTTTTGCCCTCGAGTCAACTATGAAAATAGAAATATAGTAGAAAAATGTTTCATGGTAGTAACAAAACTCTGTTTAATATAACTGTATTGGTCTAGAATATACTATCAGTTGATAAATCGTGAGTGACTTTAACCCATAACGCTTCCATTTGTGAAAATGACCCTACGAATGACCATTACAACAGACATTTCGTGAATTTGGATATATTTGCTTTAGATCGCCAAAAATTTAGGAAATATTTAGTGAGTAGTCTGCGTTTACATGATGTGTAATGTCTTTTGTTGTTGTTGTTTGTTTTCGTAATAATTATATAAGGAAATATTTGTTTTACTTTAAGAGAAGTGCATCCTCTCTTTTGTCTTCTTGTCTGCTTCTTCATCTTCTTATTGTTACAATATTATGTCTTCACTGTATCTACCTAGGTAATCTGTGGAAACGTCGTGGATTTTACATTTACCCATTTCCAATTATTTTGTAATTTTAGATGTAATATACAATGTACAATTGTTTGTTTTCCCTAATAAAATAAATACATATATAAAATTACTACAATATGTATGAATAACGTTAGCAAAATTTCTATCTTGTTCACATTTTTACCACTGACAATATCATAATCAGTCTTCTAAACGCACCTACTTCTTACGAGTATAAGATCGAAAACTAGCCACGCAAAAGTTTACAATCAAATCCACGTTCACCTCAAGATAAACAATCAACGGAACCAACAAACACCAACCAACATGAACTCCTAACTTAAATTCTAGTTACCGCCCGTCTCTTGCGCCGAACAGCACAAAACCTCCCCAAGTCTGCGGGAATTGCCATTAAATCGTGTGCAGATTGGTCCACTGTGCAACTTTCATTTGTCTCTGACAGTTGGGACTACTTATTTACAGTTTCGAATGCTAGTAACTGTCGCTAGGTTTTAATTGAGTTGAACCAATTGGATTTTCTATTGCACTGTGTGGTCGACTTTCGCCGTGTTTGGTCGTTATGCTGTTGGCGCGATGGCTTTTATTATGTCCTTAGGGTTTAATTGGATTTTTATATTTACGTCTTCAGTTTGAACGGTTTTTAGTTCTTCTTTTATGTCTTGTTGTTTTTGTATTTTGTTCAAACGGGAAACTTCTTGGTGAGCAATTGTTTGTTGTTTGCGATTTTAGATTTGTAATAGATAGTTCTTATTGTATTGGGGAATAGTTGTCCATTTAAAATTATTAGTTGTGTTTTGAAACAAGTCGATAGATAACTTTATTGAGTCTGTTGATATTTACCATTGCTCTTATTATAACACTACATAATATCACGCCTTGTTTCCCTAAAGGGTCAGGCAGAGGTGTACCCAGTAGGTCCACCCACATTTCGCCAGTTATGTTTAAGTCCCATGTAATAGAGCCTATTGCCATCAACCGGGCTCAAATTCAGACTCCGGGCTGGTACTGAGAAATTGCTAATGGAAAAACTTAATATCACTTTGCCCGACATGGGAATCGAACCCAGGACCTAATGCTCAGCTGTAGCGCTTGCGACTACTAGACCAAGGACTCTCTACTCTTATTTTTATCTTAGTCCAAAAGAAAAACAAGTATCACTTTAAAATTCAACATAAAAAATCGTGTACTATCGACTCAATAACGTACACTAGTAATCCGATCGTCTCCATGTTATCCTGATTGACATACTCCACCGTGTTCAATGCTCGGCTTGATTAGACTCAGTGGCAGTCATGCGCACATGTGGCGGGCACATGCCACATGTCGCTTACACAGGTTAGTAGTGGTGAATACTGGGGCACGTGTTAAGCAGTGGTGGGATCGTATTACCTACATGGTCCGTGTTTGTACCGGCGTGTATTGAATTTAGAATTTGGTAGTTATTTGGGGCATAATTTCTTGTTGTTTGGTCTACATTTAGTCCTATGGATAAGAATTTGTAATGTAAAACGAATCAGTACGTCGATTCTGTAAAATTCAAACAACAACTCGATTCTCACATCGCTATTCACTCTCACTTCGCATAAGATTCAAAATGTGTTCGGGTTCGAGTGCGAAGTGAGCGTCAAAGTGACGGGGGAATTACCTTACTGAATGCCACTTCTTAAGTCATCTCATACTTTATCTGCCAAAATCTCACGGTCAATTTAGTTCAACTCGCTGACACGCTCGCAAGGGTAGCGCTAGTGTATCAACCGAGTTTTTAGAATGCCAATCAAGAAACTCACAGCGCATTCAGATTCGAAATTTAGAATGAGGTCTTACAGAATCACACCCCAGTTCGGGGCAGCTTCCATATAGCGGTTTTTGGGAGCTGCTGCGTTAGCACCGAAAAGCATCCAGATGTTTAAGATAAGATACAGAAGCTGCGCAACAATCTTACCTCTTGATGTAATTTGGAGTAAGAGAATAAAATATATTTATTTATTTATTTATTCTTCGGAAAGCTTACAGACTAATATCTTTAAAGTAGGTTATGTACAATAGCGCTTACAATTGCCATTTACAAGCTTCCACAAATTAAATATAGGTACCAATGTCAACGTAAAATAATTTGACTTTACGATTTCATTCATATATTTATTCTAAAGGGTAATGAAGGAGCAGTCTAGACCCTGTCCGGCACCGAAAAAACGGGAAGGGAAAAGAACTTATCACCCCTTCCAAACAAAGACATTCACTTTCAGCTTTAAACGGTGTCTAAATGAGACCATTTTACCTTTGAATTTTATTGAATTGGGGAAATGATCTGCAGCTTATAAGAGGTGAAACTTAGCGAGGAACAATCACATTGTTTTACATAACCCTCGTAAATAATCCATTGTTGTGTGACTAAGGACAACTCTGAATACCAACAAATGTTCCACAATAAGTCACTAAAAGGCCAAACGGGTCACCAAACTTGAGAATCCAACAATACAACACAAAACAATGGAAAACAAAGATGCAAAAAACATTTAGATGAATCGTCTTATCCGAAAAACGATTTCAGACTCACTGAAAAACACTGCCTCTACAGCCCGAAATAAAACAAACGCCCGCAACTTTCCAAAGCAAAATATTCCCAAATGTCTAACCAATACGAATGTAAATTGCTCGTATATCAAGAAATAAACAGATCTCACGAAATAGGAGCTTCGTAATAAGTACTCTCGCGGATTCATCTCGAAAGGCACGATCCGAAATGTTAACACTACAGGAAAAGTGCCAGGCGATTATGAATCCTCCCATCGTTAACTGTAAGTTGATATTTGATTGTAAAGAGCGTACAACAGGGATTGTTTCATTTTGTAAAATGTAGTAAGTGGTACTTGGTGCTGTAGGAATTTGAGGTGTATTGTCGCTGAATACAATCGGAAGTGGGTCGGTGGAGAGCTTAATGTTAACTTATTGAGAAAGAAAGCGCCGTCATAAATAGTGTACGGTAGGAGCTTGTACATTTTCCGGAGGGCTGTACCCCCTTCCCCTCCCTTTTTACCCTTGCAGGTCTATAGGGTAACATGTGGCGCGGCCTTATAATGGGCGCCCGTCACCCAGATAAATTGATAAAGTTGACGTGCGTTAGCCTAATTCGTTATTAAGATTTTTCTGGAGTGTCATTTAATGCTGTTATTTATATCCTGGGGGATGGAGAGAAATTTAAATGGATCATGTTTTGCAAGCTTTTTATATTCTAAGAAAAAGTCGTTATGAAATGGCACTTACAGCTTGCGTGGTCGATGGTGATCGATAAGGGTTTCTTCGTGGAAACTGCGGGGTAATTGCGTAACACATCAACAGTAGCAATGGCTTTCATTTGGACAATTCAACCATATTCATTTACGTTGTTGAGCAGACAAATTTTTCGAACATATGACGCAATAGATTAGCAAGATCCTTCAACATCTTTCAGATTGTGAGTGAATTTGTGTTACGCAATTAGAGTGCTGGTCTATGTAAAGCAGATAAACAATTGTAGGCTGGTGCTATATTATGGAATCAATTTACCATGAATAAAAGGAGTTTCACCTTAATATAACATATCTCTTTGAAAATTCAACTTGTTTGACACCAATGATATAAGGAAATTGCTTCTATGAAACCAGAAACCTGATCATAAGGCTATAAAGGCTTTGTAATATCACGGATTCACGGACTGGGTTTCTGATATCACTGTCTGCAATATGGAGGGAAATCAAACTACATTATTCCATTGTTACCTATTTAAAATACTAATGAAGCGTAAAAAAATATCTAACGTTTGAGCATAAATAAGCTGCCTACTAGGTGACCCGGAGAAAAAGCAATACTGGGGCCTACCAGTACTTCATATAACAGTATTTTTTAAACTTGCCTATAGTATAACTCGATATCCTCATCGCTCATCACTGGAGTAAGATTAAATTACTTCTTTATGAGGTGGTGGCTTACCAACACCCCATAAAGAAGTAATTTAATCTCGCATCCAGAATTGAGAATTCTGGATGCGACATAATCTATTTTATTTTAATTTCTTGTTAAAGTTAAATTACTAATACACCGCACACAAAACTTCTTAGGCAATATTAAAAATGCAACGTAACGCAACCGGACGCCTGAATAAAAAAAAGAATTTAAAAATAAAAAATTGTTCAAGTTTTCAAGTTCCTTAACCGTAAAACGTATTTTTTATTTTAGATTTTTTCCGCATCGAGCTGACTACCGGACGCAATCCGTACGTGGTTCCGGAGGTTTTCTATCTCATTATTTATCTACCTTCACATGCAGTTCCGTTCCACGCGACACACCATATGGGTAAACATACAAGTAATGAAACTGCTAATACATACTATATTGAAAGCGCATTCTAGTTTGTAAAAGTATTACTGACTACACTGGCTTCTAAATTAAAGTATTACATAATAATGTACCTAATTTCATATGTCAACAAATAATTATTATTTCGTTGCTATTTTCGTCTCGTCTATGATTTCGATATATTTTTTTGCGCTCTTGCGACATACTTACATATTTTGGCGCCCAACAAGGCCCACGTTGGGCGCCAAACATCAGATTTCAACATTGTAAATGCATGATCTATAAATCCCTTCCCAAATAACAATATTCAGTATCTAATCTCGTTATCTTCCCATTCAAGTCCAGGTTTCCTACAATATAACAAAGTTTTATTGTTCTTCATCGCATAGTCGGCAAACTGTTACCGTCAGCTGAAACTGCGACAATAATTTTCAACTCAATAGGTGTTATTGTCGTACGAAGTTACAAACAACCTGATTTATTATTGTCATCTTGCTTGGTTTGGACTTACACCAATTTCCTTTAATATTATTATAATATTGTAGCCCGTCAAATGTCCCCTCGTTTGTAGTATAAACGCGGACCTAAATTATTTTCTGCCAGTCTTAACAGCATTTATCGAAAACGACCGTCAACCCGTTGAAGTTATTGTTTAAAATGATGAAATACCTACAAATTACGATTTAAATGATCTTTGTTCATTGTTAGCAATTGATTGAAGACCAAAATATATTTTTTTCAATTTGAAAACAGAAGTTCTTAAAAATTATCAATTCAAATTTTTCCTTAGCTTTTCAAACAGTAATTTTTGTGTGTCTTTCAACTACGTGTTTAAAAAATACAGGGGTTTATTTATAAACGTTACTTAAAGTTAACTAATGATTAGCGACTACTTAACCATACATTTTTAACGTTCAAACGTCACTTAACTTTAAGCAACGTTTATAAATAAGCCTCAAAGTACCTATGACTCTGTATTAAAAAAAAAAAAACTGAATTACGTTTAAAATTCTCTGAAAATACTTCTAAACAAACTGCCTATAAAACCCTAATTAGTTGACATAGAGATTCATAGTAGCAAGATATACTCATAAAAGAAAATATCCTCTGTAGAGAGCAGAATGTTATTTGAAGAAAACTAAGTTGACGCAACCCATTTGTTTTTATATTAGGGTTATAATATTTTTCCAGAAGTAAAGTTCACATACATTTCTGCCAGTTAAAATCACAGTTATTTGCGAATACCTGACTGTCATTTTATTAGTATGCAAAAAGAAATATTCGCTTATATTTAAGTATACGAGCTTTTGCTTCTATTCAACCATTTTATAGTCTCATAAGATTGAAGTTCCTAATTAGATTTCTCAATTAATAAAGTTTTTTGGTTACTCAGGCCTCGAGGTCAAATTGACCTGAAAGTTTGCAGTCCCAAGGGCATAAGCGAGCACGTGTGGAAAGGAATTAAGGCGTCCACGTACGAGAGTTGAACGTGACGCGTTTGAGGCCCTTAACTAATGGGAGGAAGAAATGATTGGAGTGTCTATAGGAAGGTAGGCAGAAATGACTGATCATTGAATGGTTAGAATCACTTAAAGATGTGCTAGAAGTCAAAACTTAACATGTATGTATAATAAAATAAAAGAGCGAGAGAAAATAAGAGAAACCGATTAAAATATGTCATTAACAACACTAGAATTCGTCTTCAAAAACAATGGATAAAGGCGCCTAATATCTCAGCACAAAGTCGAACAGCCAAAAAACCTTTGGATAGATGAATCGGAAGTTCAAACAAAACTCTTGAATTCCAATGTCTGAATAATAAGTACCCGCCAAAAGAACAGCAGGTGTCAAATTCACAAATATGGTTGCCAACCTACAATGAAGTCGGTAAAAAAGGAACTTCCAGTAAAGAACAAATAAATAATAATGTTGCATGATAGCAAAAACAGAGTGAAATAGTATGTCGTAAAACCAACGCGGTGTACTAGGCGAACAGACATAAAAGGAGTTTCCTTTCTGCATACAAAGTTCTAACAATCGAGACGCAACACAATGATACATGTCTCTCCCTTACAATCGTTAGACACAGGTATAATGCTGTCTCGCTCGCTGACACGTCCTTCCTGAGACTATAATGGACATCGCGAGGGACGGTGGAACTGATAGTATCGGATCTGAGGGTTGTCAGTAGAATTCTATGCTTTCTGAATAGACTTAATGTCAATGAATATTATTTATATCTGTATCACTATGTTCAGCTAACACAAGATATGATATGAAAGGATGGTACGAAATGGTGTATGTTGAAAAGGGTGGTTGTTAGGAATGATAAATAAAGACACGGCATTATATTCTTAAATATAGTGGAACTTACGAAAATCTGTAATGTAGTAAATGTAGAGTGCGCGCAAGAGAAGTTTGTTTAATGAACTATATATTTATGTCTGGAACAAATATATTTAATCAGAGAAAATTATTCATATTGACTATTCTTGATTGCATTTTCATTTGCCAATTGTATAACGTTAATTGGATCCTCTGAAAAAAGCACTATGGTAGGTCTCAAAGACTGATTGGAAGAAAATGTAATAAAGAAATATACTTACCTAGTAACATTTTTACTAACACAAGAAATACGAAACAACGCGCAGACAGTCGAGAAAAAGGTAATTCTTACAGCTTTTAGTTGCGTGCTAATAAATCTCATGAGATTGAGCCTAGAATTAGATGTGAACTAAGATCACAAACTTATGTGGATACGCTGCATGTCCAGCCATGGATATTTTTATCTAATCTGAAGGCAATTGTTGTTAAATTTTACAAAATTTACTCACACATACATTATCATAGACTTTAACACACAAGAAAAAGGTTTACACCCGGTTTCTGAAAGGCTAATCTACACAATTTGAGAACAAACTCTGTCTGATGCTACCGGCTGTGTGTATGATCCACTGACTGGGCGTATTTCACCAAAGAAACTGAACGCGATCAACACATAAACTACGTTTGGCTGTCAGTGCCATTATTTTCTGTGGAATATTGACACTGACAGCTCTTGAACGCGGTTAAGATGTGCTGATAGCGTTCAGTTACATTGGTGTAATTCCTAATAACAACAGCTTATCAAATCACTTTGCATGAGTTTGACAGTCTGTCAAAAGGCTTTTATGCTTATTCAGGGAAATTAATTGTTTTTTCAAATGACACACTACGTCCATTGGCCGTGATACAACTATCAAAGAATGACGGTTGTAATTTGAATATACACCCGTATATTCGTACTGAAATTACCCAATTTCAGTTTTACAAGAAGTCAATTGTGGCAGCACTAGTGCCCCAGTGGTATCGGCCCCGACTTAGAGATTGTAGTTCCAACCCAGACAGGCACTTTTTATATTTAATTTCATCACCACTGCTCTCAAAACGATGAAGGAAAACATCGTAAGGACACCAGCATGTCCTAGAACCAAAAATTCGAAGACATGTGACCTCTATCAACCCACACTGGGCCCGCGTGGTGTATTATGGCCCACTCCTTCTCGCAAAGAGGAGGACTGTGTCCCAGCAATGGGAACATTATAGGCTAATTATAAGAAGACAATTTGCCAAAAAATTAATATGATCCCGGACTTTATATAATTAATTTTAACAGGAAGATCATCTAACACATCATTACAATAAACCTCACACAAAATCGAACACCTAACAACACCATTCTTTCACCCGAAGTATCAAACACGGTGTATTAGATTTACAACATGTTATTGAATTTGTATAGCTGTCCCGATATCTTCAGATTTATCTGTGGCCCGTCACACACTTGATACCTCATTCCCCGCTCGGCTTGGGGCAATCGCTCTCATATTTTCCTCTTCTCAATAAATAGCTTTGATGTCGGCGAAGTTAAGGAAAACGCGGATAGTAAACATGTTTTTCTTTATGGGAAGTTTTTCAATGGTTGACAAATTCTGGCAGTTATTCGTGACCTTATAGACATTGAAGAAAAGTTTCGATAACTTTGTTAGTCAATCTAATTGGGTCGGTATTGGGAGTGCTATGATCTGCGAATCATTGGCTTCTTAATTTCTTATTGTTTTCTATTAAGTGGCTTCAGTTAGTTTAGCATAATCAGCCTATAATGTTCCCACTGCTGGGACACAGGCCTCCTCTCCGTGAGAGGGCCGTAATCCACCACACGAACCCAGTGCGGGTTGGTAGATGAAACATGCTCTCGATTTTTTAGTTCTAGGACGTGCCCCGGTCCTCACGATGTTTTCCTTTACCATTTTGAGAGCAGTCGATAATTTACACAACGTAAAGCGCCTGTCAGTAAGTCACGCCCGTTACCACTGGCCCATCACTGCTTTAGTAAATTTTTCACAGACATAATCTTTGTTTAGATTTGAAGATGGAAATCATGACTTTGCTTTAATTTAGCATTAACTCTTTTTTCCGTGTAGATATGACATACAAAGATATTTTCCTTCACTCAATACCATAAACTTGCATCGTGGCAATCGAAAAATCATTCTTATTCAGCACTCTACTCCAAGATAAGAAAAAACATTGAGACTTATTTCTTAAATGTATTCTGATAAAACCCAATACGCGCCCCTTACTAAAGGGATTCTCTTTGCGAGAAAAAAATACATCCTCTACAAAATTAGAATCCTTTTTACAGACGTTTTATGTATATATTTTTTTGGTCCTTATCGAAATTGATCTCTTGAGGAGGTAAACGAAATGGCGAGTGTTCTACGAAATTCGTGTGCTATGAATTAAATTGTAGTTACAAATCTAGGAAA
The DNA here is from genome assembly GCA_949152455.1 of Lithophane leautieri. Taxonomy (NCBI): domain Eukaryota; kingdom Metazoa; phylum Arthropoda; class Insecta; order Lepidoptera; family Noctuidae; genus Lithophane; species Lithophane leautieri. Next base: position 2,544,147 of record OX424469.1, on the reverse strand, counting down.
TGTATCAAGTTCTGTAACGTGTGTCATAAGTTACCTGTGAACGCCTTTGAACGACGAAAGTTTATTTTAATCTTAACTTGAAAACTTACAGAGGTTTGGGAAGTTATATACGAAATAGCGGCTATGGATTAAAAATTGAACATCGGAAATACATATATGAAACGACCCTAATGCCAGTGCAGATCTATTTTGTGACGATTTTTATCGTTATAATACTTCGTAAGTTCGTACGTCATCGAAGTCTTCAAAGGCTCCACCGTTTCCTAACCCCAAAATTAAACGACGTTCACACCTCACTTGGGGAACCCTTCAGTTCCCATTTCCACAACCTTGTCGAGCCCCTTTTCGACCGATAACGTTACGAACTTGCCACCAGATGCGACCAACAGCCACTTTCTTTTCCGTTATTATCAGAAACTGTGTTACTTCGGAGAAAAGTGGTAACAAGGTAACAACACTATTGTGGTCTTGATATTACTGCGAAATTGTGAGTTTGCGAAGAAATTTTGTGATCTTATCAGAAATCTTAGTTCAATGTTGTTTTTAATCTCACATCTGGATAATAGTCAACACTATTTCTCGGGCCAATTATTTTTAGAAAAGTGTCCAAGTCGTAACGATACCATTTCCTTCTCGGTAGCGACGGCCTTCTACTGGGACATCACCTCCTTTTTACAAAAAAGCTAAAAGGAATATAAGTTAGACAGCAAAAAAATAATAACAGACTTCCAAAAAATCCACAAAAAAAGTGAAAAATTACTTTAATATCGGAAGTCGGTGTCTTTGCTTTTTAATTTTCGATTTTTGCCACCAACTTCTGAAATCAAAGTAATTTTTTCACTTTATAGTGTTTTCTTTGGAAGTCAGTCTTTTTTGTACTTAAAAAGTTTTAATTTTTCACTTTTTAGTTGTGCTACCTACCCCACACAAATACGAATACCACTACCTGATATGTAAATAACAGAGGCGGAGTCAAATAAAATATCATCTACATAGAATAAGTGGGAAAAATACGTAATTATTAAAGCTAACTCAAAAACTACTCAACCAAAGTTAATACAATTTATATGGGACCACCTCTGAAGCATGGCCTACCAAACAAAAAAAGAATCATCAAAATCGATTTATAATTGGCGGAGAAATAGCGTAACAAACATACGAAAAAAAAAAATAGTGGCGAATTGAAAACCTCCTCCATTTTGAAGAAGTCGGTTAAAAATAAAACCAAAAAAGAGTGGTTCTTTATAGCGCTCCACGTGTAAATGTAGTCGATGTCGTTGTAGCTGAAGTGTGGCCGTGTCACTTGAATTGATCAGTTATTGGAAGTGCAACTTTGACACCATCAGCAGGCGTAGCATGGCGCTTTCTATTTCCACGAAGAATAGACATAGCTTTTTCTATACAAAGTGACATTTCGTTTCTTCATTTTTGACATCGCACCGTAGAAATCCTTCTACAATCTGTCATTTTGTCTTTCATTTATATCGATCTTTGTCTAGGTCTTTTAATATGTAGACTATTTCGAAAGAAAGTTTTCTATCCTTACTGTCAAAATCACACTGACAACTGAATTTGTCTAAGGAAGTAAAGACAATTTGAAACAAAACAAAGAATTTTGAGTCGAATTATGTAAAAGAGTGAATTTCGTTAAAAGTGCAGTTGACTCTTTTTACTTAGCTGCCGTCGTACTGTCTACACGGAACGTCATTTTTGTCTACTCTTCCGTCGACAAAACGGTGCTCATGCTACGCCTGCTGCATACATTAAAACTGTGGAGTGTTTTACATTATATCAGTAGATCATTAACTAATATTGCAAAATGAAGGTATCCAGGGTATTTGCCCTGCCCTATGCTAGAGGTGACAAAGTAGCACTCCGAATTGGCATTTTAAGGGTTCTGTCCCCAACGGTGCCAAACGGAACCCTATTACTAAGCCTCCGCTGTCCGTCCGTCTGTCAATGAGCTATAATCTTATGAACTGTAATGGGTAAACAGTGGAAATTCCGCAGATTGTGTATATCTATTGCCGCTATAACAACAAATAATAAAAATTAAATAAAGTAAATGATAAAAAAAACACAATTTTTTTCGCAGTTTTTTTTCTCTATTTTATTACGGTATGTAACTCTTCGTATGCGAGTCCAACTCGCACTTGGTCGGTTTTTTAAATATTTTATGATGAAAACGTGAATGTATGCGTGACTACTATGTATAAAATTGCACTCTCTTCCTCTCCCTCCATACTAATTCTAGGCTACCAACAAGCACTAATACCATTGCTGAAGGACCGAATCGAGGGCTCGTTAGCAACCTAACATCGATACAATTCTCTCATTCAAAGCGATTCGTTATTTTTCCTATATCGTCAATAGATCTGTTCGTTTGCAATCGGCGCTGACGCATGCAATACAGTGTACACTCAAATTATTTGTGAATGTATTCACGAGTGTTCACGAGGAGTATGAATAGGTAGTTATGCTTTGCCGCTCTTTGATTGCATGAAAACAGTGTAAATCAATTCAGCTATTAACTTATCATAACATAACATCACCTCTCTAGTATTCCTCGGAGGGTTAGGCAGAGGTGTACATAGTATACCCTCGTTTCGCCAGTTATTTTAAGTCCCATGTAATAGGGAGCGAGCCTATTGCCATCAATCCGGCACAAATCTAGACTCCGGTCTGCTACTGAGAAATTCCAGACGGAAAAACTGAATAACACTTTGCCCGACCCGGGAATCGAACCTCATGCAGTAGTACCGCTTGCGACCACTAGACTAACGCGGCAGTTCAGGTATTACTAAATAGTTGTAAATACCATACTATTAGATATATTATACCTTGCGCCAGATAACCGTGGAATAAAAGTCATTAACCCCACTTGTCTCGAAAGTTAAATGCAAACAAAAAAAACATGCCACGTGCACGCGCCAAGGACGCCTCGTACCGCGATACGTTTGTTTTGATCGGGTTAGCGACAGTGCCTTAACATTTTTTCGTATTGTTTTAAAATATTGGAATACATTGGTAGAAGTCGTCAACGACTTTTATTCCACGGTTATCTGGCGCAAGGTATAGTAGGTACTCTTCGAGAGTTGGACAAAGGTGTATAGAACATTCCACATTTTGCCAGTTCTCTTGTGAGTCCCAAGTACAAGGGTGCGAGGCAATGGGCTATGGTGGAGTTTCTTGCCCATTCATCTCCACACAAAAACTACCTTTTGGAAGGAGCGACTAGAGTCAATTTTCTTTGTAAATTTTTACGTTCAAAAGTGCCTTTTATGTACATAATTGAAATAAATTATATGACTTTATGGAATTATTATTTATTGCTGAAATAGCTAACACGAGAGGTTAAACTTTTCTAAATCGACTACCAACTGAAATTGTCCTTATATTCAATTAATCAAATCACAACTGTGACCGGTTTGTGTATTGTGTGGTGGTCACTTGACAATTAATTTTCCAGACAATAAATACGTCCTGTGCAACCCAGGCAGCTATCGACTTTCTGGTTGGTACCTTTTAACCTTTACGTAAACAAGAATTCTCTTTTATATAATGTCGATACCAAAAAAAAAGAAGTAGACGAATTCAATATTACGAAAAAAACGCGACCCGTAAAACCGTACCTACCTACAATTGCGGTTTATTTTATAACTTAAACCCTTCTCAATGCAATATAATCTGCACGAAATTCCCGGGAGGCTCTCGATATATCGAGTGTGAGAATCGACCGTAATCTCGATATCTCGAGTTGTCGACATCTCGAGTTCTCGAGATCCGTGCTCAATGATGCATCAGCCATTTTAGCGGCCAAGTTTCAAGACTCTTGATAGATCGGTTGTATACCTTCAAGTTTTATTTTTTTAATGTTTGTACTGACGAAGAAAGTGGAAATAAAATATTTTTTTCAAGAAATAGTACCTATAGTAAGCTTTATTGATTTAAATATACAACGTGGAGATAACAACACAACAACAAATGAAAACAAAAAAAAACAAAAATGGAAAAAAATATGTATATTATACGGCATAGGAGTATTTTGGAACTATCAAATAAATCATGACATCGAAATTTAAAAGTGTTTTTTTTTTCAACAAAAGTATTAGTGATGGGCCGACTATGGATTTTGCCGATAAGCCGAATAAATATCGATAGTGACAAAACTATTGGATATATTTGGTTGATTTTTTGTATGTAGACTACGAACTTCATTAAATATACGCAATTTAAATTATCATCATATTGTCATCGCCATCTTGCATAACTAAATTGTGTAAAATTAATTAATTAACAAAATAACTATTTAAACACAGTAAGGCTCTCAAGAGCAGTGGTGGCCCAGTGGCAACAGCCTTGATTTATTAATCGTTTGTTCGAACCCAGACACACGCTGTGTAAATAATTTCATCACCACTGCTTTCAAAACGGTGAAGGAAAACATTGTTAGAAAACCGACATGTCCTAGAACCAAAAATTCGAAGACATGTGACATCTACCAACCCGCACTGGGCCCGCGAGATAGATTAAAGCTTACAGCCCACTCCCTCTTGAAGAGGAGGCCTGTGACCCATCAGTGGGATCATTATAGGCTGATTAAGCTAGGCTCACAGCACTATAGCACCACACATCATTCTGACTCAGTCATCTTCAAACTACTGACAGAAATAGAACGATTTTTTAATTCGTTTAGCGTCAAACTCATTTAGTGACATGTGGTGCAAATGGGCCTAAACAAAATAACTTAGCTTTTAAATATTATTATAAGCCGTAAACAACTAAGATACAAATAGAGTTTTTTTTAAATTGTCAATTGTTAAATGAGGCCGCGAACTTTCGTCGGCACTTAATTAAAACTTAACCGAGCACTTTGTCTTAGTGTTCGCTTGATCATCGGTTTATATTCAGATTTTTAAGACAGCATTACTTATCTCACAGGTATTTACTAAGATTGTTGCTTTGTTTATAATACATGTCTGTCTGTGTGTGGTTATGCACCACTTTTTTATTTTCTAGGTTATATTTCTAAAGCCACATGGTATTTTGTTGTTTTTTTACAACAGTTTTGGAATATGTCCAATTCTGACTATCTATAACTTTACTATATAAAAAATGGTTAATAATATCTGGGCCAACGCAAAATAATGTGCCCTATTAATTCCCTACATTGAATCCATCTTCCATCCCATCATCATTACACGCAATTTACACGGTAACGCATACCTAATTCTCTTATTTCCGAATTTAACACTCTCCCACACGTAATCCTTAGGATTACTCTACTATTATAATAATTACTACACTACACACAATTACTTGTTTAGATGATCACGCAGGTAAACAAAATATCGTCTGTCACGCCAATTAACACGCACATAAGGACTTAAACACACAGTCAGCGTGACAAAGACCTCAATGGGTTCATTAAAGTCCCCTTGAGATCGCATGTAGCGTTGTTACATACTCCAATTATACACATTGCGTACAAATGTCGTCATAATTAGTGATGGATGGAACTCAGGTATCTTAGTATCTTGAAATATGTAGGTCTACTGCTGACTCTTAGGATAATTAAAGACTTTAAGAAATATTACTATCACCATCATAGATTTGATGAAAACAATGGATTCATTGAAAAGTGGTGCTGCTTTATAAGATAATCTATTCCTAGATTGAAAGACAAGTCAGCTTTGTCTTATCAAAAATTAAAGTGATTAAACTTTTTTATGTGAATCATTTTGGCAAAACTCGATAACTCACATTAAACTTGGACAACAATTACGAGCGCACAGTCAGCGTGACAACGTTCTGCAATACGCTGATTACCAATAATCAATTATAAATGGCGCACGCTTTTCACCGCGACCAGTCCTCAGATAGCGTGACAGGGCACTATAACGGGCTTATTTCTAATAGACTTCAGCTTCCTAAATACACTTACTAGAGTAGGACAATTAGCTGAATATTTTCTCCCATCCTTTAGCTAAACAATCATCGAACACGTACGGGTTGAAAGTGTTAAGTAAACGAAACATTGAACACGCTGACATCGCGATTAGCGTTCAGTTAGCGTGACATGGCACCACAACGAGCTAATTTAACAGACTCCAGAACGCGTTTACTGAAGTAGGACCATCAACAGAATGTATTATTCCTCCACTAAACCAAACAATCATCAAACAACTACTCGTGCGTGTTAGGTAAACAAAACAGTGCTCGCTATCATCGCGATTAGCTTCCAGTCGGCGTGACAGACCACCACAATCAATCTGCCTAGACTTCCCAGCTACGTTGGGGTCGGCTTCCATTCGGATGCAACTGAATACCAGTATTTTATATGGAGTGACTGCCTATCTGACCTCCACAACCCAGTAACTGGGTAATACGATACCCCTCTTGGTAAGACTGGTTGTCAGACTTACGGGCTTCTGACGACCCGTAACGACTGTCAAATATCCACGAATGTTAGCCGGTACTATTGTACTTAGCCTGCTTTCCGAGACACGGAGGAGTCTCGGTATTTAAATATGGTCACCCATCCACGTACCAACCCCGGCATGAGTAGCGTAACCATGCTGGGGTTGGTGATAGGCCACCACAAAGAGCTAATTTGTTTATAGACACAAACACCCAAACTATGCTAACCAGTAGAGTAGGACCAACTGAATATATTCTTCCACCTCTTAGTTAAATAATCATCAAACAACTAGTCTATGTGCGTGCTAGGGAAATAAAACACGGTGCACGCTGTCATCGCGATTAGCGCTCAGCCAGCGTGACAGGCAGCCACAATGTGTTAATTTCCCGTGGACGCGTATAATAACACAAACGGCCGCACGATCATTGTGCTGTTTGCTTTGTCCTTGTGAACTAAACTAGCCAGTGTACATGTTTGCCGATGGAAATAACAGACGGATGAAGAGCCGTGACTAGCAATTGCTCTTCAATTTAAATTGAAGCCAGCTTATTATAAATCCATGTAAGTATGTCAGAGGGGAAAACTAAAACCTGCAGAAGATTCCCGTCATATTTCAAATCGTTTCTCAGAAAAAAATCTTAAAAGTCCATCCGATGTCTTTAAAGAATAATTGAAAAAAAAAATAGTTTTATTCAGTTACTTATTATTTGAATGACGTTAAGTACAGTAGATGAATTTTCGCGGAAACTGTAGATGCTTACAACATTTGTGTTAAACCACTAAAATGTTAGATTTTCTCGCAGTTTTAAATTACTTATGGGTTTCTAATTAATCCCTACTGAAACTGCAATGTAAAAATGGTAGGTTATTAAAAATAAACACACGAGTGACGTCGGAACCGTGATTACGTGACAATGGAATATTTTAACACGTCGCGTCAGCTAGACGTCATGTAATGTCACGCTGAAATCGCGTAATCAGCACGAATGAATACTGTCACCGATCATCAACAGTACGTTTAAATTCTGCTCAAATTTCGCAGCTGAAAATATTTGTGCTTAATTTTAACTGACAATGGAAAGCTTATAATGTCATTTTTTTTTTCTTATGCACCGACTGCTGCGTGTAAATTATTAACACTTTCACTGTCAGGTACATATGTATATATATAAAGGGTTTTTCAATAGGGACGCGCGAACTTTGACAGCGCATAGCGGCCATCTTGGTAAAGCGATAGCTGTCAAATTTGGCATGAACACATATTTAGTCGTGACATTTTACCATGGAACGCAACACGCATCAACAACGCGTAGACATTGTTAAAATATCAAAAATCAGTACTCTATTCGCCTAACGTTCCGTGCATGGCCTAGGTTAGATGGTATTGATCTCACAAACATGTGGTTCCAACAGGACGGCGCCACTTGCCATACAGCACGGGAAACATTAAATTTATTGGATGAGAAATTCGAAGGCTTCGTCGTCTCGCGTGGTGGTGACATCAACTGACCACCGAGATCGTGTGACTTAACACCGCTCGACTACTTTCTGTGGGGTTACGTGAAGTCTCTAGTCTATGCAGACAAACCACAGTCAATTGCCGCCCTGAAGGCCATAGCTCGCGCTCTTCGTGAAATTAAGCCCCATTTATGCGAAAATGTCATCCAAAATTGGTCCACCAGGATACACCACCTACAGCGGAGAGGCGGCGGCCATTTGGCTGAAATTATATTCCATACATAATGTCAGCGAATATCCTTTAAAATAAAATAAAAATTGTGGCAATATCACTTAAACAGGTTTCTTTATTTTATTTTTAAGATCGAGCGCTCTTAATGAAAAGCCCTGTACATAGGTACATATGTACATATATACATAGGTACATATGTTCAAAAGTGCCTTTTATGTGCCTATTTGAAATAAATTATTTGACTTTGACTTTGACATATAATGCATACAAATTAGCATGCCATAAAATGTGTCTCATATATCTATAACAATTAGTCAGTCGAGTACATCGGCGCGTCGCCTATGGCTATATATATAGCTACACCCGACTCACGAGTGCAATGAATTATCGTTGCACTCGTGAGTCGGGTGCTGGGCACTAAAAATGTTAATAGGCATCCGGTCCTTTTTCTCATAGCACTTTATAATATAACAAAGCAAAGTAAGCTTCAATAAAATTGGTGTACAGTTCATTCATCTCACAAACAGCAAGTTTGTGAGATGGATAAACTGTAAACCAATTTTCTGAATTAAACTTTCTGAATTAAATGCAAAAGACCACTATGACTTTTTAACTGTAAAGATTTATTTTGTGCGATACGATACACATTATCATTAGCTTACCTTGATCCTAATTCGTTTAGCTGATGTTTTCAAAATATATGTTGGATTTAAGAGCCTATACAACCCCAAATTGCTTAGCATGATCCTCTGTTATGCCGAAAATACTACAACATTAATTTTGAAATAAATATATGTTAAAGTTGAGGATTGATGCTAGGTCCTCTATTTGACGAAACTACGAATACATAAAATTTTCTCGATAGAAAAAAAGTCCCAAGTTACCTCTAAACCGAACTATAAACTGCTGGCATTCAAAAAATACTTCAAATTAGATCATGAAACTTTGCATAATAACTGAACTAACTATAAAGCAGGACTTATGTTTTTTTATTATTTTCACCTTACCATTATTTTCACCAAAAAAGCAATTACCTAAACTATCCAAGCCTTGGAGCCGCCAGCACCCCACTCCGTCTCGCTCTCACTCAGTCCGCGAGTAGTATGGTGTGAGCGAGATAAAAAGTGAAATTGAGCTGAGGTAGGCTATTAAAATTAGGCTTAATAAGACCAGATGTGAACCTGCTGCAAATTCAAAGTCAACGCAGCTTGTCTCGTCATTCCGTTCTATTTCACATTCATCTTAAAAACCTTGTAGATACGTCCTAGTTATGCTTTCTATCAGAAACTTTAACAAGCAAACAATTCATTCGCCTAAAACAATATAGCTAACAAAAAAATCCACCGTCAAAACACACACCATTGATCCTGTATTTCGTAGGGATAAATGTATTACATCCGCCGTCACCACCGAGTTATTTTTTACGGCGTAACCCGATAAAATCGATAGGCTGAAATATGTGCTATAAAACACAGGATTGCCGACAAGACTGACTTGTCAATCGGTGTTATTTCAAGCGAATTCGTGCTGTAATCCTTCAATGCTAGCGAAGTTGGTGAGATTTACAATGGTTTTAGTTGTTTATAAACATATGGCAAATAATGCTACTGTGTAAAATGTATGAACTACCTTATGCCAGCTTTATCAAAATGACTCAATGAAATGAATGCCGTTGCATTCGATTTCATACTGTAACATAAGTAAACTCAGTTCAGAATTCATACGCAATATCGATCTCTTTGTGCAACGCAAATTAACCAGAGTTACGCTCGTCAGACCTCGTCCTTAATTTATGCCTAAACATGCATCCACCATCCTTATTTTAAGCACAGGTATGCGTTCACGCCGAAATTCACGGCCGAAACAAGGAAAAAGATCAACGTCTGTCAGAGAGGACTCGAACGTAATATGCTAAAGATAAGGAAACTAGATAAAATACGACACTAAAATAAGGAAAATAACAAAAGCAACAAACGCTCTGAGCTACGCACAAAAATTGAAATGGAAGGGGGTGGGACATGTGGCGCGGCTAACTGATCCTAAATAGACGAACAAAGTAACATTCGGAACTGCCCAATAGGCAAAGAACAAGAACCTGTTACAAGATGGGAAGACGATATTAAAACAATAGTTGGTCCAAACTGGAGACAAATAGCGCAAGACGAGAGTCATCAATGGAGGAGACCTTTACACAATCTGGGGTTCCGGGAGTTTTTTTTTTTTTTTTTAAACTTACCTTTAGATCATCATATTGGTAGAAATATAATAGTTTAGATAAACCATAACTTATACCTTCATGTATGCGGAAATTTAGAATTTAGAAATGAAAAAATTACTGGAAATGAAAGGCTTTTTTTATTTATGCGTTCACGCAAGTTTATGCCGCATAGCATGGCGCGTAGCACTCGCTACAGATGGTTGTAACCGCACGTCTACGCGCGTAGGCTTGCGGCTACGTGCGTAGCAACGCCAACGGTACTACGCGACTACAAAGACGGCTTTTCAAACACCAAAAAATATATTTTGTAGATTAAAGTAGATACCTAGCTACTTTATGGGACTCAAATTGATACTAATTCTTTATCTTCCCTAACAACTGCCATGTAAGGGAAAAAAGATCATTAATATAAATAAATAAACTTTCCAAGTGCCCTAAATGTGTCCTTGTGAATGTCAACGCAAATGTTCGGCTCAAATAAACTTTTCTCATACATTGCTATCGGAATTTGTAAGAGAGCGGAGTTTCCCCAATAAATTTGTAGGGGGCGGCAGGATCGCAAGTCACGGGATTAGTGATCATCTATCTTTGTCGGCGGTGCACTTAGGAGCCATCTTCGTTCATTGTCAGCGTAATTTGCCTTCTATGTAGTTTTAAGTTCGATTTCTTGAGTACTTTGTGGAGTTTAATGAAAGTTCAGCACGGCTACGGGTTTGTTAACTGAGCGGTGAACAAACTTGGAGAAATGTATGTACTCTTTTAATATTAACGACGGTACGCTGAATTGTTGTTTTATGGACCAAAGTATTATTTCCACAGGGCATTCTCTGTTTACTTTTTCTTTGAGTGAAAGCCAATGGTTGAATTTATATACACAAATATTTAATACAAAACATATTTTGACCGTAATATAAACTTATTTCAGAAGGTTTTAACTAATGCATTGAATTAACAAAAATTCATTCGATTATACTTATAATCGAATGAATTTTTGTTGCTAAACAAGCCATTTCCAAAATCCGTTTACAATTTGTCTTTATTTAAAAATACTCATCTCATAAGCAAATCTTCTATATTTAGTACTGGTCACTATTATACAACGTGTAACAGAATAAGCGCAAGACCTGAAAGTAGTTTGCTCAGAATCGGCTTCTGAATCGATTTCCGTCATTATTTATATATGTTAATTTTTCATGAAAAAATCTTTTATTTAACTGAAATTAGAACCACTGCGTCATAACAAAGTAAGTAATAAAATATTTCATTTAAGGAAATTTAAGCCTTTATATAAAGCCTATTTAAATGCATAACCAAATTTGTAATACGCTCATAGCTATCCTCGTTTCATGTTTAGTCAGGACGTCTATTTTATAAAAAATAACTTGGTGTGGTTTAATTAAATTAAATTACAGATATTATTTTAGTCTTATAATTTAATTTTCTAATTGGGGTGTATGAGCTCTTGCGTTTATTCCGTTACACGTTGTATAAAAACTAGATTCTTTCACCTAATTAAATATTAAATCGCAGGACCAAAGGAAGTTCGGGCTCGAATTCCCTATCAGAAATTGTCGTGTTTTCATAAACTATGAAAGTTCTGGCCGATTTTGGAATATTTTTTAATTGTAAGTTATATATAATAATGACAAACTTTTGAGTTCAAAACGCTAAGTTAGAAAAAAAAGTGAATTTTCATATTTTTAAACGATCATTAAAATTATATTTAAGGAGAATCAAACATATCCCAAAAAAAAAACATGGCTTTGGGTACCTAACGATTATGTGCATACCATTAAAAAATCTTGCATCATGCAAAAAAAAATTACGGCACGTAGTTTTCTAGACAACTCTCTGTGACAGACAGACACATGGATATAAATCATAAAATGGTTCTATTATACTTTCATGGTACGGAGCTCCAAAAATAAGATGGATCCGATTAAAGGGTGTATTTTTATTTAGACACGAAAGAACCGGGTCGCTCCATTGATATGGAGTAAATTTAGAATATCGACAGATGTTTGTCCCTCTGAAGAGAGCCGGAATAATGTAAGAAATGTGAGGACTTTGTGAAAGGTGAGCCTCTTTGTTGTGGGTATATAATGTTAGAGGGCTCACGAATAAATAAGAACAGGATAATGTGAGTCGGCCTCTGTGTTGAATAGATAGAATAATCTTCAGTTATCCAGTTATGTTTGAGGTAGAGGACAAAGCGACTTAGAAAGAAGGTGGACTCGACAGTCCTATCCGCCCATATGACAATCTGGTTATCATACAGCCTATAATGTTCCCACTGCTGGGACACAGGCCGCCTCTCTTCAAGAGGGAGTGGGCTGTAATCTACCATGCGGCCTCAATGTGGGTTGGTAGATGTCACATGTCTTCGAATTTTTTCTAGGACATGCCGGTTTCCACACGATGTTTTCCTTCACCGTTTTGAGAGCAGTGGTGATGAAATAATTTACACAAAGTAAAGCGCCTGTCTAGGTTCGGACCCACAACCAACTCGTAAGTCGCGGCCGTTACCACTGGGCCACCACTGCCCTCTACAAATAAAGAATATAAAAGTTTTCCCATTTTCAACAGTAAGTACTCGTAAGGCTGTGGAAATCTTAATGCTTGTAATAAAGTATGTAGAATAGATAACATTACTAAATAGGCTGTAATAGGTTGCCGCCCATAGACCTCTGACTTGGCTGCACATACCGTCGAGAAATATCTCTCAGACATGTTTTCTCACGATGTTTTCCTTCACCGTTTTTTAAGCAGGTGATAATCCTAACTTAATATAATATTATAAATACGAAAGTGAGTTTGTTTGTTTGTTACGCTTTCACGCTAAAACGGCTGAACGGATTTGAATGAAATTTGGCTCAGGGGTAGACCACGACCTGGTATAGGAAATAAGATACTTTTTATCCCGATATTCCCACGGGATCAAGAATTACGCGGGTAAAACCGCGGGGTGCAGCTAGTTATACAATACACACATGAATTCGAAAAGTCAGAGGTGCGTGGCTTGGGTACATATTTTATTGACCAGTTACAAGCGTATACAAAAGTATGTCCTTGGATATAACCCTACAGCATGCCTCTCTCAGTATACCGGAGACATATTGTCTATAGCTCATACTAGCTTCACTAATTTCAATAATACCTACTTGCCTTTACACACACCTGCAACTATTCCCAGTAACTCAGCCTGTCAGACACCTACACAACATCCTTACTCAACAGAACTTTGGAACAAACTGCAGGAAACAGACAGCCTTATAATCTAAGATATATTTGAGTCACGCCATCCCTCGGCCTTAGTCACACGCAGCCGGCAAGTTGCTAAAGAGCTATTAAGGGGCAGGACCATTCCGTTGGCTGTAAACAACGTACGTTATGTTCTGACGGTTAGACTTACGGTATAGGGCAGTGTTTTGAATATGTGTGGGCCATGATCTGGTTTGGAGCAAACTTAAATCTACTGAGGTACCAAAAATGTTAAAAAATTATCCAATGACTTAATGTGATCATCTTGAACAGATATTTATATTATGAATTTTTATATTTACCTACACACAAATGTAGCAGATAGTGTTTTAACACTTATTTTACTAAATATGCGAATCAAACAGTAATTCTATGTGGTTGGAACTTCCTTGCACACGCATACTGCATGCTCTTACATAAGTATGCAGTACTCTATTACTGCACTTGAGTTGTGGTATTGTTAAATGATTTATCATTACTGTGCTGCCTGTATTTGATTTTCATTTGTAGATGAGAGACAACAGGCAACCAAACAGCAAAATGTTTGTGTGGAACAATAGCACTTATCATTTGTATCATCATAATCAGCCTATCTTTTGTATTGTTGATGATAACCGTAGTATTGTTTGCAGTTTAATTAGCTTAATTGAACTACCTGCTTCGGGGATTTTTACTCAAAACTATTAACAAAATTGAGTACCGGCAATATATGTTGTTAAAATTCATTTTCGGAGAAGTTTCACGAGGCAATCTCCTCGCTCGTCAGCGAAATAGCAATTTACCCACAACAATCAACAATATGAACTTCGCAAAATTAAATTTAAATTGCTCCACTAGTCCACACACAAATATGTATCAACCAACGTTGTTGAGCACATAAATCCCGGCGCATCCAAGAGTAATGTCTTTTACTTCGCCGTAAAAGGGGGAGTTTCCCCCCGAAGGCCCCCGTTCACCCCACGTAAATGGGTGCCTTCCAGAGGTGTACGGTCGATGAAATTTTTAAAGGCTCTTAGACGATAGGTATTTTTATTGGATCTTCGAAGGAGTGAAATATGAGTGCACGGGTTCAACGTGATTGGTTTAGCTTACTCTGTGTTTTAGTATTCTGGTTGTATAGTACGTACTTTGACTGTTTAATTCGGTCAGTCAATGATTGATTTTCTGACTGACTGACAGACAACACATAATCTAAAATATTAAAAACAGAAAAATAAAGAAAATGTGTTTTTTTTGGTGGGTGCACTGGTAGAGATTTTCCAAAACTAAGGGGATCAAATCAGGGGTCAAGTTCATTTCAAAAACTAAGATGCAAGTAAACGCTATTATAAAGCTGTATCTAAGATTTTGTGGATACTAAAAACGTTTAAACTTCAGCATTATGATATCAGTGGCAAACCGCAAATGACGTCACATCACCTAATGTTAAGCAATGACTTCCACTCTTAAACATCCGTAGAAGGGAAGTCGCTGATGAGTTTACAAGAATGTGTACCTATGTAAAATGCAGGTGAGTGACTGCCCCCATTTATCTCGAGACGTTTGACCTGATTTGCAGAAACTTTTACCTTGTCTGTAGATATTCGTGGTACTTTTTGTGAAATACTAAGAATTTTATAGTAGGTACGTAACAGAACGAAAAGAAAACCTCGCTACCGAATGAACTATTATTATTATATTATTAGTGTAATAGAATCTTGTACTGTAATCCCTTATCACTATCCAACTAATTCTTATTTTTCTTCATAGTAGGTACTTAATGTTGTTTTTTTAGTCTTTTAGGCCTGAATTCCTCTTACGCGTACGTCGGTTGCGCGTGCGTATATACATTGTGTTTTAAATAACACCATACTGCGACGCCGCCGATGTCCGCGGCGCGTACTCCCTTACTACGCGTACGCGACCGACATCAGCGTAAGAGGAATTCAGGCGTTAACATAGTTGACATTATAGCTCAATCAGTTTCAATGCATCAAATGCTTATGTGGCGGTATCTACATCGCCAAATGCGAACTACGCATCAAAGACCTGACGTCACACAAAAATCCTGACGTCACATAAATCCTGCATCGCGCAATTAAAGTGTACTGTGGAATGGACATATATACAAGACTCCGACATCAATCGTTAGGCAGTGGCCCACCAGACACAACACCCGTCTGGTCGGACGATCCTCCCTTTTCTATGGTGGATGAGTGAACTTTACACCCTGTTCCTCATACCCCTAGTCTTATATAAAATCCTTTTTCATGTCAGTCGGCGTGAACGCGTTGTTCTTCCAAAGTTTTGGCATTTGATGCGGGTTTAAGCATCCTTTATTTAAAGATATTATTCCGGAAGATTTATGTGTATTGTACATTCATATTAAACTTAGCTGGAAGTATTGTATGGAAGTTCGTTATTAGAATAGAATACTCTTTATTATGTAAGTACACGCTACACACAGATCTTTTAAAGATACATTTTGGATGGGTGCATCTTTGCCAATGGGAAATACCATACCATACACGACTTGTAATAACTAAAATCTCGATGTTTTTTTTGTGAAGTTGTAAAAACCTTGCAAAGCAGGGGCGGGTCGCTTGTATTACCGAAGCGTTTCTCTAACCAACATAATTTGTGTTGCACTTACCCTAAAAAGAAAACAACGACATTTTTATGTACAGAAAAACCATTTGTTTCATAAAAAGCGCTGTTCAGATAATTCGAGGCTCAAAAACCCATCCAGCTCAACCCCTCTTCATCATATTAGGATAAAAGTGGCTTGTAGCCAGGCGGAGTACCAGGAGAGTATATTATTACAACACGTATGCCGGCCATAACGCGGCTAACTGCTACCGAGCTTAGCTAAGATAAAGTGCGACAGTTAGATCTATGTTGTTAAAGTGCTTGCAATACTACTGGTAGGTTTTGTAATGAGGTTTTGCGTAGCAATTAGATTGGATTAGACTTCTATGTCAAAAATTCGAACAGATGTGACATCTACCAACCCGCACTAGGCCCGTGTGGTGGGTTACGGCTACCCTCTCACCGAGAGGTGTCCTGTATCCCAGCAGTGGGAATATTATATGTAACAATAGAAGCAAAAATATCCCAATAGATTTAAGCAGAATAAACGAGCGGGTGATCGTCGAATTCAGAATACACGTTGCATTAGGTACCTTTTTTTTTGGAAGACTTATCTAGTCTCTTTGACTTTTTTGACAAAATCGGGAAATATAAATGTTAAGTATATCATTATTTTTATTCAAGTATATTAAATTCTAACCCGAAAGTATATTGAAACCCGTAAAATTCAAAATTTCTTACATTATTTGCAAGATTGAAGGAATCTAATTTAGAGTTTCTTAATCTTTATCCGCTAAAATGTTGGCTTGCTGATAAAAACTAGCCAAGTAAAATCAGCTTCAATTCATCCTCAGTGCTTTGTGGAAATAATTCGACTATTCAATGAAGTTATATTTTTAAATAGCAAACATTATTATAGCAGAAAAACAAGAAACTTTGTTTTAAATTTATTTTAGAATGTTGTATGTTCTTTATAAATTTCAGGATTATCTATAGAACTTGGCACCCATTTAGATCTCAATTCTTTTGTCGGCGAAGTCGACAGTCACGCTTATTCTTAATATTGAATTAGGCTCCCATTTCACATTAATGTTTTTGATTGGATCTTAATTTCCAGATTTACAGGCGAACCGATGCGTATAAGATCGTTATTTCACACGTGGCTTGTCAAACGTCGCCGTGGCAGACATTAGTGCACAAAGAGCTGCCGACACAAAGGACGCAGGCCGGCGGAATCTACCCGACCGACCGGCTACACCGGCACTTAGACCGTGGAGGTACAAACTGGACCCTGAACCTGTGCAAGGACTTGTTAGGGTTCCGTACCCAAAGGGTAAAACGGGACCTATTACTAAGAGTCCGCTGTCCGTCTGTCACCAGGCTGTATCTCATGAACCGTGATAGTTAGACAGTTTTCATTTTCACAGATGATGTATTTCTGTTGCCGCTATAACAGCAAATACAAAAAAACAGAATAAAATAAATATTTAAGGGGGCTCCCATACAACAAACTTTTTATAGATAATGGTACGGAACCATTCGTGCGTGATTCCAACTCGCACTTGGCCGGTTTTTTTTTATTATTCCATGATAACTACGATCTGCGACAGAACAGCTATGGAATGAAGAAAATACAAAAAGGCAGAGAATACTGTAATCAATCATTTAATTAATAAAGAGAAGATGCTTACAAAATGTGAAGTCTGCTGTTTTCCCCGACTATTTGCGGCGTGACACTTACATAATTGTGATATATCAACTATTACTATTTGCATAATCATAATCAGCCTATAATGTTCCCACTGCTGGGACACAGGCCTCCTCTCGGTGAGGGGGAGTGGGCTGTTATCTACCACACAAGCCCAGTGCGGGTTGGAATAGATGTCACATGTCGTCGAATTTTTTTGTTCTCGGATATGCCGGTTTCCTCACAATGTTTTGAGAGCAGTGGTGATGAAATAATTTAGACAAAGTAAAGCACCTGTCAGGGTTTGAACCTACGACCTACAAATCGTAAGTCACGGCCGTCACCACTGGGCCACCAGTGCTCAAAATTAATGTATTAATTTTAAAAAAAAACATGTTTAGCGGAAAATGAATATATTTTGCCTGTATACCAAATAGCTTGTTCGAATGTACATAGCATGACTGGGCAAACTTTGAGATACAGTTTGTATGGAACAAATAAAATTTATTGTGTTGCAAAGGAAATAGATGCAGAAAGAATAGTGGTTTGTGTGTCACAAAGGAAAATAAATATAATTCATAGCTGTGGAAGAAAAAATTATATACTGTTTATCATGGCTTTCTTTGTTAGTGGTCTGTTTATGTTTTTTTTCTTAAATATTGCTAGAGCTCACTAAAAACTCAGGACAGGTTTTCTATCCATGGCTTATTAAGTGAAATGACTCTTGGAGAATAGTTAAGCGGAATAGGTTACTAAAAATATCTACGTCTATTGTATTTTATAATGAATTTCCACAAAGTCACGCCTGAATCAATTAACTATCAGATATATTAGGTAACATACCATTACCATTCGTGTAAACGCTTATTTCACTGGTTTAATAAAGTTGTTCATTATGACGGTAGTATAATGAACAATTTTTTTTTTAAATAATTAACTGTGTGGTGACTAAAACAACAGCCTGTATGCACAGACTAACAAAAAAACTGAAAATTCGGTAAATAAATACTTGATACTTGTTTCGATTCAATCAATTTTTTATTGTAGTAATCAATTTGTTACAGTTGCAGTTGCAGTTGCAAGCACGTAATTTGGTATAAATAGGCTTTTTTAATTACTTTTTGATTATTTGTCTTTTATATAGATTATTTTCTATTTTGTGAATGTGAGAACGTTGTAGGCTTAGTGGACTGTAGATTTGTTGATCATCTTCTATTTTGTTAAGTACCTGGTACTTGTTGAAAGGCCTACATTGTCCTCCCATGCCTACTAATACTGTAATTTGAAAATATTGTACAATTTATTTTTTTAAAGTAACCGTGGAGTTTCTTGCCGGCTCTTCTTCATAGGAAACGACCAATTGGAACCGTGCACCTAGCTTCTGACGTTTCATAAGACCCCATGTAGGTTTATGTGAAATAAAATATTTTGATTTTGATTTTGAATCTATCATTAGTCACACACAACAATAAAATAGCGGAAAATTCAAAACTGTGCACTGTTACCAACGGTTGATAGGTACCATTCACAAAAGTTATGCGAACAAAGTGAACAAAACATTTTAAAATTTTCAATAAACCTCGAAGAAAAGTTTGCGTTTCTTGAATTTACACGTTTCTCTTACCGGAGTCCGGTTATTCGATTCGTGCGCCCTACTTTTCCAATATTCGGGTAAGTGAGAATTTTGAAGCTGTCCAATTGTCGAAGATGTAGGAGTAATATAGTACTTGCGTGTCTGCAATTTTGGCAAACATTCTTGTTACCTAAGCAAAAGACGGAACTACAGTTGTAATTATAGTTGTGTATTACAGTTGTAATGGCAATTTACAGTCAATGCAATCCTGTATTTTCTTGACGGCTCTTCTCCATAGGAAACGACCAATTGGAACCGTGCACCTAGCTTCTGACGTTTCATAAGTGCCCATGTAGGCTTATGTGAAATAAAATATTTTGATTTTGAAAGCAAATCTGCTTTAAAAAAAACATATTTTTGAAATACACGACTTAAATCCTAACTAATATTATAAATGCGAAAGTGAGTCTGTTTGTTTGTTACGCTTTCACGCTAAAATAGCTGATCGGATTTGGATGAAATTTGGCACATAGGTAGACCATAACCTGGAATAGGACATAGGATACTTTTTATCCCGTTAGTACGTTCCCGTGTGATAATTTCCAACCTTCACGCGGGCAAAAGCTAGTCACAAATAATATGCAATCTTAAACGCCAATAAAATTCTGAGTAAGTTACAGTTATAGTTTCACACAAAAGATGTTTTAATTTTAGTTTTTGCCAAAGAGCAATGGAGCGCAGCATTCTGGGCGTAAACCGAACTGACAGAATACGAAACACCACGTTGCGCTCCAAAACGGAGATCCTAGATGTAGGCAAAAACGCTGCCAAGCTGAAATGGGATTGGGCGGGTCATGTCAGCCGCATGCATAGCGACCGCTGGGCAACAGTCTCCACACGGTGGGTGCCTGAGGATGGACGGCGCCGCCGAGGCTGGCCCAGGAAGAGGTGGCGATACAATCTGGACGCGTATCGCAAGGGTTGGATCGAGGTGGCCCTGGAAAAGGATGTTTGGAAAGATTTGGGGGAGGCCTTTGCTCAGCAGTGGGACAGAGCAGGCTAACAAAAAAAAAAAGAGGAAACTGAAAATATAAATTCCAGCAGGTAATCTAAAGTGGCAATACTTCCTCATCTACCGTCTTGAAAAATATCGTCTTATATATGTATAAAATATAAGAAAATGTATCTCCTTGCTCATAAATTGCTGGAGCGTTCCGTCGCCTGTTTAAGACCGTTCTCTGTAGCGTTCTGTATCAAAGGTGTATTGTGATGCACAATAACAACTCTTCTACTCCATCAGTTACATGCGCTCTGGAGATCCTTTAGCTTTGTGCTGCGTTATTGCTTGAGCGAAAGATAATACTTGGTTTCTTTTATTCAGTGCTAGCTGCATTTTCAGTGTTCGGTAATAGAAAAATAGTACCTTGAACATTTTCTTGACGGAACAAAGATAAATAAGTTTTATGTGTCTGTGTTCACATATTCGAGTCTTTGCCTACAGAGCCAAGTTAAGTCTTGGTTTTAACACAGAGTTAATTTTAATGTTTAGTTAAGCAAAGATTCGTACAAAATCCACGAGAACCTACTGCCGACATATTGCTTGGCAGTTTGGCGGTTGTTATTTGAAAATAAGACCTTTGTACTCATATTATAATTATGTTGTATCTCTATGTATTTTACTGTGTGTACATAAATAATAAAATAAATAAATAAATAAATAAAACTCTGTAACGTTATGGAATAGATAAATTAAAAAAACCGGCCAAGTACGTGTTGGACCACGTATAATGAAGGGTTCCGTAGTCGGGATGAATTTATCCCAAAAACAAAATTTTATATTATAATCGAACAACACGACACACAAACAACAAAACACAAATACTCCGATATACGTCACAGTCAATTCTCCAAATGCAAATGTAAGTGTAATAGCAAATATTTTTTATGTGACTAAAAATTAACGATAAAATCTATAAATTAACGATTTCCGGACTTTTTCCAATACTTGTGCTGTGAAACCTTGCTTCTAGCCATAGGTCAACGATGTAGTACCCCATACTAGGTTTTGATTTATTTGCGACTAGGTATTCAAATATAATAAATCCCCGCAAGCACATAAAGGGCCGTATTTTTTTATTCCGTTAACTGAAGCTTGATTCTTTTAGAGATCCAAGCATATTTGATATTAAATTCACGCGTTCCTGAAAAAAAGGGTCTTGTCAGACTGACAGATGGACAACGAATTGATCCTATAAGGGTTCCGTTTTTTTGTTTTTGAGGTACGGAACCCTGGATTTTTTTTTTAAATGTTTCTGTGTTATTCTTGAAAGGTGTTCCTCTGCTTACTCCTTCGGGAAATACAGTCGTAATATTATGTTATGTTCATTCTCTTAATTTAAAAATCATACGCAAATCCTCTTACCAAATGAAAATGGGATGAAGACTCAGCCACCCATTGAAAAAGGGCGCAGTGCTCCATTTTGTATTTATTTTTCTCCCAATTTAATTTAATCCTTATAACACGCATACGATACCCTACTTCCGAAGTTTTAAACTTAAATCCTACCCTACAAATACGTATTTGCAAAGCGTGAGAGAGAATCCTCTCCATATCGCCTACAAGTGAAAGCTTTTAAAGGTAAAGCAGTTAATTTCAGTTATTTGGACAGGTGCAGGACGAATCTATGTCACATCGGTTCAGGATCCATTAATATTAATCGTGGTATGGTGAAATTGAAACTTATGGGAATTATGTCGAGTTATAAAACGACGGCTGGTGATGGATTGGTGCGGAGAGGGAAATAATGTTTTCTTGCGCAAGTTCCTAGTAAGATATTTATGTAGATTGATAAAAAGAAGAGGTTTTAATATGCAAATTGAAATAAACCTTACTACCACAGTTGTTTAGGTTAAACACCCTTTAAACACGACATTTATGTGTGGAGTTTGACGTAAGTTTGACATTAGGCACACGTTGAACAAGTGTGTAAGTTTTTGTAGTAAGACCCTAAGTCCTAAGCCTTTTGTAGAACTGGTTCAGCGAACTGAACCATTGAGGTTGACTGGTAGAAAATGCCTATGGTATTAAATCCGCCTCCGTATATTTCTGTGCTTGAAGTATTATATAAATAAATAGCCATAAAACACTCTCAACATCCTATGGCACTCGGCAATAGTGTGAGCTTTCTATATAGGTAAAAGATTTTTTGTAATCGGATCAGTACTTTCAGAGATTGGCTTTTACAAACAAACAAACAATTTGGCCTCTTTATAATACTAGTTTTGATAGATTTCTTATTCAACTTGGAATTGGATAAACAAGAATTATAAGTAGTCGTTTTCACATATTTTCACGTGGTCATCGTCGAAAATTAGATGCAAAATAATACCCGTGCCAAGGAAAATATGAGAGAATGTCAAAAGAGAATAAAAAGTTGCATAGTCGATGTGTTTTAAACAAACCGTCTATAGATTTTATGTTATCACTTATCTTGATAAAAGTATGAACACAAATTGAATTTGCCACATCTTCCTGTGAAACTTTTTAAATAACTGATCGACTTCCTTAGGAATCAGAAAGTGCCTGGAAATAGTACCTATTATCCTTGACTTTTTTCCTTTGACAAAAATCATGTTAATATGTAAATATTGGAATCGAGTTTTTTTTTTATTTGACCATCATCTCTCCACAGAAACGTGGTGAAACGTGACATTAAAATGTCACACAGGTTGCAACAAATACACCTATGTTGTTGTGTTGCAATGCGTTTTGGCCAACTCATTTGCATTTACACAAATGAGTCGATCAAACCATTTTAATCAGTCCGCTTAGACGGGCACTTTCGTGATTGAACCAGGCATGAGCATTAACGTAATGGATTGATTATGGGGAATTAGTTGATAGTCGGTATGGAATTAGATAGGTACCTAATTGGGCTGGTGGACACACATTACATTTTATATCTGTAATTTCAAAACGGCGTTCATTTTTATTAAAATTCACTCATTATTTCCGTTAAGGCTGAACCTTACCTCAGATTTTATCTCGCTCGCACCGTACTTCTCGCGACCTGAGTGAGAGCGAGACAGAGACGGGCGCTAGCCTCAAGCCTCGAAAAATGTAGGTAATTGCTTTTCACGATGAAAATAATGGCAATTTAAAAAAAAAAAAACATAAGACCTGCTTTATAAATATTTCAGTTATTATGCAAAGTTTCATGATCTAATTTGAAGTATTTTTGTAATACCAGCGGTTTATAGTTCTTTTTAGAAGTAACTTTGGATTTTTTTCCTATCGAGAAAATACTATGTAATCGTGTTTTCGCCAAACATAGGACCTGGCATCAATCCTCAACTTTTACATATATTTATTTTAAAATTAATGCTGCAGTATTTTCGGCATAAAAGAAGATCATGCTAAGCAATTTGAGGTAGGGTCCGCCCTTAAATAATTGTTTAGATCTTTTGAATCGTATAGGGAAAACAATTTACTGTATCACTGTAAAATAACGGCATCAGTAGAAGCACGGGATCTTCGTGCTTCACCCAGGTGCACGGGACCCGTCTCATCTATACTTTACTGTTTACCTATGTTCTACAAATAAAAATATTTGAATTTGAATTTTATGATGTACATAATAAAGAATATTCTATTCTATTCTGGCGGTGAAATTATGCACGATTGAAAGTTAGAGATATTTTAATACGTTTAATGTGTGGAATGGTCAAGAGGATCTAGCCAAAATGACATTCTATCAGCGATAACGTTGATAGAAATGTAAAAATGAAGTTATGGGAAACTCAGAGCATTTATTTCAACTAGACCATTTACAGGCACGTTTTTGAATTGTCAAAGAGTCGGTTAGTGTCAGAAACTTTAAGCTAATTTACAAAAGCTAGCAAAAACATTATAACAAAACTCTTTGAAAGCGATTGTCACTTTTCTAAGCCCTAGAATAGCCTAAAGAAGTGAGTCTGAGTTTTGTTATTTTATTGAAGTTTTATGTGTAATAGTGCAAGCTAATGTTTTTCCATGTCTCATCACTTCCCTTATACATAATTGTATATTGTATGTGTATTGTATGTGTTTTTGTGGTGTTGTGTGTGTGTGTTTTTGCATTGTGTTTGTAGGTACGGTATGGGTCATTGCAGCCTGAAATAAAAGTTTTATTATATTTATTTATTGTCAATTAGCTACCGTAAAATATAAGAAACATTAATTGCGTTGGTCTAATATGTGTAGATGTTCAAATAATGAACTTGTTTATGAGTCAAATTTTGATTATATTAACATTTACGTTATCTACCTACACCGTCCAAATATACGTAATAATATTTCAATTTCTATAAGGTTAATTATTATTTAAATTGCTAATGAAATCCCACCGTTTTTCTTTAAAATTATCCGTTGTCATAATATTAACATATTTCCCACATTAACTTTATGTACTACTCACAATGATTCTACCGATGTTGATAAAATAATAATTTGATATCAAATAGTCTGAATATAATCAGTTTTTTTATCGGCTAATTATTTCATAGATATCGTCATAATCATACCTATTTACGAGAAAATTTTGCAATTAATATAACGAATAACATTTCAAAATGACAAAAAACTATTGTTTCCACTGCTCCGATAAAATCGATTCATTTTATCGATTCAAATCTGCACCATTATAAATTATGTTCTACCTAAAATTATATTTTAAAGAAATTGTTAACTGAGGAATATAAAGTCTAATATTATAAGCATACGAATTACTGCGCAGCTCGCCAATTATGGAATTAGGGCTCAATTTAATAGACAACGCTCATACATTTATCGGGCAAAGTTCCAGCTCGGATAGTTATGCACAAATGTAACCTATTTAGGAACGCATTTCTATAAAGTACTGGTCATTATTACAGTCCGTCGATAGAGTTCGTTTTTGACAGTTGTCAGTTTCATACTAATGAATATGTACTAGAAGTTGTCCAACTGACAGGTGCTGAAAAAAAAGGTATTGCAAATGAGTTTATCTGCTTAATTAAGCTTGAATTTTTGGCTTGTAGAGCTACAGTTTGCTTGCGTATAGCCAACAGCGTATAGGCAGAGAGAACCAGATACACTATTAGAATTACAAGCAAACTATTCGTAATCAGGTAATACAAATCGGGCATAAATGTATGAATTCCAGATATTTATTAACACATCTCCATAGTATTTTAATGAATTAGATACCTGGAATTCGTCGAATAACTATCCATATAGCTAAAATGTTCCTATATTGTGTATTTTTACATATATCACACGATACTCTTTCTTTGGAATAGGGTTCGTGTGACCACAAAGGGACCACTCTTTACGTTTATGCCGAGATCTAACGATCGGCGATTTTGCGGACGAACACCGACGAGCCCGGACGACGGACCGTGGGAAGGTGTTCATGCGGGGTATCGCAGACATCGAAAGCGCCACGGTGCGCGGTACGTGGCGGTTTGTGGTCGTCTGCCGTGAGTCTCCGGCTGCAATATTGCCGATCGTGGGATTCCACCATTACATGACACGTATAGGATAAGACGAATATCGATATTTATTGACCTATCGTACTGAATACCTGTATGTTACGCTAACTTGTAAAATTTTACAAATTGTAATATGACGAAAATACATACAATGGAGTTTTTCATTAAACGTTGTTTTAATTATGCATTTTTAGTTACTTTTATGAATAAGTATACAAAAACTCACCTAGAATTTGATCTCTTCGACGAGTCGTGTTTCTTCCCTCCCTGTAGATTCGGCAGATCTTTCTGCCGTTTCTTAGTTTCTCTCCATATCCTGTAGTACAGTATACACATGACAGTCACTGGCACATAAAACGCCGCTATCGCTGTCCCGAAAGTAATGAACTGGTTCGTCTCTATGAACTGAATAAAGCACTCGTGTGGCGGCACTTTCCGCTCGCCGTCGATGTACGGCCACGCGTATATCCACGGCGGCCACAACAATAAACTGAACCCCCACGCCCCGCCTATCATCATGGTGGCTCTTCGTGTTGTCCTCTTAGCCCTATACGTCAACGGTCTCGTCACACTGAAGTACCTATCGAAACTTATGATGAGCAAGTTGAGCACTGACGCGTTTGATGCGAGATAGTCCAGCGCGAGCCACGTGTCGCACACATGCGGCCCCAGAGGCCAGTATCCGTAGATGGTGAACATGGTGTACAGGGGCATCGATATCAAGCCCACGGCGAAGTCCGCCACAGCCAGGGAGAACAGGAAGTAGTTGCTTATAGTCTGCAGTTGCTTGTCGATCTTGAAGCTTATCATCACCATGGAGTTACCGACGACGGTGAGCACCGATAGGACGCTGGCTATGATGGCGATGATGATCTTCTGCGCGAGACTGTAGGGGCTGGTGGGGAGGTCGATGCCGAGCGCCAAGTCAGTGAGGTTGGAGGAGTCATTGAACGCGATGAGCATGCTGTCAACTGGGCGAGCCGCCGGCCGCGCGGGCACCCGCGCCCCGCCTCGAGCGCCGACCGAGCGCGCGCTCGCCTGCACACACAGACACACAATATTACTAGTTATGCTACATTACAAACACTATAATAGCTTGTACAAATACTAGTAAGTACAGGAGATCCACTCAATACAACAATACAAGGTCACGCACACATGGGGATATAATGAATGTGGAAAATTGCTGATGCGTGGTATTTGTGACTGCAGTGACTTCAGACAATTTCCGTTTATCCCATTATCATATGGTTAAGACTTGTTAGAAATACATTAAACAATTTTGCAGATGTATGGGCCGTTTGTACTTGTGTGTTGTCATGACAGCAATTTATATTGAACGCAGAACATCAAAATCACGGTTATCAGGGTCAACCAAATTTCGAAATTAAGTTGAAGCTGCAGACGTCCTGATATATGATCTACTAATACAGAATACCTAAATATCACAGGTATTCACATGTAAGTACTGGTTTTTCGATCGTACAATGTGCGTTTTGATAAATATGCATAGAAGTAGAACGATTACTATAGCGCGATTTCGGTTAGCAGATCCATCACATTTTGACAGGCCAGGCAATATGATGCCGCTGACCCAGTTTGTGAAACGGTTTTGCTCTCTATCACTCGAGATGAGAATAATAGACGTGCTATGTATTGACGAGAAGATAACACAAAATAATTGAAAACGTCAGGCTTTTGTGTCATCCAAGACTAGTCACAAGTTGCCTATTTTCTTAATTTTTTTGTACTAACTCCTAAACCCTAATCATAACTGTTAAAAGACTGTTTCATGTGCCTACAATCAGCCGAATAATGAAAATGTGCATCTTAGAGAGAACTTACGAATAGAGCAAGTCTCTTTACAAAAGCATACAACAACAGATATACGAATGAGCTGGCAGTAAAGCTAGGAACTCGACTGAAATTTTGGATTAGCGGAAATCTAATGCGATTATGTAAGAAAGACGAGGCGTTTTTCTATCTCTGGATCTTTCTCGTGTCGATTCCTACATGCAGTTGATAACACTACTCTATTTTATTTCATTTAGCACAATTTTGAAAAAAAAAAAATTAAATTGCTTTGCTTTCGGCGGACTACTCTCCACCATAAACTCGACCAACCAACATAAAACAGCAAAAATATTGTGCACCAAAAATTATTTTCCAACGTGTCAGACCAAAAACTTCCAGACAATACACTCGAACCTGAAAAACGTTTGCGAGCGGTAAACAAGTCGGTAAACTAGTTCAATAGTTCAAACAAACGCCGGTCCAACTTTCAATTTGGTAGGGACAAAGTATGGGGGCCAAACAGGGTAAATAAACCTAACAATTTATGGGGTAACTACTTAAACAAAAGGGTGGCACACGAGGAGTTAGTATTAGATTTGAAATCCGTTTATTACGCTAACTACGAACTCGTTCTGACCGAGTTGTAAATGCATTACGCAGCACTCAGCCTTTGCTGGCACGGCTTCACTAGGCATGAAGTTTCCCGTAGGTTCTACCTATATATTACAGCTAAGGCTCATTTTGTGGCACCAGTATCCGTGTGCTATAATTCTGTATTTTACGGGGTGTATAAGCGTTTATCTGAGAAAAAAATATATTTTAACTCTATAGGTTAACGTTAACACATTCATGACATGAAAGCATGTTAAAAATGTACATGTTTATCAACTTGTCCTTATTTTGTTGTTTTTCTCAAGCTTCCATACAAGAACGGTAAACAAAGCAATACGTTTTAAAAGTAAAAGCTCCAGGAAGAAGTTTCAGTTTGTAAGAAAAGCGCAGCCGTAAGCGCTCTACATCGTACGCGGCAATAATCCGTAACTAGTTCACACTGGCACGTGCCGGATCGAACCGGTTTTAACCAGTTCAAACTGAACAACTTCGGGAATTTTTAGTGTAATAATCTTTTGAAATCTCGAGTCTTTTATCTTTATTCTTTTTCTGAGTTCGACATTCATTGTTGAACCCAGATTAAAGATTTGTGAAGTTAATTTTAAGTGCATACAAGCAAAATACGAGTAAGATTTGGTGAGAAGGACTGGAAGGAATGATCAGGGAATGTTTCATTATACAAGAATAGAAGAAGTAGAAGCTCGCTGTATAGAAACTTCAGGGGGCTTACCACCACCGCTTACACTGGACTTACTTACATTTTAATCTTACTTCGTGGGGGAAAGAGATAGAGCTATACGTCCTGTAGAGCTTCATCTCTTTCCATAGTTGAAATACTCCTAAAGATTTAATGCTAGCCCCAGTTGAGTTAGTACACCTGTACATTGTTGCTACAGCTGGCTTGTTTTACTAAGACCTGCATTTCCGAATGTCTATTGTCTATAATAAGATTGAGGGATGTTGAGGTATTTTAATGTGTTTTTAGAGTTTAAACTTGAAAACAAGTCATTTACCGTGTGACTAAACCTACCGTGTGTGTGTGTGTGTGTGTTTGTGTGTGTGAGTGTGTGTGTGTTTGTGTGTGCGTGCGTGTGATATGTGGTGCTCACCAAGATGTTCACCTCATGGCTTGTAATTTACAAGACTGTACTACGGACGAGAATACAATGAAATATCTAACTGAACATTGAGAACGCTTAGACTGCTTTTAAAGAAGCAATGTTTCGGTATTTAAAAAGTAGGTATTCATCATAACAAAGCATACTTTGGTCATACCTACAGACATGGAAGATCAAAGGGGGGGTCTAGGAAGAAGTATCCATAAGCATTAAGAAGTGTAAGAATAGAGTTCATATAATTATACCATAGGCTTTTGACAATAGTCAATGACCTTAGAAAGAACGGAAAAGAGGAAATAATAAAAACACACACATAGTGATCTATAAACTTATCTATTTTATTCACAACACCTTTTACTAGGTATGCAAGAAGTGACGAAAGTTATCGATACCTATATATCGCATACTTATTATAAAAATGTATTGATATCAATTTTGATATACCGAAAAAAAAACATCATTAAATCGGTCAAAAAAATATTTGTACTTTTTTAAATTGTATTAAGTTTGGTGTTTTTTGTTCATCTACATACCAAACAAGATCGTATTTCAATACATTTTCGACACTTGATATTTTATATCGATTTATCGATGTATCGAAATAATAGATAATTATCGCCAAAAATATCGATATATCGACAAAAGATATCGATGCATCGATATTTTTACTACAAGCCTACCTATTATACCTGTTTTAGAAATAAAGAAATAAAGACTTTTGACTTTGACTTTGCCTTACATCACCTAGCTTGCCAGTTGGATTAGCATACACAGTTAGTCGTTATTTGCAAACAGGAGCAATCTGCTGTAAGGCAATAAATATCTTAGCTGTGTTTTACGACAGCCACAGGTCTGGGCCTATTCTATTGTTGTCCATAAGGGGATTCGTTAATAATAAAGTAGGTATTATCCTAGTTTATAAGGGCAACCGTCATAATCATAACACGTCTACTTACTTATATAATGTATTTGTATAACAACACCGCCAGAACAAAACTCATTTCACGAGTCAATGAATTTCAGCGGTCAACTATTCAGGAAACTTTGTTTGTCGAAGGGTAGTCGCGGCTAGTATGCTGACGTCATCGATTGTTATCATGGAAAACTTGTAGAAATAATACATCCACATAAAAAGAAGAATTGTGGGCTAAAAGTACTACTAATTGGGTCCCCTTAAATGCTACGCGACATCGCGGCAGACCATGACGAAGATAGAGGGATGAACTTGACTCCTACCGAAAGGACCTGCCCGCTTACAGTCGACAGAGGTGTGGAAAAAGGAAATTTCCTTTGAAAAGGGCCATTTCCCAGCTGTGGTCTTTGCTGTGGGAAAATGACAGATATGTAAAAAAAATTAAAGTTATTTTATTTCTGTGCAAACTCTTTCGGTATCCCTGGTGGACCAGATGTGGTGCTAACGGAAGATTCTTGAAAGACCCTTGAAGGTGGACTGCCACTGCCACTTGAGGGTATTTCAGCTGATGAATCTCTGGACTGGACTGGACCAAGGGTATCCACAGTCATCAGCTTAAAGACTAAAAAAATTAATGCTATCTTTTACTCACGCGAAAAAATATGATAAAATAATAATTTGTTATTACCGTGATATTTATCAACTAACAATGCATTAGTGATCGGTAGTAACTATTTCATTCATTTATATATTAATACCATACCGTAGTAGATTCCGCTACCGATATTAGGTAACATTCCGCATAGGGCGCGCTATTCATAATGATTAGGTCTGAAATTACATACACACCCACCGTACCATACGGTGAATATTTGGCTTTATTCTTATTTTCCTTATTGTATGGGTAAATAAGTGCTCTTATCCTAGTAATACCTATATAATATGCTCAAAAGCCATGCATTCTTGACCAGAATTAACAAGACAATATTTCTACTTGAATGCGTGATTTAACGCCTGTATATACTCATAATAGCTGATTTCATGTGCAGTTTTTTTTACATTTAGGTTTTATAAAGGACGAAACTACACAATACTAATTTATAGGGACAAAAATAAAAGCAAATGTCAGTTTATGGACAAGACGAGAGTGTTAGCAAGTATCATTTATTTGAAGCATGATAGTCACGACAGAAATCATTGTTTAGCGAACTTACCCGACTGATTACGACAATAGACGAACGAATTCAACATGGCGGAGTTTTGACAAAAATGTAGCAAGTTTTAAAACCTTATTCCCAGGGTCTCTTGGGTATCGATGCGTTCAGTCGCTTAGTACCTACCCCATAATGCATGGTGACGGTCGCTCTAGCGATCAAAGGCACTTTCAAGCCATTGTTTTTTACGTAAATAGAATGTTTAAAATAAATATTGTGATAAAATGGATGTTTACGAATTTGATGTTACAGTGTTTTGAAAATGTTTGCAAGTGTTTTAGGCAAATTACTGATTTAACTTGCCAACTTTGCATCAGGGAGCGTTCAAAATATAACCAAGGAGCGATACTGCGGGAAAACCTGAGTATTTAATAATATTATAGGAAGTGGTGACAGATAAAATTCAGTTCGATAATGTAACCAAATTATCAAAAAGAATCTTAATCGAGCATGTGACAGTAACATCGAAAAGCCATTCCCCTCGAACCAATCTCCACAAATCCTATAAGTTATTGCAGCAGACTGTTATGGAAATCTGGAAAATAAATAGCCAACTTTTGCACAATACACAAATTTCGTAGAAATTACCAAATGTGTATAATTAATTAATATATTTCAGACGAAGTTTGTGCCCGCGCCGAACGCATTACAATTTTGCTTTGGTCCAAGTTAATGCTGCCAGTTTGATACTAATTCATAATTGGAATAAATAGGATTACAGTGCATTAGGAGTCGTGTTTGTTGTTACTTTAGCTTCATTAGTATTGGCGAAGAACGGAATTTAGATTCACTGCAGCATGCTGTACATTCTGCAAATGCGTTAAATTGTAGTTATTTAAACGAAATGTTAGTTATGGTTTTAAGAGCTATGAGTGCCCTTGAATACTGACACTGACAACACTTGAATGCGGTTTAGATGTGCTGATCGCGTTCAGTTTCATTGGCGAATTTCGCCTTTAGTCTCTTATCCACGTCACTCCTCACACCTAATTTATTTGAGTCGTCTCTGAAAGACTCTCTATCGCTGCTTATTAGATAAGATAAGATAATATTTATTTTTTGAAACATGAGTACAGGTATTGTTTTTGTTATTTCGCGACCTGACTGATAAAACATACAGCCATATCTATAATAGGCACTATCGTATCACTTAACTGCTTGTAATTTCACCAGCAAAGCTTTTTGGACACAAAAAAGCCTAAAGCGGCTTTAAAAGGAGTTCTTCCATAATACTAGTTTTAAATTTTAGCAAATTCTCCGCTATTTCTCATGCACTACGTCTCGCCGCTGGCTGGCAGCCGCCCCGTCAACTGTTGGCCGCCCGAAACAGTTTGCAATTCAAACGTTCCTTGAATATTCGCCCGCACCAAATACCTGTTCCACTGTTATTAAATACCTCGGTGGTGAATTGAGATAGAGAACGCTTAATATCAGATGCATCTTACATTAGGTTGGTTTCGTGTTTAGAGGTTGATTTTACTTGCCATTGAAACTATAAAATTGTTTATATATATTGTTGTTTAATTTACGAGACAAGCTAGTGATCTCAAAGATCGACTCAGTGAAAAAGTCTCTGTTTTGAGCCCGAAAACTAGCTGAGCTATCCTCTTTTCCCTAAACGTACTTATCCCACCATAATGCCGCGAAGCAAAATCTTCTTTATTGACATTACCAAACAAAAACATTGAAATTACAATAAATCGCAAAGCACATCACGTCCGTCCGTCCATCGTTAGTGACAACGTGCAATTAAACATGAAACATCGGAAGAATATTCCGCGCTCCATATTCAAACAATCGCCCCTGATTGACGGGCGCGCGTGACACGAAAGCGCAGAGCTCCGGGGACAGCCGGAAACATCCGACGTACTTGATTATGGAACTGTTGTAGCGAAAGTTATTTTTAAAAGTGGAAAGGGCAACTCTAGTATTTATTTAAAATTGGAAATAGTGTGTCGCTATTTCTGTATTATTTTATTAGTAGAAAATGAACATAAAACAACATAAATAGGCAAACAAAACAACGTAATATCACGCATATATGCACCGAATGGGTAGACCGAGGTTTACACTTGAGTACCTACCTACATTCACAGTGTTATGTTTAAGACGCGTATAGATATGGACGTCGAGACACTAACCGTATTGTTAACTGGAAACAAATCCAGTGCCCTGTTTATCAAAACTTACAAGTCTTGTAGTACCAAACGTCATTATTTAGTTAACAAGTACTTATATTTTGACACATTTATTCGTGATTTTGTTAAACAAAAAATTCTTTGTAAGTCCTGAGTGTCCGGCGACTCTCTATTCCGTCTTACAAGTTTACAAGTGTCGTGCTTAGTACCGCAATAAATGTTTAAATTCGATTTTCTTTTTTCAAATGTGGTCAAAAGAGAGAGATGACCTGATGCCCGTGTCCCAGCAGTGGGAACATTAAGGCTGATTATGAATAAGAAGATGAGCTATGAATTTAACGAAAATTAACATTCTTGGTAACTTGTGAACGTGTAGACTTGTAACTTTTGATAAACAGAGGGACCTCATCGGGGTTGCTACTAAAAATTTCGTGATGGGAAATCCCGAAACTCATTGCCCGACCGCGACATCACACCCAGAACGTTCCACACGTTGCGCAAACATTTGCATTACATTCTTTTTTATTTACATTACCTATTTTTCTGCAAAGCGGTACCAAAATTGACATTTTTGTTTTTAAGTTTGTACGTCTTTGGTAAAACCTACTCATTAATAATCCCTGTCAACAACTTACATTATTCATTATAGATCTTAAACCATCCGAATCCAAACAGAAAGCCGCTACATTCCAATTCCAACAGTGCTAACGGCTCCATACATTGTTATTTGTGTCGGCCGCACACTGCACACTGCTCCACAAGATCAAATTTATGAAATATTGGCCACCCCTAAATAATACATATTTAGGAGTGGCCAATATTTCATAAATTTACGTTACGCTGTTTATGGCCGAGCAATATTATGTTTATGTAAATGTGTCTGATTGGTTACGCATAGCGAGGTATGAGAAGATTGAGGAGCATTTAAAAAATTGCAAGATAATTAAAGCTGTTAATTATGACGATTTAGACGTTCTAACATCCAGTTTCTGAATTGAGAATTTGAGGACCTGTAAAACTCGGCTTTAGCATAACTTCAGGTGATTCCTTCAAATGTAGCCCGCGAAATACAATATTCCTTACATTTTTTGCAAAGAAATTTTTGAACTTCGCGGGCTACTTTAAATGAATCTTCTTAAATAACGGTAACATAGAGTTTAACTAGTTCTCAACTTAAAATTCTTAATTCAGAAAAAAACTGGTGTCTGACTATTTGTGTTTGAGAATTTGGCCGTCATATTACTAATAGCTACCAATAAAATAGTATGAACAAAGCATAATTATTTTCCCCAAAGCAATGGATATTATTAAGCAATTTAATATATTATGGGTCAGCGAGGATATGATAAAGACTTTACTCTCAGAAGAATAATTTAAAGCTGATAAGTATATATACAGGAAAAGTTTTTATCCACTGCGGAAATTTTGACATATTAACCTTAAACCAGTTTTATTAAACATAATTTTTTTATTTTGATGCGTCTTCATACAAAAAAATTAAAAAATCGTTAACGAAAGATGTTTATTTTAAAAGTGGTTGTATGGCTAACCGGCGCCGGCGGCGGCGCGCGGCGATGCGGAACGCGCGAAAGTACCTATCTATCAGCTGTGCGGTCGCTCGATTCGCCGGCGTAGGTATTTACGTGGGTTACTGGCCCTTGGATCTCGCTCAAAGAAATCAAAAATGCTTTCTTCGATTTCGATCGCCAGTCGGGGTCTGCCAGACCCTCGTGCATGATTCGGGGTTCTGAACTGTCCGTGATCAAGCAGCCTTTGAGTGGCCGCTAAAATGGTCCTTTCATTAGGGACCGCGGGGTTAAGGATTCCATGGGCTCACATTAGAGGTATGCTCTCCGTCGCATACATTCTGCGAGCTGCTCGCAAACTTTCACCACTCAGTACATACACTCGCACCATCTCGTAAAACTCGCGGTTACTGAAGTCCGACATCGTGACCGGTAGGTACAAGCACGACACACGTGCGGCGCGGCGCTTGCGCGGGAAAGCGATTAGACGCGACGTCACACGACAGCGCGTGCGATGAGCGAACTGTCGGCCACAGCGCCCGGCGCCTCCCGGGAGGGGGTTGCACCCCCGTGCAACACCGCCGCTAGTGCGCCGGCCGCCGTACGCGCCCATTGATATTATTACGAATAGTTTGTGTCCATATTTTGCTGATTTAAAGTAGGATAAAAAAACAAAAAAAAGTATTGAATAAATAATGGAAATGTGTTCTATTACTGATACTGAACCACCAAAAAAAATTTGCGCACTGGTCAAAAACTTTTCCTGTATATAGTCCTCCAGAGCGGCCAATCTCAACGGAATCTTCGGCGTGGGAGTTATTATATTATTTCGTTTATTTCCTTTCTTTCTTATCTATTTACATGTTTAAATATTTTTATAAAAACATATTTTTATAAATATTATAATATTAAAGCTGATAAGTATCTAAACTATTTAATTCGCAGTTTTGTGTCTGAACAAACAAGCAAAGCAGAAGCTTTCTTAAAAAAATCTTAGGGTACCGTTTTTTGCGATGCGACGTCGCAACGCAGTTTTGTATCAACCTCAAAATAATGTCTACCTAGTTACCTACATCAACAAGATTTCCTTCGACTGTGTACAATCTGTGTTCCTTATTATAGTATAAATGTGTAGCTACAAAGTTTTATGGTTACTACATTATGGAACGTAGATTGTAGATATTTAAATGAATTCCGGTCTAGCTATACATGTTTTTGAGACCAATTGTACCTAGAATAATGAATATTGACGAGTTATAAATAACATTGCGATAGTGTAGCCCATCGTACATTCGGACCTACTTGCACACGACCGTTTAGTAGAGCAGCGTAGGTCAAGCAAGACAGTGTGACGTTCCTTGATAAATAAATAAAAAACATAAACTTAGCGACTGCAACAAAGTCAAAGTCAAAGTCAAATAATTTATTTCAAATAGGCACATAAAAGGCACTTTTGAACGTCAATGAAAAACAAAGAAATAGAATTGATTCTAGTTGCCCATTCCAAAAGGTAGCTTTCGTATGGAGAAGAATGGGCAAGAAACTCAACCGTTACTCTTTTAAAAAATGTACACATACAACAGTACATATTATAAGCTCAACCATAAATACTTGTGGTAAATATTTTGTTTTTTGTGCTTAGAATTATTAAATAGTGTTTAGCTTAATCATAATCAGCCTATAATGTTCCCACTGCTGGGACACATACCTCCTCTCTTCAAGAGGGAGTGAGCCATAATCTACCACGCGGTGCCAGTGCGAGTTGGTAGATGTCACATGTCTTAGATTTTTTTTGGTTCCAACGTGTATTTTATACCTTTAAAGAAGAAGTTGCTACATGTAAACACAATGATAATAGAAACTTGGTGGAAGAACAATTAATTTTGCCTTCACTTAGGCGCTCGTGGCTAAGTAAAAACAGCCGCACCGGGTCGATCCATCAGGTAAAGTTACGCTTGCCGGGGTTGGTCGGTGGATGGGTGACCATCTTTACATACCGAGACTCCTCCGTGCCTCGGAAAGCACGTTAAGCCGTTAGTCCCAGCTGTGATTTGTGAATCTTTAACAGTCGTTACGGGTCGTCAGAAGCCCGAAAGTCTGACAACCTGTCTTACCAAGGGGTATCGTATTACTCAGTTACTGGGTTGTAGAGGTCAGATAGGCTGTCGCTCCATGTAAAATACTGGTATTCAGCTGCATCCGGTTAGACTGGAAGCCGACCCCAACATAGTTGGGAAAAGACTAGGCAGATTGATTGACTTAGGCGCGAAAATAAGACTGGGTAAAATGTTACTGCTGTCAGAATCTGCATTTTTTTTTTTTTTTAAACTTGATTGGCTCCTATTCTACCAGTGACATTAAAAAAAATCTCACGAGTTTAGATACCAACTGTTATATCAAAGATCTTGTTACTAGATTAAAATCAAGTTATAAGAAACAAACTATCAGTTGCTCGTGTGCTCAGTGTGCGTTATCTAGTAAACAGAACAACACACGTACACAGTGAGTAAAAAGTTTTTTTTTTTTTTCAAGTCTTGCATCGCACTGTGTTCTGAACTCAGTGTTTATTGTAAACTGTAACTACCTTCATTTATTGATCCTAGACTGTTGTATTGTATGTAATTAAAGTAAATATTTACGTAAATAAATCCCAATGTATAATAGTTGCCTCACATAGTGCGAACACACGGTGTAAGGGACATTCAGTCCAGTTCATTCTAGACCCAACAGGGTCGAAACTTTTTATTGGTTATTTAAAAAATCAGCTACTTATTCCATACATTTTAACCATGTAGGTACTACATTTTTGTATGAAATAGCTGTTTTTTTTTTATTACCGATGAAATTTTGAATGTACGTATTATTTATATTGCAGTAAGTAGAAAGATGGTGCAACTGAGAGTGAGTGAGGGGCTGCTGGAGGGTGAGCTGGTGCACAACGAGTACGGCGGCACGTACTGCAGCTTCAAGGGGATCCCGTACGCGCAGCCACCACTCGGAGACCTCCGGTTCAACGTAGACTTACACCCAGATCTTACAAATTCTGTATCTTACAATTCATAAACAATGATTGTCCGATAGAACTTATCTTAGGTGTATGTAACCAAGATTTTCCCCATGATAGCAACCAAGCAAAATATTACCTTATAACAAGGACAATAAAGATATTATCTGTGATGCAAAATAAAGGGTAAAATAACTGTATAAGTATTTTGTAATGATTTTTATATGAACTGCAATAAATTCGTATTTACTTTACCAATTTGCGACTAAAACCAGTCTTGATATCCTTGAGTATTAAATCATGCTCATATTTGTTACGACTTAAACCAGTTCAACAAGCATATTAAATTAGGAATCTAAAAATGTTATGTATAATAAAAACCATTAACGGTCAATGTCATTGGGAGTCCCATGACATTAACTATGAAGAGGTATGATTGTGACACCATTCTATAATTATCACTTGCTTTAAAAATGGTGAAGGAAAACATCGTGAGGATGCCTGAGAGATATTTCTCGACGACATGTGAAGCCAAGTCAGAGGCCCTTAGGCGGCTTTAAAACTCTGAAACCAGGTTAGTCACTAACCACACGAAAAAAGAAGATTGTTACTGCAGATAAAAATTTGGCTTAATTGTATCAGTTTAGTCGTTCTCAAATAATAATATGTAATCAACTATACATATTGAAACATCTTTTCTTTTTTTTTTGAGTGGGGAAATCATGATTCTTACTTCTCCCGCTCTGGGCGGAGCGGGAGGGTGTTTCAGACTTTTACTGACTAAAACCCCCCGTGTTCCTTCAGTTGCCTGTTGCCAAGGATTCCGGTATCCCTTTCGGACTTTCCCGCTACCATATTGATACATCTAACTTCAAAATTTCTAATGGTCTTATAATTATGTTTACAGGCACCACAAAGTCCGAAGCCGTGGGACGGTGTACGGAGCGCAAAAGAGTTTGGTCCCATTACCTATCAGTATGACGTGTTCACGAAAACACCACCCCGTGGAAGTGAAGACTGTCTGTACCTTAACGTTTATACACCAGACCTAAAACCAAGCAAGCCTTTACCAGTAATGTTCTGGTTACACGGAGGAGGATATCTGTCCGGCAGCGGAAATGACGAAATGTTTGGCCCTGAATTCCTCGTACGACAAGGCGTGATACTTGTCACAATCAACTACAGACTTGAAGTGCTGGGTTTCCTTTGTTTAGATACAGAAGAAGTACCTGGCAATGCAGGCATGAAGGATCAGGTGGCAGCATTGAAGTGGGTCAATAAACACATTTCTAATTTTGGTGGCGATCCAACCAATATAACCATTTTTGGCGAAAGTATAGGCGCTGCCAGCGTCAGCTATCACTTGGTATCACCCAGAAAAGGTATTTTTAAGAGAGCTATCTGTCACAGTGGGACTGCAAATTGTTGGTGGGGAGAAGTAATCGAGCCCCGCGAGCGAGCAGTTGCGTTGGCAGAACATTTGGGATACGATCCAAAAACTGATGGAACTCTTCACGATTGCTTCAAATCCCAACCAATGGAAGCACTCGTTCAAATAAAAAGATCACTAACATTTTCTGAAGAGCAACGAGCGGGCTTTGAATTAAATATGGCTATTGTTAGTGAAAAACAATTTGGTGATAATGAGAGATTCTTCTATGATAATATCATAGATAGATCATCTAAATAGTGGCATTCATCAAGGAGTGGAAGTTATAACCGGCTACACTAAAGACGAAGGCGTCATATTTTATGTCTTTGCTGAATTTGAAAAAATGCTAGCACAAGCTAATAAAATTATTACTTATTTTACTCCTAAACATATAGCATTGAATAGTCCGGTGAAACAACAAGTAAAGGTAGCACCAAAGATCAAGGATTTCTATATAAATGACAATAGTCCAAGAGCTGACTGGGAAAAGTTGTCTCGATTCCATTCTTTCGAAGCACTATAATATAACATCATGAAGTGGGCCAAGATTTGCACAAGTGCAAACAAGAACCAAATATACTTTTTTAAATTCAGTTGCTAATCTGAGAGAAATATTGCAAGCCGATTGATGGGACTAGATGAAGTAGAGATTTCTTTACCCTAGAGGTAAAGAAATTTTGTCATATTGATGATT
Source organism: Lithophane leautieri (assembly GCA_949152455.1). Lineage (NCBI taxonomy): Eukaryota > Metazoa > Arthropoda > Insecta > Lepidoptera > Noctuidae > Lithophane > Lithophane leautieri. Next base: position 2,503,774 of record OX424469.1, on the reverse strand, counting down.
TGTTTTATATTTTCAATAGTAGAGCAGCAGAAGGAAAAGTCGATATGAAATCAAAAACTTTCGAAATGATTGATAACATGACAAAGCTTTGGACTAACTTCGCAAAATATGGGTAAGTTATACTGATTCTAGACCTACGGCAAAAGTGTATCTTTTAGACTCCTAAAATTGCATTTGTTTTTGTTTTTCAGAAATCCAACTCCAAACGATGAACTGGGTGTAAAATAGAATCCTTACACAGGGAAAAAGGAAGAATATTTGGACATAGGCAACGAATTGCTAACGGGGTCAGCGCCGGATGATGAAGAATTTAAATTCTAGGACACTATCTTTAGGGAATTCGCTCCAAAATATTTCACTTAGGATTATTAAACAACTAATTATCTCAAGGTTTTCTGTTGAAAATATTTCGTAAAATTAAAATATGAAGAAGGATGTAAAATATGAAAACATTGTCTATGTTAAACAAAGTAGCGCAACTGAACAAAAATATTTTTTTATACGTTATTGAGAATTTCTATCTGTCTTCACGCATTCTGCTTCGGCACTATGTAAAACAGCTGATTTTAGTTATTAAACATCTTTTTGGAAGTCGTTTTTCTAGATGCACCTTTGTAAAGTAGGAATTTTTGCTTTAGCAAGGTCTTTTTTTTTCCACTTAATTACTTTTTACAATCAACGCCTATAATTTAGTCAGCAAGCAGTAGATATATTTAGTAAAGTTAATTGATTCAGGCAAGACTTTGCGGAAATCCATTAGAAAATACAAAAATACAATAGACGTAGTAATCATATTTAGTAATCATATCTACGTCTATTGTACTTTATAATGCATTTCCAAAAAGTCATACCTGAATTAATTAAATGTAATCCATAAAATAAAAACCATTCAAAATAATTTAGTCGTACACTAGTGCAGGCGCTATCAACACAATCGTACTCACGTTTAAATTGAATATAAAAACAAAACTATTAGTAGATTACCTTGAGATCTTTAGCTACCACGTTTGCTTTCCGACTCAGTGAACTGTGACTATTTGTGTTATTTAGTACGATTAACGCCCCTGCGGCGGACACACCCTGGGCCAAAGAATTTTAAAAAGCAGGTATTTAGCACGAAGATGGTGCAAGTGCGAGTGAGTGAGGGGCTGCTGGAGGGTGAGCTGGTGCACAACGAGTACGGTGACACGTACTGCAGCTTCAAGGGTATCCCATACGCGCAGCCACCTTTAGGAGACCTCAGGTTCAAGGTATATCTTACATCATCATCTGCATTCTCCTACCCTTGTGCTGTTAACTGCAGAATTTCTCCATCGTAAACAACCCGTAATACCTTTCTGTTAGTTTCCGCGGCACTCAGATGGAAATAAGCCTGGTGAAGATCGATCTTCACTAACCAGTCGTTTTCCTGAAGCAAGGCTACTACATCTATCTGTGATATTAGATGAAATAGCTTAGTACATAAATATGTAGAGCCTTGAGGTCGAAAATAACCCAATTTATTTGGGGTCGGCGCAACATATGTCCTTTTCTTCCATACTGCTCTATTAATCGTAGTCCCCTTTTCTAGCCTTGTCATCATTCACACAGCCCATCCATGGTTTCTTTTGGTCTTTCCCTACTCTAATAGTCATCCACATTCATAGTCAAAAATTTCCTCACGACATTTTTCTCATTCCTGCGCATCTCACGTCTTCGTAAATCTGGCATCTCATTACAAATTAAAAATAATTGTTTAGAAACCAACAGTTCAAAGTATGATTCTGTCTTAGTATAAATTCTAATAACTGGTTACAGATTTGTTGGCCATGTGGCTAACCTTTGAAGAAAAGTAGCTATGGGCTATGTTATCGCAAAACATTGGTTACTACATAATTATGAGTTTCATTCAGCTAATTGTTTCGTACTTTCTGAAGCAAATTCTAGTTATCTGGTAGGTAGTAGACACTAGATATTTGGAGATTCAGACACTATGAAACAGGAAACAGCCCAATACGTTATTCATCTACATATAAAAAAGAACTACATTATATTTATATCAAACAAAAATTATTATTTCAAAAATTACGATTTAAACATGATTAGGCACCTAGAAAAGATAAGATAATGAACATCGAAATACAGTGTTTTTGCATATCTTACTACACTGTTTGATTGAAATATTTGTAATATAGCACCACGAGTTGAAAGCGTTCGCCCATAATCAGGAGCTGTATTTATTAATATGTAGGTGTAATAGACCGCGATCCTGAACAAACTAGAAGATATTTCTAATGATCGCATTATAATGTTACAGGCACCACAACCTCCAAAGCCATGGCAAGGAGTTTGGAACGCCAAGAAGTTCGGTCCAGCATGCTACCAGGTTGACTTATTAATGAAAACCACGCCGAATTGCAGCGAAGATTGTTTATTCCTCAACATCTACACCCCAGACTTGAAACCTAAAGATCCTTTACCCGTAATGTTCTACATTCACGGAGGAGGATTTTATTCCGGTAGCGGCAATGATGATATGTATGCACCTGAATTCCTCATCAGACGGAGTTATACTGGTCACAATCAACTACAGGCTTGAAGTTCTAGGTTTTCTTTGCTTAGATACAGAGGAAGTACCTGGCAATGCAGGCATGAAGGATCAAGTTGCAGCATTAGATTGGGTCAACAAAAATATTTCTAATTTTGGTGGAGATCCCAATAATATTACGATTTTTGGTGAAAGTGCAGGCGCTGCCAGCGTCAGCTTCCATTTAGTGTCACCCATGACTAAAGGACTTTTCAAGAGAGCTATATGTCAGAGTGGAGCCACAACTTGCTGGTGGGCAAAAGTGTTTGAGCCTCGTTTGAGGGCCCTCGCGTTAGCACGGCAACTAGGATATAACTCAGAAAACGATGGTGATCTCGACGAATTCTTTAAATCTCAACCAGTTAGCGCTCTCGTTGGATTAAAACTGCCATTATCATTCTCGGAAAAACATCGAGCGGGCTTCGAATTACATCTGGGTGTTGTTAGTGAAAAACAATTTGGCGATAAGAAGGGATTCTTTCACGGCCATATATCAGATTATTTAAAAAATGGTATTCACGAAGGGGTGCAAGTTATTACTGGGTATACTGAAGATGAAGGTGTTCTACTGTTTGTGTTTGGTGAATACACAAAAATGTTTGCGCAAGCTAATGATTTAGATAATTATTTTACTCCGAAGCATATTGCGTTGAATTCTTCTATGAAAAAACAAATCCAGGCAGAACAAAAGATCAAAGAATTTTATATGTATGACAGAAGCGTAAATACTGAATGGGAACGATTGGCCCGATTCCACTCGTTTGAATTGTTTGTATATGGAATCATAAAATGGGCGAAAATGTGCGCACAAAGGAATAGTATCTATCTCTATAAATTCACATGCAAATCAGAAAGAAACATTGCAAGCCGCATTATGGACCTGAACACCGTGACTGGTGGTAAAGAAATATCTTGTCACCTTGATGATTTGTTTTATATTTTCAATAGCAAAGCATCAGAAGGAAAAGTCGATCCGAAATCAAAAACTTTCGAAATGATTGAAAACATGACTAAGCTTTGGACAAACTTTGCAAAATATGGGTAAGTAGCCACGAGATTGATTAGCGTTAAGTACATTGATACGTAAGTCTTGAAAAAATATAATAATTTATTCCTATTTTACAGAGAACCAACTCCAAATGATGATCTTGGTGTGAAATGGAATCCTTATACAGTGGAAAAAGAAGAATATTTGAACATTGGCAACG